>OY757044.1:8045727-9463821 GCA_963582015.1 Xanthorhoe designata | reverse complement strand
TCAGTTTGGCAAGGGTAAATAATTATAGTAAGGTTTTACAGCAGCATAAAAAATAAATATAGAGAGGATTTTACTAATATTATAAACGCGAAAGTTTGTATGGATGTTTGTTGCTCCTTAAACTACTGAACGGATCTGGCTGAAACTTGGAAAATACATAGTTTATGTTATGACCTGGAATAACTCATAGGCTACTTTTATCAGGATAGTACAACGCGAGTGAAACCGCGGGCGAGGTGAAAAATAGTGATCACGTTTGGGTATATAAATTAATTATATACTTTATTCTATGGTATTAGCTTATGGTACAATAGAACCCGCTTGGTAGTTGGTGCCCAATTTACTAATAAATATTTGTCAAGAAATGAAATATTTGAGTGTAATTACAGTATTTATTTGAAGTTAGGGAGAACCAAAGTTTACTTTAGGAAATTGACCGTTACGAAGATAAGGAAAGCTTTTCAATTTCAATTCAATTGACATTTTCAATTGACCCTGAAAAGTAATGGTTAGGTACACAAAAAATTGGTTAGGTACTTTGTTTCAAACATTCCGAATCAACACAGTCTTCTGTATTTTCTTACGGAATCAGTTTATTTCTTCTTAGAGTTTTTGGTTTTATATGCAGAAGAAATAGTCTCTTTTACCACTTATCTATACAGAGTCGTATCGTGTTATATGTTTTCATGTTTCATGTATTGCACTATGGCACAAAACATGTTCATTATGAAAAACTGCGTTAGGTACACAGCTAGTTATAAATATGAATATTATAAGTTCACCCCGAAAAGAACAGAGCAAACCTTACATTAGCTTGAGTGTCAAACCATGTCTGACTCTTGATTACCCCGACAATTGTTTGTTTGCAAATACATGTTATATACACCTTGTTTGCTCAGCCCTATATACTAAAACATGTTCTAATTGCTTCAGAGATTGAGCGTCAAGTAATTAAGTGCCTAGCTTTTGATCAGTAAATATTTTACAGGGTGCAATAAAAGCATTACTGAAAACAGGAACAGTGTATACAGAACGGGATTTTATGACGTCTCAGTGGTCGGAAATATCACATCTCTGTTTCACGTATTGTCGATACGTCTGTTTAGCTCTTTCGTAACAACTGCACATAATGTGCGATGTGGAGGGCCTAAGTTCGACCCGGTCACGTTCTAATGCGCTTTTTATACTCGTATTTTTTTTTTAAATTATTACACACAATAAACACAATTTCAATATATTTTTATTTTTGTCAGTCTGAATCGGCTACGAAGTATGGTCACACTTGTCTGTGTTTTCGAAAGTGATCTTGCTGTACCCAGTAGTGTGTTTGTTTTATTTCTCTGATTTGCTTGTCAGACTCCGCCTCTAAATAGTATTTAAACACGGAGACAGGCTTATATTTAGTAAATAAAAGCCTTTTAGATAAGTCCATCTATGATCATTTATTTGATTCCAGCCACCCGCCCTGACTTCACAAACGGTTTTATATTGATCCAATCTCTACCAAAGTTTTTATTTATGTATTTTTAGCTGTAATTTCTGTTTCAAGTTGTCAACCATAAAACACAACATGTAAAATAATAAACAAAGAACTATTGTTCATATCAAAATCAAGTGCATCTATACCACATCATCCGCTACCATAAGAAAATTACGATTCTCATATCGGAAAAAGACCATTATTCGAACCGAATTCTGTAATCGATCTGCGAAGAGTTTTCTTTTTTTTTCACCCAAAATTGGTTTGATTTTATAAAAGTTGGTAACCGTCATACTACTGTCCTAAAACAGAGTTTTTTAGTTCAAATTGTTTCATCAATCATCAACAAGGGAGCGTTGGAGGGACGATCTTGACTTTGATAGAGTTTAGTAGGAAGTCTTAAAAGAGATGATTAGAGAGATACGGTACCTTTACCCATCGGTAGAATAATATAGGTAAACTTAACAAAATAACAATAATAAGCGGACATTTCCGCTGTCCGTTGTTAAAACTGAAAGAAACTTACCATTCTTAAATCTCCACAGGCCAACTTGTACAGAAGCGTCTGTGGACGGTAAACACTGGAATAAGATGAATAAAAGTTGAACGTACAGGCTCACTCAGTGTAGTAGTTGCATTGGTGTGTACAGACAACATTAAGACACAAAGTATGTCTTCTCCATCTTGCGTAGGTTTGCCATTCATTTTAAATAATAACCAGGTAGGTACCAGTAGCACCTAAGTTAAAAAAGTGTAGCGTGTGATGCCAAACAAACTAAAAACTTAATTCTCGATGCTACCTCAATATTACGTCGCAGTCTGCAATTCTTCCCGTTTACTGCCCGGAATCGTCGCACGTTCCCCGCGGAGCTGCAAATAAACCGTATATCCTGGTAAACCATCTATGGTAGGTCCTATCTGTCTCTATTACAAAGATTGGAAAAGATTCTTTGGCGGATTATGGGAGAAAAATGGTGTATTCGGTGTGATGAATTTCAAGTATTTTAAGTATTTATATGTAGCGTTTTTTACAATTATATAAATTAAAAAAAATACGAAAATTGAAATCAAATAAAATAGAGCTGATGATATTAAAACTCCTGGGGCCGTAGCACCACCTATTAAAAGTAATAATATTACTGTAGGTAATGTTAATTTAATGACAGTTTTCTTCTTCTAAGAAAATTTGAAATTTAGTAATTTTTCTTCTTATTTAGTAAACCTTTGGGAGGCCTTTGCCCAGCAGTGGGACACGAACGGCTGATATAAATAAATATAAATTTAAATGATAGTTATGAACCATTTCGATCACTCGTTGATCGTTCAACCGTTCAGGAGCTACGTTGCCTCAGACAGACATAATACCAAGTTTATAGATATACTTACACTACAAACTTAAAACACCCCTATTTTTGTGTTTATAAATACTATTTTTCATCCGCCGTTTTCGTTTTCTAATCAAAACTTTACTTCGCAATGGTGAAAGAAACCAGATTATTAAAGTTAAAAGTCTTGACGGTATAAAACAAAAAGCAACCACACTAATTAAAACTTTTATTTTTACTGTAACTTAGGTACCTACAGTAACTATCGGTTGGATAGAATACCCGTACAATACACATCCTATCCTATCCTATACTATCCTATCCTACTTCCTACTAACCCTACTATCCTATCCTACTATCTTACTAATCCTACTTCCTACTAATACGAGTATTATAATGTCAAGCATCCATAAAAACAATTTTAGCGCTGAACGACTTGGTACCTACAACTTTATAGCGAACAAGGGAAACTTGGGACTTCTCAGTTTGGACCTCAAACTGGCCTTCTGTATCAAGATTACACAGGGCTTTTGTTCAGGCTTAGAAAGCCTTTGAAATGACTTCTATCTGTAAGTTTAATCGAGCTAGTGGCCACCTCTTGTGGCATTTTGAAACTAACAGTTTCAAAATAAAATAATAATTAAATGCGAAAAGAAAATAATACATATTGTTAATATTCAATTGTAATTTTATCTAATGTTATTTTCTTGTCTTCCGGGTATCTATGAGTCAAATAAAAATAACAGGAATATACTGTATACCAAAATAAAAAAAAAATTATGTAATGTAATAATAATGAACAATATTTTATTTTTTACATAACTAATTTAGGTTAATATTATTTTTACGACACTCACACTTTTAGACCTTTAACTTTCCTGAAACACTTACGGTACAGTTAGCGTCAGATTTGAGATGATTTGCTTTTTAACTTCATTTCACAAAAAAAACCGTGGAAGCAAAAGTATTAAAAATCGATTACAATTTTATTTTTTATGATGTGTGTAATATCCAAAAATAATTAACAAACCTGATGAAATAGTACTAAACGGAACTGGTACGATCTTTGACGGTAAACATTTTATAGGAAAAAGACTAAGTAAAATGATTTTGATTCATTCAAAATAAAACTAACAGTATCACCCAAGGCGCAGTAGACATACCTATAAAAGTCAAAATGTAAAAAGGAGAGTCAGAAACTCGTCCAAATTCATATTCGTAGCACATTTAGCAGAACTTTACAATCTATCACCATCTACTAAAATATGAACTGGATTTCTCACAACTTTTTTTTATTAGCATAAAATATTTAATTATTTGAAAGGGCTGCTATATCTTATTCTGACTATACTTTCAATGAATTTATCATTTCATTATTCAGCAAGTTGAGCCTCGGTTTGAGCGCAGTAATAATGTCACATTAAAAACTTTTACCAACTTTCAAAAGGAATGCGTAAAAACTCGTTTGGTTGGAATTTAGTGAGGGGAATTCCTTAATGCCTGTTCGTAGGAAAAAGAAAATAGAAAAGCAAGTAGGTATACGTTTTTAATCGAGTTGAAAAGATACAAGCTTTAATAGAAAACTCGGAGCACACATTTAGACTATAGAGATCTTTTGACCCATTCTAAAAGAGAGATAAAAAATACCCATTGAGATACATAAACTAAGCAATATGACATTTAGTATGTTCTTACTTAGGTTATCTAATAGTTCACATTTTATAAGTAATGGATTTAGAACCCATTGTCAGTCAGTCATCAATAGTAGAATACCTTATTTACCTATGCATTGCATAGGTAAATAAGGTATTGCACTTCATAATAAACTAAAAGGGTAATATAGTTAAAATACATAATCACCGTACTGAATTCATATACATTCCACATACCTAAACCTTTGTAAAAAAATAAAAATAATCTATCCATGTACCTACTTACAAAAAATGTTGGAGTTGCCTTTTATTTAGGTAAGTACATAAATATTTCGGCATCTGAATTTAGAACACTTTCTTTTCTAGCAAAACCGTCGGGAAAACGCACAATTTGCGTCGTAACACCGCAGTAAAAACGCAGTGAGCGCTAGAGATTGAGCTACAATAAATCCGCTGTTTGAACTGAATGAGGTACTTTGGAAAAAGTGACGGGAGGAATATTCAAACGCTTTAGAGGAAACGCCTGGGGCTGTTGAAACATGTTTTGGGTTTCCTTTTCCTCCAATTTCACGAATCCTACAGTATCTTGCTACTCATTATAGTGGGACTATTTGAAAGCGAGGATATTTGTGTTCACTGATTTAGTTAAAACTTGGTGTAAATTGCGTCCTAGAATAGCATACAGGCGCGGAAGCAATTTTATATGTTTATGCGAAAGTTTGTGAGTCTGTTGGTATGTGTTCTATTATGTCTTCACGCTGTGTGATTTGATTACCCTACATTTTCGTATGGGCTATGGTGTCTAACCGCGGTGAGACGGTGCTATTAGGCAGAGTCCTCCGACCAAAGACGATTAACCTCCGACTGACAATTGAATGTGCCTTCTGAAGCATGGAATCATCCACTAAACCAGATCACACTAAAATGACTGAACAGATTGTAAATTTGGAATGGGCATAGCTTATTTATACCCTTCTTGAGACTCTGCGCCAGAATTATAGGAGGAAGGACTAAGAGCTGTTAATAACGAAACATGAATTAAAAAACGGCAAGTAATGCAGCAGGAGCAGCGAGTTTTGTTGACTTGCATGGTTTAAAGTTGAAACTATGTATTAACTAAACATTGTTTAAACTTTAAACAATGTTTAGACCATGCAGTCATGATGACAGTCAATGTAATTGTAAGCAACGGGCACGACTCTTGCGTCGTGTAATTGGATCTTTAGGTAAGGCGCCAGCATCTGGTTACCGACACTTGTTTTTGAAGACTCTCGAATGAGTAATTTCGGAGATTACCTCAAACATAAAAACAAACAAACCAACTTTAACTCTTTGAATGATTAGTATAGAAGTAGGTATAGATATAGATTTATTTTCATTTCGCATTTCGGCTACAATCTGACCTACCTACGTGTACCTTTCCTGAATTACAAAATCACTTGATTTACATTTAGGCGGTTTTATTTCTTCCTGAGCAGGAATTGTCACGCACGTCTTTATGACGGAAATACCTATGGCTTTAACAAGATTTTGGGGCTCTATAAATAATAACATTTTTATGGTCAGAGCCATGCGATAATAAGCTATAAGGTTAATTTCATTAGCATAGTCGAGCAATTTCCAATATTCGCTTGACTTTTTGTCTAAGCGCTTTTTTGTGCAGTTAAAATGTGAAGTTCTTACGAAGTAATAGACTTGATTTTAGTAATAGACGAAACGAAACATGATCACGACTGTGGAAACTTTTATTGGTCTGAATTGACTCTGAGTAGACAGACTAATGCCGGGTTCCTATAGCCAACTAACGGATGTCCGTACGTAGGTCGTCATAGCAACGTTGCTTATTCAACACAAATTGTATATGAGACTTTTTGACAGATAACAACGTTGCTATGACGACCTACGTACGGACATCCGTTAGTTGGCTATAGGAACCCGGCATTATTTGTCCAAATAGCCTTTTAACGTTTAGACATCTTCAATAACTTAGAAAACGAAAGATTAAAAAGACTACGAGTATATCTATGCTTTGAAAACAGTCGTGATAATTTTTACTTCGTTTCTTCTAATGCGTACCTACTGTTATAGGTACCTTTCTACAACGTTACTGTTATAAACCTTTAGATTGTAGGCCATAATACTGAATCTAAAACACTCAGCAACTTAGTACGAGAGTTACCTATTCTAATGAAAACAAATTACGTAATACCTATGGTTTGTGTTTTATATAACAGTTACCAGCAAACTCTACGAGTTTGGGCTCTTCAGATTTATCTTAACGAGCGCCATCCATTTCACTTAATATCAAGGACCAAGCGTTAAAAAAGAATTGAAGGTAAGTTGACGCTGGTTGGAGTTACCAAAAACGATAAAACTAATTCGTGCCTGAGATTGAACGATCAGAAATCTATTTCAAATATATAATAGGTAATAAAAAAGTTTTTTAAAGTTAAAGCTTTCTAAAAGCGTCAATGGACTTGCAACCCTTTATGTACTTAAATAAACTTTTACAAAATATAAGCATGTATTTACAAATATTTATTTGAATCTCTGTTGTAATGTTTTTCTTTTCAAAAATCAGTAATAAAACATGTGCACAAGAGTTCTCAACAGTTAATAGCAACGCAACCGTACAATGATACGATAGATTAGACAAGATTACTCAGAAACTACCCACAACTCTTCGCTAAAACGGCCCTTCCTTAGGTCCATCATGTCCTTGCAGATGGAGGGTCGTGACGTCATTAATCTTCCTGACAAGGCACTTTAGATAGGACAAGTATGAGCAGCTACAGTATCCTAATAGCTCTTTGCAATCACTGCAATAATTTAGAATGTCAGTTAAAATATCTCGTTTCACAAGACCTCTTTGTAGGTACTTTACTTACCTATCTCAGAAATTGTATAGAAACCATGTCCGGTCCAGAAAATACTATAATTTTCAAATTGTCAATTCGATATTCGATGCATCATTAGCTATTCGCTAGTGTTCAATTCATAATTTTCAAAACATTTTTATGAAAAACATAAATCCTTGACCACACTACCGACTTCACAGCTTACAGCTTATCTACCTATAGAGATTCATTAGGTTACAGATATCTTCCATTTCGTGTCAGATAAAATATCTTTAAATACCTATTTAATAGCCATAACTATAAAAAAATGCTATGATGATAATTTAAAAATCGTATTTAGGTAGGTATCTCTACTTCACTTATGATGTAACAATAAAACACACACGATATATTCTCCGGTCACCATTTTGAATTTGTTTTACAAAAACAATTATAGAAAGTGAGGTTAGATAAATGTGCAATTCAGTAAATGTATTGTGTTTGTACAAAATACGTGCTCAGCAATTCCGTTCAGCAAAAACCAAATAAAATTTAACAAAAACGGCAAACATGCGTTACAATACGTAGCCACATTCACAAAGAAATCGGGTTATTTTAACGATTAGGTATATCATTATCCGCAAAGAATAATTATTTCTTCAGTTGGACCACCGGAATTACATAGATTTTGACAAAATAAGTAGTTAAAGTGATAATGTTCTTTCTCGACCAACGCCGATATGCACATTAATTTAAGCTTTAAACGGCAAAGCATAACATTGTAACATAATAACAATGTTTTTTGGGAATTGGTTTCGTTTATTCTACGAAGTGATAGTTTGCAATAAGGCACCACATAACAGAGGTTACCTAGTAATATCCAACACAACACCTTACTTAGTATTAGTAGGTATACTAACTTAGCCATAATTATCACGTGGCCAGTTAGTATTAACACCTACCTAGTTAGTATTATCAGCATTTCGAATATGATCAGTGATCATTTATAAAAATCAAAATACTGAAGTTCAGTTGGATAAATCTCTGTAAATAAATGCTTATTCTTGCAAAACATCTTAGCGAATAGAGGGATGTAAACTTATTTAATTTACCCACCACAATACCACAGTACAAAATAAAGTAAGTAGTAAATTAAATGTAAAAAGTCCCTGGACAAATGCAACGCTCTGTAATTTCAGGGACTCTTATGTGCGTACATCTTTCGGAATAGTTTTCCGCTGTCTTCATTGAAAATGGAGTAAACATAACATCATCACATCACATAGCTCGAAGCGCTCGTGGCGAAGCTTGCTAAGACGTTCTTGCTAAGAAGTTAGCAACGTTCTGAGTGGTCACAACTTGGATGGGTGACCGCAAGTGGCATTATGAGCTGAGCGCTTCTGTGCTTCGGAGGGCACGTTAAATTGTCGGTCCCGGCTTTAAAAGTCGTTAAGCCATGACGGAAGCCTTTAGGCAGCCTAAAAACTCCGTCACCAGAGTTCAAGTTGCCAACTCTCATACAAACGAACGAATCTTTGCACTTAATTCTTAGAAATGAAACTTGTTTTAGTGTCCGCGGGTTTACTTTTAAAGTACGCAGTTCTATATAATGTTCTTAATAAAGTTGAACGAGAGGTTTTCAAGTGAAAATGTCGTTTGAAGGACTCGTTAAGACTACGCACAGGGAGGAATTAGGGGTTAGTCATATAATTACGGGTATATTTGTTCTCATCCTTATAAAGTGCCTTAGATTGCTATTGTCTACCGCGACGTTTGTATAATTTTGCTGTTGTTCTATTCTCAAATAAAAAATATTTTTTTTATGTTCGTACGTAAGAGCTATAGTGAAGATTGAGATTTTAGGTCGCCTGAAGGCCACCACCATGGTTTAACGACTTAAAATCATAGTTGAATAAGGAAGAAATTTCTGTACAATACAAACCTTAAAACGGCACAAAACTAACTTTTATAAATACAAATGACAGTCAACTTGATGTACCTTATAGTCATCAAGTTATATAATATACAGTAGGTACAGTTTTATTGCCCTCTTTTTCAAATTTCTACAGAGTACGTCCCCTATATCTATATAGCACAATATAACATCGTTGTCACTTATAAAAAGGCTTCATAGCAACTGACAGCTTGGTGGGGATTATCAAACCATTTCAAAATTATGACATCTTAAAGGGTTTTAATGATAAAAAAACTTGCAATGAATAAAGCTTGTGATTTGGCCACGTCACTGTTAAAGTCAATTTGATTTGATTATTGTTAGTCACTAACTATAGGTCAATGACCGAAAGATATGTGACAGTGACAAGGGTTTATGAAGTTCTTGTTATTTAAATATTTCAATATGGCAAAAAGGCATGACAAGATGATCAATATTCAACGGTAGAAGTTGGAATAAATGGATTAAAAGTGAGATTCTTTTGTGTGTCCCGTTTCAACCCATTTTTACCAACAGGATCGTGTTGATTTTGGAACAATAAACTTAGTTGTGTTTAGTTTAGAGAGACAAAAAACAGAACAATAAAATGAAAAACCTATAAGTATTTAAAAACTCTCAATCTCAAACTTATCTTGCAAAAAATCAGTAAGTAGGTAAGAAAGGATTTGTAAGTTGGTGACGTAAGAATAAGTACCTACCTATTAAAATAACGGGGCAATAAAGATGTTTGAAATCTCAATTGCAATGTTCTATCGTAAAACTTTTAATTTCATTCCAGAGCTACTTGCTGAAGACACTTAAAAAACTATGTCAACGCAAAGCCAACATTGTATTACAAAATAAAACCCACTTCTTAAAGTAATTAGAAAGAACGGATGGTACAGTCACACTAAGACAATCGCAAATTTCTTAAAGAAGGAAATAGAATATGATCTCAACTGTACCTCAAGAAGTTCTCCCAAATCTTTATAATGTCTAAACTTAATTACCATAGCCCTTTGAAACTAATTGAGGAACCCAAGAGCCCGCATCTTGCAGGTTGCAAGCATCACTGCCTTTTACAGTGAGCGCAATATAATGAGACTGGGCTGAACTTAAGCCCTCCGGACGGTCGTGCATTTTGAACAGTCGTTACGAAAGAGCTAAACAGACGTATCGACAGTACGTTAAACAGAGATAATGATATTTCCGACCACTGAGACGCTAATCGCAATGCAACTACGTTCACTCTGGGGGCCTATCATCAGTTTTCGACTGGTATAGTTAACTATTCTCGCTCACGTGTCAAGTATTCTAAATGTATGGAATTTTTAGTTCATGCAAGTTACCGGGGGCGGCGCTGCACTGGATTTTCATACATTTGTGATACTTGACTCGGTATCGAGGACAGTATCCAATACTATGGTTAACTCGTGATAGACCCCCTGGTCAACTTAGATTGCGCTTGCCGTAAAAAACTAACTGCTATTGTAACAATGCCTTCCTGCACCGTTTTAAGCTCGTGTTAGTGTTCATGCTCATAGTTTGGACATAAGAGGATGAATGAAATTCGTTTAACAAAACAGACAGGAATTAAAAAAAATACTTATTGCAAGTGACTGTACCTACAAGTCTTGTTCGGAATTCCAAAGTTGCCTCAAGCGGCGGGGCGCCTGGCTTGTACGACTTAATTGCTACAATCAAAGTAAGTACCCATAGTCGATTAGCTATCTTTGACGCTATGCTTATTTAAGTGATGTCTTTATTAAAAGAACCAAATAAAGGGGTGTGGTGCGTGCAATGAGTATAAGCCGATCTGGTGACGTCGTTTTTGTGGCCGCTTATTACTCCGTCATGATGTAACGCTGATATTGAAAATTGACCAACACACCAGTACATCAAGACTATTTAACAAAATGCCTGTACACATTTAGACTAGCTGTGTCTAGTTTGAGTATCCGTCTTATAATATCATCTTGAATAACATTATAAAGTGCCAAATGATATAAGTTATCATATAAATAGAAATAGAAAGAAATAGAAATATTTTTATTGGCCATAATAAAAGGTAAATTACAATTTTTGAGACTCTGTATCCTGGAGTAGCGTTAGCTGTGGCCCAGAGAGAATTGTCCATATGCAGAGAGAATTGTCCAAATCTGTCTTTAATTCTATATATTACGCAAGTAGGCATTATTTACGCGTAGAGTATCTCCACTTTGTGAATTGTCAACTAAACTGGCTAAAGCTAGTGTAAAATAGTTTGTTTAAGCTAGGTACGTGCGCCGACTAAATTTCAGCGCAAGTGCCCCCTTTGTTTGCTGCTGAGAGGGCTCGTGTCGTCTGACCCGCAGTCAAACAGCTCACTCACAGCTCAGTAGAACAACTAGCCTACTTATACATATACATGAAGGGGTAGTCCATTAATTACATGAGGCAAAGGGGAGGGGGAAAATAACGAAACATCACAAGGAGGGGGGAACCGGTGCGCTGAGATACTCGTATCACGTATACATATTTAATAGGTTAATCTAAAAAACCTCACCACGTATTCACAAGAAAACAAATCATTACATTTCTGACATGCATAATTTGCAATTTGTGTGTTGTTCAAACTCTAGACCGGTGTGTAGTCTAGAAGCACTGAGCCATATCTGCGCGTCAGCGGAAACTGTGAGTGCATTTCCTTAATAAACTACGTGTCAGATTTCTGATGGGGACGTTCCGACATCGGGACACTTTGTTCAGAGCAATGCTGACACCTGATCACTAGAAGGGAGGAGTCTGTTAAAAAAGCTGTTTAAGAAGGGCTGTTTACATCTGAAGGCTTTAAGTTGACGTATCGTATTTTTAAGCTCATGACTTGAATTATTTTAGCTGTACATAATATTTTGATGTTTTTTTTTTTATTTAATTTTAATTTTGTAGTAAGACGTTTATCTTTTATTTTAAAAATCATGGTATTCGTCAAACTAGAAAGATAGGGTTGTAGGCGAATCAAGATTCGAAAGTAAACCCATGCCTAGAGAGGATTTAGTGGATTAAAAGTAAGTAAGTCGGTATGTAGGTAAAACATAATTGCGCGACTGACCATGAAATAAGGAAAATAAAAATGATTCTTTTGTACACAAAACTCAATTTATTTCCGATCTTTCAACAACTTCACAAAAACAATCATTTCAACAATTTCCTTTCTTCAATTTTCATTCTTATTTTTGAAAACGTTAATAAACTTACTCTCGAACAATTCTGTTACAAATCGACCGATTTCGTTACAATTTCGAGCAATTTCATTACAAAAGCCGGGGCTCAATGAAATTTAAATATTTAAACAGTTTACTCGTGAAACTCACTTCTTCATTGAGTTTTCAGTGTCACGTTTAAATAGCAAATAATGGAAAGTTCTCAATGAATGCTCAGGTACCTATTTAAAACACGAATTAAACGAAATAGGATAATCATGCTCTGAATTAAAAATAATACCTAATTATAGTCAACCCACACTCATATACTTTATATTTTAAGAGCCTTTTCTGGACGCGACAAGTTTTTTTCTAGTTTCCTGTAAAGAAAAATACGTGTTTTCTCGTAACTGGTATCGTACGAGGACGAATTATGTTTAGTTCGTAACTGGTTACGAAGCTCCGGTTTCGTAGACGGCCGAAGCGGAGGAAAATATAAATAAAATACATGAAGTGACCAATGTGGGACAAGCGAAAGAAAATAATGATAATGGCAATAAATAATAATGGTCATATTCATAAAGATTTATCGATTTAATATAGATTTATAGAATGTTTTTTTCTTGTTACTCTTATGTTAATGAAAAGGGATAGCAACTGATTTAATATCCGTTTTAGCTAAAGTAGGTTAACTGAACCAATATGCATAAGGGGGTTAGTGTATAACTTAGCTATGATCAAAGTCTAGCTGGATTATGATGTGAAAGGAAGAAGGAAGTTTTAACTAAATTAAGCAGTTATCAGGCAACGGTGCGTGCCCAGACCGTCCAGAGGGAATGATAACATCCGTTAATTACACCGGACCTCACGCTTAATTAAAAATAACTGTGGATTCACAAAAAACTTTTCAAAATTATTTGGTGGTTTTTACACAAAAGGCTGCAGGAGCTTACAATACAGTTATTGCAGAACCTTTTTACACCTTTCGTTGGGTTGTGGTTGAAAATGGTGTTAATTCGGTTGTTTTGCTACCTGAATCCAAATAAAACAAAATATGGTTATCATAAAAAATAATGTTATCAGATAACAAAAATACATAATATACACTTTGATTTTTCAGAAGACTGGTTTCAGCATTTTATAGGCATTATTCGACTATTTTTGTTGCTAGAATCTCCAAGGTTATAAATTCGTTCACAAAGATCACAATTGCATAGCATTTTTAACATTAAATTATTCTAGGAGTTGACTAAGTACCTAAATTAAAATCGGTAAACCATTAAATTGAATACTCTGCACATTTTAGTACCTATTCGATATCATTTACCACCCAACAGTAGGTAGGTGATAAATGCTAACAGAGGCCAAAATATTGATCGTGCGTGATAATAAACCCTAATTCATTGAAATAAACTTTAAACTCCAATGAGTCCATGCTACTTGTAATTAAGCTCTCGATCGCTTATGGTTAATTTTATGGAGAGAAGGAAATTAAGTTTGATACCCAATTTCAGATTAGCATAAGAAGCGTAATTTAAATTAGGAATGCAGGTTTTTATTTACAATGTCTACTATTATATGTCTTAATTTTGTAAAAATTGATGGTTAATAAAATAAATTAAACTTTTAAACATCGATTAGGCCAATGGCCGAAAT
Source organism: Xanthorhoe designata (assembly GCA_963582015.1). Classification (NCBI taxonomy): domain Eukaryota; kingdom Metazoa; phylum Arthropoda; class Insecta; order Lepidoptera; family Geometridae; genus Xanthorhoe; species Xanthorhoe designata. The sequence continues at coordinate 9,449,756 of OY757044.1, read as the reverse complement.
TGCTGAACTAAATTCTACAGGGAAATATTCTCTCTAAATTTCGAACAAGCATTCACATTGCAACACAATGCCGCGGAATAATGACTGCGCTTTGCAGTCAAAACGGTCAGGTACAGTCAACGTCAAAGAACAAGGGACATTAAGGCTTTTTACAAAAGTAGATCCTAACATACCTTCTGCTCTATTGCTTCTTATCATAAACTTCTTGTATCTGAATATTCATACCATTTGAAACTGTTTAAAATCCATTACGCCCGTTCAATGCTTGCATTGTCCCGGGCTTTCAGAATTTATGGTCACATGAGAGTGATTTGTGTACTTTCAGTGATTCCTTTGTCCGGATAGTGTGGCCATGAATATTGTGAATTACGAGTTGTGGTTTAATGCCTATTAGTTACTTGCTATTCTATTTGACTCTTCTTCTAGTTTTTGAAAAATTGGAATTAACAACACCTTGACAGATTGTTGAAGTTAAGCAACGTTCTGAGTGGTCACAACTTGGATGGGTGACCGCAAGTGGCATTACCATCTGAGCGCTTCCGTGCTAACTAAATGTTAAATTGTCGATCCCGGCTTTCAAAGTCGTATAGCCACGTCACCGTCGGATGGCTTTAGGCGGCCTAAAAACTTCGTCACCAGAGTTGGCCACCAGTTTATTCATACGACTTTAATTACCTACTTACTCTACATTTTTCCACTCATAGTAACCTACGGTTGATTAATCATTTCAGTCATAATATTCAAATAGTTATCTAATTAGTTCGTTGCAACTACCCTAAGCATAACTTACACTCAATAGTCAAAGCTATTCAAACTCGACTATGCAGTGACTATACAGCCAAAATATGCTACGCGAGAGTTCGGGGTTTAAACAATGAAGGCTATCTATAGTTATCTATAGCTGAGGCCGCGCATGCTTTTGAACAATGATTTGGTCGGCCGCGTATATAACATGCAGAAATCCCACTGGATTTTTGCATGGAATGGTGTTGTTTTGGAAAAAATTAAAATAACAATGTTTAGTTCCTTTAATTAAAGAGACATTTATACGAAACTTAACCACTACATTTAACTTTACAAAATACAATTACAGTTGAGACATCTAGGGATAGTCAGAATCTATAGGTTGCTCAAAAGTTTTTAACTAATCAATTTCTCAAGTAAGTTTTTTTGTATCTCAACAAAATCTCACAAAACCAATAAAGATAAGAAAACCTAACTGGACATTAGCCAGCGATTTGACACTGATTAGCATCCTCCAAGTAATTTTCATAAAAACTTTCGTTTGTTTAATTAGTCTGTCTAAAGTTTTAATGTGTATATTCAGAAAGAAAAAGGCAGGTAATCGATATTCAGCAGTCATTATCATTAAATTACCGCTATCTGTTTTAAAATTGAAAGTTACAGAATATTTCAAGGGAGTGTGGGCGGATTCCGTGCATATTTTTACATACATTTGTACTGAATTTCATGAATGTTCGAGACAGGTTAATCAAGCATAACTTTTAAATTAAGTATTTATTTATTTATTTATTTTTTAAGGATTCCCAACATAGGGTTACACTGTACATGCATATTATATAAATATTCGATATAAAAAACTAGTGCTCCCATAATTATAGGGTATCACAACATGGTATTCTTGATTCTATTAAAAATATTGTGTTAGTATTTTGTGATTGTTATCGCATTTGTTGCTAAAAAGCACTTCTGTTATAAATTACTACTGAGTCGAGTAACATGCAATAACATTCACATTAAGTATATGTGAATTTATCAAAATTTTCTGAGATTTTCAAGTGACAAGACCAAGAAGGCTATCTGCATAAACTAATAATGATTTAATATTTTTTATAAACCTCTTTTATACCACTCAAAGATAATATAACCATACCTGTGCTGGGAAAGATTTCCTCATTTCTCCACTGTCCTTCGAGACTTCCTCCAAATAAAAGCCTTCGAAAAGTTATTAGTTTTTTTAAGTTCTCATATTAAGTGAATTGTATTTTTTTATGAGAATAAAGTTTCTTAAACCGTAAAGCATCAAGATCGTACTGAGAGAATACCTACTTTTTATTATTAAACACTTTGAAAGTAATGTGATTTCAAATACTCTACTTAAGTTTTGAAAGCATGGTCGCCCTAACTCCTTATCCCCTGAGTATTTACGAAGAAAAAATCCTAAGAACCCGCTGATCCGATCCGCAGCTTGCGTCGCTTCAACACCTTTAGCACCGGTTTCAAATACTCTGAATCTACAGCGAGACCGTCTACCTACACAGATAAAATAATACTATACTAGTAATACCTACAATAGTTAAGGTCAAAGTCAAACCATACGTATCCACACGGTTGAATTAGGAAGAGGCCGTAATTTTTTGAGCTGTGAGTTGCGTAATAGAGGTAGGGGAATTGATCAGCTAAAAAAAGTCGCTTGTTGGGCCTCACCTTTAGTGGTGATTTTATAAGACTTGGCAGAGGCAATTGATGAAAATACAATATGCATTTTCAATTATTTTTTTTAAACCGTTCAAAAGTGTGCTAAACTTCCAAATCGCCTTAGCTTACTCCACACTATGCGGTTTTAAATATGATTAGCTAATACCGCTAGCTAGAGATATTTAATAGAAAACGTAGTAACCTTAGTATACACCAACGCACGCTGTTATTTATACTCGCATTTACACGGAACTTTATCGTGCTATTTACCGTATTATTTTTCAAGTCAGTAACCCGATAAAGTACCGAGTAAATAATAAATGCGCGTAGGTATGAGTTTTTAACCGACTTCACAAAGGAGGAGGTTGTATGTTCCTCTGTAAGAACTTTATGTACGCCCACCCATTATTCCGTCAATAGTAACAGATTTAAAAAATTGTTTTTATGTTTGAAATAATTTATTAGTCCCCAGGGTTTTAAAAAAATGTGCCACTAGTCTTCCAAATAGTTGATGATATGGTATTTGGAAACTGCAATATATAGAATGCTTCTGCAAAACCTGGGCGTAGATTAAATATTATATTTGGACATCTGACTCCCCCTGTAGATAATCAAGCGGTCTTTTCACACCCCGTATTATGGCAGCCACGTCAGCTGATAAACTTTACTGCCGACTGTGAAGTGAGGTCAAGGGTAATAAATTGGAAGACATTAAATCAAACCATGGATATAGAAGAGATTTTAATGTCTATTAAACGAAAATAGGTAGATACTCAATCTTTAATAATCTCTCTCTCTCGCTTACGCTTGGTTCCTTTATGCAACTTTACGAATGACCGTACATCTATCGTCATCAACGTTGTTACAAGTATCTGTCAAAAAGGCCATACTTTTGATTTTGAGTTGTTTATAAACAAAGTTGCTACGGATATCGATTTACGGTCATACGTAAGTTGAATAAAGAAACTGGCCTTAGTGCCTCTCCATTTAACGAAGGTATTAATTAAATTATTTAGAATTATTATTGATACTTAATTAGCTTTTTAATCGTTTTCCTGTCTGAACACTTACTGTTCCACAGTTTTAATGCCTGTTCACTCCCGTAACATCACGAAGGCACGATATTTTACGTCTTCCCCGGTACCTTGCCCATCAAGATGGTTTGCAGGAGATGAAACCCTGACCGGTTTCATCTCCTGCAAACCATCTTGATGGTCGCAGTAAACAACTGTGGTCGCGAAAGAAAAAAATATAAATCTTCACCGTATAGAGTTCTTGACCCTACCACATCGTCATCACCTTCATTGGCCTACATCTATTAATTGGTTCTTGGGCGTCATAACCAAGACCCATCTTACATATAGATAAGAAACTATACCCGTTTCATAAAATTTACGTTATGAAAAATGATCTCGGTAATGCATGGGTCATTTCACATTATGGGCATCTTTTAGTGCGAGCCGTGTGGGGTTTATCGCTTTAGCTCAATCTTAAGGGATTTATAGCTGAATCTTATTGTGGAACGGTTTTATGTTAGGATATCCTATTGTAGTTTGATATCTTGATGTCTTTTGAATGTCGCTTAGATTCGATGTGTGGTTGATGGAGAATAGAGTTGGGTTACTGTACTAATAACTATTTACGGCTGGTTTCTGTAATGTATCTGTGAATCCCTAATATGCGAGATTCTAAAGAATCTCGCATATTAGGGCTAGTTGACCGGACTTGCCCCCAAAGGGTCATTGCAAACAAGATTTTTTACTTAAAGTTTATGAATTTATGCTAAGTGCATTGTTTTAAAGCCAGGTATATATATTCGATTTCATGAAGTCTGTTGGGTTTTCAATGGTAAAGCGAACGAATGTCCACAGTTTTAGTGTGCGTAAGCTCAGAAGCAATCAGTATCGTCCGAGGCCCCTATAGTGTCTATTGTGTTCACGTACGTCAGACTTTGGTAGCGAGTGCCGACAGCATGACAACTAGCGCAAAGTTGAGGCTAAACGGACTTCGTGAGATGGAACAACTATATCTCAAATATCAGCGGCGATGGTCTTTTAACCCTTTTTCTCGTGTGTGAACTCTCGCCTCTGCGCGCTGTGCGCTGTCGCCCGCGCATGGTGTTTCGAATCCGCGGTCTTTTCAAGTCAAAGTCTAGTACACATATTCTTCTAGGTCATTAGTCCACCACGGGATATTTGGAATCGAATTCCCATTAGCACAAAACGCAAAACCAGAAGATTATTTTTATAAAATTAAACATAGTTCACCAAACCGCATTGCGCTAACTGATCTGCATTAAAAAGTTTTGTTTACTTTAGCATTCGACCGCGGAAAATACAAGTGTTAGTCAGACTCGCGCTATGAGGGTTTCGTTCTCAATTTTATACAGTGACAAGATATTAAAATAAATAGAACCGGCTAAGTGTGTGATGGGTGGGCCTCGCCTAATGCAGAGTTCCGTAAGTTGCCCAATTCGCGAAAGTTTACTCATATTTCCACTTTAAATAAAAATAAAATAAAAAAGTAGATAAGCTAATAAAGCTTGAGTTAAACACTGATACATTGCAGGGCGATGGGACTGGTTGCAAGGGCGTAAATATGTTTTTTTTAACTAGCCCATGTCATCCCACTGCTGGGCATAGACCTACCCCAATTACTTTCAACACTCGCGATCACTCGCCACTTACCGAAAAGTATCGAGGTCATCACGCCAACGTTTCCTCGGCCTGCCCGGCTGCGTCGCCCATTTGCCTGCAGATGGGTGTTACGACTCCTGCCCACCTGTCCATACTCACTCGGCTGACGTGCCCCGTCCAACACCATTTCATTTGGCACTTTTGTGTCCGATATCTGCAATCGTAAATATGTTAAGTAATTCAGTCAAATAAGACACCTATGCATTGTACATCTTCGTACAATATTACGACCACCGTTTCTTAGAAAACTAAGCGTCTTATAAACCGACAGACACACGCGCGTATTCACTGCTTCCTTTATCTATTCCACAACATTACACCGCTTCGTTTTTATTTGTGCCACATTTTACAAGGGCTTTTGAGTTGGGTAGGTATTGCGTAGTGAATAATGCAGTAACGAATTCTTTGTTTTATTTACTTAACAATAAAGCTTAATCTCAAATAACTTTAATCTAAAAAAAATAATGTGGTTAGACATAATTATTTGTACTTACTATATAGTATTGTTAACTCTATCCTTTAATTCAAACTTTATCTCTTACCTACTGTCAAACAACTGACAGTTATTTCAAACGTGCTTAGGAAAGAGTACCTAGGGTATTTATCGCTAAGGTTAGGATCAAAAAAAAAGTTTATAATAAAGGTAGTCGTTAAGTTTTCTTAAATTTTCCAAGTTTCTGCGAAATTTTCTTAATTTTTTTTATTAAAAAACCTGCTAAGTACGAAGTATTAAAAAAATAAAAAATATATATATCAATTAAATCGGTAAAGCCGTCCTCAACTTAAAGAACCAGGAGAAATAGGGGTTAATTTATATGTTTATTGATTTTTAAATTCACAACCTGTGCAATTTGCAGTTCAACTTCGGAGTGGTGAACAAAATGCATCTCGAGCTTATATTGCTCCGCTAACAACATTAAAGTGTTTATTTATAATATAGGCCCTTGATGTTATTGGTTCCTATAAAATCACCCTTGAATTAAAACCTCGGTTCTACTAGATATTTCAATCAACATGATATCACGAATAACATAAAATTATAATTTACAAGCAAGAATTTATTAAAGACGTGACCGTTTTTTATCTAAAACGTCCTTCGCTTTCGTCTTCTGAATTAATTATTGTCACACACTTAATAATTGTAACGTGGCTACTACAATGAGATTAATCTAAAAAAACACAAAAAAACTTTTCTAATTGAAATATTTATTTGTTAGTCTTCTCTTGTCAAACGGCATCAAACCCGGTACCTACGTATCTACATCTACATACCTATAGGTAGGTTTAATTTATTAAGAAAACAAAGCGGGTAAAAAACTCCTGCCTACCGTAAAATAACATCACATTTCATATGATTAGGAAAGGTAGAGGCTGTACCTACCTACTTTACCACTTGGTGTGACACTAACCCGCCATTTCCTCTTTTATATTAGACAATATTGCTTAGGTACTGCTAAGATATTTTATAACATAGTAATGCATACTATACCATTACAAATCTTAATCGAAATACAGCAATGATTTTACTTTTACCTCAAACTGATAATTAGCTAAAGTTAACTGAGCAATCCTCGTAGATGCTCTACGCCGTAGTAGTAGAGTCTACGGCGTAGCACCAATTGTTCAAAATTAACTAATTTTATTCAAAGAAGCTTGTTATTTAAACTTTTAAAGTAGGCACTTAAACCAGGTAATCTAAAAGTACCTAATTCTGGCTAGATTACTCGACTGTGTGGAAGAAAGATAATGTTCTTAATCACAACTGTCTATTTACAAAACGAAATCATGGTTATAAATGTACATTTACGTGCCTCTAATAAATCATGGATCTTTTGAATTTCCTTATTGATTTTTTTTATGTCAGTAAATAGTCAGAGTACCTTATCCATTAGATTAAAATGGCTAGTTTAGGCATCTATAGTGGCACGAAGCGCTTGTGAACTTTGTTGCGTCGTTGTTTGTTTAGTCGCTAGGAACATTTTCGCGAAGTTGGGTTTCTGTGTTAGTTAGGTACCTACTGCTCAAAATTTGGCAACCAAAGTGTCACATAATTGAAGATAGTGCGGTTTATTGGCCCAAAGATGAAGTGTCTCATCTAAGTGGAAGGATCCGAAAATTAATATCCAAAGTTCAAATGTTGCGACCCGTCGTAAATCCTATAAAACCAAGATTAAATAGGTTGGGTCAAGTCGGGTCCCATGACACAAGGCAAATTGAATTTTAATCATATTGTTCACATAATCTCTGAAGGATATCAGGATTAGTATAGCACAACACAACTTAGAAGAAGCATCGACAAATATTTAGTTATAAAACTCCTAATAAGTACCTAATACTTTTATAACTAATTACTAACTAGTTGGTACCTACCTCCTATGCTAGCAAAGACATGAGTGACATCACTTACCTACTTGATAAGTGATTGATGACTTCCTTGAAGATATACCAAGTAGGTACCTATTAGTCGTGATCATGTACCTACCTAGGTAGGTATCGATTTTTGTCGCCATACTAACTGTTCAATGAAGTTCAAATTAATTAGTTATCTTAATCAAAAGTAAGTTCGTGTGAGCAAGTGGCGAACTCTGGTGACGGAGTTTTTAGACCGCAAGATCTCCGTCATTGCTTTTAGGACTTAAGCCACTGACAACTTCACGTGCTATCCGAACTACCAGTTAATGAAACACCCGAACCACCTTCAATTTAAATGATAAGTAGGTACTTTTTTTCGGAGCCGTTCTGTACCTACCATCAAAATGACATTTTCTCAAGGGAAATATCCCGAGGACAAACATTATCAAATACCTACGTCATATTATGACAGTCACTGGGTTACCGCAATAATTAGGTACAAACCTATTAGGTACCTTGGGCATTCATTGTAGAATCGTACCTAAATAACCTTTATTGGTGTCAATTCAGATGTAGCAAAAACTAAACTAATTTGACAGCACTAAAAATGTTGACGTCCCTTTCTTAACGATCGAAATAAAAAGGATGGCATCAATTTTAGTGCTGCCAAATTAGTTTAGTTTAGTTTTTGTTTTTGCGACATCTGAATTGATACCTACCCTTGTCCCGATAATTTTTATGGTAAATTAAGTCTTAAATTCAATGATTTAATTATGAGGTGGTAAATACACAGCGGCTGCCATCCTATGGTTTCTTTTTTTATCAGAGTCGATGGTCATTTTTAATGAAGGGAGCGGTCACAAGCCAGGTAAGTACCTACCTAAATTCTCACTTACCTACCTATAAAATTTCAATAAACTCCAACAGCTGTTGTAGTTAGTAGGTAAAGTCTATATTTAGAGGGTTCTAATGAAGTACGGTAAGTAAGGACATAAGAACAAATGAATCCAACAAGATACAACTGAAACTGAGTTGTTTTTACCAAGTGCTCTACGTCTATGTCTTTTGGATCGGTCTAACTAATTAATGGACAGACTAACTATGTAGGTACCTAGTTCCTTTTTACAGTCACTTCAATATTTTTCAAGGTTATTACCTAAGTTGTTTTTTTGGCACACACGCATTTCGTACCTACGAGTGTAGGCTTTTCCTCATTTCAATGTTATTTTAGAGGTTTATGCTGCTAGGTACAAGCTGCACAACACAAACTTTTACCTGTAGGTATAATATTAGTGTGTTAGCTTGTTAGGAAAGAGAAAAATAGGATTCAAAAATAAATTCGATTATAACTGCTTTCTGAAACTAAGCCGATTTTAGTTTAAAGAGTACCTACCCTTACCCTTACCTTAGTTATTGATACCTAGGTACCTACTTCATAACAATATAAACAAAAAACAGTTTCAGTTCTACAGCTAGAAGGCATTGAAAGCTATGAATAAAATATGGAAGGTCGAAGGGCACTTGAGATGATTTCAAAGGTTTGTTCTGAATCGTTTACTCACTTTAGAAGTGATTAGGGTTGAGATGTGGAGAGCTGAGAGGCGCGAACGAAACATCTCTAAGTTTTGATGGATTAGGTGGGTGGTCTTCAAAAAGGAAAACGTAGGGTAGGTACCTATCTAATGTATGATGCCTATATTTTGTAAACAAGCAAGGTAGGTTGAAGGTAGGGAATTTATCCGAAGTAGGTAGGTAGCTAGGTGTGAATAACGAACGGCAGGTAGATTCATTTTTGAGAACGCATATTTTACAGGTAGGTAGGTAAGTAGGTGGTAGGTACCTTCTTACCTACCTACTACGTGGTAGGTGTACCTAGGTAGGTACCTACCGAAATAAATACCTATCCATCTAAACTAATGTCGTAGGGGCAATGTCACGTTGTCATGTCAAGCTTTAGAGATGTTAATAACCAGCAGAGCCGCTTTGTCGCATATCTACACAGCTATTGTTCCATTCTATTATTAAACACAACTGACAACCCATCTCGACAGTTGATCGTGCTTTGTTTAGTCTAACTAGCAGCTAATGTAGTGTTATGAAAAGGTAGACATACCTAGGTACCTGAATGACCGAGATTTGCTCTACCTACCTAATTTTTATTCATGGCTTGAAAATACGGATAAAACGTCATTTTCTAAAAATAAATCAGCTAGATCGATTTATCGCCCCCAAAGTTTTGTAAAAAAACAAAATAAGACTCCGCCTAAATTAACAGGCAGTCTTGTTTTTTTACAGAAAGAAAAGAAACATTCAAACAACAAAATACGTGTCTTTTTCTTCTTCTTTATTTTGGCTTTGCACGGCTTGTGCCACGCATTTAGCCACTACCATGTCATTATGTCAATGTCATTTGTGAATATGACGTTGAGTAATCTGGAATGTTGACACTGACAGTGTCATGTCAAGTCTTCATCAAATCAACCAATCAAATCGCAACTGCACAAAATCGATGTGTCGTTTTCAGTTTTTGCTTTTTGCTTCACCATTTTTCACAAAGCTTTTTGGCCATTTCACTAAAAAACACAAAAACTAAATTGAAATTACATTTTACAAAACAGTTTTACAATCATGAGTGAACATAGCAAACGTTCAACTCGCATAGACTGGTTCGACGGCACCATTGTTGAAGACACGAGAGCAAACTCCGACATAGCCGATGAAGACCAACCAGGGTCAGAAAGTGCATCAAAATACACAGAAAAGAAGCCCATCGGGTTCAAGAGACTTCAGGACATGTCTCTGCTGAAGCCTCCAGTCCTAACCCTCGAAATATCTCACCGCCCAGGATTCTGGAACCTCTTCGATCTGGACGATTTGAAGGGGGATTTTATAGTTTTAATTATGAGGATATTAGCAAACGTTTACAAAGAGATAGAGCCAAATGACAAGTCTAAGATAGCCACTTTATTGAAGACGAGAGTCTTGAAGTCCAGTTTTCTGGATAAGCTAAAGAAATACCTGATAGATCTGCCTAGCGTAAGAGTTGTTGAGAAGAAGATGAATGCCCAACTGTGGGATGATGTTGAAGGGTTTTATTTTCTGGTGTTGGAACTCTGCAAAGGCATCAAACGGTTTGGGGGGAATTCCACTGATTACAATGAATTGCTTCATGATTTGTTAGAGGCGCTTGAAGTCAGTGCTTTAGGTGTAAGAGAAGAGCATTCCGAGAGGTTCAGCAGTGAGTTGTTTGAAGGAATCAACTCGCTGAAGTTGGACACCGTAGATGATGATGATAACTGGGTAAGTTTAACTTAAAAAATTAGAAACTCATCAATAACAACATGTACTACATACATGAAACTTATCACCTTTATATCTTAACTAGCTGCACCCTGTGGTGTTACCCGCAGTGAATAGTTCCTGTTCCCGTAGGAGTACTGGGATAAAAAATAGCCTATTCTTTAATCCAGGGTATAAGCAATTTTGGTACTAAGTTTCATTCAAATTCATCCAGCTATTTGAGCGTGAAAGAGTAACAAACTCACTTACACACACACCAACTTTCCTATAAAATAATATAGTATAGGATAGTAGGATATTGGGGGCAATTCTGAGTGTCGCAAAAGCTAAACTTAGCTAACTAAAATGATTGCCATCCTTTTTATTTCCATCGCTATGAAAGGGACGGCAACAATTTTAGTTAGCTTAGTTTAGCTTTTGCGACACTCAGAGTTGCCACTATTGTACCAATATTTTATGAGTCATTTGTACACAAAGAAACGGTAATTAATACAAACAGTAAGATTACTGTAATTAAGGATGTTTATTTATTTGAGCACATTGTATTATTTTCTTATGGTTTAGTCATGATTTATTGTGCTTATTTAGTATAACATTCAGCAGTCACATTTTTATTAAAAGAGCATAACAATAGAATACAAAAAGTCTTGAATGCTTTGAGCAAATAAAAGCATGTTGTTTTTATTATCTTTATTATAAATATTTCTTTATATTTATTTGTCTTAGAACCTTATACCTAGCATATTGAATTTTCAGCTAGAAGCCTCTCATCTCTTCTTAAAAACACTTTCAATATGGAGGCCTTTAGGTGGCCTCAAAACTTTCATCAGAGTTAGCTACAAGCTCATGACATTTTTTGTTTTCAGGAATCCTTTGAAATAGCAGAAAAGCCCACCAACCCAGATAGCTTCAAAATCTTAAACATCTTTCCGACAAGAGAAGATTTAGTTACTAAGAACAATGTTAAGATTAAGCCGAACATTATAAACGGGGCATACATCAGCGTGGAGCATTACTTGGATCTGCAGTTTAAGCTGCTGCGTGAGGATTGTTTTGGACCACTGCGAGATGGAATATGTTGGTAAACAGTTACTTTCTTTCTGCTTTCTCTTTATGTTTTTGCTGATAATGCCTAGCCTCTATCTAAATAAAAGGCTTATTTATTTATAACGCCTATACATTGATTGTTATTGTTATATATTTAACATCTCTGGCACTATCATATCAGTCAGATTTGAAAGAACTGCTGCAGAAGTAATGTCAAATATCTACTAGCAGTAAGCAAAACCAAAGATAGATAGGTTATTGAGAATGGCCATAATGTAAGAGGCTAATAAATATTTAAGGGCTGATGATACTATTATAGCCTTAGGATAATAATACAGATATTTTTTATTCTGACTGTGACTGTGTTTCAAGATAATTGTGGTTCTAATTAACAATCTCAAAACAAACTCTTCCACTTTATACAGACTTTGAATTCCTATTTTACCCCAAAAGGCGACTTAGAATTATATTGTTATGAAAACTGCATGCCTTTTCCTACATAATGGTAGTCTGCAAAATTCTGCTATTTGCTCTCTAAGGCCCTCTACAGTTGTCAGTACTCAAATAATGCTCATTTAATTTTTACCTTAGTTTTGAACAGTTTAAGAATCTTTTTTCTATGCCTGTTCTCTTATTTAGAATGCATATTTCATTTGAACAGTGTATTATGCAATAAAATATTCTTTCAGGTAAATACATGGAGAACCCAACAAAAAGAAAACATGAAAATATAAGGTAAGAGAACATAAGGTATGATTAATAGGCAAAGAAATTAGTTAGTGTAGTACAATGTTGGTTTAACAAAACTTTTGCGTACTTCAGAGATCTACAAAACCAATAGTCAAATCAAAACATAGTTTTGTTGTAAGTACTATTTCTGTTTGTGTGGGATGTACCTCAAATTTTGATCCAAAGGTCGTGGGTTCGAAATCGGGTCAATGGACTTTTCGCTATGTACATTAACACGAGCTCTAAAGGGTGAAGGAAAACATGGTCTCAACAATGTCCCAGGCACTACAGGGTCCCGTTAAGTGTAGGCTAAGCTTGCCTCCTGACTCTGTATAAATCATCTAGTAAAGATGTAAAGGCTGGCTTCTGTTCGACGACTTCTGTGGCGCAGTGGGCGAAAGCTCGCCTGAGACGCGGAGGTTGCGGGTTCGATTACCGCCACGGGACAATTAAGTATTGTATGTTCTACAGATATTTGTTCCGGGTCTGGATGTTTTTCTATCTACAATACCTATGTATGTATGTATTTACAAAAAAGTATTTAAGTAGTGTACATCAGTCATCTGGTTTCCATAACACAAGCATTAAGTTGCTTAGCTTGGGACTAGATGACGCTGTGTGGAATGTCCAAGGATATTTATTTATTATGTCCCGTTCGTCATTACCGTGTCCCGTTAAGTGTAGGCAAAAGATTGCCTCCACACGCTGTCTAAATCAACTAGTAAAGATGTAAAGGCTGGCTTCTAAGTTACAAATAAGCTTATTTGATTTGACTCCAGGGTGTATCCACAAGTCCGAGTGCTCCGTACATACGTAAGCAATAGCCGAGTGGGCCATCTCATCGACATCGCGTACCAGGCTCGCATAACCCACCAGGATAAGAAGTTCAAGAACATCATGTTCGGATCGCTCCTTCTGTTCACGAATGATAACTTTGAGACGATCTTGTGCGCGACTGTGTTGGATTCCAGTTCGGAACTGTTGAGAGAAGGCTATGTAAGTATGGACTTCCTTTAAACTCACCCACTTCTACATTATGCAACTCGTATCATCATCATTCATCATCATTTCAGCCCATTTCCACCCACTGCTGAGTATAGGCCTCCTCTTTATCACGCCACTCTCTCCGATCCCTTGCGAGTCTCATCCACTGATTCCCGACTACGTGGGCAATGTCGTTCGACCATCGGGCGGGTGGTCTGCCTCTTGGTCGTTGAGCGTCCCTGGGCCACCATTCAGTAATCGCTCGTATAATAATAATAAAGCCTGTTTATTTCCAATCCCTTAAATAAGTACATATTTTTTATCTTAATAACTACATACAGTTTGCACAATTTAATTTCACACAAAAAAAAGAAAAAGTTTTTGTTATTAATTTTCAATTTCTTGGATAGGAACCCCTCTTTGGGTATAGACCGCTCGAATCGCTCGTATACAAAGCAATAATTTCGTGAAATTATCCCATAATATAAAATTTACTTCGCTGAAGAGTTATATGCAATTTTAATTATTTCCATTAGTTGCGAAATAACAGTAGTAAATCACTTCAATCATAAAGCTGCGTTTTCACCAAAGATAAGCGAGGATGAATTGCGAGGAATCTGTTTGAATAAATAAATCAAGTATTCAGTTGGAATCTCACGGGGACCACATTGAAACGTCTCATAGGCTGCGTCTCTAATGTGTTTGTCAAGAACCAATAGTATCGCTACATTTACCTAGGCTCGAAGAATGAAGCGATTCTATTGGTTCTTGACAAACACATTTCTTGCTTAACTCTGGTAGAAACGCAGCCTATATGACGTTTCAATATGGTCCCCGTGACATTCCAGCAAATACTTGATTTATTTTTTACTTAATTTTAACTTTCAGCTCGCTGTATCATTCCAAAACCCGGTGTCTCAGGCGATATTCTCCCAGCCGTACCTGATGGTGGAAAGCGAGGTGTTCTTCGAGCCCTACCACCAGGTGCTGAGGGTGCTGCAGGGCTCCAGGATAGACGACCTGCCCATGGGGAAATATATTGTAGATGTTAAGGTAAACATTTTACAATAATATAAATAAATATCCTTGGAAATTCCACACAGCGATAGATTATCTTGCCCGATAATCGACGATACTTTTTATGGTCCTAAAAACAAATTGAGGATATGATGAGAATCTTTAGAGTTATGAACAGAAATATACCTCGAGAGTGCAGAAAATTTCTTTCTTCTTACAAAATTGAAATCGGTTTAAAAAAAAAAATTTTGCTACTTGTTACAGCAAGAAACTAAACCACCGGCATACCTCACCCCAGAAACAATCTACACAATACTACCTCCAGGGAAAGTGGACGAAATAACATTCCCAGTGTTGGAGCCAACGCATTGGCCCAACTCAGCGTTCGGCCTCGACGAATCCCAACTAGAAGCCTACAAATTCGCACTAACCCGAGAATTCGCCGTCATACAAGGCCCTCCCGGCACCGGCAAAACGTTCATAGGGGTCAAAATCGCATCAACACTCCTTCAAAACCAATCCCTGGAAGGCACACCGATGCTAGTTATCTGCTACACGAATCACGCCCTTGATCAATTCCTCGAAGGAATCCTGAATGTTACCAAAAGTGTTATAAGACTGGGCAGCCAGAGTAAGAGTCGATCTCTCGATGCGTATAATTTGAATAGCGTTAGGTCTAAGGTTAAGTGTAAATATTCGTATCTTTACGCCAATAAGAGAGCGGAGTTGGAAAAGATTTACAAAGAAATGACTGAATTGCAAACGGAGATTGAGAAAACGGAGGATAGTATTATAAGTTATAAGTGTGTCAAACCATATCTTAGAATCGGGGAGAAAACGTACGAGTTGAAACCCTCCGATGAAGATCCGATTTTAAACTGGCTATACGGCTTGAAGGAATCTGGCAAAACAAGGCAGAACGGCTCAGAAAAGTTGCAGAATGAACTTGATTGCTATATCGTTAATGATGGTAAAATCTCCACATGCTTTTCTGAGAAGATTGCAATAAATGAAATTGATGACATCAAGAATATATTGAAGTATGTCGGGGATTGTAACGCAGATGCTAAAAGTAATGAGACGAATCAGAAACTATTGAATAAGATTAAGACTATTCAGAAGAAACTGGATTATTTTAAGGTAAGGACCTGATTTTTACAAAAGTCTGCGTAATGTAATATCATCATCATCATTATCATCATCAGCCCTTCAAAGTCTGCGTAATGTAATATCATCATCATCATCAGCCCTTCTCATATAATAATAATAATAATAATTCATCTCACAGGCATTAGAATCACCTAGCATGTAAAACGAAACTTAAGTGATCCTTGAGGTCCTACAAGAATAAATGATTTTTCTTTCTTTCTTTTCTTTAATAATAATGTAATATATTTCACAGATATTCGCAACTTTCCTCTCATTAATAATAACGATGATTATAAACAGAGACTTATTTTGTAGAAAAACATAGCAACGCACGGCAGCGACAGGCAAGAGTTGAAGATGGAGAAGGTGGAGAGCTTGTACTCTCTAACCCTGGAGCAGCGCTGGCAACTCTACTTCCACGCGGTCCGCGCCATGAAGAACGAACTGCTCCTCAAAATGGATGTGTTACTGGTAACATTACACATTATATCGATGACCCTTGAAGTCATCATACCTAGATATTTGACTTCGTTCGTTCGTATGAGCAAGTGGCCAACTCTGGTGACGGAGTTTTTAGGCCGTCTAAAGGCCTCTGTCATGGCTTAACGACTTTAAAAGCCGGGACCGACAATTTAACGTGCCCTCCGAAGTCCTCTCTTTCAGATCATTAGGCAATTTTTAGATCTTTTTGAAGATGTCTAAGGGGGTAGTCAGAGGTATGTCCAAATACATACATATTTGGTACAAGCCCGTGCATCAATGGACTTTTCGTGTCGAAAAATGTATATGCACTTTAACACGAGCTTTACGGTGAAGGAAAACATCGTGAGGAAACCCGCGGCTAGTCAGCACCACACGTATTGACCATTGTCATTCCTGTGGATATGGCCGGCTAAACTGAGAGAATGGTTTAGTTAGGTGCTGGGCCAACAATGTCCCAGGCACTACAGTGTCCCGTCAAGTGTAGGCAAAGCTTGCCTCCTGACTCTGTATAAATCATCTAGTAAAGATGTAAAGGCCTGAGTGGTACAAGCCCACTTTTTGCAGAAGTTAACTTAGTTATAATTAAGGTTTACTTATTTTGTAGGATAAGCACAAGTCGGTGAGTGAGGAGCTCTCAGAAGTGTCTGATCTGATAGACGCGGAGGCGATGAGGACTGCGCGAGTGGTCGGCGTCACCACCACAGCGGCGGCTAGGAGACACCATCTTATCAAGAAACTCAACTCACCGATAGGTAATAGGACGATATGAAAGGACTGCTCATCCAATACTTCAGAACGTGATTCTAAAATTAGTTATTAAAATGCATGATAGGTGACGCTAGGAGTTTCCTTTCCATAAAATTTCATAAATTGTACGTTCCTTACCACTTATTATACTGGTTGACATCACAAATACAACGGAACAAATCTGAAACTATTGGTAACTTTATAAAATTTAATTTCATGAGCTTATTGACACGATGAATCTATAGGCAGCTCAACTGATCCAAGCCACAGCCACAATTTGCTAGATGACATTTGCACCCTAATTTTACCATGAGGATGATGATAATTTTGTCTCATCTCATTTCAGTGATCGTGGAAGAAGCCGCGGAGGTTTTGGAAGCGCACATCGTGGCCTCATTGACTCACAAATGCCAGCACTTGATACTTATCGGTAAATACCAGAGAATTTTTGATTCATTACATTGAATATTTCACCGACAATTGACCAAAAAATAGAATCAAAGCGCCACAAGAAATATTTTTTATATTTAAAGATTCCTAGCTGCGCCCAGCGGTGTTACCCGCGGTGAATAGTTCCCGTTCCCGTTGCAATACCGGGATCAAAAGTATATAATGTTAATCCAGGAAATAAGCTATCCTGGTACCGAATGTCACTGAGCCCGTCCAGCCGTTTAAGCGTGAAGGAGTAACAAACATTCAAACTTACAGACTTACACACACAAACTTTCACCTTTATAATATTAGTGTTATTTTTGTTAATAAAAAAATTGAATTTTTAAGTGTGATGGTACGAAAGTTTATTGAAATCCGTCCAACCGTTTGAGCTTGAAATAGTAACAAACATTCTCATTTACACACAAACTTTCACCCTTATAATATTAGTGTGATTTTAATTTTGACTTTTTCGAACAGGCGATCACAAGCAACTTCGCCCGACCGCAGCGCACTACAAACTAGCGAAAGACTACAATCTCGAAGTGTCTCTGTTCGAGAGAATGATACGAAATGGAATCCACGCCCGGACGCTAACCACACAGAGGCGAATGCGACGCGCGTTTGTAGAACTGCTGGTGCCGACTGTGTATGAGAGATTGGATAGTCACGCATCCGTGCTGGCTTATAGGGATGTGCGCGGGATGAAGGATAACTTGTACTTCTACAGCCATGAGGAGGTGGAAGATACGGAGGTAAATATATAGCAATGAGTTCAGTTTAAAATTAAATATGATTACGACTGGTAAAGGCTCAACACACACCAAAAGAGCATCGAAGAGCAGCGAAGCGGAGCGCAGTTTCAGTGTTACACGAATTTCAACTTTATTTTCATTATTATAATACTTATTATCGCATGAGAAGCTCGAACGAGTCGCGAGGATGCTTGCGGCGCCGCGGGAATTCCTGCGAATTCGAATACGCGCGCCTTCTCTGCGATAATAAGTATTATAGTAATTAAAATAAAGTTGAAATTCGTATGACAATGAAACTGCGCTCCGCTTCGCTGCTTTTTGATGCTCTTTTGGTGTGAGTTGAGCCTTAGAGGTAGTCAGAGGTATGTCAAAGTACATTATTTGGTGGTAGCTTACTCGCTAGGTATTAGATTTATAGATTTATTCTATTATATTTCGAAACGAAAATTCCATTGATTACAATAAAAAATTCGGAGCACTCCCACCCGGGTAACACGGCTCTAGCTTCTAGACTTCTAGTGTGATATTATTCTCAGGGAATGGAAGACAGCTGGAGCCATAAGAACACGTTTGAGGCGAAGTGGTGTGTGGCACTCGCCCACTATCTGCGCAAGATGAAGTATGCGACGGACGAGGTCACCATACTCGCCACGTATCAAGGACAAGTCTCTAACATCAAAAAGGTACCTATATTATAGGTCCTATAACTACTACATTATAATAAATTTATAAAAGATTTGCAAAGACTGGAAGTTGAAGGGGGAGACCTTTGCCCTGCAGTGGGACATGATAGGTTAGAGAAAAAAGAGAAAAAAAAAAGATTTGTATTAGACCACATTCCCTAGTAAATTATCAACTTATCCAGCAGTTAATATTAGTAATACTACTAGTATTATTTTATCTGTGGTAATACCGAAAAAAAAATTGGCTGTATGAAATATAAATGTCTAAGGAGGTCAGAGATAAATAAATTAATTAATTTAGTGTAAACTACTAAATAGTTTGTCTTATTCTTTAAACCTGTCAATTTAACAAAGTCATAAGCAATTATTTTTTTCATACATTATTGATAAATTTGATAATAGAATGTATGAATCGGTGAACACTAAAAAAGAATCAATCAAGATAATTGTGTGAATAATTTACGTATTTTAACTATTTATTAGAGATCTATTTCTTATTATTGCATTTATTATAATTAAGTTTATTCCATTTCATTTCCAGCTGAGCCAAAAATACGACCTATTGCGAGACATAAAAATAACGGCAGTGGATAACTATCAAGGCGAAGAGAGCAGGATAGTGATACTGTCTCTGGTGAGGAGTAACAGAGAGGGCAAGATTGGCTTCCTTTCAGCAGCCAATAGAATCTGTGTCGCTCTTTCCCGAGCCAAGGAAGGTTTGTGTAACCTCTTTTCTGTTATGAACAAAACTGAAAACGTTTTAACTTACAAAAATGAAAATTTGACTCCTTCTAAGTTGTATGTAGGTATGCCCTTTAGTAGCTTTAGAAACTTACGGCCAGTCTCAATAACCTATCTATCTTTGGTTTTGCTTACCGCTGGTAAATATTTGATATTACTTCCATACAAAAAAAACAGATATAATATAAGTATTACCTATACCTAATAATGAAAATAAAGTTGAAATTCGTATGACACTGAAACTGCGCTCCGCTTCGCTGCTCTTCGCCGCTCTTTTGGTGTGAGTTGAGCCTAACTAATAAACACTATTTATTTTTCAGGTCTGTACATATTCGGCAACATGGACCAGCTGAAAGCCGCCAGTCCGATATGGAGTGCCATTAACAAGAAGCTCTTAGCTCAGAACGCGATCGGAAACGTTATAACCCTAAACTGTGATATGCCAATAGGAAGTCTTGATGTAAGTTACACTTATGTTTATACTAGTATATGCCCACGGCTTCGCTCGCATGGTACTTCTGGGGGTTAACGCCAGTTTACCGTAGTATTGGATACTGTCCTCGATACCGAGTCAAGTATCAGACCGATCCTATTTGGTCCACACCTCGCCAGACGCTATGGCTACTCAATGTTGAACGGGGACAGCTTCTAATTTAGCTGTACCAACTTACCTAGGTACAATCTTGAATCTACTGTCTGTCTCCCTTCCTATTTGTATATTGTAATGTTCGTCTGTGCTATGTGTTTTCCAAATAAATGCTTTATCTATCTATCTATCATAAATGTATGAAAATCTAGCGCCGTCCCCGGTAACTTGCATGTACTAAAAATTCAATAGTGTAGAATACTTGATACTTGAGCGAGGATAGATTACTATACTACACACTATACTTCATTCCACTTGATACATACATATTTTAAGGCCGTGACAGTAAGACTTGTAAAGGTGGGTACTGACCAACGTTACGAGGTGTAATGTAACATTCGCATCGAGCGTGTTACGCATCGAGTTACTCGAGTTACTCGCTGGTTTCCCCGTAACACGACGTACTGATACTGACTGCACGAATGCTCGCGGTGTAACACGTTACATTACGCCCCGTAACGCCGGTCAGTACCCACCTTAAGATTATACAATCCAATCAAAAGTGGTCCAATCTTCATAATATAAACTGATTGTAAATTGTAATCCTTAAATCCATGTAACATTGAATGTTTGTTTCAGATCAAAAATATAGAAGATTTCGAGCTTATCGAGAGGCTGTAGAAAGAAAACCAGGAAGATATGATTAACTATTTATTACCGATTTTTTAAGTCTTACTGTAATAATCATTGTAAAATAAATTAATTAATCAACATTTTAAAGCTATTTTTGCTGTAGCTTTGTGGAATTTTACATGACACGTTTTACGTTGTACATTTTATATTGACGACTAATAGGTGACCTTTTATAACTTTCAAACGAAACTTGTAATACCTATATATCATAAGCATAATTAGTTTGTAAATGTTCAAGTAAATGCGAATAATATAGGTACATAGATTGTATTAAAAAGTCAGTCTTCAATATAAAATGCACGCAATATTAACTACCCATACATCAAACAGGAAATATCACAATTCAATTACTTAGTGCTACCACAGAATAAATAATAGGAAAACGATTGTTTTGCAATTCTTGTATTTTCTATCTTTGAGGGAAAATAGTGATGTTCTTGCTCATTATGTGGTGTATACAATAAAAATAAATATTTGTTACTTTAAATCTAAAAACAATAAAAAAACCGTTACTTGGTAACATAATGGGGGCAATTCGGAGTGTCGCAAAAGCTAAACTAAACTAACTAATATTATTGCCATCCTTTTTATTCCCATCGCTATGAAAGGGACGGCAACAATTTAAAAGTTAGCTTAGTTTAGCTTTTGCGACACTCAGAATTGCCACTAATGTTAGTTTCACTAACCAGTGATCAATAAAACATGTTATGCTAGTTACAGAAAGAAATATCAAAAATATTATTTCTCTGTAATTTTATAGAACATTCAAACGGGAATGCAGATTTAAGCGATTAAAAAAACACCGGGAATAGACGAAACAAAAGTATGATTTGATAACCTTCCATACCTACTCTATTCCAGGAATAAAGCATTTCAATAAATATTTTTTACCAAACAGTCACACAGTTCTGTAGGTACATAACTTCTGTCAAGGCTCAATCTATCCTAATTAGGAACTAAGGATTTTTCACTTGTTAGCGCTCTACTGATCAAAAATGATGAACAAATATCTGAAACTACTACATCATATTGTGTAAAATGTCCAAGGATATTTATTTATTTCGAAAAATAATATTTCATTGCTTGAAAGTTGTAATAGTCCAGTCCAGATCGACGTGATCTATTAAAATAAACCCGGCTAAAAATTGTGGTGAGCCTTTAATTTTTCATAATTTACTACAAACCAATAACTGCTCCACCAAAAGTTAATTTCACATCGTAGGTACTTATTCACACAATACAAATCCACTCCTTCGACATTTCATTTAAATAAATTAACATTGTCTACTTAGTTCTAATTACCAAATACGTTCATTAGCTGAATCGGAATAATTAATTAGTCTAGGCTATTGTGACTTGTCATTTCTAACAGTGCATGTGTAGCACTCGTGTTTATAAAAAAACGATTCTTTTAGGCGCAAATTATACAGAAACGGCGTAAGGTGAAGGCACGGCGCAAGCATCTTGCCGCTTCAAAACGTTTCATAAAAATAATTGGTAATCGTTTCTATTGAGATGAGTAAAAAATAACCACTTAAAAGCTAAGCTGTGTCTGCACAGTGACAGTCAAATCATGGATGAAATCATGAAATACAAGCCTACCTAGTCAAGTCAAAGCCCATGTATTTAAACATATTTATAACATTCAGGTCATTATGCCGACCTACGAGTAACTTTGCAAAGCAACAAATTAACACAGCCCTAAAGCATAATTCATGCAAATTTTAACCTAATATTCCAATTCTAAAAAGTCTTCGATATAACATGTGATATTCTCTGGGTTTTCCAACTGAACGTGATGCGTACCCTCAACTTCAATATATTGGACGTATGTCACCGCTTTCATAGCGTCTATGACCTCAGTATAGTAGTTTAACTTCTCCCATTTCTGGCCGGGTATAGCTCTTATATTCAGAACTTTGCATCGCACCTTATTCGCGTATTCCAAAGCCGTTTCCAAAGACATCATCGCAAGACCAGACACTTTTAGCTTTGGATCTCTCTTGAAGAAGTACCCTTTCTTTTTCATATGAGCCGGAGTTGGCCCCATCCCTCGCTTCATAAGAATCCTACAGTTTTCTCTAGAAACTGATCCTTTGTACGCATCGTGCACGATGTCTATCATTTCATCGTACGCGTAGCAAGGTATCTTTTCTTCCGGTAAGTTTTCGTAGTGCAGCATTTTGTCTATACTGGATCCGGTGTTCTTGACCATAACTAAAGGTTCCCTGACAGCTGGACTGGCGATATCTATGCAGACTATCTTGTCTACGTCGTCAGGAAACGAAGCTGCGTACATGAAACTGATCGCGCCTCCTAGCGAATGCCCCATGAGTGTCACTTTCTCCCATTTAAAGTGTTTTACTATCCGTCTGAGTAGGACAATACCGTCCCAAAAGATGTAATAGATCATGCCTTCGGGGTAGAACGAAGAGTGCCCATGACCGGGTAAGTCTATACACAGAACGGAGGTTGTAACAGGGAGTTGAGGTATGAGATTGTCCCACGTCCCTGCGTTGTCCTGCCAGCCGTGGATGGCTATGATTGGCTGCTTGTCTCTGGGACCCCACCATCGGCCGGCCACGTGACCCCAAGGTACTGGGATCTCGATCTCTTCGACTCTATAGCCTGGGGGTATGTCTGGAAAGGAGAAAAGTTCGGATTATTAAAAGAAGGCGCATATAGATCGAGTCTTGGAGATACCTCTCCAAGACTCGATTTAAAACACTACCTACCGGTAGTATTTTAAATCAGAAAGTTTTTATTTATGTTTCAGTCACGACCTGCGGGCCTAACATGTGCATCACGACAAATCTTTTCGTCGTCGACAAAAGTTTCTCTCCTACTCTAGCATAGTACGTTAGAGCAGTTTGAAATTATCGAGATAATTATCTCTGTCGTCTCGCTCGACACGTTGCACATGTTAGGCCTACTAGAAAAGCATTTCAATAATCTTGAAATAAAAGTACCACCACGCAAGAAAAGTTATGGGCAGGCTGTAATGTAATGAATAATAAAAAATAAACGTTTAAATATTCCATAGTATTGATTTTAAATATGGACTTTAGAATTTATTTAACAGAGCATGACTAGTCACAACGAAACAACGTGATCATTATAATCGTATGATGACGCGCTGCTATCGTTTTTACCTACAAATTGCGAAGATATTTAAACGGACGGACGGAACAACTACTCGTCAGACCGTATGACGTGATCACTTAAACTTTGTACAGTATACCTTGTTTTGTAGATGGTATCATTATCAGATGAATGATATCTGGTAAGGTAATAGAGCAGGTGTTTTTATATTCCTATCTATAGTATATAAGAGTTAGCATAAACAAGAGGCCCTTAGGCAGCCTAAAAACTCCGTCAGTAGAGATGGCCATTTGCATTTTTTTACATTTCAAATATGTACTGTACCTAAATCTAGGATGCATTTTAATGGCATTCGATGATAATTTTTACCAGAATAAACAGGGACTGATCTTTGGTGTGATACAGAATGGTGGCCAAGAGTGAGCATTAGAGGCAGAGACAGACTATCATCCAGGTGGGTGAACAACATAGAAGCTGTAGAAGAAGAGGGAATGACATGGTAGAGAATGGCACAGGGCCGATTAGAGTTGCGTATGAGGCAGGAGGCTGATACCCAGCACTGGGCTGGGTATCAGTATTATTCGACTTACAAAATGATAGTGATGATATTATGTCAGTGCTGAAACTATTTATACATAATACTTACACTTGTTCTTAGCTGCCTGACTATGTTTAGACTGATATAATTAAGCGTGATTAGCACGTGGGACTTTCAACTCGCATATTACAGATAGTAAGTACCTACAAAGTATACGATTTTTTATCTGTAAAGGTCTCGTGTGCGGTCTATCTACAATGACAATGCTAGATGCTAGTATCGAATCGGTTATCATTATCCCTTTCTACGTAGGTAGGTGGAAATCTTACCTACCACGAATAATCCACAACTGTATTAAAATTATTTTTTTTACTAGATCAGAGTATCATTTATTTAGTAGGACTTAGTATCACATTGATATCTTAAAAGCTAGGTAATTTTTCTTATATCAACGCGACACACCAGAAAAGAATCGGGCAACAAAGTGAGGAAACCAACTTTTCTTTGGTGATTCATCTGCTTAACTACAAAATAAATGTCATATACAATAACATCATAATAGCATGCTTCTATAAAAACTTAATGAGTAGGTAGGAACTACGATACAAAGATAATGATATCTGTGACCTATACTTTATTATAAATCTATCAAGACAGATAACCGGTTTGATTAGGTATGTTGCGGTTTTTCTTGTGACTGACTTTTCTTGTGAAGCTGACGCGACTTATATTAGCATGGAATAATAGGTGCAGCAAATTTTTAGGAAAATGAAATAATCAGGACATAAAATAGTGTATTTATAATGAAATAAATAAATATCCTTGGACATTCCACACAGCGTCATCTAGTCCCAAGCTAAAGACTCTAGACACAAAACAAATATTTGAAGAGCATAGAAACATTTGTTCTGCAACGGGGATCAAACCCGCAACCTCTGCGTCTCAGGCGGGCTTTCACCCACTGTGCCACAGAGGTTGTCAATTAAACTATTAAACTAATATTATAAAGGTGAAAGTTTGTGTAAAAGTGTGTGTGTAGGTATGTTTGTTACTCCTTACGCTTGAACGGCTGGACGAATTTTAATGAAATTTGGTACCAGGATTGCAATTTGATTGCAAAACAGAATAAAATAAATATTTATGGGTCATACACAACAAATGTGTTTTTTATTTTTATTTTTTGCGCGATATTAATAACGGCAACAGGTTAGGTTAGAACCTTGATGAAATATTCACAGAATGGTAAGGAACCCCTCGTGCGCCAGTCCGACTGGCACTTGGCCGATTTTTTGTGTATGAACAAATATAAATAGAGGCTTGAAATAGCTAGGGCTATGTATATAAAATGTTAGTATGCGAGCGAAGCCACGGTCGGAAGATAAATATTAAAATATAGTTTATTCAGACCCAATGATGTAACTTTTAAAAGTTCTGAGAGTCATTTTATAAGGAAATCCAAACATTTCTTAACAACGGACTTTGGACTATTGCCAGTTACAGATACAGACTTTGATTGAACACACAAATTGCTCAACTGTTCCGTGAAGGGGGTATGAGTAATAAGTTATTAATATAGATAGGTACCTACTAGGTACTCTATTCTTTATAGAAAATTTATGGGCATGGCTTTTTTTAATTATTGCAAAAACTTATGATTTGATTTGGTAAGTTTCTTTGGGAAAAGTGCTCCTGTTGACAGTTCCTTAGAGCATTCTTTCGAACTACAACAGAAAAGGTAGCTAACCTTAAGAACCCTAAATATTGGCCCACCCTGTATAAAATAAAGTCTGGTTTGTTTAAACAATATAATTCGAGAACGGCTGAACCGATTTCCATGGTTTTTAATTTGTTAGATTAGTCTCCTTCCCAATAGCAGAATAAATATTAAAACATTGGAAAATCAACGAAAAAATAATATAAAAGGAAAACATTTTCCCATACAAAATATTTATTTCAATGACAACAACTCTCAAATGGATTGGGTTTGCTGGGAGAGCTTGTAATTAAATAAATAAATAAATAAAATACTACATTCCTACATGAGATCAAATAAGTAAATATTATATCCTTGGACA
The DNA here is from genome assembly GCA_963582015.1 of Xanthorhoe designata. Taxonomy (NCBI): domain Eukaryota; kingdom Metazoa; phylum Arthropoda; class Insecta; order Lepidoptera; family Geometridae; genus Xanthorhoe; species Xanthorhoe designata. The sequence continues at coordinate 9,423,208 of OY757044.1, read as the reverse complement.
TACCACACAGCACAAGGCAAGGATCGAACCCGCAACCTAAACATCTCAGACACCACTGTGCCACAGAGGTTAACCTTGAGGGGCTTGCGGTATTCATCAATGCAAAATGTGTTTTCTGCAAGTTTTATTAATAGTGATTTTTAGTAAATGAACACAGTAGTGATTAGAAATTAGCTGTTGCATTTCAATTTTTTTTTCAGTAGTAGTTTCTTTTAGTCAGTTAAACTATTATGGTATTCTTTCAGAGGCCAGGGGCTTCAATTAATTTGTTCATAGGTTTTTTATATACCATATCACAAGCATTTAATTGCCTAGCTTGTGACTAGATGATGCTGTGTGGAATGTCTAAGGATATTTATTTTATTTATTATTTAAGTATTGCCTCTATGTGGGTAGTTATTTTACACATAATGATGTGAAACCACTGTCTACAAACAATCAATGACCTACCAACCTATATGACTTATATGACTATAAATCCAACCAGTTGGTAGGTACTGTTAGGTTTTATGGTTTTTACCTATAATAAAGGTTTATAATAAAGCTACCTACAACTTTGTAAGCAGATAGGTACAATAATAAAACGATTTACATAATGTGGTTGATGAGGTCTATCATTTTACATATTAATTATGTAATTGAAAAATAAAAGTATTATTGATCCTTGGAAAGGTAATTAGGAATAGCTATTTTATAGAACTTACCATCTTCCAATTGGTGTCCATTTAGATTGCACTCTGCCATGGTAACACAGCACAGCGGTCGCAGCACAGCACAATAAGTCTGATCACGGAAGTAAACAGTGCAATACTGGGGAATTAGCGAGCGATACGTTATGACACCGTTTCAACGAGCTGATAAACAGATAACATATTTTTCTTATGAGGATAATACGCGCGATCCGTGACTGCTGCCAGGCCGTATGATGAACGTGCGTCTCGGTGCAACACTCTATTGAAACTGAAACTGGCGTTCAAAGAGCATATTATAACTGGCGTTGCTGGCGTAGCCGTAGCGTAGTATTATTTATTTTACTGTTTGGAATGGAAACTGGTTGGTTTGGTTGGTTGGTTACGGTAACCTCTTTGTTGGTTACAGTAGCCTTAGGCACAGGGTAATGGTAATCGTAAAAACGCAGGTGTATTTATTTACTACCATGGTCTAGCCGCAGTCTTTGGTACGAGGTGTAAGCAATCAAAGTGATTGTGAATTCAAATATTACAAATCTGTGTTTATTTTACATACACAAAAACATCATTGCATTCTGAAACTGCTGAAAAGTTAATGCAAATTAGAGAGCCAATTGAAAACTTTGAAAATATTAAAATAGGTCTATCGAACAGACTCGAAAATAAACTTTTCAAAGAGAAAATAAAATAATTTTGAATTGAAGCACAGACCAAGACCACAGACAGGACAGGACAGACTATACTATAATACCCACAGATAATACCTTATTAATTAAAGTAGGGATGAACGAACATCGATGTTTTAAAAATACTCACTCGATGTAAATAAAGTATTAATACATCGTTAACATACAATCCGATGTTTTGTTGATAAAGTTACGTCAACATCGAGGAAACAGTACCGATGAGGAAACATTATGTTATGCCTGCTATGCTATGGATACCATTGCGCCCCGCTTAGTGAGCATGTCGACACTCCCTACGTACACTTGTGTAACTGCCGGATACACACTTATACGTTTATTGCATTTTTGGCATCTACACGTGTCAATCTATCATTATAACTTACAAAAAAATAAAAAAGTCTACTCTAAGTACTTTTTTCTCAATCGTGTAACTGTCTAACTTCATTATTTGCCCGCCGTACAATGTTCTATCTTCCTCATACACACTTTGACGCGGGGGGAATGAGGTCCAGGTGGCGGGTAACTGCCACTTACTTAGTTCTTGCGCGGACAGCGAGTACAATGCGTACGCGATTTGTAAATATTTTATTGCCGCAACTATGACATGTGAACGTTTCTATTCTTAAACAACTTGAAAGCTAACGCTATTTAAAAACGAAAAATAGATATATCAGACCCTGATATATTTACCTTAAGACCAGATAAGTAAATTATAATTAATTATTTACCAATGTTTTGTACTTTTTGATGTCCAATCATAGTTATTGGGCTTTTTTAGTCAGTTGTGTTTTATTGCCTTCATGGTTACCTTAACTATTATGGATATTATTAGTAATTTTTGTTACTTTCATAATTTTTTGTATTACCTACGTACAAATATGTAACTACGCACTTACATATTTATGCATCGGGGTTCAGTATGATCATAAGTGTATCTACGCACTTACATATTTATGCATCGGGGTTCAGTATGATAATAAAGTGTATCTACGCACTTACATATTTATGCATCGGGGTTCAGTATGATCGTAAGTGTATCTACGCACTTACATATTTATGCATCGGGGTTCAGTATGATCATAAGTGTATCTACGCACTTACATATTTATGCATCGGGGTTCAGTATGATCATTGAAGTGTATCTAGGCACTTACATATTTATGCTTCGGAAAGATGTTAAATCATAATTCGGTAACTTACCTTTACATAATTTTACATCGGAAAGTTATTTAATTAAATGTATGGACCCATGCACTTACATAGTTCTGCGTTTGTTTTTTCATGTTATTTTAATGTTATTTTAATAAAATAAACAATTATTTTATTGTATATTTTATAAAATAATATATACTTAAGTATCTACGTCCAATTTCAGTAATAAAAAAAATAAGAAATTCCAATTCACGAATATGGTTCTGTTATATTCTACAAAAAACTAACTACCTTAGAATAAGCTTAGTTACGTAAAACCAAGTGACAATTCGTCAATTAGGGTCAAAACACAATATGTAGAAGCATATTATTAGATCATACTTTCTAACGTTAAACCATGTAAGTACCAATGAAACAGAAAAATTCTCTAAGTAGGTATATCCGTGTAACAGGCAGTTACAATATTGCCTTTCTATTAAGCATCGACGAAAAAGTATGTATGTGCCACATACGTCATCGTAAGCACCACGTAAAAATATGTATGTGTAATAAAATCTAAACCAATAAATATTAAAATAAAACATAGTATCCATCTTAAACGTGATCTACAGTAAGAGTGTCTCACCAATTTTCACAGCGATATCTCAAAAAGGGCTACAGTTATAGGCATTTCAACTTTTTCAAATCTTAAAAGCGCTCTCCTGTAAAATTTGTGTTTTGCAGAAACACAACTGTACGTAGGGAGTGTCGATGTAGTCATCGAACCGAAAAGACAAATTCCACATTGTCGGGAAACGAATTGATGACGAGGATTCAATTCGTTTTCCATAGATGACGATGCGGATTTCCTTTCGGTTCGATATGCAAGACTATTAAAGTGGTTCGATGAAATCATTGATCAGGGAAAGAACAAAGACTTTGTACTTTCTAACTAAAACTAAAATTAAACTAAAATTTTTGGTGCACAGTCTAGTAATAAGTACAAAGTCTTTGGGAAAGAACCACCAACCAACCAACAAATAAATCTCTTTCTATCATGTCATCCAATCATTCATTCAATGTCATTCTTAATCATCGTTCAATTCAATAATCTGTCAACTGCTCTTTGCTTGCTGTCAACAAAAAGTGTCATCGTCGGATCGTCCGTCAAAAACAGCAATTAATCCATCTATTTTCATTTTACAGTGCGAAAAGTAATACGTTGGCAAAATAAGTGATGGCAGACAAAAGGAAAACTAAAAAGCGTAAGGAGGTACGTGTTACATACATAAAAATTATATGAAAGACTAAATCCACGAAATCTTCCATTCTTTGTTTCTGTACATTTTTAGAGATGAGTTTCGTGGATGCGGCATGGATTTCCCCGTATCTGAAGAGTACCTACCAGTGCTAATAGTTGATAAGGACAACCATAGGGGGCTTATTTCATACCCCATGCCATTGCGTACTCGTGTGACTTTCTCGGTGTCCTTGTGAAAGCTGGTCTTTATGACGCATCTAAAGAAGGTTTATTCAGCCAGCTATCTGAAAACAAGCGTGTTTTATGCGTAGTTATTCGTCTCCGGCGTCATCACCACCAAGCAATGCAAGCTATTTTCGGCATCCTTTGTTTACAGAAAGTATTTGATGAACTTAGCACTTTTGATTCATGGATATCAAGAAGTTTTCATCACCTCAGTTTCTTGCTTAGAAACCAGACTTACTATGAAATGCCAGAGCATTATCTGTTTATTTAAATATTCTTATATTATTTTTATCCCAGGTCATTGAACTAAAAATTTACTAAATACTGTTTATCTTATTGTTTTTTTATTTCATATTTTGATCGCCTAGCTAGGTTGGTATATGTTTCACTAATGCATGCATTTATTAATGTTATTTTATTTTATTTACAGCGTAAAAAGGTTTGAATTTATTTTGTAATGCACTTAAGTACTGCACTGTTTCTGTTTGACTTTCACAGTTTTATAAATCACGGTAGATAGTGGTATTTTTACTCAAGCTAATCTAAAAATCTTGAACTTTAATCTTGACTTAAGAAAACGCCTTAAGGTTTATGAAGTACTATGCAGTGTTTTGTAATACTTAGAGTGGCTTTTAAATGGTGATAATGGTTAAATTGAGTGTGTTACAGCTTATAATTACTTGCAAGTTTGTCCTGGTTTAAGAAAAGCCTTAGTAATTATGTTATAGTTCAGACAGGTTTCACACTTATACAGTTGTTGAAACTTTGTTGTGTTGTGTACTTAAACACATTTCTTACAAAATAAGGATGTGTGCTTAATGTATATTGGGCCTCTGACTAGCCCTTAGACATTTCGAGGATTATTCAAGATTCCTACTTTCTTTCAAGGGTCCTTAACTCCCTTTGTTATTGGAATTAATTTATTTTGATCTTAACCCACAAAATAACCAAAAGGGGTGTGTCATGCATGATTGTAGCAAGTGGAGGTACCTATCTGCCTACCTCCATGTGGTAGAGGCGTGATTTTATGTATGTTTTACCTGCAAAACCATACATTGATCCAATTCTTATCACTTTCATTTAACAAATTCATCAAATTATAAAATGTTACAAATATCTATTACAATAGACTTAAGGCTTTCAATAGCTGAATAACAATAGCTGCTAAATCTGTTGTCATCTCTTTTCACTGACATGAGAGTGACAAGAAAAAAACATTGCTTAAAGCCTTGCTATATTAGCAGGTGAGAGTAATTCCTGCAAGAATTTAAACCAGCCCAAGTACTTATCAGTGAATTTTGGTACTTGTTATGTTAATTTTGTCTTTTTCTGTCTTCTGAATGATAGTGTTGATACAGGTGTGAATAAGTCTTTGTTAAGCAAATTATATATGGTTTCAAACCACTATGTTGACTATAAGCAGATGAGGTGAGTGCTTTTTCGCGTGAAGGGCGCCAATATACTATGTTAATAGTACAATGAAGCGCTCTTTTCGAAGCTTGCTGAGACGTTCTTGATAGATCGTCGAAGTTAATCAACGCTCTGAGCGGTCACAACTTGGATGGGTGACCGCAAGGTGGCATTATCAGCTGAGCGCTTCGGAGGGCACGTTAAATTGTCGGTCCCGGCTTTTAAAGTCGATAAGCCATGACCCTTGAGGCCTTTAGGCGGCCAAAAAACTCCGTCACGAGAATTGCCACCTGCTTAGTATATCAGTCATCTGGTTACAATAACATTATCATTAAATTGCTTAGCTTGGGATTAGATGACGTCGTGTGGAATGTCCAGGGATATTTAGAAGCCAATGTGTGGCGTTGGTGTAAGAGATAGTAGTAGCAGACTACTTTACTATAGTCCTTTGTAGTGAGCTTACTAAAGATAGGTTCGTCGATTTGTGATCCGGAGTTGAAGTTGTTTTTTTCCGGTGTTTGTATGTTGGGATCCCGGCTGCATCAATTAATTTCACTTACTTATTTTATTTCACATTTTAATTAACAATTTTTTTTTCATTAGGTTAGGGTGAAGCCGAATGAGAGCAATTTTTTGAGCTTATAAAATACGCTGCATTGATTTTATACTAAAGTGCTGTCAGCAGATAAATATTTAACTTTTTGCCTCGCCGGCCGGTGCCCAGTATCCTACACAAACAGAACTTTAGTTTTAAAACCGAACGCAGCGTAAATTCCGCGACTCATTTTACGCAACTCACAGCTCAATAAAAAAACGCTCGTTTGGCCTCACCCTTACCTAGATATTAATCGTCTTTGCCCTTACCAATCTATAGGTAAGTACTAATATTAAGTATTAAGAGAAAAGATTTGTACTTTTTATGTAACGAATAAACTCAAAAACTACTGGACCAATTTCAAAAATTATTTCACTATTAGAAAGCTACATTATCACTGAGTCACATAAGCTATATTTTTATCCCGGTATTCCCAAGGAAACGGGAACTACGTAGGTGAAACCGCGAGGCACTGCTAGTTTGTTATAAAATTAAAATCTTGTTTGGCATTCATACAGAAATATAACGAACGTTTTCACAACTTTGATAAGGACTTAAATTAATTGAGGGCATGCTTCATATTCCTTTGATCGACAAGTCAGAGTGTGTATTGTATAGCTTAGGGCACTCGGCCAGCCCATTATATAGTTGTGTTAGCGAGCTACTTTCACCGTTAGAGTCTTCGAACATAACTGTTGGTGTCGCGTCGTGAACGGCCGTGTACAACAAAACGGTTTATTTTATATTAGATCTGTGATTATTGGAAATGAGAGACTTTGTAAGTAAAAGTGTGTTTATTCCTTGAAAATAAGTAATATTATTTGTGTTGGACCATAACATAACACAGATAATCACTTGTTTTTAATAAAACTTATTTCAAACCATAACATAAGATGTATGTATACATTAGATTTAAAAGACGTTTTAATTCATATTTCTGAACTAAAATTAAGAATGTATGTTCAAAATCATTACCGACTAATAAAAAGGACAAGCATATCAAACAAAGCAATTTCGGTAAAAATGCTCTGTAAAAAAACAACGGTTTTTACACATTGATACTCTTCAAAATATGTTATACTGTAGGTAGTGTAGGTACTGTAGGTAGGCTATGTGCAATGTATATAATCTATTTCTGGACGGGGCGGCATATTTCAATCAGAATTGTTGTTCTCTATAAACTCGTGCCATAATAAATTAATTTAAATGCTGTTCTCATTGTGTAGAGTATTTATCTAGGAAAGTTTAACAAGTCACTTAAAACTGAGTGTATTAGTTGCACTCACAACAAAACTAACATACATTTTCCAAAATATCTTTGAAAATGTACACTTGACCTAATTTTGAGTTTACAGAAGTTATTCTTGGCTTCTATATATTTATATAAGGCACCTTGTAAAGGCAACAAGTTAGAAAATAAATTCAGTCTTGAATTTCAACTATGTTTACAATAGTAATGTTCCATTAACAGTAACACATATTTTTGCCAGTTATGGTTAAAATTCGTCATGAATTATTACTGAATGACGTGACCAAGAGATTTGTTATGTGATGAAATCGTGGTGTAAGTGTACGGTCGGCCAAGAAAGTGGTCTACCAGTTTTGACAAAAGTTACTGTGAGATCTATTGTCGATAAGGTTGACTTTTTCTTGCGCATGGCATGACGTAAATATATTAAAGAAAGCAATTATCACTTCATAATGTTATTGCAAGTGGAAATCGACCTTGTTGTTCCATGACGTTGAAACTCAATCGTAGCCTGAGAGTATAGATTTTGGCCGACCTAAGTTACTGAAAAGCGTGAATAAGCTCAAATCGGGGAAATAAAACATCTAACTTTACTTGCTCTGCCCAAAATCAAAGAAACTCGTGGTGGAAACGAATGTGAAGATTACCAACATAAATTGAACTGCGATTGTTAGCACGATGTATTGTTTTCGGTTTTAAGAGTAACGTTTACCGAATCGTATGATCGAATATTGAATTCGTAGGGTTTGTTCTAAACTCTCTTTCACCCGCTACCGAACGAAATTGATTGAAACCTGGAATTTGAATAGTTTATGACCGGTATAACACAGGCTACTTTTTATCTAGATATATTACACGCGAGGGAGGCCGCGGAGTAAGCTTGTGTAATATAAAAACGTTTATTGATGATGATGTTGATGACACACATAGGAAAATTTAGTCTATAATTAAAATAAAAACTCTCATGAAGAAAGTTACAAACAGAAATTCGATAATGTAACATGGCTAGGTAGGTATAGACTCTGTGCTTCTTACATCCAATACTTTCCCTGACAGCAAAAATTGCATCCATCTTGCAGCTTCTACAAACTCCAATTTAGTAGTAGGTATTAAAATCTTACTCACATTATTCACATACTATCACCATTTCGGCAACGGAAGTCGGAACTATAAAATTAATTAACTCCTTGCTGGCTGACAGCCAGTTCGATGTTTACAAAACGATGCACTGAAAGAGAATTTATGGACGTTGTCCGCACGGGTGCCTTTAGACAAACAATCGTCCAAAGGTAGTGCTTCATATAATGCTAAGAGCTCTACGAGAATAGGCATGATGACAGTTCGTTCGTTCGTTCGTATGAGCAAGTGGCCAACTCTGATGACGGAGTTTTTAGGCCGCCTAAAGGCCTCCGTCATGGCTTAACGACTTTAAAATAATAATGATGACAGTAATCAAGAATTACTAAACTTCCTACCTTGACGTGACGTCACGCCTAAGTAAAAAGTCTTAATTGAACTTGCGAGCGTTTTGGCGTTCAGCACAAAATAAATCAATAAATAAGAACTTATTAGAATGGTTTTTCATAATCGCGATATCTGGTTACACTTACTTGACTAAATAATTTCGTTTTCTATCAAATACCGCACCGGCCACCTCTATCTCACGATTATCATGATCTCCATATTCTTAGTCTTCCTCTTCTCTTGAGTTTCCATTTCTCTTCCAGGAGTTTGGAGAGACAGCTGAGTCGGAGAAGGCGACGAGCGAGGAGTATGCCGTCGCTAAATGGCTGAAGGCAAACGTACCGACCAAGAAGACCAAGTTCTTGAACCATCATGTAGAGTACTTCACTGGTGAGACTATTTGTTTAATTGAAAGAAGAAGGAAAAAAAGAAAACATGTTTCGCCTGGGGCTACAATCTTAACAGTGATATAGGCAGGTAGGTACTTTGTATTGTAGCGATATCTCTCTTTTTCTTATTATACAGATCATTTATAATGACGAGGTTTTCTAACTGAAATACAAAATAAGATGGCTGTATTTAGGTAGAAGGTACTAGAAAAAAATACAATAAATAAATGAATCTAAACAATAAACAATAAAAGTGTTACAGTTTATCCGGTAAATGCATGGCACATTACATGTTTGGTAAACAGAAATGATTATAAACAGTGTTTACGTAACAAAATCGTAATGAATATCGCAAATCGGCACCGTCACTAATTTATCACTTTATGACTTTTGCTAGCACGATCCTGTTTTAATGATTTATCGATGATCATATTAATCTTTATTAATATCGCTGCTGTATTTTTGTCATCTGCAAAGAAGAATAAGTCTAAAATAATAATTGTATCACAAGTCAACGATAAAATCGAAACGCATCTAGATTGGTCAATTCACGGTCCGCTCCACTCCGCGTCAGTGGAAACGCTCCATATGCTCAATAAGTATGAAACGAAACTAATGACGTTCTCTCAGATCTTCAGGCATTTATATGATCCTTTGAAGATAGTCGAAAGTAATGTATTTAGCACTTACTTAGGTACATTTTTATAAAATAACATTAGGTATCTCAACTTATTCTAAAACTAAACTACTACATATTTACATAACTATACAAAATACAATTAGAACCAGTTGAGCCATCTAAGGATCGTTACAAACGATCTATAGGTAGCTCAACTGATCCAAACCACTGCCAGACGGAAGCGTGCCCAAGACACTGGCAGCATTGCCGCGCTGGATGGCAATGCTGATCTTTTGAGCCAAATAAGTGCCAGTCCTCGGATCACGCGTCGCTTCGTTAACATTAGGTTGTTCAACGTATATTTTTAACCGACTTACAAAAGAGATCCCTCAATTCGTCTGTATTTTGTGTACCTCAGAACTTTGGACTGGGTGAACCGATTTTGATGATTCTCTTTTTATTTGAAAGCTGATGCTTCCCGTGTAGTCCCATATTATTTGAGGATCTGATGAGCATCTTCAGTGTTATATCAAGCCAAAAAGGGCTTATTCCAGTTTTCCCCCTTGAAATGCCCCCTAGGGGGGAAAAGTCCTCAAGAGTGCAGAAAATTGCTCTCTTACGAAATTTAAGGCGGTTTAATAACAATTATCATCATCATCATCATCCACAGCCCATAGGTACCCACTGCTGGGTGTAGGCCTCCCTTCGTAAACGCCACATAATCCGGTCCTGCGCTGTGCCAAGCCAGGAATTGCCCGCGACTTGTCTTATGTCGTCGACCCATCGCACCAACGGACGACCACGACTTCTTTGGCTGGTCCTCGGCCACCATTCGGTCAGAACTTTGCTCCACCTTTCATTACCTCATTACATAATAACAATTATGCCACTTGTTAATTAAAAGCTTTTTATTACAGGTGCAAAAGCGATAGACGCGCTCCTAACGTCGAAATGGGCGACCGGCAAGAACCCCACATTCACAACTCGACTGGAAGTCTCCGATTTTCTGCACACCATGCTTTTGCACAAGTTATTCCATAGAGCTAAGAAGGTATACGATACACTCTCAGTAGAATAGAATAGAATAGAAAAAGTTTTTATTTTCCATCAACATAAACATGGGTAACATACAAATGAAGAATACTTATTGACAATCGAGTGACAAGAAAATAAGGCTACCCCTCAGCATTTGCTCCAAGCAGCATCATGACTGTTGGAGCGCTGGTTTTCAGTGGCGCCAAAAAAAGTGGTTTTCAATCTCGTTTGGGTGGTTTTCTCTCTATAATAATGTATGTATTATCGAAACATCTCACTAAAAGTTTATGACTTGGACGGGATTCGAACCCTCGTGATACAAGCGATCATCCTTTAGCCGGGTTGCCTTTGACCATTCGGCAACGAAGCCTATGACGCCTAATACCTAAGTGTGGTTTAACACTATAATACACAATATATAAAACTAATGTATGTTTTTACAAAAAAAAATGCATCTAAGTGTACATCACACAAATCTGCCTGGACTTTCAAAAAAGGTTAGACTTTGAGCACTATAAAATTGTGTTTTATAATAGGTACCAGTGACTGAGCAAGAACTGAAGGGTAAAAAGAAGAAACAAGAGAAAGACAGCAAGAGTGGAGATGAGAAGGAAGGAGAGAAGAGTCAAGCGAGCGCCTGTGAAGGAAAGGTAAGACTTACATTAAATAATTTGTAACTGATGCTTCGCGATTTAAACAAATTTGTTCACTGTATTTCCAAGGTAGTCAAATTTTTTCAGATCTTTTTTAACATTTTTAGATCATTTGAATATGTTTAAGGGGTAGTCAGAGGTATTGTCTTTTTTAAACTTTCGCGATCAGAACTCATATGGTAAAATTCGTGATTAATACACGTTTGCATATGTTTTATAGTCAGAGGTATGTCCAAATACATAAGAGTATTTGGTACATGCCCACATTTTGCACATTTTGCATTCCATACGTGACATTACAAGTTTGCAGCGGTCGACATTTCTTTCAGATCTTATTGCAATTTTTTTAGATCCTTTTGAAGATGTCTAAGGGGATAGTCAGAGGTATGTCCAAAAACATATTCGGTCCTAAATGTTGCAGAAGTTAACATTCCATACGTGACAGGTTGCAAGCTTATCGACGGTGACGATTGACGACGATTCTCACGGTGTTTTCCTTCATCGTTTAGAGCTCGTGTAAATGCGCTTACTGTGCAATTAATTTATTCGACATATTTTATGTTATTTTTTACTTGAAATAAGTTATTAATTGTATATCAAGAAATAAATTAACACAAACTTCTGTTTCTATTGTTTATAAATAAATATATTTTATGACTGGTTACAGACTAAGAAAAAAATTGTAAGTAATATCTTAACCACACCTTGTTCAAAAATACCGGAATGTTGATTACAGAAACCATCTACAAGATAGCTAAGAAAATACTATTTCCTAGTAAAATACCAAAATCAAAAAGAGTATACACGCCTCATTTTTATAAAGATAATTATTGTAATGCGGGCACCACACATTGGAGTGTTGGTGGAACGCGTTGGTTCTAACATTCCAATTTGAGGATCGATATTGGACGGTTATTGGACACAAATGAAGCATTGCCATTGGCCATTCTATTCGTAGCCAATATTGAAACCAAGTTAAAGCCAATGTGTAGTGCCCGCATTACGATAATTATCAGGCAGCTCGGCTTAAGAGCGATCGCTTGTATCTACGCAGGTTCGAATCCTGCCGGAGCCGTTAACTTGTAGTAAAATTTTCATTTATATGAAAGTTCTCGCCACCTTCGATGAAGGATGGTGGGACGCAGCTAAAGATCGAGATGATTGGAAGAGTTGGGGGGAGACCTTTGCCCAGCAGTGGGACAGAATAGGTTAAATAAAAAATATGAAAACTCTTTTTTTTGAAAGTAAACATTAATTTTAAAAAGCTGATGAGCATCTTCGGTGTTATAAACAGAAATGTTCTCTCGAGAGGAAATTTGTCTGTTTTTTTTTAAATGTTGCCACTGGTTTATTCACAGGACGCAAAAGACAAAGAGAAAGAGAAGAAGAAACGCAAGATCCGTCTCGAAATGCACATGGACCAGGTTTTCCTTGACACGCCCGATGCCTACGTGTGGTTATACGACCCCATGCCGTGGTACTATTGGGTGTGTGGGGCATTGGTCGTGTTTGGGACCATTGGTGTATGCATGTTCCCGCTTTGGCCTGCCACTGTCAGGTAATTGAAACAGGCTGACGGCGTTATTCCCAGGAATAGATAGAAAGAAAGACAGAAAGAAAAAGAATTTATTTGACACACACACAAACTAAAACAATACACAAAAACATAATTTAAAAATACACAATTGGGCCCACATAGGCGTCCAACTCAGCATTTGCTGTTTTGCGCAAGACAAGACAACGCTGATCTTCCGTTGGAAATGAATAAATATCCCTGGACATTCCACACATTCCACAGGAGTAGTAGTCTTTTTCAAGATCCTTTGAAGCAGCGATCGGCAACCTTTTTTCAGGCACCCCTGCCTGCCAAAAGGTTGCCGACCGCTGCAGGCGGCAAATAAACTAAAGGCGGGCCGGAAATTTTGAAATCGGATGAGTAGTTTCGGACATTACCCCAAAAATACAAACAAACCAACTTTACCTCTTTATAATACTAGTTCTTAAAGATATAGATAATTATATGTTTATGTCATTGAGATGTATTATAGAACCACAATCAGACAAATAAAATGTAAACGCCAAAACTCGGCGCACGCTACGTAGTGCGCAGAGTTTTTATTTTTTGTGTACAAGCTACATTGAACATTAAAACAAACGATATAACGTCTACATTCAAATTTCATTGTAGAACATTGAATTTGCACGCACATTTTTTGAGTGTTGTCAGCTATTAGCGAAGCTTGCTAAGACGTTGTTGATAGATCGTCGAAGTTAAGCAACGTTCTGAGCGGTCACTACTTGTTTGTAACCGTGCTAGTTAATAAATAAATAAATTGTATAGGTGACCGCAAGTGGCATCATCAGCTGAACGCTTCCGTGCTTCGGAGGGCACGTTAAATTGTCGGTCCCGGCTTTTAAAGTCGTTAAGCCATGACGGAGGCCTTCAGGCGGCCTAAAACTCCGTCACCAGAGTTGGCCACTTACTCATACGAACGAACGAATAATGTTTAAAACGACAAAACAAACACATTCAAAATGTCATTGTAGAACATTGAATTCGCACGCACATTTTTTGAGTGTTGTTAGATTGTGACTCTTTAATACATCTCAATGGTTTATGTATATAGAGTTAGTGAATCTTTATTTCCAGAAAAGGCGTATACTACCTAAGTATCGCGGCCGCCGCATTCCTCGTGTTAATAATAGCGCTGACAGTCCTCCGCGTGGTGGTGTTTTGCGCGGTGTGGGTTCTGACCCTGGCCCGGCACCATCTCTGGCTGCTGCCTAACTTGACTGAGGACGTCGGCTTCTTCGCTTCTTTCTGGCCGCTTTACAAGGTAACTTAGCAGGCAAAAGATCATCACCAATTTGTAGCTTAGACTTTCCGAATGAACATAGGCTATATTTTATCAAGGTAGGTACCACGTGAGCGAAGCCAAGTTAGCTAGTAATAAATAAAATAATAATAAATATCCTTGGACATTTTACACGGCGTCATCTAGTCCCAAGCTAAGCAAGTTAATGCTTGTGTTATGGTAACCAGATGATTGATAATACTTAGATACATTTTTGCAAAAACATATATATTATAGATAGAAAAACATCCAGACCCGGAACAAATATCTGCAGAACGTGCAAACATTTGTCCGTGGCGGGGATCGAACCCGCAACCTCCGCGTCTCAGGCGCCCACTGCGCCACAGAGGTCGTCATCATCTTATTACTCGATGTCGATGAATAATAAAATCAGATTTCTTAGAAAGTAGTCGGCTCTACTTTAGCATATCTCGTGATAGCGCGCTGGTTTGCAAAGGAGCTCCTCGCTTAATGGCATTTAAATACAATGGATGGCTTTATTCGATCGACAAGACTAGCTCACGCGAAAGAAAAAAAAAAAAATATCCTTTAAAAATTTTACACGGCTTCATCTAGTCCCAAGCTAAGCAACTTAATGCTTGTGTTATGGAAAAAAGAAATATATAATTGCTGAAATATCATTACTTACTTTACTTACCAAAACGTGAAAAAAGCTATTAAATGTGTTCTTTTTCAGTATGAATACCGCGGCCCTGGCTCCGAAGCGGACAAATCGTCAAAGAACAAGAAGAAGCGCAAGAAAGACAAGCAGTCAGACGACGAGGCGGCGCCGCTGCTTGAAGAGAAAGTGCAGGACGCGTCCGTCACGCCAGCAGAGACTGAGCCGAGCGTGCCGCAGAAGTATGCACTACTTTCTTATTATTATTTGTTACACACTAAATTTTAAACCGGCTGCGCCAATAAACTCTTCAACTTGGTATTTACTGGCGCAGCCGGTTGATAACTTTTCACTCGGTAGTAATAAGGTTTCTAAACCGTTTTTTCCTACTATGGCTAGGCAAAGGTCTCCTCCCATTCCTTTTCAACCCCGGTAAGATCATCAGTGCCAAAATTGACGCAGTATGTACCACCATCTCTGACATTTAGAAAAATGGTTTTGGAAAACGTATAATATAGAAATCTAACGTTTTAGCAAGGGGTATATACGAACCTGAAGGCATGCGTCTCGTGGGCACAGATCGCGTAGCATGAAAGGTTTCTAGAAATTTCATCATCACCAGAATTAGTAACTTGTTTATTTATACCAACTTACATAGTTATCTGCCCATGTTTCTTCATCCAATAATATGTTTTAGTTTTACCATTATATTTCCTTTTCCAGGTCCGAGGAAATTCCTCAGTCCGAAAAGCCATCGGAATCGGATTCCGAAAACAGTCAGCGGTCGTCCACAGACCGCGACTTCGAAATGGTCGACCCGGGCGACCTCGAACCTGATAAGGAGACATAGAACATATCCCGGAATACACTTCAAATTATTGTACACATGTGTTTTTATGAAAATTTAGGAACACATTAGTAGATAACTAAATTATTCAGACGTCGATACTGCCGTAATTATTGCTGAAACGCAAACAGGTTACTCTAACTCCCGAAAACGATATTTCGTGCCGATATTCCTATTTCAACATAAGGTATAGGTTGCGCCACGAAAAAGAGCGCTGGCTATCAAACTGCGCAGTGGTCGATGATTGGTGGAGAGGTGTTGCGGCGCACTTCATACCATTGATTTAGCGAGTGCTATTGGTTCGTCAGCGAGTGAACACAGGCGCAAACATACCCCCACTACTTCCCCGACCGCGCTCTTTTTACGTGGCGCGACCAATAATACAGTAGTACCACATTTTTAAGTTACACAGATGTACCTGCGCAGATGTCTAAATTTTGATTAGCGCGAAAAAATACTAGCCAATCATAACGCTCTGCCATTCAGCTTATGTTGGTGGAAAATATTCGGAACATTTTTTGTATCGTTTTTGGTTTTGGCAACAGACTGTGTATATTAAGTACACTTGATTTTGACATTCACTATTATTTTATCGTCATAGGATAAAAGGCATAAAAGATTGGTGAATTAATATTATATTTGCATTTTTTATTTTTTTCTAACTATATAATAATTTTAATATAAAAACAATATATGGACTCTCCTTCTCATAGGTTGAATAATATTCAAGAACTATCAGTAATTATGAATCTCGTCACAAACATAGTGAGTCCACTCATTTTCGGAAGAACTCACAAAGATCCGTGAGTTCAAATTTGAGTGTTTGTACGGTTTGAGAATATGACCTTAAAATATGTAATATTATTCACATTGTTTTCAAAACGATACAATATCTATCAAATAGTAATATGTATAGTAAATCCAGCCGCACGCAATATTATAAGAGACTACGACGATTTTGAATAAGATTTAAGTTTAAATTATGGAGTATTTCAGCACGTTAAAGTCAATCGCAAGACTTCCATAAAAATACATTTCATAGTTTGTTCGAAGCGTTATAAAATTGTCAATTTTATTAACTTTTGATTCGAATGTGTAATTTACACGTAACCACGTCATTGACGTCACAAATAGTAAGCTTTTTACAGACACAATATACCGGTGAATAGTTCCCGTTCCCGTGGGAATACCGGGATCAAAAGTCACCTATGTGTTAATCCAGGATATAAGCTATCCTGGTACCAAATTTCATTCAAATCCGTCCAGCCGATTGAGCATGAACACAAACTATCATATTAATAGTGTGATTACTAGGTCAGGCTCTTTTTTTTCTATTTTGTAAATCATCAGTATTTTACCTGAGATGATATAGGAGCAAACATTCTAACGGTATGCTGTATAATCAACTTGATGTTTTAATGTTTATGATTTTTTATGACCTTTATCTATGGTTGCAACTGTGGTAAAATGGGGTGGTTTCCGTCTCAATTGACAACCGGTGGCAAGTTCATGGTGGTCAGATGGTCCAGAGGGGATTCGACAGCTTCTAAAAATGCAACTAGGTTCCTAAATTAACAAGTTTAATATGACAATTGGAATTATTTACCATTTTGACACTATGAAGTTGGATTTAGTATGTTTGTTAAACATATATCTCATATACGATGATAGGAGTAGGTACTTAAGATTTGTGACATCATAGAAAACGCAATAAACGTAGGTAACTCTATAAAAATGCTTCATGAAACTTTTTTTGCAGGAAGGAATACAGAAAAAATATAAAAGAAACAAACATTTGATAGTAATTACAGACAAGTCTCAAAATATTTGAAAATTAATTGACGATATCGGATTGTTCAAGCACTTTTGTTAGAATCTGTACAATATTTTATTGTGATGTTGTTTACAAATATTTATGTAAATTTTATGTTTGTTACGTCTTCTTTGCGAAGGGCGATGATAATGCGTAAATAGTGCATAATTAATTAAATATTCATAATAATGACAATATTATATGTTTTACTATACGTAAACAAACAGAATATAATAATAATTAACTATATTGCAGGCAAATGCTTATTTCTTGTGATTTTGAAATAGGAGTCTGCGTTACTTGCATTTTAAACTCAAAAATAACTAGGGTACTATCCTGGGGCCTTACTCTGGATCAACGAAAACGAAGTTTCGTGACAATCGGGTTCCAAATATGTTGGTGAACTGTTATGAATTCAGTATCCACCAACATAAGCTGACCCCGAAAATTGTCACGAAACTTCGTTTTCGTTGATCCCGAGTACGGCCTCTGTTGATTATAAAAGGACTTATAGAATTCATAGCTCAAACTCTGCTAAATCTATTATCATTTCTTTACATTCAAATGTCACATTTTAAAACAAAACCCTGCTAAATTGTCAAATGGAAGATTGTTTTTTATTTTCATGGCATTTTCAACATAATTATCGTCCATTTTGTCATTTTTAACGGGTTGTAGATCTAATATGACTGAACAGGTAAATAATAATAAATAATGCTATTCAGAAAAGCAAGAAAACGAGTTATCAATATATTAACAGTGACCAGAATACTACCTTACTAGTCTCTGATAATAGTATTATTTTTGTGAGGGTCTGAATGGCGGGTGTATTGTTGCAGAAATGAATAAGATATGCATGAAAGGAATGTACCAGCAATGTACCTTTAATGAAAATGAATGTACCTCTATGAAACAGGAGCAATCCCAAAAATAAAGTGAGCCGCAGACCTGACAGTCTGAATGGCGGGTGAATGCTGGTACTGAATGTAATAGATATCATAGCGTTACCTGATTATTTACCAGAGGAATGTACCTTCAATGTACCTCTTAAAAAATATTATCTGAAGATAATGCGACAAGTATTTCACGAGAAAATAAAGAAAACTTTTTTTAGGTGCCCCTACATTTTTTTAATAGCAATACCCCTACCATTGTTTTCATAGCAAAGGATTATTTTGTGTGTTGTTGCAAAATTTGATATGATATAAGTTAACTTAATATTTACCAGAGGAATGTACTTTCAATGTACCTCTTAAAAAATATTATCTGAAGATTATAGGACGAGTATTTCACGAGAAAATAAGGAAAACAAATTTTACCCCTACCAAAGACGATTAAAATCTAGAAGACAGACAAAGGCCATACACAAAATCGTAACCCTGATCCCGTAGTACGAGATAGCCTGGAAACTTTAAAACATCAATTTTATCCAAGAAATTTCAATACTTAGTACCTAGTAGGTAGCGACAATATTCAATAAAAAAATATTTTAGGTAATTTTAACTAGAAAGTAATTGAAATTTCTTGGATAAAATTGATGTTTTAAAGTTCCCAGGCTATCTGGTACGGGTTACGATTTTGTGTATGGCCTTTGTCTGTCTTCTAGATATTAATCGTTTTTGCCCCTACCATTTTTTCATATCAATAATGAGTAGGTATAGGGTGTATAACAACTTTAAGAAAAAGAGTGACGTGCATATAATTAAGGGGAATTTTTTACTGCACATTGTATCTATTTAGAAATATAAGCAAACAAAATTTCTCCACTAATAACCTACTGCATATCAAATAAATGACTGTTCTACAAATTAACTACTTGATTATCTAAACATGTTGTACCTACTAAAAAAAATTAAATTCATCAAAATCTCTTAAACAATATAACTCACTGTAAAACAAAAATACTGATTGATTGATTGTGCCAGATTTTTAAACAATCAATTAGTCAACTCAACATTTACCTATAGGTAGGTATGTGGTAGTCGAATCAAATGGATTACTGTAAAACAAGCTTCGGAAATAAATTATTTTATTCTTACCTACTTTCTTTCATTAATTTTTATCAACCTTAATTTTACCGGATTTCCGCCAGAGGTAGACCGAATGTAGGTAACAATGATTTTTTCATCTTCTATTTTAGGTATTTCCGCCAGAGGTGGATCCACCGTTTTTTTATATTATAATTATTATAGGAAGTAGGAGTCCTCAACAACTAGAAAAAATGCCAAATCTTTTATAAATCTTTAGACAGTCATACAACAAAAATTACTTTTTAGGTAATCGTATCTCGTTTAACAATGGTAGGGGTATTGCAATAAAATATGGTAGGGGTAAAATTTGTTTTCCTTATTTTCTCGTGAAATACTCGTCCTATAATCTTCAGATAATATTTTTTAAGAGGTACATTGAAAGTACATTCCTCTGGTAAATATTAAGTTAACTTATATCATATCAAATTTTGCTACAACACACAAAATAATCCTTTGCTATGAAAACAATGGTAGGGGTATTGCTATTAAAAAAATGTAGGGGCACCTAAAAAAAGTTTTCTTTATTTTCTCGCGAAATACTTGTCGCATTATCTTCAGATAATATTTTTTAAGAGGTACATTGAAGGTACATTCCTCTGGTAAATATCAGGTAACGCTATGATATCTATTACATTCAGTACCAGCATTCACCCGCCATTCAGACTGTCAGGTCTGCGGCTCACTTTATTTTTGGGATTGCTCCTGTTTCATAGAGGTACATTCATTTTCATTAAAGGTACATTCAGGTACATTGCTGGTACATTCCTTTCATGCATATCTTATTCATTTCTGCAACAATACACCCGCCATTCAGACCCTCACTTATTTTTCACCTGATTTTTTCAAGAAAATCTCTCCTATTTTCTTGAAGGAACAAGTTTCCTTAAAAATGTAAAAACTAAAGTTACGACTTCGACGGGATTCGAACCCGCGATGACGCAAGTTCCTTAGTCCAATTTTCTTTTGTGGGCTAAATTATTATTTATACGTTTACTGTCCATGTTAAAAAACGGGGGTCTCTTAATTTGCACACGTTTTTTCGTTGTAATTGAACTGATAATTATATGGAATGTCCAAGGATAATTTAATTAAATAATTATCGCTTCAAGAACTAAAATTACCAATTAATAATGGTAATATGCATAATTAGATAATTAATAAGAAAATAAATTGAAAGTCAGGCTTCAAAGATTAATTTATATAATTTGGTGCTGTTTTATGAATATTGTATACATTGAAACTTACATTTAAAATGCATTTCTATCAAAATGTCTATGGTTTTTTGTAAATATTCGCACACGAATTTGAGATCCTATTCGGAGTAATGTTAATCAACGGTGAAATAAAGAATTAAACATTCTTGACTTTATTTATTTAAAAAATTAAAAAACCATGTTTAAGAAAAAAAACAAAGGTACAAGGTAAAGGTACAAAACAAACATAAAATACAATTTCTGATGACTATTATTATCTAGGTTAGGCATCAGCCCCCTGATTGTGTAACTTATCTCGATTGTATCAAAGTTGTATCAAAGCAAAAATCACAGTAAATCGCGAAAAGAACGGTCCGATTTAACGCTGATTAAGTAAATTAATAACTTGTAACTTACTTAATTACTGTCATATTTGACAGTTGTTTTCGCGATTTACTGTGATTTTTGCTTTGATACAACTTTAATACAATCGAAACACACAATCACACAACCAGGGGGCTGTAAAACATGTTTACCATCAGTTTAATCTCAAAAACATTAATAAAGTAATCCAAATAGCTTGGTCCTAGTTTTTCAAGTGACTTATTATAAATTTCCACGTTTCTCCTGCTCCAACTCGATTGATTCAAAGAGGGTCTTGAAGTTGCCTGCTCCGAAACCCTGTAAATACAAAACACAATAATGTTTCTTAGAAAATGATCACCAAAATTTTTTTTTATTAGCCTATTGTGTCCCACTGCTGGGCAAAAGCCTCCCCTTGATCTTTCCAACTATCACGGATATTATTATATACCTATTATATCACCTTAATGTTATTTTCATAATAATATTGACAGTTTTATATACATATTCGACCGATCGTTCGTTCGTTCGTTCGATGAAAAGCTATAATGTTAAAAAGAAACATAATTTTTGTTCTGATATTATAGAAACTAAAAGTGGCCGATGGACATGGTAGACATTCTTTCAGGTCTTTAAGCGCTTAACATTCTTTGAAGATAGGTACATACTCTACATAGAGGAGCATGCCAAATGTCAAGTTTCTCGGCCCAAGCTGTTTTCGAAGATTTTAAGATTAATGACTACCTACCTACATTAAAAAATATATAGTTTTCTACTCACGTTGTGGTTTCTTCTCTGTATAACTTCAAGGAACAGCGTCGGTCTATCCTGAGTATTCTTAGTGAAGATCTGCAGTAAGTACCCATCATCATCATAGTCTATCAGAATGTTTAGCTTCTCCAACAGGTCAATGCTCTCTGCGACCTTTACTTTGCTGTGTTTCAGCTGTTCTCGAATGAGCTTGTAGTATTTCGAAGGGATGGATAGGAATTCTACGCCGCGGGCGCGGAGATTTTCGATCTGAAAAATATTGATAAATTCTAGATAATTTACACGTCACATCAGGAAGTTGGTAATAAACAAGAGTCAAAGGGGCGTTATTAGGTATTATAGTGTTACGCTCATGGATGTTTTAATCCTTCTTCTTAGGTTACGCTAAAGCTGATGTAAATCAAAAGATTTATAATTTATATTTATAATATGTATGTATTTACAAATAAAAAATGTATCTATGTAGTTTATCAGTCATCTGGTTACCATAACACAAGCATTAAATTGCTTACCTTGGGACTAGATGACGCTGTGTGGAATGTTCAAGGATATTTATTATTATTATTATTATTTACGATAGGCCAAATGTGGTCTACCACCCTACGGTTAAGTTTCATTTGAACGTCATGAAACAACAAGGTCGATTTCCACTTGCAATGAAGTGATAATTGCTCTTTACTATATTTACGTCATGTTCGAATTCTCGCAAGAAAAAGTCAACCTTATCGACAATTAGATCTCACAGAAACTTTTGTCAAAACTGGTAGACCACTTGACCGACCGTACCTACACAAAATCCTAATTTCTTTCGCTAAGTAACAAAAGTATCACTCACAGTGGTAATAATATCCTCAGTGTTGATAGCAATATGTTGTACGCCCGCGCCTCCATGATACTCCACGTACTCTTGGATCTGGCTCTTCTTCTTGCCCGGCGCTGGTTCATTTATGGGCACCTTCACTGTTTCCTCCCAGTTCGCCATCACGATGGAGCGGAGAGCCGAGTATTCTGTGCAAACTTGCTTGTCATCTACAGACCAGAATCTGAAAAAGACAAAATAATATACCTACCTAGGAATTAACTCACGAATAATGTAGCATCGACAGTCTTGAAAGCGAAAGAATATTGTTTTCAAACGACTACGGTAAATGGGCATGCAGTGTACCAGGCAACATCTTAGTGGGGATTATGAAAATAAACCCAGTCCACCAGGCATTAGATTTTCCGATTGTAAAGTTCCTTTGAAAGTATCCAAGAATTTTCACTTTTTTCTTATGATGTGATTATTCAACTTAACAAGACTTTCTGCAAATTACAAAAAAAATAGGTGACCACTGAAAACTCAGATAAGGGTCACAAGTAGGTACCTACGCTAGTTTCTCCTACAAATAATAACCTGTGGAACTGCAAGCATCGTTCGTACCACGAGGCTGCGGGCTCCATTTCGCCGTCGGGTTGGTTTCCCACCACGTGGTCTATGAAGTTGATCTCCACTTTTGGCCTGAAAATACAAAATATTTTAAATAGATTTATCAATTTCAAAACCCTGATGCAGGCACCACAAATTGGAGTGTTGGAACGTGTAGGTTCCAAGTTCCAACACTCAAATGTGAGGATCGATCTTAGACGGTTATTGGACAAACGGAGCATTGCCATTGGCCATTCTATTTGTAGCCAATGTTAGAACCAAGTTGAAGTTAATGTATGGTGCCCGGCGCCCGCATTATTGTTGTCTCGAAAATTCGATTCAATGAGAATCAAAGTTATATTCTGTTTTATGTTATGTTATCCGAATGTACACTATTCTTTGTTTTCTATGTATAATATTTATGTATTTACAAAAAAAAATGTATCTATGTAGTTTATCAGTCATCTGGTTACCATAACACAAGCATTAAAATGCTTAGCTTGGGACTAGATGACGTTGTGTGGAATGTCCAGGGATATTTATTTATTTATTTATTTATTCAATAATTCGTCTACACTTACAAGAATACAAGAATCAAAGTTATATTCTGTTATATGTTATCCGAATGTACACTATTCAATAATTCGTCTACACTTACAAGAATGTGTTGATAGGGTCCGACTTGAGAAGCTGGTATCCCGGTAGAAAAGGTCCGGTGTATTTACTTCTGTCGACTAAGGTGTGTGTGTTATCTCCGTACTGAAATCAAATGTATTTTTTAGAGCTGGAATCTAAGTGGTCAACTCTGTTAAACACTATCGCGTTCACTGCCCATGTCGCACGTGCCGGGCCGCGAATGGGTTCATGAGCTTTTAGGCATCCAAAGGGTCAGCGCAGACAGAGAAGATTTCTTGAATTGAATGATTTTTCTGCAAATTTTTCTTGATTTCAGGCACTCGAGCGAGAAAAAACTTTAAAATTAATGAATTATAGTGCATTTAAATTGAGGGTAGTTTGGTAAGACACCACTGTCAATCAACGGATGCCAGCATGATGTCAGAATGTCGTGATGCGTTGAGCTGGATGGACGTTCCCTTGTGCTCTAAAAAATCGTGCTACATTTCTTATTTTCTTCATAATATCCATGTGTTTGTGATTACTACGTGTGGTGTGGTGAGTGAGTGGTACTTAAAAGCCTGATTCGTCGTTCATCACGTGGATCTGTCTGCTGATAACGGTGTTTGTGCTGTGCATCATCAACTTCAGCCAGTGGAAGTTAAGAAAGGTCAGTGGTGTCCAATTGCCTTGTTGGGAACGACAGAATATAATTTAATCTAGGTACACATATCACAAAACCTGCTAGCAATACCTTTTTAAACATCGTGACCGGCAAAATGTAGAACGTACGTAGGTAGGTACTTACTTTGTTTTCTTATAAGTATATAGCAGCTAGTTTCAGAGTTGACATATTATGTGCCGAGTCTGCCGACCCCACTTAGCAATTGATGATCATACATAAAAGAAAAGTGAAAGGATAAAAAGGACGCCTTTGTAAAGTCTTTAAAAACTTACCGTCTTCACAACCGCCATCCTCACGACTCCGAACTCATCCTTCTCCTCCCACAAATCCTTCACGACGACCGCGCCCTGTTTCCTAGCATACTCCAGTATAAAGTCCAAGTTCTCCACTTGGAAGGCGACGTCCTTCACGAAATCTCCGTGATAGGCGACTTCGTTCGCAAAGTTTGTTTCTTCGGGCTCGTATTGTGCTTGGAAAACGAAGACTATCTGTTGGGAAATGTGTGCTGTTATAAAAGGTTTGAGCTTATTTATTTTAACTGTGTGTGTCCCACTGTGGGACCAAGGTACCTTCATTTTTCCTCCTTAGGTACCTCTATCTATGTCTGTCTTTAGCGGCGGTATTATTTTATTCATTACTAAAGATAAGCGTACCTACGTTATCTTTATTTGTAGTTTAGGTCAATTAAGTTCATAATGTTTTAAGTGAAAACTTGCTTCTTTAACCATTGAACTCGCGTCACTGTTACCGTGGCCGACACCTTTTGACGATTAAAAAATACACACATACCTCCCTTGTTCCAGTCTTCACATCTGTACGCACTCCCGGAGTGCCACTGTTTTTTTTTCTCACCATTGTTGTCTTAGCAAGGTATTAAGTTAGGTATCGTTCCATTGTAATAAATAAATACCTATCCTTCTTTTTTTAGAATCCAGGTTTGAACTTAGACCTCTTTTTGTAAATAGGTACATTAAATGCTCTAAGATACCTAGGTACCTACTATTATGATTGATTTAATCACACTAATATTATAAAGGTAACATAAATTAATGATTGCACTACAACAAACAGCGAAATGGACTAGAGAAATATATAATCTTTCGTTATTTTAAAATTAAATTTTTATAAGATTAGAATTAGATAAATGCCATAATTACCTTGTTTAATCTGACAGCATGAGAGGCAATTTTTCTTGAACCAGTCTCCAAACCTTTAAATGCCAAAGGTTCGAATCCGAATCTTGTGACAAAGTAGCTCGCCGCCTAAAAATACACAAATTAAAACATTGTTTTTATAACAGATTTTATTCAAATAAAGTAGGTATCGTAAACGGGTTAAATAATACAAAATACCTCAATGTTAGACTGACATTAATCGCCAAAACAGGTAATTCAGGTCAGAATTTTCAAAATCGGTCTACGGAATAATTGGTTGGCCTAAATAAAAAAAACACAGTTAATAAAAGTAGGGAATCCCCTTTTCACCTGTTTAGCGTTTGAGACCCAGAATGTGAGATGGTCGAAGGCCAGAAACCTTCCTGCATCCGGCTTTCTACCCTTGTCCGTGTATGTTGTCTGAAATAAAACGATTTCAATAAATAATCTAAAATATAGGTACCTATGTATCACGCGCGACTAAAATTTATCAATTTATCTTCAGAAAACCAAAGTGAGCCAATTAAAGGTTTTATCTACTTGCTTTTATTAAAATGAAATTAAGTGTAATATTAAAATGCATGTTTTTACTCACCATTTTATTGTAGCTGTTGAAATACCTAAATTAAATGTTCGCGTTCTTCGTCTTTGTTCTAGAGATATCGTCACAGTAACACAAACCCTGCAGTACAACTTAGAACTGAAACGCAAATGAATGAGAGTTCGTTTTTATAAGAAACCAGATTTCCGATTGAATATTGAAGAAAACAAGCTAGAAATACAGCTGTTTCCACAATGGAGAGGGCTAGCAATCATATATTTATATCATCATCGTCTCAGCCTTAGCACGTCCACTGCTGGACATAATCTACCCTTATAGATCTCCAGTTGTTTCGGTTGGAAGCGATCTGCATCCATTGCGAAATAGAATAGAATAGAATATTACTTTATTGTACACCATAAAAGAAACAAAACAACTTAGATAAACAAAACAAAAAAAGTGTAACAATGGGCGACCTTATCGTTAGATAGTGACATTTTATCTGTGATAGTGATCTCTTCCAGGTAACCTTGAAACTGCCGCTTTTACCAAATCGGATGATTTGGTAAAAGCCGTCCATCTCGTTAAATAAGCATACAAAAACAGCTACATCTGAATTCTAATAAGTCAGGCTCTACAATTTAGCAGCCTCTAAGCCCCGATATACCTGGATGAATTCAAGACCTGGTTATATTTTTGCATAATTTCTTTTGAGAAATTCAGAGTTGAGAATTTGCATTCAGAGCAAGGATCTATAAACGGATAAACCATACCAAAATCTTATCTTCTAAATCAGCGTTGTAATAACATTCTTGACCGCTGTATCCGCAGCCTAATGTTTAAAGCGAGGTGGTGCGACCAAGGCGCTCGACTTGTCAGAGCCGAGCCTCCATTGCACAGTGGGTTTTGTGCGGATATAATTTTATCTACATAATAAATACATCCACCAAATTTTTTACCGACCTCAAAGAAGGAAAATATTCTATGTTCCTCATACTGGGTATCCTCACGCCTCCATTTGTTTATGCCACTCCTCACGGTCTTGTGCTGTCTTGGATGAGGTCAAGTTATTATTTTGTTATAATATTTAAATATACAGTTAGTTTTCTCGTCTGACAAGTTTTACATAGGCACAAAAGATTTCAACGCGCATATGTGTGACCCTAGATTACATTTATGTTAAAAACAATATAGGGTAGTGGCACCAAAAGATGAACGATTAAGGGTTTTTGACAACTTTGAATAGCTTTTTCTCCGTTACTTCGTGATATTGTCGTTTGCCGGTATGATTTGTGCATTAAATAAATACTCAAGATTTGATTTATGCAAGAAAAATGCCTCCTACATCTACAATTTTTTTGTAAAATTACTATTTAACGAAAATTTTGTATTTTTCACCTATAGTTGAACGCTGAGCCCTTATTATGAACAATCTGTACCCAATAGTTGAACTAATATTTTAATAGGAATTAATGCACTTCATTTTAGTTACATAGGTTCTAATTATTATATCTACTTGTAAGAAATAAATAAATATGTAGGTGATAAATTTGTTTATTAACACAAATCATGAAAAAATATATTTAGAGGATTGATATTATCATAATTGAGATCAATATGGCTTTGCTCGGGGATATCTGTTGCGCTTGGACCATCCGTACCTACAGCTTTTTCAAGAGTGCACTGCTCATTATATTGCTTTTCTTTTTTCGCAGAGTTGACAGCATCTATAAAAAATAACTTAGCTATCAAGAAGAAACAATATTGTTGTCCACAATATTGTGGGACAAATATCCGTTCACATGTTAAAGCAAAGAACTAAAATCTGAACTAGGTAAAAATGAACGTTCATTTTTAGACACGAAACCTAATAGTTGAACGAATAAAATGTCAACATAATCCTTAGTTCAAGTTTTGGGCATGAAAGAAACCTAAAGTTGAACAGTACAAGATTTAGTCTTTAAATAAAACACTTATAAGAATAAAAACATGTTCAACTTTTGGTAATTAACTTCATAGATTCACTAAAATTAACTTGTGTGGTTTTATTTTTGTCTTTAAGCAGTAGATTCTGAGTTAAGCGGCCTGTAAAATTATGCCGTTTCTCCATTAGTTGAACGGGCTATGGGGACCAGTCACTTATTGGGTCAAGTAATTATAATTGAATCCATTACTTGAACAGTAAATTTCTTTTAAAATACGTTAAATATTGTTTATCTGTATCAAAACAATCAAAGCTTAATACATCAAGATTTAATTCAGAACAACAACCAATCAAATATATTATTTATTCTTGCTTTAATCTGACAAAATGCTTAAATTTGGAAGACACTTACCCTAAGTAGCTTTCCATAGAAATTTGGATTTTGGCGTGATCTGGTCGCGCAAAGACCGATCACGAGCACTTCCGTGGAGAAACTGTTGATGTTTTGATTGAAAAGACGACAAAATGTTACCTTATGCGAAAAAAAATACTGCACATATGTACGCAGCGGAATATTTTTTATTTTTTGAAATTTCGTACTATCAGTCAACTTTTGGGGGTCAGTCAACTTTTGGTGCCACTACCCTACCTACTAACAGTAAGTTTTTTTATTTTTACATTAAAATAATAAAAAAATACTAAACACAAAGAGTATCATAATAGTCGTTACGCCTTGACGGCCCAAAAACTTCGTCACCATTGAGTGGGCCAGCTCGTATTAAGTACCTAGTTATGTTTTTATTAGGTTGAGAACTATGTCCACATCGAATCATTTTAATTCCACTGTCCACCGCCAATAAACAACATGCAAATGAGTTTGATTATAGAAAACTGGATTTAAAACGAACAGAAACGGGGAGGCGTCGCGTCGCGTCATGAGACATGACCTAGACGCCTAATCTAGAGTTTAAGGGCTTCCTAGTGCCAGTGCCTATCTGAGGATACTACAGAAGGTAGGACTTTAGGATTGATTTGTTTCTTAGGTCACGAACCATCGTTTTATTCTACATTCATGTAGTACCTATTGCTGAACAAGTTATAGGTACGTTCTTCTATTCTAGTCATTATAATTTTCTTCTAAGTTCTTCTCTCCTTTGAGTTAATAGATTTCGGGTTCAAACAAAATTTTTCTACTCTATTTCAAACCAGCCTCAAGAACAGTTACCTACCTACCACTTGTCTTAATAAATAGTTTGCCATGAGGTTTATTAAAACCACTGATAGGTAATTTAATACTGTACCAGTTAAAACTCACATTTTAGCATAACTTATCAATGCATGTTTGTCCGGAACTTTGCAATTCACAAGCTACTGTTGTTAAAAACAATGAATGTAATGTAATGTAATGTAGGTATGATTGTATACTCGCTTTCCACAACATTTTTTTAACACTAGATATATTTGATCAGCTGAAACGTCTCAATTAAATTGTATTATTTGTGCGAATAATAGTTTAATTTGCTACACAAACATAAATGAAAAGAAATTAAAATACAATACAACCCAGTGCGGACGTAGATATTGAAGGGTAGCGTAGGGCATAAAAAAGGGAGGTGCTTTGTCATTTTATTAAATTAACGAAAAATCTATAATAATGATAAGTAAGTTAACTAACCTAACCTACCTAGGTACCTACCTACCTACCATATTCCCGTTTTTTTGCGGCCAGAAACTTTAAAATGATTTTTGTTATCTCTGTTTCTAAATAAACAAACATAAGTTCTTACCTAACCTACAGAACTTAAAACAGCTTTTATTGTTAAAATTGTCTATACATGCTTAAATTTTTGATATCCTTTACGTATTGAATTATAAAGAGAGAGAGGACTAATATCAGCTTCAATTTTGAAAAGCATTTGTCTAAAGAGGTTTTATCAAGCTCTATACAACTTTGAATCGAATCGCAGCGCAGGCGCACTATAATTTGTTGAGAGTCTCTACCCCACGTTTAGTTGGTCGTTGGATCCGGTACGGGTCGGATCGACTTATTACACAGGTTTTAATATTGTGCAATAATACTTCGAGAATTTTCCATCGACTTCGCTTTTATAATCATGCTATTGAAGTTTAGTTGGAGGCCAGAGTTAAAACAATCACGGCTTATATATTTTTACAGGGCCCAACCAACAAAGGCTTCCAAGCTTTAAACAAGTAGAATTGTCGGTCCTGCCTATGAAACCGATAACCCTTGAGCCTGAGCCTCTAAATATGCCTAGTTGTTCTAAAATCTAAACCTTACGTCACTAGAGTATAACACAAACTTTGAAACACTATTCTTCTTTATTACAAACAAACATTTAATTAATTGGGAGAAAGTATCATGAATTCAAAAGTCATTTCCTAGTTTTAAGGACTTAACGTTTCAAAGTGGTCTATAATGATCTTATTGAAGAAATAAATGAGTTTGATTTATAAACCAATTACCTACATATATTTTTTTTTGTTTAAAAACTTAAATTAATATTCCAAAACCATGAGTTTTTATTGCGTAAGAATTTTCCTGTAATAAAAATCTCGGAGGTGGTCAGAGGCAAGTTCACATTGTGTTATTCTTCTTCCTTGGTCTTGTCGAGAAGCTCAATCGCCTCGAAGACCCACTGGTAGTTTTGAGAACCAAATCCCTGTAAAAAAATATTCCATTTTTTTTATAGTTGTGTCTTTGCAAACGACGATTTCTAATACATAATAAAGATCCTTTCATATTAATATTTGACAATACAGCAACGTAAATTGAAATTATTTCCTAGGCGGTACGTAAATAATTTAACATGGTACTTTAACAAAGTGGAAATAAATAATGGTTACCATACTGTCGTTCTACGAGTTACTCAAAATACACAATTACGTCTTGTCAGCCAGCATTGGTTTAGGGAGATTTAAGCCTAGAAAGGTAAGCTTGTTTGCTGGGAAATGGAGAAAAACTACTACACCTTGATTAAAATTTAAACTTACTCTATTTACCTACCTCTATTATACCGCAAGTGGCATTTTCATCTGAGCGCTTCCGTGCTTCAGAGGGCACGTTAAATTGTCGGTCCCGGCTTTTAAAGTCGTTAAGCCATGACGGAGGCCTTTAGGCGGCCTAAAAAACTCCGTCACCAGAGTCGGCCACTTGCTCATACGAACGAACGAACGACTTACTCTATGGTTCCTGCGTTGTATAATCTCTATGAAGACCGTCGGTCTTGCCTGCAGATGTTTCGTAAACGCCTGAAGCATATAGCCTCTCTCATCGAAGTCTATGAGTATACCGTTCTCTTCCAACGCTTCGATACTTTCGATGATGTGAGGACCAGCCTTCAGTTTGTCGCGTATTATCGTGTAGTAGGTGCTGGGGAAGTGTAGTATTTCTGCGCCTCGGGATATTAGGTTTCGCATCTGAAATTATCTTATTTCAATACAAAGTACGTCATAAGTCATAAGAAGTAATTTGGGAAATGTCATACAATATTTGAATTAAACGCAAAGAAAAGTTGAATAGTTTGTGTGTTAAAATAAAATAGGCGGCGGCGCTAGTTAGACGCATACACCTTAAGAATAAAGAAGTGGTTAGTATTGACTAAAGAGGTATTTTAACTATGAAAAATAACTGAAAAATCCTCTTGTAAGATGGGACAAATGCAAAAAGATGATCGATAATGTAAGATAAAAAAAATATTTAATGTCCAAGATTTAAAATAAGGTTTTGTGTTGTCTTCAGATCCTAGACCTCTTAAGCATTTTTTTTTAAATAGGTAAAGTTAGGTACTAACCGTAGCAACGATATCGTCAGTGTACAGCGCAATATGCTCCACTCCTGAAGCACCGAGAGCCTTTACGAAGTCCGTGGCTTTGCTCGAGGGGCGAAGCCCTGGAGCGGCCTCGTTCAGTGATAGCTAAGATATATAATTATAGTTGTAACGATTGATTTTAAGAATGTGTTTTTTGTCATTGGTCACAATCGATGATCACAATCAAAAGTAGTTATCTTTTTATGGTTTCAAACTATTTGTTGCAGTTGAGCTGAGATGTGTGTAATATTATGCTGCGTTTACACGCTTGCGAAGGATTGGCAAACCTTCACAAACCACAAGCGTCCACAATTCTCGCTTGGAATTTGGAAGGCGTTTACACGCTTGTGACTGCGTCAGTGTTCTACGTACATCCAAGCATGGCGGACGTCGATCTTGTATCGGCTGTTACCTTTGGTTTAACCTACTTTTAATTTTTTTTCCAGGTTTTTTTTAAATAAATAAATAAATATCCCTGGACATTCCACACAGCGTCATCTAGTCCCAAGCTAAGCATTTTAATGCTTGTGTATGGTAACCAGATGACTGATATAAGTAGGTAGGTACTACATAGATATATATTTTTTTGTAAATAGGTACATAAGTAGGTAGGTAGGTAGGTACATATTATACGTAGAAAACAACCAGACACGAAACAAATATTTGCAGATCATACAAACATTTGTCCCGTAGCGGGGATCGAACCCGCAATCTCTGCACCTCAGGCGGGCTTTCGCCCACTGTGCCACAGAGGTCCTCAGAAAAATGTTTTCGAAACGTTGTCATCAATATTTATTTTTTGGATTTTAATTCCTTTACTGGCTTTCCCATTAACTGGGCAAGACGACTTCAAGCATCTGCAACTTTTTTGATATTTTTGGTAATTTTTCACGATAAACTCTCTTCGTTCGACCAGCCACTCATTTTGAAGTCAGAACTAGACGTGCGTTCGCCACGAGATCACAGCGGCTACTAAGCGCGCGCCAGCGTGTAAACGCGACGCAATCGATTGCCGCAATCGCCCTTTGATTTGTGTTCAAAAACCGACACTAGACCCGATCGGATACAAGCGTCTACAAGCTCACGCAAACCAACACAAACACCCTCTTTACACGCTTGCGATTGCGGAGGCTTGCCAAGGTTCGGCAAGCGTGTAAACGCAGCATTAGAATTAATGCCAATAGGTTGAGTAGGTACCTACCTACTGCACATTTACTGGATCAATAGGAACAGTACAGAAACAAAATTAAATGCAAAAACATCAAGTTACCTCAATTAACCAAAATTAAATAATGCACGTTGTGTATTTCTAATATTAATTATTACACCCCAAATACTAAACTTAACACGCGCATTAGGAACATAAATATCTGATCTGATCTGCATTATATAATTTAAAAAACTGACAATAAAAGTGGAAGTTTGGAACTGAAAATAACAGCTCTCAAAGTTAACTGTAAATATTAATTGAATTTATATTCAATAGTATTAACTGTGGTATTACATACGTATACGTACGTATTATATTATGGATTTGAATATTGAATATATAAATTATAATTATATATTTTTCTGAAAAAAAGGTACGATACGACACGAATACGAAGAATTAAAAAATAGTCTAATTATTATTGTTGGTGTTGTTGTTTCTTATTAATTCTGTGGGCCGATCCCGGCGGCACTGCAATGCCGGGCCGACCCGTGACGGGAGTGGAGCGAGCTCCGAACATCCCGTCGCTTTACAAAAATCAGATTAATATACTGGTCCCTCAGTGAGGGAACTTTCAGATATTAAGCTGAAAAGAACAGATACTACACTTTGATCTTAGCCAAAAGGCCGAGAAGCGATACTGTAGAAGCATTTGCCGAGGCATCTGATTCCGAGCTGTGTGTTTTCGTCAGCGCGATCTACAAAGTGGTCATATTTACTAGCGACATCTAGTTTTGAAATGGAACACTAACGTGCGACTATACTGAGCCCCTACTCAAATACAGTTTTTTTCGCCCCTGTTCTGTAACTATTCCGGCAGGAGCGTGTTTACATAATATTCAATAAATGGTTTACTTACAAGAACAGTTTCGTCCTTATTAATGACTGACCCTGAATTGATACAGGAAAATGGTGACAGATCGTGCTTGTAATCGACGCACCAGAATCTGAAAAGATAATTTTGTTTTAACTGAGCAAAAATGAGAATGAAAATTGATCAATTTACAAAGATCTTGACTCAATTATTACTTAGGTATTGATTAATTAGATAATGATGTTTTCAGAGAATTGACACCATAGACTAACTAAATTATCGCTCAATCCGTTAGCTCAAGCTCTTTCATACTAAATACCAAACTAGCATGGTGAGAAACAAAATTGGTTTTATTAATTAAAAAATGAAATGAAATGAAATAATATTTCATATTATATATCATATTATGATCACGACTGTATCCCGGGAGCGGTAGACATTTCTTTCAGATCATTAGGAAATTTTAGATCCTTTTGAAGATGTCTAAGGGGGTAGTCAGAGGTATGTCCAAATACATAGGTACATATTTGGTACATGCCCACTTTTTGCAGAAGTAAACTTTCCATACGTAACAGGTTGCAAGCCCATCGACGCTATTAGAGAGCTAACTGGTTTCCTCACGATACGTGATTATTTCTAAGGAGTAGTCAATGGCAAGTCCTTACCTTTGCATATTGAGGTTCTTTTCATACCAAGACAGAGAACTGTCAAGGGTCCCGTCAACCATGTTGCCTTCCACATGGTCTATGTATAGAAGATTTGTGTCTGGTCTAAGAAAAAAATACATCATTTAAAACGCTCGAGTTGAGATCCGTAGGTATTTTATCTAGCATCATAGTCATATCACAAAAGAACAAGTAGGTAGTTATATTAAAAAGTTCATAAAATAAAAATAAAAATGCTTTGTTACTCCACAAAAATAGCTTGATTGAATTTAATTAATTTTTTTATTAATCGATATTTGTAGGTATAATTTACATTGAAGCCACATTTTTTCTTAATAAACTTAATATTGTGGAAGTTAAAGTTGGAGACCTTTGCCCAGCCCGGCAGTGGGACATGATAGGTTAGCAAAAAAAAAACTTAATATAGAATGCGGCCTAACTTCAATACATTTTGCCTTATGAGCACAAAAAAATTGCTAGGTCACTTGCAAAAATGTAGTTACAGGACATCCACTCCAATCAACTGACCTGACCAACTGAAACGGATTTAACTATAAACTAGTCCTTACAGTAACTTGCTGATGCAGTCATCTTCAGCTGCCTTGAATCCAGGCAGGAACAGACCTTTGTACTGGCTACGATCAATAAGAGTATGAGTGTTGTCGCCGTACTAAAACAATACAAAATAACAGTCAATAACAATTTTGAATTAATCGTAAGTCACAAAACAATGTATTTGTGAAATTGTAAAATATCTTGCAAAAATCGATTAACAATTTTATTAATAAAATGGTATAATATTATGCTGAACAAAATTATGAGTAAATTGTTAAGCGCCTTATGCCATCTGTTAGAAATGTTATGTTAAACGATTTGTTTTATGAAAAACTAAACTACAATTAGCTTTTTCCGCCTATTTCTAAATTATTTACGGATATAAGTAGTTCAAGCTTTTTAAATTTTAAAATTATGAAAGGTTAGAACGTTTTCTAATAAAAAAATATACGTAAAAAGAAGAATACTAAATGCTCACCGTTCTCAAAACTGCATATCTCACAGCGCCATTGCCATCATCATCCTCCTTCACAGTAATATCCTCCACGACCTCAGCTCCTCCATCCTTAGCCCTCCGCACCAGCTCATCCAAGTCCAGGACTTCGAATGCGACGTCTTTCACGAAGTCGCCGTGGGCTGATATGTCTTTGGAGATCTCGCTATCGGTTGTTGATGGTGATTCGAATACAATTGTTATCTGAAAATATTTAAGTGGTAGGTACTTATCAAAGACGATTAATATCTAGAAGACAGACAAAGGCCATACACAAAATCGTAACCCTAAAAAATAGCCTGAAAACTCTAAAACATCAATTTTATCCAAGAAATTTCAATTACTTTCTAGTTAAAAATGTTTAAATATTGAATATTGTTGCTACCTACTACTGAGTATTGAAATTTCTTGGATAAAATTGATGTCTTAAAGTTTTCAGGCTATCTGGTACTGCGGGATCGGGTTACGATTTTGTGTATGGCCTTTGTCTGTCTTCTAGATATTAATCGTCTTTGGTACTTATGTATGAATTCAACAACCCGGCAACAATAAGGCATCAACATTAGGTATTAATACCTGTAATGTTACTACATAGTTTCAAATAAATGTGATTGTTGTTTTTTTTTATATTCAGTTGAGTTGAATAATATTTGAAGGTTGCCTCTTGATCTATTTGTAGGTATTTTTATATTAAAGGATCTTTATTTATTATAGAACATTGAGGCGTCAAAAGTTGCTGAACAATTTTTAGGTTTTAAAAAAAAAATGCATTTTTTATATTAATGGATATTTATTTTATTATATAACATTGATAAACATTGATAAAAAATGCTGAACAATTTACAGGTTTTAATTGAAAATAGTTTAAAGCGCTACAAAGATGTATTTTTAATGTGTTACCTACCTTATTAATTCTTACAGCATATGAAACCACGGGCCGTTCCTCTGTTGCCTCTCGCACGGCCAACGGTTCAAAGCCAAATCTAGTAACGAAGTAACTTGAAGCCTATAATAACAAAAACAATTAAACATTTTAATCAAGAATGCATTTTCATGATAAAAATAATTACCTATTTTATAAGAGTCAAAGAAACGAACTAAAAAAAGAACTCACCGTTTTAGCATTTGCTACCCAAAATACAAGATGGTCGAAATTAACTACTCTGCCTTGCACTGCCTTGATAGTTTTGCCTTTAGTCATTTTGCTCTGAAAAATAAATAAGGCTTTGTGTTTGAATAACTTAGAAAAACTGAGTAGGCTTTGTTGAAATTGTTGTATTTATATCTGCTCTAATTCTAGTCTTACTTAGTTTTTAAACTACCTACTAATTATAAAAAATCTCAATAAAGGTCAATTATAATAAAACTCAAACCTACTATCTAATAATAGGTATAGGTTAGGTTACTATAGCGCGTTCTAGTTAAATTCATTAGTCATATCATAAGTTATGTACCTAACTCATAACATAACTTACTGTTATTATTTTTATGAAGAATTCTATATGTTGATAGCTTAAATTGTGTGTACCTACCTAAAGGCAAACAAATGGAGCAGTTGGTCAGGAATTTCCAAAATTCGAGTAATCTAAATGCTATTTTTAATAGATTTTAAGTATTCCTGGAGATTTTAACCTTTACTTCTAAGCTTAATGTAAATAGGTAACTAATTTGAGAATCAGAAATGATGTAATAAACCTACCAATATTTAAAGAATCAATATGTCAACAGTAAAAAAATTGAATTGTTAATCTACTTCTGACGCTACCTGTTTACGACGAAAGAACGAAAACCTAATAGACTAGACATAACTATAGCCTTGGTTTAGCCTAGCCTAGACCCAACAGGTCCTACGTGATGCGAATTTAAATCAATTGATTAGATAATAGACGCCATGTCGCAGGCCGCAATTGCGTAGGTATGTCAATGCAAATAGTTATGCCACCTTGAAATTATGACTATTGATTTCTTAAGTGTAAACTTACCTTCAAAAACAACACAATCACAGTTCGTTTACTTCAAAACTAATTTAATGGTGTAGGCAATTTTATATTTATACAAAGATGATATCTTTCAAATCTTGCATTTGTAATAAATATCTAATTATGTATTAATAAATATCAGTTTGTACGTATCGAGGTTACGCTCGACTTGTTTTTAAACAAGTACTTCAGTATTAAATAAGTAGGAATAAGGTTTAATTGAGCTTATTCGATTATGTTCCTATTAAACGAGATAATTATTCAGATTTTTAGATGATATCTGGGGCAAAACGGATGTCAAAGTAATAATATTACAAAACATTACCAATTACTCAACATAATACGTATCACAAATCACTTTTGATTTAGGAAAAACACACAATTACCTTGTGAAATGTTAAATGGTCTGGGTAAATGTCAGTTTAAATATAACGTTTTTTTAAATTAAATGAATCTACTAATTTACCCATTAACGGCTGCATGAATTTTGATCACTAACATTTATTAGAATATTCTAAGTCCCTATTGTACCTACTGTGGAGAAGGTACCTACAACTTATATGCACAACTGAATTAACTACATAATGTAGGTACTTTCATTAACCATTAAATTAAATATTGTTTAAACAAGGGATTGGTATCAACTGAAGGATGTATCAGTGGTTATCATAAAGAAAACGATAAAATTCCAGTAATAAAATAATTTCATTTTTATTTTACACAATTACAATAATATTTACATAAGATCGCGTATTCATTACATTAGGAGTATTTCATTTGCACCTATTTATTACTATTTATAAGGTAAGGCACCCCAAGGAAGCTTATGTTTAGACAATCTCTGGATATTACGGTCGAAAAACATATTAAAACATTGCATAAAACAGTGAGAAAAGCTAGAAAAATAGATTGTACAATTCATTTATTAGATCATCAGATATTTTTACTATTTATTTACAACTAAAAACTAAACCTAATAACAAATATTACGCCCATAATTAAAAGTCGACCACGAGTCAAATCCATTGAGTTTAAAAAATGTGACTTAAAATGAAAATAAGCAAAAAAAATCAGATTTTAAAAGACTAGGTTTCCTCAAATGGATTCAACTGTCAGAAATCGTCTATATTCGATAATATTTTATAACAACAGGTAACAGACTTAACATTAACTATTCCTATATTTACAGAAGTGCAATATTAAATAAAGGGAAAATGCAGGCAATGTCAGTTCGTGGGTACAAAAATAAAAACCTATTTAGAGAGATTATGAAAGACAAAAGTGGGTTCCAATTTCTACTTAAAACGTTATAAGTACTCTTTAGTAAACCTAGAATTGTTTTTAATCTTAAGTTATTTCACGTAATAAAATGAAACTGAATAAATGAGAAGTGAAAATAATATACTGTTTTCTCGCCATTTATTACATAAATAGAAATATATACCAAATCATAATTAACATAATCATTTCTTGAGGGGTGTAATTGTGCAGCTAGATATGAATTACAAAATGACATTGCATTGTTCATGATTATTTGATTATTTGGAATATTCAAAATAGGTATTAAAAAAACTAGATGGCTGTATGCAGGTTTACAGAATGGTAGATTATTTCACTCATTTGGTAACACAAGTTACAGCAGGCTTAAATATAAGTTGTAGATACATTTAATTTTACAAAGTTTACAATATAAAGGAACACGAAGCTAGATTTGATTTCAAGATCGACGCCTGGGGCAGTGTAAATTGCTTCAATCTGTTAAAACTCAGTGCCACAGACGCACATGGAAACAATTTATATTCTGATGATTTAAACAATAATATGATTATTATTAAGATTGTACCCATATTGTATAATCGTGATCAGCCGTTAAAAAGTCCACAGCTGGAAAATCTAATTGTAGCAAGTTTTTATTATTATTTATTTAAACTGTTTTTTATAAAGTTTATCTAGTTTTTTAGTAGTTATAATTTGTCATGCGATTGTAATAATTATATAGATTAAAGCTATTTACATGTCGCCATTGCAGATCTTAAAATCAAGTCTTATTGTCAAAGATTACAAAATTATACATTGTGTTTTGGTATGTCTGGGCTGTACCGTTGTTGGGTTAAATTGTTAATTTCTGAGATCAAATTTGCTTTTACAGATTCATCATTAGCCTTCAATCATTATTATATTAACACTTGTGAAATAAGAACATCGAGAAATGGATCATAAGTTGATTAACAATGTTAGTTAGTACTAGTTTAAATCACTGTAAAATTGTTAAGCAACTTATGACCCATTAGAAGTATCAAATAAATGACATACGACTTTTTAATTTAAATTGGTAAGTACGTGATGTTTACAATATAACTTATTTTTTTTTTATGGTTTGTAAGCACAACCTATTCCTTTTCTACACAAATTCAGGTGCTAATTTTGATCAATCACCTGTAAAAACATTTCAGATATATTTTTGTTGTCATTTTATTGTACTAAGTAAGTAAATTCACAAATTTTTCAGCACTTCCAAATCACACTCACAACCTACTTACTCACTTGATCCGATTCTCATTACCATGGCATAATTTATACTTGATTGATACCACCGCGTAGATCTCATTTTCCTTTACATACAAAAAACTTTCCTACTTCATACAACCTTTTTAGATGCTGATAATCAGTCAAGATCTCATTCTACTCTGATTGGATCCCAAAGAACCAAGTCACTGGTCGTAGAAAGTTAAAAGACCGTCTTTAGTAGCATCTTGTAAGTTGAGAGGGTTTTTTTAAGGGTAGCAAAAATGTGTCCATATTTGTATTGTGACGATTCGAGTCTAAAGCTAGCTAAATATCAGTCAAAATTAGATAAAAACAAACCTCTAACTTTTCGGGCGCAGGTCAACCCAATCTAGCATGTCGTAGTAAAAACGACGATTGTGTAGGTAGATAATTTTTACAGTATCATCATAATAAATACAATAAAAAAATTGTGTAGGTAATTTTGACTGTTTTTTCACTAAAGCTTTGTCACTTAAACGATGTTTACATTAACTGAATCACAATTAGATTTACGCTTCAATGAAAAAGCAGTCAAAATTACCTTAACAATTAAAAATGTATAACGTGCCAAAGAGATATAAAAATGATACTAGGACATAAGGGAGGTGTAAATTTTTATGAATGCCGTTCGGGTTACCATTTGCCCCGCGTCCGTGAAAGTAGAGATAGTACAGCCCTGCTATCGCGCCTACCGCTGGATATCACAGTCTACCAGCGTGGCCCGTTCTACTGCGACTAGGCAGCCCCCGGGCGCCACTAATAGAGGGGCCCCGGTCCCCACCCATACCTTCTTCACGTCTTCTGACTGTTGCAGTGGAGACATGTAGCCGCCTCTGGAAAGAGAAATAACAAATTAAATCTGGGATCATAAAGTCTTTCTGCTAACACAACCTTTTTCGAACATTTTAATACGAGCATGTTGTAGGTTCATTTAACAAGCAAATTATGCGACTTTTTCGCATAGCGACTCATATTATTTCGAAACAAGCACTCGCCCGCGGCTTCGCTCCCGTGGTACCTATCTAGATAAAAAGTAGCCTATATTATGTTCTTCCAGGTCATAAACTATGTATATTACTCGTACAAGTTTCAGCCAAATCAGTACAGTGGTTTTCGCGTGAAAGAGTAACACACATCCATGGATACATCCTTTCTATACTACGTAAACCACTTTCCACACCACCTGAGTGAGGTATGGTTTTGGGCGCGACTCAGAAACTTTCGCATTTTTTAATATAAGTAGGTAAGTATTGTATCCAATGCACATCGATCGCAAATTTAGCAGTCTTTGAATTGCTCTTGTCGCAAAACTCTATACCCTGTAATGCGGGGTTTACACTGGTGACTAGCTGGTCGATTTCGTGGTCGATCTTCATACATTTTCAAGTCGCCTCCCAAGCCGCACGACGAAAATGTACGAAGATCAACCGCCAAATCGACCAGTCACTTGTGTAACCCCCGCATTACACCGAAGGGTATGCATGGAGCACGCTTCAGCAGGCTTACAGCCACGGCGACTAGCAGGAAAAAGTGGCCTCTTTGAACCACAACTCGACCGTTACATAAGCACGCTTGTATGAATGGGCCATCAGATCAAGGAATACTCACTCGTATCTCAGCTTCCTATCAGCATGGAGTAAAGCATCAGCCTTCAGCAGCCTCACAGCCACAGCGACTAGCAGGAACAGGATGAGAGCCCCACAGACTGGTACGGCGATTGTAGCGGCTTTGAACCACACCTCGCCATTGTATGAGGCCCCACGCTCGCCTACTACTGGGTTGCCATCTGAAAATAAAAAGGGAATTTATGTTTTTTTTTTGTAAATACAGTATTAAAAAACACCTCGGAATCAAATCTGCAGAACATACAAATTTGTCCCGCAGCGGAGGTCGAACCTCTGCGCCAGAGGTCGTCAATACTATAGATAATAATTTTTATTGGTTTACTAGCTGCGCCCCTCGACCCGTGGTGAATAGTTTCCGTTCCCGTGGAAATACCAAGATCAAAAGCCTATGTGTTCATCCAGAATATAAGCTAACCTGGTACCAAATTTCATTCAAATCCGTCCAGCCGTTTGAGCGTGAAAGAGTAACAAACATTAACAAACATTCACACTTACACACACACAAACTTTCACCTTTAAAAACTTAACACTACTGTCATTTTTGACCGTTAAAGTGACGTTTGCGTCAAACTTCAGTCTCGCGACAAGTTTGCCAATCAACTTCGCGACGCATTCTTAATTTTGATGAAAATTACAATGATTTATTCTGTTACAATACCTACGATTAATCAATCAATACCGTGATAGTTTTTTTTTTCGGTAAACGATCTTCGTAAATCTTAACCCGCGAAACTCCAGTGAGGTACCTAGCTAGGTACTAATCAAATCTCTCGTTTCTCTTGA
Organism: Xanthorhoe designata; assembly: GCA_963582015.1. Classification (NCBI taxonomy): domain Eukaryota; kingdom Metazoa; phylum Arthropoda; class Insecta; order Lepidoptera; family Geometridae; genus Xanthorhoe; species Xanthorhoe designata. Next base: position 9,380,483 of record OY757044.1, on the reverse strand, counting down.
TTTGTGTTTTTATAGATTCTGCTTCATTAAATTGATTACCATTGAAAAAGTAAGAAAATGGACGTCAACATTTTCAAAGCAACATAAAATCAAAGACCTTCCCGAAAAAAATCCTAAAAAAAGTCCTTTTTAGGGTTTCGTATTTATAATTTAATTTGTAGGTAAACTGTAACAGAAAAACTATAGTAGGTATCAACCCAGCGGAATTAGGAAAACAACTTCGTCTTTTTAAATGCGTTCCTGGTAGCATAAGTACAGGACTTGCATTCCGTGCACTTTCTTAGAAGCGACATTCGCATTTTATATCTAAGTATCTGATCAGTAATGGGAGATAGGAGACGGAAACGCGTCAGGGTTTATGGAAGTGATAGTGTTGGGAATTTGATAGGTATGTTTCTCAAGAAGCGATTACGATATTCATTGTTAAAAAGGTAGAGCCTTTTTTAAGCGACTACATAGCAACTATAGCAACGTTCGTTCGTTCTTATGAGCAAGTGGCCAACTCTGGTGACGGAGTTTTTAGGCCGCCTAAAGGCCTCCGTCATGGCTTAACGAGGTGAGGGGTGACATGAGTTTGTAGTGTCTGGTCTGTCTGAGAAAACCTAGGTCCTAACTGAACAGACAAAACGTTTTTTTATTGTTTAAAGCTGGAGTGATCGTATCTTTTATTTATTTTATTATTTTTTTTATTTCTTGGACATTCCACACGGCGTCATCTAGTCCCAAGCTAAGCAACTTAATGCTTGTGTTATGGTAACCAGATGACTGATAAACTACATAGTTATACTTATATATATTTTTTTGTAAATACATGTATATTATAGATAGAAAACACCCAGACACGAAACAAATATTTGCAGATCATGCAAACATTTGTCCCGCAGCGGGGATCGAACCCGCAACCTCTGCGTCTCAGGCGGGCTTTTGCCCACTGCGCCACAGAGGTCGTCTTTATAGCTCTTTAGCTCTTTTCTAGTTTATAAAAGGGATATGGCGGGGTTTTAAATTTTAACGTTATTGCTAAAGCACATTCAGTGTAATCAACGCTTATAAGATTACTAACAGGTTTCTTCAATATATTTCCGAGAGATCAAATAATACCATAATTATTTCAGTCCAGTTTAATATCATATTTAACAGAGGTGAAGTTATTAATACTAAGTACCTACTTACCTAGAACCTGTGATATTACGCTTTAAAATAACACTAAGAATAAAACCAGTTAGCTAGTTAAATAAAATAAGAACTATTATTTTCTATTAAATTTAAGTGCTCTTATATTCCAACACATTTGTATTTAATTTTACCACTTCATTTGAATTTTGAATACGAAGATCTATTCGTATTTCAAAATGGTGAAACACATTCCAAATTCAAAATAGTAAATAGAATAATGTAATTTGAAATTGTGAAAACTGGATCGCAGGTACCGTCATTGGAAAATTACTCTTGTAGTGTTGTATTTAGGTTACACATTACAGTAGTTCGTGAAACAAAGGATTGCCTCCAAACAATTGCGCATCGCTAACCGAACCAAGGGCTCACGGCTATTAAACAATTGATGTGAACTTCTAATTTCTGTAAAATACGCCAGAGGAGCTGTGAATTTAAATTGGCATTTCAAATTGCTGAGGAAAATACGTTTTTGTGTTATAAGAGAAATTACTTTTATCTAGGTACTTATGTAAAAAAACTCGATCAATACTTACTAGGTGCCAAAGGAACTGGGTATTCTTTATGAAGTTTAGAAAAAAATATTTTTGTTCTGTATGATATTTTTTATCTGTAGCTAAGCTACTCGTACTTCGGTTAGCATACCTAAATAAGCAAATACAGTGTATCAACAGACTACAAAATTTAATCAGCGTGACTCATATTAAGTTTGTATATTTTTTGCACCATTTGACAAAGACAGTAATTGTGATAGAAAGTACATTCCTATCAGTAATTGCACCATTACTTTAATAATTGCATCAATTAATTATCAAGCTAAGTGAGTAACGCATGCACTTGTTTACTTAAGATATTATGGTAATCTTTGTTCGAAGAAACTTAACAGAATACAAACAAAGTAGTAATCGTTCTAGAAATTTTCAAACGATGTGTTATTCACATCCCTATTAACTTGATGACCCCACTGAACTTTATTTGCAACGTCCCCGGTGGAATTTACTAAAAATATCACCCTGGGATTTGAAACCTCGCCGCATTGTAATGAGCGTAGAAGAAAATTAAATGTGAAATGTCCATAAATATTTTATCTTTTAAAACTATCATGGTAACGGGACTTTTGCCGAAATATCGGGAAACTCGAAAATCCACGAATGGTAAATATCCCGTTTACATAGTTTTTATGAAATGAATAATTATTATCTTTAAATTTCAACTGTTTATTAGTTAAAAAAAATCAGTTATACAATATAATCCTTCAGAAGTATTTTTGATATGCGTTTTTCGACATAACATTATGAGAGATTAGTAGATTTCCATCTCAAGCCGTTTTATAAAAGTACTGAGCCAAAGCACAGTTAATATAAAACGTATAACTATCCCGGTAATAAACATGTAAGCGGCTTTAGTTGCTCAACCATAATAAACATAAAAGTAGGCTCCAACAAACAATCTCTCGCGAACACAATTATGGCGGTCGTAAATTGGTGCTTTCAATCAAATATAAATAAGATCCGAATTGTACTATAAATTCTACGGTTTTGGTTTATGTTTAAGTCAAATCTAGCACTTAATATATTTTAAGTTTTCAACACTTTGACTGTAGCTGTCCATCACACAAAATATAGCATGATGGAATAAATCGCGCAATGCGTAAAAAAGTGTGTGTGTATTAATATATGATAAATAAATAAAAAAAAACTTTTAAAAGGTGTGTGGGATTTTTAAGTAGTAGTAAGTATATCAGTAATCTGGTTACCATTACGTTGCTTAGCTTGGGACTAGATGACACTGTAAAATGTCTGAAGATATTATTTATTTATTTTTGTTTTATTATGTTTTGACAAATCTTAATTTATGAATAATGAGTTAAGTACAAATTTAGTAGGAACAAAATGTTCAATATTTTAAACTGCATTTTCAATGAATTCAACATTAGCTTTTGATGTAACCTTAAAATGCGTTAAATATAGCCTTATTAAAATGCGTACCAGGTTCGCAATGTTTGTATTTTATAAAACTAATGCCATCGGATGTTTAATTTATGTGAGTCGGTGATAAGACCAACATAGAACTCCTGCTGTGAAGGTTTCAAACATTTATTTAAAGTAATAAAACTCGAACAGGAGTAACAAACTCAACAAAAGCAACGAAATTTGACCTTATCTTATTAATAAAAAAATCAGCCAAGTGCGAGTCAGACTCGCACACGAAGGGTTCCCTACCTAGAGAGAATATTTCAAGCGTCTACAATCTACATGTTGTCTTTATTAATCTCGAGCAAAAACTACGGCAAAAAATCACGTTCGTTGTATGGGAGCCCCCACATTCTGTTTTTTAACATTTGTTGTAGAAATATGTGATAAAAATCTGTGAAAACTTCAATCTCAGTGTTACTATCTCTTTTCATTGACATAAGAGTAACAAGAAAATAACATTCATTAAGTAAATCTATAGTAGTTTGACAAATCTTTATAAAATGTTATAAGTCTTCGTTGTTTAAAAATCTTTCATATTTTCTTGGAAAATTATTTATAAAAGCGTTGTTAAACTTGGTTCAATGTATCCAATGCAGTTCCAATGCCTTTCATTAGCAACAAAGTCGCATCATTAATTGGCCAGCCGTGCACCATGTCGTTAGTTTAATCGGACAGTTTCGATTGTAGTGCAGCGTGGTAATTAAATACAACGGCAGAATAGAAAATTAGTATGGACTATGGAGTGGAATTGTAGAGTGAAGAATGGATTTTTTACGGTATTCAAGCAAATGATACCCTATAGTATAGGGTATCATTTGCTTGAATACCTAGGGCCTATACCTATCTATCTATACCCTATACCTATATGTCTATACCCTATACTAGAAGACCGTAAAAAACATTATTCTGAAATCTGTATACAATTATATTAAGTACTTAATTTTATCTAGATAGGTATCATTTTGTGTATACAAAAATTTGTGAAGGACGAAATTAATATTCATACTCGTATATTTTTAGACAAATGTTTAATATAATTCAGGCTGTGCATCATTATCAAAATATACCCAAAATTTATTTAGTAATTTATTAAGTGGGTGGATCAACTATTTTATGTAAAATCGTGTCCCTGATATAAAAAAAATCTTGAAATGTACTGTGTTTGTTTAATTGCTGGATTAACTATTTAATAATTAAATCAGATCCTATGTAGTTATAGCTATTTATCATTGTGTTTAAAATTTTAGATAAAATATATTAAAAAAAGTTGTGACCCAGTAGACCAAAATTGAGTTTCATACAAATTCTAGTTGTCCCTAAGGCACTTTGTCTATTTATGTTTGGATGTTGTGTAAAATTTTTCCTTGAAATGTCTTTATATTTTAAATTAATACAAATCTACAATATACCAGCATTCTAAATATTGATTTGCAATAAAAATGGTTTAGTTTTAAGTAAAAAAAACACAGTTTGAATAGTTGTCCCTAACATATACAGAAAACGCGTTGTCTCCAGGGAGACGACGAAAATAGTACCATAAAGTGTGAGTAATTAGACAGTGGACGGCTAGGCTAATAAGGAACTGATCTGGTAGTCGAATGATTGCATTTAACCTCACCTTACCATCATAATGGACGTGGCCAATTCGTTCGTGGCTCGGCGCGTGAGTCGGTTTTTTTATTGTGGATCCGCTGACTCACGGTTATTATCCGGTAAATTTCGGTTAACAATCAACTTTTTGAAGAAATTTCGTTTTTATGCTGTGAAATTGAGTTCTGAAATGCTTTGCATGCATGTATTTCGTAATATTTATAGTGTTTGTTGAAGAAAACATTAAAAAAACCGTAGTTTTTCTCATGGGTCACAGTTCCACTGCCTCACAAAAAACAGTGACCCAAGAGACAATTTTTGTGACCCAAGAGATATTCTGCACAAAACTATGCATAAAATCCAAGCGACATAATATGCAGAATAAATTAAGTGTTTTATGCAAATTGCAGATTTTTAATTTAGAATAGTAAAACTTTTGAATTTGAGTCTAAAATTAGTCAAATTATGATTTAGGAGTATGTCTTATGTGGGTTCGACACAACCTGAACTTGCATCAATTTGCCTGTATTAGTCATCAAACACTTACTATTTTCGATTCATCTTACACGGATTTCACGTTTACATGGTTTTTGGCCTACTATAGTCAGAATTCTATATTAAGCAATCAACTGGAGATCCGGGAAGTGGCCTAGGGACTGGTAAGAGTAACTTTTATAATATCTTTAGTCTAACTCAAGAAAGGTTCATCGAAAACATGCGGGAACTAACGGACAGTGGCACTTATTTCTCATGCTCTACTCTACTAAGAATTCAATGGACGCTTAGAATCTTATACAATACGGCAGATATCGTACCGAGGCTCGTTTCCTTAAAGGCCGAGGGACCAGAGAGCAAACTGCCAACGTCAGACAATTAATAGAGAAGAACAGAGAGTTTAATGATCATTATTTTACTTTTGTGTTTCATTGACTACTGAGAGGCATTTGATTGTGTAAGATAGGACTGTTTGTGAAAAATACTCCATGAGATGTACGTTATTTGGCACTTAATTACTGTAATCGCATCTGTATGAAGTCGGAGAGTCAATGGCTAGGGTGAATTATGTAGTGTCAGGATCAGGACCTTGCAAACATCGAAAAGGAGTTTGACAGGGTTGTATTCTTTCACCTCTTCTTTTTAACATCTATGACTAATACATAGTGAGGAAAGCTTTAAGAGTGGGAAGGACGTCTCTGTTGGGGCAATGCATAACCTTCTATAGTAGACGTCACTATGTTTGCTGCATCGGAGCGGGAACTAGCTGATGTATTTGTAAGAGTGCAACAGGCAAGCGAGATGGTAGGTATATTTGGTCAACACAACAAGTCAAAGACTTAAGCCATGATCATCGATCGAGCTGGAGTTCTAGTACGCGCAAGAGAACTCCCAGATCTGTTTGTCAGCGAATTTGTGTTCCTACTGGAGTCTCCGATCAGCAACCAAGGAGGCTGTGATAAGGAGATCCGAAGACGTACACAGATGGCCAAAGCATCCATGAGCAGTATGACCAAAATACAAAGGCAAGACAAAGGATTCTTAATAGAAACCTCCCTGTTTTGTTAAATCTCGTCACAAAAAGGCAAGGCTCGTACGGTTCTTGGTGTTCTAGATTTTTTTTACGGCTCAGAATCAAGGTAAATTTGCGAAACATACCAAAAAAAGAGCGAGGCTTAAGAAATGTGGCGTTAGCAGAGAATTTCAAACTCAAGATCAAGAGAGAGAGAGAGAACCCGACTGTCCACAACACAATCCTAAGGATTTTTGGTCATATCGCCCGGAGACACGCAGATATTACAAAGCTGATTGCGTAGGGATGTCGAGGGAAAAATCCTTGCAGGTGTTTACCTACTCATTCAAACGGTTAAACCAAATTAAAACAATAACGGAACTCAATATACCTGCTACCCTGAGACAAGCCCAGAATAGAGCAATGTGGTAGAAACTTGTCAAAATTTCAGTCAAACCGTTTCGGAATGGGCCCGACTTTGATTGAAAATTAACGAATAAAGATTACGTCGAAGAATAATGTTTAACAAATTCTACTTTGCCTATATCGTAATACCATTGTGTCTCTGGAGTCACAAAATATGTCTTCGGGCTCACAACGTTGTCCCCAACTTTTATGACATTGATAGTAAGATATTAAAATAATTATAGGCTATTTCACAATTATTTGTATGAGAATATATTTAAGAACATTTAACAGTAGTTATGTAAAAATTGCGTCTTTATTGCATTTCAGGTAACAGAAATATAAGGAAAGTTAAGACAATTTATTTGATTTTGTGAGCCCAGAGACACAATGTGGTATATTTAAAAAAAAATGAGAAGGTTAACTTTACCTTTAATAGTTTAATATTGCTCCAATTGACTGTTAATTGCCATTAAAGCAGAAAAACTGTTTTAAAAGTTGTTTTTTATTTGCTTTTTACCGCGATTTATACTTGTCAGCTAAGAGACATTATTGGGAGCCACTTTTAGAATATACGCTTAAAAATCTATGAAAACCAAAAAAATGTTCGGTGCACGCTATAGATTTATAAACTACATGAATTTATTTAGCAATATTAGGTGAAATTAACGCGAAATTACGATAAAAAAAAATTACACAAAAAGTTGATTCATGACAGAAAATAGTTGATCCACCCAAGTACCTAGATTATTCATCAGGCCTAAAATGCGCCACCTGACAATCTTTGTCGAGGTCGAAACAACATATTTCGTTACTTCAAAATGGTCTAACGTACTACGCAAACACAATAGTGTTGAAATAAATAAATAAATAGATGGGTGACCGTTAGTGGCATTATCAGCTGAGCGCTTCCGTGCTTCGGAGGGCACGTTAAATTGTCGATGGCTTTTAAAGTCGTTAAGCTGTGACGGAGAGCTTAAAACTCCGTCACCAGCCAGAGTTGGCCACTTGCTCATACGAACGAACAATATAAAAACACATAACGGACATAGACTATATCAAGGCAGGTCACTACTACTTTAAAAAAGGACTTTCCAAGATCCATACGAAAAAACTGTTGTAAAATCTTACCTGCATCATGCAGAGTCAGGTTTAGCCTGGCTCTCGCCACGGGACTGTCCTCATGGTTGCAAAGGTCCCGGAAGCAGCACAGCAGCAGGGAGTGCCCTGATGAAGAAGGTGGAACGCCTGATGGAGAGTTCTGACACCTCCCGAGAGCCTCCTCCTCCCTGGAAAGTGAGGAAGCATACTGTTAGTTCTAAGACAAATAAATTATCAAACAGCCTAACACAAAATGTTTCCTTACCAAAAATACGAATATAATGCACATAGCCATTTGTATCAAATGTCCTAGTCATCTGATAAACGCGAAAGTTTGTAAGTATGGATGGATGGATGGATGTTTGTTACTCTTTCACGCGAAAACTACTGAACGGATTTGACTGAAACTTGGAATATACATAGTTTATGACCGGGAATAACACATAGGCTACTTTGGATCACGGTATTCCCACAGGAACGGGAACTACCACGGGTAACACCGCGGAGCGCAGCTAGTAATAGAATCACTTAAAGTGCAATCCCGGTCTTAAGTGAACGAAACAGCTGGAACTAAGACCAAGTACCTAATTGTAACTGTCTAACATATTAAGGTGCCTGTATGGGTGAAACTAGCGCCACCGCCTATTTTATTTTATTATTACGTTGAACAAAGGAATTTTAAAAAACTGAATGTTCAGTTTGTGAAATCTATCATAAGCTTTTTTTTAATACCTCTGTAATAGTTTTATTTTTTATAGTTGAGGAAGAGTAGCGAAAACAGAGTTTGGTGGCCACCAAGTGCAACTTTGCTACTCATCCTAGGCGGTGGCGCTAGTTTCACTCATACAGGCACCTTAAGCAGTAAAACGATGATAAAACAGTCGAACTCTAGTTAAGTTACTTCATGAATAGCAAAAAATAAGAGCTATTTTTAGTGTTTAACCAGCTCGTTACGCCCTGTTAATAGTGTCTAACTATCGTACTAACTGCTTCAATTAGCCTATTTTTTACTACTTTAATTATGAATGGTAAATTAGTCTTAAATAAATCTTGGCCTCGGTAAATAATATTGTTGAACCGACGCAATCAGTGAAGCGAAAAAACTATTGTATTAACTTGACTTGTTTCTTGCTTCACAATTAAAGGCCAAGACTTACTTTGATTGACGAACAAACTTAAATGAAATGAAATTTTATGATCACGACTGTATCCCAGTGAACGGTAGACATTTCTTTCAGATCTTTTTAAACTTAAAAACTAATTATAAAAAACTATAAATAGCGAATAGGAAACCCAAAATTACTTTATTCTTAACATATGGGAAAGTAAAGTAACATTCGTTCATTGAGATTTATTGTTAAAATGTTATATTCCCAGCATCCCCATTGGGGTTTAATCTGGATGGTTATACACACTTTTATAGAACCACAAAGAACCGACAAGAGTTTGCAAAACATCGCAACAAAACCCATAAAACCTTCATGAAATTCGTAAGCTCATGAGAGCCATGTACACCATCGTCAGATAATAAAGTGCTGTTCATTGAATACAAATATCTTGATACTTTTGCCTCTGTTTTTGTAAAAACGGACAACGTCAAGACGAACGTAAAATTGAGTAGCTTAGCAGGTCCACGAAGCTACGGTTGCAAGATTTTCACCATTAATATCTTCTCCCGTTGGAGCCGTTACAGAGAATTTTTTATTTATGTTTCGCTTTTACTACTGAGCCATCGAAATAAATAAATTACTCTGAGCAGTCTTAAGTGATCTCCTTGTGGGATAAAGACAATGTGATACTGAACCGAAAATGACAAGCTTCCTGTGGAAATCTTCAAACAGATGAAATCTCATGCATAGCATAGCAGTATGTAAACCAAGTTATGAAGTCCAATAAGGTGCCAATAGATAAGACACTCACAAAACGGTTGAATGAAAGTCGTCTACCGCTAAATGAAGGGTAGTGTTTCTCGAAAACTCTGATCCTTTTTGTGTTGCAAACCACGGAGCCTGTTCTCACGAACTCAAATTTACATTAAATTATGTTGTTGGTATTTCGTTGGCCATAGATTGGCTCTAATTGGTGTATTCGGCGTAATCGATTTGACTCAATAAAAAGGTGGATTTAAAAGGCCCGTGGTTTAAGTTAAACGTATATTTTGGAATCCGTCCGATTGGAACCGTCGATGTTTCTTGTCAATGAAAGAAATAAGGTAAAATTAACATCGAGTTTGGTCATATTTTTATTTATACAAGATTCAATGTTTCAATCTAATGTTGGTTAAGAAAGAATAGATAGATCTTTATTACTTCATTGTTGATAAGATGATAAATGTGGCCAAAATTATGAGTTTATTTTCAGAATTGAAATTCAGTCGTTGAGAATCAAATTCCTAACATTCCCGATAAATGGGGGACGTTGATACGATAGTCAATAGTATAAAATACTAAAAAATAAAATATATTGTAAAAGATTTAGATTTTACAGATCATTTTACAGGTTGGAAAAACTTCAAAACATAAAATTCACTCATTCTAAAAACAAGTTACGTCTGGCGCCATTCCTTCATGCACATCTTCAAAGAGCTACGAGTACTTATAAGATTTCCTATTGATTCAATATGTAGTACATACCAAGCTACTAGTATAAACGTCTATTCGTTATTCAAACAATGCTCGGATCTCGATCAGTACTTTGATCTCGAAGGCTGAAGACAAGGTTTGGGCAACAAAGCACGCCTCTTGGCGCTGCACCAACAATGCTCAGGGCTGCACCGATTAATCAATCGCGTGATACGTAAACTGATATTAGATGGATAACACGCGTATTACCCTGCTATAAAAAGCCGTGTTTGCCAAGTAAATAAGTACTTCGACTTTCGATCGTGAGTTTGAATCCGGCCGTGCATCATTGGACTTTTCGTGTCGAAAAATGTATATTACGCACTTTAACACGAGCTTTAAAGAGCTTTAGCGACACTACTTATTCGTTTTCAAACATTATAAAGGCGGTTTTTGTGTAGTATATAGTAATCTATCCTCGCTCACGTGTTAAGTATTCTAAATGTATCAAGTTTTTAGTTCATGCAAGTCACCGGGGGAGGCGCTGCACTGGATTTTCATACATTTATATTACTTGACTCTGTATCGAGGACGGTATCCAATACTACGGTAAACTGGCGTTAACCCCCTAGGTATCATTGTGAAACTGGGGAATTTAGTTCTAAATATTCTTACTGAACTTTGCGCTGCGATTGTGATAGATTTAACGACGTGAACTGTTGTATATATTTATCACAGCACGACTGTCTATAAACTGAATGACCGATGTCATTCTATCGACACAATTAGCATATTCGAATGTTTCTCACGGGAATCGAGATAGAAAGATGCTATTCGAGTTATTTCACGACGCATTCGGGATATTTTGGCTGTCGGAAAAATCCGAAAATTTTAGTCAGTATTTTCGGAATTTTGTAGCCAGGTCTTATAGGGCAATTAAAGAATGGTAGAAACCGGAATGCTTTTTGTATGGGCTCGGGATGTTGGGCTAAAACAAAAGGAATGGACTGCACGATTGTTTTTGCATCGGCGAAGACGGATTTTGTACTGGAATATATTGCAGGAACGAAGATAAATCGTATCATTTAGGACACTTTTTGCTGATATTGCTTGAAGATTTATGCGCCGGTCTTCAATGTCGCTTTATATCACATTGATTTCAAGCAAACACGTCCGAGACTTATAAAGGTGAAAGTTTGTGTGTGTAAGTATGTAAGTGTGTTTGTTACTCTATCACGCTCAAACAGCTATACGGATTTGAATTGGTACCAGGACTGCTTCTCCGGATTAAAAAATAGGCTACTTTTGATCTCGGTATTCTTCCGGGAACGGAAACTATTCACCGCAAGTAACACCGTATACTACTTTAAATGGTTGCTTAGTTATAAATTTTTCTACTCAATCAAGTATTTACATTAATTCAACCCATTTAATATTATTAAATAATTAATTCTCACGATCCCCTTGACTGACAAAGCTGATACGGGATACATATAATTATTTTATGGTTAGGTTCTTACCTTCAGCTTTTCCCTGCTTTTTGATATGTTATCCAAGAGTAAGTTATAAAATATAATTATTTCCTAAAAGAAAAGACATTAAAATGCCTTTTAATTATTCCGCATAAGCAAGATTAACATTACAGTAGCACTTAGCTTTTCCTGGTAAAACAGATAATCTATTAATTAGAATATTAAAATAGAATACTAAACCGAGATAGTTATCAAACTGGACGTCATAAAATATTGTTGACCAAATAATCATAACCAAACCACCAACCACCGATAATCATTTTACTAAAGAGTGTGTCATTACGCAAAGAAGGAGCGGGATAGCAAATAGCATTTTTTTCTCGTGAGTAAGGAGTACAGAGCGATGGACACACAACATAATTTATAGCGAAAAAACAGTTTTTATTTAATTACAAGTTAATTAAACAACCATTCGAAAAATTTAATAAAACAAAAACCCAACAAAAATAGTGTTCCTAAAATAAATAGCAAAATGTGTGCAAAACATATTTCAAAAAAATATATCATCGAGTAAACCTTTACCAATCGTGTTTTTAAAACACATAACCCAAGATAAAAGCTAGAAGTATCATTTTCCTAAATATTAACGTCGTACCTTTCACATATTCTGAAATAAATAAGGATTTCGAACTGTTAAATTGACTAAATTGCATAATAATATGGCTCTTAAAGCTTTGATTGGTACTTTATGTAACGTTCATAATGTCTTGGTGACTAGGTGATTTTTATTTACATTTGTATGACGCAGGTCGTTATCTGAGGGCAAAAGTTCAATTTGGTATCATTGTTTTTTGTCGAGAAGTCAAAACATCCAGAAGTTTAATTACTTCATAGATTTCATCGAATCGGTGTTGGAAATGTACCACTACGTACAAAAGGAGATTCTTGAATCCTCATGTGTTTAATTTAGGTACAATGTGGTTTTTTTTCTAATCCCTCCTCAAAGCATCACCAAGCTATCTTTAACTTGAGATGGGTCTAAAGGGATAGTTCTAATCTAAACTACACCATCATCATCATCATTTTCAACTTAGACCTACAGGGACTCCTTCCCTAACCGATAAACAGCTCTACTTTAAGCCTTTTGCATCCAGGTCTTACCCTGTACGGCAACTATGTCGTCCATCCATCTAGCAGGTGGTCTGCCAAGAGGTCTAGTGAATCCTCGAGACCACCATTCGGTTAAGGCCTTACTCCACCTGCCATAACCAAATCTTGCCAACTTGAAAATTTCAGGCTGGTTTTAGTAAAGGTCGAGAAGTCAATGTACAATACAAACAAACAAAGTTTTATGTTGAATCTTCAGAGGGAATACGAAATATTAAAAAAAAAACTAAGAGAAATCTTTGATCATGTACTTAAGTCAATAGACCAAGAGTAAGCAAGCTAGCAGATTTAAAAGTTATCATTGTTTTCGCTTCTGCTGTTTACATTGTGATAAGTACCCAATCCAAACAAGTTTAAACATGTTTAATGTCCGTTTTTATTTGTGCTAAAGCTCATTAAGTAGATAAGAACGACACAGAGATAACAGCCAGCACTGCTAATGAGATGAAAATAAGTAACTCATTAAAAAAATATATTTATTTAGTGCTAAACTATTCTAGGTAATGGTTGGGTAGCTGGGACTATAAACAGTAGAAGGATAGTAAAGAGAATAATGAGTTAAAGCGTAGTATTACTAATAAACTACTTACTAATAAGAAATGGATAAAAAATATAGTATTCAAATAAAAACAAGTTTCGCTTCGATCAGGTTCAATTCAAAAGATAAAATAAATTAAGTACTAAAGAAATAGAACCAGTACGCTTAAATGCACTTACCGAAGATAAACTTAGATTGCCTTAATTAATCTTAGACAAAGAATTCGTTTACAGCAAATGAAACAATAGAGAAAGGAGAAACAAAGAGTGTTAGTGTATCGTTGATAACAATAAAATAGATCATGAACAAAGAAATAAGAAGTGTGATAACTATTGGCTAACCTGTGGAGTGAACTAAGCAATTACGCATTCGAACACGAATGTCGAATGTACTGTGATGATGGTGGAACATTTAGATGAAAGCAATTGTTATGAAAGCTGTCTTTGATGTTTGAGATAAGATTGGTAATGTGGACACATCTGTAGAATACATGGTGTTTTCTGATAAATAGGTGGAAAACGAAAGCAGTATTCAATTCTTTAATCTTCATATAACAATCTTCAGAAATTAATAGCAAATACGTTAGATATTGCTGTATTCAATTCAATATAATAAATGATGCATTTAATGCAGTAATATAATACCGTGTAAGGATGAAATAGAAGATTCAACATGGCGGAATAGGGTCGGCGGCCTTACAGCTGCGCTATCTAGTCTCCTGACCTATCACTCAACCCCAACCCTTATCACACGAACGAGGACAAAGACAATAAACAATCCACAATTAATTACCGATAAATAGAATATCAATTTAAATTCGATGGAAATCTTAACGAAGCATGCCTCGATCTTGTCCGATCGTTAGTGGAGATAATGGCTATGATTCCCCAGAGAGGATTGCCAAAAACGAGCAAAAATTTATTTAAAACAAATAAAAGCGGCATGCGCCCGCGTCTGCCGAACCGGTCCCACAGAATAAGGAGTACTCAGCGTACGGAAGATCTACTTAGAAGGTACTCAACACATTCTTGGAACGCACGCGAGCTATATTGAATCTTAAACCATCGCAGGACAGCTCATATTTCATACAGTGTAATCGGAGGATTTGGCAAGTGGACCGAGGTAGGAAGCAAGCGATAACGTAACCAATACAATGGAGTGTAGACTCACTTTCGATTGAACTGAAATGTTGGTGATATAGATTCAGGCTTGCCGCTTGGTACGATCCGAATAAGATAATCAAGGCGGGTAATTTCTGAGAGCATAAAAAGAGCGACGTGCCTTTGGAGTAATTAATAATAAACGAGTTTTTAAAGAAATTAAAAACAAACTTCGAAAAGCATTTTTATAATTTATTCCGAAGTTATCATAACACGTTTGGCATGGAAGCGTCTTTTTATCTCTGACAAAAATTAAAAGGAAAACACCTTGAAGAGACAAGCCCTACAGTTTATATTGACTATATGTGGCAGCCTAGCTAGATAATAAAACATCAAGTACTTAAGTATATAAAATACCTTCAGGTCATATAAGATTACAAATTCCTACATGACGGCATGTTAAATGAATGTTTTCATGGCATAAAAGAAGTGGCATCTATTCTTTCAATCATAACCATCATATCTAAGTCGATGATGAAAGAGAAGGGAGCAATCTCGAGACTCGAAGACAAATTGACTGAGGACTGGACTCAACGCATGCCACGCAAGCGGGACCATGATAAGTCGATTTGATTGAGCGGCTACCTCCAACAAAAGAATAATTAACTCTGAGATGAATGTTGAAATAGGAGTTGTGTCATCAGCAGGTAGGTATAGAAAATAATAGATCTCTGTTTGATATCGATTTGTGTGACATAGCATTAAGTTACTGAATCGTTTATGAGATTTTATCCGGTAATGTAAAAATAATTCAGAGGATTTTTGACGTTTTAGTAATAATTAAAAATTAAATGAACGGTGTAGACATAAAGTTTTTTGCATTAAGTACTTTTTAATTACGTTGGCTAATTACGTATCTAACCTACCCAGGTAGGTACATTATGAAAATCAACGATGTCATCTAAATTCAGCGGATGCCACCGGTGTTTCGTTCCATCTAATTTGTAATTTAACATCGTGTCGTCTTTTAAAGGGTCATTGTAAGCTTGTTGGAATTAATTAGACTTGCAATTAGACGTGATACAATCTTTGAGACGAACCCACCAGGGAATCTTGTCAGATCATTAACTGATTTTGGTTTTATAACTTGTAAACGGCTTAAAATTGTAATTTAATCGTTTTACGCAAAGGTTGATTTTGTTTGTTTTGCGGTTGGTATGTTTAGACTAAAATCTTTTTGGAATATTGCAATTATGTTTTGTTCGGTGATCAAAGCAACTGTCCGCTGTTGGTTTTGACGACGATTTCGGAAGCTCTTCACGCGTATTAGTCACGCACGTAATGTCCAAAGCTAATTTCAATTCTATGTGCATTGTTGCTCACGTTTAATACAAATCTTTTAACTTTCGTACGTGTTGTTTGTGACGTAATTAATATCACTGACCCATTACTATTTTCTCTGTCTTTTTTACCTATTTTTAACTCAACTATACACCTATCTTTGTCAGTGAAAATATCCGTTTCCGCTTTTTCCACATAAGCCTGTAGCCAATTACAAATGCTTCGTCTCGATTCTCTTTCCATCATTTTGACTTGGAATTTCTAACCACGTGACTTATCGTCATCGAAATCGAAATCCTGTACATTTTTTGTTTCTATTTCTAAATCAGGACTCAGGAGGCATATTAATATCCAATTTCTAATATCTGTTTGACTTTTACCTATTTCTACATTATGTTCATAAACTTGTATGTCCTGTATGTGTGATAACTAGTATCTAGAACTTAATACTTACGTATCAGCCAGATGATGCAAGCAGCCATGTCTGGCGAGGTGCGCCCGCCGCGGCGCCGGCACCTCGCTGTAGCAGCCACCGTTGCCTTTCGACCGACACATGTACCCCGTGCTGACGCATTGCGCTGTGTTGCAGTAGCACCGCACACCATTCGTCTCTTTCAGTTTTGCTTCTGAAAGAAAGAGAAAGGTTAAGAACATTCTAAGAGGACAAGAAGTTAAAACATCGTTGCTAAGAGAGATTTAGCAATACGTAATTCGGATTCTTACGATGAAAATACTGAGATTGCTATCTACTATCTACAAATTTATGCATCCAATTTTAAGTTAAGAAGATAAGAAATCTTAAATTAAAGATATAGAAAAACATTCAAAGAATAGTAGATCCGTAAGTGAACGAACTTTTAAATGCATACATGCTAATCAAATGCTAATGATAGCTGTTCTAGAATCGACACCAATCGTGTTGTAACATACAAGAATTGAAAATGTGATTTGAATCAGAAACGATGTTAAATTGGAATAAAGACATGAGCTCTTCCATAAAAAAGTTGTCGCGTAGGCCTTGCTGACAACGACCTAGGTGGTATTGCATTTATAAGCAGGTGAGGTTCCATAACTCGTTCTTATTAAAAGAAATACTGATTTTGACGTTGATAAGTTGGAGCAGGAAATGGGTATTGCAAAAGGAAACGCAGTATAGTGTATCCAATCAGGGAGTCGGCCGGGCCGGGAGGCGCCGGGCGCCTGCAATGTCGTAAAATTTGATAGCATTCGATTTGCCGTGCCTATATTCATTGGCAAAGCAACACGTTTATTGTTTCCCGTAATACCGTCATCGCCTACAGCATCGCGCGGATGTTAAATCGGAGAGGAATTTGCAACCATTTGTTGGTTAAACATGGATTGTTTGATGAAAGCTAGGAGCAATCATAACAAGTCAACAAAAACCTTTTCAACTCCCTCGCGACGAGCCGATGAACCGGTAAAAATAACATACAGCTGGGCCGCGGCGAGCACCATGTATGAATAATGCCCACGTCATACACAACGGGCCCCTACATAAATATCCCGACAAACGGCCAGCCTCCGAGCACATTCAATGTAAATGCCGGCTCCAGACGATGAAACAAAACGAAATTAATTTCAGACGACCACCGATTTGAACCCGGGAAAACGAGACCCCCCGACCCGAGGCATCTTTAGCGTACCGTGTTTGTTCAAGGAATCGATGTTTTTTTCGATGATTAGTGGTTATTGCTGACGAATACTCCGCTCTGCTGTGGAACACCGATCGAGAATTCAGATAAAAACTTGAATCACAAAGTAATTAAATTTTTAGGGATCATCAAGAACTTGTCGGAGGAGGGTTTGTTTAATAATGTAATCGTGAGACGCGAAGTAAAAAATACAGGCTGAGAGAATGTTGTAAGAAACGCACAAATTCCTGAAGCAACAGATGAAGTCGCAAGTCGCGCCAGCCGAGGGAGGTCGACGCAGTAAATAAATAATCAAGAGAGGTTTAGCGAAGTAAAAAGCCAACGGCCGCAAATAAAATAAAAGCTCTACGCTCGGTCGGCAATTAAACGCTGGCGAAAGGAATTGGAAATTCTTAATGGCATATTTAATAGCTTTTGCACAGTAAATTGCATTCATTAATTAGTCCATCTAAGGTCGATTTTATGATGTTTCCTCTAGCTCGCTCATTTTATAATTTAAGTTCGGAGATATTTTCAAAAGTTCATAATCTAATCCCAATATTTTATATCTACAGCACTCTCATTAACCGCACAATTAGAGTTATCGATTCATCGTACATTATGTTCCGAATTTCCGATGGATGGACGCCATTAGACCGACTTTACAATCAATTTCGACTCAAAAACGAAGCCAACAGAAAAGATAAAGGCAAATAAAAAATAAACAAACAAGAGAAAAGGTCCCGGCATGTTATTTAGAATTGATAAATGGCCGAACAAAGGCGAGAGGGAGTGGGACGAAACGAGGGAAAAAGGGATAGTAGATCTAATGAGTCGGAGATGGGCTCTGTTGAGACTAAGCTCTAAAAGATAAAAGAAAGTGCTTCTTATCTTATGAACTTCTACTAGAATATACAGAGATTATATATTTTCTTGTATCTTATATCATTTTAAATGTTTCTTCCAGTGGTGAAATCATTCTAGAATTCGATATTTCCAAGAACACCTTGCAGATTGCACTATAAAGTCCTTTTTCGCATATTCACATCGCATTTTCAAATTTTCTAGCTATGAATTACCTACTAGGATACTAGGATCTAGATATACAAGAGGCGCCAGTTAATGGTAAAATACAACTTCACGGGTGTAATTTATCGGATGCTTACTTACCAATTGAAAGGGTTCGGTTCGGAGCAATCAGTCACCCTCTGTCGCGTGCGTTGATTTTCGAGGAGAGAGGTTGAGGCTACCTTTTTGTTTGCTTTGGACTTGTGCTACAAGATTTAAATATGTAATCTGTACTAATGAGGTAGGAGTCTTGTAAATGTACATTAGACATGGAAAAGACCGATGATAGATTATTGCAGAATTCCAGACGAGCTTTGGTTAAAAATCTAAGTAAATGTTGTAAATAACAAACTGCGGTAACAAAATACGGTAATACTGCAAACAAGAAGCGGTAACTTTAATTAAACTCTCAAATACAATGAATATAGTATTTGAGATATAATATAATAAATAATATAGGCTATTAGGCGGCCTGAAAACTCTGTCACCTGAGTTGGCCTTTTGCTCATACGAACGAAAGTACACATAAATATAGTCTTTAGAAAACAAACATTTAAAAGGCCTCGATCGGAGATTAAATCTGGATTCAGAAGCCGGTTCCTTCTCGATTGAAACGTCCCGGACCCAAGTTCGAGAACACTTTTGATATTATTGAATGTTTAATTTTAAAGTGTTAGTTGCAATTATATTCCATACATTAAATATCCGCATAAGTCATAAGAAATCATTATTTTTCAACATCATTAAATTATAAAAATAATAATATTAAAAATTACCAGTCCCACCAGGTCATTCTTAGTTTTACTGAAATGATTCAGGCTTTATGATTAAACTATTTATTACCCACTCACACGTTCGCATTAGGATTATGTATTATGATCAAGACTTGTTTGCTATCATGTTCTTCGTCTGAGCATTTCTCTCATTTTAGATCGCACATTCAATTTAGATCGTCTGTCTAGATAGCACAATTTACTCCGCTATAGAAATACCCAGATATTTCAGTCGGATTATCTAGCTTCGCAGTCACACAACACAATTTCTATCGTGTGAACGAAAACATTGAAACGACTTTCACAAATCACAGCGCCGATCAGAGCTGTGTTATTCACGTTTTAGTGGTTTTCCGTCGTTCGATTATAATAATTAGTAAGCATTAATCGTTTATTGCCACGAGTCTCACAATCATGCCGCATCTGTCGTAAATGTTACGAGACCGCGAGACGCTTATACGATTACAACTCTTACTTTATTAAAAGATAACCAGCTTATAACGGTTGAATATTAGTATAATCTTTATTTTCTATGATATTCGTCATTACATTACAAAAGCCTTATCCATCTCAACAATTTTCCAGGCACTACAGTGTCGTTGTGTGTGTAGGCAAAGCTTGCCTCCTGACTGTATAAACCATCTAGTAAAGATGTAAAGGCTTAAGTTAGTTTTACAGAAAGTAAGCAAGCAGTTCAAATTAGTAAAATGTTCACGAAGCTTATTTTAAACTAAAAAAAATTAGGCGTCAAACAAAACGGCACTGCTAATGGCTACTGGCATAACTTTTTCTTATAATAAAATAATACCTAATAATAATAAATATCCCTGGACATTCCACACGGCGTCATCTAGTCCCAAGCTAAGCAATCTAATGCTTGTGTTATGGTAACCAGATGACTGATAAACTACATAGATACATTTTTTTTTCGTAAATACATACATATTATACATAGAAAACACCCAGACACGAAACAAAAATTTGCAGATCATGCAAACACTTGTCCCGCAGCGGGGATCGAACCCGCAACCTCTGCGTCTCAGGCGGGCTTTCGCCCACTGCGCCACAGGGTCGTCGTCGTTATATTTAGATAATTATTTTGTAACCGAGGCATTTACAATTTACATAGTTAGTAAAGCCTTACAAACAGGCCTTTAAATGTTTAAGGAGTAATAAATAAGTCGTTTTTTTAGGTATACCGTTCCCAAATTTCAAATCAAAAGCTCATTTAAAATTAATTTGTTCACATCTTGTCTCAATTAATAGCCTAACCCCAAGCGGCACCACGCCGTCAAGAAGTCATGTGCCGAATTGTTTGTTCGAAGATCCGTGTATCGTGACAGCTACCATTAGGAAGCAACTAATGTTGCGACAACTGCTTTCTCTCGTTCGCACGCTGTCCGTTTGGGTTTTATCTAGTACTTTATTACGTTAATAATGACGCGAGACCGCAGCCGGTTTCACCGCTATCTATCGAGCAGAGAGTAGGTACTGGTTTTATGCTGATCGGATGACGCGGAATTCTTTGAAGGCTGCTCGGCGGCCTTGCATTCCAAATGCTGTCTTTGGGGCCATTTATTGCCTGTCAATTTCGGACAGGTTGATGTGTGTAAATCAGTTTTTGAACGGAATTCGATGATAAGAGTTAATTAGGGGGATTTAGGTTGATGCTTTCGACTGAACCGGATGGTTGCGTAAAGGTTTGAGATGTTATTCTGCTGACCACGTGCTGAAGACACGAGTTTTGAAGTGGCGTTGTGCATTTGGATATGGATAATATCATATTGATTGTTGTTAGACATCCCTACTTTATCTGGACATTCCAGATGCTACAGCTAACTTGTAAAGGCATAGTTTAATCCTGATGCTGTATAATACTTAGGATGTAAGGGCCTACGTTTTTCTTATTATAAAATCTAAGTATACAGCAGTAGCCTTCAATTAATAAGGATATGAGTACATCAGAGGAAGCCGCCGATCATCTGAACCACTCTGTATGCTGATCAGCAGCTTGCACCAGCTAATTTGATCAGTTTATCGCGATCGGATCTGTGCTGAATTATCTTCCGTAATGGGTGTCCTCGCTCACTGTTTGTATAGAAAGCTGGTTGTCGGCGCATATCTTAAACTATTATTCTTCTGATGCGATAATGTATTGTGCATGTTAGCTTCATACTAATGAAGAATATTAGAACAAACAGAACAAAACCCAAAAACCCATTGATAAACCTTTGTTCACCTCACGGTCTATATGTTGTCGAACCAATCATCATTAGATGTTAGTTCTGATGCTTCACTAGCTTTTGCCAAAACAAATGGTAAATCATTATAATTTTGGAAAAATCTCTACACACAGTTATGCTGCTGGTCTTTACTACACAAACACTAAGTTCGTTTACAGCCCTACACTAAGTTCGTTTGTTTCAGTTGTCACTTTCGCAAAACTGGCTAATCCTATCAGGACTCTGTTCCCCAAAAACATGAATGGAACTCTTTTAAGATTCCTTCATGGTTATCTATTTGGAGGAAAGGGATAAAGGAACGGGAGTAGTCAACTAGATTTTAAGACTTTTTGACTTTTACTGTAACTGTCAAGTGTCCTAACAATATACAGCTGCTCTTATAAGACAAGACTAGTTAATCTATAGTAATTCCTATACCGGTAACCAGCTTTAGTCTTGCTAAATGTCAGTGCTACCACTTACTATAGTATAATTATAAGCGGCGCCAGTAATCTCGCCGGCAATTACTGAAGGTATGCGAGTTACTCCGCACGCTGCAGTCATGTTGTTTTGTACAGACTATCGTATTACTGAGGAAATGAGATGAGGCCTCTGCTGGTCTTCTAGAATGCAGTGCTACCCTTTGTTCATTCATCATCAGGTGGCTTGTTCCTAATTTTAGACCTATTTATATTACTGAAGAAATTAATTGAGGCCTAATAGTCTTTTAAAGTAGAAGTACTATTAGTACATTTGAATGCAAAATTGATAGGTACTTTTTATTGTTATGTTATGCTACTGAAAACAGGTCGGTTCTATAATGGAAAGCCGAATTTCTTCAGATTGTTTTGAATACATTTTGATGCACATACATCCTATTTTCGGAATTTATAAAAAAGCTAGACCTGAACCAAGAGACTGTTAGCGAAATAACAGGAGCAAAATCCTCTAGGTCTTAAGGTCATTCAAGGTGCATCTCATTAATACTAATAAATGTTTATAGATTTCAGGAATATTATGGAATCAATGTTGGTCATTCCGCAGCAAAATGGAAGGACCACATTACCAAGTCTCAAAAAAATATCCAACTACAAGTGCAATATGACATCAGTCAAGATGCTAGAATTCACTTAGAAGACCAAGAATAAACCAGTTCCAAGCAGCATGAAACCGTTGCTTTCTTTCGCAGCCGCGTCAGTAGGTCGAGTAGCGTTTCTGGTATCTTCGATCGATACCGCAGGCTTAACTCTCAAATGGCTCTCGTTTTAAAGATGCGCCTTGGGATCGGACTTAACGGTCGGACATTAATATAAAACTAGCCGATAATGATATTGAGGAGGAGAATAACGTGTAGGTTTCATATCCACAAGGCTCTAAAAATAGAACTTAAATCACCAGCAAAGGAGGCTTACATGTTAAAGTACCCGATTATGTACTCGTTTGTGATAAATGACAAGTTGTAATGTTAATAAGACATAGGAATTGCTCAATGGACACTTTAGCACCACGGATATTGTGCGAAAGAATCTCAACGGCTACATTAATAAGCTAAGATAGTCAAGCCTTTTCATCTTTACAAGGTGATCAGGAGACTCAGGAGTCAATCTTTGCTTTCGCTTAACGGGACAACTTAGTGCCTGGGAAATTGTTGAGATGGAATAGGCTTGCCCAGCACCTAAACAGATGAGATTATAAGATAAGCTAGTTAAAATTTGACTAGGCATTATATTTAATAGTAGGTCTTATCATAACAATAGGTCTTAGCCAGGTTAAGACTAAAGATTACTCCTAAATTTAATTACCAAAGCAAGTTTACGCAAAGCAATAGATCATCCATGAATCATAGTTTAGTGCAAACATAATTTTAGATAATCATTATGGTTTAACTCTTTTGAACCTAGCTTACACCAGGACTATAATTAGTGTTATAAGAAGGCAAGTTTAACAAAACCTTTCCTCCTGTCATAAATCATCTAGGATAGTTAAGGTCTAGATTTCATCTGAAGAAATATGCGTTGTTTTACAAGTAAATCATGTTTGAGATACTATTAACATTTTAAAACTAAAATCTATTACAACAAGCGCCATGATGTCTACGCGAAAGTTATGATGATTACAAAATAAATAAATTTAAATCAAGGACTACAAAATGTTCTGCGCATCCGAAGACGAATTAAACGTTCTACAAATTTGTAGAGTGGATAGTTATTTGGCATTGAATCTTGAACTCTATATGAAAGCAGCAAAAGCTACTATACGAGTCTTTTTGGTTTAATCAACATATTTATAAAAACAATATACGGTTTGTGGAGTGCTTACCCGTTCGACCCAAGATTTTTCAACCCAATATTATTTTTACCCGTTCAACCCAAAACATATGCCCCGTTCTACCCAAAGCAAAAATCTAAGTCACAGTGTATTCTAAATATTACAGACAGACACCGTGATAAGTATTTGTAAAAAAAGAACTTGATGATACCTATTATACTTGACGACCTCTGTGGCGCAGTGGGCGAAGGCCCACCTGAGACGCGGAGGTTGCGGGTTCGATCCCCGCCACAGGACAAATGTTTGCATGTTCTGCAGATATTTGTTCCGAGTCTGGATGATTTTCTATCTACAATATTTATGTACTTAGATATTTACAAAAAAAAATGTTTCTAAGTATTATATCAGTCATCTGGTTACCATAACACAAGCATTAAGTTGCTTATAAAAGATGAGAAAATAAGAAGTATTCATTATGATTTGGCGTGGCGTGGCGACACGTAAAACTTCAGTGGGATATTGCTTAGAAAAACTGTCAACTTTTGTATCTTAAATGTGTTAGTACTTAGGTGTGTGATAAAAAATTTAATTGATTTTTATTTATGTTAATCAAAAATATATTTTTGCCTCTGATAAAAGTTACAATCGCTTAATATAGTTTATTTTGTTTTGGTATTTTTAATGAATACCTATATTTAATTGAATCAAAAATGTGTACCTACCTGTATCTGTTTGTTTTATATTTGATCTGGAAAAAAATGTGAATATGCATGACTGATTATTATGACCTTATCTACATAAATAACTTGGAAAAGTTGCTTTATATTTACTACCAAGCCTGAATCTGAACAGTGATGTGCTATTTTATATAATTATGTTTATTTGATTACGTTTGTTTCTACAACGTGATTCATAAGTGGTATGTTATCCCGAAAAGGAGTAATTCACCTCATCAGTGTGAACAACATTTAATTTTGTTCTACGACTTTTTGAATTTCGATGTTTTTCATTGAAGAAATGACTAGCAAAGTTTCCTTCAGAAATAAACACAGAGCAACCCTATAATAATCAGCTGATTGGGCGAGACTACCTGTAAGTACATACCTAATAAAATTTAATGAACTTTTTTGTCTGCCTTGTGTGTTCATACCTACTTACCTATTGTACCAATTTTCATTCTGTGCAAACCTAGTAGGAAAGGTAGTAACAATGTTGACGAACTTAGGGTTGTCAAAAGATTTAACAAAAAAAGTTTTTGTATGAAAAAATGAAAATTAGAATTTCACAAGATTTGCACCTACACAACTGTTAATTTTCATGGTCACAAAATCCCCCGGGATAACATACCAATTATGAATCACGTTGTATAAAGGTTGATTTGTGTTATTGTTAGACTAGCAGTAGGTAGACAAATATTTAATTGACCATTATCTGAACAAGACTTTTATTAAGTAATAAAAATATTTATAATAAACTTCTACTTGGTTTCTGCCTACCACCATGGGAAAGAGGCGTGATTTTATGTATGTATGTAAACTTCTGCATTTTTTGTCTGCTGACCCTGCTTCTTTAGTGTTTCACTGTGTCATTTATTTGAATTCAAACAATAGAAATTAGGAATAAGTAGTTGTGGGTAGAGCGGGTAACTTGAATCAACAGTTTTGGGTCGAACGGAGCAAAATACCTATTGGGTAGAGAAATCTTGGGTTGAACGGGTAAGCACTCGGTTTGTGTAATGAACGAGAAATCTTTAGAAGACTGAACGATAACTAAATGATTATTACTTTTCTATGAGCAACATAATTATTATTTCAGTAGTTATGGTAAGGTTTTTATTTTAAGCTCATTAATTGTTTATACACTTTTAATTTACACTCAAATCAGAATCATCAAATTGTGCATGCAATTATGTTATGCCTGCAATAAGTACAAACCCCATTGGAGAGCATAGTGTCTATAGGTACTTGTTAGTCGGTACAAACAAAGTACCAACATAAACCTATCTGTTCAAAATAACTTCCTTAGAATATCGCTTATTCAATGAGTCCGTGCCTGTTAAATAGCAATGGTACGAACAGGGCTCCTTGTGCCAGTGATGTAACTCAAGTCTGATTTACAATTACCTCTGAAGGTCCGCATTGGCTTCCACCGTTCCTAGCTCCTATTCCGTTCCAATAAGGGCCATATTGTCTATTAGCATTATCAACCCGTACACGTCCGAGGTTATCGTGCTTTCGCGACGTTCAAAATTTGAATAATGTGCGTTCGACGAACTTGTGCAAAAAGGATAAAAGTTTTACGTCTGTATTCTCTGTTACCACCTGTTCGCGCGAGCGTTTATCGCCTCGTTTACCAACAATGGCTGAGACTACCTGATCCTTTTTTACCGGACCCTTACAATGCGCTCAAAGCTTATTCTTTAACTTGTGTGGACATGTCGTCGTAAATGCCTCTCAATCATCAATTGTCGCGTGTTACGCAAACAATTTAGGCTCTTTATAAGCCCCCATTCGTATACCATTCCAATTTGGAATGTCAACAACGAGTGTCGCTTTGGTAAATAGACAGACGTTTAGCGACATAGGTGGTGAATTGACATGGCTGTTGCAATGTTTGAAGAGCGTGCGAGATGGTTAACACCTGTTGAGTTGGAGCTTCGAAAGTTGGGTCGATGACATGTTGCTGCAAAGTTTAATCAATATTTATTATAACAAGATGACGACCTGACAGACGAATGACAGCGCACAGTTAAAGTAATTGGTCCTTGACATTTTGATGTAATACTTTAAATGTGAAAGTGCACACATTTTTAACGTTTAACTCTAAAATACTGAAAGAGTATAAAGTCTATACAACAGTTAACGGAGCCAAAGTCACGATAATTTCTTAGTATATTATGGCAACTGGACGCATTTCACTCTTTCGATTCTCTCAAATAGATTTCGGTTGAATTTTATTTAGTTATTTTGAATAAGCTATCGTTGAAGCATTTGAATTCTTTGCAAGATTAACCTACTTTTTTTTCATTTTCAAAGCTATATTGGATCAATCTGCACCACAAATGTCAAAAACGTCTGATTTCTTTTCATGATTTTATACCTTAACTATTTTTTAAAAGCTTTCTTTCTATTGCAAAGGAGATGAGGATTAATTTAGTCTGAGTTTTCTACTCTTCTCTAGTGAACCTTTGTGTGAGTAATTTATAACTGATTAATCTAAAGAGGAAGTAAGTACTAGGAATTACATATTTATAAACCCGTGAATGATTACGTTGGCTCCGATAAAATGCTACTTAGGTTTCCTAATAGTCACTTGATCACGATAAAACCAACTTGTCGTCTGGCATTGTTAGGAAACCCGTTCAACTCCTCACGTTCTGACCACTTTTTTCTTGGTTAGCCGATTATCCTTAGAGTATGGTTTATCGATACTTCAAGCAAACTTTTTATGAACCACAAACAAGCAAAACATCAACTAATCCTTAGATTTACGTCTGATTCTAAAAATGACCAATGTGTCTGTTGTGGCAAAGACGATTAATATCTAGAAGACAGACAAAGGCCATACACAAAATCGTAACCCGTACCAGATAGCCTGCAAACTTTAAAACATCAATTTTATCCAAGAAATTTCTATTACTTTCTAGTTTAAATTACATAAAAAATATTGATGCTACCTACTAAGTACTAAGTATTGAAATTTCTTGGATAAAATTGATGTTTTAAAGTTTCCAGGCTATCTAGTACTGCGCGATCAGGGTTACGATTTTGTGTATGGCCTTTGTCTTCTAGATTTTAATCGTCTTTGGTTGTGGTGACGTTCAGATTTATATTGGTCCAACGTGGAACGAATGTTTGAAAAAAATCTATTCTACCATTTCAACTAAATGAAACAAAATGCGTATTGGAGTTGGTAGATCGTTGAAGTTAAGCAACGTTCTGAGCGGTCACTACTTGGATGGGTGACCGCAAGTGGCATTTATATCTGACCGCTTCCGTGCTTCGGAGGGCACGTTAAATTGTCGGTCCCGGCTTTTAAAGTCGTTAAGCCATGACGGAGGCCTTAAGGCGGCCTAAAAACTCCGTCACCAGAGTTGGCCACTTGCTCATACGAACTTACTTACTTACTTAGTAGAAATGACCTGCCAATTCTACAAGCCTAGCCTACCCTATCTAAACAATGCGCTTTATAGCTTCTAGTACAGGCACAGAAGACTCCAGAAGACAGAAACAAATTTCAATAGGTGCTGGACAGGCCTAAATATCATTGTCATTACAGCGTCTTAGTATAGGCTGTTTCTTAACGCTGTACATAAAACATCTAGCCAGATAAAGATGAAATTGCCTCACTTGTTGTTGACTGACCACTTTACTTTCCCGTAATTATCGCATTTATTTCCTTTGTTACTTTAATTGGTTGGCTACATGTTGGCTATTTGGAATGCCTCAAATGTCAGGATTAATGATGATGAAGATATTAGCATATTTTACAGAAATGGATAGTAAAACAAGTAGTAAAAGGGCATAATTGCTAGCAATTAGTACAAGCGCTTTATGAAAAACATCTATAGTAAATTCACTGAATATAGGAATTAACTTTAACATCTTATAGCTGTATCCTAAAGAATTGTAGACATCCTTTGAAGATGTCTAAAAGGTTGTCAGAGGTACACTTTAAAGTTTAGCATAATGTCCGGTTTTTACAAGAAGTTTGTTGTCTATTGCAACTTTGCAAGGCCTCTTGTTTAGGCTTAACAATTTTAAACGAAAATTAACCGTAACATATTCTCTATAACCAACAAAAAATTCCAAAAATATCTAATAGAACCGAAATAGCTGGGTACAGCTTTAATTTGACTGAGCACAACGCCTATCTTCTTTAAAATATCAAGAATAACTAGGCAATCTACATCACGAGCACTTCAAACTATAATTACTGATTTCACTTCTATATAGGCGGTACAAAGCCGCAGTGCTATTCTTCAAACCCGATATGGTGTCTGTGCGAAGCTGCGATAAGCGATAGTTTTTCAGAGCAACTTTATAAATTGTTTCGTAACTTAAGTTATTATAGTTTTTGTTCTGGAATGCTGCGTTGATGGCCGATGGCCGGCGAAAGAAATGGAATGCTGTCGGCGGACACGCGGAATCCACGACCCTACTATGCGTTCTCGCTCAAACATTTCTAATCTCTTATAGATATAGCCTGTGGATGCGTTAGAGTGTAGGAAGAGTTGCCTTTACCCTGCAGTGGGACAAACAGCGCTAAATAATTATAATTATAATTTAGCATTGTTGGACGAGAATTTCAGTTCACAGTTCGTAGGTCTTCATTTGGAAAAAACATTATAAATCATTAACACGATGGTTTAGGTGGCAAGCATACAGTGTAGGCATATATTTACTCTTGACTGCATAAAAAATCTAGTTAAGATGTAAAGTAAGTATCAAATGAAAGAGTTTGTGAGTATACATACAAGCTACTCTACATACCTTTGTTGTTTCTTTCTACAAAGCTTTTTGTCGAGTTTGAGTCAAGTGTTTTTAGCTAATGTTAAGTACGTGTGTTTTTTAAACCCTGATAAGCAGATGTTGAACTTAACTGTCTGTTTGATTGATACGCTAGTGACGTTAAGATACGGGCGCGCAAAAAATACGATGTCGAGTGTATTTACATGCACGGAATAATGAAACGTTTATTGCCTTATTCATCCGTTGCTATGCTATTTGCATATCGGTTTTTTACATGGGCTGATGTCGGCATTATTTATTTATTTATTTATTTATTTATTATATGATAGACGAGCAGCTATAGCTGGTATGTCTATATCACACAGTGTTGGAACAGTCATTGGTAGTTTATGATTGGTTAATCTTTTTGAGCACTGTTTTGTTAGTTTGTAGCCAGATGTCGAGCTTGTTTTTAAACGCGTTGATAGAAGTAGCTGTAACAATGTCATCTGGTAGTGCATTCCAGTTATGGACCACCCTGTTGCTGAAGAAGTGATAAGCAGCGAGTAAGTGGGTAGGGTCACGGATGAGCTTAAGTTGGTGGCCGCGTGAAGGTCTGTGGTTATCTTTTCTTCTCAAGATGTCTTGAATGTTTGGCAGATTGTACTGATAGGTCATGATCTTAAATGTTTCGATGAGATCTCCTCGAAGACGTCTTTCTTCAAGAGTAGTGAGGCGCAGTTATTAATTAGTTAGTTAGTTAGTTTATAATTAGGTTTGTTTTCGATGAGCCTATCATGTCACTTCTGTAGTTTTAGGAAGTTTTTAAGTTTGATATGTCGAAAAGATCTTGTAATCAGATAAATCTCTCTACCTAACATTCAATTGTGAGTTTGATTTCATTATCATCTGCAGCCCGATTTATCCTACTGCTGGGTAAAGGCCTTCCTTTGCTCTTGCGAGTTTTCGCGGTCCTGGTCATTCTTACTATCGAGTTTGTATAGTAGGGGCTTCGTTACCCGCTGTTTCATTTGTCGTAAACTTAAGAAACATTAGAGCGTAGAACTATAAATGCTAGTGCATTCGAGAGCTGAAAGTCGCGCGTCTTAATGTCATGAATTCACGACATGGGCAGTAAAACGTAAGTACTTTGAAAGCGCACGTGAGCGTCATAGACGCTGGAGTGATTTCTATGACATTGAAACGCGTGTTAAGTGGCAAAGTCGCATCAGGTAAGTGCATCTATTTTAACCTTTAAAGCTTATGCCAGCTATGATAAAATTACTGAATGTATTATGGCAATATTCTCAGCTTATAACTTAAAACATCTCGTTAAAATGTATGCATAGGTTCCTGACGATGTTTAAATCATCAAGAATGCATTGATATTAAATCTTTAGATGCGCCACAAGCTTTGCAACGGCATAGAAAAGTGAATTCACGCATCAGAAAAAAGGCTTAATTGACGTGGTGTGGGAGAAAAAGAGAACAACACTATTTTTCGGTTGCTATGTTTCCTGTCAAAATGGTGCCAGGGATTTAAGCATCAAGACACAACAAACAATATTAGGTTACCTATAACAATACAATGAACAGTCATGGGCTTGTGGCCTTTGCGACCTCGAAACTTTCAATCAGTCACAAGGGCAAAACTATATGACGACAGTAATTTCCAACCAAACTAATTATTATAATGAAGAAACTAATTATCAGGCCAGGTTGTTAGCCAGCGGCGAGATCAAAGCCAACTTCATTACTGATTAAATGATAGTGAATTGATAGGCAGATTTATAGGCGCACTATAAACCGAAGTTCAACGATTCTCTTGATGCATTTAATAGATACACGTTAATTAGTTGCTCATGTTTATTATGTTCATGTATGTGGGTATTCCGTAGGCGGTAGAATGCTACCATATCAATTACACTTCAGTGATCATGACAGTATTTGATATAAAAAATAACTGAGATATTTACAATGTTATTAAACCATGGCGTAAAAACCTTAAGGCTAGTAGGATAGGAATAAATATTAGGTTTTTTTAATTTTCCGCAAATTTTACACATCGCTGTAGCAATTTTACAAACCCACAAGAGTTTAAAAGTCAATATTTTAACATAATTTATTAAATAGGATCTTGAGAATACATAGAATCATTTTACCTTCGTCCTTTACTACTAGGATTCTGTAGAACTTTACCAGCTACAAAATGTGTTAGTGTTCTCGAACAGACTGCGAGCCTAGAGCGGAAGCGACGGCGCGGCGCGAAATATCAAACATACGAAAACGCCGCACCCTTCAGTGTGGACACTACCGGGGCGCGCCGGTAGTGTCAACACTGAAGGGTTAGAGTCTCTACATCATATACTGCGCTGGTGTCGAAGCTTGTTTAGACGTTCTTGATAGATCGTTTAATTCTGAGCGGTGACTTACAACTTAGATGGCTGACCGCAAACGGCATAAACATCTTCCGTGCTTCGGAGGACATGTTAAATTGTCGGTCTCGGCTTTAAAAGCCGCTAAGCTATGACGAAAGCCTTTAGGCGGACCTTTAGGCCTAAAAACTCATTCACCAGAGTTGGCCACTTGCTCATACGCACTTACTTACTTTATACTGTGAGTCGAGTGCTCATAAAGAAGTCTGACATTAGAATATTCTTTACGCAAGTAACCAGTGAAAGAAGTAAACCAGTTTAATTTTCTCTGCTGTGTTGTTACAGTTTAGAAACCTGTAATAAGTAACGGAATAAGCAGTTAACAAGTCTGTCAAATTACATTATTTTTTGCGAGTGCCTAATGAGTGTCGACATTTTGGCCCGCGTCTGCGCACGTGCGAAAGTTGTTCCTTTTTTGTAGGTATTTTTGCATTAGAAAATTTGCGTTGAGTAATAGAATTAAAAGTTTTTTGGATGTTTTATGAAAATACTATTTATAAAGGAAGTAGCGATTTAAACAAGTCCTTATAATTTTAGCTGACAACAAACAAACACACAGCAAAACGCGTTTTTAAAACATGATTGATTATAAAATTATTGAATTTTTCTATTAGTTAGTCAAAACCGGATACTATTTAAAGCTGAAGTATAAATGTAATTTATTTTAAACTCAGTGTGTCAAAGTAATACATAAAACACATAAATAACTTAACGCTGCTGTACCATGATTCTGTGGCATTATTTATGTTTATTTAAATAAGTATTTATCAGTTTTGTTGAATTGACAATCGACAGCTAATTTCATTATAAAATGCCTTGAGGGTATCGTAAAAGTATAATCGTATTTTGTGAAATTAGTACACGAGTGAATAAAATTTATGTAATTTCGGAGGTAACATGTTTACTACGAAAAGTTTTTAACTTCTGTCACAATAATGTTTTAGCTTCTCTCAAAAGCAAAATAATATATATTATGGCTAAACCTACTTAATAATAATGTATATTGACAGTTTGTACAGTTGTTTTTCAATCAGGTCCTATAAAAAATACCATAACTTGCGATTTTTTGTATTTTTTATAAAAGCTTGATTTTCAAAATCTAAATAAACCATAGGTACATAAAACTCATTAACTTTGTAACCATTTTCCATGCAGATAAATGACAATAAATATCAGTAGTTTTATTTCCCTTATCGTTTTTTTATTGCTATACAAAGGTCACCTTTTTACAATAATAAACGTTAGTGATAAACTTGGTCATAAGTTCACATCCAAATGTTCGTACGGTCGCACGAAAAATGCGACAACTCATAAATTTCAAAATTACAGAATTACATACTTCTTCTTTCCCACAGTCGTAAATTTTTATGCATAGATTTTATAGCTACTTTCCAAGTTTCATTACTATTCAAACATGAATTTGAATAATCAGATACGGATGCATTTCTATGCTGTCCTTTGTTTTGAGTTATTAGCGCTTGTTAGGAAACTTAATATGGTTGTGATAATAGGAATTTCCTTTGTTGAGTAAAAGATGACGACATTGGTACTGAAGCTTCAGAGCTAATTATGTCATGTGTTTTGTTATCTTCTAGTTTGCATAAGAGCGTCGAGTAGGTAGCTAGGTAGTCTTATTTAGTATTGGCAAAAACACACTTATTATCATTAGTACCTACTGCAAGAATACTATCCTACCTTACTTAGTACAATACATAACAATAATGTATGTTGTTACATTGTCCTTGTATAGAAGGTACATTTACGTGGACGAAAAATATATCTCAAGTTTAAAGTCGGTGGAGATCATAAACAAAAAGTTCCCGGATTATACACCATTAATGTATAACCAAGGATAATGTACTTACATGAATATTGGTTTCTTTGTTTATTTACGACCTAACTAGTTAAAACACGTAGTTAAGTGGTCTCTCAAACACGACCGCGCAGCCACCATAACCTTGGTAGAAACAAACAGCTCTCGTTCATTTAGAGCAAATATTTAAACGGGTGATGCTTTTCATAGCACAAACGATGAGCTTTTCCGTTTTAAACACTAAAAATTCTTTAATTAGGGTTTATAATAAGTAAATAATAGCAAATTTCCTTTAGCATATGGAGTTCATTAGGTACATACGCTATTTCGAAACGACTGTTTCATTCTCCACGTTCTTACAACTACAATTCTATTATATTCTTAAATACGCCTTGCCTTGACTACTTCTGTTGTCGTTACAAGAATTTCTTACTGCTTAAAACATTTTCAGAACTAAATCCGCTTATCCTTTTATATTGCACCGGTTGAAGAGAAACTCTGGTATCTCAAAGTGGCCGGCGATGTGTGGTCCCGGGCTGGAACCGGACGCGGCAGGGCGCCTTACGCACCAAAATATGCCTAAATATTGGATAAATAACGTTTATTACTCTCTCAGGAATGGAAGATGTAAAACAAATATCATTATACACTTCCGGAAGATTAAAATGCAATCGAATAGGGAAAAGATTTAAAACAAATACAAGCCGTTGTCTAGACGTTTAATAGTAAACATACTAATTAGAGAAATGCTTTGCGGCGACGGTAAAAGTGTCTAGTATTGCATATGTACCTATGGAAAAGCAAATACACTTTGCCTTTACCTATATAAAAGTTTCAAAGACACCGCGCGTAGTTAAACTTACAAAATCAAGTAGCAGAATATAGAATCACGATTTTCGAATCACGGACTTCGCAAGTTGTTTGACAAGTAATACAAATCAGCTAACAACGGAGGCATGGCAACTGTTTGCAAGGAAAATTGTAGTGCAATCTTGTGCAATCATCGGGCCATGCTTTAGCGGTCCGAGGGATCTCCAATTATCGACCCGATTATTTGCAGAGCCGATTACCGAGCTCTGGCTCCGCCAGCCCTTGTCCACGACACGGACCCGCCCCCGGCATTTTGAAGTTATCCCAGCAAAGTCAGCTTCAAAGTCAAAGCTTTTATATTTCGAATTCATCAATCTTACTCATCAAATAGTTAAAATGCCGGTTTAGGAATAAATTAGAAATAATACGAGTCGACCGAGCTGGATAAATGGACAATTACTTCTTCATCAAGGGACGTCTTATTTTTTACCACCTGCGGTATTAATATCCTTTATAATTTAGTTGTAGGAGCTTGCCATTATTACTTTGTGTGTGTTTTCTCGAGAAATGCGATTCTCTAGTAACCACACAATTATTTACGACAACTTTTTGCATTGCATTTTCTAGCCTTAATCAAACTCCGCTGGTATTATAGCTGCATTTATATTGGTGACATGACCTATAAATAAACAGAAGTGTAATTGAAGTCTGCAAACTAACATGCTCATGACTATCACGCTAAAATTTATCAAATTTATCGTCTGTTTAAAATTACAGTCCAGTGTTAGTAGTTTAACTGCCACGGCATGAGTACATAATATACGGCCTAGAATATATTTGAAAGATTAACTTTGTTACTGTAATTACTTGTATATTAATATAATACGCGTTAATCAACTATCCTTTCTACAATAATAATATTACTACTTAATGTGTAGTTTGACGCTAAGATGCTTTCATCGTTTGCAAACGTAAGTTGCATTAAATAAGTTAAAACACGCAGCTGCGATACTGAATCAATTACGCATCGTTTGACGACGAATTATCTTGAAAATAAAGGCAGGTGATATTCAACGTCTAGACACTTGGCGCCGTACAACAGCTGATATAAATTATACCCATTATATTTAAAACCAAATCTAGTACAAAGCTTTGTTTAGTTCACAGACAATTACCCTCAAAAACGCGACGCCTCCAGTTATAAGTCGAAAATGACATGAAATCGTTTCACATCACCTTAAGTCATTAACAATACGGACCTATGATTTGATGGACTAACGAAGGAGCCGTAAAATTCCTCCTATAATCAGTGTACCGCTCAAAGACGCGGGACTGATTGTAGGGTAGCCGCCCACCGCTGGGAACCCGACCAGAACGTACGAGCCTTGAAAACGTTAAAACAATCAACAGACTTGTACCCTTTTACACAAATACAACCAAAAAGACGTATCTCCAATTTGAGTGATTCCGAGTTGTGACGTTGTGTTACTGACGGCCGAGGAGGATCTAAGCACGATTTCGCTCGGCTCTCTAATTGAGGGCCGGAATATTTCAATGATTGCGTGCGTTTAGCTTGCGTGATTATTTTTTCTAGTTTCTCTTTGTGATTTATAGTGAGTAGTTATTTAAAATGAATTAAAAATGCAGTGCGGTTCCAAATTAACATTAATTGCGCGAGTAAATTAAATGAGATAAGTATAAATAGATATTGATTTATGTTAAAAGCTGGTGAAGTAAATTAAATAACGTTTTCCGACAGCTGATGTTAAACTTACCAGATATTGCTGTGATTTGTTTTCTATTCCCTCTAAATAGAGTTGAGATTAGCAGTTATTTTCACTAATCAGCCATTAATTTATAGGTAACATGCAATTCCCCGGGACTCGCTAATTGACATTAAACGTTGGCCGTCCGTCATTCGTGTTCTCACTTCACGCGGCTAGGAAATGAATAAGGAAGTTTATGTGAGAAATTTATCTTTTTTGGGCTACACTGTTTTGCTCTTCAATTGACGATAGCTAATTGGCAGGCAATGTAAGTTTACCCTACAATTTTATTGATTGTTTTTAAAATGTTTAGGTAAATTACAAAAGTACAGCCAGACTTAAAAGTTGTTAAAAATTTTTTTAAATAAAAATTTCTTATGTGTAACGGCGGCTAAACTAAAAAACAAATTTAATAGAAGTCAAACTAACTAGTGATCAGGGTCAATGTCTAAACTATAATTTTCGAACAATTTTGGTCCTTTTACCTGCTTTCGCATTTTTGGACTTAAATATGGTTTTAATCGACGGATGTCGGTTAGTAAATTCCTATTCGAGAAATGATAATTTAATAGGACATATTATGTTTCGACGTCAATTATTATAATATTAGGGCGGAACACGCAAGAGTATCTATGCACTTATAATGTATTTATGAATGCAGTAGGTAGGTAGAGTATTTTTTAATTTATCTCTCACCATACTAGTAAAATTAAAATCACGCACGAATCTCACCATCACATAAAAAGCACCCACCAGCAGATATTCTAACAGTTATCTGTTCGTCCGTACGTTCGTTCGTTCGTATGAGCAAGTGGCCAACTCTGGTGACGGAGTTTTTAGGCCGCCTGAAGGCCTCCGTCATGGCTTAACGACTTTAAAAGCCGGGACCGACAATTTAACGTGCCCTCCGAAGCACGGAAGCGCTCAGATGAAAATGCCACTTGCGGTCACCCATCCAAGTAGTGACCGCTCAGAACGTTGCTTTGCTTCGACGATATATCAAGAACGTCTTAGCAAGCTTCGCCACGAGTGCTTCAGTTATCAGTTATCAGTTAGTTTTACGTTCATGTTGAATTTATGGAGTAACAAATCAATATCTAAATATGTAGGTACCTAAAGTTTGTGGCCTTTTACATTTTGTAGAGTAGAGCCTGCATTTTGTTCTTACGATAAAACGCGTGGCGAACAAAATGTAGGCGGCAAGCTGTCAACGTGCACACTGTCGGCGCATTTATAAAACGCGCTGAGAACTAGCAGGTGAAGCGCTACACCAAATCGCGCAGTGACAGCTCGTTCGAAAAATGTAGCCTCTTTGGTTGAAAAGCTTGCACAATAACTATTACTGTTATTTAAATAGATTAAGATCTTTACGACTTCCAAGATACATGTCACACGGCACAGAGTAAAAACCTGACGCGTAACGTATATCGAATCATAAAATGTTTAAATTATGGGAATTCACGATATGAAATGCTAATAGTAGAACCGATAACTGTTGTTACTTTAATTGAACTTAAAATATGCAAAATGGCGAGAAAAAACATGGACAAGGCATGTCTATCAGATTGAAAAGATAACGACTGTTTATGTAAACGAGTAAGTCATAGATTCTTGTTGGTAATGCTTATTTTGCGTTTGCCTCTCAAACGGAGTTTAGACGAGTATGTGGTTTACAAAATACGTTTCGATATTTCATATTACCTACTTACTGTACTTATATCAGAGAGATTGATATTTTAATAGTTTTTTATGTTTTGAATTTCGAACTGCCTTACTCAAAATTAGGACTTTGAATAACGCCTGAATACTGAACCGTTACTATCTCTGAAATTATTTGAAGTTTGCCTATACAAATCTGACAAGTAAGAACATCTTATGCGGGCACCACACATTGGCTTCAACTTGGTTCCAATATAGGCTACGAATAGAATGGCCAATGGCAATGCTCCATTTGTCTCCATAACCGTCCAAGATTGGAGTGTTGGAACCAACACGTAACAAGTGATCTAACCCTCCAATGTGTGGTGCCCGCATTAGAGCCACCTCGTATATCGAATGAGCAATACGAGTGTGGTTGTGGGGTGCATATGACAAAACAAATATTAAAGTAGGTAGCATTTCAGTATTTGGGCGTATATATAGAAAACTGTGAACCTTTCGAATTAAACACTTACCTCTACCTTAGTTTCATCAAAGTTATTCAAAAAAGTTACCTTTTTAATCGTAGAAGTAATGTAGGATCCTAATTAAGATATTAGTTTAATGTCGTCGAGTAATTATCAAACCAAATAGATTTACAAAGAACAATTACACCTCATAAAGGGCCGGTTACTTCGTAAAAACAATTTCTCCACTAATTGGAGCGGCGCTGTCAGGCGGTCCGTCATAATGAACATGTTCACCTCTATGTATATTTTTAAATGGAAATTAGAATGTTTAGCTTTCATTCTGATTGGTGGAAGTAATATTTTTTTTAAATGATGGCTTACAGTCAAACCAGTCAGTTTTTAGGCTAGGTAAATAATATCGTTCTTCAAATTCTTGCGTTGCGTTGACGTTCTTTTTATTTCGATATTCAAATACATTCGATTTTCAAATTTTGTACATTTTATTTTGATGAATGTGACTGGCTTTGGAAAATCAATTTAAAAAGTTTATCGGGGCAAAGGAAAAATTACCGAGTAAAATCATAATTTCGTGACACTTAGACAATGACACATAAAAGTTTCACGTTTATTTTGACAATTATCGTTGGTAGAAAACCCCACACTTTACGATACCCTGTATTACCTACCTAGTACAAAGACCCATTCAGTAGTAGAAAATGTAAGTACCAACAAAAAACAGCTTTCATCTTATGGTTGCTAGAAGACTCAACGATAATGCTTAATATTGCACCAATTTGAATTCTTATTCGGTTCTAAATTTTTATGTTTGGGACTTGGATTGCTCTAGGAAGAACGATCAAGTTTCTATAATCTATTTAGCGATAAGGAGCTATACCGTTCCCTTCCCTCTCATAAAGAGCTTTTGTATGTATGACACAGTTACTAACTAGTAGTAACTATTTAAACTAAGTGCTTAAGACGACAGGCGATGTCGCAACCGAAACGCATTAGGTACGGTCGACTGACAGACAAACAGATGGATTTACGGCCATGGCTTTAGTTCAAATTGTACGTTTGGTATTTTGCGGCGGGATTTATTTCACCTATCTTTTTAGTAAAGTATCACCTTCAACGTATAGCTATCTTTAGTACTGACAGAAAAGACAGCATTTTACAACAATATGTTAAAAGTTTATATTTTTAACTGACTTCAAAAAAGGAGGAAGTTAAATTTCGTCAAGATTGGACCGATTTCGAAAAGTTTTTATTTTGTTTAAAAGATTACAACACCCGAGGCGGTCTTAAAAAAAAATTTGAGGATTTGAATTCGAATTTGATTTCGAAGCCATAAGCCAATTCATTTTTACATGTTTAACTGTGACATGTTATCAGTCAGATTTTCTAGCTAGACAGTGAAGTAGGTATCTGTATACATTGCTCTTTGACCAAAGTTTGTACGTTCCGGGAATGCGCAAATAAAATGCGTAAACAATGCAAATTAGACACAATGTGCGCATAAAGAGAGCTCACCAGTGACTCACATTGAAAGAGTAGCGAATAAATTAAATACAGAATGACTGTGCTTGTGCATGCTTCGCTGTATGAAAAACACAACATATTAGCAGACTTCATTAATTTAAACAACTGTGTATGCGACTGTACTCGTTATAAACAACATAGGAATTGCAGAGTGCTTACCCGTTCGACCCAAGATTTTTCAACCCAATATTATTTTTACCCGTTCAACCCAAAACATATGCCCCGTTCTACCCAAAGCAAAAATCTGAGTCACAGTGTATTCTAAATAGTACAGACAGACACCGTGATAAGAATTTGTAAAAAAAGAACTTGATGATATTATACTTGATAAAAGTTACAATCGATATAGTTTATTTTGTTTTGGTATTTTTAATTAATACCTATATTTAATTGAATCAAAACTGTGTACCTACTTGTATTTGCTTGTTTTATATTTGATCTCGAAAAAAATGTGAATATGCATGACTGATTATTATGTATCTAAGTACATAAATAACTTGGAAAAGTTACTTTATATTTACTACCAAACCTGAATCTGAACAGTGATGTGCTATTTTATATTATTATGTTTATTTGATTACGTTTGTTTCTACAACGTGATTCATAAGTGGTATGTTATCCCGAAAAGCGGTCATTCACCTCATTAGTGTGAACAACATTTGTTCTACTTTTGACTTTTTGAATTTCGATGTTTTTCATTGAAGAAATAACTAGCAAAGTTTCCTTCAGAAATAAACAGAGCAACCCTATAATAATCAGCTGATCGGGCGAGACTACCTGTAAGTACATAGCTACTAATAAAATTTAATGAACTTTTTTGTCTGCCTTGTGTGTTCACACCTACTTACCTATTGTACCAATTTTCAATCTGTGCAAACCTAGTAGGAAAGGTAGTAACAATGTTGACAAACTTAGGGTTGTCAAAAGATTTAACAAAAAAGTTTTTGTATGAAAGACTGAAAATTAGAATTTCACAAGATTTGCACAACTGTTAATTTTCATGGTCACAAAATCCCCCTTCCGGGATAACATACCAATTATGAATCACGTTGTATAAAGGATGATTTGTGTTATTGTTAGACTAGCAGTAGGTAGACAAATATTTAACTGACCATTATCTGAACAAGACTTTTATTAAGTAATAAAAATATTTATAATAAATTTCTACTTGGTCTCTGCCTACCCCCATGGGAAAGAGGCGTGATTTTAGGTATGTATGTAGGTATACTTCTGCATTTTTTGTCTGCTGACCATGCTTCTTTAGTGTTTCACTGTGTCATTTATTTGAATTCAAACAATAGAAATTAGGAATAAGTAGTTGTGGGTACAGCGGGTAACTTGAATCAACAGTTTTGGGTCGAACGGAGCAAAATACCTATTGGGTAGAGAAATCTTGGGTTGAACGGGTAAGCACTCGAATTGCAAATTCAAATTTCGAAGCTATAGTGATGTGCTTCTCTTGCTAAAATAGAAATCGATTAAGATCTTAGCATTTTGGCATGTCATCGATGCGATAGTATCATTACGTGCTACGGTGGCGCCAAAAACGAGCGTGCAATGAGGTCACCGGTGGCGTCGAGCCAAGTGCATACAAACGAGTCACGATCCGCCTTGCCGACGCCAATGACTGAACTTTTATCGATACTTTAATAAGTGCCATTAAAATGGAAACGTAAATCAAATTTAGAGCGCGGCACAAGAAATACTTCACTGCAATAAACTTACTAACTGATTAGAAAGTGTTTACACAATTATTGTAAACACTTCTTAAATATTTTACTGCAACTCAATGGCTCGAATCCAAATTTCTGCAGCGCTGCGTAGGGCTGCTACTAAGTATTCACCACCGCATTTCCGACACAATATTGATGCATTTAAAGATTAGAGTGGGTTTTATTGCATTCGCGGTGTCATTTGAATTTCAAAATTAATCGCGTGAAGTACACACGATTGCAGTGGCAGACAGCCAAGGAACGGTGGCGCCAGCGTTGCGGACAATTACAGATATAGGAGCAAGTAATATGAGCTGTTAAATAAAACTGTAATGATTAATGCGACGCCCGCTGCACTGACATGAGCCGTCATAAAGTTCATCAGACGAAAGGCGTTGGCAATTTATAATCTTGCGAATAAAGTGTTGTAAGCAGTTATTTGTCATCGCAACCGTAAAATCAGGTCGCGATGTGCATAATAAAATGCCAGGGTAAAAAAAGATTGGTGTCTAATGAAGAGAAGCAATTACGATGTTACTGAGTGAAAAGAACAATAGTGATGGGCGTGTAGTCACGCTAATCGTCAGCGCGACAGGCGCCGCGTCTGTCGCTACCGTGGAATGGGGTCGGTGGCGGCGACAAGTCGGCGAATGACACTGCAACCGCACAGTCATATCGATAAATGGATTATCCTTGAATGTACTACTTTATGTCACCTATGTGTTTTGGTAGAGTCGATTGCTTAATTCCAGTGACACTTTAGGTTAAACGTGTTTAGAAGTTACAATTCCTTTATGTTTGTTTATCATCATTGTTTCAACTTTTCAAGTATCTAAACATTGTGTTTTATTAAAAAAAGTTCACTAGTTATAAGTACATAATACAATTGAACTAACTTAATTTGCTTTGTAATTGTAAGCTTTTGGTTTTAATTGTTTAATAATAATGAAAGAGTCTTCTGGCATTTAGACAATTAGCTCACAATCACAAACAAAGCATTAAAGTTTATCACGTCACGTCAGTCATGTCATTGTGTCGAAATCGATTATTATGACTCGCGTGTCGAAGTATCGACAACAAATCTCGTCACTAGCGGATGCGAATGGCGCCGGCAGCAGATTAATAAGGAGTTAGTATGTAATATTGCCATAGAATAAATAAATAAATGTCTCATAGTAACTGTTAAGGCTTCTGTGTCATGGCGCCATTTTCGCAAACAATGCACTGTCCTTTCGTGGGGCTTAGAAAAAGGCCGACTCTGTTTAATTGTTATGCTAATAAAACGTTTGACATCATTGTTTTATTGTTAAGCGATTGGGAATTTGTTCGGGTAGAGCACATTGTTATACGAAATCATTGTTCAAGGCATGTAACTGTTTCACAAGTCCGGGAAACCGTTATTAAAATTCAATTGTGGAGTGGAATAAGTATAATCGCCTAATCAAAGTTAATAAGCAGTTGCTTAATAAGACCTTAGAATCCTCTTAGGAGCTAGGTGATTTCCTGTACAAACCTATACTGCGGAGAGGCACCAGAGCATAAAACACGGATTGGAGCCTAATACCTGCTTACCTAATTAAATTTCTTTCGCACATTACATGTTACGCTAGTTATTTTTTTCAGACCCACAACGACAATATAATTAAGTATAAAATAACCTTTTAAGGATTTTTCTAAATTGTTATTATGGTATGGTCCCTGTTAAGAAAGTAAAGGTATAATGGGGGCAATTCGGAGTGTCGCAAAAGCTAAACTAAACTAACTAAAATTATTGCCATCCTTTTTATTCCCAAATTCCCAAAAAACAGACCGCAACAATTTTAGTTAGCTTAGTTTAGCTTTTGCGACACTCAGAATTGCCACTAATGTGTACTTAGTTTACTTACCTACTTAATGGATTGATTGAAATTTGAAACAGACCACATGCACATTTTAAGTCTAACTTACGATGACTTACGATTAAAGCTGTTAAAGGACCCGTGATCCCCTTTGGACTTACCTGAAAAAAAAAACAATGTTTGTTAGCAAATTACAACTAAGTATACCGGTGTGACCTATGATCTCTCATTTTATTTATTTTCTTGTCCAATACTTTTGGCACATGTTACTTAGTATTTTGCAAAAAATCCACATGATAGGTTGCATGCAAAGTAAGCACGTCCTCGCGAAGTAGAGCTTCTGAAATTTTACATTTTGATATGAATAATAGGAAAAAAATGAGTAGATACTTAATCTAAACGTTGCAGTACGGTTTTCACCGCTGCCGTACAAACGCACCGCATTAGACTCCAACGATGCGCGCGCGCAAGTGGCGTTGTTTATTATTGCAGCCGGCATTATATGAAACTTACAAACAATCCACCGATTTACACGCTGCTGTCCGCCGTAAATAAACATGCTACCGGGTACGGACAGCAGAAAAAAACTATCTGGGTAGTCATTATCTTTCCTTGTCACACACTATGTGGATTGAATGAGACACAAAATTTCACACAAAATATGTACATCAGCCGTTTATATCATAGGCATTTTTCTTCATGTCATCTCTCACATACTTACTAAATATAGAATTAAGGTTTAATTGTGAAAAAGCTGTCAAGCATAATTCATATTAATATAATCATAGGCCATTAGCAAAGTAATACATATAGTACCTAAGTATCTGCATTCTATAAGTAGGAAGATGTCAATAAGTAATGCTAATGAATTTACATGCAAACCGTACTAAACTTTTTCAGTTTACATTCACATCTGTCGCCACGCGCCGCTTACGCATGCACCAGTACCAGTATATTAAGACCCCTCCCTTCGTCCCTAAATAAAGTTCACCGGGTCATGGTAAGCTGGTCAAAGTTTGAAGCCCACATAACCAGTTATATAAGAACTCTTCTTTCGGGCTTTAATTAGAATGCTAAAGG
Source organism: Xanthorhoe designata (assembly GCA_963582015.1). NCBI lineage: Eukaryota > Metazoa > Arthropoda > Insecta > Lepidoptera > Geometridae > Xanthorhoe > Xanthorhoe designata. Next base: position 9,336,018 of record OY757044.1, on the reverse strand, counting down.
CCAGGATAAACTGGTGGACGTAGCTACCCTTGCTCGCCTAGTATGTTCTATTTGAAGGGCCCCATGGACTGTCTATAAATATGTCCGTTTATTCGAAAAACAGACTTTGTTATGATTTTTGGCTACTGAATAGTAAATAATCAATCCTTCCTTAAACCTCGTTCAAAATTAGCTTCATCGTTTCCATAAAATATACAGTCCTCAGAACTATATGCGACAGATTTAAGACACCTCTGAAAATCCTTTGACGTTTTAAAAGGACCTTCAGCAGCCTGTTGACAGTAATACTTAAGTTAATACTAGTATAGCAGACATCGTAGACAGACATTTTAGTTAATTAGGTCGAAAAGGCGACAAGGCCTGGGTGCGGCGGGTCGAGGCCGTCGGTAGCGAACTGCGGTTGTGTCCTACCAAACGTCACACTTTATGGATTGGCTTCGAATTGCTAGAAAACGGCAACCGTCATATTGAGGTTCATAATTATCTTCAAAACAAATACGGAAAAATATTATGATGCGCTTGTTCAGTGCTTGATACAAAATCCTTCATCCTTGAAAGGCTACGATACGAATTAATGTCTAGAAGTGATTACTATAATGACAATGGTAGGTTTACAATCTGAAATTTATTTTCCTATTTTTTATAACAGTTTGAGCTGAGAGTTGAATTAAGGAATGTTAAGGTCGTAATTAAATAAACATTTACTGTGAAGTTTAGCATAATGTCTGTTTGGCCTGCCATTAGGTCATTTCCCACGGTAATTTACGTATTTTTTTAATTTGGTAAAAGCCGGCATCGCGTCGCCATGCCGCGCCCACGCCATTCGCATCAGAAAACAATAAAACGACTGTAGTCGCGAAATAGAGAATTACGCGGCTTCTATAAAACACGAATAAATTACCAGTTAAATGAATAAATTATCAGAACAACGCGGGAAAAAATAGCGCTAAGCGCGGCGCCGGCGCCGGCGCCAGCGACGTAAGGATAAGCCTGCGTGCGCACCTCACTCGCAACCAATCGTGACGGATGCAGGAAACTGAACCTTAACACCAAACTATTAGAATCATACTACCCCACTCACGACGGATACGACGTTCTTTATAACAACGCAGATGCTGAATGCGCCCATGCGACCGTAGCGAGTCATTACGATACTTCGAAAGTATTCCATAAAAACAAACCAAAATGCACTCTAATCTAGGGCGATAAAGACCGCGAATCGATTACGCAGAAGCGTGCTCTGAGAGAACGAGATGTAGACTGTAAAAACTATATCCGCAATGATCCCGTTCGTTTTGACACGTTACGAGGTACATGAAGCGAGCGAAGTGATAAATATCTCAATTCGGACACATGCCCGGAGCGTGCGTAAATTAAGCTTAATGCAACTGTTGGAGACAACGCGGAAGACTCAGAGCCTAATAAATGTACACACTCATAAAACAAGCGTGAGAGCCGAGGTTTCAAGCGCTTTAAATCTTATTGACAAACCACTCTACAACCTTGCTTAGGATCGACAATGGACTCTTAAACAGTACTCACACTCAATCAACTATGTACAAATAGATTACGAGTAACTGTTAGTTGCGCGATGCATGTACTCGTAACATTTGATTGTAAAGTTAAATTTAAAATCGGTAGCAGGTGCGCTTGAAAGACGAAAAACATAAATTCTGATTCGATAACAGATGTTTGCCAGCCGTCGACCATACTTGAGTAACGTTCAACATTATTTGGAGCATAACCCTTATGTAACCAGAAATAATACAGCTAACAAGGTTCATGTAATTTTTATATCACACGAAAGAAAAATATTTAGAAGCACAATCGGGTAAGACAAATAAGCAGCGGTGTTATCTAAACAGAGCCCACGCCTCACCCAAAGCTCTTAAGTGCCGTCCTGCCGCGTTAGTATCTCGAGTAGACCCCGCTATCTGGAAGTTGTCCCAATGATGCCGATGCCACAAAAACTACAAAACCTTATCAACGTACACGAACCTCAACTTAGCTGGTTGGTCCCATTTTTGTCGGTTCGGCGAAGCTTTTAACCGTATCTCGAGACTCAACCCCTATGAGATTTACAACCGTCTGGATCGCTCAGGTCGGCGGAAGTCTACTTTAGGTAACGGAAACCTGTAAGTGCTTCGGATCGGTAATTTTAGACCATAAAAGCATAGGGACATTGCAATCGTGCAGTCGAGATAATTGAAGTGGAGGGTGCTCGTGAGTTCAAACAGATCCTTCATCGGAGGGAAACAAAATGATAAACTAAAAGGCTTTTAGCCGTATCTCTGGGTGTAATTACTGAGGATACAGCCGACCAAGGAGATGCATTTTAGAATTTTACGAGCATCTGACCAATTGGGTGTTCTCGAATGATTGAAGATAATGAGTCGAGCTCTTGATGTTCCATTAACGTGTAATGAGTGTCGGAATCTGAAGTGACGCCATGATAGAGTGGCAAGAGTGTCGCCGACAGGTAGTCGTGACTCAACACCAAACATAGCCCCTCAAATACGAGTATAAACATCTTTTACAAAAACAACAATGGCATTCAAAGAGCATTTTTAGAAAAGTTTTAAGTGCTTTACAATAGATGTATTGTAACTTCTGTAGCTTTTGAAATGTCCAGGATTTAGTGGTTATAATGGAAAATAAATAAGATTTCTATTCAAAATAGACTAAGGTACCTACTTACATGCAAGCGAATGTATCGCTTATTATTAAACTTGTTAATAATTACTTATTAAGGTTAAATAACGCAGTTTCCAAATTCGATATCTTCTTTTACCAGGATACTAATAATCTTATGCAGACAGCCGACAGTTACAGTAATTAGCTACTTGCTGCATTGGAATTGATGGCAGCGGTAAACGCAGATAATTTACAAGACCTAGCATACTCCGAGCTTTCAAGAGTCTAGAGGCTATTAATCACTTACACCGACAAGCTAATGGTACAACGCTGTAATTAGCTTGCGAACGGGAACGCAGAAACAATATTTCAAAGACACCGAGTGAAAGCTACAAAAAAGCAGGTACACGAGAAAAAAATCGGCGAAATAGCAGGTACTTGAGGAACAGGTAAATTGTTTGAGAACAAAAGGGGCTCCTAGAGGCGTCGACCGTTAATGGCTACGATGCAGTGTGGGCGACAAAGTCAATTAGGCCATCCGCCGTCGCCATTCCGGGAATGTGTCTACAAATGAGTGGCTGAGATAAGGCGTCCAATGTGGGTCTTGTCCTCTCATTGCCATTCGTTACTGATTACTGATTACGCTTCCTTTTATTGGTCTTTTTGTCTACGATAAGTAGATTTTTGTTTAAATATTTTAGGACTTGTTTTTCTATGCTGCACTGCATTGCTGCATTGTCTTTGTGCTCGGCAGTTATTTAAAGATTAAAATATTATGTGGATCGTGTGATATTATGAGCCAATTCTCTTTTCTTGTTACTTCATTAACAACCCTTCAGACTTGATAAAAGGATCATGAATATTTGAGTAGATACCGTTCTTCGGGAGTATTAGTCATGACATGAGTCTATTTCTGAGTTTTTTGCATCCCGTGCAATAATTCTTTAGAAACAAACCTTTTCTTATACCATTGTGCCTTTTTGTTCTCACTTACTGATAACGCTACCTTTTCTTAATTGATATTCTGTGTTTCGTGATCTCTTATCTCCAAATCGCATTAGGGTCCTGCCTGTCCTGTCATGGGAATGGGACATTTGAGTTTATCGACGCAATTAACTGCTATTCGCGCAATCTTGTGTGCTGGTGTTATTTGTTGTATTTTTGTGGAGGTGATAACATTAACAATTTATAATTTACTAGCATCAGGCTTCCTTTAAAAACTGCACGGAACTGGAAATAGATAGAAGAACAAAAAGTACATGGAATAAGTACTGGTCCATGAAGGAGATTTTCAAAAGTAACCTTCCCATTTCACTTAAAACTAAAGCGATGGAAATGTGCCTATTACCGTGCCTAACTTATGCTTGTCAGACATGGCCTCTTACTGTGCAGAACTTAAAACGCATTAAAATATGTCAGAATGGTTTAGAGCGAAGCTACTGTGGTCACAAATTAAAAGACAAAGTCAGAAATAAGTTTATCAGGAATAAAACTAAAGCCAAAGATGCTGTCAAAAGAGTTCTTCAGCTTAAGTGGAAATGGGCCGGTCATATTCAGAGAAGTACAGAGGAGAAATGGTCCAAAATAGTAACAAATTGGTACCCGATGATTAAAAAGCGTAAACAGGGAAGACCGCATAAACGATGGAGTGATGACATAGTCAGACTAGCAGGCAACACATGGAGCAGAGACGCTAGGGATAGAGATAAGTGGAAAGATATGGAGGAGGCTTTCACCGCTAAGGCGGTCCTTACATTAGAATAAGAACAACACACCATTGCAGAAATATATAAGAGTATGTAGAATATGTATTTAAAGTATCAAAAGCAATATTTGTGTAGAATTAGTATAGTATTTAAGTATTTTTTATCATATATGTAAGGAAATAAAAGCTTTTATTATTATATTATTATTAGCATCAGGCTCCACATAACCAATACAATCAAGTTTCAATGAAGTTTCTTAGACAATTCGTAGAAGGTGATTCTAATTTAGAATGAGGCTAAGTAAGTACACGTGCTAGAATAATACTCGTAATTCCAATAATTCATGGATAGTACATTCCTAATTATCCTAACACAGACTCAATCATATAAAAAGTATTCTCAATTTTCTTGTATAGTGTGGTTTGACTGCCTTAAATCAGTACAGATGAATGCATGAAACACTTTTTTTATAATTGTTATGTTTCTACAGAATCCGCAGTCGTCGTGAGTCACAACACAACTTCACAAGTGCAGTCGAGTGCTTTCGCTGAATCACGCATCCTTTATGTCTCGTGTACAGTTTACGGCCAACACTTTAGGACAGAAGAAAATAGATATGTACCAAGTTTAATAATCAATATCTTAGAAAAAAGTTAAGACACAACTTTTGATGGAATTATATAATGTGAATAGACACTTGCACAAAAACCATGCTAGAGTTTGGTTTTACTTTTAGATCAAAAGGTTTGTTTCAAAATTTGAGCTTCAGACTAAAAACGATGGACTCCCATTGTAATGTGCAATCATGTTTCTTAGACAATTCGTAGAAGGTGATTCTAATTTAGAATGAGGCTAAGTATACATTTCATGCTAGAATAATACTCGTAATTCCAATAATTCATGGACTGTTCAGTACAGTACTGCTTAATTTTTGAGCTAATTCGGGTGCAAATATGCAATATAAGTTGTCAATAAACAACTGTTAGTAGGTATTGTGATGTTTCCGTTGTACTTTTTTAATCAGATCTTCCAGATGCCATTGTCGAGTCACGCTCTCGTTTTGGAACTGAAATCATTGATGTTCTTGGCTCACATTCAAGACTGTATTTTTAATTCGAATAGCTTGTACTTCAATTATACAATTTTATTGTTGAGTCTTGATTGTGTACCTAGCTCATTTAACTGTATAAATATACTCATCTTGATACCCTCTCGTTTTTTTGATATATTCTTTTATTTATTATTTTATTTTTAGCCGTCAGTGTCCCACTGCTGGGCAAAGGCCTCCCCCCATTCCTTCCAGACGTCACGATCATGTGTTAGGATCTCCCAGTCGGCTGTATATTTGTCGAGTTCGTCCCGCCATCTCCGTCTCGGTCTGCCGCGTCGCCTTCTCGCCGGGTCGGGGCGCCACTCGGTGGCTACCTTCGCCCACAGCTCATTTGGCATACGACAGACATGCCCAGCCCAGTTCCACTTCAGCTTAGCGGCCTTCGTCGCTACGTCTGCGATTTGTGTTTGGGAGCGCAGTTCGGATCGTGTTACGGATTCTATCCATGAGCTTGACGCCCAGGATGCTGCGCTCCATCGCACATTGGCAAACCCTGAGTTTGGACTTCTGAAGTTTTGTCAATGACCAAGTTTGCGCACCATATGTGAGGACGGGGAGAATGCACGTGTCCATTAATTTTCGCTTTAGCGACAATGGAAAGTCTGGACTTTTCATCAGATCTCCCTTGGCCCAATAGCTCCTCCAGGCATTCTCAGTTCGCCGAGCGATTTCTTTATCTTGCCTGGAATTGAAGGATACTATTTGGCCAAGGTGATATAGTCCTCGACATATTGCAATTCTTCCCCGTCTACTCTAACTTTGGTTTTAACGCTGTTGGTCATGACATTGGTTTTCAACCTGTTCATCTTCAGTCCAACCTCAAGGCTAAGGTCTTCTAGCATATCTTGTAGGTCCGAGGAAGATGTGGAAAATAGGATAATGTCATCGGCGAAGCGGAGGTTGGTTAACCTCACTCCGCCGATGTCAATTCCCTTTTCTTCCCATCTAGCCGCCTGATATATTCTTAGTCTTTTAAATTCTTTTTATATTAGCTAGTTTGTACCCAATGCACATCAAGTATGTCCAACCATCTCTAGGCCGGCAAAGAAGACTGCTTCCAATCAAATCAAACTTCCTTGCTAAAAATTATCTCGAGTCAAGTACCAATTCTTTTATAGATGAAAAAAGCGCTCGTGGCGAAGCTAAGACGTTCTTGATAGATCGTCGAAGTTAAACAACGTTCTGAGCGGTCACTACTTGGATGGGTGACCGCAAGTGGCAATCTGAGCGCTTCCATGCTTCGGAGGGCACGTTAAATTGTCGGTCCCGGCTTTTAAAGTCGTTAAGCCATGACGGAGGCCTTAAGGCGGCCTAAAAACTCCGTCACCAGAGTTGGCCACTTGCTCATACGAACGAACGTATAGATGAAAAATCATGCACAAAATAATGTCTATGTCTAAGGATCTTGCAATAATTGCAAGTTTTGTGAGTTTCTGCGTATGTGGAGGATGAAAGGTTTTAATACACATAGGCATAACTTTAATCCTAAACCCGCGCGAAATAAGGTCGAGCAGCAAGCAGTTATGGCTAGACCCTATTCCGCCGAGTATTATGCAGTAAAACCGGTATTCACATTACAGTAAAAGTAATTATGCTTGCCTGATGCAAAGCGTCTATATTGTTGCAGGAACGAAAGATGCTATCTTTTGACTTCTGACCTTGCGGTATTGAGGAAAGTTTATTAATAAAACGGTGCTTTTAGTGATATAGTGTAGATTTGTAAGGACCAGTAGAGGTACTTCGATTTGTCGCCAGATAACATTTGGACCTTGTGGATGCTTGCAATACCAGAAGCATCACTATCTAGTTACATGTTCCTCCTAAAAGCTTTGTAATTTTTTACTTTTGTGAGTTGTTGTACTAGACATTGTAAGTAGTATCAAAAATATCGCCTAAATCTATTTTTTTTTCCACGGTAGTTACTTTAACATTCGGCAATCACGAGTTGTTGAACTGTTTTACTTTCTTATACTATCTAAAAAAAAAAAACTTAATGATCTGAACGAAATGTCTACCGCTCCCGGGATACAGCCGTGAATTCGTGATCATATTTCATTTTTTTTTTTTCATATCTATCTATCTTCTTTTGTTTGTTTAGAAACAATCATAAAGTCTCTTCAAACTTATTGCTGAGTCAGCAGCATCAAATTAAAATTATGAAGCCGCTTCTTTTTGATCGACTTTTTTTACAAATAATTTTATGTTTCTTTGGAAGTTCATAAACATTTCTTAGCCGAATGGTTGATAGAATAATTTGCCATCTCCGAAAATTGGAAACTAGAAAGTGGTTTCGTAAGAGACTTGGTGGTCTTTGGTTTCAATAAGATTATTAATTTAGCTAAGGTAGTGGTCAGCCACTACCTCAGATATTCTTTTTATTAAATCTTTAACCTTAGATGTACCTATTATTAAAGAAAGATGAAAACATAAAATGAGAAGAAAATCTTTGCAATCAGCTTGAAGAAGCAAACCCTTTCTTCTAGAATACCTACCTAAGCTCTAGCCCGAATATAAACAAAACAATGTTAAAATGCTATATGACGAAACAGTCGCAGGATACTCTACGAAGTACATTGCCAATAGGTATGGATTAGCCTGCGATTTGCATACCTACCGGTCGGTATTGAAGCGTGCGCCGGCGCATAACGATAACTATTAGGGCTGGCAAGAAGAACATTGCTTGGCTTGAATCAAGTAAATAAGAATAGGGGTTTAGAGGGTCGTTTTATTCAATATTTTTGACTATTATTATGTTTAAAATGCATCTGTCGGATATATTACTAATGTAACATTTACTTATATTTCGAACAATGATGTTGCATCCAGAATTGAGAATCACCAGTACGTATGCTTCGTTTTTGTTGTGTTTTCCTTTAGCTATGAATAATATTATACTATACACAATTACACATGTAAAGTTTGAAAGTTTACATGTAATCTAAATTCTGAAAATTTTGCCATATTGAACCTACGTAAGCCAATCTGCAAGGAAACTAGTCGTCATCAATAATATAAGTTTTTTCTTTTAATATCAACCGTACATAATAGGAACAAAGTAAAACTTTCCCTTCTCGGCTTTTCGACAACCCTAGAACCCACCATACAAGTATGTAGGTACAGAGAATATGTCAGCGTTCATATAAGGCGGGTTGTCTATTTGTCCAAGTGGCATGACATGAAGCAGTGTTTACATAAGGCAAAGGTAGCTCAAGTTGTTTTACGTGATGTGTATGAAAATTAGCCTTTAAATGTTTGATTATCATTTTTGTTAGATTATTTAGATTCACTATATATAATACTCGCTTACTTGCCCGTGGCTTCGCTCACGTGGTACCTACCTTGATAAAATATAAAGCCTATGTTCATGCGGAAAGTCTAAGCTACTAATTGGTGAAAGAATTTTTGAAATCGGATGATTAGTTTCGGAGATTACCCCAAACATACAAACAAACAAACCAACATTACCTCTTTATAATATTATATATAAGTATAGATAGAACATTAATATAGTATTTTAATAGTTATTTTTAGGGTAAGGTAGTGCCAATGCCAACGTAGTATTGAAATTGGTAAGTACAAACAAAAATCGAACGATTGTATTTAATCATTGAAACACAAACAAACCTTTAAACTCGTAATAGCTTTGTCAAAACTCAAAAACCTGTCCCGGTCGCGAACTGTGACGTCATACGTTCACATTATCGCAAAAATTGAAATTAATTGGCACCTAGATTCAAAATGCCACAATTCCTATTCCAATAGATCGTAATTACAGAGTAGTCAGCCGATCATTTGCAAATACTAGTGTTTATGGCTATGACATGCGCCCGCGCCGGTATCATGCTAAGCATTTCCTGTGTTAAATACTTCAGTCCAAGCTTTACGAAATAAACTAAAACCTACATACAAATGTGAAAGCTGTATGCATGTTATTTGTATCGGAAATTGCAAGCAATTTGAAGAAATTTCGTTTATGTACGGCGCTTTGGCAAAGTATAAAAATAAAGCCTATCTAAGTACAGTGACGGTTTGAAAAAGTTCGTCGGTTTTCAACTTGATTCGTTCAACGAGCACATCCCTTTTGAAACTTGAAAAAAGAACGTCACTGGTAAATGTTGGTACAATAAAAATTGATTCTTGCAATTTGGTGCAAGCGAAACCCGACTCTAAGGTGACGCACGTTTTCAAACCGTCAGTGTACATGAGAGCTTTGAAAGACCGTTTTCGTGACAGCTACAAACTCTATCGTGCAAATTTCAGTCAAAACGTTATCAAGAGTTAAACAAATAAAAAGTTTTTGACTGAGAAAAGTTAGCTTGATGTCTTTACCTTCTTTAAACTGTTTGATAAGAAGTGTATCATTTTTAATTCTCTATCAATTTCATGGTTGCAACCTTGCGGGCAAAAATTTGTCTCCTGACGCTGTATAAAATCTAGAATACATTATTTTATGCCTCGGTTAGTAATTGAAATACGGGGATTGAAAGTTCAGTTAATGTTCTATAATAAACAATTTGAATAACATCTTCTACCATTGTAAATTTAATACATCAAGTTATAATCAAGAACTCACTGAAATTAATGCATAGCGCAGACTCAGTACCTATGGCGCCTCGCCCACACACTACCTACTACATAATCTGCGTCCAGTACTAACTGTCAACTATACCTACTGTGTCATTTCCTTACAAACTATTTAGTGAGCTGTGGCAAGGACCTTACTAACTTTTTGTTAATCTGTTACTTGTTGCAACCGCAGAGTCAAAACAACGTGGGAGGGTTTGCCGTGTGACAATTCGGCTTGTAAAGAAAACTGAGCTCTACTATCACACAGACTTACGTTTCGATATTGCAAATAAAGTGAAATGCAATTTATGATTTTGTCAAATTAATTTGAACTGCAGAACCTATAGGTTAGGTTCAATTTTGCGGGTATGGTAGTAAATAGTAATTGCATATGAACTAGGTAATCATAGCAAAATATATGATAGGGGAACAATCTATTAGAACTTGATTCGAAATCCTTCCATCATACCTATGTAATGTAGGTTACCTACTATTGACCAAGGATATCTAGTTATTTTATTTTATTTATTCTGAGGTACCTACTAGTATTATACTTAATTATGATATTATTATTTTGAAGTTTATAAGTTCATGAAATCTTACTAGGCCGATTGTCCGATTGTTTGAGACAAACATTATCTTTGTTTTAAAAATATACAATGTACTTATAATACTAACCCATCAACCTAATATTCAATTCTGATTAGCAAAATCAATTCTTAATGTAATACAAGAACGCCTTTATATCGTCCTCCAAATGGCCTATACATAAGTTTAATATATAAGTTTATTTATAAGTTGTAAGTTTTCCTAAAATTGTAAAAATAAAATAAAATAAATAAAATAAGTAAATTGATGCCATAAAAATCTCTTGGCCACAAATCTTTGATCTATCGGAATCAAAATCAAGTTTTTCCACATAGGTAATAAAATAAATACTTATTTTAATAATATACAAAGTTGTTTCGATAGCGTTATTGTTGTATTACTAACAAAACTATTTTATCCGAAAACTAAGTAGTCTACTTAAGTAAGTACCCAATTAGGTAAGTACTTATCAGATTTTTTTTTAAATTAAAGTATTGTAAAGTTTTCAGTGCTAGAAAATAACCGCGCATGTTTTTTTCAGCTTACAGTTATAAAAAAAGAAAAAAACAGTAGGTAAGGCGTCCCTGACATGAGTATTTTTTTCTTAGCCAATATACCTACATAAAGTACCTAGGTACTTACTTACAATATAATTAAATAAAATATATATTTGAAATCTGGAAGAAGCCTTGTCCCAGCAGAAGTATGATTTAAGCTAGAGAAAAAACATCAACAAAAAATTTTTGAAGCTTTTTGATCATATTCTATAGATGTCCCTAAAAACTGACTTTCTCTCTCAATATCTTTCAATCGATAATTTATAGTTTTATTGCAGTTGATTTATTCCTTCATCTGTCATCTCTGCACTTCTCTTTTTATATTATATAAATCCAATGGGTATATATTATGTATTATACCCATTGGACTAGAATTTTAATAACCTTAACTCAACAATGTGTGAATTGAATAGCAGTAAAACTACAAGAGCTTTGAATAAGCTACAAGTTTAACAGTAAGCTGTAAAGTTGTAGTGATAGATTTTATAAGCTGCTTTCTATATTTTCACTTTGCGAAACAATGTATAAATAGAAGGGTAATATAATAATGTGTTAATTTAATTAGCTTTTTTTTTAATTAGGTTTCAAGGGTGCTTTGAATACACAGCAAGTAATTAAAACTCTTTTTGACCGACTTAAAAAAAAGGAGGTTTCTCAAGTCGGCCGTATTATTATTATTTAGTATTTTTTTATGTTGTAATATTTTTTCGTTTATGAACCGATTTTCCAGAGAGAGTGTAAACCGTCTAAAGAGATGGCAGGTGCTTGACCTGGACACGAGAAGCTGAAATGCTAATGCTAACGCAGAATCAGAGTGGTGCCATTCAATGGAAAGGTGCCTTAAAACAAACCCTCTCAAGAACGGATCTGATTATGGCTACACAGCCGATCGCAGATAAATTGGAAAAAAAAATAAAAAATGAACCGATTTTGATGATTGTTGGAAAGAAGATATTCCAAGTTTCATAAAAAGTTATGAGGAATTGCGGATCTGATGAGAATCTTTGAAGTGCACAGAAATGCACCTCAGTGCAATAAATGGCTCTCTTCTCATGTAATTAAAGTCGGTTTTCATATTTTTTTTATTTTGCCACTTCAGAAAGAGTATTCTACAGAGAGATTATCTGATAAAAGTCGCTGATTCAGATATATATACTGTTTAAATGTCCCTAATTAAATTTTAAATACAATGAAGTATAATAATTCATGATTGATAATAATAATAAGAATTGATATAAAAAACAAAAACAAACCAAAATTAGAAATTTCAGTTTTCAGAAAAATAAACAATTTTTTTTAAATTATCACTATATCGTTAGACATAGAAGGGCAATTCCTCAAAAAATCGACAACCCTATAAAGTGTTTGCTCGATAAGCTAGTTTTTTAGCTTGTATTTAAAGGCTTGCATTGATTGTGCAGCTGTAATACAGTCTGGGAGTCGGTTGATACGATGATGATAAACTACTTCGGAATTGAACTCGATCTCTCAGGAAGTCAGGAATGAATCTCTCGAATAAAAACGACCACCCACAGCAGTGGCCAATAAATATTTATCACGGATTACCAAGAAACATTTTCAACCAAACATTTTCCAGTGGAAATGTGATGAAATTTATGAAATGACATTGGGTGGTCGGATTCTGCAGATTTGTTACAATGATCTTGCAAATCTAAATAAGTACATATAGATAGATAGATAGATATAACATTTATTTGGAGAACACAGAGCACAGACGAACATTACAATATAAAAAACAGGAAAGGAGACAGACAAATAATAAAAAGATATATTGGCAATTCCAAGCGGGATGACAAAAAGTGTTCACATAATTTGGAAATTACTCTCCAATGCCTTATTAATTTAAGTTTAGGGCCGTTGTCCGGGCTCACAAGTAGCCTGTTTTTTAATGCAGAGCATAAGAAATCTTGGCACCAAATTTCATTCACATCCGTCCAGCTGTTTGAGCGTGAAAGAGTAACAAACATACTTACACAAACACAAACACAAACTTTCACCTTTAAAATATAGGTGATTTTGAGTTTAATTGGTTTTACTTGTACCGACGACGACGACCGCTCTTAGTACTTTATTTGCGAGTCGGAGCCTGACTGACAATCACTACGCTATTCTGGGAAGTCTGACCGCTAGTGCTTGGTCATCACGAGATTGCAGTGCTGTTGCTTTTGTTTAGTGCTTGCTTTACGACATTTTTAGTTTTGCATTAATTCATCGTGACATTCTTGCTTTTTTATTACGGATAAAAGTTGGTTCTTGACTATAACTATCTCTGCTCTTCAGCTAAGCAGATCTGAAGGAAATTCGATATGATAACACAAACATTCTATGTCATCAGCTGTAATATGTATTTAAAGTAAATAGTTATATAACATGAAATTTTGAATGAAAAATGCGAAACAATTTTTTAAACTGCCTATTTTCGAGAGCGTGAAGTTAATTAATCGCGTACGCATCGACGCATGACGTCCGGCCATCACGGTGGTTGCTGTATGAATGGTTAAAAACTGCGTGGTCTGCGCATTCGTGGTGGCGCCGAGCTTCCGCCTCGTAGCGGAAGTCAAATGCAACATGTCATGTTCGTTATGCACTACTAGCCTCGTATTTAAAAGAGTATCAGTTTACCTGTATAAATTCATCGCTACCGGCTACATTATCCGCGGGAAATGTGATAGGGCTGGTTTTGTGTACGAGACTTGCTCTAATTATGCATTCACCGGTTTTTACTGTTGCTCGTGAATTTCAACCAGATAAATAAGAATGTAAGTACTTAATATTTAGAAGTACTTACTATCTACTTTTGGAGCCGTGTTGGTCAAGTGGATTAGTACCTCGACTTTCGTTCCGAAGGTCGTGGGTTCGAATCCAGCCGTGCATCAATGAACTTTTCGCATCGAAAAATTTATACGCGCTTTAACACGAGCTTATAACGGTGAAGGAAAACATCGTGAGGAAATCAGTTAGCTCTCTAATAGCATCGATGGGCTTGCAACCTGTCACGTATGGAAAGTTAACTTCTGCAAAAAGTGGGCATGTACCAAATATGTATGTATTTGGACATACCTCTGACTACCCCCTTAGACATCTTCAAAAAGATCTAAAAAATTGCCTAAAGATCCGAAAGAAATGTCTACCGCTCCCGGGATAACAGTCGTGATCATATTTCATTTCATTTTTTTCACTATCTATTACAATTTTTCTTCAGTTTGTACAACGTATGAATCAAGATACTATAAAAAAAACACGATGACACGACGGTTTGTTTTGTTCATGTAAGATTTTTGTCGGCATTTTCTAAGTAAACTTTGAATTTAAGTACTTTACCATATCCAAATAAATTTCTGGTGAATGTAACAAATAATGTATCCCCGATACGCGAAAGATTCTCGGAAGCCGGCCCAGTTCGATTTCTGGAAAGATTTTCTTTGTTCGCCTGACTGATCCTTCCTCTATTTCTATTCACATTGCTCAATTGAAATAATAGTAGGTTCCTCTAGGTATAACATAGGAACATAATATTATGTTAGGATAATGTTAGGAAATCTGGTATTTGTAGATTTTGTAGTATGTTTGTTACATCTTGAGGTAATTTTATTTAAATACACATAAAGTAGGTGTTGCCGGTGCGTAGAAGGCCAATCTAGCTTTTATCGCCCTTGTGACATGAACGGTTTTTTAACTCGTGTCTTTGCCTGTGGAATAACAGAGTCTACCATGATATCTACAACGAAACTTTTTCCTAATAATTTAAACTGACAGTTTAAATTGAGTAAGTACATACTTAGTTTGAAAATGGAAGGAAGGTGCTGAACTCTGGCCCTGTAAATCTTTACCATTAAGTATGGCTGACTTGACAAGTTGGACTTTAACAAATTTTATTTACTTAAAGTAAGTTATCATTCTATAAAACCCTTGAATAATAACGGTTTTATTACTTGAGTCATGGCCTTTTAGCATTGAACTACAATCCCCATACAATCACCACCATAAATCTACAATAAAATGTTCACCTGCCGATAAAGCACATTTTTCCCTTGACGAACCGTCACCGAATAGTTTTAATGGTTTAGCAGGACTGATGGGGATCCGACCCTTCTGATCATACTTCAAGCGAAAACCACCCGTAAAGTAAGCAGATTAGAGAATAAAACTGCCTGTGAGAAGTTGGGAATTAGGATAGGCCCGTTCAGAATTTTGGCGCCAGACAATTAAACAACCCTACTTGTTATCAAATTATGGGCAGGCGTTTGGATGACGTCATTTTACGGGTGATGCAGAATCAGTCTGGCCGTGGTTTGGCTCAGTTGAGCTACGATAGATCGTTTGTAACGATCCTCAGATTGTATTTTGTACAGTTATGTGTATGTAGTAGTTTAGTTTCTGTAAAGAATTGTAATACCTGTGATATTATTGTATATGTGATATTATTAGTGTGTGTGATATTATTTATAAAAAACAAATTCCAGGTTACCAATTAAGCTTGTTCGATAATATTATTAAAAATTCAAGTGACATTACTACAAGTGATAAAACCCCAAATCAAATCAATTGTGTAACAAGTGTAATACTTATTGTAAAAAAAAACGGGATTATGCACATTAATGTAGTCCTATGTACTCGCCTAGGTAGGTACCTACTGAATGTCACGTACGCCTTCAATCTAAGTTCTTATCTATCCACATTAAACCAACGAATCACAAAACCACAAATAGTAGCTTCGTAAATAAAAGTTCTTAGTAAAAAACGCATAATCTGAAGTGGACTGGTGATGACACAGACACATGTGGCGTCGGGGCAGGCTGACGCCGGTGACGTCACGGGATCTAGTGTACAATAGCGCGGGATTGTGGAAGCGATTTCATTGGCTGATAGTTGCTAGGAGGTTCAACATTATTAGGCATTCATTACTCACCTGAAAAATATTTAGATTAGATATCAGAAATATGACGACGTGACCGTACCGCGAGTCATTTCCATCCAATTATCCAGTTGAAGATTCTCTGGATGAGTCGAAACATAAAAGTACTTATCTAAGTAATTCTAAATCGTAGATTTTCATGAGTAAGTAATTCCATATTGTTTTTTTATAGTCGAACTCTATTTGCTATCTAAGAGACCATGTTTTTTCGGTTAATATAACACACCTGATAGGATGACGAATAAACCCTTGTCCTTGAAACTGTTTGCTATTAAAATATGGGTTATTTTTGTAATTTCACCTGGTTACATTTGCTCAAAACTAAGGGACCTCTACAGCTGAGTGTATCGCGACGATTTCGTCCTCCTATCATCGGGTAATTTACACGGTAAGTAATTATACTCACTACTCACCCGATTTCAAAAATTAGTTCACCGATGTGTAGCATAGACTTTCCGAATAAACATAGGCTATATTTTATCAAAGTAGGTACTACGTGAGCGAAGCCACGGGCGAGTAAGCTAGTAAGAATTAAATTTTCTTGTCAATGTCACTCGTAGTATCGTCGCGTGTGGAGACACGTCTATAGAGAGTGTATAGAAATACGTAGCACGACGATAATATCGTCGCGATTCTCACGCTCCTGGAGGCGGTCCCAAAGAATTTCATACCTAGAAAAAGATGTCTCATACAGTGTGCAATTGTGCATGCGCACGGTCACAGCTTGCCGTTTGCATTTTGTATCGATATAGATAGATAGAAACGCGCAGTCACTACGCGTTTAATTTGCGTTGTATCGATACAAAAGCGCGTATTACAAAGACGACCTCTGTGGCGCAGTGGGCGAAAGCCCGCCTGAGACGCAGAGGTTGCGGGTTCGATCCCCGCTGCGGGACAAATGTTTGTATGATCTGCAAATATTTGTTTCGTGTCTGGTTGTTTTCTATGTAGAGGTATAATATGTATGTACTTATATACAAAAAAAAATGTATCTATGTAGTTCATCAGTCATCTGGTTACCATAACACAAGCATTAAGTTGCTTAGCTTGGGACTAGATGACGCCGTGTGGGCAATGTCCAGGGATTAGGGATGGGCCGAAATTCGGTTCACATTCGGTTCAACCGAATTTCGGCAGCTTGAACCGAACTTCGGCATTCGGCCGAAATTCGGTTCAGATGCCGAAATTCGGTACAAGAAAAATAATAACTACATGCACTTATTTTGACTGAAATATAAGGTGCTTCTAAATTACAATATGCCACGGCTGCAACTGGTGGTTCTACTCATGATACCGAACAACTTTCCCCAAGGAATCCATAGTCAATTTTCAAAAAAATATTGCACTTTGTATGGAAATCGGTCAGCTGATTGGCCAAGTCTCCATACAAAGTCTAATTTTTTTTGAGAATTCAGTATTGGTTCCTTGGGGAAAGTTGTTCAGTATCATGAGTAAAACCACCAGTTGCAACCGTGGCATATATTTTAGAAGCAGATACTGTAAAATAAAAGATTTATCTTTTACTCACTCATGGTCAATTATTTATTTATTTAGGAACATTGTAAATGTAAACCTTAAATTAAATCAGTTCTTATTATATATATTATTAATCTTAGAAATCCCTGCCTAATGAATTAGACATACTATTACTAAAATGAAATAAACTTTGTATTCTCCTAGTAAACATCTGGATAGGAGTCCGTAAATTAAATAAAAAGTAAAATCATAACGTTTTTGATTCACAAACTAAACATTCATTAACCTCAAGTATTTTTTATTACAATTAAAGGGTATTTTTTCAACAATCATATTAAACAAATTTTTCTTATCTATCTATTCATATTTAAAATTTACTAGAGGCAGGTTATGGTGCAAAAACACCAAAGACTCTGCCTTATCTGGCAGAAGTTTGTTACGTTTTTTTCGTATTTTTGTTGATTTCAATCGCACGCGACACGCGCCGATGTGACGTATTTGCTAATGACCGGCCGGCTCGGGGCTACATGGAGGGAGCGCGGTGTGCGGGCGGGGTATTTGAAGTAAATGCGTAAACAAGTCACGACGCGTCGCTCTCGAGAAAGCGCGCCAAAATGAACCGAAGTTCGGCCGAACTTCGGCCGAACTTTTCATTTGAACCGAATGTTCGGCCGAAGTTCGGATTCGGTTCAAATCACATTCGGCCCATCTCTACCAGGGATATTTTTTTATTTATTTGAAAAACGAAGTGTGCCCAGGTTCATAACAGCCACATCGATCATCTCGCCATCGACTCGGTTTCATAGACAAAAATGTAGCTGAGCCAACGACGCCGACGGTTTCACACCAGTTTCCCTTCTATAGAATCTTTTGCATAACTATCAATCGTTGAATTCGATCACCAAGAGCCCTGGCGCCAAGTCTCTACTCCTTATCAGATCGCTGATAGTAACACTACAACACAACATTGAAGTTGCATCAGTTGATCCGGTTTTATCGATTAATTACTGATAGTGCGAAGACTATCCTATCAATCGTTAATATGAATGATACAGTAGTCGTGACGCATGTCATGGCACATGATAAAAAAAATTATACCACAGTAATGGTATTTTATGGGGTAATGTCAAGTCGGGCAAATAGATGGCTAAACTAAATGTTGGATTTTTCATTCATTTGTCATTGAATTAAATTTAGTACTTACCAAGATACGTAATACATTATACACTAGCTAACTTGCCCGTGGCTTCGCTCACGTGGTACCTACCTTGATAAAATATAGCCTATGTTCATTCGGAAAGTCTAAGCTACAAATAGGTGAAAGAATTTTTGAAATCGGATAAGTAGTTTCGGAGATTACCCCAAACATACAAACAAACAAACCAACTTTACTTAATATTATAAAGAGGTAAAGTTGGTTTAGATAGTTCTAAAGTTGCCGAAACGTTTACCTACTCAGAGTGATTTTTCAAAGCATTGCCGGAACTTTACTTACGTAACCTACTGTAACTACCATATCGAGTCAACCTGTATAGTTGCCTTAAAATATCGATCGATGACGTGCGTTTGCAGTTCTTGTTGGTACTTGTCTGTTGATAATAGTACTTACTAAGTATGTGAAATATGAGGTAAGTTAATCCTTCAATACTCACTAGGTCCAAAAATATCATTAGAATTACGACCTACGTTTGTAAGATAAATAGCTGCCGAGGTATCGTTTCGTTACTCCCTAAGATGCTTTTATAAATATTGTTTTGTTACCCGCGTTACCTTAGAGCTAGAGGCAACAATTGAAAGAGTGCTTCAAGGAGAATGTACGAAGCTTGTTAAGACGTTCTTGATAGATCGTCGAAGTTAAGCAACGTTCTGAGCGGTCACTACTTTGGTGGTCACTACTTTGGCGGTCACTACGTTGGTTGACCGCAAGTGGTATTATCAGCTGAGCGCATATCCGTGCTTCGGAGGGCACGTTAAATTGTCGGTCCCGGCTTTTAAAGTCGATAAGCCATGACGGAGGCCTTTAGGCGGCCTAAAAACTCCGTCACCAGAGTCACTTGCTTTTATACGAACGAACGAACGATTGATTACTTAGTAACTACTTTATTACCTACTTGAATTAATTGAATTAGGTACTTAGTAGGTGTATATTATTCAGGAAGGTAGAGGTAGGCGGCGACGGCGACGTCTAATAGCGCTAAGTTTTGATAAGATTTTAAGGAATAAAGTATAAGAAAGTACTTACCTACCTACTTATATGTCGTAAAGGTAGATCTCTGATAAAATAACAACAATGAATCGTGCTGTGATGACTGATGAGTGACCGATATTAAAATAATCCGGATAATCTAATCTAGGTAATCGATACAATTAGTAGTGACCAAACCCTATTTATGTCGGGTGGTCAATTCCTTTGCTACTATATCCATATCCCTGACCTACCCATATTCTAAACTTATTCTAGGTGCAAAAATTCCTAACTCTTTTTGTCTGTAGCGCTTTCACGTCGAAAGGTTTAGACAAAAACTTGGGCAAGGACATGGGTAAAGCTCGGGTCCGACACGAGGGAAGCTGCGGGTAGCAACTAGTGCGAATATAAGCTAGACGATTGTTTTCTACGTACCTACCTATAGTTGGAAGATCATCGAATTAGGGCCGGGCTGCCTGTTTAGTTGACTTGGTTTGTAGGTTCAAACATCAAAATCTGGTATTGTAGGTAGGTATGTCATCAAAAAATGTTTCTTGTTCATTTATTTATTCACAATCTCGCATGCGGCTTAACCAAACACGATTGAATCATATTCCCCACAGTTTCCAGTAGATTTCAAAAGCAAAATACCTAGGTCTACGCTATGCATCGCAAGTTATCAATAGTTACTACCTACCAAATTATCATAGTCCCTAGTCCCTACAGTTTCAAGTAGATTTCGAAAGGAATAGGTAGGTAATTGTTTACACTATGCATCGAAAGTTATCAAGAGTTACCAAATTAGGTAGATCATAGTGATTTCAAATGTTCTTACCACTCAATCCAAGATCAGCAGATTCCGAAGACGCCTCATCACTATAGGCCGCCGAAAGCTGGTACAAAACAAGCACTAAGCATACGCTAAAATTAACCATTGCCATCGTTCAATTTATTTATTCCTACCGCGACCTAATCAACACTCAGTCATCACTGTAACGTTGCCACTTTCACTTTCTGAATATTTACAGAACACTGTTTACATCTATAAATCCAAGTATTTGTTACACTCAAAGTATTTTGTCGCACGTGTATTTTATTTACGGTACGCTTTAGCAATTTTGGAGAACTGCGACGCACTGACCCCGCCGGTGTGTATTACGCGACTGACAGAAGAAAAATTCGATGAACGTGCGAAAGAGATAGCGAGCGAACAGAAGCGCCTAGATAGTGTTGTGCTTGGTTGTTGTCTATCGCGCATGTCGATATTTCTGTAATAATATCGAAAACTTGCAAGTCTATTAATCGATTTGTTACTTTTAAAATCTTTGAAAAATATTCATAATAATTTATTCATAAAACTTTATTGACTACCTAAATAACTTTTATAAGATTATGGAAAACTTCTGAACCTTATCTGCTTTAGCATTAAAGGAATTCACAGTTACTTATGTATTGTACGTAATCTAGTTGTCAGTTGTTATTTACATACTTAGGTAATTCAATAAAGCTAAGATAATATTGATTTAAATAATAATAACGGTTTATATAGGTAATTACGATACTAAATCATCATCTTAGGATGATAACCAGACTAAACAGTTTGTTATAATAAAGTTGTTGACCTACAGTAGGTACACACCTAACATAATTAAGTTATTTATTTATTGCTGTTAAATATAATGTCTAAGTGGAATTATGCACCTTAGACAAACCTTAATAGGTTTTTAAGGTGTTTATTACTAAGTTTGTAATTTATCTTTAATTTTGGTAAATAAAAAAAAAATAATAATAAAAAAAGTACCTACATAATGACATTTTTGTGATCAGTTAACTAATAATAAATACTTAAGTACCTACCTACCTACTTATATTATTTTAGTGTAGGTACCTATAAGTACCTACCTATACATTTCAAGGTCCGCCTAGGTACTTCCTTGTTTTCTATAGTTATTTCCTATAGTTATTATTTAACCCCTAACCTCGTCGATCCCCCTCCCGCCTTTATATACCAAACTCGGAAGGCTCGCGCACTGTCATGGCGGCAAGGCCATGACAGTGCGCGAGTTTTACAAGAATGACGATAATTCAGAAAATACTAGGATGTTTTTATTGAAACAAAAAACAGACTATTCTATGATAAATAGTTCTGAATTTCAACAGAAATTCCATATGACTTATTGCCTAATACACTTCCGATTTCTATCTAAAAATGTGCAAATTGTAAAATTAGACCTGTTCATGTAAACTAAATATTATTTTGAATATTACGGAACTTTGGAGAAATAAGTATAGCCTATTGTAATCTTGAATATTATGCCTAAACACCTATGTATCTAGTTTTAATCTTTTAGACAATAATATTTGCTATAAAATCCTTAGAAAAAACAGGCCCTTTACTGAGAGTTACATACATACTCACATTTTGTAATAAAAATAAATGTTATGATCATAAGTCCAATAGAAAACAATTATTTCCTGGAGTATTCGTTTACACACGTCACTATAAAATGCTAATTTGGCCAAAATATCAGTCAAAATATACAAAATATCAAAATATACAGAACACAGAAAAGTTCTATACCAGTTAGTACAAAATAATCGAAAATAACGTAATTACTGCATGTTATGTTCAAGTTAGGCTTAAATGACTTACGTAAAAGGTCAATATATAACTCTTATTAGAATTATCACAGAGTTCTTATTGGAATAATTTCTTATTGGTATTTTCGTAAACACAAACAGAACACACAAGAACGTAATGAACAAAAAAGAACACCTGATTTCAAAATGGCAGTGCTGTTGGTCACAGACAAAAAATCACACGTATTATACGTCAAATTAAAGAGCACATTACCCTCTCTTACTTTCGTATACAAACCCTAATTGGACAGAGCAAGAGAAAAACACTCGAGAGCACTTTTTGCTCTCTAGTGCTATGTTGGTGTATGCGTATGAATTCATACGCATTACGAGTCGAGGGTGGTATGACGTCATGCGTATGAATTCATACGCATTACGAGTCGGGGGGATTCAACTCTAAGTTAATAAAAGTTGTCGAAACTTTCAGGCATTATCGATATCGATAAGCAACCAAACAAACAACAGCCCAACACAACAGAACATTTTCTCCAGCTAGACGACTGAACGTAAGTTTCAAATTTTACTTCAAATAATTTTGAGCTCTACGGCTTAAATGTAGGTAACAATTTTGTTTTTAAATGGAATGGGGTGGTGGCGGCGCTAGTTTTTGCAGTTGCCGCTTGCTTGCAGCGCCGATACCGATACGAACGGAGCCCTTCTACATCAAAACGGGTGGAGATGGATGGATAATACGTAGGTATATCCATCCATCTCCAGTTCTCCACCCGTTTTGATGATAAGATACTACGTAGTAGGTAAGTATACCTATCATATTATATTATACCTACCTACGTAGTATCTTATCCCTATTGTGTCTGTGGAGATGGATGGATAGATCCTTTCTTGGATGTCTACCTGTTCTACCTGTTCTGTATTCTGAGTAAGTATTTCTGAGTAGGTTTATCATACTTAGGTAGGTTTGCTATAAATACTTAAGTACTTACTTAGGTACCTACTTACTACCTATAGTCCTATAGGTACCATGGACGTTATTTCGTCCATGCTCAGATACAGATCTAAGACTCCGCTCGTCTGTTTGTCTGTCTGTCCATCTGCTGTCACCAGGCTGTAGGTATATCTTGAACCATGTTAGCTAGACAGTTGAAATTTTCACAGAGATGATGTAGGTACCTACTTAGGTAGGTTAGGAAACCTACTTACTTACTTAAGTACCTATTACTTATAATAAGGACTAAATCATCGGTCTACTGATACTAGGGGATTTTTTTTTGGCGCTATACCTAACAACAATAATTATAATATTAAATACTACTACTAACTTAAGTGTAGGTACTTACCTACAGAATAAAATACTTAAATACCTACCTACCTACCTATTTAATGGGCGCTTCCATCCATACGTACTTACAACAAACATATTTTTATTGCCGTTTTTTGCTCGATATTAGCAAACAGCAACGCTTTAAATATTCACAGAATATTTTCGTTGTTTGTTCAATTAAAAAAAAAAATACTTAAGTTATATAAATTAAATTAAGTAGGTACCTACTTAATAAATAAATATTTAAGTAAGTAAGTAAGTAACACTTTTTGGCACGACAACCGTGATTTTTTTGTCGTTTTGTTTTATAATTTTTAATATTCTAAGAAATATTTTAATAACGACAAAATGTAGGTAGATAAGGTAGGTAAGTAGGTACCTACTTAATTAAAGACACATTAAAAAAATCATAGAATGGTACGGACGACACCCTTCATGTACGAGTCCGACTCGCACTTAGCTAATTTAACGATATTACGACATGCTTACAATAGATGTCGCTAGCAGCGAAGTCAACTTCGATCGCCGCATTGTTAGGTACCTACACACTTAGTTTGTTATTGTCCCGTTAGATGGCGACCAATGAGATTGTAGTGCTTGTTTGGTAAAAAAAGGTAAGTTCGTATATTGAGCAAGCGGCCAAGCGGCCAAAAATCTGGTGACAGAGTTTTTAGCCGGGACCGACAATGCGAAGCGCTCAGCTTGCGGACACTCGTCCAAACTGACCATCACTCAACGCTATGTTTTTTGGAATGCTGTTGTACAACAGCATGTACCTACCTACCTACGTATGAAATAATGTAGGTACCTAAGTACCTGTGTAGATAAGCCACGTGAGATAAATCAGATCAGTACCTAAAGTGTTTTTCAGATAATATGCATAGCATGGGCCTATCAAGTTAAAATAAATAATAAATAAATAGGTACCTAGGTATAGAATAGAAAAAAAAATCCATCGACACTGCCTAGTTCCAAGCTAAGCAACTATGGTAACCAGATTTGGTTACCATAAGTAGGTAGTTGATTATCTAAGTATTAAATACCTAAGGTACCTACAAAGAAAAAAGTAGGTAGGTAAATACAAAAAAAATTTAGCGAAAACAGAGTTTGGTGGCCACCAAGTGCAACTTCGCTACTCCTCTTAAAATATACAAAATGAAACTATTACCTACAGAATATAAGAGGTATTAAAATAAAGCTTAGGATAAGTTTCACATACGGAACATTCAGTTTTTTAAAATTCCTTTGTTCAATGTAATAATAAAATAAAATAGGCGGCGGCGGGCGCTAGTTTGACGCATACATACCTACAACCGTACGGCAGTACCTACATAATGATGAGTACCTACCACTTTTTTGAAAAGTGATAATTATGATTCTTTGAAATGTAAAGGATGCGATAGGAAATATTATATTGCATTAGCTGATTTAGGTGTTACCAATTTAAAATAAATTACGATTTTCTTCAATCTGCGGCGGTGGGAACTACTTATTAGCTCCCAGCGTTTTATTAGGGGTTAAATCAGAATATTTATCAAAATATAGAAATATATACAAAGCCCAGTAAATAC
Source organism: Xanthorhoe designata (assembly GCA_963582015.1). Lineage (NCBI taxonomy): Eukaryota > Metazoa > Arthropoda > Insecta > Lepidoptera > Geometridae > Xanthorhoe > Xanthorhoe designata. The sequence continues at coordinate 9,310,766 of OY757044.1, read as the reverse complement.
CTAACACCAATTGCCGCCGACATTGTAGCTTGCTTTGCTCGCTAGATCAATACGAATAACATGATAAGAAGCAGTTTATTACTCAGGGAAATTGTCATGACCGTCCTTTGGAATTTTGTGTATGCGGTCTTTAGTGGTTGGTTTTGTTGGTGGAGGTGTTGTAGTGGTTGTGGTCGTTGCTGTTGGTGTTGTAGTCGTTGTTGGTGTTGTGGTCGTTGTTGGTGTTGTAGTCGTTGTTGGTGTTGTAGTCGTTGTTGGTGTTGTAGTCGTTGTTGGTGGTTGTGTTGTGGTCGTTGTTGGTGGTTGTGTAGTAGTCGTTGTTGGTGTTGTAGTCGTTGTTGGTGTTGTAGTCGTTGTTGGTGTTGTGGTCGTTGTTGGTGGTTGTGTAGTGGTCGTTGTTGGTGTTGTGGTCGTTGTTGGTGGTTGTGTAGTGGTCGTTGTTGGTGTTGTGGTCGTTGTTGATGAAGTAGTGGTCGTTGTTGGTGGTGGCGGAGGTATAGTGGTTGTTGTTGGCGGCGGTGTCGGAGGTGATGTTGGTAAAGGAGGTGTAGGAGGTAGTGTAGTTGTCGTTGGCAGTGTTGTAGTCGTTGTGGTTGGAGGCGGTGTTGATGGCGTGGTTGTAGTGGTAGGTGATGATGTAGTTGAAGGTAAAGTTGAAGGGGACACTGTTGTTGGTTTCGGAGTTGGCGGTGGTCGAGGTGATTCTGTTGGTGGTATCGTTAGTTTCAATTGCAATTGTTTATAAATCACAGGACTTTTCGTCGTCCCAGCGAGGATAACTTTGACGATGCTCAATGGCATCCAGTGGCCCGGCATGTTGGCTTCAACGGGATTTGCAATGAACATGAGCGGGTCATTATTAGGATCTGGCCAATTATAGTTCGCTTGTGCTATGCCGAGCAGGAGCAGGGTTCTAGTGATCACATTGAATATCACTGAAAATGAAAAGGTTTAATTTATTTTTTACGTAGAGTTATGAATCAAATAATATTAATACCTAATTCATTTTTCAGCCATTACTGTCCCACTGTAGGGCAAAGGCCTCCCTTCCATTTTTCCACTCTTCGCGATTTAACGCTGCTACAGGCCAAGATGTTAAGTGGACATCCAACTCATCACGCCATCTCCTTCTAGGCAAAACAAAAGTAACAAAAGTCACGTGACTTGTGGGCAAGAAGAACAACAGAATGGATCCCACCCAACGTAAGACGGAGACGTGGTAATACTTAATAGTAGAAATAAAACCTTGGACATTTCAGACGGTGTCATCTAATTACAAACTAAGCAATTTAATGCGTGTGTTAGGATAATAGGTACTAAATAATATACTTACTAGGTACACTTTTTTGTAAATACATACATTTAAGAAAACACCCAGACAAATATTTGCAGATAAATACAAACATTTGTCCCGTAGCGGGGATCGATCGAACCCGTAACCTCTGCGTCTCAAGCGGGCTTTCAGCGATTGCGCCACAGAGATCGTCAAAGGTCGAGGTATTATTAGATGTGTTAATTTAATTTAAAATTAAAAAAATGTCGCAGTTTTCAAGATTCCTACCTAAAAATGACTGACATAATTAATTTAACTTCACATAACTATACCTACTATTTTTCTTACTTGAAATTCGCAGTCTACATTTGTAACTGGAACATTTAATTTAATTTATTGAACTAGACATAATTCTAAACAAAATCGTATAACATTTTGTAGAAATCATTTGAACGGCTAATTAAATTCAAAGTTAAATACCCATACCACATCATATTTTACGAATTTCAATTAATATTAAATTCCAAATTCTCTGATAAGATTTTTATGGGATGACAGCGGCCATAAAATCTTTGGAAACCATGTTCAATTCGATTTCAATCATGAAGTTTGAATCAACATGTTCATGGAAAAATGTTGACAAGTCTATTTCTTTTATTTTGCAACATTTTATTTTATAAAATAACTAGCTTACTCGCCCACAGCTTCGCTCGCGTAGTACCTACCTTGATAAAATATAGTCTATGTTAATTCAGAAAGTCCCTGCTACACATCGATGATTTTTTTTAAACAAACCAAACATACAAACAAACAAACCAACTTTACCTTTTTATAATATTAGTACTTATAGTTAAAATTAAATAGCTTTTGCTCCACTTACGTGGTGAGTAAAATACTAAGGTATGAGGTAGAGGCTAACTCAGATTATGACGCTTTTAGGCCTTATCCCTTCCCGGCCCAGCTACCCCGGTCGTCACTGGAAGCTCGCAACAAGCACGATGCGTCATGGCAGTTGCAGTTGCAGTCCAGCATGCAGGGCGTCCAACAGCAATAACACATATGGAAAGTAGGAGGAAAGTACCTACCATAAAATATTGTAGATAGAAAATTTTACTGAAAGACGACTTCATTTTGATTTTGTGGGATGCCCTGTAGTGTAGATTAAAACAATCCCAACTGTTATTTAACTAGTTTTTATCTCATAGTGTCCCCCTCCAGGGCAAACGCCTCCCTTCCTTCTTTCCAGATTTTTCTATCTTTGGCTGCGTGCGATTGGCCAATCTGGAAGGTGTACATTAGTCCCGCCATCTTCGTTGAATATTTTTTAATTATTTCACACCGAGCATGAAAATTAAAACCTCAGGTTCGATTCCGGCCGCAAGGTACATAAAAGTTTGTAACTATGATCTGCAAATATTTATTTTGGGTCCGGTTGATTTAATTTTTAAATTGTGTAACATGATCCCTTTTAGATCTAGTTAGTGTCGATAAAAAAAGAAAAAGTTTCTCCAATCTGTTGGTTTGTATGTTGAAAATTGAATGACAACTTATAAAAATATGATTTAGACTAGTTTATGACTTACCTATGTTTTGCATCAGGGCTACGAAATTATCGAATGGTGTCTCTCATCTTCATTTGTTATCTCTTTTGCTATCTTCAGACTAGAATGTCAATTTATTCAGTGACTGTATGAAATTGATAAAATCTGGCTTCTGGATTTAAAACACAAAAAGTAAGAGTTCCGCACTTATGGTTACTTATTACTTACCTACTTTTAGTAATGAGGTAGTTATTATGTAGACACCTGTAAGTATATTTTTTAGAACGGATTTAGAACGGATCTAAAATACGGTATGACGACTTTTCCGGCGCATCCACACAGCAGTTATTTTTTGTTGATCAACGTTGTTGTTGTTACTCAGCAACATCTAACAGCAAAAAGTTACTCAGTAACATTTTATATATCAAATAGTGCTGTTATTTTTTTTTTACGTTTCCTAACTTTTAAAAACAGTCAACATTCGAATTCATTATGTTATTGGCGGTAAATGGACGCGATAAGTAGGTACCTACCTAACATTTAACAAATAGTAACAAGTAGCCACAAAAATTAAAGATTGTTGTTCGATGTTACCGTGTTGCAAAGTGTTGCTCAACAAAAAATAACTGCGATGTGGCTGTGGATGCGTCGTAAAGATTCCCTTCCAAATATCAGCAATTTTTAAAACGCATTATGAAGCTCTGTTAAGTTCAATTTGCATTTTCAGTGATACTAGGTACAATAACGGTGTTGGTAATACTTATTACCGTGACAGTAGAATCTAAATGGCCAGATCCGGAGAAAGACCAGTTGATATTCATCGCCAATCCAGTCGAAGCTAACATGCCTGGCCACTGGGTGCCTCTGAGCGTCGTAAAAGCTATCCTCGTTGGCACCACAACAAAGAAAACACACACACGACCAATAACAAAACTTAAAGTACCAACACATGAAACTAAACCGCCAACGACTGTGGTGCCAAGCAGTCCAACTCCAGCATCGCCACCATCTACAACACCAGAACCAATTTCATCTACAGCAGCACCAGTCCTGGAACCGCCAGCGAGTCCATCACCAACTACAACTACAACGCCAGCGCCAAAGGCATCACCAGCACCGGAATCAGCACCACCTTCAGTAACAACACCAACACCAACTCTGGCCCCAACACCGGCTCCAACAGCGGCCCTAACACCGGCTCCAACAGCGGCCCCAACACCGGCTCCAACAGCGGCCCCAACACCGGCTCCAACAGCGGCCCCAACACCGGCTCCAACAGCGGCCCCCACACCGGCCCCAACACCGGCCCCAACACCGGCCCCAACACCGGCCCCAACAACTCCAGAACCGACAACAGAAACACCAGTAACAACAACCAGAAGAATATCGAAGGACGGGCATGACAACATGCCCTGACAGGGTTTGTTTCACACAAACAGTCCTTTATTATTCTGAAGTATCAACATAATTGTCATAAACAATTCAATATTTAGGATGTAGACAATCCTGAAATTGCTTTTCTCTTTGCTTTTGTTTGTTGTACCTACCTACCTATAATAAAAATCACAAATATTATTAACGCTATAAAATCTTAAAGTAGGTAACTAAAGTCACCTAAAGTAGTATAAACATAAACAACTAAAGTAGGTAATAGTGGCAATTCTGAGTGTCGCAAAAGCTAAACTAAGCTAACTAAAATTGTTGCCGTCCCTTTCATAGCGATGGTAATAAAAAGGATGGCAATAATTTTAGTTAGCTTAGTTTAGCTTTTGCGACACTCAGAATCGTCCCCAATGAATGATTAGGATTATTGTTTGTGGTGAATCGATCTTTGAGTGTTTCCCAAATTCCTAGTAGGTAGGTAAGGTTAGCATTGGAATCAAGTAGTCTCAACGAGAGTTGCCTAGGCCCTAGTTCAGTCATTTAGACAGGTAGGAAGGTACAGCTTGTCACATTATTTGTAAGTAAATACTTAAAAAAAAATTATAATCATCTGCATTTATAAGATTAATAATCATGGTAAAAAATCAAATCAAGAATCTCATTTAAGTAATAATTTACTGTGCAAGAATTAATAAATACTCAGTCTTTAGGAACCGGAAGTGAAGTCATAATCGGTAAAGTCTTCTGCTGGTAATGGAGAGTCTAGGTCCACGTAAAGTTGTTTTTGTGCGTTGAGTTTGTCGACTATGTCTGAGAAGGTTGGTCTGTCTTCGACGCTTTCTGACCAGCACTCCAGCATTAGTTGGTAGAGGCGGGTGGAGGCCCGGGCGGGCTTGGGAAGGCGCCCGCCGGCGGAGAGGAAGGGGGGGACTTGCTGGTTGCTCAACTCTGCGTACGGGAAACCACCTGGAACATGATATAAGAAATATAAGTCAGATTCAATTCAATTTATAGGGCTGTCGAATATAAATAGGTATAAGATCTTATTCGTCCTCCATATGATAACGGGTATTCTACTGCCTGTACCAAACGCGACACACCACCCAAAATGTGTCCGACTACAGATAGCACACTAAAGACCACAAATCTAAGTCACTAATAGGTTAGCTCAACAGCTGCACTGATTTTATTCAATGTATTGTCAGCATCTACCTCTGGATTAATTGGTAACGCCTTACATACCAAGTGTAGCAATCTCCCACAGCAGCACCGCGAATGCCCACACGTCACTCGCACTGCAGTACTGTGCTCGCACTATCGCTTCAGGCGCCAGCCAGCGCAGTGGAACTGGTCTCGCTCGCGTGTGCACGTACACTCCTGAGCGGGAGAGGCCGAAATCAGCCACTTTCAGTACCCCTGATCCGTCTACTAGTATGTTCCGTGCTGCTAGATCTCTGGAACAGAAAGTAGGAAAATAAAGACAATAGGTAGGTACCTTGGTATGGTATGGGGACTCCCTTTTCCGCATTTAGACTCAAAGGTGGTTCTTTATGCGTGGGGATGACCTGGCTCACTAGTTGTGAAGCCAGCCTAGCTCCTCCCAGAAGCGCAGAAGTTTCCTGGGGTCTTCACAGGCTTCGAGGAGCGACCTCGGATTGTTGAGGATTTGTTGTCGTTGAGCCGCTACGCCCACGCATGCCAGGACAACGTGGGATAAGTACTTATAACATAGGTACCTACTTATGGTATGGAACCATTGAGGTAGTATAGTTAACTCAATGCATGGAACCCTATAATTTAGCATAATAATTTACGATTTAAAAATGGTTGATAGCAAAAGTTTACGATTTGATTTGGTTAGGTTAGTACTGATTTGTACTGATGACTGCTAAACTTCTGACTTAGAATAGGTACCTAGGTAGGTACTTACATTTTTTTGTAAATTTTTGTAATTTTTTTTTGTAAGTGAGTATACATGTTATAAGTACTTACTCGAGACAAATAATATTTGTAGTTCACACAAACATTTGTCCCGTGGCGGGGTCGAACCCGCAACCTCTGCGTCCCAAGGGGGATTTCGCCTACTGCGCCACAGAAGTCGTCGATAAACTCCTATAAGTAATTATTTTATTCCGAATCACAACTTTCTAGTCATTCGGTGTAAATGTGGTTAACCACACCTGTAATTATTTATAGCTCAGCCCGGGATCGAGGTTGTTCCAGGAAAATTCAGGGTTTTTCTCGAAAATTCTCCCTAAGTCAATGCAAAATAAAAGGAACTTTATAACCTCGTACTAAGGTTGGAGCTTAATTGTTTGTGTCGAACTGAATTAAAATTAATAAAAGGACTGATCGGTAGTTATTGAGAGGTAAATGAAGTTGCCTCTCATTGTAAACTCTGAAAGGAGAACAATATCTTTACGCCTTTTACACAAGTGGGCTTGAGTTCTACTTAATTAACCTTTGTAAATGGAAATGGAAAATACACCCACGTCGGTAAACATAGAAGAATTTTACTTAAAATGTATAGTAAAGTAGTTAAGCTAGGATTATAGGTTCTCTTCAAATAGAAGGAAAAAATTATGAGTTTTCATTATTATTTCAGTTTTCGTGAGCAATATTGCTCATTCTTTATTATTAGGTATGTGCCCCTACTACTAAAAGCACAATCGCTGCTCGATATGCTTTCCGCGTTGCTATGCAATAGTTGCTAGGCGCGGACCAGCCACAGATTAAGCAATCGTCTAATACCACAAACAGTATGATCCCTGTTCTGAAATATCGTCTACTAGCAGACGCCCGCGACTTCGTTCGTGTGAATTTCTTCGTAACCTAAAAAAGGCTGAAAAAAATATTTTTTTTTTACCCAATTTTTGGCGTTGTATTTAATGAAACACGTGACCAACTATTTTGTATTTATAGTATGCAAACCGAGTTTCAAGCCAATCGCACCTCCTATTAATGCGTTTCACTTTAAAGTTCGACACTGCATTTGACCCTTCTATAAGGTTTTTTCGAAAAACCCCTTAACACGTATATATTTATTTTGCATTGTTAGTATTGCAACCAAGTTTCAAGCAAATCGAACTACCCATTAATAACTTCCCATACAAACTTTGACACCATATTTTACCTCTTTTCAGGCGTTTTTTTGAATTCCTGCAAAACGTGTAGGTAAATTTATTTATCATAGTAGAAAATCGCTTTACGCATTAAAGAGTTGCATACAACTGTTTTCACCCCTTTTCAACCCTTTAGGGGTGGAATTTCGAGAAATCCCTTCTTAGTACGTACATTTCGTACACAAAAATGCTTGTTGTTTTATAATCCAGCGTATGGATAAACTTACCTTGTTAGAAAACTTTTGTGATCAGAATTTATAATTTGTGTGTAGGAATGGATGATGATGTGTTATAGGATGATGTGTGTACCTACGTCCGTAGGTACACACATCAGTGAACTTTTAGCGAAATTTAACATTCTAATAAGTAATTCGCCCTAGAGGATAAAATCTACATGATTTTCAATGTTAATCGAGGCAATATACTTACCTACTTAAGAATCGAAGGAAAGCTTAGGTAGGTACCTACGATAAATTATTATAATATGAATACTCTTTTTAGCCACTTGCTCATACGAACTCCTTCTGTACGCTGTATTATAATGTACATAAGTAAGAATGTCCAACAAAACCAGTTGTTAAATTGTCTACTTAAGAACTTAACTTTTGTATCTATATTTTTGTGTAGGTACCTACTTACCTACCTAAAGTAGAAGTGTTTTTTTTTTAAACTTTGGGATCTGAACATTTACATCTCGTGAGAGCACCGTGGTGACAGTGACAGGGCAGGGAATGTATTAAAGTGCTAGGTATAATTCGCGCCACGTAAAAAGAGCGCTGAGGGGAAGTAGCGGGGGTATGTTTGCGCCTGTGATCACTCGCTGACGAACCAATAGCACTCGCTAAATCAATGGTAAGTATAAAGTGCGCCGCGTTACCTCTCCACCAATCATCGACCACTACGCAGTTTGACAGCCAGCGCTCTTTTTACGTGGCGCGACATATACCTATGAGTGATCCCTCGTTCCTCCAAGTGCCTCATTCCCAAAGCGACTTGCAGCGCGTAGTTCCTCATAGTCCCTCCGTCCAGGTACAGCGCTGGTTCTGCCACGTAGTGGTCCCTACTCCTCTCCTTAGGATACGATTTGCATTCGGAAACACCTGGGTCGGAGTCGCTGAAGTTTGTGTAATCGGCTGGAAGGAGAATAAGAGAGTCTAAATGGAAATCCCTATCAATATCTTCGTTTCTGACGGAATTCGATCCATTGAATACGATTCTAATAAAATCGGAGTGCTCAACCAACTCTGCCAGAAAACCAATGACGGTTCGAAAATCATTAATATACCTATGATATTCACCTATTAATTTTATAACAGGCAGTAGATTACTTAGGCTGTTAATCCTAGTATGATTAAGGTACATATTTCTTAAAGTTGAAGGTCTAAAAGCCTTGACTCTTGTTTCTTCAAAGTATAGATTTACGGCTTCCTATTAAGGGAGTGCACACACAAGGCAAATAAAACTTATGACTATTAGCTATTACTAACTAGGTTTTACTTTATTAGGGTATTACTAACGAATTACCTAATAGTTAAGTACCTAGTAGGTACTTAACTATTAGGTAACTCGTACAAATGACAGCAGGGAAAAGTCTTAGGTCCGTATTCAGAGTCCATACTTAAGCGGGAATTGTGCCTCAAGCGGTAATTCATCACTCAGTTTCCATAGAAAACTGTCAAATAATCGATAAGTACCTACTTGAGCGAAGACTCAAGTCTGAGCGCAGACTCGGCCAACGTCACGGCTAGGGATTTAATTTTTTTTTTTAATTTGGGTTCTTCTGATGCTTTTTCTGTTTTCATAACTGAGTGAAATGTCAAAGTCAGACCCAGCTATACATTCGAAAAGCCACTTCTCTGGACTTCATGTGATCTAAAAACTCTAAACTCTACCTAACAACTAAAAAATCAATCAAGGAATTGAACTGACAGGTTAGATCTGTATGATTGTAACATTATGTAGCTTTGTACTCACAGTATCCCTCCGAAGGTCGTCCAACCCCACTATCAGTTCTCATACTGGACCCCTGGTCCTTCCTCTTCCCTCTGGCAGCTCTCAGCAGAGAGAGTAGGTCACCTCTAGGCGCGTGTTCCAGAAGCGCGATGAGGGGCGCGCCGACAGTGCAGCAGCCCACCAGGCGGATGACGTGCTTGTGGCAGCCGACGTGCTTCAACATTGTTATTTCACGGAAGAAATCTTGGACTTCCTCTTCTGATGCGTTTTCTGTTGATCAGATGATGGTGAATGAAATGACATGAGTGGATTAGACGGGCGGACAAATCTTCTTTGTTTAGGTATTGTAGCATTTGATGCAACGAAGATAACATCAAAATAAATATTGCTTGTAAGACCATCACTCAAGCGTAAATCGTTACTCAAGTGATAATTCATAAGTCAATTTCCATAGATAAAAAAGTGTCAAAAAATCGATGCTTGAACCTTGAACTAAGACTCAAGTCTGAGTGATGTGTAATATCAAAACTACCTATCTTGTTTAATTAACAAGAACCTATTATTTATTATCACCAGTTACTGTTAACCTTGCTTGTCGTGTAAGTACTTATATAATTTCAAACCTAGTTATATCGAATAATCTTTTAAAAAAAGGAATATTTTCATTCTCAATGTAGGTAGGTATTTTTAATAATTCAATCAACTTTAGCGGATTTAATCTTTTCAGATTATAATCTAACGGTTACCTATTTACAGTTTTACAGTGACATGCACATCAAAAGACTTATAATTATAAATCACCAGTCAACATCTTCGCAGCCACGGTGACCTGCCCTCCAGGAAGGTCCAGTTGAGCGGCATGCACGCGCCCAAAAGCGCCGCTGCCAATCAGGGCTCCGAGTTGCACCCTGGATCGACTTACTTCCCATTCATCACATTCTGCAAGCTAAAACATTACAAGTTATTAAAAAAATATCTAGTAAGTATGGGTACCTAGTTTTTTATTTTTTTTTTACATTCCACACGGCGTCATCTAGTCCAAAGCTGAGCAACTTAATGCTTGTGTTATGGTAACCAGATGACTGATATACTACATATACATAGATACCTACATTTTTTTTGTTAATACATACATACTATACCTGGATAGAAAAACATCCAGACCCAGAACAAATATCTTTACCTACTAGTGAACAGCACTCGGCTTAGAACTTGGACTTCATAGTACATTCAGCCATGGATGCTTCGCTTATACGACTTTTAAAGATAATTTATGAAAATCTTATGATATGAAAAATTCCGAAACTTATTTCCTACTTATTGCGGATTTATTTTTGAAGCAAATTGATCTGTTACTTGGCTTCTATCAAAAACCGACAAAAAATTAATGTTGTAGGTAGCCAGAAAGAAAACGTAATTAAGTACCTATAGCGTTTTCTAAAAACTTCAACTTTCATGTTTCAGATAAGATTTTACCTTAAAATTTAGAGTCGCCTTTTATTTTCCAACACTTTACTGAATTTAATGTATTTTCTAATATTTTCCTGAAAGCCTTTTTCTTACCTCGAATTCTTTGTGAACGTATAAAGGGCTTTCCTCCATTTGACCTCGAACGGGTCTATCGCCATTTCTGCGGAAGAAAACGTCAAATCAATTTGGATTTAGGATGTTTCGGGGCGGTTTAAGTTTGTATATAAATGAAAGTCAGCTTAGTTACACCATATGGTATGGGGACTCCCTTTTCCGCATTTGGACTCAAAGGTGGTCATTTATGCGTGGGGACTTGTTACAACATATTATTATAAAACTCTAGAACGGCTGGACGATTTTTTTTTAGGATAATACTTATATTGTCCTTTGAGGTAGGTAGTTAAGTATTTGAAAATAAATGTCTCTATTATAAGCGTAGGTATCTACAGTCGGCCAAGAAAGTAGTCTACCAGTTTCGACAAAAGTTTCTCTAAGATCGAATTATCGATAAGGTTGACTTTTTCTTGCGAGAATTCAAACTTGACACAATATGGCATTACGTATAGTAAAGAGAGCAATAATAATACGTCAAGTGACGTATTATTATTTGCTCGTCGTGCTTCATAATGTTATCAAGTGGAAATTGATTTTGTTATTTCATGACATCATTTAGAGTTAAAATGTAAAGGCCTGCGTTGTTTGACTTTGATTTAAAAGCGTGCTCCTTTTATCATTGAAAATAATGCTTAGTGAGTCCAAAGCAATACCTACCTAAGTGAATGAGCGCCTTAAAGACTTTGTTTAGCAAATACTCGTGAACGTCTTTCGATATTAGCAAATACCTAGGTACATGGAAATGTATTAACTTTACGACTTGTGCTCGTATTATTATGTATTAGCTTACTCACCCGCGCCTTCGCTCGAGAGGTACCTTCCAGGATAAAGAGTAACCTATGTGTTATTCCAGGTCCTAAACTACTTACCTAGGTACCCTAATTATGTAAGTATATACGTACCTACCATATAATCCAAGTTTCAACCAAAACTGTTTTTGTAATTTTCGCGTGAAAGAGTAACCTCATCCGTAGGTAGGTACCTACATCGGTAAGTATAATCACGTATAATATAGGTACCTAGGTATCTCGCGCGCGACAGCGAAATTGTGCAATTTTTGCTCTCAAATCGCTAATTGCACAATTATCGCTGTCACTTTCCTGTCGCTTTGCTGTCGTGAAGTACGTAATCTGTCGTTCTAATTAAGCACAAGGTCATGGATAGAATTTTCTTGTAGCAACAAAATATTGCGAAAATCTAAAAATCCATGGGATTAAATCAAAGATTATTCATTGCACCACCGGAGAGGTCCGTGCGTGGCACAAACGTAGTGCGTACGCAATATAGTAGTGCGGGGAAAAGTCGATTCATCTCAATTTCGTAAAAAAATATTCTTATACTAGTAGTCCCGCGCGGCTTCGCTTGCGTGTTTACAACCCTTGAAAGGGGTAAACCCGCGGTAAAATGGCGGCAGGCTCAATCGTGTAACATACTAATTTTATTGATCTTGATGTTTAAAAATGTGTTCAAGTCACATATAAAAAAAATTGAATTTAATCATAAACTTTATTTGTTGTTCCCTTAAAAAAATCACATTATTTCTTTAAGATAATGATGCTCAAGCTCAACGGAGGTTTGGTATGACAATGCGACCACAGGGAATCCTTGTATAAGTAATCATTTTATTCAATTAGGAACTTTCAGTAGGTACTCAAACAGGAAGAAAACTTTCAAGAGGACGTGGAAAATCTATGAATGTTTTATTCTATTTTTCAGTCAATGGCTTAGCTTAAAATAAGTTTGGAAAAAATAAATTGTACGTTTTAGCATTATTATCGATAAATTATATAAATCGAATAGTGACCCGCAGTCCCACCACTAAAGGGTCGTATGTCGTGGGTCAACTCTTGCGCAGATAGATGCGCTTACCGTCTATCTAGTTGACGTAATGTATACCCGACGTTCAAATCACTCTACATCTTCAATCTTATATTCACCGAAACAAGTTCTAAATTCCGTTGACAAAGTTAAAGCCAAGGGATTTAAGACTTTAAAATGTTAGAATACGGTTAGGAATGGTTTGAAAATAAAAATTTAAACATGTAAAAGTATTCAATGATTTTAAAAACTTCTAATTCTAGAAATGCAAGCAAATTACTTAGAATACTTCAATGTTTGCCATAACTATTTTTACGATATTTGAAGTAAGTATTAGTAGGTAATTATTAATAAATTAAGTCTAATTAGTAGGCTTATTTAAGTTCTTCTCCCCCATAAATATCATTTATTCATCATCTAACACTTCACTACACACTCCAAAAAGTTTATCTATACAAGGAGAATACCTATATACAGGAGGATAAATCCGTTACTGAGCATAGGAATGGGACTACGAGAAACAGTTCTCCCTTGTGGTCCCATTAATGGGACAAAATCCTGGGACCATGAGAAAACAGAGAAATTCCCCCTAAAGGGGCAAAATTGGAATGAAGAAAGTTTTTGTCGTGGAATTTCCCCTGAAGATATTTTCAGGGGAGATTCTAGGACGTAAAACTTAAAGTAGTGAAAAGTAGTACTAGTAAGTACAACTACTGTATTATTTTGTAATAAAAAAATAATATTACTAACTTTTCAATATCAATAAAAATATTCGCCTATGAAATTTTATGTTTATTTTCTTTTTATGATACATTTGAATACCGAGTTAAGTGAGTTCGTATGAGCTAGTCTACTATGGTGACAATGTTTTTAGGCCGCCTAAGCCTAAAGGCATGGCTATATACCGAGTTGATAAACTAGAATAAAATGTATAATGCATATGAATGCAGGAGCGCGTTTAAATCTTTTGTATGCAGAACTGCAATGAGATCAATAAGTACAGTCGCTAGTCGCCCTAACTTAGCTTAGCTTAATTTATAACATAAAAGTTTACGACCGCAGCTTCGCTCGCGTGGTACTAACCAGGATCAAAAGTAGCCTATGTGTTATTCCGGGTCAAAAGCTATGTACAAGTTTCAGCCAAATCCGTTCAGTAGTTTTTGCGTGAAAGAGTAGGTAACAAACATCCATCCATACATTAATAGAAACTTTCGCATTTATAATACTAGCTGCGCCCCGCGGTTTTACCCGCGGATAATAGTTCCCGTTCCCGTTCCCCCAGGATCAAAAGTAGCCTATTCTTTAATCCAGGGTATAAGCAATTCTGGTACCAAATTTCATTCAAATCCGTTCAGCCGTTTGAGTGTGAAAGAGTAACAAACACACTTACATACTTACACACACACAAACTTTTACCTTTATAATATCAGTGTGATTAGTAAGTTTTTCAAATAGGTGCAAGGGTTACGAAAATAATGTTTCACACTCTGAATTAAAATTTAGAATCTTTTTATAATTATTAGAAGTATCTTCGTAAATTAATACTTAGTCATAAGTATAAAATCAATAAATAATCTCTGTCACAAAAGTATTTTATATTAATTCGTCACGAACTGAATGAATTTGAATAATATAATAATAGGAGGTAGGGTGTTTCCGATATCATTAAAAAAAGTAGTTACTTTTTTGAATGACTTGAGTCCACCCGCGACCATGGCTATTGCAACATAGCCAAAACGTCGGGACGTAAAGAAATAAGGTAAATAACGCGATAAAACCCCGTGTATTTATGTATTTATAAATACATAAAGTTATACTAAGTTCTTCGTTCGTTCGTTCGTTCGTTCGTATGAGCGGCCAACTCTGGTGACGGAGTTTTTAGATCAATAACAAATAAATGAAAGGCAATATAACAAAATTAAATGATATGACTAAACATATAGGTACACTATCTACTATGTCATCTATACCTTGACCTCTGGTCTCCGAAATTGGTTCTCATGACTTTATTCCAAAAATTGCGAGATCTCACCCATTGTACGGAAGGTTGCATTACGACATCACTACCGTTTTAAAATGGCGTGAGGCTAATTAGCATTTTTAAATGGTCAAATAATCATAAGATTAAAATCCCGATTAGTAAGCAAAGCAATGAAATCAGCTTTTAACGGTTATATTCTTAGCATTTTACGCAGAGAGTTTTGGTTAAGTCACGTTTTGGGATTTCGTTAACTTTGACGAAGGGATACAGCCAAAGATAGAGATGGTTGGACGAAACCTTTGCCCAGCAATGGGATAAAAAGTAAGTAAGTTCGTATGAGCAAGTGGCCAACTCTGGTGACGGGATGGGATGAAAAAGGTTAATTTGTTTTGGGACGAGCACGTAAACAAAATACTGGCTTTATAGATATTAAGGGTTATCAGAGTTTATAGCCATTAGTTTGCTTTATTATTTTTAATAAACCAAGTTTATTAATAACATTTTGAAATATTTCAAGTATAGGAATTTGAGCAAAACACCGCCTTTCTATACCTTGGCTCTTACATTTGAGATACCGGGTAATCAAATGTCATCGTTAAAATATTATGACTAGTACTAACTCATAAAGGGCAAAGTTTGAGCACCACCTAATATAGGTGACATTGGGGGCAATTCGGAGTGTCGCAAAAGCTAAACTAACCTAACTAAAACTATTGCCATCCTTTTTATTTCCCATCGCTATGAAAGGGACGGCAACAATTTTAGTTAGCTTAGTTTAGCTTTTGCGACACTCAGAAATGCCACTATTGTATTTTTCACATACTTGCTTTTTTCATAGAAAATTAAAGGGTATGTTTTTTAATTATTACAAAAACTTGATACTTACATAAGGAACACTTACGAAATCAAATGATTTCGTAAGTGTTCCTATTGAGAAATAGAGTCGATTAAGATCAACTTGTTTTTTTACACAAATGTCATGTTTTGTGCTTAACGTAGGTACCTACCTCCTTTTCTCAAAATAAAATAACCTTTGTTATACATCAAAACTTTCTAACTACAAAATAAAAGGTAACTCTGTATGGACTCAAAATTTTGTTCCACCCACCCTGTATCATAATTATTACATCGTCTTGATTACTTGTCTACTCCACAAAAACAAAGCCTCAAAGTTGCACAATGTATACGAAACATTGACCACAGCTCCTGCAAGCTCTGCATCAGATAATATCGTGTCATGACTGAGAGATGAGATTTTCCAAAGATAAGCGCGACATAATATGCTGTAACTTGAGTCACGGATCTTTAAAGTTATTACAAACTACCCGATCTCAGGTCTGTACAACTTAGGGAGCTTAGTGGAACTACGTGGTATGTAACAGAAAAAAAGTCCTTTTGTAGATATCAGTGTCATCTATCCATTAGTAATCAAATCTTAGAATCTCTCGATGTTGAACGGGGACAGTCTAGATAGCTGTACCTCCCTATTTACCTTCAATTTTTTTAATCTACTGTCTGTCTCCTTTCCTGTTTTTTATATTGTAATGTTCGTCTGTGCTCTGTGTTTTCCAAATAAATTTTATATCTATCTATCTATCTATCTTATAAAGGAATGTGACGCAAGAGTAACTAAAAAGTATACAATATTTATGGTTGGTTGGTAATTTTAATAGTAAATTATAATAAAATAGTCAATAAATAAATGTAGTTATCTTCGCCGTAAACATAAGCTGTTGCATTTAGAATCTCTGTCATTATTTAAACGATTAGATATTTAATTTGAAAATGAAATATGCTAATGCGTACGTTTATCGATCTGCAATACAAATCTTTGAACCTACTTTTCACTTTAATACTGAGAGCCTTTCATACTCTACTGTTAATTACATTTTGTTTTTTGCTCCAATTGAGAAAAAAACAATATCATTTAGAAACACATCCTGATTGGGTCACGAAACCCGTTACAAAGTTGGCTCGTCTGTACAGACCTTCTCTTACACGCTTCACTGTGTGAGTGTGTATTGTATTACTCTTCCGGAAGATGAGATGCATTGTCGCAGTTTCACTTGCACTTAGAATTCTTAGCGTCGATGACCTGAGCTTGTTTGAAATTCGAATTAGTTAAGATGCAACCTAGATTTAGGAGAATGTATTGACTTTCTCCTCAAAATGGTAGACACTTAAAAAAACTGGATCTCTTCTACTGGGTCCAACTTCTCAAACTCCATAGTCTATAGTATTTTTCCAATCCAAGTATCTTTTTTGTATTTATGGAAAATACAAACCCAGCGCATTCATACCGTATCTGTCAGATACGGTATGAACGCAGTAGCGCGTTTAGATTGATTGGAACATTCGTTCGTTCGTTCGTATGAGCAAGTGGCCATCTCTGTTGACGGAGTTTTTAGGCAGCCAGGACTCTGTCATGGCTTGACGACTTTAAAAGCGGGGACCGACAATTTAACGTGCCCACCGAAGCATGGAAGCGCTCAGCTGATAATGCCACTTGCGGTCACCCATCCAAGTTGTGACCGCTCAGAACGTTGCTTAACTTTGATGATCTATCAAGAACGTCTTAGCAAGCTTCATTGTCAGTTTGTGGCTTCAGAAGTAGTATTTACTTTACAGTCATTGTCCAGTCCATACCTATAGTTATCAGGTTCTTAGTACACTTTACAGAGACCTTTATGTAACGGTGAGAGGTCATACTTCATGTTTCCTACTCAACACTAAGCACGGATTAAGTTTACGAGTAACAATATCATGCCAAGTTCGAGGTATAAACTGAAACTGAATGAAATTAACTTTGATTGTACAAGTGATATTTAATGTCTTTTGAATACTAAAGAGTATATAAAGATTTAATGGTCTTATTTATTAGGATCTGTCAATTTAATATAGATTTAAAGAATGTTTTTTTTATATCAACGAACAGAGATAGCAACAGATTTAATATCCGTTTTAGCTAAAGTAGGTTTTCTAAACCAATATGCATGAGGTTAGACTTAATAAATTAGCTGTCATTTTAACATACTCTAGCAGCTCTGGTATGTATTATAGATAAAGCAGACATTTTAGAAAAAAACAGAGGAAAACGGATTTTTCAGGCCTAAGCCAAATAAACTTAATTAACTTACTTAGCTATAGCTAAGTACTTCACTCTGATCACGTAAGCCATAGGGAAAGGTTCCTGTTGTCTGAAGATGTAATAAGACGAATTGTAATTAAAATCCATAAGATTAGCTGTATTTTATTATTACTTGTTCTATTAAGAGCGGTGTTGGCTGAGTGGGAAAGTTGGCTTTCGATCAGAAGGCCGTAGGTGCATGTATCGAAACATCAATGCGCATTACCGAATTCTAAAGTACCGTTACACCCCATCCCACTGCTAGCACTGCCTTCGCCTAGTCACTCTGTTTATTCGTGGTGGACTATGTCAACCCCTTACTTATTTCATAAGTGGCCATAGATTATAAATAAAAAAAATAACAATGAACAAATTGTTTCAAAGTTAGAAATAATGACAGTACTTTGTCTATTCAATAAGATTTTGACGGGTGTTGTTACGCAAGAGCTCGTTGCGTTTGTTCATTTATTGTTTGACAGATCATCAATTTCAAAACAATACTGCCTTGTTAAGGCCTATGTCAGTTGCAATATTACCTCTCTCATTGGTCATTTTAACATTCACTAAGACCGTCTGATATCTGGGCAAGTAATCCGCGAACGAAGCTGCGGGCGGAAGCTTGTAATATAATAATTTAATTGTCTTGCAACAATGTTTTAAGTAACAAGTATGCCAAAAGAGCAGCAATAATACCACTCACATAATATTATTATTTCTAAGCTTAAAAGGAGCAAAATAAAAAATGTATAATCCGACCTTAATTTTGTAAGCGGAAAACAATTACCTGCACTCGGTGCATTTCTGTTCCTAACTTCAAAGATCGTCGTCGGATCCTTAAAAATTTTAATGGGACTACCTCGGGAGTATATATATATACTCTTTAAAAAAAAAAATCAAAATCGGTACACTATTGGCGGAATTATCGATACTAAACAAAACATAAATAAAAAAATACAACTGCTTAAAAAAGCGTACAATGCAACATAGAACCTCGTCCTTTTCTGAAGTCAGTTATAAAACTAACTGATGGTTTTATTGGGTCAAACAAACGATGTCAGTGAAGAATACACGATATAACAATTATACGTGAGTACTAGCAGTCTGAATACTTAAGATTGTATAATTTCATCATAATGACTCTGTTTCACACACTACTGTGCAGGGAACTTAAGAAATTACCTTTGACAGCTTCACTTTTAGAAAAATAAAGAAACAAAACAAGAAACAGGAACAATTAACAGGTTACCTGTCCCGAAGCAAGTTTCGATCTTCTTTGTACACGTCCTCGTAGTAAATAATGGCAGCTAACATGAGGCACATATGCCTCATGGACGTACCAGTGCAATCACCCATGAGGCACATGACGTGCCTCATCGGACAGCTAACCTGTTAATCAAGGTATACTATATAAGAAAGCGAAAGAGTATGTTTGTTTATTTGTTTGTTTGAACTTTGAACGCGCTGAACGCAGAGGCGCTAAACGCACTAGTCTCTGGAACTGCCAGTATTTTTTTTTTTTGCATTTTCTTGACGAACATTATGAGGAACCTTAGACCTGATTTAATATGCGTGATCTAGGTACTAATCTTGTCTATGGTTCTTTGCAAACTCATATACTAAGAAATTTCCGGTTTTCCAGTTCCAGTCACTGTACGTTGCCTTGCCGGATAACCAAGTTATCGACATCAGCGCCACCTATCGGATCCAACGATAGCTTGGACGGTTCCAACAAGAACCAACTAAGTCATGATAATTATGTTTGTAAAAAAATAGTTTTCAAAATCAATCAAGCCGTTTCTAAAAGTAGACTAGAAAACATACTCCCATCATTTGAATATCTATACGAAGATCTGTCTAAAACTATGAGTAGATGTACCTACGTGTGTATGTGTGTATCGTCATTTAGATAATGTACTCATATAGTCGTGAGTCTCTAGATATTTTTAATTAGACTAATAGCGTTATGAAACTGATTTAACTTGTACCTGTCGAAAGTGACAGCCCAGCGTGCCAACTATAAAGATGAGTCTACAATAGCAGAATCTGACAAGTCGTTGCACAATAAAGTTTTATTTAGCAGACAAGTATTTTTCTTCCTACGCTAATATTCGAGTTTCAACTTTGTGTGGGATTAAAGAAGGCTTCTCTACATAGTTTAAAACAAAGTCGCTTCAAGCTGTCTTTGCTGTTAGTTTTTTTAAACTATGCAACAGATTTCAAAGCTGTTTTCATCAATGGACAGTGATTCAAGAGTAAGGTTTATTATCGTCCGTGTACTTCGAAAATGTCAGATTGGAGGTATTTTTCTCTCAATTTTTTTACAAAACTATTTTAATTTTTACTATACTTAGCTTTATCATCAAAAAAAGTTTTTAACATAAAGAAAGTTTTTTCTTCCTCCTGCACAATTGGAATGAGTTAGGAGGTATCAGAAGTACACAGACGATAATAAATATAAATAATAAAATAGATTATAAATAATAATATAAATTAGATTGTGTAGGTAGTGAATGATCGTATTAACTAGTGGCTAACTCGAGGTGGTGAAGGATTTTTTAGCCTGAGGGCTTCTGGCCGGGACCGACAATTACTTAAACGTGCTCTCCGAAGCACGAAAGCGCCCAGCTGTTGACGCAATCTGCGGTCACCCAACCAATGATTTACTCCAACGATCTATCCTGAACGTTTCAGAAAACTTAGCAACGAGTGCTTAAAATAAAATAATATTTAAGTATAGCATAAATTTTTATATGTTGTAAGTTAAAGTAACAGAACTTAAAGTGGATTGGCATTAGTTTCGAAATGATAAAACACTAAAAAAAATTTATTACTTCAGCTCTTACGAAATGTTGGTGAAGTACCTATTCCTAATATCTGTAAGATACAATTTTATTAGAGATTTTGATTTTAAAGCGGTCAGTGCCCATGACGCACATTAGTTCCGGGTGCAGTATGTTGGGCAGGAAGTTAATTAATACCTATATAACTGAAATGAAAGACCAATTTGACATTAGTTGTCAAAATAATAAAAACCTCTGTAAGTACAATACGGCCGACGTATCTTGGCGAGTCCGAACTTCGCGCAGAAGGTTGCGCAATAACTTTTTTTAGGAACCAAATGGTGGCATGAGGCGACGTGCGGGGGGCGGTGGTCTCGGCTAGAGATTGACCATAAGTAAACACAATCGACCCTTTATTCAATCAAATGTCGCAATCGATTTGTTTTATTTAGGACTTATTGATTTTCGTTTATTTATGATATTAAACGAAATAGATTTACAAATATAGTGAATTTTGTCGTTAATTAACGAAATGTCGACTTTAAAAAAAAAGAAAAACCAATAAAAATTTATTTTTTTAGTTGAAAGAGATGATTTACTTAAATATCAGTTATCTATTAACGACTACTAGAGTAACGACTATTTGAGAAAATTTTAAACCTCCTTTTATATTGAAAATAAATATATTTTTAAGATTTAATTTCAATCGATTTGAATAAAAATCGATTAACAACACCCTCAGGCACGCATATTGGACATCCCTTTTTGGTTACTTTGTAAAGCTTCGTGCTTATTCGGCAATGCTCGGTACACGGTAATATGTCTCAGTCACACCTTCGCATTGGTGTCGTGTTCGTGTCGCTATCTCTGTCTTGAGCACAGTCGGTTACAAAAGTTTTCGTTGTTATTGTTGTTAATTGTTATTCTTATTGTTAAGTTCTTTGTTTGTGTTAGTTTGTTTTATTTTTGTTATTTTCAAGTGTTAGTTGGCACTTATATTATTCGCCAAATATGCCACCAAAGCATAATAGTGTGTTAAATCGCCAGGCAAGAAAAATTATTTATGATTTAACGCAGTAGGTATATGAAAAAAGAAAAAGAAGAAGGCGTTAAAGACGTAGATAAAGTTTATTTACGAGTTGCTAACGCAACTGGTGTGTCCCAACGCACAATACAGCGGATCGCAACTGAAGGCAATGTTTCGGGCTTACTTTCGGTATTCCGCACGCCTGGTAAAAAAAGGTCTAGATCAAAACCAATTACTGATATAGACAATTTTGACCAAGGAGTCATAAAAAGATGCATACACAACTTCCACAAAACCGAGAAGGAAATGAAATGATGAAATGGTGAGGAAAGTGAATTTTTAAATTACAAATTATTTTTATAGCTGTCTGTCTCAAAGTGGTTGATATTTCATTTTATTTACTTAGTCAGGTCACTGTATTAGGGATTTTTTATTCATAAAATGTTATAAAAAATAAATTGGCAACAAGTAACAGTTTTCTTCACGAGTGTACCTGCGCGAAAGTTCGCAAAGCCTATGTTCAGACTCGCCAAGATACGTCGGCCGTATTGTACCAACCTACCTAAAATGCATTTCCTGCCTTTACCTAGGTTAAAAAATACGGAATATGTTTATACTCGAATTGTAGGTAGGTACCTACATAAACTAAAAAGAAACCGTTTTGTAAAACACATCTTAAACAAAACGAAAAGGAAAACAGAACCACAGAAAAGCAAACATCCATAATAAAGGGACGTCGTCATACATTTACAATGTCAAAGTAAAAACCAGCGAAAGCACGTCACGTCACAGCTGCAGCAACAGTATTGACAATCCGACAGAATAAACAACACTCACTATGAAAACATCACAGAATAAATAGCACTTAGTAGGAAAACACCACAAAATAAATAACTTCTACTAACACACCACAGATTATATAACAGTCTGTTGTTAAAACAAATAAACTGTTGTTTACTCACTCTCACTATCAAAACGGGCCGACACGATTTTCAGATTCGCGAATTGCAAAAACCCGTACACAAATTACAATCGTAAACAAAGAAGGTAAAGTTTATTATTGCGAAAGTGAATGTGTTATGAAATTGATGTAATATCACAATGAATATATCAAGAATGACGTCATAATCGTTATCCGTGAACGGACTAGGTTCGTTTTGTTTTTTCTGAAATGGAAACAAAAACGCTAACAAACATGGCCGATTTGCCGCCCTTTGATTCATGTTATTTAATTGGAATAATGCCCGTTTTCACCAAAAATCCTAAATTTTAAGTGACACCTATCTCATTTTAGGGAAAACCATTCTTAATTTGAAATTAGCTAAAAGCATAATATAATTTATTTAAGACAATAATGATGAAAATTCAATTTGTAGAGGCGATGAGCTTGCAATCAATCCCATCGACTCTACAAAATATATTTAAGTACCTACTTACATATTTTTTTTTAAAAGGACCAGCACTGAAACAGTCTAGTTTAGAATTGTTTAAGCTTTCAATTATTCTTATTTTCTTTAATCTTAGTACATAGGTATCTCTCTGAACAACGCCAAATTTCCTTTTGTCGATCCTAAGCCTGTATAAAATCTTCGGTTCAGTTAATCCGTTACTAAGCCTAACTTATTCATGTATTCCAATTCTATCCTTATTTATAGAGCAGAAATCTGGCTTGGTGATTGCAGATGCCATCTCACAAAAACTGGTAGGCCTCAGTCGATCCGAGTCAAGATCTCGATCCAAGTGTGGACAAAATATCGCAATCTAATGATGTCTCAGAGCCAATGCTTGCATTCCTGTCTCCACACGTGGTTTAGGCACGAGTAGCAGCAAATGAGAAAATAATTATGTCTTACTAGCTGCGCCCCGCGGTGTTGAATAGCAGGAATTCACGTGGGAATACCGGGATCAAAAGTAGCCTACTTTTTATTCCAGGGTAGCATAGCATATGAAATTTAGGGAGCACCATATAAAATGCCAAAGCAAATCTCTTTTATGGTCCTTCAAGCCGGATTTAATGTTTACATTTCCACAAAATAGAATTACATAACAGTTTTTTTTAAACTTTCGCGATCACAATTCATTTATACACATGGACACGGGGTTTTATCGCGTTATTCAAAGAACGCGATAAATGCCCGTGTCCATTATAAATAAGAATCACATTGGTAACGACTATTTTGTAACGTTTGTATGAAATTTTTAAATGAAAATCTTACTAAAAGTTTTACGGCTTCGACGTGATTCGAACCCGCGAGATACAAGCGATCACCCTTAAGCCGGGCTGCCTTACCACTACGGCCACGAAGCCCTTGACGCCGAAGACGAAACTATCAGTAAGATGATAATATTTCGGTTAAAGCACCGATGTTGTATGAAAGTGTCAATCCTCATATAGGTCGTCTTTTCAAGAATCCGTATGTTGACGCTCAAAAGATCACTTCTCAAACAACTTTGTTTGAACACCGTGAGTGCTAACAGAGAAAATGGAAGAAAGTTTGGACAAACGCGCGACTGGTCTTTAATGAGTCATTAAACTTTGCCAAACGTGGGGTCAATAACTTGTAATTATGTACGTACGAACAATATTTGTATGGCTTTGAACCTTTTTGTACGAAGGTTAGTTAAGCAGTGATATAATTTGGTTATGACCTTGCCAGGTAAACTAATTTTAGTTTAGTCGGACAACTGTCAATTAGGTAGAAACAATTAAATTTATTAAATTTTGGGTAAAGTATCTATGAATTGGATTTGCTCCTTTCACCATATGGCTAGACGTGTGTTTAGTAGTATAATTACTTGTAGTAGGTGTCTAAAAAATTAAGCATGTAATTTTTAGATTTAGACCAAAATGTGTCTAGAAAATGGAGCAACGAGGTATTTCCTAATTATAAGAAGTGTAATCTGTAGAGCAATGGTTCTAAGAACCTTGATAAACTTGTTTAAAAAATATCATAATCTAATGCTAACATTACAGTTGGCTTTTTTTCTCAAAATTATTTCAGCTTGCTTACTCAGAAAAAGTGTGGAATACGACTTGGAAGTTAGAAAAAGACATGTACTTTTTGCGTGACCGAAAGATAATACATAATTAAAAATTCAAAAATCTAAGAAAAATGTCTGTTACTGAGTTACTGAGGTCACTGACTCATCAAAATGATCAAAAGTGAAGTGATAATTTACGACGATAACTTAATTAATAAAAAAGTTAATAATTATACAGAGTTCGCTTCTAGAATGATTGCTACGAAAGAAAGCGAAGCATTATATTGTTTGCATAATAAAATTCTCCTCATAAGCATGTGGACATAATCGTATTCGTTTTCATATATCACTATAATTATATGCCCAAACACGCCTCATGCGGAAGTTGCGAAAGTTTCACCCAAAGAATAAATAACAAGCATTCATTCCGAGTCATCGACTTTACGTAATATTACTCAATGGATCTTAAAATTCCTCTTTTAAGAGTAGGCACATATTGGTTACTTTTATCATTTTCACCGATGACCACTAAAAAGGAACATCAAAAATGTCAAGGTTTACGCAATTGGTATTGTTGGGTCGCAACATCGCGTTGTGCAATGATATATTTAGCGGGATCTCTCTTATTTCTATATAGATGTGTGTTGCAACATCTTTCTGACTGCATTATGCAAGCGGGGTCAGTCCCTATTGCGTAACCAGCCCACATGCGGAGAAATGAAGCTTTCTACCTGTTCCGAGACGACTGCTGCCTCACGGTCGCTCACCGCCTCCCTACAATAATGTATTCACAATTTGAAATTCATCTCATTCTATGTTATCACAAGCTCGAGCTCAATGATTGTTTTCTCTGCAAGCAGAGCGGGGAAAATGAAATGACAAAGTAGGTTTATCAGTTTTATGCAAAAATAAGAATTTTATAATACAACTAACATTATCATTAAAATTACTATTTACATAAATACATTTAGGCACCGTAATTTTTTTCTCTACTTATAACTAGGTATCTCGCCGGCGAAGCAGGTATCACAATGTTGCGCGGGTCGCGCTGATTAGTAGGGGCCGCCGGAGTGTCCGGGGGGGCCGTAGGACGAGCTCACGCCCGAGGAGCCGGAGCCGTGCCCGCCGCCGATGCTGCCGCCGGAGATGGAACCGTGTCCGCCGCCGATACCGATGCTACCGCCAGAGATGGAGCCACTGCTGATGCTGCCGCCGGAGTGACCGCCTCCGATGCTGCCACCGGACAGACCACCGCCGATGCTACCACCGCCGAGACCACCGCCGAGACCGCCGCCGAGACCGCCGCCGAGACCACCGCCGAAACCACCGCCAATAGAACCACCTCCGATACCGCCACCCTCCTTCTGGGTCTTGTACTTGATGAAGTAAACCTCGGGCTTTGAGGGCTGAGTGGGCGCAGCGGTGGGGATGGTGATGTCGGGTTGCTCGTCGGGTTTCTTGACCAGCACGTAAACAAGGGTCTTCTCTTCGTTCTGGGCCTGAGCGGGGATGATGGGAGCGACGGGCGCGGGAGGAGCCGGGGCCTTAATGAAGATGATCTTGTAGTGCTTCTGGGCTACGCCACCTCCTCCGATGATCTGGGGGCGCTGTTCTTCGGGTTCTGGGGGAGGAACGTGGACGTAGATGTGCTTCTGCACGATGGCACCGCCGCCGAAGCCAGCGCCGCCGCCGAAACCAGCACCGCCGCCGAAACCGGCACCCCCACCGAAGCCGGAGTCGCCTCCGAATCCGCCGCCGCCGCCGCCGGAGGAGAACCCACCGGAGGAGAAGCCTCCGGAGGAGAATCCACCGCCTGAGCCTCCGCTGATGCCGCCGAAGCTGCTGGAGCTCAGGCCGCCGGAGGAGAAGCCACCGCCGTGGCCGCCACCATGGCCGCCGCCGAGGCTGATGCCACCGCCGTGGCCACCACCGTGGCCGCCGCCGCCGCCGGGCGCGCTATAGCTGTATCCCGCCTCGGGTCTCGCCGAGCCGAGTGCCGCTACGGCAGCTAGTACCTACGAAGAAATTAACTTTTAGAACACTGATAACTGACCGCTCATCTGTATCGAGCACCGATCCGGCGATGGATGCAGCTGAGCGGTCGCACTGAACAATCCGATCAGGAAGCGCTCGGGGCGCGGGTCACACACAGGTCACATGTCACTTTCACTGCACACGGTACCTACCAAGAATGCTTTCATGTTGTCTCACGGAGGTCTCGTGGTTGTGTGATGCTCTGTGCTAGCGTCGGTTGGTTTATATACTGGTGGATCGTCGGCGCCTCTCTCCCGGGCTCTTCCTAAGATTCGGCCTTCGGACCACCGAGAATTATGATTTTAATGACATTCGTCCGATTCTTCTACGGTGAAAACAATGTGGCTCTTGAACCATCGGTCACTTTCGCGGGCGACAATAGGCGATGGGTGGATAACATTTATGTTAGAATTACTTAATTAGTATTTCTATTTTAAAAGGTGTTAATGACGAGATATTTTCACTTTGCGTTTTCGTTTGTGGAGCAACATAGTTTTTTCAAACGAAGATGTTCTGTGTAAAATAGAATATCTTACGTGCTTTTACTTCCTCATGGGTAAGTCGTTTTTGTTGGCGGTGATTACAGCTGATTGCAGTGTCTGAACATTACTCGGCTGCAAAACATTATTATTTTATTTCATGATAACTAAACATTCTTAAAAATAAAGAAAAGTTGTAAGTAGGTATAAAAAATATTTGATAAATTTCATCACGAAAGTATAATATGACTATGACTGTAATTCAAATAATTTCTTAGGTCTATTTTTTTAAATAAGTAGAGGTACATCCAAATCATAGTCAAAATTTGCAAGGAACATAAGTTAAAAAGTAAAATATATTTTGGAATGAAGATCATGGTGACTACCCCTTTAAAGACTTGTATTTAACCGACTTCAGCATAAAGAGAGGATCTATGTACAGTACCTATGTTTTTTCTCTTTTATAATCAGATCAGCGATATGTACAATATTTTTTTTTTAATTCCTTTCTTCAACGTAATAATAAAATAAAATAGGTTTGACGCATACAACCACCTTTGTGATGGAACTATCGATCAATCAGAAAAGTATTTTATTTACAGCTACACAATTTCTGAGTAAGTACCTATATGATTTTAATATCATGGAAAATATAGCAAAACTTACATAGACAAAAGTTGCAAGAAAAAACTTACTAATAACATTTTCCGACACAGGATTGTCCCTGTATCTCCTGTGGACATACTCCCTTCTGATCTCTAGATCCTTTAAGTATGTCCTCATTTATTTGGAAGTGCCCCTGACTACCCCAGTCACTTCCAAATCAATATGCTACATTATTATGTTGCACATTTCCACATTTTACAGAATTAAAAAAAATGAAAAAATGAAATATGATCACGACTGTATATCCCAGGGAGCGGTAGACATTTCTTTCAGATCTTAATGCAATTTTTAGATCCTTTTTGAAGATGTCTAAGGGGGTAGTCAGACAGAGGTATGTCCAAATACATATTTGGTACATGCACACTTCTTGCAGAAGTTAACTTTCCATACGTGACAGGTTGCAAGCCCATCGACGCTATTAGAGAGCTAACTGGTTTCCTCACGATGTTTTCCTTCACCGTTAAAAGCTCATGTTAAAGCGCATATAAATTTTTCGATGCGAAAAGTTCATTGATGCACGGCCGGATTCGAACCCACGACCTTCGGAACGAAAGTCGAAGTACTAATCCACTTGACCAACACGGGTTTTTTTTACAGAATTTAGTATTACAATACAAACTGGTTGTCCTTTTTTCTTTTCCTAAAGAGCTCGTGTTAAAGTGCATAAATATTTTGCTAAACAAAAATCTATTCGACGACCTCTGTGGCGCAGTGGGTGAAAGCCCGCCTGAGACGCAGTGGTTGCTTGAACCCGCAACCCGCTGCGGGACAAATGTATGCATGATCTGCAAATATTTGTTTCGTGTCTGGGTGTTTTCCATGTATAATATGTATGTATTTACAAAAAAAAAAAATTATCTATGTAGTGTATCAGTCATCTGGTTACCATAACACAAGCATTAAATTGCTTAGCTTGGGACTAGATGACGCTGTGTGGAATGTCCAAGGATATATATTTATTATTTATTTATTATTATTATTATTGGTGCGATGCCGGGTCTCGAACGTACGATCTTCGGTAGTCCAGGCTGTCCAGGTAGACTGTATCACTGAGCCAACGTTTTCTATTTGCGTAAATTAAATCAATACCAATAATTTCTCACTTCAGAGAATAAACCGTTTTATTCCATGCGAAATTGGAATTCTCGGTTTCTCTGTAAATAAAGTATTGCTTCTGAAGTAAGTTTTCATGTCTTCAAACACTAGGCTACATCATTTTCTTTTAAATCTCTTGCCAATAACTCTGTTACAGATATATTCTTGTTTATTCACATTTGAAAATAGATTTTTGAATGTTAATAAATATATATTTTTTACCTGTATATGGAATGTTAACGTCTGCAAAATGTGGGCCAATGTATTTAGACATACCTCTGACTACCCCATTAGACATCTTCAAAGGATCTACAATTCCTAAAAAATACCTGAAAAGAATAATGTCTACCTTATCTTGGGAATATAGTCGTGATCATATACTTAGGTAAGTATATACCTAAGACCTAATTATGATATGTATATGATATGTTATGATATGAGCCTTTTTGTGGATTTTTATTTTCTTATTTCAAAGATTTTTGTCAACATTTTTCCTTATGAAAACTTTCGTGAGTCGGTACTAGAAATTATATTATCACACGGGAAATTACGTAAAAATATCTTCGATTTAGATACCCACAATGTTTCGATTCATCCCGAGAACTCGGTGATTGTTTTGCTTATATTCCTGAGTATTTCCAAATGTCCTATAAAAAGCCTTTACATTTTTACTAGATGGATAAAATACTTTAGTGATTGATTGATACAGCGTCAGGAAGCAATCTTTTGACTACACCTTACGGGACACTATGCCTGGGACATTGTTGAGATGAAATGGGCTTGCCAAGCACCTATTAGTAGGTCCTATACCATCCTCCTAGTTTAGCCGGCCATATCCACAGGAAAAAAAATAGTCAATACGTGTGGGGCTGACTAAGCCGCGGGTTTTCGGCTCACGATGTTTTCCTTCTCCGTTTAGAGCTCGTGTTATTTAGGCTCAACTCACACCAAAAGAGCATCGAATAGAGCGAAGCGAAGCGCAGTTTTATGAGAAACTGCGCTCGAACGAGTCGCGAGGATGCCCGCGGCTTCGCGGGAATTCCGGCGAATTCCAATACGCGCGCCTTCTCTGCGATAATAAGTATTATAGTAATGAAAATAAAGTTGAAATTCGTATGACACTGAAACTGCGCTTCGCTTCGCTGCTCTTCGATGCTCTTTTGGTGTGAGTTGAGCCTTAACGTCGCTTTTCCAATCAACTTAAAGTCTGGTTTCTGTACATGTTCTATTATACGAGTATTCTATGCCTAACACATTTGTAGCTGCAGGCGAATCAATAAAACTGAGCAGTGGGTCGTGCATAATGACTGAACTCGTCTAGACGAGAGCATAACGTTATTTGATTGTATCAATCCAATGAGTTACATAAAGCAATTAGTAAATCTAATCTTTGTGGTGGCGGAATGGAATGCATCGACTTTCAAAGATTCAACTCTCGTGAACAATCTACATTATTTTTGATCTTCATTTGTATATGGAAAACATCATTTTAAATCTATAGGTACTTACAAAATGTTTTGTCCTGAATGAATGATAAAATAAAGGCCGTCACACCGTAGCTATAATATATATTAATAAATTATAGCAAGGCATATTACGATATATTTTCTATACAAATATTCAAGTGACCGCACACGCAGCTATAATATAATTTGTATAGAAAATATATCGTAATATGCCTTGCTATAATTTATATTAATATAGGTATATTATGACGGGCTTAAACTGCTGATCGTAAAGACCTTGTAAGTAGGTCTACTCTACAAAACAAAAACGATGCATCGTGCCAGTAATTACAGGTCAGCTTATGTTGGTGGAAACTGAATTCGGAAGATTAACCAACATATAGCTGGCCTGCGATGATTGCCACGATGCATCGTTTTTGGCTTATAGAGAAGAGGAGCTGAAACTTGGAAATTGTTGGGAAAAAAAATAATAAAGAAAAACTCTTTAAATAAAGTCCTACGTCAGAATTGGCCACTGTGTGTGTGGCACCTGAAATTAATTAATTCCATTCTTTTATGTTTTTCTTGAGAAACCTCTTTACCTTTGTAACAACAATAAATTATACCCACATAAATTGATAACTTCATATTGATAATTGACCTTCCCATTAAAGTCGGTTATGAAGTTGTTTAGCAAAGAGCTTACCCAACTTATACATATTCATAGAAATTATAACATTATATTTTATGTTACTTCTTTGGTTCATTGGTGATTAACAAAGGGGCATATAAACGGGCTCTTAAAATTGCATCTTGTTGGCAATGTTATTGAGCAATATAGCAATATATTTGCAACCAATACCCTTGCTGCAATTTCATAGTGCAGGATAGTGCAATACATTGCCGAGTGTAGTCCAGCAATATTCTGCAATTTAATTGCTGAGAATTTTTCTATGTACACGCCAAGCTCTATTGAGGCTAGATCTCAGGAGTTAAGGGCGATATTGCAGTTAAGTCAAAGCGGGATAATTGTCATTACTTGACATGTCAATATCGCCGGGCAACACTGCAATTATTGTAATGTGTTGAGCTATCTAGTCAGCAATTTGGCTGCTATACAATTGCAACAAGAAATTGTCGAAAAAATTGCCCGTTTAGAAGCTACTTAATATGTACCTACCGAGAAATGTATAACTGATGTAATTTGGTATTGAAATCGAAAGGACTGATATTAAATAAGAAAGTCGAAATGAGTATTGATGATGCGACAAAAACGGAAGTATTTACTATTGATTTAATGTTAATCATAGATTAGCCTTAATTCCATAAATTCTAACAATATTTTTAATCCTTGCCTTTAAAAAATAGGGTGTTTTAAGTTTGGATTGTGTATCTGTCTTCAATAAGTCTTTTTTAAGGTAAAAAGTAAGTTCGTATGAGCAAGTGGCCAACTCTGGTGACGGAGTTTTTAGGCCGCCTTAAGGCCTCCGTCATTTTTTAAGGTGTCTTTATAGAATAAGTACTCTCCGTATTCTTAGATGTGTCAATAAATTCAGCTAAGCCTACACTCGAATCTATAAACAAGTACATAATTGCCTGTTGCTAAGTAATTTAATAGCAAAATAATTGCTTGACAGTTACCTAGTAGACAGTAGAATTTTCCATTAAAAAATCTTATTCTATATTCGAGTAAAATAATACCTGTCAAATCAAACACCAAAATGGCCGGATTCTCAATGCTTAATTAAGTAAAGGAAATGGTGACTATTACCACAGTTATTATAATACTATGCTATTACTCAGCTCAGAATTCTAATTTTAGACAGTTACTTCAAGCAATTACTAAATTATGGAATAAAAATCGTTACTTGAGTAATTACTTTTACGAAAGGAATCACTTTGACTTGTTTATAAATACGGGTGTTAGAGTTGAGTTACTTCGATTGAGTCCAGAAAATATTTTAAAATTGTGTTAAAACAACAGATACAAAAGAAACAAGTAGAAAGTAGGGAATGTTTATCATTATGTGAATTGAATTTATGAAGAAAATTTAATTCATCTGAAATACACGATTCATTTAATTTTTATTATAATCAACGAGGATAATAAACTTGATTGGCGTGTGGTTACCGGAATACCTACGAATTTGCCAGTAATCATTAATTTCTCAAGCCGATGTTTGTATAGAAATCTGTGTGGTAATAGTGAATGCAAGCAGTTAGAATTTATGCCGAATTAAAAACATTCGCTCAGTGGCGAGGTCAGTGAGCGGTCAGAGGTAACACTGCACTTTTTGATTAACACAAAATGTACCTATAATAAAAAATTAAAATAAATATTTTTTATGCTTCTCTGCCTCACGCCGCACAAAATTATAGCCATGCTCGTAGCTATAATTATAGCGATTGAGGAATAGTTCCTAATCTAATT
The DNA here is from genome assembly GCA_963582015.1 of Xanthorhoe designata. Taxonomy (NCBI): domain Eukaryota; kingdom Metazoa; phylum Arthropoda; class Insecta; order Lepidoptera; family Geometridae; genus Xanthorhoe; species Xanthorhoe designata. Next base: position 9,278,045 of record OY757044.1, on the reverse strand, counting down.
TAATTAGGTTTTAGACAAGTTTCAAGTCAAGTAGACTGGATGCCGGGTTCCTATAGCCAACTAACGGATGTCCGTAGGTTGGTCGTCATAGCAACGTTGTTTATTCAACACAAAATGTATGAGACTTTTTGACAGATAACAACGTTGCTATGACGACCGACCTACGGACATCCGTTAGTTGGCTATAGGAACCCGGCATGAATGATCAAAGTTACATCAAAATAGGTACAATTAAATAAATTACAGGGTCCTCTGTTCCTGAAGTCAAAAACGTCAGCTCCCAGCGTCAAAATTAATTACTTAATTACAAAGGTTATAGTGTAGTAGTTTGTTTTGTAACAAAATACTATATTATTTTAGCTATAACTTGTTTTAAGACTTGTTTACAATTTAATAATCGATGTCTGTATGCGTGAAACTAACGCCGCCGCCTATTTTATTTTATTATTACGTTGAACAAAGGAATTTAAAAACTGAATGTTCCATTTGTGAAACCTATCTATAAGCTTTTTTTTAATAGCTCTGTAATAGATTATTTTGTATAGTTTAGGAGTAGCGAAGTTGCACTTGGTGGCCACCAAACTCTGTTTTCGCTACTTAACCCTCAAATCTACAGTGTATTTTTTTCAAAGTGAATAATACAGTATTGTAGATATATAAATGGATAATCAGAAGCACTCCGACGCCGTCTGAGGTAATATAGACTCTTAATAGTAGGAGCTTAACCACAAGCCTTACTCGGGATCAACAAAAACGAAGTTTCGTAACAATTTTCGGGTTCCAATTATGTTGGTGACCTATTACGAATTCAGAATCCACCAACATAAGCTGACCCCGAAAATTGTCACGAAACTTCGTTTTCGTTGATCCCGAGTACATACGGCCTCAGAGTTGGCCACTTGCTCATACAAAGTTACTTACTTTCGTTACGTTAGTTCGTGCTGACGCAGAAGCCGCCTAATAATTTGAATAGAGCCATTGTGTTAGCTTTTGTTTACTAAAACGCATTGCAAATAAGATTACACGGGTAATGGCAGTTGTATAACTATTTTAATGTTATTCCTCATAGATAAGTATATTCGTATAGATACGCAACTCATCTGGTGTTCACACACGCTTCGTCTTTTGTTACAAAAAATGGAATACTGACCCCCCGACAGATTCTGACAGATCTTCTGCTTTGAATCACTATTTAACCTAAAGAGGGCATTTCCATAAATATATTTGATATACATGCCAAAATTTTGTAGAAGTTAGAATTTCATATTATTCAAGACGATTAGACAACAAAAATATTAAAACCAGTTTTCATCTTTTTGTGTGCATTTTTCTACTGCCACTGAATAGATTTAGCATCTCAAACTTTTTCCTCAGTATAATTCGCATAGGAACCGAGCCGTGCCTATCTTGTATCAAATTCAAATTCAATTATTGAAGTGTCTTAAAAGGTAGGTACACTGACATTTATAAAGAAAATATAATTCTGAGTAGATTTTTGTACTACTTGAATATACCTACAATCGACAAAAACTAGTTTATCCCACTAATCCCACTAATATTATAAAGGTGAAAGTTTATGTGTGTGTAAGTGTGTTTGTTACTCTTTCACGCTCAAACGGCTGGACGGATTTGAATGAAATTTGGTACCAGAATTGCTTATACCCTGGATTAACAAATAGGCTACTTTAAATTCCTGAAAAGTGCAGTGTTCCCGTAGGATTCGTGCAAAAGGTAGCTGTCAGACAAAATAACTTTATAGATGGCAGCACAGGCAAAAATATTACTCCTTCACGCTCAAACAGCTGGACGAATTTGAATGAAATTTGGTAGCAAGATTGTACCCTTGATTAAATAATAAGCTACTTTAAATTCCTGAAAAGTGCAGTGTTCCCGTGAGATTATAAACCAAATTATTCATCAAAATAGTTTCGGTAGTTTGGCCGTGCAAAAGGTAGCTGTCAGGCAAAATAACTTCATAGATGGCAGCACAGGCAAAAATACAACTCCTTCACGCTCAAACGGCTGGACGGATTTGAATGAAAATTGGTAGCATGATTGCTTATACCCTGAACTAAAAAATACGCTACTTAAAATTCCTGAAAAATGCTTTGACTTCGTGGGATTATTAATCAAATTAATTAAAATAGTTTATACAAAATAGTTTGGTCGTGAAAAAGTAACAAAATAATTTCAATAGATGGCAGCACAGGCAAAGTTACTATTCCTTCACGCTCAAACGGATGGAATTTGAATTAAATTTAAAAGCAGGATTGTTTATTCCCTGGATTAACAAAAAGGCTACCTTAAATTCCTGAAAAAAGCAATGGTTCCGTAAGATTATAAACCAAATTATTCATCAAAATAGTTTGGCCGTGAAAACGTAACTTTTAGCCAAAATATTGTTAATAGATGGCAGCACAAGCAAAGTTATAACTCCTTCACGCTGAAACGGCTGGACGGATTTGAATGAAATTTGATACCAGGACAGTTGATATCCTGGAGGCTTCTTTAAATCCCTTAAAAGCGTATCTTCCCGTGAGTTTATCAAAATACTTAAATTATGCTTCTTTTAACTCAAACGGCTTAGAGGATTTCAAATATTGTTTATTTTGACCCGATAATCTCACGGAATTGGTACTTATGTACGCAGATAAATCTTCGATAAACATATTTCTGGCTCAACATAAACCATTAGAACAAAGTTTAAATTTGTGTCTTCAATTAACATAGGTACCAGGACCTCATTCATCATCGCTATTTTATTAAATTTCCCACAATTTCGGATCGCTGCAATTCTAAATCCTCGCTGCGCTCGCTTTGCTCGGAACCGACCAGCGCCTTATCTTTGAGCACCATAAGCAAACATAAGTGTCAGTCATGACGAATTTGTCTTAAAAATTTCGAGTCTAAGAAACTCGATGCGCTTGCTTAGTTCGATGCTCGCTTCGCTCGCACGGTGGCTTCTTGAACATTTTGCTAGCAAATTGAACTACCTATGTCAGGCCATAGAATAAGAACAGACCAGCAATCAGCCTTTTCTATGAGCACTATAAGCAAAATCAAGTGTCACATGATGCATTTTTTTTTAAATTTCGGTTTAAAAGGCTCGCTATGCTCGCTTAGTTCGAAGCTTACTACGCTCGCTTGGTTCAAAGCTCGCTTCGCTCGCACGGTAGCTTCTTGAATATTTGCTAGCAAATTGAACTACTTATGTCAGACTATAGAATAGGAACCGACCAACAGTCAGCCTTTTCTATGAGCTCCCTATGCAAAATCAAGTGTCACGTCAGGACGCATTTGTTTTTAAAAATTTCAGCTCGCTTCGCGAGATTAAGACGCTTGCTTTGCTCGCTTAGTTTGAAGCTCGCTTCGCTCGCACGGTAGCTTCTTCAATATTTTGCTGGCAAATTGATCTATGTCAGACCAAAAAATAGGGACCGACCAACAGTCAGCCTTTTCTATGAGCACCTTAAGCAAAATCAAGTGTCACATGACGAATTTGTCTTAAAAATTTCGGCTCGCTGCGCTCGCTTGGTTCGAAGCTCGCTTCGCTCGCATGGTTGCTTCTTGAATATTTTGCAAGCAAGATAAACTATGTCAGACCATATACCATATATCCGACCAGCAGTCATCCTTTTTTATGAGCACCAAAATCAAGTTACAAATGACGCATTGGTCCTAAACAAGGAGCAAAATTAAAAAAAATATTAAAACTTTTTCAATTACGTAAGAAGAGAGTAATTTTTAGCACTCTCGAGGTGCATTTTTATTCATATCTCTGACGATCCTCATCAGACCAAAAAAAGAATCATAAAAATCGGTTCACCCAGTCCACGAATTGAGAACCTCCTCCTTTTTTTAAGTGTTTAAAAAATGTATTAACTTATTCACCGCGGGTAACACCGCGGGGCACAGCTAGTACATAATAATTATGTATTAAGTAAGTTCGTAAAAGCAAGTGGTGACGAACGCCCACCCTAAATAATATAGTCCTACGGGAAGTTCGTTTCTATGCGAGTACGAGTAGGTATCCTACTTGTTTAACGGTATTATGTAAATGTACTGAGTATTTCACGGTATTTCTATTGGATGTACATCTCTAGGTACGTGATATGGCGTCTAAATGCTTCTCAAGTCATCAAGTGGACCTACGTGTTTACATAATTATGAAGTCATGCAACTTGGACGATAGGTAAACATCATTTTTTGTATGGGAATTAAAATTATTTAGCTTTAGCTGTATTACAGCTGTAATACAGCCATACTCTTACCCAAATGTAGATTCTCCGGAAGAATCGACAACACGTCGATATCTAAATAGACGATATTTTTACGTGAGTCAGCCCGTGTGTTAGTTATAATGAACATTTAATTATTTATCTCGATTTATATTATTTCATTATGGATAACAAGTTGTTATTAACAAGCCAAAATTAGTCTATCTATACCAATATTATAGTAAGAACTTTGTATGTTTATGTGTTACTATATTTAAGTTCGCTGGGCGGGGCGGTTGGGGCGGGGTATAATTTAATAAAATATAATTAATTATTATTCCGAAACGCAAAATCTATGAATGTCCCGATATTCGGTTAAGCATACACACATGTACAGACCAGGGTGCGTAGACAAGTGACAAATGTTTCGTATCTATTCTCTTTCTATTATCGCTACACCTTTGTTTTGACATTTCTGATCGCTCGAGTTTTCGTCGTCGAATGTCAATTCTTATACATTTTGTTAGTTTCTAATCGAAAGCGATTGTCGATATGTAACATGGCTAGGGCAGCAGGATGACCATGAAAAACACAGAGAGATAAGACAAAATAAAAATGTACTTTTCATTAGCACAGTTCAAGGTTAAAATAAAAAGTGCATTCACTCAGTCACGGTCATTGGGCCCAGAATAACAGTTAATATTGAAAGGTTTAAATTTTTCTTTCCCAATTCTCCCATTAGATGCAATACAAATCAATAAAATGGTCAAGTAAGAGTAGGGTCATGCCTTTGAGGTTCTGTATAGCATTTTCTGGGTTTTAAAGTAATTTATTTATGTTATGTATGTGTTAAAGAGTATTGAAGTATTCTATCATTTATCAGGCATTAGAATCACCTAGCATGTAAAACGAAACTTAAGTGATCCTTGAGGTCCTACAAGAATAAATGATTTTTTCTTTCTTTCTTTCTTTCTTTCAGTTTCCCATTATATAGACATGCATAGCAAAGTTCTACATAATGGTGTGTAAAATGTCTGGCATTTCTTACTAAAAATAAGTGGGTTAAGATGAATATTTCCTCATTTTCTTATCTAATCTTATCTAAATAGCCCACTGGATCCCACTGCTGGGCAAAGGCCTTCCCTCCCTTTTTCCATTCGCCTCGGTGTAGGGCTTCTGTCAGCCAGCTGGTGGAGTACTCGTCGAGTTCGTCCCGCCATCTCCGCTTGGGCCGACCACGAGGAAGTTTAATGCCTTGTGGGACCCACTCAGTGGTGATTTTAGCCCACAATCATAAACTACAGAACAATTACTACAGATCCGAAAGAGTAGGTAGACATCTACCCCACATTGGGTAATACAGTCGTAAAGAGTTTTTTTACTTTTAGCCATCGTTCACTCAAATTTTATAAATATCATACTTACCATTTTTATACGAGTTTATAGACCTTTAAAACAAGAGTTATTTTACGGAACCCTAAAAACTATCATAATACTAATAGTTTCCGTTGTAAAGCAATCATTTTGAAACTATAATCGGTCTGGTCGAGATGGCTCCGATAATTTCAGATCATGATTGGGGAACCTAGGAAGCGATGGCCATTCACTGCTAGGGGGAGTGCACAATGGACAAACTTTAAAGAACTTTTAAGTTCTAAAAAGGCCTGGAACCCCGAAAACGGTGAAGGAACACATTGAGGACAGTAACCGTTTTAGATAGAAATGCAAAATGCTTAAAAAACGGACAAATTATTTTTAAATTAAGTATTAGGAAAACTTACAGCTAGAACAAGGCAATAGAAAAAAAAACTTAACATGCACCTATTTTGTAGGTACAGGTTTGCTGAAGGCCCATTGAAAGTTTCCATTTTTTCATTTGCTTACGAGCTTAAAGTAAAAATCGATCTAAAACTTTGTCTCCCTAGATATGCTACAATCTCTATGCCCTCAGATTTTCTGGGTTTGGCGGGTAGATTTTACCAAGTCAGTGTACATACATCTTTATATTACAATGCAGTTCGCGTCGAGAGGACTTTCTAAACTCATAAATACACAGATTCGCTAAATGTGATGTCGACCGCGGGACGGACGGGTCAAACTTACAAAAATATTGGTAACTTACGGAAAGTATTTAACTCAATTCTTTTTTCCTCTGTGTTTATTTCTTTATTCATAAATTATATTCTAACTAAGCAAAATAATAGTAAGAAAGAAAGAAAGAAAGAAAAAATCATTTATTCTTGTAGGACCTCAAGGATCACTTAAGTTTCGTTTTACATGCTAGGTGATTCTAATGCCTGTTCCAACGCGACTCCCTACACACACCCCTACCTACAGTAGGTATGAAGACCAAAATAAAAATTAAACTTTAATTCATACTGCAAAATCGATAAGTAATAAATACACCATGTCGCAAACTATTTTGAATAAATATATCCTCTGAAGATGTCTAAGGGGGTAGTCAGAGGTATGTCCAAACATATTAAGTAATTGCCCATATTTGAAGAAGTTTTTCAGTGATAGGTTGCAAGCCTATTGACGCTATTAGAAATCTAACTGGTTTCCACACAATGTTTTCCTACACCGTTTAGAGCTCGTGATATCAGCACAGCGCATTTAAATTTTTCGAAGCCATGCGAAAGTCGAAGTCTTGAGTCGATCGAAATCGAAAAGTCGAGAGTCGATAACTACTTTAATATCTATGAAGCATCGGAACAACATATAAAAATATACATCTCTTAAGAATGTGCCTCTTCGAAGGAGAATAATTAGGATAACACGCATTTTGGATTTTATTAATTAAAAGGCATTTATGCTTAATACTTCGTATATAATTAGTAGCATCCAATGTCGATGAAAAATCTATATTTATGAGGCATTATCTATTTCATAATTAATAATTACAGATCATTAATTAATCGCTGCCAAAATAAGAAATCCGAAACACTAAATTATTACACGAAACACACTATTTTGTGGCGAAATAATTAAAAACATCGACGGCGTTTACAAAATTAATTCGTTGTTCACGAATTAACTTAGGTAAGTATTTGTAATTTAAATAGTTTTATATTAAGTTTAATTAAAAGATGCTCACATATTCATGAATCAAAAGCTTCGTATTGAATATCTTTCTAATTGATTATGCGATGCAAGATTATGTTGCATACAATTAAATTGACTGTCATCATGACTATGCATCTAAACAACAGTTGCTTGCAATTATTGATCGTCAATTATGCGCGCGTAATTATTGCATTACTTATTGCTGTGGTACAGTCAGCGTCAAATTGATATGTGCGTCTAGAGTAGTCAAAATGATCTGAAAAACATAAAAGCAATTTGATATAAGCAGTTGGAATCATCATATTGTTGCAAGCTGCTCAGGTATAGGTGCTTGCAACAATATGATGACTGTACGTACAAGAAAATGGCATCATGTAAAATTATAAATGGTACTTAATCCTGATTTGACACTTCTGACCACGAGACTTATCCTCATCGAGCGCCAATTCCTCTATCCTCTATCCTCTAGGTACATGCAAGTACATGTTTTGCTTCCATAGCGAAAGTGATTGTTAAAGAGTAATATGAGGGGGGTGCGACGCTGTAGTGCCTGAGATATTGTTAGAGTTAAAGCAGGCTTGCCCAGCACCTAAATACAACTATCCTATCACCTTTTACCAGTCATCCGGTTACCATAACACAAGCATTAAGTTGCTTAGCTTGGGACTAGATGACGCTGTGTGAAATGTCCAAGGATAGTTATATATTTAGCTTAATCATTTGCAGAAAGACTGCACACGAGTGGGGCTCACTAAGCAAAAAGTATTGAGAAATATATTTGTATCTTTATTACTAACGTTTGTAATATTTCAAATGCGTTTTTAGAAATTGCATAAATTAATTAAAACCAATTTCGAAACGTATATTCAGGACATAAGCGTTTATAATAGCTTTATGGTATTATCTAAGAGGACCATTAGTTTTATTATAAAAATCGAGAGGAAACCAGTTTTGGAGTCGGAAATCAAGTGGTTCCTTTGTATGACATGTGTTTGCGTAACTACCGAATTGTTTGTTATGGAGAAAGGAGTATAGGACTATGTTACATGATATAGTTGCAACATTAGACTAGAAACATCGTTTTTTTTAACCGACTACGGCGAAGCAAAAAGGATGGTTATGATTCTTTCGATTTCTTACTTGATCAGGGCCTTACTCCGGATCAACGAAAACGAAGTTTTGTGTCAATTTTTGGGTTCCAATTATGTTGGTGAACTATTACGAATTCAGTATCCACCAACATAAGCTAATCCCTAAAATTGTCACGAAACTTCGTTTTCGTTGATCCGGAGTAAGGCCATCTGTCCATAGATATCTTAAAAAAACAGAATTGTGTCCAGATTGTGATTTTTTTATTGATATAAAGAAAGAAAGAAAAATCATTTATTTTGGTAGCAAGTGGCCAACTCCTAATGCCACTTACGGTCACCCATCCAAGTTGTGACCGCTCAGAACGTTGCTTAACTTCAACGATCTATCAAGAACGTCTTCGCCACGGCGCTTCGGATTTGAACAGAGTAGTAAAATAGTCTATAATATATAACATTACTTTATAAGTACCTACGTTCGGCCAAATAGGTATGTAGTTTACCATCCTACGATTGAGTCATTTTAACATCATGGAACAACAAGGTCGATTTCCACTTGCAATAACATTATGAATTGACAATGGTTCTAAGCATATAATGGTCGAACAGCTATTTAACCCCAGGGCGATATGGTCATATCGCGATTTAGTCCCAAAGCGATCTAGTCACATCCGCTGCCTAGTCAAATAGAGATGTAGTCGTAAAGCTCCTAACCCGTTCTCTTTAATATATTCACGTCATGCCATTGTGTCAAGTTCGAAATTCGAATCCTCGCAAGAAAAAGTCAACCTATACGAGAAGAATAATATTAAGATCTCACAGTGCTCTCAATCAATAGACAGGAACACAGATAGGATTTCTAACTTGAATTATAATGACATGGTAGTGGCTAAATGCGTGGCACAAGCAGTGCGAAGTACTGCGAAGCCAAAATAAAGAAGAAGAAGAAGAAGATCTCACAGAACCTTTGTCAAAACTGGTAGACCACTTTCTTGGCCGACAGTACCTATATAACAACGAGCAATAGCAATAGCTCCTCTACTAACCTATAGACCTTCAATGTTGAACTTTAAAACGAAAGTAAACATCGATCACATAAAGGATGTTACATAAGAAACATTTATTGTCGAGCATTGCCGGTTAAGATACAGGACGACTTTTTTCGGAAGCAGGTTTTAAATTACACTCGTATTTTATTACTTACTAGCTGTACCTGGCAGGTTTATTGACGAACTCTGTGGCACAGTGGGTGAAAGCACACCAGAGGCAGAGGTTGCGGGTTTGATTCCTGCCGCGGGACAAATATTGTGATCTGCAAATATTTGTCTCGAGTCTGGGTGTTTTCTATGTATAATATGTATGAATTTACAACAAAAAAAACTGCAACTTAACACGCTTCCTGCAGACCATAATTTATGCCACTAGCGGTCACTTATCTATTTTCATAATGCGAGGAAGGTCGCTTCTTCAGAACGCTTCAAAAGTCTACCTATCTCATTTGGCAAGATTTAAAAAATATGAAAACCGTCTCCAAATTTGTAAGAAAGCAACTTCCTGCACTGTCAAGGTGAATTTAGAATAGAATAGAAAAGTTTTTATTTTCCATCAACATAAACATGGGTAACATACAAATGAAAAATACTTATACACTTAAGTACTTACTTTTTGTTAATTTCTGTTGATAACTCCGACATCTTCCAGGTTCAGTATTTTGAGACCCGGCGGGAATATAGCTTGTTTTCCTATTTGTACCTACTTACCTACCTATATTACCTGTCTTGTGTCCATCTATGATATTGTTTTTTTCTATTGTGTTTGTGTGTGTGCTGAATAAATGTTTATATTATCTTATCTTATATATTCCATCAATAAAAAACGATTTTTTTAAATTGGTTTATTAGTTATCGGAATATTCGGTAAACATAAATAATAAAATCATAGCGGAACATAGAACGTCCTCCTTTATTGAAGTAGGAAAAGTGTCTAAGCACAATTTACACACGCATACTAAAGCTAAAAAAATAAGGAATTATATTTAAATATGGCCTAGACTTAAAATTTCCTAGTCAAAAAGTGAAATTCCCAACTAATGAATCAATAATTTCTAACACTTCAACATTGCAAAAGCAGAGAAAGTGTTTTACGAAAATTAACCTTTCGCCTTCAAAATCAATTTTATGTGTTAATATGCACAAATTAGTGGTTGTAACATTCGACTTTGAACTTTATGTTGTAATATATAAGATTGAAATACATACTCGAGTGCTACCGTCTTACACATTGCAATGTGTTGATGAACGTATTTTTATGCCGCGTTTACATTACGTTAGTGCTTGCATGCAAGTAGAATGCGACTGTGCTAGTGAAAAAGTAAAAAAAAAAAATTCATGCAGATATTTCTACATGCTTATAATTAGCTTCATTATCATCGTTATCCACAGCCTGGACGTAAGCCTCCCTAAATTCATGCCATCCACTAAGGTTCTGCGCAATAGTGTATTAATATTAGCGCAGCAATATTAGCTTCACTTGTAACTAACAACTGTCATAAAACATTGGAAGTCAACTTCAACCATCTCCTATTGTCGTATCTTATTGAAACTTTGTTTGAATGACAATACGGCTTTTTGACGGGAATTCGAGGTGCCATGTTGCCTTTTTTGTTTTATTTTCCAAAACTTGTGTTTTAGCGAATATTAATGTGTAATAATGGTGGATTATTAACTGTTAAGTGTTCGTGAACGTACATAAGTGTGGGCAAATGAAACAAAACTGGATATCATTGCATTTCGAGTTCTCTCAAGGAGTCCTTGTAATGCTGCAGTAAAGATCCCACATCTTTACTGACGCTGACTATGACTTTGACTTGACCTTGACTAATGACTAAATATGACTAAATATAACACATGGTAGTGGCTAAATGCGTGGCACAAGCCGTGCGAAAGCCAAATTATAAGAAGTGAAGAAGTGAAGTGAATGACAATACAATAATTTATATCTTGGGTGATCTGATGAGCGGGCTTTTTGACGGGAATTCAAGATGGCATGTTGTCTTTTTTGTTTTATTTTTCGAAATTTGTGTTTTGGCGAATATTAATGTGTAATAATGGTGGATTATTAACTGTTAAGTGTTCGTGAACGTACATAAGTGTAGGCAAATGAAACAAAACTGTACCTATATCATTGCATTTCGAGTTCTCTCAAAAAGTCCGTGTAAAGCTGCAGTAAAGAACCCACATCTTTACTGACGCTGACTATGACTTTGACTCGACCTTGACTAACGAAACGAAAATATATTATACACATGGTAGTGGCTTAATGCGTGGCAAAAGCCGGCGAAGCCAAAATAAAGAAGAAGAAGAAGATCTGATGAGCTCAGAGATGGATTGTGAAACTCTTTAGTAGCTCTTTGAACCATTCGAGTTTAGGCTCATATGCGTTTTGACGAGTCCAATATATTGAATTTGATGATGGAGCCATCATATCGGTGGTAGAGTTCTTCAGTGGTGACTTCTTCCTTTTCGTTATACACTTGACAGAGTAGTCGTGGTCATCATGACGAAGGGGTTGTGGCAATCTTGACGATTCTGCGCCATTCGTCGCGTACCGCAGCCTTTCTGGTGCATTCGTGCAGTGAACCATCCAATGCAGCCTTGATTTGGTCGGTCCATCTCATGGGCGATCTGCCACGTGCTCGTGTGCCCTCAACTCGACCCTGCACCACAAGGCGTTCTATGGACACCTCTCCGCGTCGCGACACGTGGCCGAAGAAGGCGAGGATACGAGATTGTACAGCAGATGATAGTCGCTGTTTGATGCCGAGTTCTTGAAGTATGGACTGATTGGTGCGGAACTCAGTCCACGAGACCCCAAGCATTCTTCTCCAGCACCACATCTCGAGAGCATCTACCTTCTTTTTCTCGCTTTCTCGAAGTTCAGTGGTGACTATTGAATCTTTAAATATCCCTGGACATTCCACACAGCTTTAATTCTATAACCTGCCTAAACTTTCATAAAAATGAAGATGCAAGTAACAATCATGTTTCCCATTCAAGTTACTCGTACCTACCTACTTGCAGGAAATACTCTTTTAAACAAATTGGCGGGACGATCTTGACGTGTTTGAGAAGGAGTGGTGGGAGATTGCCAAAGACAGGGGTCAGTGGAGGATTTTGGGGGATACCTTTGCCCAGCAGTGGGAGTCCAGCAGTGGGTAGGTTACTAAAAAAAAAAAAAAAATTTTTATTATCAGTCTACTATTAGGTACGGTTTAAAAATACATAAAACAATACATAATTTGAAGACGGTTAACAAAGAGATCATCGTCTCTAATTTTGTTCTTCGGGGGTCGACATCGAGCGAATGTTTTTAATAAACTGTTTTCACATTTTCCTATTAAAATATTTACTTGCATAATTTACCAGCCAATTAATTTGGTATGCTGCTACAATAAGGGAGATATTTATCCATCTGTTCGGTTCCCAGTGGAGCCAGTTTCACCATTACGCTTGGTTAAAAATCACAATACGTGAAATTTTTTGTCTAAAAGCGAGATGGTGATATATTTTATCATGATTATATATATATATTATATACTATTGTTACTGTACCTAATAAAATATATTTATAATAATGGAAGAGCGGGATCCTCTAATACAGGTATTTTCATACTTAAAAGGGGGTCCCAAACCCACGAATGTAATTAAGTTTTAAGTTACAGAAATAAAAACATTTGATTCGATTTGATTGATTTTATCATGAAAAAGAAGGAGAACGATAGATGATTATGATAGATAGATGCATGACGCATATTTTTCTGATAAAAAAATATCCTTGAACATTCCACACAGCTAGCTCCATCTAGTCCCAAGCTAAGCAACTTTATGATTGTGATAACACATGGTTACCATAATGCGGGCACTACACATTGGAGTGTTGAAACGTGTTGGTTCCAACATTCTAATGTAGGCATCGATCTTGGACGATTTTTGGACACAAACGGGTCATTGCTATTGGCCATTCTATTCGTAGCTAATTTTGGAACCAAGTTGAAGCCAATGTGTGGTGCCCGCATAGGGCAACATGGTTGTTAAAACGAATGGCCTCGGCCCGGCCCGGATACGGCCCAGTCTATTAAAAATCATCCCTACCTCCTCATTTTTTGAAATCAGTTAAAACAAAAATCCTAAAAAGCTTGAAACTCAAATATAAAAGTTTCAGTAAGGTTTTTTCAAATATAAAAGTAACGTTTAGAAGCGGTTGCTAGGCAACGGGCGTTGATCATACCTCTATCGATTGGATTATTATTTTACTTGTAAAAAGGCGAGTATCCTCCTAATTGGCTATTGACAGGATTTGATTGGGTGGATTAGAGTATTCGAATTCTTCACATTTTGATTAGGCTGGGGATAAAAGATTTTAATATTAAAGGAGTGTAAGCACAGATGTATGTATGTATGTATGGGGACCCCCTTTTTCGCATTTAGACTCAAAGGTGGTCCTTTATGCGTGGGGATGACCTGGCTCACTAGTTGTGAAGCCAGCCTAGCTCCTCCCAGAAGCACAGAAGTTTCCTGAGGTCTTCACAGGCTTCGAGGAGCGACCTCGGATTGTGTGTAAGCACAGATAAAATATACTATACCTACTAGTATAAGTAAGTTCGTATGAGCAAGTGGTAAACTCTGGTGACGGAGTTTTTAGGCCGCCTCAAGGCTTCCGTCATGGCTTAACGACTTTAAAAGCCGGGACCGACAATTTAACGTGCCCTTCGAAGCACGGAAGCACTCAGATATTTACTACTTGCGGTCACCCATTCAAGTAGTGACCGCTCAGAACGTTGCTTAACTTCGACGATCTACGTGACCTAGGTTAATTTTAATGTTGGTACCGCTTAACCCAGATAAGCCTGAAACTATTTTTTTTTTAAATCTTTGAAAAAGTTAATATATTTTAGTTATATGGGTCCTAAGTTAAATATAAAAAGTACTGAAAAAAATATAGGCTGTTAGGTTTTCAGGAAAACAGCCGTACTATATGTAGGACAGTAGGATAATAAGTAACTAAAAACCGTTGTTTGACAAAACTGCATGTAATAATTCCTTATCAAAAAAGGCGTACTAATGACTTATAAAACTTTGCTCTAATAATAAATGTTTATGAATGATAAGTCTCAAAACACTTTACACATAATCCAACATCGCATTTCTTACAGCGGGTCAAACATTTTTATAACACTGACAGCAGCGTGTTTGTTTTGATTGTGGTATAACCAAATGAAATGATTGATTTGGTCTCTTCTACTATCAGCGTGTTCATGCAGGGAAGGTCGACTTGGCCTTCTTTTCACAGTTTTTCTATTAGATTCAATCAAGGCTATCGCTACCCTCCTGCGAAAGCCTAGGTGGTCAAGTTTTCCATGGTTTTTCTTGTACAATTGCCATGCATTGTGTTCAGCAAGATCTATCATGTGTGTGAGTAGTGGCATATACCATTTCTTTCCTCTTATTCCAATTCGATTGTGAGATATATTCTCATCGGACCGGTCTTCTCCTCCCATATGTTTGATAGCAGTTTGATAGCAACCATATGGGGTTCCTTTATGACGCTTATTTTAGAATGCTCCTTGGACTTCAGGCCAATCTACTGGAGATCTTTCTAGGTCCTGTTTTCTCCATGCGTAAGTCCGCCTGGGTTTGGTTCGAGGTGCAGCGGGTTCCTCTTCCGTATAACTCACAGGATCCCTACCTTGAACCAATACTTCTGCGGGTTGAAGCAAAATGTTCCGTAGTAAGTAGTTCACCGTCATATTATCCTCTTGCCCTGAATTTTCATCGGTTGGACAGTCAGGATCAACAGGAGGTGGTAGAATACATATCATTATTTCCCTATAATCCTCTTCATCAACAGGTATATTTTCCAATGCATCTAAAATTGCATGCGCAGCCAACGGCCTGTAAACAAAGAGGTACTCGCATTATCCTACTGTCCTGTATGTAGAACACCCCTGATTGTAACAAGTATTCTCCACTTCCCAGGTTCTAATTTCATAATTTTTTTGTTTATTATACAGAAGAGGTTATCAACAACATGATTCTACAAAAAATAGTAACTATTCTATAAACACCGATTTTTTATACATACCTGTTATGGGACATATCTGGAAATCACTTTTTTGCACACTTATCAATCAAATATTGAGTAAATAACTTAGAATAACTTCAGATTTATACTTTATATTTAATAACGCATAGCCTTGTCACTTTAAATCACAAACAATAATACCCGTAAATGGAGAGGGTAGTCGTAAATATTTTTTTATTTCTACCGACCTATATGTAGGACAGTAGGCTTATCTGGGTTAAGCCGCAGCGGAAGCTAATGGCGCTGATTCTCTTGTAACACCGACTAGTTAAATTATTAGTTAAAACTGAAAGCTCTTATTTCGTTCACTTTAAAGTTCGAAACATGTTCGAAACAAAATAACATCCTGTTTCTTTGTAAATTAAATTAAAAATTAATACTGAGTTACATCTTTAAAATTTCTTTATTTTAGTAAAATGGAAGTGTATGAGGGTAGAATTGATCTAAGACCCCGCACAGATGAAAAACAAGGTTAAAAGTACCTTGTTCTTAAAATGTTATTTTCAGTGCTATAGCTTGATACGTTCAACGTTCAGATCGTAATTAGAGCTTTCGGTTTTATTCATAGTTTAGCTAGTCAGTGTGACAACAGAATTAGCGCCACTATGTATCTAATAAGTGATTGCTTGAATGTCATTGTGTTTATTTACACACAACTTAGCTGTCAAAATTCTGCAATTGTGAAAAGTAAATAAATCAAATCTATCGAAGGACAACTTGATTAGTGAAAGGTAGAATACGCCAGCGAATACGTGTTTACGATTATTATCATATTTCATATTAAATCATAATTAATAGTACCATTTACATGTAGGTATGTAATATATATTAGTTCGAAGTTTGAGATGCAATAAGAGTTAAAGTAAGTTTACTAGATATGTCACGTTTCTAGGAGAGTATTAGATGTGAATGTGGATGGATATAGGTGTAGAGGTAGGTCAAAGAAAGGATGGACTGTGTGAGGGATGACATGAGTAAGAAAGGAGTGAGTGCTGAGATGACGTCTGATAGAGGGAAATGGAAGAAGAATACATGTTGTGCCGACCCCACATAGTGGGATAAGGGCAGGAAGAAGAAGAAGAAGAAGAAGGTTGGTGAGTTTACATGTTTAATCGAGTTCAAAGACAAAGGCAAACAAAGCCATGACGGAGGCCTTTAGGCGGCCTAAAAACTCCGTCACCAGAGTTGGCCACTTGCTCATACGAACGAACGAAAAGACAAAGGAGGTTTTATGCTTCTCTGTAGGTATGTATTTTTAATGTACGAGTATTTTCACCGATTATTCCGTCTATACTGGATCGATTTTAAAAATTCTTTTTTGATTGAAAGAGTATACTTCCGAGGTAATAAAAAAAAACAACAAATGTTTGCATGTTCTGCAAATATTTGTTCCGGGTCTGGTTGTTTTTCTATGTATAATATGTAAGTAGGTAGTATATCAGTCATCTGGTTACCTTAACACAAGCATTAAATTGCTTAGCATGGGACTAGATGACGCTGTGTGGAATTTCCAGGGATATTTAATTATTTAATCCCTTATGTAATACAATTTGTAAATTAGATTTTGCTTTTTGCTACACTAGACTGATTTGAGACTTGCGAGCGGAAAAGCGGCCATTTTGAATTTCGTAATATTTTGAAAGAACACATTTATATTTCACACAAAAGGACTACTTTCATTTTGTGATTATAATTAAGAAACATAATTTTATAGCACAAAACTTTGACAGTTTTTTATAGAACTGGGTTTAATTTCGTTAAGTATGTGGTGAACTTATTTATATTTATCTATAAGTAATTATTTTATTTCATTCACGCATTACCATTCTATTTGTTAAGAAGTATGAAAACTATTTTGTAATTTTAGAAATAAGAAAATGTGAATAAATTTTGAATTTGGACTTGACACAAAATATGTCAATTTTCCAATCAGTCAACAAATTTATGTTTTTAGATTTCATAGTATTTTCTTTACCTTCTGTTCATATTATTTTAATAAATAGGCAGTATTAGTATCACAATAGGTATATCCTCTGGGTATATCATTGTGACCACACGCGCCCATAACTGGTGACCCCGAACAGAACACCACCGGAAAAAATGAGTGAACTTGCTGACTTGGCTGATCGTGTCCACGACATCGCGCCGGCATCCTTTCAAGTGGCAGCGACGTCCAGTTCCACTGCGGATACGCCATTGGACATCATGGCTCGACAGGTCACAGAGTTGACTAAACAAGTCAGCGCTCTCACCGCTGAAGTCCGTTCCCGTTCCCGTACCCGGAACCAAAGGCCATCAAGAAGTCGAGGAAATGGAGGACAAAGCCGTACACCTGCAAGGAGATCCATGTCCAACTACAGGAAGTTCCCTAGCTGTTGGTACCACTCCAGGTTTGGCGCTCAAGCTGACAAGTGCATCCAGCCCTGCGATTTCAAATCGGGAAACGACAGGGGCAGTCGGTAATGGCGGCTGAAGATTGCCCTTCTACAACTGGTCGTCTATTCGTCACAGATCGTAGATCGGCCGTCCAATTCTTGGTCGACACGGGTAGTGACTTGTGCGTCGTACCACGATCTGCGTTTCGACAGCGTGTGAAATCGGACTATCAACTGTGTGCAGCCAACGGTTCCTCCATAGACACTTACGGTTGGGTTGAAATGAATCTCAATTTAGGCCTCCGTAGGGATTTTGTGTGGCGTTTCATAGTCGCGGATGTCACGAAACCTATCATTGGTGTAGATTTTTTATCTCATTACAATCTTATTGTAGATATTCGTAACCAGCGCTTACTTGATTCGACCACTAATTTGTCAACCGTAGCTTCAATATCTAGTGTCAGTGATTGCCTTATATCCAGTGTAAAAGTCGTGACTGGAGATTCTAAGTTCCATAACCTGCTTTCTGAGTTTCCAGATTTAACACGACCAATGGGCATTCATCGTACAACTAAACATAACACAGTTCATCATATTCGCACCACGCCAGGCCCTCCAGTATCATGTACCCCTCGACGACTGGCACCAGACAAGTTGAAAATTGCTAGGTCAGAGTTCGAGGCAATGTTATCGAATGGGACTGCTCGTCCGTCGGAGAGCCCCTGGTCATCCCCGCTGCACCTCGTTCCTAAAAAGGATAAAGGTTGGCGGCCGTGCGGTGACTACCGTATGCTCAACGCTCGGACGATCCCAGATAAGTACCCAATACGTCATATACATGACTTTGCTCACAGTCTATCTGGTTGTAAGATTTTCTCCACCATCGACTTGGTAAAGGCTTACAACCAGATACCTATTTTCGAAGATGACATTCCGAAATGCGCATTAACTACGCCTTTTGGACTTTTTGAGTTCCCTTATATGACATTTGGCTTGCGCAACGCTGGACAGACGTTCCAGAGGTTTGTTGATGAGATGACTCGAGGTCTAGATTTTTGTTACCCTTATCTTGACGACTTTTTAGTATTTAGCCGTGACGAGGTTGAGCATGAAGCCCACCTGCGTGAACTTTTCACTAGGATGAGGGACTATGGCGTCCTCATAAATACCGCTAAATGTGTTTTTGGTAAGTCAGAGGTAACATTTTTAGGCTACCACATCTCTCAATGCGGAACTAAACCTCTGGAAGGTAAAGTTTTGGCAATCAAGGAATTTCCTGTCCCCAAGACAGCCAAGCAGCTTAGAAGGTTCTTGGGTATGGTAAACTTTTATAGAAGGTTTATTCCCCAAGCAGCCAAAGTTCAAGCGCCCTTGAATGCTTTACTAACTGGCTCCATCAAAGCTTCGCAGCCTGTCGATATAAGTGGAGACTCGTTAAGAGCTTTCGAAGCATGTAAGGATAGCCTCTGTAATGCAGCATTACTGGCCCATCCTGACTCGAATGCTAAGTTAGGTTTAGTAACCGATGCTTCAGATTTTGCTATGGGTGGAGTTTTGAATCAGTTCAAAGATGGCAATTGGCAACCTCTAGCCTTTTTCTCACGCAAATTGAGCCCTACGCAACAGAAATATTCACCGTACGATAGAGAGCTCCTTGCTATCTACGAGAGTGTCAAATATTTCCGTCACTGGCTAGAAGCTTCAATTTTTACTATCTACACTGATCACAAGCCGCTGTGCTTTGCATTCCATGAAAGGAAGGCACACTGCAGCCCGCGTCAGTTTAGACACCTGGACTACATTTCACAGTTCTCGACTGATATTCAACACATCGCTGGAAAAGATAATGTTGTTGCTGACACGCTTTCCAGGGTCGATGAACTGCAAAGTCCGGTAGATTTAGAAGTTATTGCCAAAGCCCAAAACTCAGATCTTGAACTAGCCCAATTTCTGAAGGACGAGACTAGTTTGCGTATTCAAACACTGAGCATACCTGGAAGTCTTCATAAACTGTACTGCGATGTCAGCACAAAGACTCCCAGGCCCCTAGTTCCCAGGTCCTTACGCAAACAAGTTTTTGATAGTTTGCACTCGCTAAGCCATCCCGGCGCTAATGCCAGCGCAAAATTAGTGGCAGAACGCTTCGTCTGGCCGCTGATGAGGAAAGACTGTCGCGATTGGTCTAAGGCGTGTTTGGCTTGCCAGCGCGCAAAGGTGAATCGACATGTATCTTCGCCTTTAGGCACACACAATTTACCTAAAGCGCGATTCAAATACGTCCACCTCGATCTGATCGGACCGTTACCTCCAGCTGGTGATTTTAGGTATTGTTTGACAGCCATCGATCGTTTCACGCGATGGACAGAAGTTGTCCCTCTCACCAATATCACTGCAGAATCAGTGGCCAAAGCATTTTTGTCAGGATGGATAGCTCGATTCGGATGTCCGACTGATATCGTCACTGATCGTGGTCGGCAATTCGAATCAGCATTATTTAGCCAACTATCAACATTGATTGGTTTTAAGCATTGTAAGACCACAAGCTATCATCCTCAATGCAATGGTTTAATTGAGCGGTTTCATCGCCAATTAAAGGCAGCTATAATGTGCCACGCTGATAGTAGTAGTTGGATTGAGGCATTACCTCTTGTATTACTCGGCATAAGAAGTTCTTTCAAGGAAGACCTGCAATCTTCCTCTGCCGAGCTAGTATATGGAGAGCCTTTACGCCTTCCAGGCGAATTCTTTGGCGACAAAATTGACAAATGTACGACTGACATTACCGAGTTTTCTGCTCGTATCAGATCATTTGCCAATAATCTTCAGCCAGTTCCAACTTCGCATCACTCGAATAACAAAATTTTTATATACAAAGATCTTCTGTCCTGTTCACATGTTTTTCTTAGAGAGGATGCATTGAGAGGCGCATTGCAGCCTGCATATACAGGCCCGCATGAAGTCATCGAAAAAACTGCCAAAACTTTTAAAATAAAGGTTAAGGGCAGGATAGTGACAGTATCGATTGATAGGTTGAAACCAGCCTATATACTGTCACTACCCAATTCGATTTCTTCTAAAACAAGTTCTTCTGCTAGTCCTTCCCAAACAACTCGTTCTGGACGCCAAGTTCATTTTCCAGACTATTATCGCCCGTTAGACTCGGTCTCTTGGGGGGAGTGATGTGGTGAACTTATTTATATTTATCTATAAGTAATTATTTTATTTCATTCACGCATTACCATTCTATTTGTTAAGAAGTATGAAAACTATTTTGTAATTTTAGAAATAAGAAAATGTGAATAAATTTTGAATTTGGACTTGACACAAAATATGTCAATTTTCCAATCAGTCAACAAATTTATGTTTTTAGATTTCATAGTATTTTCTTTACCTTCTGTTCATATTATTTTAATAAATAGGCAGTATTAGTATCACAATAGGTATATCCTCTGGGTATATCATTGTGACCACACGCGCCCATAAGTATATTGTAATCCAACGGTTTCTACAATTTGCAAGACACCTACAGACGTATTTGAAATCCGGGTAGTCAGGGGTCAAGTCTATTATTTGCAGTTTTATAGAGCAAAAGAACACTAAAAGCTCGTCCATCATTAGTTACTTAACCCCAAACGAATTACAAAAGTAAGAGTAGTCTTCTAGATACAGTCAGGATCATAGACGTTGCAAGAACAGCTGGTACGCTTCATGTAAATGAGAAGTTTTTAAATGTATTTTAAAAACTCAAAAGAAGATCCTTTGTAAACTTTATTGTACCTATACCTAGTAAACTTGAATGCGCGTGTCACACAGGTTGATGCGCAACTGCTTTTGGCGCCACTGAAAACCAGCGCTCCAACAGTCATGATGCTGCTTGGAGCAAATGCTGAAGGGTAGCCTTATTTTCTTGTCACTCGATTGTCAATCAGTATTTTTCATTTGTATGTTACCCATGTTTATGTTGATGGAAAATAAAATCTTTTTCTATTCTATTCTATTCTATAAATTATGAAATATGAAATGTCTAAAAAGTCTGAATGAACAATTTGTTATAATCAATTTGACCATAATTTTTAAAACTTTACAATTCATGTTACAGAAAACTAAAAAAAAAACGAAAATGGATGACCATTATACCTAGGTACGGCAGAAATTTTCTCGGCTTCAGATATTTACAAAATTCAACCTGTAGGTAAAATGATTATATTGTAAAAAGCTATAATTTTAGCATACAAGAGTGAAAAAAGAAGAGACACGTTTTCGGGACAGTGCCATGGAATTATGTAAGTAATCCATTTCATTCGCAAGTCCATTCCAAAGAAAAGGTAAACAAACTAACAGCAACAGAAAGTTTTTTCTAAGTGTGTGAAGAGTATTTTTAAGTACCTACCTACTTAAAAGAAGTTTGCATTTTTTTTCTCCATCACTAAATGAAAGGAAATCAATGATTTTAAAATAGCTAACAAAAGAAAAACTACTAGCTCTAAATTAGTGATAAATACCCGTTTGCATTAGTATGTTCTCTGATTGCGAAAGTTTAAAAAAGACAATTACTCTAGCTGTTCCAATCTTAGCTGTGGATGACTACGGATGTGCTAACTATAATCGGCGGCCACTCCATTGCAATCGCATACTTGCGTTGCGTGAAATATTTTATTTTGCAATTTTTCATACATTCCACACTTTAAAATAAAACCTAGATATATCAAATATAGTTACCTAGCTGCGCCCCGTGGTGTTACCCGCGGTGAATAGTTCCCGTTCCTGTGGGAATACCGGGATCAAAAGTCTATTCTTTAAACCAGGTTATAAGCAATTCTAGTACCAAATTTCATTCAAATCCATCCAGCCATTTGAGCGTGAAAGAGTAACAAACACACTTACATACTTACACACACAACTAGATGAAAGTATATGAAGCTTTGTGAATGCCCAAGGATGCTTATTAATTTGGCTGAAGTACCTACCTACGTTCAGTATTTAGAAAATTACTCTATATCGTTGGACTCTAGCTCATACGAACTTACATTTTATTCTATGAACAGACCAAGGATATTTCACTTGTTTATCAAATACATGCTTGTTAACCAAATGTCACGATCGTATCAGTATTTACAATGTCATGAATAATGATTGATTGACTGGTTACTGATATGTTCACAGTCAATCATCTAAAGCCCGCAATAGGTACAATGTTGGCCGAGCGTAGGCGAGGAAACTTTTCACCGCAGGTAACACCGCGGGGCAGAGCTAGTAGTTATATAAATACGTTGTAGTTTATATTCTGTAAAATAACAATGTTGTTATTAGTGGCAATTCGGAGTATCGCAAAAGCTAAACTAAACTAACTAAAATATATGCCATCCTTTTTATTCCCATCGCTATGAAAGGGACGGCAACATATTAAGTTTAGCTTTTGCGATACTCCGAATTGCCACTAAAAGCTCATTTAAAAACTTGCTAGCCTAGCAGCGGATGTCAGAAGTATTTTTTAATCGAATTTTTATGAAAAAGGTAAGCAAACAAACTTCTGCTTTATTAATATTAGTTTAGATCAACTTTATGGTTGACGAATAAGAGTACAAGAAAGTACACACAACTCAAGTACTTAGCAATATTGTGTTAGCGCAAACGTGGTGACAGCTGTCACTGACTTTGTGGCCTTCTTCTGAATGACAGTTGTTAAGTAATTTTCGTACAGTAAAAACGATTCAGCAGGTGCATCGAAGAACTTATAATATAAAGTACTAATTTATATCTAAACTCCGTCACCAGAGTTGGTCACTTGCTCATACGAACTTACTTACTATGATTATAGTAGAATCGTTCGTTAGCTGCGCCCCGCGGTTACCCACGGTGAATAGTTCCCGTTCCCGTCGGAATACCGGGATCAAAAGTAGCCTATTTTTTAATCCAGGGTATAAGCAATCCTGGTACCAAATTTCACTCAAATCCGTCTAGCCGTTTAAGCGTGAAAGAGTAACAAACATACTTACACACTTACACGCACACAAACTTACACTTTATAATATTAGTAAGATTAGTAGGATATTAGTGGCCATTCGGAGTATCGCAAAAGCTAAACTTAACTGACTAAAAATGTTGCCGTCTCTTTCATAGCGATGGGAATAAAAAGGATGGCATTAATTTTAGTTAGTTTAGTTTAACTTTTGCGACATTCCGAATTAGAATAGAATAGAATAGAATAGAATAGAATAAACGTTTTTCGGAATTGCCACTATTAGTAGGATTGTATCATTATACTGTCCGAAACTATGCAATTAATGGAACTACTATGCTGTGTTAACCTGTTTCTTTGCATTCACGACCACGCACTCTTGTCCGAGGGCTCTTGATCATCCATCATGGATAATGATGGCAACTTAGGTCAAGTTTCTAGGCAATTGCAAATTATAGAGGCTTATTTATTTAACCTGCAGTCGTTAGTTACGAGATTAATGAGTTACTGTCTAGTTAAAAAGAAAAACAATAGCCTTTACTAATAACTAATGACAAATGACAAATACCTATATGTGCTAATCGTATCACGATTTAATACACTTCTTTTATTTTTAGTTCAATAAAAATGGTTTGAAGAGTAGGTACCTAATGGTGAAATATGAATTTAATTCACGTCTAAGTACACATACTTAATTGTTTTGTGGTTCCAACAAATGGTGTGAAATGTGAAGTGTGGTCACTGCCAATTGGTTTATTTACGCAATGTTGAACCTAACAAGTTTGCAAACAAGGCTTATAATCGCTGCTTTGAAGCACTCGTGGCGAAGCTTGCTTCTGCTGCCCTAGCCATGTTAAGTACATTTCTACAATCGCTTTAGAGTAGAAACTAAAAAAAAGTGTATAGAAATTCACATTCGATGACGAAAACTCGAGCGATCAGAAATGTCAAATTATATGTATAGCGATAATAGAAAGAGAATCGATACGAAACATTTGTCACTTGTCTACGCGCCCTGGATAGATGAACGCTTGCTGTTACGCCCTGGGTCAGTACCAACCTTAAGCCCTCATTCGCACGAGCGCTTTTTTAACGTCCGTTAAAAAAGCGTTCAAATAGAACAAATGTATTCCCAAGTATATGTTCACACGTCAGCGCTTTTTAAACGCGACGGTTTTTTATCGACCAGTGTTGTATTTTCTGCGCTGGACGTTAGACGTTAAAGCCCATATTCGCACGAAAGCTTTTTTAAAAGCGCCAACGCCGAGTTTTGACGCAACGCTTTTTTAACTCTCGTGCGAATGGGCGCTAAGTGCTCGTTCGCACAAGAGCTTTTTTAACGTCCGTTAAAAAAGCGTTCAAATAGAACAAATGTATTCCCAAGTAGGTATATGTTCACACGTCAGCGCTGTTTAAACGCGACGGTTTTTTATTGAGCAGTGTTGTATTTTCTGCGCTGGACATTAGACGTTAAAGCCCATATTCGCACGAAAGCTTTTTTAAAAGCGCCAACGCCGAGTTTTGACGCAACGCTTTTTTAGCTCTCGTCCGAATGGGCGCTAATAGTATGAAACACAGAAAACACAAATGTAAAGTAAAACTAAATAACTTGTTCTACAAAACTTCAAATCCAAATTACAAAAACAAACAGCACGAGATCATCAAGTCGTAATAAAATTACAAAATAATGATCCATTCGGACGCACACCGACAGAGAAGATGCATTATTTTAATGTTGCTAAATGTTAGTACACTCAACCACAAGTTTTAATCTCCGTGCCGCAGTGGGCGAAGACAAATGTATAAACTACAAGTAAGTATCTCGAGTCTGGATGTTTTCTATGTATGAATGAATTAACAAAAAAAATTTATTTGATATGTCAGTGATCTGTCAGTGAGCTTGGGGTTAGATGAAGCTGTGTGGAATGTCCAAAATCCGGCTTAAGAAATTGCTTGAATCATCGCGGGTTCGCATCCCGTCAGAATCTAAAATTTTGGTACGAATTTTCATTTATTTCGTACATTAAATGTTTTTTATAAACGAGGTCTTTTTACAGGTCGGTTCTGACTATAATATTGTCAGTAGGTACAATAGTAATATATTTCGTGAGCTAACTGTACTAAGTACAACGATTCTATTGAATTGACCATGCAATAGTGGACTAATGGCTGACCAGTTGCATGAACTTACTCTAATTATACCCTGACCGGCAGATCTACTCCGCCCTCTCAAGCCTTTCATTTACATCTATTCAAATTAAATACCTACAGCATCAGAGTAACCTATATAGTATGTAACGGAACGTTATAGCGCCTAACGACATCAGTCGGTGAAAGCCCGGTTGAGACACTGAGGTTGCGACGGGTTCGATTCTCGCTACGGGACAAATGTTTGTATGATCTGCAAATATTTGTCTTCAGTCGGGGTGTTTTCTATGTATTTATTAAAAAAAAATATCGCAGAAAGTGATCTCTTCCAAGCAACTTTTGGACGGACAGGACAAAAGATAAAGTCAGTGGTAAACATAAAAATAATGAGGAGCTATGAATACTAACGTAAAAAAAAATCACAAAAACTTAATTATCGATATTAAAAGCTTTCTACTTAACAAAAGTCGTTACATAAGACATTATTTTTCACATTTGTAGTTATTTTTCACATTTGTTTTAGCCCTCTACGGATGCGAAACGTGGACGATGACGCAGCGAGATAGGGAAATTTTGGAGGCGTTTGAAATGTGGTGCTGGAGGAGGATGGAGAAGATCAGCTGGACAGAAAAGGTTACCAACGAGGAAGTATTGAACAGGGTTGAAGAGAAAAGATTATTAATGAATACCATCAAAAACAGAAGAGGAAAAATGATTGGTCATCTTATACGACATGACAGCTTTATAAGGAACATCATAGAAGGAAAAGTAGAAGGAAGGCGAGGAAGGGGAAGACCGAGAATTAATTACATTAGTCAGATAAAAGAGAGAAGGTCGCTGTCATGTCGTATCAAGAAGTAAAAGAGATCGCATTGGAAAGAAGCATATGGAGGAAATTGCATCATTACACCGACAAGAGCTGAGCTCTTAAGTTTTTATATATAATGTAGTTATTTCCCACGGTTATCATTTGTCGCTACAAGAGAGGCCTTAAACGCCCACAGTCATTGCAGTTGTGAAGGTCAAAACTACCAAAAATCTTCATTCCAAAGAGTCTTGAGCGTGCTTACAAAAAGGGAGTGCTTTAAAATCAACAACAACTTCATCTCCAAAACTCTGGTCTTGCTAATAAAACACCCAGGGTCGGACTAACGGCCAGAATAACTTTGGTTTTGCTTCTGTGGGTAGATATTTATATCTACCCACAGAAAAATTACATTACTAAAATTACATTAAGTTACATTACTTTCATACAATAAATGACAAATATACCGAGGCCCGAGTTTGAAGAATGGTAGATAATAGTGGCAATTCTGAGTGTCGCAAAAGCTAAACTAAGCTAACTAAAATTGTTGCCGTCCCTTTCATAGCGATGGGAATAGTTTAGCTTTTGCGACACTCAGAATCGCCCCCAGTATCGATTATATTATAATATAATACAATCTTTATTTCAGGCAACTAAAGATAACTAACAAGATGTTAAATACTTTATTACCCCCCGAACCCCCCCAAATCCTTTAGCCAGACCCGTAAGGCCTTAGTGAATCGTAGGTAGATAGATAGAAAATACTTTATTACCCACCATTTTTAACAGACTTCAAAAAGGTTCTAAAAAAAGGTTCTATGTTCCACAGTACGTATTTTTATGTATGTTCACAGATTATTCCGTCACGAGTGAATCGATTTGATTTTTTTTGTTTGAGAGGGTATACCGAGGAGGTCCCATAAAAAATTTAGAAGATCTGATGAGGATCTTCAGAGGTATGAACAAATATGCACCTTATGAGTGCATATTTGTTCATACCTCTGTAGTGAGTAAATTGCTCTCTCCTTACGAAATTGAAGCTACAAATCAACAATAAGTCATCATCATCATCATCATTTTCAGCCTGTGTCAACCCACTGCTGGGTGTAGGCCTCCTCCAATGACTGCCACTCGTTTCGGTGTTGAGCCGCATCCAGGTCTCGTTGGCGACCCTAACAATATCATCCACCCATCTAGCAGGTGGTCTGCCAGCACTGCGTGTAAGTATAACAACAATAAGTACCTACTAAAAACTGGGATACCTTAACTATGATACACAATTGGCGGTTTTATCGTTAAGAAGCTATAGATGGATATGAGGCATATAAAAAAAGTATACCCCCGTAGGGCGCCCGCGCAGTCTACTTCCCGGCTGGTAAGGCCGGCTGGTAAGGCCACCTGGATTTTGCCAGTCCGACACTGTATACACCTACATCGTATGTCGAAAGATTCGTGAGATTTCGTAGATTTAATTCTGTGTCATCTAGATGTGGCTTTAGTAGATGCTGTGTGCGATCTAGATGGGACTGATTAAGATCGAAACGTGTTTACAGTGTTTGGTACGATATGAGAGATTATATTAAGGTGCATGTATGCGTCAAACTAGCGCCGCCATCTATTTTATTTTATTATTACGTTGAACAAAGAAATTAAAAAAAACTGAATGTTCAGTTTGTGAAACCTAACATAAGGTTTTTTTTTATAACTCTGCAATAATTAAACATTGTATTATGTTCAATATAACATAGCTGGGTTCCGTACCTACTCAAAGGGTAAAAACGAGTGTAAATGTTTTAAAAACGAGTGTAACAGGCATTAGAATCACCTAGCATGTAAAACGAAACTTAAGTGATCCTTGACCTACAAGAATAAATGATTTTTTTTCTTTCTTTCTTTCTTTAGGGTCGTAAGGCGTTTTTCACTTTTTAAATTATTGTATTGTTGTAATACCTATCCACAATGCGGTAGGTATCACCTAGTATATTATCTGTGGTATCACTGAAAACGAACGAAATAGTTCCTCCTATTACCTACCTACATTACTTACTAACAAATGGTAAGTTGCGTCACTCATACACACATCAACAAAGTCTAGGGATACCTTAAACATAAATTATTACCGCCTTTTTATTTTAAAATCCTATGAGTTTTTATAAAATGTTTATATACAGATTGAAACATATTTTATTATATTTTTTAATTAAAAAAAAAAAAACTAAAAAACAAACGAAAAAACAAAATACGGGGGCAAACTGTTAGTAATTTGTTGCGACAAGGAAAATTAAAATCGTTTTATTGAAATTATTTAATGAAAAAGATATCGAATTGTTTTTCTTTTTTTATTTAATGGGCCGTTTGAGCTTTGAGAGCCATGTCACGTCGTAATTTGAGTCGAGATAAAATGCTACGAGCCGAGGGCATGTTACAAAATGGTGCTATTCAACGCGACGTTGCTGAGGCCGTACACACCAACCAAAACGTGATAGCAAGGTTATGGTCACGTTATCTCAGTACTGAGGATGTTGCTGAACAGCACACGGGTAGATATCGTGTTACTACGCAGAGACAGGATCGATTTCTGCAAATGACCGCCAGAAGACAACCGAATATCACAGTGATGTAACTAGTACAAAGGCTACAGGGGGACCATCAGCTGCTGGTAAGCGACCAAACCGTGCGAAGGAGGTTGCATGAAGTTGGTCTTTATGCTCGAAGACCGCTACGTGTTCCAGCATTGCGACGTGGCAATCGCGGTCGGCCGCTTTCGTGGGCTCGGGAGCATTTAACATGGAGTGACGCACAATGGTCTTTGGTGCCGTTTACCGATGAGTCCCGGTTTGGGTTTCATACGGATTCAAGAAGAACACGCGATTGGCGAACTCCAGGAAGAGTTAGCCGTCTACGGCACCCCCAAGAGGTCCACTCATACGACAGCGGAACAAACATGATGTGGGCAGGAATTCGTCTTAGCGCACGAACCCAGCTCGTTTGGGTCCAATGCAACATGAATGCACAAAAACACCACGAGGAGGTAGTAGAGCCTGTTATTGTCCCACACAGAATCCACATGGGCCAGGAATTTCTACTCACGCACGTTAATGCTCCTGCCCATACGGCGCGGCTAGTGTCGGCCGCGCTCCGAGACCACGAAATTCAAGTTTTGGGTTGGCCTGCACAGTCGCCTGACCTAAATTTTATCAAGCATGCCTGGGACATGTTACAGCGAAAAGCTATGAGAGATTTTCCTCCAAATTTGACGACGGGAATACAATTTTTCGAACATTTCGAAAGAACATGAGAATGAAGAGACCATATCCCGCAACAAGACATTGGCAGTTTAATTTTAAGCTTGAACAGTCGATGTCGATGTATAATTAATGTAAGAGGTGGCAACAGTGATTACTAATAATTAGTTATTAATTTTAATCAAAATCTATAGTTTTGCAAGAAAAAAATAAGTTTTTTTTATACTCATTTTCTATGGCAATCAAAAAAATAACATTTTTAATTAAAACAATACAATCATGCAATGTTTTTTATTTTTTATTAAAGACCTTGAAATAACATATCATTTTGTCATTAACTATTTCAGAAAATACCTCATAGTTTTTCGAATATTTGATGAAATATACAATATCCCTAGACTTTGTTGATGAGTGTATTTGTAACTAAATAAAATATTTTATTTGTATTTTTTCCCTTTTATTTATTTGAAAGTAAGTAGGTATGTGCGATAAAAATAAATATTTCTCCATTTCTATTTATTGTTTCTTTCTCTGCGGTCATATGCAGGGTCCATAAAATGTTTGAAATTCAAATAAAATTTTCATAACGAATTACGTATTTTGTTGTATGACATGAAATGCAATCTTCTCACGATCACCAAGATATGAGTGAAGATGTTAATTTTCGCAACATTCTTGAATTTATCAAGTCTGCTAAACTGCAATAAAGTTATATAATGTAATGACCTGTTAACTGTGGCCATAAAGATGGCGTTTAAAGTAGATTATCGAAAGCACACACAAATAACAATTATTTGAGTTACCATCTTCTTTCAATACTTCATTACCTAGTCATAAAAATTAACGATAAGTAGGTATAATTAAATCATTATTATAATATAGCAGAGGACTAATTATTAATAGCGTACTGATATAAAAAAAATATAATGTTGCTTAAAACTTTTTTTAGGCTAAGTATTGACACTAAAGCGAAAGATGTGTGTCAAAATCGTTTGCAAGTGGAAATTCGTGGTCTCAGGATCCAAGATCTTGGATCCTGAGACCACGAATTTACACTGGCAAGGCAGACATTTTCTAAGACCTTCGGAAATTTAAAGATTGCTTAATATGCCTAATTGTGCCTTGAATCAACTCCTTAGGAATGAAGGCACAATCAGATACAGTAAGCGCAATCTAAGTTGACCGGAGTGAACATAGTTATTGCGATTAGCGTCCATCGCAGTCAGAAATATTACTTTCTCCGTTTTACGTGCCGTCGACACGTCTGTTTAGCTCTTTCGTAACGACTGTTCATAATGCGCGACCGACGGAGGGCCTAAATTCGGCCCAGTCATATTATATTGCTTTTACTGCACAATTAGGCACATGTAGATTTATTTTAATGCAGCTCAAGTTCTTCCGATTACAACAAAATATTACAAAATCGCTAAGTTAGCGGCCTAGCGCGATTATGCTTACCTCCATTAGTGAATAGATCGCAGAGGTATACGTCTTGTAACCCCGATCTGACAGCGCCAGTTTTACCCATACATCTTCATGAATATCGCAAGTAATTTGTTATTGCAACCAAAATGTTTATTAAGATAAATTGTGCGTAGAAAACATTAGTACCTACCTACTGATACTGGACGTCTTGTTAAATCGTAAATGATTTAAATTATCTATAATTTAAACACGATAATGGAAATCAATACGATATCGTAAGGGAGGATATTTATTTATTATTATTATTAATAGATTGTTTGAATATTTGAGTTCTTGGTTTTGTCTCTTCTACGACGATGGGTCGGTATTATCCGATAGTATTGGCCCTTGCGGTCAGTAAGGTTGTCAAAGCTCCATGAGGAAGTGTTGTGGTGACAGACAGGTCAACAACCCGAGAGATGCCGCTGGTGTTGCAAGAGGCCGCTTACCGTCAAGTTGTCTTTACCTTCTTGCTGTTCACAGGATTGATAATTAAGTTTTTGTAGCTTCATTACGTAGGTAATTAAAAGTAAAATAGGAATCAAAAATAGAATAAAAAGGTAGTTAAGTATAATAATAAAAAAAAAAATTTAAAACCGACTTCAATTATGTGAGAAGAGATCAATTTCCTGGACTTCTTAGGTACTTCACGCATAACTCTTAAGATCCTCATAACTTCTTTATGCCGCTATAACAACAGTACCTACCTACTAAAAACAGAATAAAATAAATATTTACGGGGGGCTTTCATACAACAAATGTGATTTTTTTGTCTTTTTTGCTCGATATTAATAAGTGCAACAGCATGCATTCAACTGCTCTAAGCAACAGGTAGATGCTAGAAATATTCACAGTATTAAGTTATCCATTCATTTCACGCACTTGGTCAGTTTTTTATAACCGGCAGCCTGACGACGCAGTACTTACACTTTAAATATTATTATTGATGACAGTGTTTATGTAATACACGTAATTACGAGTATCTCTAGAAGTTATACAGATAAATCTTTGCACAGTTTCCGTCTAAAAGATTTCACCGAAAAAATAGTGTTATCAATGCGAAATATTATCAAGGAAGTATCTACATTCAAATGAGGCGATGAGAACCCGCTTAGACAATAGCCAATCGCTTCCGCTCTTGCCGAAACGATAATAATCTATTAGGTAATGTTATAGATGGCACACGATGCGGCAGCTTAGCATGACACTGAAGAAATTAATGGTAACGTGTTCGCTGCCACGCTCTGCGGTGCTCTGTGTAAAATGTCACAGTTTGTCCAATTTCAACAACCTCCGATAAAATCGTATCAAAACGATAAATTTTATCGTTGCTCATAACTATACTTATTCACTGAATTTACCTAATAAACTACTCAATAGTACTTAGCAATTCAGAGTGTCGCAAAAGCTAAACTAAACTAACTAAAATTAATGCCATCCTTTTTATTCCCATCGCTATGAAAGGGACGGCAACATTTTTAGTTAGTTAAGTTTAGCTTTTGCGATACTCCGAATTGCAAACCACCTATTCTGTAAATGCAACAGTTCGTATTCCGCACTTACAATCTACTCAGTTATTTGCCAATAAGCTCTTTAAAGTCAAAAGGTTACTTACACTATACTTCGATGTTCAGAGTAAAGATATACAAGAATGCAGAAAGTGGGAAAGTCGAATTAAAATGAGTATGAACTTATTTGTTTTAATCAATATTTTTATTTATTTTGATAAATGGTTACTTATTAACGATACGGCGGTCGTGAGCTTACAATAAATCTATATTAGGTTTTTTTATGCACAACACGACAAACCTGGTTGTCGAGTAAGTTTTCTCTTCTGCTCTACCATAGTACGTTAGAGCAGTTTGACATTATCGAGATATTTCGTTTGTCGTCTCGACACGTTGCATATGTAACGATTTCAAAACACTAGTTTCTCGGCCAGACATACGAAGGAACTTATTTTTGGACAATAATTTGAACCAAAAAAATAATGAAGTTACTTATGGTAAAAATGCGCTCAAACGATTCCGTCAAGATTGTTATCGTATCACTAACACCTGTATTTTTGTGTTTTATTTTCGTAAATCATATTTCTAGTTGTTTTCTGTATAAGTATTTCTTGCAAGCAATAATTTCTGATGATAAAAGAAAATGAATGTACCTACCTAGTATCTATAAATAAGTATCCTTGGACATTCCACACATCATCTAGTCCCAAGCTAAGCAATTTAATGCTTGTGTTATGGATAGAGGGTCGATCATATCACATGTTTTTGAAGCCAGTCTCAACAACCTAATCTATCTTTGGTTTTGCGGGCTGTTAGCGGGCGTAAAGCGGTCACTTTTGGTATTTCATATACAAAACACAATAATTTCATTTTGTAAGGCCCCATGCGCAGTAGGCAGCCGGGCTGCGGCAGCCTGGTTGTGGCAGTCACTTAACACGAGGTAGAGTGGCTGCTTAGTGCGCGGGCTGCCTAATTTGACATTTTAGCATTTCTTTAGACGAATATTTAGACAGTCAATAGTGGCAATTCGGAGTAACGCAAAAGCTAAACTTAACTAACCAAAAATGTTGCCGTCATTTCATAGCGATGGGAATAAAAAGGATGACATTAATTTTAGTTAGTTTAGTTTAGCTTTTGCGACACTCCGAATTGCCACTAATGTGTGATATTAAAATGTTTCATATATATCACAAAATGAAGGTCATGTTACATGAAATGAAACATACCTAATTGTGTTCATAACATAAAATATCAAAAGTAGGAGCTTTAGACCTATAGAAATATACTTGTATTTAAAAAAGCGCTCTGCTTCAATATGTTTTATTGAGCTTTAAAAGCTCCATTTCTAAATCACTTTATACGCTCCAAAAATACCGAGATCAAATCTTTTAAATTAAGCTAATAGATAGTTATTTTTGAAGCCTGAAATATTAAAATACTGATACAGTGGTTTCGGCCGCCAGGGATTACACGTCCCACGCAAAGTATATAACATACAAGCTGCGCCCCGCGGTGTTACCCGTGGTGAATAGTTCCCGTTCCCGTGGAAATATCGGGATCAAAGCCTATTTTTCAATCCAGGGTATAAGCAATGGTACAAATTTCATTCGAATCCGTTCAGCCGTTAGAGCGTGAAAGAGTAACTAACACACTTACACACACACAAACTTTCACCTTTATAATATTAGGTAGGTTGTCTCTCGCGTATCTTATGAATACATTATTAGATACGGCTTGTTTGATGTCACTCCCAGGTTACCTACACGTACCTACGTTGGCGAGCATTATAGTGGTTTTAGTATCATGTTTGATTACATGTTACTCTATTACATTCATGTGATATAATGCATGTATTGGGTCAGGGGACTAATCGTTTTTTTAGATCAGATCATTTTATAGTGTCTTACACGATGCAAGATTCTTGCCAGTTGCAATTAAATTGACTGTCATCATGACTTGCATGGTCTAAACAAGTTGCTTACGATTATTGAACGTCAATTAGGTGCGCGTATTTTTAACCACTCAATATAAAATTATCTATCAACTCGGTCAAAGAACCAACCCTTACGAAGCCATAAAATTTTAAGAGTGACATTTTACAAACTGTTTACAAACATGGCACGTCGAGTTTGGCTGAGGTTTAGTTTCTACAAAATGTTTTAATTAACCGTTAAAAGTGTAAAACATTAAACCGAAAACACAACATTAAATCACAACCTTATATAGAATGTCGAGAGTCTATCCCGCTAAACACAGGGCTTATTATAAACTTGAAGAAAATCGATTTCAATTATTATTAGCCTTTCTTCAAAGTGTTAATTCAAGATTGGATTGGAGAAGTAATAAGATATTTCTTTTGCAAAAGGGTGTGAGAACCGACTGGAAGTTAATATTCAAATTCCATCATCAGAGTCGAATTGAAATAAATACTAATTTATTCAGTAGGACGTGACATATACCATGAAAAATCAGGACAAGAAATACGGTAGATACTCGTATGGGGCCTAATTTTTTTTGGGGTAAAGAGTAGGTATATCGAATTAGGTATATTTAAAATTACAAAGTTACCGTAGCGGGGATCGTACCCGCAACCTCCGCGTCCAAGCGGGCTATCACCCACTGCGCCACAGAGGTCGTCAATATACATTTATGTACTATTGATAAAAAAAACACCCAGACCCAGTACAAATGTCTGCAGAATCTATAAACATTTGTAAAACTTTTAGTATGATTTTTCATTTATAATAATACTAGCTGTGCCCCGCGGTGTTACCCGCGGTGAAAAAGTTAATACATTTTTTTAACGACTTCAAAAAAGGAGGAGGTTCTCAATTCGTGGACTGGGTGAACCGATTTTTATGATTCTTTTTTTGGTCTGATGAGGATCGTCAGAGATATGAATAAAAATGCACCTCGAGAGTGCAAAAAATTACTCTCTTCTTACGTAATTGAAAAAGTTTTAATATTTTTTTTAATTTTGCTCCTTGTTTAAGACCAATGCGTCATTTGTAACTTGATTTTGGTGCTCATAGAAAAGGATGACTGCTGGTCGGATATATGGTAGGTATATGGTCTGACATAGTTTATCTTGCTTGCAAAATATTCAAGAAGCAACCATGCGAGCGAAGCGAGCTTCGAACCAAGCGAGCGCAGCGAGCCGAAATTTTTAAGACAAATTCGTCATGTGACACTTGATTTTGCTTAAGGTGCTCATAGAAAAGGCTGACTGTTGGTCGGTCCTTATTTTTTGGTCTGACATAGATCAATTTGCCAGCAAAATATTGAAGAAGCTACCGTGCGAGCGTAGCAAGCTTCAAACTAAGCGAGCACAGCAAGCGTCTTAATCTCGCGAAGCGAGCTAAAATTTTTAAAAACAAATGCGTCCTGACGTGACACTTGATTTTGCTTATGGAGCTCATAGAAAAGGCTGACTGTTGGTCGGTTCCTATTCTATAGTCTGACATAGTTCAATTTGCTAGCAAATATTCAAGAAGCTACCGTGCGAGCGAAGCGAGCTTTGAACCAAGCGAGCGAGCTTCGAACTATGCGAGCATAGCGAGCCTTTTAAACCGAAATTTTAAAAAAAATGCATCATGTGACACTTGATTTTGCTTATAGTGCTCATAGAAAAGGCTGATTGCTGGTCTGTTCTTATTCTATGGCCTGACATAGTTCAATTTGCTAGCAAAATATTCAAGAAGCTACCGTGCGAGCGAAGCGAGCATCGAACTAAGCAAGCGCATCGAGTTTCTTAGACTCGAAATTTTTAAGACAAATTCGTCATGACTGACACTTATGTTTGCTTATGGTGCTCAAAGATAAGGCGCTGGTCGGTTCCGAGCAAAGCGAGCGCAGCGAGGATTTAGAATTGCAGCGATCCGAAATTGTGGGAAATTTAATAAAATAGCGATGATGAATGAGGTCCTGGTACCTATGTTTATTGAAGACACAAATTTAAACTTTGTTCTAATGGTTTATGTTGAGCCAGAAATCTTTTTATCGAAGATTTATCTGCGTACATAAGTACCAATTCCGTGAGATTATCGGGTCAAAATAAACAATATTTGAAATCCGTTAAGCCGTTTGAGTTTAAAGAAGCATAATTTAAGTATTTTGATAATCTCACGGGAACATACGCTTTTAAGGGATTTAAAGAAGCCTATGACATGTGTTAATCCAGGATATCAACTGTCCTGGTATCAAATTTCATTCAAATCCGTCCAGCCGTTTCAGCGTGAAGGAGTTATAACTTTGCTTGTGCTGCCATCTATTAACATTATTTTGGCTAAAAGTTACGTTTTCACGGCTAAACTATTTTGAT
Organism: Xanthorhoe designata; assembly: GCA_963582015.1. NCBI lineage: Eukaryota > Metazoa > Arthropoda > Insecta > Lepidoptera > Geometridae > Xanthorhoe > Xanthorhoe designata. Next base: position 9,240,709 of record OY757044.1, on the reverse strand, counting down.
GAATAATTTGGTTTATAATCTTACGGAACCATTGCTTTTTTCAGGAATTTAAGGTAGCCTATTTGTTAATCCAGGGAATAAATAATCCTGCTATTAAATTTAATTCAAATTCCAGCCGTTTGATCGTGAAGGAATAGTAACTTTGCCTGTGCTGCCATCTATTGAAATTATTTTGTTACTTTTTCACGACCAAACTATTTTGTATAAACTATTTTAATGAATTTGATGAATAATCCCACGGAATCAATGCACTTTTCAGGAATTTTAAGTAGCGTATTTTTTAGTTCAGGGTATAAGCAATCATGCTACCAATTTTCATTCAAATCCGTCCAGCCGTTTGGCGTGAAGGAATAATAACTTTGCCTGTGCTGCCATCTATTGAAATTATTTTGTTACTTTTTCAGTTTTTTTCACGGCCAAACTATTTTGTAGGTAGGTATAAACTATTTTAATGAATTTGATTAATAATACCACGGAGTCAATGCACTTTTCAGGAATTGTAAGTAGCGTATTTTTTAATTCAGGGTATATGCAATCCTGCTACCAAATTTCATTTAAATCCGTCCACCCGTTTGAGCGTGAAGGAGTTGTATTTTTGCCTGTGCTGCCATCTATGAAGTTATTTTGCCTGACAGCTACCTTTTGCACGGCCAAACTACCGAAACTATTTTGATGAATAATTTGGTTTATAATCTCACGGGAACACTGCACTTTTCAGGAATTTAAAGTAGCTTATTATTTAATTAAGGGTACAATCTTGCTACCAAATTTCATTCAAATCCGTCCAGCTGTTTGAGCGTGAAGGAGTAATATTTTTGCCTGTGCTGCCATCTATAAAGTTATTTTGTCTGACAGCTACCTTTTGCACGAATCCCACGGGAACACTGCACTTTTCAGGAATTTAAAGTAGCCTATTTGTTAATCCAGGGTATAAGCAATTCTGGTACCAAATTTCATTCAAATCCGTCCAGCCGTTTGAGCGTGAAAGAGTAACAAACACACTTACACACACATAAACTTTCACCTTTATAATATTAGTGGGATGGTTGATGGGTCGACGATATTGTCAAATTAGCAGGTCGTACATGGTTTAGGCTGGCGCAGAATAAAGGCGGTAATTTATCACTTAATTTGTCATCATCATCATCATCATCATCACGTGCAGCCCGTCTCATCCCACTGCTGGGCATAGGCCTCTCTTCGCAGAGAAATAAAAATCCATACTTGAGCGAAGACTCAAGTCTGGGTGTAGACTTTGAATACGAGCCTATGTTTGATTTATTACTAGCAAATATTGATTGTACAAATTCGACGTAACATAATCTTGGAATACAAATGTTTACGAGCGCGTAAATATTAGGCAGCTAACTTGAGCTAATATTTAGAAGGTGTACACAGTAACCGGCTAAAGGGCATGTTAGTTTGTAATCTACTTTATTTATGTCTGAATACAATATTATGATTATACTAGCTTACTTGCCCTATGTTTTTCTACGTCATAAACTATGAATATTCTAAGTTTCAGCCAAATTCGTTCAGAAGATTTCGCGTGAAAGAGTAACAAACATCCACACATCCTTTCTCATAAACTTTCAAAACTGGTAGACCATTTTCTTGACCCTATATACAATTAGGTATCTTGTCGACATTCACGTCTATCTGCAAGCAATAAAAAGAAGTGGGATGTTAAGTACCACTTGTACGAGACTTTTGGGAAAGAATTGTACCAAGTAGCGCAAGGTTAAAAGATAGCAAAACTTAACGGCATTTTATTATTGTGACCTTTTTTTTATGTGATAACCTACTTAACCTTTTCGAGTTGAAATGGGACATGATAATATCCTTTTATGTTGATGTGAAAATGGACTGAAGGACCGGAGAAAAATATCACTACCTGGAAATTAGTATAGGTATGGCCAAGAAGTCTACCAGTTTTGACAAAGTTTATGTGAGATCTAATTATTATCGTTTAACTATTAACATTTAAAATAATCCTTATCTTATTAAGGATATGATAAGGTTGACTTTTTCTTGCGAGAATGCGAACTTGACACATGGCAAGATGTAAATAATAGTAAAGATAGTAACTGTCACTTCATAATGTTATTGCAAGTGGAAATCGATAGTAACAAGAAAAACTGAATTCATTCATCTATTAGAAAAACAATTGAACGCAGCTTGGGAATCGAACCCGAACGTTTTGAAAAATGAAACTAACACTATTACTATTATACCTATTTAGTTATCGATTCTGTAGGTCTTAAGTAAAATTTACTATGAAACAACGTCCATTGAGTCAAATCAAATCAAATCAAATTTTATTTGCGAAAAACACAGGTAACAATGAAAGGTGGTAGAAATGTCGGTCAGGAAAGTACAACTATGTGTGCTTCTTAGAGCGTGCAAAATAATGAAATTACAAATTAAATCATAGTAAAATACATGTCAAGAAACTTCAAATTATTATTAATCAAACATACACATAATCATAAAATTAATAAACATTCTACCTCTAAATAGAAAATAATAATCATTTGCTCATTCATTTTTGTCACACAAATACTCATTAATACTATAATATGCCTTGTCTGTTAAAAACTTACACAATTTTAATTTAAACAAATCTATTGTTAGGTCAAAAAAGGAGTTAGGCAATTTATTATAAATGTGAGGTGCCATACAAAAGACACTATTTCTGAGCATGGCAGTTTTACTTTTTGGACAACACAATTTTTTTACATAAACGACGTCCTTTAAAAGTTCTAAACAGAGACATGTTGGTTCTCACAAATATTGAGACCTCGTAAATATACATGCAAGGCAATGTTAGAATATTTAGGTCTCTAAAATATTGCCTACAACTGTCTGTTTGTTTTAGACCACAAATAGAGCGAATACATCTCTTTTGCGCTTTAAAGATAGATTCTTTTTCAGTTGAATTACCCCAGAACACAACACCATACCTAAGGATAGACGCCACATAACCATGATAGGCCGTAACAACTGTAGAGCGATTCGCAACTTTTGACAACATATCGCACCTTCGGGATCAGAGTGGCACTTCTGCAAAATTTTACAAAAACAACCTAAATATGCAGAAAGAACCGCGATAATCGACTTTATATACTCAGCAAAATCGGTGATAATCGCATGAATCACATCGTTTTGACGGCGGGAGGAACGTTCTGTTTTTTTGCGTAATTGGCCCGTTTGCTTGAAACGAAACGTCTCTCCGGTCAGTAGAGCGTTGACTGCCGAAGGATGACCATATGCATTTGCGGCGGAGGGGCACTACGGTAAGTAATGACATTTTGTTTACACACTTCTTGCAATAATAATGTTACTTCTAAACACAATTCACGTTTTGTTACCAAATTATGGCATTTGTCTGCTGTAAACATAACGGCACTTCTACTTAAAAATTACATTATAGCATAAAACTTTGGTTTTCATTGGAACCAAAACGGCATTTCTGTGTACAAGTAACATTAAAATTTGAAATCATTAGCATTTTTATTGTAACCATACGTTATTTTTGTATACAAGTGTGCTTTTGGTTAAAATATTTATTAGATTTCTACTTACATTATTACTTAGATTGATTATCTTATGGGAGGGAACTAACCTATTAAGTAATAGTTTTGTTTTGATTTCAGATTTATGATTAACCTGTAAGAATTTACTGCATAATAAATGCAGTAAATACACTGCAAATAAATTCCATCAAACACATTCGAGGGTACACACAAAGTGCGGCTGATAATGCCCATTCTGTTTTTTTTTATTTCTTACTGATTTTCATTATATTTTTGTTACCAAAGTACTTAGTAGTTTCTAAATAAAAAGGCTATAATGCTGTGAAAAAGTGATTTAAGTAGATTCCTAAGTTATAAATAAGAAATAAATATTGTAACGTTTATAAAATAATTATTTAAATATTAAAGATGTCATACATCAATTTTAGAATTTATTAATATCTTCTACGATTTTGTCCGCCTTTCTCGTTCTATAAGATTATTACTTTCTTAGATGATTATTGACTATAGTTTAAGATAATGAAACTGGTATTTACAATAGAAACTATTGAGCTAACTGCGTTCTGCTGCAAACTATCTAAAGTTAGTTCAACTGTTTCGATTGTAAATAGGTACTAGTTTTAATAGATTATTAAATTGAAATGAGACTATGCCTACTTTGTTTAGATTATTCATGCCATGCACCTAAGACATGTCTTTTAGAGATAAATTTCATTCCTTTTAAATGATAAGTACAACTTTCACTTTTATAAAGACTTTATAATACTAGAACAGAGTGCGCAGTCGTGATAACTAACTATTCAGTTTAAACTAAGGTTTTATAAGTTGTATAAGTTGAAAGCCATTTTTAGTAGTTTATTTCGAAATGTTTTCTATCGTTTTTCATTTATGTGCCATTCGTTTGCATTTTAAATAAAAATTCTTGATAATATCACCTATTTTATTTAATAATCCTCTATTTAACCGTTAAATTAAGCGATAATGCTCCTTGTTTTGCTCGTTTCAGTTTATAGAATACATATTTACTAAAAATAAACTTACAGCATCCATAAACATGTTGTTATACGCGCTTTAGTGATTTTATTAATATTTTTTAAATGTCATTTCTGCATTAATACAGTTAGTGATTTGTAACAAAATGGCACTTTTGGTACCCTTCCCTCAGCTTACGGCTTGTTTCTCAAAAACGACTTCTTGTTTTTTGTTTTTTAATAGCGCCGATTAAACCTGAAAAACTAACCAATCTAAGACTATGAGAAACACCTTAATATTCTAAAACAGCACAAAGTTATTAAAAAATTGCGTAAAAAAAAACTTTAAAATGCTCCTCCTGTAAAGTTGGAAAACATGCAGAAGTGACACTCTGATCCCGAAGGTGCGATATATTATAACGCATAAGAATATTGATTCAGCCTGGAACGCAAATTTTCAGCATGAGACTTCCAGGTTAAACTGCAGTCAATATTTAAGCCTAAGAACTTTGTCATATCTAATTGTTCAATTTTTTGTCCCATATAATTTACGTCTATGTTACTAATTCTAATTTCCCTATTTCTAAAAATTATAAGTTGAAGATAATATAAAGAGTAATTTACGGTAACACGCAAATAACGCACGTAGGTCTGATAATTAAAACAAGTTTTAATCTTAAGTTCAATTCGATGAGATTCTGGATACCATAGGACATGAATAAAATTGCGCTAGATTCTGCTATATAGCTCAGAGCTAGATTCTGTATTCTGAGAAAGTATAAATGGTGTGTTAATGTCCAACTAGATTTATTAAATAAATAAATATCCTTGGACATTCCACACGGCGCGGCTTCATCTAGTCCTAAGCTATGTTATGGCAACCAGATGACTGATATAATGCATAGATACCTTTTTTTGTAAATACATACATAATATACATCGAAAACACCCAGACTCAAGACAAATATTTGCACACATTTGTCCTGCAGCGGGGATCGAACCCGCAATCTCTGCGTCCCAGGCGGGCTTTCACCCACTGCGCCACAGAGGTCGTAATATAGTTAATGAGATAGATGTTTTGGTTATCAGATTGAAAGTTGGACAGCCCTTGACATCTAATAGACATTTGATTGATCTATTAGAAACTAACCTTTACAATCTACAAACTAACTTGCAATGTAGAGCTTTCGACTTTGATACGTTTTTAAATAGGTATTTGTCTACCGCACTGCACCTTAGGAATACAGTTGTGATTAAGTATATTTCATTTAATTTATTTATTAAGAAATGTTCATGGATAAAGCAATTTATATATTTTAATACTTTCAAGGTTTTGCCCTTGTCCCTTAACAAATAAACACGGCACTATTTTAAGACACGATGTCCAGCAATGCTAAATTGTTTAAGTAATGTTTTTATAAATTTTAGGTAAGTATAGGGTAAACCCAGGATAGATGCCCCACTTTTTGAAAGAGCCTCGTAATTTTTAAACTATTAATTTTCCATAAATAATTCCTATGCATATAGCTAGTTCAATATTTTATCTTGCATTACGCGTTGTTTTTGTAGTCCTAATAATTACTGATTTTGCAGAAATTGAGTTTTCGCAAAACCTTTTTTTTGGGGATAGTTGCCTACCTATATGGATAGATGCCCCACTATGAAAATGCTAAGGAGGATAGATGCCCTATATAATCAACACATTATAATATATAAACTTAAATTAAACTACCACTGACTCACTGACTCACTCATTGACATCATTGTTCTCCCTGATGGTGGATGGGGAGGTGGGTATATTTTGACAGATTCATAAACAAGTAACTCGGGTGAGTTGGGGAAAAATCCCAAACCCCCCCTTTTTGCCCCCCTTGCCCCCCCCCTATTGAGGATCTCGGAAACTAGGAGACCCGTAATTTTTGTTTTTTGCGGAATCGGATAGAGGAGGTTCGGGGAAGTAAAAATTTTTTTTCAGTGTTGCCCCCTTTGCCCCCCCTCTCCCCCCCTTTTGCGGATCTCGAAAGCCTTAAGACTTGGAACAATTTTTTTTTCAGATTCTTGTAAAGGGGAACTTAATTAGTCAGAATATTTTTTCAAAACTCACCTCCCCCCCCTCCCCAACCTCCCCTAAAATTGAAAGAGCTGTAACTTCACAACGGTTGGAGATATCCATTAGGTGTTTGAACAAATATTATAGTGGGTAGGCGTCGGAGGTCCTGAGTGGAGCGAACCTACGAGACCTGAGTGGAGCGGAGGGGGGAGGAGGCGAGCGAAGCGAGCCGCCGACCCCCGTAGCGTAACGAAGGTCGAGTGGGTGAGCGTAACTCAGGGCCGACGACTTGGTAAATTTTTTTCTTTTTTTTTTTTTTTCTTAATGGCTAAGGGCTCCTAAAGGGTTTTTTTTCATACTGATTTAGGGGTTCCCATAGCGGTTTATTAAATATTTTTAATCTCCTATGGATTCTCAAAATTTTATAAGGGTCTCTCTACCTGTCAGAAACATGGAAAAAGAAAACCGCGTGCTGCTTGCAGCACGCGCACCACGCAAACTAGTTATAATATATAAACTTAAACTACCACTCACTCACTGACTCACTCATTGACTCACTCATTGACACAATTGTTCTCCATGATGGTGGATGGGGAGGTGGGTATATTTTGATGGATTCGTATAGGGGTAGGTCTGGTGAGTTGGGGAAAAATCCCAAACCCCCCCTTTTTGCCCCCCTTCCCCCCCCTTTTGAGGATCCCCCTTGGGACAAATTGTATGGGGTTTGGACTTGGAAACTTGAGGGTAATATTTTTTTTTCATAATTTTTTTTTTCTTAATTTTTTTTTTTTTTTTTTTTTTTTTTTTTTTTTAAATTTTTTTTTTTTTAATTTTTTTTTTTTTCTTAAATTTTTTTTTCTTAAATTTTTTTTTCTTAAATTTTTTTTTTTCGAAATTTTTTAAGGGTCTCTCTACTTGTCAAAAATAGGAAAAAAATACCGCGAGCTGCTTGCAGCTCGCGCACCACGCAAACATCAAACAGGTCGGAGGTCCTGAGTGGAGCGAACCTACGAGACCTGAGTGGAGCGGAGGGGGGAGGTGGCGAGCGAAGCGAGCCGCCGACCTCCGTAGCGTAACGAAGGTCGAGTGGGTGAAGCGTAACTCAGGGCCGACGACTTGGTTAATTTTTTTCGTTTTTTTTTTCTTAATGGTTTAGGGCTCCTAAAGGGTTTTCATACTGATTTAGGGCTTCCCATAGCGGTTTATTAAATATTTTTAATCTCCTATGGATTCTCAAAATTTTAGAAGGGTATTACCATCTGTCAGAAACATGGAAAAAGAAAACCGCGTGCTGCTTGCAGCACGCGCACCACGCAAACTAGTTATAATATATAAACTTAAACTACCACTGATTCACTGACTCACTGACTCATTGACATAATTGTTCTCCATGATGGTGGATGGGGAGGTGGGTATATTTTGACAGATTCATAAACAAGTAACTCGGGTGAGTTGGGGAAAAATCCCAAACCCCCCCTTTTTGCCCCCCTTGCCCCCCCCCTTTTGAGGATCTCGGAAACTAAGAGACCCGTAATTTTTGTTTTTTGCGGAATCGGATAGAGGAGGCTCGGGAAAGTAAAAATTTTTTTTCAGTGTTGCCCCCTTTGCCCCCCCTCTCCCCCCCTTTTTCGAATCTCGAAAACCTTAAGACTTGGAACAAATGTTTTTTCAGATTTGTATTAAGGGGAACTTGGTTAGACAAAATATTTTTTCAAAACTCCCCCCCTCCCTCCCCAACCTCCCCTAAAATTGAAAGGGCTGTAACTTCACAACGGTTAGAGATATCGATTAGGTGTTTGGACTAATATTATAGTAGGTAGGCGTCGGAGGTCCTGAGTGGAGCGAACCTACGAGACCTTCGTTACGCTACGGAGGTCGAGTGGGTGAGCGTAACTCAGGGCCGACGACTTGGAAACTTGAGGGGAATTTTTTTTTTTACAAATTTTTTTTTTCTTAATTTTTTTTTTTTAATTTTTTTTTTTTTTTTTTTTTCATAAATTTTTTTTTTCTAAATTTTTTTTTTTAATTTTTTTTTTTTTTTTTCTAAATTTTATAAGGGTCTCTTCCTATCAAAAATAGGAAAAAAATACCGCGAGCTGCTTGCAGCTCGCGCACCACGCAAACATCAAACAGGTCGGAGGTCCTGAGTGGAGCGAACCTAAATACGAGACCTGAGTGGAGCGGAGGGGGGAGGTGGCGAGCGAAGCGAGCCGCCGACCCCCGTAGCGGAACGAAGGTCGAGTGGGTGAGCGTAACTCAGGGCCGACGACTTGGAAACTTGAGGGGAATTTTTTTTTTTACAAATTTTTTTTTTCTTAATTTTTTTTTTTTAATTTTTTTTTTTTTTTTTTTTTCATAAATTTTTTTTTTCTTAATTTTTTTTTTCTTAAATTTTTTTTTTTTTAAATTTTTTGAGGGTCTCTCCTTGTCAAAAATAGGAAAAAAATACCGCGAGCTGCTTGCAGCTCGCGCACCACGCAAGCATCAAACAGGTCGGAGGTCCTGAGTGGAGCGAACCTACGAGACCTGAGTGGAGCGGAGGGGGGAGGTGGCGAGCGAAGCGAGCCGCCGACCTCCGTAGCGTAACGAAGGTCGAGTGGGTGAAGCGTAACTCAGGGCCGACGACATGGGATATTTTTTTCCTTTTTTTTTTTTTTTAATGCTCTATCGCTCCTAAAGGGTTTTCATACTGATTTAGGGCTTCCCATAGCGGTTTATTAAATATTTTAAATCTCCTATGGATTCTCAAAATTTTACAAGGGTACTCTCAACCTGTCAAACACATGGATAAAGAAAACCGCGTGCTGCTTGCAGCACGCGCACCACGCAAACTAGTTATAATATATAAACTTAGACTACCACTCACTGACTGACTGACTGACTCATTGACATCATTGTTCTCCCTGATGGTGGATGGGGAGGTGGGTATATTTTGACAGATTCATAAACAAGTAACTCGGGTGAGTTGGGGAAAAATCCCAAACCCCCCCTTTTTGCCCCCCTTGCCCCCCCCCTATTGAGGATCTCGGAAACTAGGAGACCCGTAATTTTTGTTTTTTGCGGAATCGGATAGAGGAGGCTCGGGGAAGTAAAAATTTTTTTTCAGTGTTGCCCCCTGTGCCCCCCCTCTCCCCCCCTTTTGCGGATCTCGAAAGCCTTAAGACTTGGAACAAATTTTTTTTCAGATTCTTGTAAAGGGGAACTTAATTAGTCAAAATATTTTTTCAAAACTCACCCGGGGGGGGTGAGTCCCCAACCTCCCCTAAAATTGAAAGAGCTGTAACTTCACAACGGTTGGAGATATCCATTAGGTGTTTGAACAAATATTATAGTGGGTAGGCGTCGGAGGTCCTGAGTGGAGCGAACCTACGAGACCTGAGTGGAGCGGAGGGGGGAGGAGGCGAGCGAAGCGAGCCGCCGACCCCCGTAGCGTAACGAAGGTCGAGTGGGTGAGCGTAACTCAGGGCCGACGACTTGGTAAATTTTATTCATTTTTTTTTTTTTCTTAATGCTTTAGGGCTCCTAAAGGGTTTTCATACTGATTTAGGGCTTCCCATAGCGGTTTATTAAATATTTTTAATCTCCTATGGATTCTCAAAATTTTACAAGGGTACTCTCAACCTGTCAAACACATGGATAAAGAAAACCGCGAGCTGCTCGCAGCTCGCGCACCACGCAAACTAGTTATAATATATAAACTTAAACTACCACTCACTGATTCACTGACTGACTCACTCATTGACATAATTGTTCTCCCTGATGGTGGATGGGGAGGTGGGTATATTTTGACAGATTCATAAACAAGTAACTCGAGTGAGTTGGGGAAAAATCCCAAACCCCCCCTTTTTGCCCCCCTTGCCCCCCCCCTTTTGAGGATCTCGGAAACTAGGAGACCCGTAATTTTTGTTTTTTGCGGAATCGGATAGAGGAGGCTCGGGGAAGTAAAAATTTTTTTTCGGTGTTGCCCCCTTTGCCCCCCCTCTCCCCCCCTTTTTCGAATCTCGAAAACCTTAAGACTTGGAACAAATTTTTTTTCAGATTTGTATTAAGGGGAACTTGGTTAGACAAAATATTTTTTCAAAACTCACCCCCCCCTCCCCAACCTCCCCTAAAATTGAAAGGGCTGTAACTTCACAACGGTTAGAGATATCCATTAGGTGTTTGAACTAATATTATAGTGGGTAGGCGTCGGAGGTCCTGAGTGGAGCGAACCTACGAGACCTGAGTGGAGCGGAGGGGGGAGGTGGCGAGCGAAGCGAGCCGCCGACCCCCGTAGCGGAACGAAGGTCGAGTGGGTGAGCGTAACTCAGGGCCGACGACTTGGAAACTTGAGGGGATTTTTTTTTTTTACAAATTTTTTTTTTCTTAATTTTTTTTTTTTTAATTTTTTTTTTTTTTTTTTTTTTTTTCTAAAAATTTTTTTTTCTTAATTTTTTTTTTCTTAAATTTTTTTTTTTTTCAAAATTTTTTAAGGGTCTCTACTTGTCAAAAATAGGAAAAAAATACCGCGAGCTGCTTGCAGCTCGCGCACCACGCAGACATCAAACAGGTCGGAGGTCCTGAGTGGAGCGAACCTACGAGACCTGAGTGGAGCGGAGGGGGGAGGTGGCGAGCGAAGCGAGCCGCCGACCTCCGTAGCGTAACGAAGGTCGAGTGGGTGAAGCGTAACTCAGGGCCGACGACATGGGTTTTTTTTTCTTTTTTTTTTTTCTTAATGGTTTAGGGCTCCTAAAGGGTTTTCATACTGATTTAGGGCTTCCCATTGCGGTTTATTAAATATTTTATATCTCCTATGGATTCTCAAAATTTTATAAGGGTCTCTCTACCTGTCAGAAACATGGAAAAAGAAAACCGCGTGCTGCTTGCAGCACGCGCACCACGCAAACTAGTTATAATATATAAACTTAAACTACCACTCACTGACAGAATTGTTCTCCCTGATGGTGGATGGGGAGGTAGGTATATTTTTACGGATTCGTATAGAGGTAGGTCTGGTGACTTCGGGAAAAATCGCAAACCCCCCCTTTTTGCCCCCCTTCCCCCCCCCTTTTTCGGATCTCGGAAACTAAGAGACTTGGAACAATTTTTTTTGCGGAATCGGATAGAGGAGGCTCGGGGAAGTAAAAATTTTTTTTCAGTGTTGCCCCTTTTGCCCCCCCTCTCCCCCCCTTTTGCGGATCTCGGAAGTTATGAGACTTGGAACAAATTTTTTTTCAGATTCTTAACAAGGGGCATCTAGATAGTCGAAATATTTTTTCAAAACTCCCCCCCTCCCTCCCCAACCTCCCCTAAAATTGAAAGGGCTGTAACTTCACAACGGTTAGAGATATCCATTAGGTGTTTGGACTAATATTATAGTAGGTAGGCGTCGGAGGTCCTGAGTGGAGCGAACCTACGAGACCTGAGTGGAGCGGAGGGGAGAGGTGGCGAGCGAAGCGAGCCGCCGACCCCCGTAGCGTAACGAAGGTCGAGTGGGTGAGCGTAACTCAGGGCCGACGACTTGGATGAATGTTTTAGGGCTCCTAAAGGGTTTTCATACTGATTTAGGGGTTCCCATAGCGGTTTATTAAATATTTTAAATCTCCTATGGATTCTCAAAATTTTAAAAGGGCAACACTACCTGTCAGACACATGGAAAAAGAAAACCGCGTGCTGCTTGCAGCACGCGCACCACGCAAACTAGTGTAAAATATAATTTTTATTTGAGCATTCCTATAGAATAATGTTTCTGTCAGTTGAATTTGACTTTGTATAAGGTATCAGCTGTTCTGAAGTCCATAAAATTACTCCTGCCTTTCTTTTGTACTTTCGTGGCATGGTTCACCTCAAACATTAGGTATTGTATACAAATATGTACATATAAGATTATTACTTAAAAATGTATGTACCTACTAACACAACAAAATGTTTCCGACGTATAATACAACATAATTATGTTTTTCAACAAACACTGCACATGTTTAGAGTATTAGGGGATAGATTTTCTCAAGGGCACCTATCCCCCGAAAAATTTGGGGCAACTATCCTTTTTGATACGGATAGGTGCCTTTCTAAATTTAGAACTTAACTAAATACAATAGAGTGGGTATTGACATCTAGGTATGTACTCAAAGTACCAGAGTATTAACATAAAAAAAAAAACAAAAAAATTTATGACCACATTAAAAGTTATGCAACACTGAATACTCATGTTTTAAACTTTGACGCGTTATCCTGCGTTCGCCGCGCAGATAATCGCACACACAAGAAAACCTAGTATACTCAGCTCAACTGCCTTTTGGGCCTGAGGAGTGTGGCACGTACGCTCCTTATTTAACCTATTAATTAGTATGTGCGATTTCGGGAAGTTGTGTTTTTTGAACACGAGGCAACTATCCCATTGAGGCATCTATCCTGGGTTTACCCTATGTATGTATATTACCTAATTGAGTCTTCAGGCGGCGCAAATACTTCTCATTGTAAACGCATTTAAAATGACTAATTGCGCTTAACTTCATGCATAACATAAAATCATCTCCACGTTTATCGAAAATCATTAGCAAAAAAATAAACAGTCGTTGTGCCAGCAGCTCTTTAAAAAACAAAAAAAACAAAATTATTTCTTTATTTTTCTTTTACTTAAGTACCTACTTATTTTTACCTGAGTACCTTAGGTACATACACCTAGTAGGAATAAACACGATGGTAGGTACTTGTCGATTTCCTTTCTCGCTAAACCTAGATAAGACAGACTGATCGATGATTTGTATTCAGAAGAGGATTCGGTTAGAAATCTCCAAGTTACGTATTCTTACATAAAATATATGTGAGATATGAGTCATGGTAAAGACCGGAATGCTAAATGGACATTCGAAAGAAAGTCGAATCTACGCGCAGCGTTCAAGCAACTCTTACGAAATATCCACCCAGAATACAATTGAATGCACAGCTTTTGCAATGTATTTTGATTTAATTACTACTTCAAATCATCCTACAGTCACCCCTTACGTTTTATTTATGATCACGATTTTATACCCTAGGTGCGGTTAGCATGTTTTTTAGATGTTTTAAAGACGCCTTACTTATACCATAGATAAAAGAAACCCTTATACACAGGTAGGTATGTCCAAATATTTATTTAGTATTCACACATTTTGCAGATTTATTTTTAAACCTAAGCATTTTTATAAAAAAGATCTTTAATTAAATTGGTTACAAGTGCGAACAAACATTTCTAAAATAGAGTTTGAGCTATTGGGAAATATATTTATTTATAAACTAAGTTACACCTTATATTTATATATATTTAATAACCCACATTTTCATTTAATGCCAAACTTCTTGTTTCCGGTTTTGAACTCCTTACACATACCTACCCCATTTACGATTTTGACAGCTGTTTGTGAGCAGTAAACTTTAATTACTTTTGTCAGTTAACCGGTTTCAAGCGGTATGTTTTACGCACGCTGGTGATGACATTTTGTTCTGATTAAGAGGAAAGACTTCGGGTCTTTCTCCATACAAACGTAGTCCCTTGTTTTCGCCATCAAGCGTTTCATCAAAATCAGAAAAGGTAATGTGGTTGAGAATAGGATGTGAGTTATAATTAATTCTATCCGGTTTAGATTTGATCCCTAAAAACGGACAAAATGTCGATTCATATTACCAAACTCTTTTCAATCTAAAAAAAAAAAAAATACTACCTATAGGTACCTACTTACCTAGAACTCTAGAAAACTTATAGGTAACTATGAATATTTGATACTTATTTGGCTGCTACTTTCTATCTTCTAAGATCATTTGAGAAAAAAACTAAATTTTACAATAAATTAAATGTCTCTGAATTTAACTAGGGATATACCTAAGTTCTACTAATATTATGTTCTTCGTCGATCATCTAGGACCAGAATAAGCCTTAAAAAAACGACTAGAGAATACTCCTGAAACTTTTGAATAGCAATGAAGTAGCTGAGATGTTTGCGAACTAAACTTTGTTAATTTCCAAGTTCTATTATTTATGTTCGAAAGCATTAGTTAACTGAGTGGGTTGTGTTATGATAAATATATAATAGCTGCTACTGCCGACCCTTTAAAAACTCATTTCAGGAAAATACCTACTTGGCAACAGCGAATGTTGGTTTAATAATCCCTTGGTAAAAAGTTTTTGCCAGCTCTTAAGTTCATGTAGGTACTTAAGTATGAATAAGAACAAAAAAGCCCTAATAGTGTTCAGAAATAAGGTACCTTCAATCCTAATTATTACCTAACATAAAAATACGATTAACCAATAGGACGATACCCAAACCCAAAATTAAATCACAACACCATCAAAAAAAGCATAATAACACAATAAAAACACTAATCAAGAGGGCTTAAAACCGCAAAATAATTCGCCAAACAAAATTATGTTCTATGTCTAGGTACTCACGGTCGCAGCTGTAGCGGGAACCAAGCAGGCCGACGACTGCGTGACTCAGTCGGAGCGGATACAGGAGCGGAGCGGAAAGCTTTTAGAACGCGCTTTACTAAATGTGCGCCCGCGGCGAGTAGCGCGCCCATTGCCATCACGCATACACCGCCTAAGAAGGCCCATAGTAACTGTAAACATTTAGGCAATCAATCGGGTTCATGGCAAAGGTTTTCAATGTAATTTAGAAGATTATTTGATGGGTTCAAGTGTTTTATAAACGAAAAAAGATGTTTATAAAGCAAATAATTTTGTAACTTTTTTTAGAAAACTTTTTTAGCTTCCATATAATGCTATCATCGTTTAAGATTAATAAATGTTTAGTAACTTACATAGCTCCCAATTGATGTTTTCGAGGCTTCGAGTGGATCTGTAACAAATATTGAACTGTAAAATACAATTAAAACAATTTTCTTATTGAAACGCATTGAGGTACAATCTAATAGAGCCACAATCAGACAAATAAAATGACGGAGCCAAAACTCGGCGCACGCTACGTAGTGCGCCGAGTTTTAGTTTTTGCGTACCTACAAGCTACATTAAAAATGTCATTGTACCTATAGGTAGGTATGTAGAACGTTGCTCGGACATTTTTTGAGTGTTGTCAGCTCAAAAAATATCCGAGAATTAGATTGTGACTCTTTAGTATAGTAACTCAATGTTGAAACGCTATATAATATTATTTAACACTTACCATAAGCAGTGGTGCTCCCTGCCGGCCCCACACACCCCCGATCATCTATCAGACTAACTCTCGCTAGTAACCGTACATCTAGCACGATATGTTTAGGCTTCGCCCGCTCGCCAATAAGCTCTCTGCCCCGCGGATCGCGCCGCTCGGTCACAGGGAGCAGCTGCCACTTAGGGCTGTCGCCGGCTGTGATTGGACCGCTTGTGTCGACGAGGCGGGAGATGGTGTTGGCGAACCATGGTGTTGGGTGTGCGTTGGAAACCATCTGCTTGCCGATACTATGGAAATAACATTTAAATTTTTACCGGTTTACTTTTAAACTTCAGCTTAATTCAACCAATTTTGTAAACAAACCTTAATGCGGGCACCACACATTGGCTTCAACTTGGTTCCAGTATTTGAATGGCCAATGGTAATGCTCCGTTTTTGTCGAATAACCGTAAACGGAGCATTGCCATTGGCCATTCTAATGTTGGCACCAAGTTGTGGTGCCAGCATTAGGCAGGACAAACCTAAGATCTCCCTTAAGTTAGTCCTGCCTTACCTATTCAACATGTTGGTAGGTATTTAGTTCGTTTATTATGTTGGTCTTTTTTCGTAACTCAACTCTATTGCGCTAAGCTTTATCAGAATGCAAAGTTTTACCTCACAGTATACTGATGATTCATCAACCCAGGGGGTAGTCTCTGCGGGAACTGTGGTCGGGGAGTGACCCAGCTGACGTTCACGAATATATCCCCCTGGATGGAGACAGTGTGAGCTGACACAGCCGGCGTGGGCAGGCGAGGGGAGTGGGCGCAGGAGCAAACTCCATCCACGCACTCTAGGAGAAGGAGAATTAATTAAACAATTTTGCTCTTCATAAGGCTCAAATCACATGGCTGCAGTTTCAGTGTCATATCATTTTAAACTTTATCTTCATTACTATAATGCATAGTAATAATGCTCTGTGAAAAGTGCTCTCGGCGCCGCTTGCGGTCGCTTGTGGTCGCTTGCAAAACCGGAGTTTAGGTATGAAGTGTAGGCAATATTTTCTCGTCTTTCTTTCCTATCTAATCTAATTTGACGAAAGTACAGTCATCCACAAGTCATAAAAACACTACCTTCTAAACTCTTACCGTCCAGCTCAACAAGGAGGTTGGCAGCTGTGTGTCCGTCCCACGGGTGGGCTATGAGCCGCACACTGTACGAGCAACCTGGACGAACGGCACAGGTCTCCGCCACCGGGTTAGAAACGGCTGGTACTACCCACCACGACGCTTCCTGGCAGAAAACGCATAAAGAGTAAGTTCGAGTTAACCACCTCAACAATCACCTCACGATTCGGCTCGCCACCGCTTTATCGTATTGTATCGGTTTCAGCCTAATTCACCCTCAAAAAAGTTACTCTGTAATTTCGATCATTCAATAAGATATTCGGAGGGTGACTTGTTTTGACTGTGAAAAGTAAAGTAAAGTAATGTTTTGTAAACAAACATTTAGCAAGATTGATTTCAATTATTTTCTTTTGTATAAAAAGGGCCATTTCAATTACTTATCAACTTCAGTATTTTCGGCTCGGCACGGCTACTTATTATAACAAAGGGCCGGCTTACAGGACTTTTAAAATTAATTCCGACTCAAATGGTCACTCAAAGGGCCGGGTTGAGTGCTCAAACAGAATAACATACATGGAATTATATTTGCTCTTTCTATTTTTAAATGTAATATATTATTATTACATTTATTTAATATGATAAGTATTTATATTTTATACATGAATTTTAGTACCCTATTTTATTTTATTTTTTACTGACACTGTTTTTACTTGTAAAAGTGTTTTTTTTAGGATCAAATAGAAAAGGAATAAGAATTAAATCTATTCTATTTTAGTTTTTATAAAGTACTTTACTTAACCTTCTATTTTATTTTCCTTTTTTATGTCTGATTTTTTTTTGTATACCTGCGCTTTTAATCTTCTCCCTCTTGCCTCAAAGGTTTGCTGGAGGAAAACTTTTTATCACCCAGCCTTCTCGCGACCACGGCTGGTGCAATCCGGGCGAAAACGTCGGGCAAATATTAAAGGTAAAGTTCGTGATAAATACCCGTTTGCATACGTTCTATTCTATTGTGCTTACCCCGGGAATATTGTACTCATAGCACATCGTAGACCTGCAGTCTACTGTTTCTGTGACGCTGCGGATCTCTATGGAGTAGTCTCTGGCTGACTGGCCTGAAACAATGATTTCATAACGGATATATGAGCCATGTTGGCCGAGTGGGATGTACTGTCGATCCGAAGGTCGTGAGTTCGAATCCCGGCCGTGCATCAATGGTTTCTGGATTTTCTTTCTAAACGGTGACGGATGACGGAAAACATTGTGAGGAAACCCGCGGCTTAGTCAGCCCCACACGTTTGACATATACAATTGTCATTTTTGTGGATATGGCCGGCTAAGCTGTGAGGATGGTTTAGGTGCTGGGCAAGCCTATTCCATCTCAATGTCCCAGGCACTACAGTGTCCTGTAAAGTGTAGGCAAAGATTGCCTCTTGACTCTGTATTATTGATCTAATAAAGATGTAAAGGTCTGAGTTTTATTTGACAAACTGAAAAAAATCAGGTCTATAAATAAAAAAAATATCCTACATATTATTCATAATATTTAGACTCGATAAAACCCCGTGTCCATGTATTTCTAACTATAAATATTTGTAGATCATACAAACATAGAACCCTACGTAGTAAACTCCTTTCAAGTGGGGTTTCACCTACTAGAGAGGTCATCAAAAATGTGTACAAAGTAAACGCTTACCAAACGAATGTACCCAGGACACGTTGAACTTAAGCTCATGATAAGCTTCAGGTACTGCCAGAGGATGCACCGACAGGCTCCGAGGCAGTCCTGCATGCTGCACTGTCTGATGAGGGACTGGAGTATCAACTTCTACCTGTAACAAGTACAGGTCGTATGAGCTAAAGGTTTTGGGAATTTTAGACATCATTTATGCGTTTGATTCAATGGCAAATTATTATTATAATAGCACACGGGAAATTACTCACGTAAAATTATCGTCGATTTAGATTTAGAAGAAAGGATGAGTGAGGATGAAGACCCAGCACCGATTCCCCGGACGACGCCGACGCCGACGCCAGCACCAACAACAGCGCGCGCCCCCCCGCCACCTCCTTCGCGACCTTCGTCCCGCGCCGAGCGATACTTCGCACGCAGTGTGAGACGCGACCGCGAGGAGTGACCACACTCATACCCAGATGATGAGATGAAGATTCTCCGGAAGAATCGAAACATTGTCGGTATCTAAATCGACGATAATTTTACGTGAGTAATTTCCCGTGTGCTATTATAATGTCTAATACAACTCACGATAGTTTTGAAAGTGAAATGGCAAATTATTATTTTATCAAATCAAACTTCAATTTCGTAAGAAAGAAGAAATTACCTTCACTCTTGAGTTGTATTTTTATTCACTTCGAAGATCCTCATCAGATCAAAAAAATAGTGAGACTACCCTCGGGAGTATTCTTTCAAATAAAAAAGGGATTTACAAAAACGGCCCACTATTGATAAGAAATTGGTGAACATAGCCTATTTTAATTCGGAAAGTCCTTGCAAAGTCCGGTGATTTTTTTATATCAGATGAGTAGTTTCGAAGATTACCCCAAACATACAAACAAACAACCCAACTTTACCTCTTTACAATATTAGTATAGAAGTAAAGATGACTGATCGTTTCCTTAGCAATCAACAGCGATGCATTAGTTATCTGTGATGAATATGCGCTTACGTTATTTGTTTGGAACTAATTCCTCGATCTAAAAATAGAAGAATTTGCGTCAGTTAACTAGATCTCGATGATTATACAATTGGTAAGATTAGCTTCACTGTACCACATATACTTACATCTTTTATATCATTTACTTGATGAATTAGGTATACCGAAAGTCCCAGTAAACAATCTTCGCCTACACGTATCGGGACACTGTTGTGCCTGTTGTTGAGAAATAATAGGCTTGCGAATCACCTATTCCTCAGCCTCAGCTGAACCAGCCATATCCAGAGGAAAAACAATGGTCCATACGTGTAGGTTAAGCCGCGGGTTTCCTCACGATGTCTACCTTCACCGATAAGAGCTCGTGTTAAAGCATTATATTTTTTTCGAATCGAAAGATCTGTTTTCTTTTTCTCTGTCTGTTGCCTGGGGCCATAAAGCGGCCTCTTTTGGTGTTTTACATCATTAACTCAATATATTAGATTAGACGTTTTTCGAATGAGCAGTCACATCGCGATTTTGTGTAGTGTCGCCTGTTAGTTCGCAGCGCGTTTTACAACCGCGAGGGTAGTGTGCACGGTCACAGCTTGCCGCCTTCATTGTGTGCCTTGCGTTTGTATCCATAGCGATACAAACGCGCAGTGACAGCGCGTTCGAAAAACCTGGTCCAGCCAGTCTGCCCAGGCTCTAAATTGGGAGTAATCATCATAAGTTTCTCCTATATGTGATATCTACTTATGTAGCTCTACAGCATTTTAAACCAGCACTGTTTAGCAAAGTTTACGCATGTAAAAAAATGTATGGAATTGTGTAGGTACAATGCTGATTAT
This sequence comes from Xanthorhoe designata, assembly GCA_963582015.1. NCBI lineage: Eukaryota > Metazoa > Arthropoda > Insecta > Lepidoptera > Geometridae > Xanthorhoe > Xanthorhoe designata. The sequence continues at coordinate 9,220,416 of OY757044.1, read as the reverse complement.
GTAAACAAGAAAAACCTACATTGGTCTGATAGGGTCTAGACTCACTCCAAGGGGTTTCCCGACTTCCCGAAATCCCAGGCGGCTGCGGGAATTTCCGGGAATCGGGAAATTGAGTCAAACATCCCGTTAGTAGAGTAAATATTATAGGTAGCTTAGACATTTTCACATAGTACTAAACAATTTTACACTTCACTCCACTTTGATTGTATTCATTCATGATAATACGTATCACTTGGTATCTCGAATTCACTTATCGCTTTGCTTTGCGATTTCATTCCATCCTTGAGTTGTTTTTTGTTAGATTAGGTGTGTAAGTAGGTACAACCTTTACAGATCGATATTAAATGTTTATGTTATAGAGAAGTTATAAAGATTGCGAAAAAAGTATTTTCTTAACTTTTTTATAAAATATAGCATTTGTATGAACTTTATTTTTTTTTACTTTTGAATCTTTATGATTTGTACTAATAAGAATCACAACTTTTTCATGTTTGTAAATCTCAAAACAGAATTGAAATCACTTTTCTTATAATAAAGAGTATACTGTTTTATTTACACAATAATCCCCACATGGTCATTAAGGGCGCGCCCTAACCTTGCCAATCAATTAGCCGTTAGTCTGGACAGCCCCAATTTTCCGTTATGTAAGGTTACCTATACTATGCTTTTACACAATCTTGTTATGCTCTCTAGCTATCATAAGCCATAAATCTGACGTTTTCAATTATATTTTTATATTTGAGGAGTTGCTTCATACAAAAGGGCACACGATTTCATTCCAAGATTAGACCGCAAGACGAGCCATGTCAGTGACGTCACACACTTTAAAACACTACGTTTATTCAGTCTAAACATTAAAAGATATTTAAGTAAACACTAAAACAGATCATAGAAACGCGATGTTTCGCTTTTGCAGCGAATAAAAACTAAAGTCGGTAAATAATTTGTTGGCGATTTCGAAGCATTGGTTATCTCTAATACGAGTTTTGGTGTTGAGATTATTGCCTGATAGTGATATCTTGAACGAAGCTGAACTTTATTCAAACGAGCAGTCACTGCACATTGTGGTAGCGCGTTAACTGCTAGTTCGCAGCGCATTTACAAACGCGAGAATAGTGTGCATGGGTCAACAACTGACAACAGTTGGTTACTGGTTACTGTTACTGGTTGACAACTGTCTTTTCTTCGCCGCGCGTAATCAAAACGAACGCGTGACTGCGCGTTCTAAAACGTGGTGTAGGTACTTACATAGGCTCTTAGTGTATAATTAAGAAATTCCTTATCTTCCACACAAACCCTGATTTAATTTGTAGGAAGACTAATTTTTTATAATTTTTGAAAAATAGATGTCTAAGCTAAAAAAGTTGAGTTCAACTCACCTCGGGCTTTTTTTAACTTAATTTCGGCTTTCTTTTCAATATTTTCATTCTTTTCAAATTTTCTTCTATATTTAGGCATTAATGTGAGTGTTAAACCATTTAATAAATAAATAAATAAATAAATATCCTTGGACATTTCACACGGCGTCATCTAGTCCCAAGCTAAGCAATTTAATGCTTGTGTTATGGTAACCAGATGACTGATAAACTACATAGATACATTTTTTTTTTTGTAAATACATACATATTATACATAGAAAACACCCAGACACGAAACAAATATTTGCAGATCATGCAAACATTTGTCCCGCAGCGGGGATCGAACCCGCAACCTCTGCGTCTCAGGCGGGCTTTCGCCCACTGCGCCACAGAGGTCGTCATATAAAGGTAGGTTAAACATTGAGAGAGTTAAACCTAAACTTATTAATGAATCTACATTACAACTTAAATGGCAGTTAAATGTAGTTGGAAAATTTAAATGAAGGTAATTAATATGTTTAGGTTTGAAGACCTCGGCGGGGGTGAATGCTCAGCTGAGGTTTGAGTGGGGTCGATTTTACAAAAGATAACAAAATGTTCAGCTTAACACCTTAACATAATGTGCAAATATTTGTTCCAAGAGTTATTCTGTTACTGGGGTTCAAGTGGAATATTATCCATTATTTAAGTCGCAGAATATTCTCAAGAGTCAGAAATATTGACTGTTTTACATATTTTTGACCTGTGCAAGAGGTCATTTTTAAACACCTATTTACCTCATTCGAGTGTAGGTAGTATGTTGTCTGGGGTACCTATAGTTATGTATCTTCTAGGTATTAACAAAATGTACAGAAGTTTAGCGAACCAGCACAAGCAACACAAGCATTTACGATGACGCTATGTGAAATGTCCAATATTAGATAGTAAATAAAATGAAAAAAAAAATAATACAAGCGTCAATCAAGACAAGTTTTGAGTGTCGGGGCTTGCGCTAAAGTTTTATCAATATTCGGTTCGATTGACGATAAGTCATGCATGAGTGTTTCATAGTGACGCTTATACTAAATGCCATCAAAAATGTAATACCAAGTCGGTTAAATTAATAATAAGATTGCCTTAGCCATCGCATGAAAACATAATGTAGTAAAGTTTTTTTCTTTCTATTTTAGTTTTTTGCTCATTGTCAAAACTACGTAAGTATTTGGTTTATACGACGCACACGGATTCGGATAAAATAAAAGAGATAGCAATTTTTGAAGAAAGTTACGATCCCTTTATGAGGAAAGAAATTGTGATATATTTTTTAATAAGAATTATGATTTTTTTTTAAAGCGCCAGGCGAAATCAGGGTCCACTGTCATTACGAGTATAATAAAGTTTACCCTAGTTTCTGTAAATATATGCCCCATGGCAAAAAAAAAATCATTATGTACCTACCTAATACCAAAGACGATTAATATCTAGAAGACAGACAAAGGCCATACACAAAATCGTAACCCTAAAAAATAGCCTGAAAACTCTAAAACATCAATTTTATCCAAGAAATTTCAATTACTTTCTAGTTAAAAATGTTTAAATATTGAATATTGTTGCTACCTACTACTAAGTATTGAAGTTTCTTGGATAAAATTGATGTTTTAAAGTTTTCAGGCTATCTGGTACTGCGGGATCGGGTTACGATTTTGTGTATGGCCTTTGTCTGTCTTCTAGATATTAATCGTCTTTGCTAATACCTACCTATATCTTTGTGGAAGAGTCAATTAATTTAAAAACACAAAGCTGTACAAATTCAGTAATAAACAAATCATCTCACAGACTAAAAAAATCATCGACTTCTATTTCGTACTTATCTCTAAATAAGTACGAAATAGAAGATTATATTTGTATCTCATACATTCATAAATGAATAAAGTCTTTGAGCGTAACAACCTTCGTACCAGTCGTAAATAAATGAGTGTTACCTATGTAGGTACCTATACGGCTGTATACGTGATACAATTATTCTTGTCCTAATGTTAAGGAATGTAAAAATGTGATTAAACTCCAGCGGGAAAATACGTAGAAAGAGATTCTGTGGCAATTTTGTAATGTAATTATTATACACGTCATGATAAATAAAGATAGGTGATTACAGAAACTAATTTAGAATACTTTTTCTCTAAATACATACTTAGATGTTTTTTTACAATGTTCGTTCGTTCGTATGAGCAAATGGCCAACTCTGGTGAAGGAGTTTTGAGGCCTCATAAGGGCCTCCGTCATGGCTTAACGACTTTAAAAGCCGGGACCGACAATTTCCAAAAAAAACATTTAAGTATGGTCGTAGTGGTAATCGAACAAGAAGCTTTACGGTGCAAAAAGCAGGTAACGTACCTACTAGCAGAATACTCTACAGTAAATAAGGTCTACTAGTTTATTCAGTACTTACTTGGCCGAGATGTTAATCGGTCATCATGATAAGAGTACATAATAGTGAACAAGCACGTTATAAAACGTGTCTCTGTTTCACAGTTTCACTACGAACCACTTACATAGGTAAGCGAAAAACATTTTTCGCCTGAATAGCCGTAATTTGCAGTCGTGAGGAAACTTGGTGAATTGACGCTAATTGTAGCTATAACGTTATTCGCTAAAGATGAAGCTTTTTCAAACTATTAAAAAAATGAAAAAAATACAAATCAAAGATCGGCACATCTTCACATGTGCAAAGGAAAACAAACATGCAATGCAATTTTTTTTTTTAGGTTTTTGGAGTCAATGGAAATTCTATAGCCATATCAGTTTTAGTATCCACATTATTTATCACGAGCGCAAAAATCCATCTAAAATCCGTCAAACTCAAACGGTAGCACTTGTCGTTGCATCAGAGGCCGTTCTCGGGATCAACGAAAACGAAGTTTCGTGACAATTTTCGGGGTCAGCTTATGTTGGTGGATACTGAATTCGTAATAGGACACCAACATAATTGGAACCCGAAAACTGTTGTGAAACTTCGTTTTCGTTGATCCCGAGTAAGGCCTCAGTTTGCCTACGCTCGCCTTCGCTTGCGTTGGCGTAGGCTCGGTCAGCATGTATTGCAAGCTTTACAGTTTTTCACTGTGAGTAGGAAGCGCATCCATTGAGTTGCGAGTAGGCTTAGCAACAATCAAGATGGCATTAAAGAAGACATGCAAGAAAGCCTACTGTTGGATACAAGGTGTAATTTCTTAACAAGTCTACGCCCACGTCTTACATCCTACCCTATAAATAAATAAATATGCTATTTATAGGGTAGGTCACGGTCTAAAAAATATTCCGAATTTCATGCAATGAGGTTACTGATTGATGCTTATTTGAACCACAAGTGAGCATCACATACTTTCAGATAATAATTAGTAAGAACTTACATAAGGCATGGTTACATCATCGAAGGTTACTGATTCTCCTGCATCTTCCTTCATCCCCGTCGTTCCAAGATTGGTGGCTAAAGCAGGTGTGGGTTCGGAGTACCCCACCAGTTTTGGGATGATGTTGATGATGCTTTTCCCAGGAAGCAGTGCCGTTCTGATCTCCGAGCGGGCATCCAGCCTCGTCGCCAGAAGTAAGCATACTGCTAGCACCCATGCCATTTTGAAGTCCACATATTTTACACTTGTTTTCACTTCAATTTCACAGTTATTTCTAACTTAGACAAGGTCACCTACCTATATGGATCGTAAGCATACACCTTATTAAATGCGACGTCAAAAGGGGTAGGGCAACTAACATTGAACGCGGAAAGTGTAGAACTCAAGTTGGAAATTGATTGAAAAAACATCATTGTAGGTAGGTTAGTGAAAAAATAAACAGAATACAGAGTAAAAATCTGACTAATATAATCATGAGCCTATTAACAAACATCTGGACATCATTTTCTAATATAAAGATTTCGTGGCGCTTCCATCCATCGACCACTTTTGGATTAGCTGAAAATTGTATATTTTTCTTAAAAAAAATTGTAAACATTTAGTTACAAAATTAGTTTTATATAGTCGGCTTAAATAGGTCAAATCTGCCAAGTGCGAGTCGGACTCGCGCATGAAGGGTTCCGTATATTAGTAGGCGGGGAACCGATGACTTGTTCAAAAACTTACTGGTATCCATAAAAAAATCACACGGTAATTTGGAGTCTAAAGCAGTCGCTATACAATTCATTTACATTATCACAATAAGCTGATGATGACAACAAATTCCAATTACAAAATGACCATTCCTAAAATAAATACCAATTTTTTCAATTGTTAACCATTTGTTCTGGCCAAATAAAATAGTGTAGTAGTACCTATAGGAATGTCAAGAAAACCTAAATGTACAAAGTTCAATAAAGATTTTAACAAGAAAGCTAAATTGTTCATACTTAGTTAAAACTTAAAATACTTCCTGTGTGCTCATAATACAAATTTATTTATAAAAGTTACTGTAAATAATCTTCCCAAGCAAAGATCTCCCCTTTCTCTCTACCTACACGTATCCACTTTCATGGTGCATGTAAAAGATTTTTGAATTTGATATGTTCAGAGATGCTTCTTATGTCCAAACTTACAAAAAAAACCTTGCAATTATTGATAATACGTAACGTAAACAATAGTTAGGTAATATTCCGTGTCTTTCAACGAATCTTCACAAAATAATTATTCGCTAAATTCAATATCTTTACCCAGATATCCCATACACAAAAAATACACTTTCACATTTTCTTATCACTTTCGTATGTGTAATTATTCTGCCTGTCACTTAGTCCTGTCGAGTTTTGCGAGTTTGGGCGGGCGGGGAGCTAGGGCGGGCCGCCCAAGCGGCAGCTGAGAATGTACTGACGACCCCGGACCGTTACTATGGGTACGTACTAGTGGAACTCGATCGAAACTCACTTTATCATCATCATCAAATATTTAGTTATCTATTTCTCTGGTTTAGTTGAAAGTTGCAACTCTTTCATATTTTTTAACGTATGGACACAACTTTACCTTATTTCTACGTTTTGCAAACGTGTCATTGACAGGAATTTGCATAATAAAATAAATAAATATGTTAATCCAAGTTTAAAATAATTATGTTTTTAGTTTATTTTAAATAAATTCACATTAAAAAAAGGAAATAAAGCTAGGTAATATGATCTAAAATTGTCTAAATATCTGAAAGAAATGTCTACCGCTCTCTCTGGGAATACTCGTAGTCGTGATCATATTTTATTTTGTTTTTTCAAATCCACATTATTAATTATAATCGAACGCTATTAGGCTATAGGAAACTTTACCTATAGGTACGAATAAAACAAACAGTCAACTAAAATTTCGATTAACTTTATCTCAACGCAAATAAATTGTTTTCGTGTCATTCTCAAATTATATCAGTTATTATCAGTCAACATAATCCATAGTGGAAATTATTACTACTATCTTTATTTATGACTGGTGACTGATCTATTGTTAGATAAAAATTCTACTATTATTGGTTTTGAAGCTTTAGAGAGAGGTTAGTTAAAGGAGCAGTGTCCATAGTTAGTAAGTTCAAGACTAATTCAATAGTTTGAAAAATGGCATTAGTAGTCACCTGTCCATTAGTGTGTGTGTGCTCAACCATTTATTAGTGGCGTATGTTTGACTGATAACATTTTATTAAACCGACTTCAATTTCGTAAGAAGATAACAATTTCCTGTTCTACTCCACGATTTACTCAAAATCAGTTGTTACGTGGAAATAATGACGTACAAGGAAATGTCACATTTATTAATCATAGTAAATATAGGTACCTACATACGTAACAAAAGTATGAACTTGATGTTAGTTTTTGCCGTTACTAACATGGTGTGTCGCTTTCAAGACCAAATTTGTTGTGGATTTGATATGGCTGACTAGCCCATTCTGCCCTAAACTTGTTGCAGTTTGTTTTCGTCTCAAATAGTGTCGCTCTCTTCTCCAACATCAATTTCAATTTATTTTTCTGACGAATAAGTTTACACTTTCAAAAAAAATTGAAGATTTAAATAATAATAATTACCTACTCTCTCTCTAATAAGTTTTCGTCAGCTGGTCAGAAAGGCCCAGTTTGAAAAGTGACCAGTTGGCGAACCACTCAATCTGATTATCAGCTTGTCATTTTATAATTGATCGAAAAAAGCGAAAACCGACTCTAAGGTGACGAACATTTATTTATTTATCTTCGGAAAACCAACAGCTTTTACAAGGTGTCCTTAAAAAACAAGATAGAAATAGTGAGCCAATTAAAGGTTTTCACTAATAGTAAAACATTTTCAAACCATCAGTGTACCTAGGCATTAATGCAAAATCTATTTCTGTAGTAGGGGCTGGCAAATTGAGTAGGTACACCGCAACAGATGGTTGGTTATATTTTCCAATTTTCTGGTGAAATTCTCCATTCATTTTTGCTTTGAAGGCATTATAGGACATGGCGGATACCTTTTAAACGTGGAGCATGTGTGTGATAGTCAGAAGTTAATTTGAAGAGTGGTCCAATAGCGGCTAAAACAGTTGGTACCTATTGTATTTAAATATTTTATTTATTTTCTTGTTTTGTCAATCAAAGTCATATTTTTATTTCTCCACATAAAATGAAATATTGTTTACAATAAACCTATAATTTAGGATATCTATCTATTATTGTATCTAGAATTGTAGGTTCAATTAAATTAATTAGTAGGCGTAATCAAGTTAACCGGAGTCGGAGTAAATATAGTTATTGCGATTAGCGTCGCAGTGGTCAGAAATATCCCTAAGTATCTTGCTGTCGATACGTCTGTTTAGCTCTTTCGTATCGACTGTTTATTATGAGCGACCACCCGGATGACCTAAGTTCGGCCCGGTCACTTTATAGGTATTGCGCTTACTGTAAGTGATTTTATAAGTAGGTATTATTATGCGAAATAACGATTTTTCGTGTAAGTCTGAACTTCAGAGATCCTCATTTGTGTATTCGTAGCGACACGTAACACTCAAGCTACGACGTAGCAAGACATCTACGACAATAGCAGCTGCGTGAATGCGGTAAGGTTCATTGTTTTTTCGACTTCGTCCTCGTTGTACTATTAACTCGTGTCACCGTGATAAGAGAACAATGTGGGTAAAAGGGAAGTATTTGAATGATCTTCTTAATCTCTACATTTATAATTATAAGTTTGTGTGTTTGGAGGGTAATCTCAACCACTGCATTTGCAATATTGTTTGACCAGTTGAAGGTACAATTTTCTTGATAAATATAGATCGAAAGAAGAGCGAATCCGTGTTATAGCTAGATGCTAATTATTCATAGTAGGTATACCTCACATTAATTGTGAGGTACCTATACCTACTATGAATAATTATCAAAAAAAAAATATAATAAATGAATATAATTAATATAATGAATATATATATACAATATAATGAATATATAAATGAATTAATTAAATAAAAAAAATGAATATATAATAAATGAATAATTATCAAATTTTACTAAGACGACTACAACTACTAAATAAGGAGTGATGTAAAACAACCCGGATTTCGCAATACGCAATGCAATGCAAATGACGAAACATGATGAATAGATGAATGGATGGATGTTTGTTACTCTTTGCGAAAACTACAGAACAGATTTCGCAGAAACTTGAAATACACCGTGGCCAGGAATAGTTTTTGTTCACGTTACCGGCGATTTCGTTTCAGGTTACTAGTACAGGTACCTACCTACCTATAAAAAGATACATAAACCTAAGTTTTTCATATAAACTACCATTATTTCACCCTCGAAATAATGTCACATTGTACCTACCTAACTTGGGCTTGCCTTTACTTTGAGGTTCGACAATTTATTCATTGTCCGAGAGTGTAGAGTTTCAAAGACAAACAGCGAGTTCTCTTCAGTTCAGTAGATGTATTATTAACGAGCGAAATCTTTGGATAAAGTATCTTTGATGTTTCGTTAACTTCTGGGAAGTCGTAGTGAATTTCTTAGTAACTTTAAAATAAACAGCTTTTTACACTAGTCCTAATAGTCGTTGATTTATGTATTGTATACAACTTGTTTCGGGATATTTATGAATTAAGATACTTACGTGCTTATGCTTAGGTAGGTAAATATTAAGGTCCAAAACTAAGATAAACAAACAGAATCAAACCCTGCAATCGGATAAGACCCGAAAGCGTTTCGGTATTGATCGTTAGTCTTATTTGGATTCCAAGGTCACCGTCTAAATAAAAATATTAGGTACACCCGATTTATTACATTTTCTTAGATACCGAATACACCTAGGTAGGTACTTACTGAGTTGTAAGAAATTGTTATCGAGAAAACTAACTGGCAATAACCCCTAAACCTGTAGGCGTAGGTAGGTATCTTAAGGACCTACGCCTATGGCCATTGTGGGTCTGTGAATGAATGAATCAATGAAAATTCTTTATTGTACACTCAAATAAGATACATTTGGGGTCTATCCATTTAGAAGCAACAAATTTCGTACAAATTCTGAAAGTGTTTACCAAATGAACTAATTACAAACGCAGACACTAGCGCAGGATTTTAACAAGTTAACCTTCAGTACATTACCTACACTGGTATCCGCCTGAGGCTCGCGTGCTACTTACCCGGATAAAAACTTACCCATGTGTTATTCCAGGTCATAAGCTATGAATATTCCAAGTTTCAGCCAAATCCGTTCTGTAATTTTTGCGTGAAAGAGTAGGTAGGTAGGTAACTAACATTCATACAAATTTTCGCGACTAAGATATTAGTACGATTACCGATTTAAGCCCGTCACACACCTAGCTATAATATATATTAATATGCCTTGCTATATCTATACAAATACACACGCAGCTATAATATATATTATAGCTGCGTGTGCGGTCACTCGAATATTTGTATAGAAAATATATCGTAATATGCCTTGCTATAATTGATATTATAGCTACGTGTGTGACGGGCTTTATATTTTCCCAAATGAACAAATAACTAAGACACACTTGATCACAAATTTGCGTGGGTGATCATCATACCTTTTAAGTGAAAATATCAATAGCTTTCGTTCCTTGGCAAATTTGTTCTCCAAGCGTAACTAAACTAGTTGTTTTAAATACACAGTCCTAAGTAAATAAAATGTTAAGCTAGCCCTTTCGGGTGAGGGTAATACAAAGTAGGTTACTAATCCCCTATAATATTCACTACATTTTAACCCTGGTTTTGCTTCCGTGATGATAATTATGAGCTTTGTTGACATAGGTACCTAATGTACTTACTTAAAGCTTTAATAACATTTAGGTAGGTATATAAATAAAAATTAAATTGGTGTTTGTTCAAAGCAAATAACATGAGAACGGTAAAACGTTTTGTTTTTAAAGCTGTCGTTTTTTTATCCAAAGTGGAAAAAATATTTTTGACTTTGTCTTTTCTAAACCACCAAATCAGAACACCTTATAAAATATAGGTACACTTAGCCTGGTATATACATAAATATACGAAATGACCATTGTTTTAACCGGGAGCGTCTCACCGGAATTGCACCAGCGACGCGTCGACGTCGCGACGTTAGCGGGAGGACTGAAGCAATTACTGAAGTATTGGAGGTACCTACGCAACAAAGATTTGTTAAACTACCCTCACTTGATCTTCATAAAAGATGATGTTAACTCTTTTTCCACGAAAACATGTATTTTGAATTACATTCTCCTTCCCAAGGTTACTACTTAGAGGTACTTCAAGAAAATACGTTATGAAATTAATAAATTTATTTTCTCACAGAAATAATAATGCACAGCACTTTACAGACATCACAAGTAGAAAACTAGTTTGGGGTCCAAGTACAAGATAAATTCGTACGCTAAAAATAAGGGCCATGTACACAAGCACACTTTGCTTTACCACATTTTTATTAGAAGAATGTTTAGAATAAACACACGATGAGAGACATGATTTTTTATAAATACTTACTGAAAATGTGATATGTAAAATGACCCTTATTGAACAAACATTTTACCTAAATCAGTCATTCACACTTTAAACATACTGCCTTATTTAACAACGAAGAGTGAAAATATCAATAGCTTTCGTTCCTTGGCAAATTTGTTCTCCAAGCGTAACTAAACTAGTTGTTTTAAATACACAGTCCTAAGTAAATAAAATGTTAAGCTAGCCCTTTCGGGTGAGGGTAATACAAAGTAGGTTACTAATCCCCTATAATATTCACTACATTTTAACCCTGGTTTTGCTTCCGTGATGATAATTATGAGCTTTGTTGACATAGGTACCTAATGTACTTACTTAAAGCTTTAATAACATTTAAGTAGGTATATAAATAAAAATTAAATTGGTGTTTGTTCAAAGCAAATAACATGAGAACGGTAAAACGTTTTGTTTTTAAAGCTGTCGTTTTTTTATCCAAAGTGGAAAAAATATTTTTGACTTTGTCTTTTCTAAACCACCAAATCAGAACACCTTATAAAATATACACTTAGCCTGGTATATACATAAATATACGAAATGACCATTGTTTTAACCGGGAGCGTCTCACCGGAATTGCACCAGCGACGCGTCGACGTCGCGACGTTAGCGGGAGGACTGAAGCAATTACTGAAGTATTGGAGGTACCTACGCAACAAAGATTTGTTAAACTACCCTCACTTGATCTTCATAAAAGATGATGTTAACTCTTTTTCCACGAAAACATGTATTTTGAATTACATTCTCCTTCCCAAGGTTACTACTTAGAGGTACTTCAAGAAAATACGTTATGAAATTAATAAATTTATTTTCTCACAGAAATAATAATGCACAGCACTTTACAGACATCACAAGTAGAAAACTAGTTTGGGGTCCAAGTACAAGATAAATTCGTACGCTAAAAATAAGGGCCATGTACACAAGCACACTTTGCTTTACCACATTTTTATTAGAAGAATGTTTAGAATAAACACACGATGAGAGACATGATTTTTTATAAATACTTACTGAAAATGTGATATGTAAAATGACCCTTATTGAACAAACATTTTACCTAAATCAGTCATTCACACTTTAAACATACTGCCTTATTTAACAACGAAGATTCAAGATAGTTTTGGTTAAAGCCTTTAATATAACCAAAAATATCGAGTTTAGACAAAAGCCGTAAAACAAAATGTTGTTGCTTTTAGTGATAGGAATTACGGGCCGAGAGCTTTCTGGTGATTCAAAATTAACCCTGTAGGTAGAAAGTTTACCTGAAGCGTGTTGTACTTAGTTTTTGTTACTCATTTTAGTTTATCTAATTTTACAGATCACAAAAAGAGGTTTCTATTTATGTTCTGTGGCGTTAACCATGACAATCTTTAATAATCGTTTAATAATAAGGCTATAGTTTTTTTAACTATACTTCATGACAGTATATCAAAAGGTAGAAATAGACTGTCTACACTTTCTATCAATATCAACAGCCAGATGTTCGACTTGCAAAAATTTAAATGTGTTCAAATGCTTTGAAGATATCTAAGCGGGTAGTCAAGAGGTATATCCATATACGTTTTTGATACATGCTAACATTTTGCATTTTAACTTCATTATTTTAAACAGCGAACTAGGTGTCGCGCTACACTAAATCGTGAGTGACTGCTCAGTCGAAAAACGTAGTATGCTCAGGCTCTTGCCTGATGCCGGCACAACACATTGGCTTCAACTTGGTTCCAACATTAAAATGGCCAATGTCAAGGCTCTATTCGCGTCGAATAACCGTAAACGGAGCATTGCCATTGGCCATTCTAATGTTGGAACCAAGTTGAAGCCCATTGTGGTGCCCGCATTACAGTTTATTTGCACAAATTCTAATCTGCCCAACCAGAAAGTCTATTTCTACCTCCAATACTCGTTCATCGTCACTAAAACTAACTTAAATTACTTACATTTGTTATCTTCGTATTATATTATTCGTAACCTGTTGTTAATAATTAAAATAAATAAGCATTTCGTAACTAAGCCATAAAAACGAATATTACCAAAAAAGCATTTAATAAATTAATAATAAATAGGTAATTAACTTACTGGTAAAATCAATTGTCCAAATTCTTTAGAAATTAATATTTTTGAACTGTAATGAACAGTTGAATTATTACAATACAGTATACAATTTGTAGTATGCGCCAATATTTTAATAAGTTGATGAGAATATATCAAAATTTACTACTACATAATATTAATTTATGCCATAAGTTCATATCCTTAAGTGCTTAACAATTTACTTATTTATTAAAGAGAACACTTCGATTTTAATTCGCTACTTCTACATAATTAAAATTATTGATTAGCAAATTAACAGTTACTTGCAAAGCGAGGAAAATAGACATATTGTTATTTTGATACGAAAATAGTGTCGATTATTCTTAATGTGTAAAATAGTGTAACAGTTTCGCAAAGCCAAACATACTCTCTTAACCGATTAAGCTAAAATTAAGGCTCATCTCACACCAAAAGAGCATCGAAGAGCAGCGAAGCGGAGCGCAGTTTCAGTGTCATACGAATTTAAACTTTGTTTTCATTACTATAATACTTATTATCACATGAGAAACTCGAACGAGTCGCGAGGATGCCTGCGGCTTCGCGGGAATTCCGGCGAATTCGAATACGCGCGCCTTCTCTGCGATACCTAATAAGTATTATAATAATGAAAATAAAGTTGAAATTCGTATGACACTGAAACTGCGCATCGCTTCGCTGCTCTTCGATGCTCTTTTGGTGTGAGTTGAGCCTAATGGTTTAGGTGCTGGACAAGTACTTTATCTCAACATTGAACTAGGCACTACATCATTTGGAAAATAGGTACCTACTTAAGATATATATTAGGAACAAACTTAATGGATTTTTAAGTTCTCGTACCCTTACGTAACAATAAAACACTTATCGGGAATGTAGTGCCTGGGAAATCGTTGTATCCTATCCACACTCTATCGCGGATCGCAGGCGAAGCCGCAAACAAAAAACCGCGACACGAGTGTGGATTTCATTCGCGGTTTCGCGCTTTATTTGTGCCTCGTTCCCGCTGTCGGTATTTTGTCCCACGACAAAGGAACGCGAACAATATTATCAAATCTCTGTGAGTGTGGATTGTTGACAGTGTCACCAACAACGACGCGAATAACAACAGCGACGTGTGGATAGACTATTGAGATAAAGAATGCTTGTTTAACAGCTAAACCATCCTCTCAGCTCATTCAGTTTATTCACATCAAATAAATAGTCAATTGTGGAGTTGACTTAAGTATTAATTTTTACAAATTATGAAAATAAGCCTTAAAAGTGATTAAACTAAAATATACAATTGAATGGCACAGAAACGTAACAAAACCTACATAGATACATAAGAAATTATGAAGTATATTATTGTTAAATTCGTAAAAAGGCAAGATCTAAAGATTAATCATAAGTGTTAATGTTTAAAGAACTTAAAGATAATGTGTCCACGAAAATTGCGAAAAGTTGAATTAATTCAGTAAAACTTAAATAGTTTTTAAAGTGTATCTCTGGAAACGAAGAGATAATCGAATCTATAGCCATTTTAAGATGTCAACGATGAAAATGTAGTAATAAGTGTCTAAAAATATGCTTAGAACAAGCCTATATTATTTGGCATTTAAATTGCATTCTACTTAGATAGTATCATGCAGTGTATTTTTAAAGAAAAATAACATCGAAAGTTACATTACACATTATTAGCAGAGACATAATATAAGTTGACCGGAGTGAACGTAGTTATTGCGATTAGCGTCTCAGTTGTCGGAAATATCACTATCTCTGTCTCACTTGCTGTCGATACGTCTGTTTAGCTCTTTCGTCGACGCGACCACCCGGAGGGCCTAAGTTCGGCCCGGTCACGTTAGATTACGCTTACTGTACTCAACTAGCCTCTGATAATAGTTTACGAACACAATTCAAAACATTTTGACTATTAAAGTCTTTTTCATAGAAATATATTTGAGAACACGCAAGAGATTATAAAATCGCTCTTATATCAGCTTATCGCAATACCCGTGGACACAAACGGTACTAACTAGAAATAAATTATAGAACAGAAAATAAAATGTTTTACAATAGTTCAACAATTGATATGTGTTTGTTCGTTATTCGAGTATAATTCTGAAGAAATATTGCAAGAAAACATGAAATCCTCAGACCGATTTGTGTCTAGCGGTAGTTAGAGACAAGTCCGAACTACACAGTTATCTGGGATTCCTAAAAAAAAAAAAATTGTTTCAACTATACATTCTTAAAAATTTCAACTATACATCCATGATTTTTGAATCGATAATATTAAAAATCGACTTAGACTCGACTGAATGTATTTTTTTGTGCTTATCATTCAATTATGAACCAGTCACTATTTTTTATTGAATAATACAGAGGATGGAATCCCACGTCAAAAGAGCGCGGTCGGGGAAGGTATGTTTGCGCCTGTGTTCACTCGCTGACGAACCAATAGCACTCGCTAAATCAATGGTATGAAGTGCGCCGCAACACCTCTCCACCAATCACCACTGCGCAGTTTGACAGCCAGCGCTCTTTTTACGTGGCGCGACCTATTTTGAAGTCAATTTTGAGTTTTTTGTAAAATATTTAATTTGTGACTACCGAAATTCTGTCAGTCAACATTAAATCTACTTAAACGAAACTGTTCGAATCATCCGTACAAAATTCTTACTAATTATTGACTAATTCTTCAGTCTGTTGTTGGTTCCGATGTAAAACTTAGGGAAGGTTCATATCTGACGTAAAATACGCCGAGCGTATCATCTAGTGTTAGTACACTATAGTATAGTATCATCATAGATACGTTAGTACGTATCATCGGTTGAGTGTGAACGGTCAAGTGTTTTCAAGTGTTTTTCTATACATTTGTCTGTTCTTGCGTTACGCGATAATACGCGACGCATGTTCCGTCAGATATGAACCTTCCCTTACTCAACGTACAGCCGGTTTCTCGAACGCAGATCATCACCAAAATATTATATGTTCTTATCTATCTTCTTTTATAACAAAAACACTTTTTTTTTTATCGAAAAGAAACATTTGTTAGCCCAAAATTGAGTTTTTATTAACACATTTTGTGTTCGACACCAAAACGCTCGCAAATGTCATTTCAAGTGACCGATGGTCGACTATCGACCAAGGTTCCTAAATTAAAATAGATTAAAAAAAAGTGTAATTTCGCCTTTTACTTAGACGTGACGTCATGCGCTCTGATTGCTGTGTAACATAATATGGCGGAATGCTGTAATTTCTAATTCTATTTTATCAAAATAATGATTAATCTTGCTCTTATTATAAAAATAAATACGTTTTTCAGGATCCATTAATCATATTTAAATAGATAAATATATTTTTTTAGTATTCTTGATTACTGTCATCAATCAATCTATTATTTCTTATCAATGGTCAAATTACGTGACAGTGTCAAATTTGTTCCTACTTTGACATTTGTTATTTTTGCGTTCGAGAAACCGGCAGAAAATCTCTAAACGAGATTTAAGTTTAAAACAACTTTTATTGACACGATAATCACATTCGATATACCATTAGACACTTGATATGCTGATAGACCTTATGAAGTTGTGATAAGGTTCAATATAGGAGTCAAGTTGATCCGCTTTCTGAAGAGTTCATTCCTTGCGACTTCATTTGTGCGTAGGCGGCCTGTATGCTTTCGCATACGAATTTGTATTGACTCTGTAACAAAATTATATAATTGGTAAGAATTCTAGAAAGCTTTTTAGACAATAGTGGCAATTCTGAGTGTCGCAAAAGCTAAACTAAACTAACTAAAATTAATGCCATCCTTTTTATTTCCATCGCTATGAAAGGGACGGCAATATCTTTAGTTAGCTAAGTTTAGGTTTTTCGACACTCAGAATTGCCACTAATGCCTAGCTTATTATCACTTATCACACTACATAATTTACTAGATGATTTATACAGAGTCAGGAGGCAAGCTTTGCCTACTTAACGGGACACTGTAGAGATTAGTGTCTAGCTAGGACATTGTTATCACACTAATATTATAAAGTGAAAGTTTGTGTGTGTGTGTGTGTAAGTATGGATGTGTAAAAGTGTGAAGTGTGTTTGTTACTCTTTTACGCTCAAACGGCTAGACGGATTTGAATTAAATTTGGTACCAGTATTGCTTAGACCCTGGATTAAAGAATACGCTACTTTTGAACGGGAACTATTCACCGCGGGGCGCAGCTAGTATATAGTAAATGCAGGTCATGGTGACCCATATATGGTACACGATGGTCACCGTGACCCACATGAGGTACACAAGGTTCAAAAACGCTGTAAGCTTTGCTACTCACCGCGTTCTGTATGCACATTGGCCGCTGTCTTCTCATCGCTCGCACCAACTCGAGAGGATATAATGGCTGGCCTCGGGATAACAAGGCCAGTGCTGTTTCAGCTAGTATAAGCACGCCAGGGTAATAAGAATTGTAACAGTGGCGTTGGAGGTAACAGTGACCCACATCATGGCACATGCCAGTCACTGTGACCCTAATTATGGTATATGCAGGTCATGTTGACCCATATATGGTACACGATGGTCACCGTGACCCACATGTGGTACACATGGGTCAAAAACACTAAGCTTTGCTACTCACCGCGTTCTGTATGCACATTGGCCGCTGTCTTCTCATCGCTCGCACCAACTCGAGAGGGTATAATGGCTGGCCTCGGGATAACAAGGTCAGTGCTGTCTCAGCTAGTATAAGCACGCCAGGGTAATAAGAATTGTAACAGTGGCGTTGGAGGTAACAGTGACCCACATCATGGCACATGCCAGTCACTGTGACCCTAATTATGGTATATGCAGGTCATGTTGACCCATATATGGTACACGATGGTCACCGTGACCCACATGTGGTACACATGGGTCAAAAACACTAAGCTTTGCTACTCACCGCGTTCTGTATGCACATTGGCCGCTGTCTTCTCATCGCTCGCACCAACTCGAGAGGGTATAATGGCTGGCCTCGGGATAACAAGGCGAGTGCTGTCTCAGCTAGTATAAGCACGCCAGTCCGACCGACGCCGGCTGAACAATGCACGATCATCGGCGGGTCAGCCATCGTTTGGACGTCGTCTTCTTCTTCTTCTACTACTGTTGGTATCACTGGAAAGAGATATATTGTAAAGATTATGATTGGTCAGTTGATTGAGATAATGTTAGATCGTTTTTTATGAAGTGTAATGGCTTTATTATTATAATCTCCCCCGTCCCTCTTTCACATTTGTAATTTTTTCAATGATTTAGTTAGATATTCATTTTTTTAAGTTTCAAAAGTGTTTAAAAACTAAAGTACTCACTAGTTAAATTCCAATTAATCAAAATTCATGACATCAATCTGATGAAATGAACACACTTACTTAGCTACTTTTTTTGTAAATACATAGACATACATGTTATAGATAAAAAAAACATAAACCCGGAACAAATATCTACAGAACATACAAACATTTGTCCCGTGGCGGGGATCGAACCCGCAACCTCCGCGTCTCAGGCGAGCCTTCGCCCACTGCGCCACAGAGGTCGTCACTTCGTCACATACTTACAATCGCGTGTATTCCGAAGCGAGGCGCACAGTTGCGTGAAGTTGATGAACTCGGCGGTGTCTTCTGGTACACCGTGGTCCGGCCACGCCGTGTACTGCAGTTGAGTTATACTGCGACACGCACCAGTCGATTCCTGAACACAACATTGGTGGCTATTCGGGATGTCGCCAGAGCAAAACTAAACTAATTTGACAGCACTAAAATTGACGCCATCCTTTTTATTTCGATCGTTATGAAAGGGACGGCAACATTTTTAGTGCAGTCTATCTATTTAATATTTAAATTAACCCCTATTTCATCTGGTCACGCTATAACTTGAGAACTGCTTTATCAGTTTCATTCATCTTATTTTTATGTTTTGTAATACCAAGGACGATATAGATAATTAAGGACTGCTTATCCAATACTTCAAAACGTGATTCTTTCAAAGACTATTGGTAACTTTATTACACAATCAAAAGCCATCTGGAAATAGAGCGCGATTATAAGGTTTCTTGAACTTGCTAATAGTACGTAGAAGCAAGGACGATAAGGAGAGAGTGGGAGAAAGAGAGGGATGCAGTAGTTAAGTACCTTTAACAGCAACTCCCGTTGAGAGCGGGAGAAAGAGAGAGAGAGAGAGAGAGGGAGAATAGTTACCTTTAACAGCATCTCTCGCTGTACATAATGTCTGTGCGCGTGCTCGCTAGTGGTGACCAGCGAGAGCGCATGCGCGGCCCTCACGGCCGGCGCGCCCGGCGCGGGCCAGTACTGGTGGCACTTGGAGAAAGAGAGAGAGAGGGTGAAAGAGAGAGAGGGTACCTTTAACAGCATCTCTCGCTGCACATAATGCCTGTGCGCGTGCTCGCTAGTGGTGAGCAGGGACAGCGCATGCGCGGCCCTCATGGCCGGCGCGCCCGGCGCGGGCCAGTACTGGTGGCACTTGGCGCGGCCCGTCTCACTGAGGACAGTCAGCATCACCACCAGGGTGCTCTCCGACTCCCACACCATCTGCCAGAAGTCGCCCACTGTGGTCGATAGTGGACCTGCAATTTTAAATGTAATGAAATGAAAAAAATGAAATAATTATGATTGTACGAGGAGTACAAATGAAAAGAAGGTTCGTATAATTATTTCGGGTTTAAGAGCGGTCAACCCGGCTTACTTTTCATACAAACGCTCGTACGTGATTATGCAGTTGTAACAGATCTTTCTTTTAAACTTTTGAACTAATAGGTATCTTGTGCACTATAACTAGGTTTCTATCAAAACTAAAAATCAAAATTTTGAGAAACAAATTCAGTATAAGCCTCCAAAAACCTGCTTTTTGCATAAATTTTACCTGAACTTTGGCCGTTCATAATGTACTCATAAATTGTAAAAGTAAAGAAAGTATTGTGATAGAAACCTTGCAAATTTTATGGAGAATCTAAATGACAAGCATTTATTTTACAAACTTGTAAGGCTTACTGAAAAAAGCGTATTTCCTGGAACACTTTTTATGAAATTTCCGCACACTATTTTTCGAGTGAGCGAGTGAGCGGCGAAAATACCAACTGAATGCCGAGCGCTGAGGCGCTATCTCTCTCTTTTCGCTTTGCTTCTTTTTCTAGCATTGCGCTGGATGAAACAACAAGCTTTTCAGCCATGCTCGCGTCGATGATAGACGCGCCGGGAAGGGTCACCTTAATTACACTTATTACAATTAATTTACTTAAATGTTGGACCAGTGCGTGTGCGCCGTTGCGCGACGCGATCAAGAGAGAGAGAGCGAAAGGGGCGGGGTGACGCGGTGACGTCACAGCCGCCTAGCCGGCCATAGACTATAAATATCTATGGTATAGAGTAGACTGAATGGAGCGCGAACAATGATCACTACTGTATCCCAGAGAGCGGTAGACATTTCTTTCAGATCTTTTTAGGCAATTTTTAGATCCTTTTTGAAGATGTCTATGGGGGTAGTCAGAGGTATGTCCAAATGCATATTTGGTACATGCCCACATCTTGCAGAAGTTAACATTCAATACGTGACAGGTTGCAAGTCCATCGACGCTATTAGAATTCTAACTGGTTTCCTTACGATGTTTTCCTTCACCGTTAAAAGCTCGTGTTAAAGCGCATATAAATTTTTCGATGCGAATTTTAAATGAAATAAATATGAATATCTTTGGACATTTAACACAGCGTCATCTAGTCCCAAGCTAAGCAATTTAATGCTTGTGTTATGGTATCCAGATGACTGATATACTACATAGATACATTATTTTTTTGTAAATACATACATATTATACATAGAAAAACAACCAGACCCGGAACAAATATCTACAGAACATGCAAACATTTGTCCCGGGGCGGACATCGAACCCGCAACCTCTGCGTCTCAAGCGGGCTTTCGCCCAATGCGCCACAGAGGTCGTCATATATAAGTGTAACTAGACGCTAACTCTGGTGATGTCTTTACTAACCTTGCGTGGCAATATAGCTCAAAACTAAATCCGAGTTAGGTATCTCCATGTTGATGTACGAAGCATTGATGTAATCGCCGTTCTGGCCGTTTTTCAATGTGACTATAGTCGAATCGTCTGTAGATAAGATACAATTTTGTGAAATTAATACTTCCCCCTTACACATCTTCGAAGGGATCTAAAAATTGCCTAAAAAGATCTGAAAGAAATGTCCACCGCTCCCTGGGATACAGTCGTCATCATATTTTTTTTCTTTTTTCATTTTTTAATATTCTTGGGACGTGTTTTTTACTTCACCCATTAAACACCTCATAAATAATCAAAGGCTTTGTATGGCTGAAAATATGAGAAACTAGTTGCGCCCCGCGGTGAATAGTTCCCGTTCCCGTGGAAATACCGTTATCAAAAGTAGCCTATTTTTAATCCAGGGTTTATGCAATACTGGTACCAAATTCCATTCAAATCCGTCCAGCCGTTTGAGCGTGAAAGAGTAACAGAGACACTTACATACACACGCAAACTTTCACACGTAAATTTTTTTTTTTGTAAATACATCCTTAAATATAGGTACATAGAAAACCATTTTGTAGCTGATTGTTCTATTATTGTTTTTGGTTGTGTTGCGTTTAATTCTAAGTTACAAATAAACCTTTTTGATTTGATTTGAAAACATGATTAAATTATTCTACTTACATGGAGCGATATCCCTGTATCTATTCTTATTAATATTCTTCGGCAGTTTCGATATGGCCGTCGATTCTTCGGGTATTCTCCTTTGAAGCGTGTCGTATTGGGTCAGAGCCGCGCCATTCGCTAGACCATCGCCGAGCAACAGCATTGATTGTTCCAATGCGTCTCCCTCTAACTTGGCCGAACTGAGCGGGACAAAGCATACAGCTGGCTCTTCTGAAACTGCGTCTTGGTTGTGCGTTTCGTATATAGCTGAAATTAGAAGATACAATTAATAAAAATATTATATCCTTGGATATTCCACACAGCGCCATCTAGTCCCAAGCTAAGCAATTTAATGCTTGTGTTATGGTAACCAGGTGAATGATATACTAAGTACATAGATATTTTTTTTTGTAAAAACATAATATAATAAATTGTATCTTTTATTTTACTTATTGTGGCTAAGCACCGATTACCTAAGTGTGGTTTAACACTTATAGTGGACATACACGCTACGAGAAATCGCTACATGTATGGTATAAAACTGTACAGTTTTATTAACAAACATGTAGCGATTTATCGGTACCGTTCGAACTGTACCGTCTGATCGTAACGATTTCTCGTAGCGTGTATGTCTACTATAAGGTAATCGGTGCTTAGCCGAAATCATCTTACGAATAATTTCATTCTGGCATAGCAAGGGTTTCGGGGCCGAGTTGGCAAAGCAGACGGGCTTAAGGACGATCGCAGGTTCAAATCCTGCCGGAGCCGTTAACTTTTAGTAAGATTTTTCATTTAATAGTGGTTTTTAAAATGGACCTACCATTAGGTTTGACGATCAACGACAGGGTTCCCTTTGTGCCTCTGATAAGTTGCACGATTTGTTCGTGAGTCAGCTCATCCACGTCCTTCGCATTGATAGATAACACCTGTAACGAGTATTACAATGTTTAGTTAGAACTACATTTTTAATTTAACCTTACTATATTGGCATAGAAAATTTATTTTAGCTAAAACGGATATTATATCTGTTGCATTATGCGTAACTAGCTAACTTGCCCGTGGCTTCGCTCACGTGGTACCTACCTTGATAAAATATAGCCTATGTTCATTCGGAAAGTCTAAGCTACAAATAGGTGAAAGAATTTTTAAAAAAGGATAAGTAGTTTCGGAGATTACCCCAAACATACAAACAAACATACAAACAAACCAACTTTACCTCTTGATAATATTAGTATAGACAAGAAACACTCTTTAAATCTTATTGACAAATCTTTATGAAAAAAGGCCTTAGAATTTTGTCAGCCGGTAATAACTAGTCGTATCCCACTTACCCCTGGTTCCTATAATTAACGTACGGATGTCCGTAGGTCGGTCGTCATAGCAACGTTGTTTATTAAACACAAAATGTATAAGACTTTTTGACAGATAACAACGTTGCTATGACGACCGACCTACGGACATCCGTACGTTGATTATAGGAACCCGGCATTAAGTATACAACTCCGCTCCCACCCGACAAATTAAATATCATAAAAAGGCTCCAGGTCGTGCCTTGGATTACACTAATATTTATAAAAGTAAAAGTATAAAGGTGAGTTTGTGTGTGTGTTAGTAGTATACTTGGTCTCCTTGTTGCAGCTGATCTCTCGCTCTCGCAGCGCCCCGCCCCCCCCGCGCACCTTGGACCCGACACTCCCTCAGCTTCAGGCAATAGACGCACTCCTCTGAAGTAGTATACCTGGTCTCCTTGTTGCAGCTGATCTCTCGCTCTCGCAGCGACCCGCGACACCAGTAGCGGCGCCCCGCCCCCCCCGCGCACGTTGAACCCCTCAGCTTCAGGCAATAGACGCACTCCTCTGAAGTAGTATACCTGGTCTCCTTGTTGCAGCTGATCTCTCGCTCTCGCAGCGACCCGCGACACCAGTAGCGGCGCCCCGCCCCCCCCGCGCACGTTGAACCCCTCAGCTTCAGGCAATAGACGCACTCCTCTGAAGTAGTATACCTGGTCTCCTTGTTGCAGCTGATCTCTCGCTCTCGCAGCGACCCGCGACACCAGTAGCGGCGCCCCGCCCCCCCCGCGCACGTTGAACCCCTCAGCTTCAGGCAATAGACGCACTCCTCTGAAGTAGTATACCTGGTCTCCTTGTTGCAGCTGATCTCTCGCTCTCGCAGCGACCCGCGACACCAGTAGCGGCGCCCCGCCCCCCCCGCGCACGTTGAACCCCTCAGCTTCAGGCAATAGACGCACTCCTCTGAAGTAGTATACCTGGTCTCCTTGTTGCAGCTGATCTCTCGCTCTCGCAGCGACCCGCGACACCAGCAGCGGCGCCCCGCCCCCCCCGCGCACGTTGAACCCGAACACCCCCTCGGCGTCGGCCGCCAGGCGCACGCACACGCACTCCTCGGCCGGCTCCGACGCGGACTCGGACTCGTCCACGTACGGGATGCGGAGGACGCGTTCCAGGAGGTCCGAGTCGCTGGGAAGAGAATGTTGAATGAAGGACTCACTGTGATCCAACAAAACGTGGCATTAACGCGTACGATAAGTGAGAAACAGTGCAATTTTTTTCGCTTCCACGCGGTATTCGCTGTCGCTGTGGGAAGCGACAATACTGCGTAGATCCGAACAGGCCTTAAGGTGTCTGTATGCGTCAAATTAGGTCCGCCGCCCATTTTATTTTATTATTACGTTGAACAAAGGTTTTTTACGTTTAGAAACCTTTTTAAAATTGCTTTGTTCAACGTAATAATAAAATAAAATAGGCGGCGGCGCTAATTTGACGCATACAGACACCTTAAGGCCTGTTCGGATCTACGCGGTGTTCGCTGTCGCTGTGGGAAGCGAAAATATCGCGCAGCGCAGGTCATTTCTATGAAGCACCGCGGCGCGGTATTTTCGCTTCCCACAGCGACAGCGAATACCGCGTAGGTCCGAACAGGAGGAAACATTAAATTATTATTGTCGGTCCTAACTTGTGGCAGTGGGAAGACTGGTATAGGTCGCGCCAAGTAAAAAGAGCGCTGAGAGGAAGAAGTGAGGGTATGTTTGCGCCTGTGTTCACTCGCTGACGAACCAATAGCACTCGCTCAATCAATGGTATGAAGTGCGCCGCGTTACCTCTCCACCAATCATCGACCACTGCGCAGTTTGACAGCCAGCGCTCTTTTTACGTGGCGCGACCTATTACATCTTATAAGTAACATACTAATAAGTAAGTTCGTATGAGCATGTGGCCAACTCTGGTGATGAAGTTTTTAGGCCGCCTTAAGGCCTCCGTCGTGTACCGACTTTAAAAGCCGGGACCGACAAATTAACGTGCCCTCCGAAGCACGGAACCGCTTAGATATTAACGTCACTTGCGGTCACCCATTCAAGTTGTGACTCAGAACAGAACATTGCTTTACTTGAACGGTCTATCCATTTAAGTTGTGACTCAGAACAGAACATTGCTTGAACGATCTATACAACTTACTTGAGGTCAGGCTGTGAGTGTGCGTCCGTCCAAGCGTGACGCGGCGCGGGCTCGGTGTGTGACGTCACGCGGGAGCCGCGGCAGCTGATGGCGGCGCCGTTAGACGTCGGGGAAGTGGTGCCGGCTGACTGAGACCTTCTTTGACGGGAGCTGCTGCGCCTGGAAATCATTTATTTAGCGGGAATTTGAGAAGTCATGTTTTATTTTCCGAAACGTAAGTTTTAGCGAACGTTAATGTGTAATGATGGTGGATTTAACTGTTGACTTTTAACCGACTTTATTATCTCCTGCATATAATCCTATTTCTATCTGTCTATCTATCCCCCTTATTAATAAATAAATAAATAAATAAATAAATAAATATCCTTGGACATTTCACACGACGTCATCTAGTCCCAAGCTAAGCAATTTAATGCTTGTGTTATGGTAACCAGATGACTGATAAACTAACTAGATAATTTTTTTTTTGTAATTAATAAACGAAGATTAAGAAAAAACGTCAGTGAATGTTCATTCGTTGACGTTTTTTGTTAATTTTAAACATCTTAACGCGAATTAGCACTTTATTGTACACAGAATATAGATACAAATAAAACTTAAAATTAATACTTCGTTGATCTTTGTTTATTAATAAGCCTGTAGGTGTCTAGTCTATTTCTGTGTCTGAATGACAATTATGACAAACATTAGAATCACCTAGCATGTAAGACGAAACTGAAGTGATCCTTGAGGTCCTAGCAAAATAAATAATTTTTCTTTCTGTCTTTCTATGAATGATTCCGAACGTCTTTTGTCTTTTGTTGCGAACGTCTTTTGTTTTTTAAGTAAGCGCCATGTCAGTGCAACGGAAACTCGCCTGTATTCCCCATCTTTATGCAATAGTCATAACGCTCGCTATCCCTTGAACATTTGTAGAAACTTACCTAACAAAGCTCCTATTGCTGGCCCGCGACCGTGCCGCGTCGCTTATCGCCTGCGTCTCTGTACGTAGCACGGCGGGATGGGCGATACCGGCCAACGCGCCTAACGCAGCCAGCAATGGACGTCGTCTTGGACCTCGCAGTCGGAAGAAGCCGTGTCTTTCTACGCTGCATCGCCAAAGGGCTTTGGCCGCGCGAGATGTACGCATGTTGAAACCGAGTACTGTGTCGTAGCTTTCGGACTGAAAAAAAAAAAAAAAAAAAAAATGTTTCTAATTCCTCTAGAATACCTGTAGGTGGCGCTAATAAAGTGATTTAACCGAAATATCAAATCACAGAAAAATTTAAAGATTTTGGATTATTAGAACGCGATTGGCGAACGAAAAAGGAACTTACAAGGAAGTATCCAACCATTCTTTTTTTTTAAATCATTAGAAAATTTTAAAAATCCTCAATAAATTGGTAAACGTGCCAAACAGGCAGGCCGATTGTCTAACTTGTCGCGAAATCGATATTTGTCGCCATCACGACTAAACTGTCAAATTTGACAATAAAACTGTCAGATTTGACAGTTGTTTTCACAATTTACTGTAATTTTTTCGTGATGTATTTTGTTTCGCGACAAGTTAGCTTTAGGGTGCTTTAGGTTAGGAATTAGCCCTGCAGATCTCAAAGACAAAATTACTTACCTCATGAAGTCTATTAAATTATTCAAAGCGTAAATTTAACTTACCGCTTCTCTCTTCAGTTGTATAAAGAACCTTTTCTTCTTGAAAGAGATCTTCACTATCTTTCCCCAAGAGAATGTATTTATCCGAATGTTGTTTTGAAACACCACTATGCCTATTGACGTCACACCAATCAGTATATCTTTGCCGTGATAATCCTGGAATAAATAAATAAATAATAAATATTCTTGGACATTCCATAGGTAGGTACAGCATCTCAAGTCCCAAGTTAAGCAACTTAATGCTTGTGTTATGGTAACCAGAGGAGAACATAGATATTTTTTTTTGGAAATACATACATATACATAGAAAACACCCAGACTCGAGACAAATATTTGCAGATCATGCAAACATTGTCCCGCAGCGGGGATCGAACCCGCAACCTCTGCGTCTTAGGCGGGCTTTTACCCACTGCGCCACAGAGGTCGTCAAAAATCATATAGTAAAAGGTATAAATGCCTGAATTTACATCTATGATACAAACCTTAGCAGGATGCGACTCCACACCATAACAGTCCAATCTCTTCGCGTGTTCCAGAAAGTTCGCCTCAGCGTCCGCCGGGGCCTGCCCGCTGTGCAGTTTGTGAAGCTCTCTGATCTTCCTCTCGTCTTCAGCAGACTGCTTCGGAAGCAAGCACAGCTCTGATAGATAGTTCGGTGGATGTTCTGAGACGTTGTAGTCGCCTAGCTCAGCTGTGAACAAAGACAAGACCTCAAAACTATGTTGTTCGTTCGTATGAGCAAGTGAGTAACTCTAGTGACGGAGTTTTTAGGCCGCGTAAAGGTCATGGCTTAACGACTATAAAAGCCGGGACCGACAATTTAACGTACCCTCCGAAGCACGAAAGCGCTCAGCTGATAATGCCACTTGCGGTCACCCATCCAAGTTGTGACCGCTCAGTTGCTTAACTTCGACGATCTATCAAGAACGTCTTAACGAGCTTCGCCACGAGCGCTTCATTTATCGCGATTCGCTTATCGTGAGTTGCACTGGATTATTATTTAACACAACGTGAAATTACTTTTTTCCATCAACATAAACATGGGTAACATACAAATGAAAAATACCTATTGACAATCGAGTGACAAGAAAATAAGGCTACCCCTCAGCATTTGCTCCAAGCAGCATCAGACTGTTGGAGCGCTGGTTTTCATAAATAAATGAAGAGTGCACTAGACATACCTCCTGGTGTGACCGTATCAACTAAATCCATGTTAACTTCGAATCTCACCAAGTCGTTTGTCGCCGAACTGTTAAACAGTTGGCGGAAAAAACGAGAAAAACTATCGATACACATATTATTATGTTTATAGAACAGCTGCGACATCACTACTGATCGATTTGAATGCGAAAAATTGAAAAATATGACATCAAATAGCGATATATACGGGTAACAAGCGCGTTACATCCATGAGTGTTAACGTATGCACAATAATTGCGACATTAAACAAACGAGAAGGAAAAACGTTGAGGAAACTAACACTTATAACATAGATATTGAAAGTATGTATTGCGAACGTAGGTACTAATTTTATTGCTGTTTAAAGTACGAATGTACGCACACACTACAGATTTTCACTTGCTCAAATCCTGACACATTATACATGGTTTTCCTTTTACTCATTACAACAGGGATGGCAAACCAATAGCACGCGTGCCATTAGTGGCACGCGACACAAAATTTTGGGCACGTCAATCAAAAAAACAAATAAAAGTACATTATGCACATACAAAAATGTGTGAAGTCACACTAATTTGAATTTAATTTAAATCACATTGCAAAATGTTCTTATTTTTTTTGTAGTAAAATTATTTTGAGTTATTTTTTCCCAAAAATTACAAAGACAAAATTAGTTTGATGGCACGTCTAATCTATGTACTTATACTAAACTTTTCTTTAGGAAAATGGCACGTCGATACGTAAAGGTTCGCTGTCCCTGCATTACAATATTATCACTCTTTACCATACACGGGTTTAGGCAGCCTGTGCATTGACGTGGAGCGAGCGGAGAAACGGATAAATACCTATTAAATAGGATTGCATGAAACCTCTGAGCAAAGATTTAATGCAATCCCATTGGTTATTTATTTTTTATTTTTTTGGTTATTGGTTTCTCCGCTCCGCCAGCTCGCTCCGTTTCAATGGACAGGCAGCCTGGCCAGTTTCTCTCACACTATGCGCTATGAACCCATTAATCACAAAACTAATGTAGATCAGACTGTTTCGTAGTTTTAAATAAACTACGAAAGTCTGATGTACATTCGTTAATTTATCATATCATAATAACATAATTTAACTCTGGTATCTATACCAAAAACAAGTCTAGAAGGCATAATTATTTCATGACACTGTCACTTCCCCCTGAAGCTTGACTATTTAGATTGTTAAGGGATCACTTTAAAAAAAAAGCTAGGCCCACACCACCAGGTTCTTGCCTGTCTCTTTCCCTGGTGTAGGGAGTCGCGTTGGAACAGGAATTATAATCACCTAGCATGTAAGACGAAGTTGAAGTGATCCTTGAGGTCCTATCAAAATACACGATTTTTCTTTCTTTCTTTCTTTGAATAAAAAACCGGACGATCGAATCGACCGCTAACACGAGAACTTGATTCCAAGATACTTATTTAAAATGTCTGCATAAATGCATACCGTCATCGGTTCAAAGCACTCAAGGATAAACACAACATTACAGGATTGCCTGCTTGCAGGATAATGGCAATTAGTAAATATAGAAACCTAACGCGGATTTTAAATCTATGTTAACTATCGGTTATTTTTTAATCAAAACGGCTAACAGGTTGAGGATTTAGACTCTATTCTGACAACATTGTTCTACAGCTGTGTTGGCTATTGGTTAGTAGGTGACACCAACTGCTATAGAGCAGTTGGTGGTTTACCGTATACTTACAGTAGTCATAAAGATTTGTCAATTTAATATAGATTTATAGAATGCTTTTTTCTTGTTACTCTTATGTCAATGAAAAGAGATAGCAACAGATTTAATATTTTTAGTAGGCTAGTCACCAAGTAAAGTGTCGAGTAATAGACATAATTGACATTTGGCGCATAGAACGAATGACGTTACTCGTTAAGTAACTAACCAACACTTTACTTGAGGATGGTGAACGAGGCCCTTACTGAACTAATATGCATAAGGGGGTTAAACTTTAAATTCCTAGAACAAAAGGTTTAAATTACCTTGAACAGTGAATGAAGCTAGGAGCAGAGCAGTATTCTTGGGAGCGTTTATCCTACCATCCAGAAGTAGCTTCCTTATCTGAAGGCACAGGAGGTATCTGGTATATTCTTCGGCGAGGCGCGACGGCTCGGGCGGGTAGAAGCGAACCGCTAGCCAGAGCTGAGCGTTCACACCAACTTGCTTCTTCACAGACTTCGAACTGTCTAACCATCTCTGGAACAATTTAATAGCAATTTTTAAGCCTATGCTGTCCCACAGCTGGGCAAAGGTCTCCCCTATTTCCTTCCACGTCTCCCGGTCTCGGTCAGGTAGAGTCAAATGCATCCAGGGGGTCTATCACGAGTTAACCATAGTATTGGATACTGTCCTCGTTAGCGAGTCAAGTATCACAAATGTATGAAAATCCAGTGCAGCGCCCCCCGGTAACTTGCATGAACTAAAAATTCCATACATTTAGAATACTTGACACGTAAGCGAGAACAGTTAACTATACCAGTCGAAAACTGATGATAGGCCCCCTGGTCATCTCGCCATCTTTTTTGGGTCTGCCGCGTCGTCGTTGCCCGCTTGGCACCCAATGTGTAACGAGATTGGCCCGATGTATTTAAGTCACATGGCCTGCCCAATCCCACTTTTATAATAGCTATTTTAAAACAACCATTTCTTAGTAGTATAAAACTAAGTAGCTTCCCGTCGTCGCGTCTGTACGTTTAGATCTTTTAATCCGCTCCTGATCCGTTAGATCAAATATCTAACAATAGTAAGCTCAAGTGGTAAAATAAAAATTTGAATAGGTATACCGACTTCAATTTTGTAAGTGATCATTGTCTTGCACGCTTGAAGTTCATTTCTGTTCATAACTCAGTACTTAGATCCCTAAGGTATATACTCAGGTATTTCTGGCTAGGTATACAAGCATTAGATTGTATAACCAGAAAACACTGAGTATGACACCAGTGTTTTCATGGAAGGGAATGAATGGCGCAATAAGTTATTTGCTAAAAAAATATAGTTTCAGTAGGCACTCGCGAAATGATTCATTATGAGAACTTGGGTATTTTGTTAAGACACGTTACTGAGGAATTCTATTGAACAGACCACGAGTACATAGCCATTAGTTGTCACCATTATATTGCACTGTCACCAAGAGGTAACAAACAAATGCATTAAAATAAAAAAATAAGGACAGGTGTAAGATTTTGTTCAAAGATGCTGATAAGTCAAGTTAAATAAAAGCTTAGAGAGAAGTTTTACAAACAGTGAATGAAAACGTGATGAAATTAATTATGATAATGAAATAATGCGGAAATTTAGATACGTACCATCTTGAACAACTTGTGAATGAAGACTAAAAAAACGCACTATCGAATTCTTAAATAAATCGCTAATAATTACGTATAAAGAATTCAATGAGTCATTTTATGACTAGACAGACGTAGAGAGGCAAAGACCGTTCGAGGACTAAAAAATATGAATCATATTTTATCAATACGTCATAGATAAGGATTAAAAAATATATCTACAGGTATGGAACCTATCATTTGTCCTTGAGATAGATAGATAGATAGATAGATATACATTTATTCAGCACACACACATACAATAGAAAAAAACAATAATAGCAGAGAAGGACACAAGACAGGTAGGTAGGTAGGTACAGATAGAAAAACAATTACATTTTTAGAGGACGGTAGGTAGGTAGGTACCTTCCTACATTACAAAAAAAGAAGATACATAGGTTATGGTGTTAGTCAAGGTCAGGGATGTTAATTGTTCAAGATTATTTATAGATTTCGAAAATTTAAAATATAAATTTGACACATTTAAAATTTTGCGGAAGTTAGCTCTCCACGAGCTAACCAACTCAGCTACGGATACTATGACGTCAGGTCGAAAATTAAATTAAAGCACTACGGCTTGAGGAGGACTGTATGAATCAATGCAGGTTCGAGTCTCGTCGGGATCGTAAATTTTTATAAGAATAATCAGTCATTAATCTGATTCTCTATTATTAAGTCCAAATCAACAATGTAAATAGATTGTAAGTCAGCGTTGAATACCAGTGCTATATAAATGTCTCAGAGAGACATCCATCAGTCAGTGCCCTACTTTCAACATAATAAACTAGGTACCTACCAGACTCGGTAACAACATTGTGGAACTTTACTAGACCCTATAAAATAAAGTGACCTCATTGATTTAATTTGCACAAGTTTCCACTCAAAACTTGATAATTGATTTAGTTAATTGTTAATTACAAAATGTAAGTAACACTTATTGCGATGTCGGTCGGGCGGGGTGTTTTCTTTAACACAGTAAGCAGGTATTACATATTACATTACCAAGGCAACTCTTTTTAATTAATCGTAACAAGTACCCACAATACAGATTTATTCTAGTGTGGGCGCCACAGATAATGTCCTGACTTCTATGCACTTGACTTTCATTATCACATTATTACCTAGGCACAGTACAAATAGACAATGTACTAAGGTATTTCTAATTGTATTCAAACTAGTATTTTTAATGTAAATTCTATTTATTGTTAATACTTGTATATTTTTACGGTGAAATAAATTATTTTTCTTTTTCATTTATAATTTTCATTACGAAAATAAACCTTCCTCTTGAATAACTCTGTATATTGATGAAATATAAATCACATTTCGTTGCTTTTATAAAGATCTGAGCGGCAAGAAGCAACTTTGTTTTGAACCATAAAAAGATATTTAATAATAATAAAATAAAAATGTTTATAATTGAAAATTGATAAGGATAAAGTATGAGTTGGCTCACAGGAAGACATGGTCAATAGGTAACTTACACATTATTTTCTATAACTTGTTTACCTTCCTTGATTGATGTTTCTATTGTATTGATATAATAATAATATATTGTATTGATATTTTGTAATAATTTAATTTACTAATAATGTTTGCAGAAACAATTACTTATAAACTTACTGGACCACATTTTTACATATTTCTAATTTTGATAGTTCTATGTGTATCTATAGAAAACCCTGTTCGATCCCAAATACAAAGGGGCATGTCTGAATAAGATTTCCAAAAATATTACCAAAAGATTTTCTATCTTAGTAAAATGATGATGTATTGTTTTGCTTGTAGAGTTTAAGGGCTGTATACAAGACATTAAGAAAATCTTACCGCTGTGTCAATGTTTGAAGCATTCGGTGGCAGTCCATTCTCAGTATATTGGAGACCAAAGTAGTCTTTCTCAATTAATTCTAGATGTGTAAACACTTGCTCAAGCAACACGCTGCCCTTAGCCTTTTTCTGAAACAAATAAATTTATTTTTAGATATGGGTGGTTGATAAGTTTGATAACTGTTGCACAGCAATTGGCAAAAAATTTTATTACACCGACTTGAATTTCGTAAGAAGATAGTCTGCTGCACTCTTGCGGTGCATTTATGTTTATGACTCTGAAGATCCTCAAAAATCCTCAAATGGGAATACCTTTGGTCTCAATAGATAGGTCCCTAAAAATAGGTGCTCAAACGGGAATACTTCAGTAAATGTAGCAAATTTAGTTGCAACCAACATAGCCGAACTGGGATTATTGGCATGATGTATAGTCATCAGTTTTGGTAGACAGGGCAGGAAAGATTGATCCTCACATTGGAGTGTTTGAACCAACACGTTCCAACCCTCCAATGTGTGGTGTCCGCATTACAGTCCAATAGGTAGGTAACATGATAATATGTTACCTTGTTGTTGGATACAAAGAACATGCATTTAAACTACTGCTGGTCTACCATGATAAAGGTTAGGACTAAGTTTGTATTTGTCAGGTTCTGCGGCAGTTAGACTTTTAGACTCACCTCAATTTGGAAGGGGTGTTCCGTATCATCCAAAAATTGAACTGTAACATTGAATATGTTCAACTTTCGATCTCTTGCTAGCTCTGACGCCCGGACATTGTAAGTACCACTAGTACTACTAAACGCTCGCCTTGATACACTCTCAATCATCTCATAAGTTAGGTTCTGCAGTCTATCCTTCTAAAGCTTCACTGGTATTGAAAAATACTCAGCACACGTTTACAAACACTATAAATTTCATGAGGCCGATCCGCCGTAGTTCATTTCAATTAACCTTATATGAATCATCGCAGACCCTAACACCCGTACCATTGGTAGCACGGTATTCCCAACACTGTGACGCAATTTAAAAATCCTTTTCGAACATCCTCATCTCATGTTTGTTTGTCGTCCAGATGATTGATCGCGGGATGTATTTATTTATATGAACGCAAATTCGCAATGTTTGTAATTCACACAAGGACTTTACTGTGCTAATTCCATCCTGAATGTGTGTTTAATAATAAGTGTCCTCGTTAGAATTTCTATTTTTAATTCACTATTTTCAGTTCATCAGTAAGTAAAAATTACTCAAACCACAGGGGGATACGCTGCTGGCTGATAAGAAATTCCTCCGCCATATTTTATTTATTCTAGTGATGTCCCTCCCCTGATCCAAAGAGCATGCCCTGATCCCCACGGTTAATATTCTCTTTGCCTCCCCCCGGTCCCAAAACCCGCTCCCAGCCCACTAAAAAAGTCACCCAACATAGTTCTAAATAAATGTAAGTACCTACCAGGATAACGTTAGGTACACAAACAATAAGCAGTAATAAGCAATAAGCTTGGGACTATACGACGCTGCAGAATCAGCAGAATGTCCAAGGGTATAGAACAAAGTGTTTAAGAGAGCGCCATAATTATGCAAATTAGTCGTCGAAATCCTTATTTATCTCAGTATATGTGAAAGCTACGTCCTTCATATTTAGGGAAATGATACTTTGAACTTTTATCTTGCGTTATGGTTTTTTAGAAACACGATTGGTAAAAGTTTTCTCGATCATATATTTTTTTGAAAAATACATGTTTTTCTCACAGTTTGCTATTTATCTCAGGAACAGAACGCTATTTTTGTTGGTTTTATGTTTTGACAAATAGCCTAGAAGTATTTATTTAGTTCTGGTTTTTTAATTTTTCGACAGCTTGTTTAATTAACTTGTAATTAAATAAAAACTGTTTTTTCGCTATAAATTATGTTGCGTGTCTATCGTTCTGCGCTTCTCACTCACGAGTAAAAATATTATTCGCTCTCCCGCTCATTCCTCGGCGTTATGGCACACACTTAAGTAGGTAGATATCTAGCTAGGTACCTATTTGGTGTATCGAGCTACCGAGTTGTTTTAGGTGCTGTGACCTAGGTGCCTGATTTTAGTGCAATTATTATATTGGATTATTGTTTATCCCTCAATTCTAGCTAGGGCTATGGGGTTGAATTTTAATATGCAATGCAACGTGGAATTCCTCTATTTCCCATACACTTCCAAAAAAATAATTTAAATTAAACGCAACTTCTTGCGATTTTTGTAAACATCTATTCTGTGTATGAAATCGATCAAATAAATAGGCTTTACCGTTTCTTTCAATGAACTTGTCCCAACACTAAAGTCTCGGAAAAGACAAAGTCAGTTTGACATTTTGTTATTATTGACATTTTGTAATAAAACAATTTTCCATACAGGCATTGCCATCTAGCGAGTTTTGTATAATCATAGCTAAAAATCTATTAGTTTGCTTGACGCCAGATGGCAGCAGCAGTTTCGTTTATAGGGTTTAGAGGTGTTCTATGGTTTTTTATTTTCTTTAGTTGGGAAACACAATTATTATTGGAAAATTTTGGTAAGTAGGTGAGATCGGTCTAGCTAACTTTCCAAACCGACTAGGTTTTGAAAGAAAGGTAAGTACCTACTTACATTGTAAAAAAATGAAAATGAGGATTTCTTAGTGTCTTTCTTTAACTAGGTAACTTTGAAAACTAGAATAGAATCAATAATTTGTCACTTTAAAATTTACACTACATGAATACATTTTACAAATTATGATAGAGTAGGTAAGAAGGTAGGTAAAAACAAGTGGCCAACTCATAAATAAAAAGGAAAGTTTTTGCAGTGAGATTTAACGAAAACTCATGTTATGAGGTAGGTTACATACCTATACTTACCTAGTTTAAAACCACACTGGCCCATATAATTCACAAACAGTCGAACCATGCGGTTGAGAACCACGTGGCCAGAAGCGTTGTACCTATCTAACTCATTGGTAGAGTTAGCGCTTACACACGCTCTTGAGAAACCAGTAGGTACCTTTATTTGTAATTTTGTATATTTTCAGGATTCATTAGGTAAATGAATCCTGAAAATATACAAATAAAATTTTTGGACATTCACACAGCGTCATCTCAATCGAGCTATGCAGTGAGGAGTACCTAACCAAAGATAACTGATAAGGGCAGGTAGGTACCTACTTAGGCAGGTAGGTAGGTATATTTTTTTAAATACTTACATCTGTAGAGATTTTGTTCTCTGTGTTTTCTAACTAACCTATCTAAGTAATTAACCTGCAGAACATACCTACTTATTATAAAATATTTTGTTCCGCGGCGGGAATCGAACCCGCAACCTCCTGCGTCTCAGATGGGCTCGACCACTGCGCCACTGTGAAAAGTGAAAAATCGGATCGGACTTTCAAATAAAACAAGCAATCAAACAGTTATCTGCCTTTATTCTGCTTCCTTTCATAAATCCAGCAGCCATAGTCATTCGTTCGGTACCATTATGGAAGAAAAATTAATACGCTATTACATACTGTTACAGTTTGGTTTGATTATGTGATACAGCTGAAGTTATGTGTAGTTTATAATTGTATTACTAGATATTTACTATTATTACATGGATCATGAAAACCAGGTTGCAATGCGATTTTGCAGGGCTATTTTATAATATTTATCATTATTTTAATACAGGACTAGCAGTTTAATATTCTTTATTATCATTTGTACTTATTCTATGGTCATACTATTACGCTATTGTTTGTGGGAAATCAGTTTATTCATAA
The DNA here is from genome assembly GCA_963582015.1 of Xanthorhoe designata. Lineage (NCBI taxonomy): Eukaryota > Metazoa > Arthropoda > Insecta > Lepidoptera > Geometridae > Xanthorhoe > Xanthorhoe designata. Next base: position 9,183,108 of record OY757044.1, on the reverse strand, counting down.
TCGTTAGCTTTTTACAGATAAGTTAGGTAAGTATATTTTTTTTTGTTTTTTTTTTAGTTGAATTTGTTTTTGATAAGATTTAGAGATAAATGATTGAAATGAATGAGTGTCATGAACGAACTGATTTCGTGAGCAGTCGCCCTGGCAACATCGCATCGCGTTGACATCACTGTTTACCATACTGCCTGAGTGTGGTTGTAGAGGTGCCTAAAGTCGATAAAAAACCCTTTCCGAGATAAATTTTGTTATGGCCAAACGTTCCTTTTAAATACATTTTTTGCATTTGTTAATAATTTTTGAAAATATAAATTTTGATAATATTTTTTTCATTTGTTCCTAAATATTAATCCAAATAGTTTTATTATCCTTAAATTGTATTTACAATTTTCAACAGCCGAAAAATATGTTTAATTTTTTTATAATTATTATTTTTTAACGACTCTTGTTAAGTAGTAGGTAACAGTACAAATATTAATGATCACAAGTTGGTTTTCATTGGTCATTAACATACAATATTACATTACAGCCTTATTCTATTGGGGGTACTATTAACAGCAGGTCTTTATTTTGGAAAATATAATTATAATAAAAATCCGAAAGTATGGGATGCTAACGAAGAAGTATTTAAATTCTAAATTAATTAACACGTTGAAGATAATTTATGACTTTTATCATTAAGGCACTAAGTCCTTATAGATTAAAATAATAGTGAAATAATACTGCTTCAATTTTTATACATAAATTACGGGCAGGCTATCACTTAACACAATTATCATAAACAATGTCAAAATTTTAGTTTTTTGGAATATTCTAATATATTTTTTCAAAATCTACTTTCCAAATGCGAGGCAATTTTAATAGTTCAATTGTGGCTGCCCGTAAATGATGTACTTCACGGCTTTAAGACCTCCTGTTAAGTACATGTAAATTTAATTCTATGAAATATTATGAGATGCATATTCAACAAACTTTGCCATTTAGAAAACCGAAGTTAATATCGCCACAAAATCCAACTTGTACCTGTTCTTAATAACCTAGGTACCCTTATTACAATTAAACTTTTTTGAAAAGCTAATAATAAACTAATAATACATTACAAAATAAAATTACACAAACAATATTTACAAGTTATAAAGACATCGTTTATTAATATTATGCTATTTAGTATAATCGTTTTAATACCTAACTATCAACAAAACCCTACTAGATCAAAAACTCACAGTAGGTCCTAAAGTGACGACACATTTTTACTACTTTATATCGATAATTCTTAGCAATAGAGGTGCAACATTCACAAGTAGAACAAAACAACTGAGTATTTTAATAAATTATTGTTGTGTCAGCTTCCTCTCGTCCCTGATTTAATAAAGTAATTATTTACAAAATGCATTATCTTTATAACAAAATAATATAACCCCTGGAAACATCATAGTAAAGTAAACTGTGTGATCAAACTATAATTTAAATAGCGCAGTGAACATGATTTTTTAAATTTCTATAACTACAGACAGAACTGATTGATTTACTGCAGTTCAAAGGATTAAGGTGAATTTTAAACACGAATTTAAATAGAGTTTACGATTGTGTAAATGTGCTTGCATCTTGCGATGAACTGAGAATAGGAATTTTGAGAATAGACAACTCATTGAAGTCTCGATTCATCATTTTGTACTAATCAATAAACACCTACATTATTACTACGACATCCCATTCATATCATTGTAAACTACATCGAGACGAATATTTCAGTCGAAATTGTTTTATAATACATTACGTTACACTTAATACTATGCATCTACTTCCATGTTTAAATTGGCTGGAATCGCATAAAGATTTGCGGCAATATTAATTTTATTAAGGCCCGAACATTCTTCATAAGAAGTGAAAATCATAAACATTTTTGTCAAAAATCTTACTATCGATGCAAAAGAAAAGTGAGTTTGATAAGACCACGACTACGTGCAGATCTTAAGCGACATCATCGATATCGATAAAACTTTAATGTTCCCATCACTAGACATTTAAGGGAAGTTTTGTTAGCTGTCATATTTCTTTTTAATTTCTAATTAGACCATGCCTTTGGACATCATTCTGACGGTGTTCTTGAGCGCCTGACGCTTATTACAGAACCATATTCGAATTACTTCACGTTCGTATCCTAGTTGATGGGCGAGACCGGTGATTTCCGTTCCTGAAAAATGGAACATAAAACATTTTGAACATAAAACATTTTGAATAGTTTTGCTAATTATAATTAGTGATTACAGAAAAAGTTGGTTTGGTTATTAAAAACTATTGATGATAATTAAGATCTTAGGTATACAGATGAAAAAAAGACTCTATTTATTAAGGTACTTATACCTAACCAAAACCAAATAAAACAAAACGTACTAAACTTTGTAAAAACCAACAACATTATACTAAACTTTGTGCGTAAAAGGGACAGAATGACAAGGTAACTTAAATTACTTAAGTAGTACAGGGGCTTATCATCTCTTTTTATGGATTAAGTAGGTAGTTATACTATCCTCGATACATGGTCAAGTATTTCAAATGTATGGAATCCAGTGCAGCGCTGCTCTTGGTAACATCACGGAATAAATTCCATACATTTGAAATATATGAACTGATATCGAGGATCTATACCAATGGGTATCAAGGATGGGTTCTACCATCAGTTTTGAAGTAGTTATGGGTCATGTTGAATGGCACAAATGCCGTATTCCCAACAGAAGGTAAATTCTTGTTGATGAAGACAAAATCAGTGGATGAAAATCTGTGAATCATAAAGAGAAACTCTTACCAGAAGGATGTGTGTTCCTTTCAAAATGTGCGTTCAGAAGCTCCAAAGCCTGAGGAGTGAAAGACGTGCGCCGTTTGCGTTTCTTGCTCGGCTCCATGCCTATAAAGTCCGTGAGATGGTTCTGGCCTGATGCGTACCTGAAATGATAAAGCAACCCTCAGTTGAAGAACGTAAGGTGCAGGATTGATTGGGAAACCAGTCTTGGAAGAACGTAAATTCATTCAAAAACTTCGGAAGTACTTTTACTGACCAGTATATTCATATGCATAGAAAAACGAAGTTTCCTATGGTTTAATATAACCTTCCGTGACAACCCATATTTAGAAATACATTTAGACGGTTTAACGCGTTGCCAATATATTTCGAAATATAGGTAGTAAGTAAAAACAAAACTATAATGGAATAGAATCAGACACTTTCTAAAATAAAGCAACTTCATGCTCGCATACTTCCACTTACAGCTTATTTTAAAAAATAATGTACATTTATAGTCTAGGTAAAAATAATGTTCATAAACCATTAATAACATATAAAATAGCGGTTACATTATTATGGTTTGGAAAGAGTTATAAAAAACAAGCGATCGAGTTTATTATTATGAATTACTAGTTAAAAATATTTACACCATCTTTTTAGGAAAACGTTTAGTTAGGTAATATCAAGGCCTTCAAGATTATATTCTTAAAAATTTGTGACAGCCAGCCCGGTGAATTTAATAAGTTATAAAAGTAATCTCAAGTTAATACCTAGGTACATAAGATGGCTTCTTTATGATCAAATCATCATAGATGGTTTTATCAATAAATTTACCTTTAATCAAAACAATTATTACTTGCGACATATTGTATACTACTACCTAAGGCCATAAGCAAGTCTTAAAATAATTCTGTTCGTAAAGAATAGGAATTAATTGTCAATATTATGCAAGGTGCCTATTAGTCTTTTCAGTGTTATTTTCCTAATAAAATTTGTATTGAAATGTCATGCAGACACCATCATGTTTATGTTCATGCCTCGGCATAATCAAGGTGCAAGCTACCAGCTACGCGCTGTTTAAGATCATAAAATCTTGCATAAAATCTGTCTGAATATTTTGTATGTAATCTTCGTAATGAATAACTTTGGAGTCAGAATGTTTAGCCCTGAATCAGAATATTGTTCCGTCATGGCTTAGCGACAAGCGTTAAGCCAGCCGGTCGGTTTTGAATTTTAAGTTTTTTTAAGTTGCATTGGATATTTTTCTTTAGGTGTGTTTTAATTTATTATTTATTTTTATTAAGATAATAGATTTTTTTAACCAAAAAGTTTTTAGAATTTAGAAAGAAAAATGTGATTCTTTTGATGCGAATGAGTTGGCGTAGACTTCGTAGCGATATTCGTAGCAACGGTTCTACAAAATATGCTTTACTGTTACATAATTTTTACTATTTACTTCGAAACAAGGTTGAATATTAATAAGTTTATGCTTAACACTTCGTCTTTTGTTCACATTTTAATAAGATTTTAATAATCATTATGGGTCAAAATTATTGTAGCTCTACGAACATGCTACGACAGCTACGAAGAGAAGTTAGAATTAATTTATTTGCCATCAACATTAAACATGCATTAAGTAAATTTATTTTGCCACCGATCACGGGATCTTATAACTGATCGTGTTCGAAGCTGAACGAAATCTGATCGTATGATCAGTAGAGTCAGACCTATTTCAAATAAGATGCCAGAAATCTATACACAATCCATGTTGATCTATCGGCTAACTCTGCCTAATGGAGTTTATTAACTTGTGAATGTCATAGCTTTCATGTTTAAATTGAATATAAAACAGAGTTTAATCCAAGGTTTTCATAATAGCCCTTGCTCTGGTTTCATAATGTGTGTGATAACAAAGCTCATCCATACACTAATCTTACATTTTGTATAATCATCGCATGTAAATCAAGTGTAAATCGTGCTTAGGGTACGTCTGCAGTGTCTGTATTTTGTTAATTTGTTTCAATATTATTAAAAAGCATGAAGAATATACATGAAGTATTACTGCGATAGGAACTGTGTGTATAAAAATTATGGAAGTATGTGTAGTAGTCCCACATGTATGTTTTAGTAATCCACAAAAATGAATAACTTATACATTGTTTATTCAATGTGTATGTTTTAGAATAGAGCGACTAACTTTGAACGTTTGCAAAAATAACGTGTCAATTAAATACAATAATAAAATTAACTTTCATATGATATTTTTAATTCCATTATTGATTTTCTTTGTATTACACTAAATTCCCTAATCCCCTATCATCTATAAATCCCCTAATTTACGGTAAAATATAAACAAAATAATGTTGTTATTTTTTATAATTATTATGATGATTAATTGAAATTAATAATCGTATTATTATTAAAATGATTGCATTTAAATAGCATGATCAATGAGCAGACTCATGCAGTAAAATAAATATTTCATACCAATTTTCTTCGAGATTCAAGCGAGGGTCACGCGGAGACTGAGCAGCGTGAATAACAGACCTAGGAAGAGAACAACTCATGAATAAGATGCTAGATTATGTTATAGTCCTAGGTCAGCTTAACAGCAGCTTAACAGCAGCTTAACAGCTGTATACTGTCTCGTTTATGTCCTATATTAGAACAAACCCTTAGAAAATCAAGAAAAGGATTGTTTGTACCGTAAAGTCTATACTGTCCCGTTGAATAATGACACAGTATAATTATGTGTTGATTTATCCTACAGGGTGTAAAAAGACTACTACCGAAAACTGAAGGGTTGCAATCAGACCATAGTACTGAACATAATTAGCGAAAAAAAAAAATTTTTTTTTTTTTTTTACCTTAAATATTTTCTATTTTTTTTTTAGTTACATACACATCGTACAACATAATAAGACCATTTCCACCTAATTAGATCATTTAATAAAGGAAATAAACAAGTAAATTAAAGAAACAGCAATATTACGCATAGCATATTACGCTCGTACGACAGCGAACAGCTGATCTCGCCCGCGGTCATCGATCGCCCGCGGTCTTTTTTCAGACAACTAATGTTTCTTTAGATGTCTTTTGGGGTGCTGTACCACCCCGTTTCGTTTTCGGTAGACGTCTTTTTACACCCTGTATATATTGTTAAGTAATTGTTATGTTGAGTGTAGGTATGTATTGCCTTATGTCTTGACTCATGAAGTATTCAATTTTGTGTTAGTTAGTTCCATACTGTAATGTGAACCGTATAGGTACCTATATATTGTCTTTTGACGATATAAAAATATAAACATAAATTAAATATTTATAATAAATCACTAGTTTTATAGATAATGGAAGTCGGTGTGTAATCGGTGCCTTACTGATAGTTTCGTCTTCGACATAATAAGGCTTCGTGGCCGATTGGTTCTGGCAGCCCGGTTAAAGGGCGATCGCTTGTATCTCGCTGGTTTGAATCCCGTCAAAGCCGTAAACTTTTAGTAAGATTTTTCATTTATAATGAAAGTGATATTTCAGTACTAAATAATTGCAAAAATTAGGTGTATGCCAGACATTACAATATTGAAACTTTCAGAGGAATTTGTCTTAATCTGTAGGAACTGACTTTAATTCCCGGACTTTCTTATGTAGGTAAGATTGTATGAACCAGTCAACTCTCAATCACAGCAACAACTCTTAATGACAGTTTTTATAAAGTAGAAAGATCACTGTTAGAACTTGCCTTATCACTTTAATAAAAACTATAGCACCTTATAAATTTATAAATTGTTTTCAGTAACCTACTAAAACATTGTCAAGGCATAATGAAGCGACGACCTATTAATTCAAGGACTACAGCCGTCGCGAGAGGTCGTTAAAAATTACCACCGAGAGACCTCAAATTGCAAATTCCACATTTGCAATGTTAAATTGTTGCATCCAGATAATGAATTTTAATGACGTGAAATGTCGCAATCGATAAGTCTCGGGAGATGACTTCAATTGTTTTATGTCAAGTCGTTTGAAGTTTGTTTTTAAATCGTTGGAAACCGATTTACAAGTTATTTTTAGAAATATATTGGCACGAGAATTTATTTCGTTACTTTTGTTTGCCATTGTGTACGTATGTACACACCTAAAAATACACCTAAAAGACGAAAAGGCTCACAAAGTGACACTATTGATTTAAAGTTTGTGTTAAGAGACTAAAAGTAGGGAATACTTCGGAGTAGTAGTTATCAGATACATCTGAGCAACGTTACTATAATTGCCGAATTTTGTATAAAGGCGAAAACCTTATAAAATTTTGAAACATTTTTTAATACTTTGTCTTTTGAAATCTAGCAATGTTTCTAGACGGAACAATATGACGTAAGAAAAATCTATTTGGCTCCCGGTCTAAAGACAATGAATGTATCCTTATAAGATCATAAAGCTGCTACTGAATATTAAGGTGACACCTGGCTGTTTTTTAAATTTTAATATAGGTGCCCCGATTGTAATCTGTATCAGGGTTTTAAGGGCTATAAATTTTGACGAAAACCAATGTAGATAACTCGTAAATTAACTTATAAACAAACGAAACTTCTTGTTATACCTATATAAAATCTATAAAAAGTTTTCAAGACAATTTAAAACCCAAACATTATAATATCTATCAAATCTATTTAAGTACTTAATCTTAACATGCATTGGTGTAAAAGCCACATCGTCATTAGTGTCTGCTACGTTGAACACAATTTGAAACGGTAGAACTAATGAGGACTTGGCTTTAAATAAGCATTCACACTTCGATTGCCCAAAAGAAACAAGCAGAAAGATGTTTAAAAGCAAGCAATAGTCTCGAAATGAGTTGTGCCTTTCATTTGATTTTACACATCTCCGACTTCCTCTGAGCCAATGTGGATCTAAACCTAAGTTAGTACTAAAACCGGCGCATTCAAATAAACAAAAAGCCTAGCCCGAAAAGCAGTAGTTAGTCCAGATTTGAGAAATGTATTTCACAACGTCGCTAAGCGTTAAGGCCAAATGTTTCACGAACACGGTAACACACAAGTCACTTCATAGTTACCTCTCTTCAGCTTCCTTCATCCAACGTTCGAGGACCGGTTTGATTTTCTGCGCACTTTTTGGTGTTATATCCAATTTCTCAAATCTGTATCGAACATAAATGTAATGTTAGAACTCAAGCACGCGCCGAGCTTAGCGTCGGAAGCACGATACAACGCGGTCTTCACCCAATCCAAATTAACATAGGCATAAACACAGGACATTGACATTGCTAACGATTTTAGACAGAGAAAAAAAAAACAATAGGCAATTTAGGCTGCCGGGGTAATCAGTTTGATTAATACCGAACCAGGTAACAATAAAACAACGAATTCAATTAGAAACGAAAGGTAGCGTATGCCAATGCCCTGGCTTTGAATTGCGCAAAATGAATATAAAAATAAGAGTAATGAAGGTTATACATCATGCTATATTAGATGGAAAGTTTTACGACGTGATTACAATAAATGATATTCTCAGAATAACTCATGGTGCCAGATCGACATGGTTTGGTGGCCCGCACTGGTCTTGGCATCAAAATGTAACGCGGTCTTATGATGTATGGCGCCTTCGCTATAATTACACCATGCAAATAGCGTACGTGTGAAAAGGAAAAGAAAGAACCGGTAATTACTAATAATTATGTACGGCATTGAAAACGTATGCTCGGATTGCCGATGTAGATAAGATTACATTAAACAGCGTTGAAACATTTTGATTTAAAGACAATCTACGTGTGGACTTCGAAGATGGGGGATCGAAGCGTGTACTTAACGTAGTGGAAGCATCTTTGAATTCATCATACATTCATATTGAACAACATAATTGTATACTTGGATAAAACTGAGATGGTAGAGAATAATGATGAGTTCAAAGATGCTGTAGTAATATAGAACAAAACACATACATGTTCTGTTGTTGTGAAGATAGCTGAGCTGCCAGCATCTGGGAAGCCAGGGCACTGGGGACGGTAACAAGTCATCATGTTAGATTATTCGATAAGACCATCTTCTTCATTCACGTCATTTCAAGAGGTCTGTATACTTTTATGGTGGAAGGAGTAAAGCTGCACGCTTTTTCATTGTATAAAGATTCAATTAAGATTGTTTTATTGTAAAATGTACCTACATTCACACATTTTTAAGGGCTCTTATTTTCATCGTTTCTTTTCTTGATTTATTAACTTGACAACTAAAATGTCTTTTGTTTATTTGGCAACATTGTCGAATATGAAACACATTCATCAAATTATGAAGACATTTAAATTCTGTCTGAATTTTGAATCATTGAAATAGCTTCAAGAACTTAGACATAGAAAAATTATATAACACACTAATATTATAAGGGTGAAAGTTTGTGTCTATGAATGTTTGTTATTTTTTCACGCTCAAACGGCTAGACGGATATAAATGAAATTTGGTACCAGTATTTCTTATAGGATTAAAAAATTGACTTCTTATACTTTTGATACCGGTATTCCAACAACGGGAACTATTCACCGCGGCTTACACTGAAAGGCGCCAGTAATTTATAATTGTTACTGCAATTGTTATCAGACGCTCTCCAATCTTCAAGACAATGCAGTAAACCAAACGGCATACGTTTAATGTCAAATGATCTCGCATGACGCACACGATATTATAATATCAATGGTGGCGCGTGGTTAATGCAGCGTTTTGTAATTCATATCGTGGCCTTTGTGGCAGTGACCCTGCATCTTGCTCCAGAAAAACAAGTAAAAGGATATTGTCATTGGTTCGTTTTTTAGTTCAACCAACTGCATGATTTAACGCTCGTGGCGAAGCGTGATGAAGCGCTCGTGACGAAGCTTGCTAAGACGTTCTTGTTAGATAGTCGAAGTTAAGCAACGTTCTGAGCGGTCACTACTTGGATGGGTGACCGCAAGTGGCATTTTCATCTGAGCGCTTCCGTGCTTCGGAGGGCACGTTAAATTGTTGGTCCCGGCTTTTAAAGTCGTTAAGCCACGACGGAGGCCTTTAGGCGGCCTAAAAACTCCGTCACCAGAGTTGGCCACTAGCTCATACGAACGAACGAACGAACGAACGAACGTATAAAATATGCAGAGAACAAAAAATATTTTGGAAATAGTTTTATTTTGCACTAGGAAACTTTTGATTAGTTTATTTTATTTATTTATTATTATTATTTTTAATCGCAATCACTGTACCTAAGTTACATAAGTAATTAAGGTTACCTTTTAATTTAAGTTATCGTATAAATCAATGGATATAAGGTAATTAGGGCTTATTTTATCTCGGGTCTATGTTTCAAAATTAGTATTTGTACAGCCTCTATGTAATGAGATATTTTAATTAGATCGTTCCATCTAAGCACTTAAAAGAGTTCCTATTATATTTGTAACAAAAGCAACAGTGTCGCTTAGCAATGACTTGAAACGAACTCTCAAAAACAATAATATGTTTTAATTAAAATGCAAATTAATTAAGTCCGGCATAATGGAAGGGGTAACTACCATGTCCGTCGTCACGACGCCAAATTGTAGGGAGACGAAAGAAAAATTAATGGAAAATGAAATCACGACGGAACAAAGACAGGGGAATTCTACTCTTTTTAATTACACGAAAAAAGTAATTACGGCAAGATAATTAATTAACTGGAAACAGAAGTAACGATTAATGATTTTATTATACGGAAGGAGGTCGGGGTTCGGGGCCCGTGGCCTGATTCTGGAGTCAATGCCATTCCATTGATGAAGTTAGACAAGGTTTTACTGACAGATTTAAATTTTGCTCATTGTTAAATTATCTGTTGTTATTGCTGGACAAACAGTTTCAAAACCATCATTATTTACTAAGTTAAACTTAGTCAATATTTTTATAAAATAATGATGGTTTATTATTTTTTATGATGGTTTTGAAACTGTTTGTCCAGCAATAACAACAGATAATTTAACAATGAGCAAAATTTAAATCTGTCAGTAAAACCTTGTCTAACTTCATCAATGGAACTCACACCTTAATTAATTTAAGTATTTTATTGAAATGTGAAACTGAATATGACTGAACAAACATAATTGAAAAGGTTTCATTGTAACTTGTTATTTATAAATAACAAGTTACAATGAAACCTTTTTAATAACGGTTAAATAACGCAAAAAAATAGTTCGAAATGAAAATAATAATTAAAATTATGTACTATCACTATACCTACTTCATTTTAATTCTTTTTTTTATACAATATGATATCCAGAATCAGGCGGTGGATTGAAACCTCGCTGAGTAGTCTAGCCCGCGTTTTGCATTGGAACACGATTTGTCTGTGTTTAACGTCGGTACTGATTTGATTCAATTTAACAATATGAAGCGTTTTGGAGACACAAATGTATATTTTCAATGCAAATCAATGCTAAATGTTTAATATCTAAGCGAAATTTATTAGAATTTAATCTTCCGTGGTGTTTTCTTTACATTTTCTACTAATAACAAGATTCATAATGTTCTTGAAATAAAATCGTATTAAAGTTATTTGTCGATTTGCTTGCGTTCGATACCATGCTTCTTCAGGACAGGATCATAGAAAAATATAGAGATAAAATCAATAACCTTCTAGATTTCGAAAAAGAAATATAAATAATTGATAATATTTGCAGACCATACAAACATTTGTCCCGCAGCGGGGATCGAACTTGCAACCTCTGCGTATTCCTAATTGCTTTTGGGTATCGTAGGTACTTATTATTATAAACGCGAGAGTTTGTATGGATGTATGTTCTACTGAAACTTGGACACGCAAGCGAAGCCGCGGGCGCGTAAACTAGTATAAAAATAATCCTCATTTTTATATCGAACTAAAAAAGAACCGTGCCTGTCACACCGTAAAAAATGATGTTAGCTACAAACGGAAGCAGTCAGAACTGTAATTAATTAAACAAATTGTAGGCAATGAAAGGAGTCGTGCTGTTTCACAAATCACTTCAATTAACGATATTAAAAAACACTGGAATGATAACTGAGAATTGAGCGAATGCCATGATCATTAGATTAGGATCGTTTTGGACGACTTTTTGTCAACGTTGTGACAGGTTTGGTTGAGGTTTCACTCAAGCTCCAACTCTTTGATCCTACAATATTTGTACAGAGTTTGGGTGTTGTATTATAATGGTACTTGTAGTTTCTGGTAACCACGATGCAGGGAACTGCCGCAACTTTACAACTTGACTAATGTTACTTTTTAGGCAAGAACGAGTGAAGGACAATTTTTGTCGCTTTTTGGAAACGGGTTGATTGCTCAGAGGGCCTAGCCAACCGGCATTCGCTATGAAGCGATTCGATTTCTATCATCGCTACCCCTTTGATTTGACATTTCTGATCGCTCGAGTTTTCGTCATCGAATGTCAATTCCTATACATTTTTTTTAGTTTCTAATCGAAAGCGATTGTCGAAATGTAACATGGCTAGGGCCTCAGGTTGAGCCGAAAGATCCATTAAAAAAACAGCGCCAAATTTGTGCATGATTCGTACATTTTTGTTCTTGGTTTATTATTGACGATTTTGAAAAGGGGTGAATGCTTAGTTTTAGGTGTAAAAGATCCGTTCAAAGACACATGTTCAAATCTTTACATGATCTTCAAATATCTGTTTAGGGTATTGGTATTATGGTATCATAGCCATCATTGTACCGTGGTACCTATTCAACATTGAAATGCCTATTATGCTTAGGATGCTTAAAGTCCTAGTGCAAAATAATGAGTATGTGACAATTTTTTTTAAAAATGTTAATGTAAAATTTGTTTAGGATCATTATTAACAAGCGTGCAACTTTATCTCCTTGATTTTAAATTAGTTATTACATTATTAGAACTAACTTAGCCATACATGATCAAAACTCACGAATCAAAATTGTATCTTTCATAATTACTGTTTACTTTAAAAATGCATCATTTTGAACAATAAAAGTCATAGATATAATATTTAAGGTCCATTTTTAATTTTTTAATTTTTTATTTTTTAATTTTTTAATGGCAATACATTTGAAGAGCTCGAAAAGTACGCTGTAGCGCAAATTAAATACATGATTTTGCCTATATTTAAAGACACTAACACTTTGAGTGCTTCCTTTCCAGCTAAATAAAGTTTCACACTCAAACTGTTAGTCAAAACAGTGCTAAACTACTCTTCTATTCTATTCTACAAACAGACATACCTGCAAATCGCGCTTTGGCTATACGCAGGCCCCTCAGTAACAGACAGGGCTTGCCCCACCTGGGTCTGAGTAAGACCTAACCCCAGCCGTCGAAGCTTGAAAGCTTTTGCAAACTCCTTGATATCTTCTAAGTTGATTCCGTCCACCACTTGGCTGGAGGACTGGCTGATTGTTGGTTGATCTGTGAAAGAGAAATCATGTTTATGCAGGTCTTTTTTGTTTTCTGTGTGACAGATTTAATTACTCATGATGTCATGATCCTAAACTTTCGCGATCACAATTCATACTTTTAAATTGAAATTTACAGGATTTTATCGCGTAATTTACCTTTTATTATTTCCCGACGTTTTGGCTGTGTTGCAACAACCGTGGTCGCGGGCGAACGAACGTCGGGAAATAATAAAAAGTAAATTGCGCGATAAAATCCTGTAAATTTCAACTATAAGGATGTCATGATCCTAGTTGGTAAATCCTTTTTTTTATTTATTTATTTAAAAATTTCACCGCCTTTCGTTGAAAAGTTTGTCCAAAATAAAAGAACAAATAAACAGAAAAAACAGACTGATAAAATTACAGATTTAAAAAACTTTATTATAAGCCTTTCGTCAAGAAGAGTTAAACGTTGAACGCATTCAATCATAATCATTTTATACCATTTTATAGGGCTCTGTACTTTATTAGTTTTGCAAAACAAGTACCTAGGTATATTAGAAAAGGTTGTTTAGGAGAAAGTGAAGGTATCTTTCAGACTTACGAATATTTATAATAATTTTAGGATAGTTTTAGGGAGACGTGATCGTATTAGTCTTAATGACTAATCTGTAATTTACCTCAAGCCAAAACCACAATATTATAAGCACATAATTCTCACCGTTAACTCCGAGGCGCTAGGAAAATTGTCGAGTTTAGTGGGCAATTTATGTAATTAGTAGATGGGTGCGGATTCTAATTATGCGATGTCATTAGACGTGCTACCTGCGCGGAGACTGTCGTGGGAGTTATCCCCACCTAGTGTTGCCAACAGATATAAACATTACGGATTCATTTATAGAATAAAGAGGAGCCAGAGTGGCCCATCTGATGGTTTATTCAAAGGTATATTTTTGGAACGATTACAAACTAAAGTAGAGTATAACAAGGAATAGCAGAGCGCTTCCGTGCTTCCAAGACCACGTGCAGTTGTCGATCCCGGCTTTTAAAGTTGTAAAGCCATGACGAAGGCTTTTAATCAGCCTAAAAACTCCGTCACCAGAGTTAGTCATTTGCTCATATGAAATTACTTACTTTTTAGTGGACTCAACAATTTATTTTTAGAACTTACGCCTCTAGCAACACTATTCGCTAGTAATGCCAGCCTCACTATACCTGCTTAGCTAACCGATGACAAATTACTCTACCTATAATAGTTGAAGGAGTCTGCATCAATTAAGGCGGGTAGGGTTCGTAAATTGGCAATCCTTCTGACGTTTACCGGTGTTTGGTGGATAGGGTTGGTTACAGAACCCAAGAACCTTTACCATTAGTAAAATAATTTTAATAAATAATGCGTATAAAGTTCAAAAAAGTTTCACAAAAAAAAAGCAAAGTCATTTTTATGAAGGTAGACAAAGTTTTAAGTAGGTATAACGATTTGATATAGTTTCGGTACAGTATGCGCCAACATAACTATAACAAAATATTATGAAAACTCTGACTACGGAGCATAGTAGCAAAAGGTTTTTTTATTGAATACTAGTTTCCGTCTACGACGATAAAAAGTTGCCTATGTGTTATTCCAAGTCATAATGTATGTATATTCCAAGATTCAGCCAAATCCGTTCAGTAGTTTTCGCGTGAAAGATTACCAAAATCCCTTATACACTACAAACTCTCGCGTTTATATTATTAAAAAAATTGTACTCGTAGGAAGGATGTGAAACTACGATGATGCAATTTTTATTCAAAACAGTAAAATCTTACTAAATCTTAAATAGTTTTTCTAAAACAGCTAAATCTTACTTAATCTAAACTAACGCTTGGGAATAAAACAAAAATAAGTCTGAAAAAGAATGGGGTCCAATGAGAACAAACCAGAATGTTCTAATATCATTGTTAACGAATAGAGTCGTAGACGTAGTCAGTATAACTCCAAATATCGTGTAATTAAGTTGAAAGATTTTTGGGGGATGAATGAAATAGCTTCTTAATCTGATTTTGATTCATTACTCATCAATTTCCCGATGTATTTGTTTTGATTTTCGATGCAATTATTTTCCAAAGCTTTAATCGAATACATTTGAGTACGCAGATAGAAAATGCTCGCCAATTTTACATAAATTTTGTCATTTGTGTGTATAAACGTATAAACAATCCTACTTCTATTAAATGTGAAAGTATGTGAGGATGGATGTCTAAATGTAGATTCAAAATCCACCAACATAATTATAATGCTTTCAACATCTAATTAGATATGATGCAAGAGTCTAATTAGCTAGACTAATGAAAAACCTAGGTATTAGGTCACCTATGTTAATAGGTGATAAGTTGTTACAATGTTATCTTGGTTTTCGTGAAAAATAAAATCTTTGAGGCAAAAGAGACATTGGGCTTGCATTCCGTCATCTATAAATTGTTAGTTGTATTGTAGAGCTATTTAGTTAGCTCATTTAGAACATCGAAGAGCTGAATCAGCAGTGAGATTCAAATTTCGTATTCTTTATAGAATTAAATGTATGTGGTTAATGTGCCAAGTGATATAAAAATTACAATATATGTTATTCCCAAGTCATTTCGACACTGAAACCCAAATTTACTTGACGACAAGTGAGCTCTGTCACTTGACTGAATTCGAGATCGAATTTTTACAGAATGACTACTTACGAATTATAGTTTTGTTAAGATATTCATAATTTTTATTCATTATTATTACTTTTTACTGTCAACGTTGATAGAATGGTTGCCGAGGACTGGTAAGAGAAGCGTCGGACGTCCAGCAGCGCGATGTGTCGACGATATTATCAGCGTCGTCGGCCGGCAGTGGATCAGGCAAGCGCAGGACCGGGAGCAATGGCAAGAACAAAACGAGGCCTATACCCATCAGTGGGAGAGATCGGGCTGCGAATAATGATGACACTTTTTACTAAGTGACTACTTTTAAAATACTCGAAAAAGTTAACATAATTGGTCAATAATTGGCACAGCAGTTTATAGCAATCGACAAAGTAACTTAGAAATTGCCGTACAAACGTTAAAAACAATATCGAAAATTGTTCTGCTTTCCAATTAGCTACGTTGCGTGATGAGTGCTCACCATTAATTAGCTTTCAAAGATAAGTCAATTGGTTAAGAGCTGTAACTACGTTCCAAATTCAATAACAGTATCTTTGTAATTGTTTAATACACGTAATAAATTAATTAGATACAATTAAAGTTCGCGTGCAGCTGGCGTTTTTTGAGCGTTACGTGTCCATGTTTAATGACGTCACGACGTCACATTTTGGTGGGCCCTGTCACACGAAGGAAAATCGAGTATTTTAAATTGAAGGAGCCTGTCACACATCTCGCGTGACTTGAAATCCTCACTACTTTCAGCAGAACGATTTCTCTCATAATACGCGGTTATTGAACTCGATTATGCTACTGGCTTCGTGTGTATCGACTTTATTGCTTTGAATTTGTCACGCCGATTATTTTCGACTTGACTTTCTACGGTTATAGGCATTTAGCTAAAGTTTAGTGAAAGTTTGATATTTGAAGGCTTAAGTGACATTTGAATTGGGAGAAACAAATGACTTCTGTTGTTACGCATAAGGTCAAATATTATGCAACTGTCTAATGCTTATCCATTGTCAATTTACTTACCGCTGCCTAAATTAGGATTGTTGATGTAATGTAATGAAGCAAAACTATTGGCATCGCGAAAGTGTAAAAGCTAAGCGCTTCCGTGCTTTACGCCCCGGTCGCACTTAACTGTTTAATGCATACTATAATAACTTCAAGTTTTATATATATACATTTTTGTCGTTGACTGTACAAGTACAATGGCCCTATCGAAAAGTCGTTAAAGACACGCTAATTATAAATTTGTGAGCACATGTAATGGTTGAAATTACACATGCCGAATCAACTCGATTCACGTTACAAATACGTTATCGATTATAATTAACGGATTATTAAACTAACTGCTCTAAGTACTTTGAACGAGTTTCTTGAAGAATTTAAGCGATCAGTAAAAGTTTTGGGCCTTTAGAGGGCTTTTCATTTGCTTTGACTGTTATTAAAATCCTATTTCGTTAAAAGCTTCGATAATTATCGATTGTTGAGTAATAATTAAATGAATTACGTATCTTTGTTGTTAATTTGATTAAAATAATAACAAGATAGAACCTGTTCACGCGCAGTATCCGAACGACGAGGGGCAGGGACTGAGGTGCGGGGTGTCACAGCAAGGACCCCCCTGCGCCCGCGCCCGCTGCGTCCGCCATAGCTTCACTCCGCAACGACCGACGCCAACGGCAGACGCACGTCAGTTTATAATATTAATTGAACCTAGATTTAAGTACTTATGCAGAAACGTAATATAGTTTAATAGTGTAAAGTACAAGTTTGTTTTCTTGAACAAAAGTGGCGACCGTGACAGGACTGTACGTGAAAGTCGTGAAATAACGTTGAACAATTTGTGACCGTTATCCGTCATCGGCGCGTCGGATCCATTCAAATCTGCAGAGTCATTTTGCGAACAAAGGACTGGACCGTTGGAGTTGGAGAGAGGATTTCGCTACTCTGGAGCCGTTAGGAGATCATCATACCGGTGCTTCTACAAAGGTCTATTCCAAAGAAAGTAAGCCCAAATCCTTAATCCTAAATTTTACCCATCCTACTTATTAGTTCAGTTGCTTTCCCTCTGAGTGTAGCAGCCAGCTTGTTTATCGAGCATTAGGATTCCTACCTAGGTCCTATCTAGCACGGAGCAAGCCTACAGGCACCGCACGCTCAATTATTCGCAGTTAGCTATCAACAGTTGTTTTGTAAGTGTAGCAGCCAGCTTGCCTATTCGAGCATTAGGATACCTACCTAGGTCCTATCTAGCTCCGGGCAAGCCTACAGGCACCGCACGCTTAGTTATTTTACAAAATATCTATTATCAACTAAATTACTTTATTATTTAATATCATTGTGCAACTCATTTTCTTCCTTCTCTGTAATAAATCTTATAAATTCTTTTGCTATTTCCTTACGGTAAATTTAAACATATTTAATCTTCTTCCCTCATTGCCTAGACATTTCTCTGTCTATAAAATCACATCTACTGCTATCCCATAGTCAACGGTATTTGCCGACTATTCCAGCTTGCCTTGCGCCCTGCCTGACTCGCTTCCCGGCCTGCTTCAACCTTCTTCTGCTGGCTTGTGCTGAGCATCAGGTCCCGAAATCGTCAGCAGGACTACTGCTGCAGCGGCTGGATCTGGAGCTACTCATCCTATTTAAGAGGTACTTATTTATTTCATTGTGTAGTGACCGTGCTTTGACTAATTGGATAAAATGAGTGAATCAAAGTCAGCTGCTTCAACTGAATCAGTTGAATTGTCTAATCTCATAAAACAAAGAGGCATAATAAAGGGACGTCTTACTAAGTTTGCAGAATATGTTAACAACTTACGTAGTTTAAAAGAAATTTCATCCGTTAAATATAAGGAATTAGATTTAAAAGCAAATAAATGTCAGTTGTTATTGAACGATTATGAGGCTATTCAAGATAAGATAGATTTATTGCATTCCAATCCAGATGAGCAAGTGAAAGAAAGAGATACTTTAGAAAATCAATTCTTAAATTTAATTTCGCACTGTCAGGAACTTTTAGATTCTCAGCCGAAATGTACCTAGTGATAATAAAATTAATGATGAGTTTAGCAGTTGTCATTCTCAAGGCCATAATGCTATAAAGTTACCTACCATAAAGTTACCTACATTCGATGGCAACTATTTGCAATGGTTAGAATTCAAGGACACATTCGAATCAGTGATAAATAGCAACGACGGAATTCCTTCAATAAATAAATTCCACTATTTACGTTCATCACTCGGGGGAAGCGCATCCGTTGTTATTAAATCCATAGAATTTAGCGCTAAGAATTATACCGTTGCTTGGGAACTTTTATGTCAGCGATTCGATAATAAAAATATTTTAATGAATAATCATTTAAAGGCTTTGTTTAGCCTAGAATCCTTGCGGACCGAGTCGTTTAAAGCATTACGTTTCATCGTGGACCATGTTTCCAAGCATTTACGCGCTTTAAATTCCCTAGGCCAGCCTACGGAACACTGGGATGCCCTTTTAATTTTTATGGTATCGGCAAAATTAGATTTAAACACGAGTAGGAAATGGGAGGAATATAAAGGTAATCGTAGCGAGTTACCGTTACTTGGTGATTTTTATTCATTCTTGCGTAGCCGTGCGGACGTACTGGAGACAACGTTAGTAATAGAACAGCTGATAACAGACAAAGACCCAGCGCGCAGACAAAGAGTTTTATGGTGTCCTCCGATAAGCGTGCCGGTAGTAAACATAGTTGTGTTTTATGCGATGAATTGCATCCATTGTATGAATGTTCAAAGTTTAAAAATATGAATGTTGATGATAGGTTGATAGAAGTAGACAGATTAAAGTTATGTAAGATCTGTTTACGCACTGGCCATATTCCTTCTAAGTGTCGTTTTAGAGGCTTATGTTTTACATGTAAAAAGAAGCATAACTCCCTTCTTCATAAAAATTACTTAGATACTGAAAACACACAACTAACAAGCTCTTCTTCGCTGCCTATTGCCTTGACGGCATCTTCGGATCCTCAGTCAAACTGTCAGTCGGGACAAGTTCTTCTATGTACGGCTGTCGTAAAGGTTCTTTTAAATAATAGAACCTACTCTGCTCGTGTCTTGTGCGATACTGGTTCGCAAAGTTCATTTGTGTCTGAGAATTTAAGACAAAGGCTGGGATTAAATACTGATGAATCAGGCTATATTAAAGTTAGCGGAATTAACGATTTAGGTTTTCAAATAAATAAAAGTTGCACAATTCAATTAAAATCAAGAGTGCTTCCATTCGAGTTTAAGGTAAAATGTTTTGTTGTGCCGCGTATTACAGGTATATTGCCTAGCTCGATGGTTGACACTGACTATATAAAATTACCAGAGAATATCGAGCTCGCTGATCCCACATTTTCTACTCCATCAGAAGTAGATATTCTTCTTGGTGCCGATGTCTACTATGACCTTATCGGTTCTAATATTATAAGACTGGGCAAGAATAAGCCCGTTTTGCAGGAGTCTAAGCTCGGATGGCTTGTAGGTGGTCCCTCTCCAACCAGTCAGTCAATCCCCGGAGTTCACTGTAACTTCACTCAAGAAATTAAAGATTCATTAGAAAGGTTTTGGACGATTGATGACTCACCACTACAAACTAAAACGTATTCCATTGAAGAGCAACTTTGCGAAAATCATTTTTTAGAAAATGTTTCACGGCTTCCAAACGGCAGATTTTCAGTTAAAATGCCTTTAAAAGGTGAGGTCGAGAAAGAACTCGGTGACTCTTATTATATTGCCAAAAAATGTTTGGAAAGCCTCGAAAGGAGATTTATTAAGTTCCCCAATTTAAAATTGAGCTACAAGGATTTTATTAACGAGTATGCTACTTTAGGTCATTTAACGCAAATAAGTAAACCTGTGTTTGGTTACTATTTGCCCCACCACGCAGTGATGCGCGAAAAAAGTGAAACTACCAAACTTCGGGTGGTTTTTAACGCTTCCTCTAAGACACACTCCGGAAAATCACTTAACGATTTTCAAATGGTGGGGCCAATAGTTCAAAGTGACTTAATTTCGATTTTGTTTAGATTTCGTACGTATAGATACGTACTTACTGGGGACATTGAGAAAATGTTCAGGCAGATAAATGTAGATTCATCTCAACGCCATCTACAGCTAATTCTGTGGCGCGAGGAATCTCACCTTCCTATAAATGTGCTCCAACTTAACACCATCACATATGGAATCGCTTCTTCGCCATTTCTTAGTTCTAGATGTCTTCTTCAGCTAGCAAATGAGTGTAAGGATAAGTTGATAGCTAATGTCATCCAAAGCGACTTCTACGCTGACGATTTGAATACGGGCTCAGACACTGTAGAGGGTCTTAGGTATATCTATCAGAAGGTTGTTAGTACATTGAATTCTGCGTGCTTACCTTTAAGAAAGTTTAGAACTAATTGCCCTCAAATATTCAACGATAAAATAGATACTTCGAAATCGATGGATTTCAACAAAGAATCCAGCGTTCTAGGCCTCAATTGGTCACCCACGACTGATTTCTTAAAGTATTCTACAGACCTAGAACCGTCGCAAATTATAACCAAACGATCAGTAATTTCAGATACTTCAAAAATCTTTGACCCATTGGGCTTGCTATGTCCCTGCATAATTGTAGCTAAGATATTATTACAGGAGTTGTGGTCCTCAAAGCTCGAATGGGACGATCCGGTTCCCGTCGAGTTTTCGAAGCATTGGGCAAGCCTTCTAAAGGAGTTTTCAAGTTTATCATCAATACAAGTCCCTCGACGAGTTTTATGTGAAACTCCAAGCAACATTCAATTACATTGCTTCGTAGATGCAAGCCAGAACGCGTACGCAGCCTGTGTGTTCTTGCGCTCAATAAATCAGTTAGATAATAGTGTCACTGTCAGGTTGTTGTGTGCTAAGGCGCGTGTCGCACCGCTGAAACCAACAACGATTCCGCGGTTGGAATTATGCGGTGCCCTTTTAGGCGCTAGGCTTTGCTCGAAGGTTTTACAGTCTTTACGATGTGACATAATTGCAAAGTACCTATGGACTGACTCAACGGTCGTGCTCGGGTGGTTGAGAACGCCAACAAAAGATCTTAAAACTTTTGTGTGTAATCGTGTTAATGAGATTAACGAGCTCACTATTGGGTTTACTTTATGCCATATTCCTACAGATCTGAATCCTGCAGATATGGCTTCGCGTGGAATAAGCCCTAAACAGCTTTATTCGTCTCTTCTCTGGTGGGAAGGGCCATCGTTCCTCGCGAAAGACCAGTCTGAGTGGCCTTCTCAATCACACAAGCGTCAGGTATTTTTTGATTTACCAGAAGTTAAAAGTTCAATAAAATGTCATATCAGTAAACTAAATACAATAATTGAGTTCAACAAGTATTCCAATCTTAATAAAATGAAAAGAATTTATGGCTATGTGCTACGTTTCATGTCGAACTGCAAAAACAAGGCTCAGAAATTAACCGGGCCTCTTAATGCTGATGAATTAGATAAGGCATTATTATTATTAGTAAAATGTAGTCAATCTGAATGTTATCACAATGAAATGAAGTTGTTAGAATGTAATACAAAGTTATATAAAAGTTCCAAATTAATATCATTGAATTGTTTTGTTGATTTGAACGGATTTTTGAGAGTGGGTGGTAGAATTCAGAACTCCGAGTTTGAATATGATAAAAAACACCCTCTTATTCTAGATGCTAAGCATCAATTTACAAAATTATTATTTATAAGTGAACATGAAAGACTGTTTCATGCTGGCCCTCAGCACTTACTGGCTTCAACTAGGGAAAGGTACTGGACAATAGGGGGCAGATGCTTAGCACGCCGCACGGCTAGGAACTGCATAATTTGTGTCCGTTTACGCGGAAAAACGCTGCAGCCCTTGATGGGTAACTTACCGGCTGAGAGAAGCTACTCGTTATATCCATTCTACTCGTGTGGCGTCGATTTTGCCGGACCTTTCATGATTTCAAATCGCAAGGGTAAGGGTAATCGTATAACTAAATGTTACTTATGCCTCTTTGTTTGCCTTTCGTCTAAAGCCATACACTTGGAGTTGGTTAGCGATTTGACTACTGAATCATTCATTTTATCCCTGCGAAGATTTGTGTCAAGAAGAGGAAAGCCGAATACCATTTTCTGCGATAATGGTAGTAATTTTAGAGGTGCTTACAATGAAATAAATAAAATACTCAGATCCAGCCGCGAATCTGTTAGTAATTTCGCATCAATAGAAGGATTTAAATTTGTATTCAGCCCCGCTTACTCACCTCATTTCGGAGGACTCTGGGAAGCTGGCGTGAAAAGCGCCAAATATCATTTACGACGTGTAGCCGGCAATGCTTCCCTGACGTTTGAAGAGCTCGCTACGCTGTTCTCGCAGATAGAAGCTATACTGAACTCGCGTCCACTTACTCCCTTATCTTCCGACATAAATGACCCTACTCCTTTAACTCCTGGGCATTTTCTGATTGGCCGACCACTCACCTCTGTGCCGTCACTTCCAATCACGGCGAAACGTCCCAACCGGTTCCAACTCATCGAGAAACTACGACAAGACTTCTGGGAAAGATGGCGCCGAGAGTACGTGTCGGAGCTTCAGCAACGCACAAAGTGGAGAACCAAGCAACAGGAGCTAAAGGTTGGCGACTTGGTCATATTAAAAGAAGAAAACCTTCCTCCGCTTCAATGGCGACTGGCACGCATTTATAAACTTTATCCTGGGACAGACGGAATCTGCAGAGTCGCTGATGTCCTTACCACAAAGGGCATCATTCGGAGAGCCATCAACAAAATGTGCACACTGCCCCCCAATGATGATTTAAGGGACGCTGCCGATGATGTACAATAAGAAGACATACCCCTTGAAAGCAGGCTTTCAAGGCCCCGGAGGATGTTCACGCGCAGTATCCGAACGACGAGGGGCAGGGACTGAGGTGCGGGGTGTCACAGCAAGGACCCCCCTGCGCCCGCGCCCGCTGCGTCCGCCATAGCTTCACTCCGCAACGACCGACGCCAACGGCAGACGCACGTCAGTTTATAATATTAATTGAACCTAGATTTAAGTACTTATGCAGAAACGTAATATAGTTTAATAGTGTAAAGTACAAGTTTGTTTTCTTGAACAGAACCTTCAATGCTTTTCGATGAAAAAGGTTTTAATTTTTTATTATTCGTTATTGTTTGATTAAATTTAATACAAGTTATTAAGACTAGATACTAAAAATTTTAAAGCAAATCTTTGTTTTACTTTTCATTTAATTTCATGTTGACTCTTAAATAATCATTTAAGAGTCTAAATTGGACGACAATTGATAAATTAAAGTAGAACAAGTATTTAATAGATTAAGTATCCTGCATTCCTCTAATTTAGCGTTTAATAGGAAAGTGGATAACAAATCGGCTCGATTATGTAGGTACATTTACGTCAATTAATTGCACTTAGAAGTTTTGTACAGTGAAGATGAACACCGTAAGGATAGCAGTTAGAAAAAAAATGCCTTTCAATGTCTTTTCTTTAGGAGATACTTTTTTATTGGTTTTGACATTTACATGATTTTACAAAACAATAAATATGGTATTTGGACATACATTGACTACCCAAACCTTACGCATCTCTAAGAGGATCTGATATACCTAAATAAATAAATATCCTTGGACATTCCACACAGCGTCATCTAGTCCCAAGCTAAGCAATTTAATGCTTGTGTTATGGTAACCAGAAAACTGATATACACATAGATACAACATTTTTTTTAAATACATTCGTATTATTAAAGACGATTAATATCTAGAAGACAGACAAAGGCCATACACAAAATCGTAACCCTGATCCCGCAGTACCAGATAGCCTGGAAACTTTAAAACATCAATTTTATCCAAGAAATTTCAATACTTAGTAGTAGGTAGCAACAATATTCAATATAAAAAAAATTTTAGGTAATTTTAACTAGAAAGTAATTGAAAAAGGGATAAAATGGATGTTTTAAAGTTTCCAGGCTATCTGGTACGGGTTACGATTTTGTGTATGGCCTTTGTCTGTCTTCTAGATATTAATCATCTTTGGTATTATACATAAAAAACACCTAGACTAGAGACAAATATTTGTAGATCATACAAACATGTGCCTCGTAGCGGGGATCTAACCCGCAACCTCAGCGTCTAGCGAGCTTTCACCGACTGCGCCACAGACATCATCAATAGCTGGGAAATGTCTACCGCACATTGGGGATACATCTGTGATGCTTGTGTGCTGACCCATGACCCTGGGTCTGGGTTTTTTCTATATATCACACTATCACACTATCACACTATCACACTAATCACACTAATATTATAAAGGTGAAAGTTTGTGTGTGTGTAAGTGTGTTTGTTACTCTTTCACGCTCAAACGGCTGGATGGATTTGAATGAAATTTGGTACCAAGATAGCTTATATCCTGGATTAACACATATGCTACTTTTGATCCCGGTATTCTCACGGAAACGGGAACTATTCACCGCGGGTAACACCGCGCTGCGCAGCTAGTAATTTAAATGTATTTACAAAAAAGTATGTGAGACGAATGTCTGCAGAACATGCACACATTTGTCCCGTGATGGGGATGGAAATCTAAATAGTCAAGCTCTAATGGGGAGCAAGTCAAAGTAAAACTGAAACATGTCGAATTGTAAATTACTATAGAGAATGCTAATCCGATAATTTTTGTTTTCACGGCTCCAAAGTTTTACGATTTCGATACTGGTTTGCATTAAGCAAAATTATATATTTTAGACCTGTTTTATGATCATAGCGAATTTTAAATTGATAAACATAATTAGTTTATGACTATCTATTACTTGGTATGTGAAATTAATAATAACAAATGAATAATCAAAGTTTTCTACCGTACCTACTCTTACTGTGTTAAATTTTTTACGACATGGAAATATATTTTTGATACATGCTCACGATTTGTATTATCTTGTATTTCTTAGAACGGTCGGCAAGCCTTCCGTCACTTTTAAGAGTACCTACTAATATATGGAAAAGCTTTGCTCATAGAGTTGAGAATGTGTTATGAAAATGTGACAATAAGCCGGCAACAGGCGAAAAACCTACTTATAACCATAGAAAACCAGCGTCCTACGTGCTATGGTATTCTAAAACTCGCAATTTTAATAAAAGTCGTAAACGTGCACCCAGAGTATGTATGTATTTGTTCTTGTTACTTCTTCCGTTTCTCTTCAATGTGCATCTATACGTTTATTCTAAAAACTCCGTCACCAGAGTTGGCCAATTGCTCATACGAACGAACGAACGAACGAACTATAAAATTCAATTGTTTGTCCCTGGTTCTATTCTAAAACTGGCTCTATTAGCATTTTAAATTTTAAATATTAATACTAATGCCTCAGAATTCGACAAACGGAATAGAATAAAACAGAACAATAAACACCAAAGGAACCGCCAGAATTAATTAACTATTTGAAATCCATTACAAATAATTATTCTTCGATAAAATATAATTGAAACGATAAGAAAACAAAGAGGTTTCGAACTAACAATAAATTACGATGAGTTTTTAATTGCAATCAAAATAATTAGCAATTAGTAATATAAATGTGGAAATTTATAACCACTCTGGCTAATTCAATCTTCTAAATAGTAATGGTGATAGGTATTTGTGACATCATGGTCTGGGTTTGATAAGTTTTGGTAAATTTTGGTTGTCAACCAAAATTTACCAAAACTTGAACTCACAGGAAATTACTAACGTAAAAAAATTCGCCAATTTTGATAACGACAATGTTTCAATTAATGTTTAGGTATGTACTCTTCGCGGTTACGTCTCACGCGGTTAACGGCCGGTTTCAATATTAAACTTACGAATGATCGTAGATTGATCGCCATAGCAACTTTGTTTAGACAACAAAAAATGTAGGACACTTTTTGACGGATAACAATATTACTATGGCGACAGATCCACGTTTATTAGTAAGTTGAATATTGCAACCCGGCATAAGTGAGTAATGTCCCGCGTAAAGTGAGCCAATAATTTGTAAAGAAATCAAAACTGCGTTTTACAATAATCATGTTATGTAAGCGAGCTAGTATTTGCAGGATCGTACAAAGCCGACATTTAATAGTGATCAGAGGAACTGAGTAATTTAGTAATTGTATCAACTCACAACGAATTAAATAGTAATCAATAGAAGGGGCCTGAGGCACGACGATTGCCTTATAACGCACGACACGACTCACGACTTTCTGATATTCTTAATTTACTCAATACAAATTTCACTTTAGCGTGTCGATGTCAACTTTCTTATTATAAAAGAAAATATTAAATTTTAATTTATCTTAGTATTTAGAAGAAAGTCGTGTTAGTTACACTACTTATAAGCCGAGAAGGGCTGGACCGATTTTTATGATTATTGTGTTTTTGGATTTGTCAAGCACGATTGGTCTAATACGGATTAGGGAAGGTAAAGAAAATAACCAGAAAAAGACGCGTTTTATATCGTGTATTATAAAATGCTCTGATGGATTTACTAAGCTATTGTTTTAAATGGGTACTTAAGCTTAAAGTTCGGGGCCTAATTTCGCGTGTTGGGGTTCATGTTGTCTAATACCTACCTTGTAAGTACCTATAGTAGGTATTAAGGTTTGCGTAAGACTGTTACTTCGATCGGTTTTATTACTGCTTGAATTTGAATTTAAAGAGTTTTGTTTGTTTTATTTTAATTTTAAGTCTTTGAACTCGTAACATGGGGTCAAATATTGTAGACAGATAACCAGATTATAAATTAGTGGAGTATCGATGCTCCACTGCTGTCTCCAAATGTGGTGGGTGGTTTCCATCACAGTTTTGCGCTTTTGTTAATGTGGATATAATTTTTAAAACTACAATTCAAATCTTGGATTGAAAACTCGAACAGCTCGGAGGAAAAATTGGTAACCTTAAAACTTCGTCACCAAAGTTCACCAATAATGAAAAGTTACTTACAGAAGTTATTCTTCTATCTAATTTACATTTATTTACAAAATGCATTAGAGATAGGATCGTTGTAAAAATCTCTTTGATCTAGGCCAAAACAGCGCTGCATTACAGCGCTCCAAACAGCAGCTGCATAACAGCGCTAGTTCATTCTTCGTATGATCAAGTGGCCAACTCTGATGACGGAGTTTTTAGGCCGCTTAAAGCTCTGAAAAGCTGCTATATAAAATTATAATATTTCAGCGAAACATAAGGTAAGAAAGTAATTCTTATAATTTATTGGAAGTAGAGAAATTACTATGACTTTGATAGTCTAATATCACTACAATGCTTCTCATATTTTTTTGAAAGTAGAGAAATAACTATGATTTTCATAATCTAATACTCGTACCACTACAATGCATCGTTCCTACAGAAATAGTGAAAATCGATAAACTAATTATGAAACAATTAGCTGAGTAGGACGCACCCCTTGCAGACTAAGTACTATGGAACTATAAATAGGTCCTATTGTACTACTTAATAGTGTAAAGCTTTACAAACTGCATAGAGATAGTTAAATGATATTGGTCAATTTTATTTTAAAGTCATTTTCTTTATCTGTCCATCTTTTTCTATACCTATTTCTGGCTATATACTATTATCTGTTTCTAACCAATTAGTCAATTAATTTTGACATAATTACAAAAAAATAATCACAATGCTAAATTTACTAGTATTTGACATACTCAAATCCAACAAATAATTATCATTGTGTTTAATTTAAATAAAAATAAACCGTACATCATAAATCATCTTTGTACAAATTTATTTTTGTTATAACTTATTTTGTCACGGTATAAAATAAACAGAAAAGCTGCTGTACGTAATCAAGGTTTATATTAAAAGTTTTGCTTAATTAATTACTTTTTGAACTTATTATCTAATAAACCAATTTAGCAGTATTGCAACATCGTTTACCAAGCAACACAAATAAATTCTATAAATAAACAAGACCTTTCCAAAATACAACTTAGACTGCAAAGTAGGTCAGACGAGTTGTAACTAAAAATCGGTTCGTTCTAAAATTGTATGAATTGGGCCGATAAAAATAGCGTCATATAAATTGGCATTGCCTGAGCCAAAGGCTGAATTAGTTCCAATTAATATCATTCCTATTTGTACTGATGGTATATATGGATATAGGTGTAGAGATAGGCCAAAGAAAAGATGGATGGACTGTGTAAGGGATGACATGAGTAAGAAAGGAGTAAGTGATGAGATGACGTCTGATAGAGGGAAATGGAAGAAGAACACAATGTTGTGCCGATCCCGTCTTACATGCTAATGATAGGTGATTCTAATGCCTGTTTCTTGTGGTCAACCATCCAAGTTGTGACCGCTCAGAACGTTACTTAACTTCTATCACGAACGTCTTTAGCAAGCTTTGCCACGAGCAAAATATATACCCCGTTATTCATATTGGACTAAAGTTATTTTAGCTAAAACGGATTAAACCTGTTGCTATCTCTTTTCATTGCCATAAGAGTAACAAGAAAACACCATTCTTTAAATCTATATCTTTATAAATAAAGGCCACCCAGTACCTACCTGTGGAGCTAAGTCACGGATTTCGTCATAGTGTTTTCAATTACATTTTTCCACAATAATTTTACCACAAGCCACAATTTATGCACACTAGTGTCATAACTATGCTGTTTAAAACGAATGACGCCTCAAAATCACCCAACCAGTAATAAAACTACAAATGCATTCATACATTATTCTAATTCATCCACTTATCCGTTCCAAAATGAGATATGAGTAGCATTAGTACAGAAATGTAAACACCCACAGAAATTAAAAAGCAAATTAAACAAAAAAGCCCATTCGGAGGTAAATTAACTTTACAAATGCTTTGATAAGATCTGCGCGGCTCACCTACGTTGAACCTGCGGTCGTGGAAACAGCTGGTTCAGTTCAAAATGGCCTTACAATATTGTTTTTTAGTTAAAAAGACCTAAAAAATAAATGTGCTTAATTGATATGCATGACAGTACCTATAGTAAACCCCACTTAGCAAGACGTCAATTATGAAGATCTCAACTCTTCATAATTGACCTAAGAAAAGATTGTGTGAAAGATGATATGAGTAAGGATGCTGGGATTACGGTTGATAGAGGGGAATGTACGAAGAATAAATTCGGATTGGATACGTCATGTACTCGTAGGACAAAGGAAGATGATGAATGCTAAAGCCTGCAAAATGTGGACATGACCTTACGGTTAAGGTTAGTGTACAGTCAGCGGCAAATTGATATGAGCGTCTAGAGTAGTCAAAATGATCTGAAAAACATAAAAGCAATTTGATATACGCAGTTCGAATCATCATATTGTTGCAAGCACCTATACCTAAGCACCTATACCTAAGCAGCTTGCAACAATATGATGATTCGAACTGCGTATATCAAATTGCTTTTATGTTTTTCAGATCATTTTGACTACTCTAGACGCTCATATCAATTTGCCGCTGACTGTACACTAACGTTAACAAAACAGGTAAAAGTTTACAATGAGGAGCCTCATTGCCCGAGTTTGCAAAGCTCTGGAGTGACCTATCTGTTCTAAAAGCATCACCGGTAATCAACTTTAGACTCTCTGGGCTAACTGGACGCACTCGCAACTTCTCCAATACCCTTAGCACTAGTTTTTTGTAATAACCACCAAATATATGCTAGAAACTAAAGTATTTCACCGAAAATATTGATCATGGTCAATTAGTGGAGTTAAAAACGTAGAAATACAGTTGTCAGTTTTGTTAAGGGGGTTTCTGAAGTTGTGCTGTGGGCACAGAGCAGTGCACTAACTCTTTATAGTGTTACGTATAACTCCTGCGACACTGTTAGACTTCGGGCTAATGGATCGCCTCTATGTTCTATCTTGGAGTAATGGAAACAGAATGATGAGCTTATCATAGGATGATCAGAACGGGTTCGATCCCCGCCGCGGGACAAATTTTTGTATGTTTTGACCCGGAGGTCTGGTTGTTTTTCTATGTATAATATTTATGTATGTATTTACAAAAAAAAATCTTTGTAGTATAATCAGTTTTCACTAATCAGACATCTGGTCACCATAACACAAGCGTTAAATTGCTAAGCTTGGGGCTAGATGACGCTGTGTGGAATATTCAGGGATATTTATTTAATGACGCAAAAGATGCAGTTAAAACTAACAACTAGTAAACTAACTTGTAGAAGGTTTTGTATGACAATATTATAGAGAACCGGTGTAGCCTTAATATACCGAAAGTTTAGTTTTCAGCACAACCATTTTTTTGATGACTTATTTTGATAGATCTATTACTTATCAAGCTTTTTTTATTAAAGCTCTACACGCTTCGCTCGCTCTTTTCTTTCAAGAAACTGGTAAATCGGAGGCTAGTTAAATGCTTGCTTTTTAAAACTGTCTTTTCATAAGCTAGGAATAAAAGCGGAAAGAATGGTATTAGGTACTTGCTAATTATCTTTTTTAAACTTTCGCGATCAGAACACAATGATGACGTCATGGTGACATGGGTCTGGCCTCGACCACGGCTGGTGCAATCCAGTCGAAACGTCGGGATAAAATTAAATAAAAGTAAATAGCGATAAATATCCGTAAATGTATGTTTTATCATATTTGGTAATTTTTAATTAGATATGTGAATTGGTTCTTAGTTAATTGAGTCAGTTCATACCTAGGACAGCTCGCTGCTCTCTCCTCTTAGGCATAGACTGAAACTTTTATGGATAAGTAGAATCGAGTTAGTTGTGTTGAAAATAGCGTTTAAGTTTAGTTTTGCTTTGTTGTGCATTAGGTTGCTGGAATATTTAATCGAGTAGTTTTTAACTGTAACTGAATATTAACAATGTTTGCGACAAATCAGGAAATTGTTATTCAAACGTGGCTTAAAATGTCTCTGTGTTGTGCCAACGAAAACCTTGATGGACACATTTTTTGTATAAATGTGGAGACTTATAAAATGAGCACTTTAGTAAGTAAGTATGTAACTTAGTAGCCCTTAGTGATAATTTATTTGTATTGTTTTTTTTAGGTTTAAGTTTTGTCCAACATTGTAAAAACCAGAAAATAAGAGGTTGGTATGAAAGAATCAGAAAGTAAGAGCCGAAATTTGCGTATTTCACAATATTAGATTCATGAGAGTTTAGCCAATATAGTATACATCGTTTGTTACGATCTTTAGGTGGTAATAAGTGCTAATTGTATTTTGTACAGTTATGTAAATAATGCTACTACATTATTTACCTACATAACTGTACAAAATACAAGTTTAGTTTCTGTAAATAAATATATTTACTAAATATTTTAGAAGAATAACTTAAAACACCTGACGTCTAGATTAAATGCTAAAGTAAAGAATAGCAGTAGGCCTTTACATCTTTACTAGATGATTTATACAGAGTCAGGAGGCAAGCTTTGTCTGCACTTGACGGGACACTGTAGTGCCTGGGACATTATTTCGATGGAATAGGCTTGCCCAGCATCTAAACCATCCTCTCAGCTTAGCCGGCCATATTCACAGGAAAGACAATGGTCAATACGTGTGGGGCTGACTAGCCGCGGGTTTCCTATAGCAGTATTATAACCACTAGACATTTTATAAGTGTAAACTTACTTGGCGAATCAGCAAGCAAGTCGTTGTCATCATGGCTAGGCGACTTCACGGATCCCGGCGACATCTTGATGGGCGCGTGCGGCGACGGCGCTGGCGCGGAGCCGGCGCTGCCCGCGCTGCTGGCGGGCCCGGCGGCCGCGTTGTGAGATGTTGTGATGGTTATCTCACCGTTTGATGCGGCGAGCCTGGAAGAAGGTGTTTGTGAGATTTTTTCAGACCCTTTTAACCATACGCGTCGATGGGCTTGCAACCTGTCACGTATGGAAAGTTAACTTCTGCAAGAAGTGGGTATGTACCAAATATGTATTTGGACATACTCGTACCTCTGACTACCCAATTAGACATCTTCGATAGGATTTAAAAATTTCCTAACAAGATCTGAAAGAAATGTCAACTGCTCCCTGGGATACAGTCGTGATCATATTTCATTTTTTTTTTTTTTCTTTTAACCACCATCGTAAGGGGTTATAAGTATGTAGCTGGTGATTTTCATAGGAACTATGTAATAAATGCGGCGAGCCTGGAAGAAGGTGTTTGTGAGTATTTTGGCTGTAGACCCTTTTAAGCACCATCGTAAGGGGTTATAAGTTTGTAGCTTGTTTATTTTTAGGAACTATGCAATAACTTATTACTTTATTACCTGAACTCTGTCTTCTATCTTTAGTTAGTCTATATTTTGGATAGAATACAGAGTTACTTTTTACTCATTTAGTTGTTTAGGTTAAGAAATGTGTGTATTCTTTGTTCTTGTGTGTTTTCTTTGACTACTTTTAATAAACTCATTACATAGTTACAAACACTTAAAACGGGATAATTACTATGATTAGTAGATTTTTTAAAAGTTTTAAGAAATCACGACAATAGAATTACGATCGTGCCAGCCCTAAGTAATCGTACTTGTACAAGAGTAGGTATAAAGAGAATTCGACGTAGGAAGCCTGTACAATAAATAAACGCAAGGTAGTGAGTGAGTGAAATAACTATGACTCACATTAATTATGTTTAAGTAATTCTAGTTACGCCAATTCACACTAATATAAATCTTATTTCTAACAGATTAGAGTACGTAATCGTGTGATGAAGTAAGGTAAACATTAATTAACCTATAGAAAGGGAATTTCCTTGAGATAATTGAAGAAAATTACATTTACAACTTTGATTATGTCATCGCAAGTTAGATTATGGCAATATAAAACAATTCTATTCCGTTTATCGAAATATCTGAGTAATATCTTTTGCTCAAATCATTTTATAATGATTCGTTTATGAAGTAACTTTCCGATCCTTGCTTAACCTTACAACAGAAAAAAAAACCTGAAACATTAATCGGGAAAAATAAAGGTAATTCGTGATATACTCCCGGTTACACATACTTATTTATAATTCCACTAGTCTAAAGTAAAATTATTTTACTCAAATGAATCTAATTAGAAAGCCACTTGTAGCACTTTTGTACCCTTTAAAACGTCGGCGCTCCCTAAAACAACAACCTATTTCCCTTCCTTTGTAAATTAACTTAACTATAATCTGTGACAAGCTCCTTAATAGTAATCTGTGTCTTGTGAAAACTAATTTTCCATTGCGTCACACACCCCATGCAAGTCCTCAAAACAATACTGTTACTTGTCGCCTTGTAATAATACTTCCACGCAAAAACACAGTTTATTCCAACGTGGTAGGGTTAAAAAGATATTGTCAAGTCTAACCGTCTGTAAGTGTTTGTGTACTTGACGGTGGATAGTGGACCTTATTCTCACGGGTTAAGGTTAAAAAAGTGAGTGGTACAAATGAGGTGCGCGCTTCATTAAGTGCGCCGCTGCATTAGCTGTAATTGCTGGCTAATTAGGGCCTCATCCGTTGCAACAAACACGCACACAAACATACACACATACAATATATAAATTTACGCGCGAATAAGTCGCGACAAGTGATGACACCGTAAAAGAATGTACGCAATTTTATGAATGAAATTGCGAAGTGCGATATACGATAAATTCGCTTGCAAGAATTTACTTGTTTCATAAATTATATGTTTTATGTGATGTTGTATAAATGTACGTTGAGGAGTTATTTAGAAAAAGTGTATCAAATTAAAATAATTGTATTTAGTACGAAGTCTTGAGAAATAATCAAAAAGGTCGATCAAATCTTTAGAAATTAAGTATAAAATATGATATCTAATATCTGCCTTGATTTTTATGATATTGATAGACGAATCTATTTACGTGTTTATATTAATTGTAATAAATGTGTGTTATAAGTTTGATCGATATTTGTGACTGTGTTTCTGTCTGTGGCATCGTAGCTCTTAAACGAGTTGACCGATTTGAATGATTTTTTAAGCAATTGCATAGCTTCTATCGCGGGCCTTGAGCGTGGAGACCGAATCCAGAAATTCCGTAACGAAAATAGCCTAACACCCCCCACTCCGGAAAAATGCTATGCACTAGCTTTATCGTGGCAGTCTCCGAGTGCCACACGTCTTTTTTTTTATTTAAAAGGTTTCCTAGTAGGTAGTGGTTCTTTAAATATTTTATCGAAATCGGTTAAGTTATTTTTTAGGAATGCAACTCTCAGCACTATTATTCATTCTTATCCATATCATGTCCATCAACATTTACTATAAGGTACCATTTCAATATCGCAGTGACCTTAATACACATTCACTATTAAAATATTGCACATGCGACTCCGAGCTCGTATTTCAAAAACTTGCCAACTATTAATAGAACTAATTAATCTTACGCGAAGCGGTTTTCCATCTTACTATAATAATCAATTTAAATGTAAATTAAAGCTCTTGTCGCACGCTTATTACGCGAATCGTCACGCACACTAGCGTAGGACACACAGACGCATAAATAAACACAAGTAATTGTTCTTTCTTTCAAAATTACCTACAGGTTATACAGGGTGGTCTTTTTAAGAACTTGTGTCGTATCTCCGAGGGGTGTGTTACTCTCTAAATTGTTTATTTATGATTATCTGCTGTTTGTGTCCCGTCTGGTTTTTCTATAACAACTAAACCTGACAGTAATGTCCATAGTATAATGCTATAAATTCATAAATAACTTTAAGAAACTTAACCTAAAGTTAAAACCTACACTTATTACAACTTCTTATAATTTTATTAGAGTTTTCAGAGCTTACATATTAATCAGCCTGTATAATCATCGAAGACTTCAAGACAATTATTTTACGTAAAGGGTGATTATAAATTTAATTACAATCTCATTTATTTTCCAGTGTTTATAGTAGGATAAGGTCAGAAGAAACCTTAAATTGTGACATTGTAATCCAAAACAATCTTTGTTTTTAAAAACCAATCTGAAAAATTTACATTGCGTCTTAACGAAAAACCTAGCAAAATGTGAAATACAATTCTTACATTCAAAATAAGTTTGTTAGGAGATCTAAATTTTTCTGAAATTGAAGGATGACTATAAAATAACAGTAAAATTGTAAAAATTAACTGTACCTATATAACTTCTCGACTCTAACGAGAATCAGATCTTTATTCGTTCGTTCGTATGAGCAAGTGGCCAAATCTGGTGACGGAGTTTTTAGGCCGCCTAAAGGCCTCCGTCATGGCTTAGATCTTTATTTGAACATACATACACAAAATTACGCCTCTTTCCCACGGGGGTAGGCAGAGACCACGGATCGCCACTTGCCACGATCCTGACACCCCTATTAATTTATATGTCCATATTTTTGATTACACAAACTTGACGTTGTGAAGACTAAGTTTTTCATAGATTTTATTTTCGCAAAATTTACTGGAAGCTTTTGACGTTAACTGTACTTTGTCTCAGCTGTAAACTGTGCCTCTCTGAGTGGAATTATTATAAACTGGGATCACTTTTATTAAGGTCAATAATTACTTTTTAATTAGCTTAAAGTTTCCGTCTATTGCCATGGCATAATATAGTTAGCTGTAAAAATATTATCATCTAACAATAATAAAAAAAAAATTGAAATATGATCACGACTGTATCCCAGGGAGCGGTAGACATTTCTTTCAGATCTTAATGCAATTTTTAGATCCTTTTGAAGATGTCTAAGGGGGTAGTCAGAGGTATGTCCAAATACATATTTGGTACATGCCCACATCTTGCAGAAGTTAACTTACCATACGTGACAGGTTGCAAGCCCATTGACGCTATTAGAGAGCTAACTGGTTTCCTCACGATGTTTTCCTACACCGTTAAAAGCTCGTGTTAAAGCGCATATAAATTTTTCGATACGAAAAGTTCATTGATGCACGGCCAGATTCGAACCCACGACCTTCGGATCGAAAGTCGAAGTACTAATCCAATAGTAGGCGACGACGAGGCCGGCCGAGAAGGCGTTAGCGGGACGATCTTGACGTGTTTGAGAAGGAGTGGTGGGAGATCGCCAAAGACAGGTGTCAGTGGAGGATTTTGGGGGAGACCTTTGCCCAGCAGTGGGACATAGTAGGTTTAAAAAAAAATAATAGCTTGTTGGTAAAGTCCTGATCTATAATGATGCCCTGTGTGGTACAGTACTATATTTGCTACGGTATTACAGACACACGGAGTTACTTTTGCAGTATAATATTACTAGCAGTATAATATTACCCGCGGTGTTACCCGCTGTGAATAGTTACCAGGATCAAAAGTAGCCTATTTTTAATCCAGGGTACTTATAAGCAATTCTGGTACCAAATTAAAATCAAATCCGTCCAGCTGTTTGAGTAGTTACACACTTACACACTTACACACACACAAACTTTCACCTTTATAATATTAGTAGAAGATTAGTACGGAAATAGGGATTATGAAAACTTCATCCAAGCTCATAGCACCGATTTAGAGTACTTTTATTACCAACATACATTTAGCTTTTAACTCTTCTTTTTTTCTCTGGCTCTTTAAAACACAAACCACTTATTTTTTTTTATTGAAAGTCAAAGTCAAAGTATCTTTATTGCAAAAAATACACGTGTGTGTCCTAGGATATTGTTTAACATTGCGTGTATTAATGTATTTTGCATAATACTAAGGTATGCAATTCATGGATTTACAAAATTATAAATAAAGTTAGAAAGTTATAATTTTTGTTTACTTAAAAGTGGGGATTAGTAAGAATGTGCCATACCGCTTGCCGGTAACTGCATCCAGCGGTTGAGAACACTGACAGGATGTAATTACGTTAATGATTACCTACTTCTGCCAAATATGATTTTATTGTTGTTATCGACTTTTGTTTTCGTTTTAAGGACGGCTTTAATTAAATATTAAACTTTTTATTCAAAGGTTGTTTAAACAAAGCCATTAATTAAAGATAATTATTATTTATTTACAAACACCAGTTTAGCCAAGGATATTTATGCTTTCTTTAGCTCAAAGTAATCTAAACTCTCATGGTGCAGATTGGTCATTTTGCGAATGCATCGTTCCGAGTTTAGGTCCAAATGTTTATTTTGTTAATCTGCGAATTCGTCTTAAAGCAAAGTTTTTTTTTATTTGACCTAATAAATGACCGATTCCTGATACCTACGTCATGATGCGTTTCAGAAATCCATTATTTTGCTTTGATAACTTACTATTTTAAAGACATTTAACTCGTACTATATGTAGATTAATTACTATTGCAAGTTTAAATAATGTCCTAAAATCTGTAGACTAAAGAACTTAACAAGATAAAAAAAATATCCTAGGACATTTCACACAGCGATAAGAAGAGACAATTTCATGACATTTTCCTATATCCAGCAGCGGACTACAATAGGTTGATGATGATTATTACGATTCTGGAAAATGCAGATGGAGAGTGACTAATAAAAATATTTCAACATAAAATAAGTTAATCTCATTCAATAAATGCTAAGCGCGCCGACGGAAGTGTTGGCGAAAAGGAAAAAGTAAGATTTAAGTTAACACCCCTACTACGGTTCTACGTTAAACGTCGTTGAAGTTAAGCAACGTTCTGAGCGGTCACTACTTGGATGGGTGACCGCAAGTGGCATTATCAGCTGAGCGCTTCCGTGCTTCGGAGGGCACGTTAAATTGTGGGTCCCGGCTTTTAAAGTCGTAAAGCCATGACTGAGGCCTTTAGGCAGCCTAAAATCTCCGTCATCAGAGTTGGCCACTTGCTCTACGAACTTACTTACTTACTTACTTTTAAATTAAAATAAATGAAAAAAGAAATATGATCACGACCGTATTCCCAAGAGACGGTAGACATTATTTCAGATCTTTTTAGACATTTTTAGATCCTTTGAAGATGTTTAATGGGAGGCATGTCCAAATACATATTTTGTTTAGGCCCACATTTTGTAGAAGTTAACTTTCCATACGTGACAGGTTGCAAGCCCATCGACGCCATTATTACTAAATTAAAATAAAAGCATTTTATCACGTAAGTAGTCTTCGACTGTTCTTCATCCGTATATTACCGAAAAAAGATCTCACTCTAAAGTCGTTTTCGTATTAGAAGTAAACATAAACAAATGGTTGGGGCTCACAGCTGTTTGCAGCGAAGAAATAAAGAGTGTTTTAGGAATTGCCTTTTAACATTCACGGGCTTAAAATACTTGTGTTAATGTTTTTTGTATTTATTTTGTAGCGATTGAAAATTCCCAACCTTCTACTTTGTTTAGTTTATTGAAAACAAGGAAATTTATATTGGTAAGTCAGAATTGCCTAAGCAACGTTCATCATGGCGGAAGTATGGATGGGTAGCCGATACGTTTTTATCGTAGGTATTCATGTTTGTTGACGAGTTTTTGTTTGTTTCTACAGCTATAATGAGAAAAGCCAATAATGCTTAATTGAAATACAATAATATTTAAACTTAATCGTGAATTATTTACAAAAACTTATAATAGAACTTTTAGAATGATCTCTTCTTAAAAGTAAATGATAATGTAGGAAAATAATTAGTTCCTATAATTATTGCCACTGTCTTGGGCACGCTTCCGTCTGGCAGTGGTTTGGATCAGTTGAGCTACCTATAGATCGTTTGTACCGATCCTTAGGTGGCTCAACTAGTTCTAATTATATTTTGTACAGTTATGTAAATATGTAGTAGTTTAGTTTCTGTAAATAAATTACGTTTATTCTTATACCTACCCAGTTTACTTATTAATAAAATAACACACGACGTAGAAAGCCTTGAACTCGCCTCATAAACCACTATCTATTCCTACGATTTACAATTTTAATGTATCTTTAATAGGCATCAAACGACACTATTTATCTAGATTGTAGGACATTCTAAGAGTCTGAACATTATAGAACTCACCGGCAAATATTACTGTTGTTCAATTTTTAATCGACAAAAAGAGGTTAACAAACAGACGTGTATAGTGTTTATCAGATTATGAATTTCGGGGGAGACCTAATGCCCAACGCAACAGGAATAATTACACGGAATAAGAATAAAAATAATTATCCTACATAATAAGGCTTCTTCACCAACAAATATTCACATTAAAGATGTATTTATTTGTTATGTATTCTCCACGCATTTCTTTGAAACATTTAATCAGATTGTGTTGGCACACATCTTATTTCAACCTAAGGGACAGGTGACAACAAAATCAGTTCAGAAATTTAAAAGATATGGACGGTTAAGTACAAACGTCCCATGCAACTCCAAATGTCAACGCATCTTTAAAAAAAGGTTAGACGTAAAGCATTGAGAATGAGATGTATTAAAGAGTCACAATCTAATAGCTGACAACACTCAAAAAATGTGCGTGCAAATTCAATGTTCTACAATGACATTTGACATTTGAATGTAGACGTTATGACGTTTGTATTAATGTTCAATGTCGCTTGTACGCAAAAAAAAAAAACTCTGCGCACTACGTAGCGTGCGCCGAGTTTTGGCGTTTACATTTTATTTGTCTAATTGTGGCTCTATAATACACCTCAATGACGTAAAGTGATGCTTATGCAAAGACGTTCTATTTATAAGTAGAATGTCTTTGTGCTTATGAGGCCTATGACAGTTGACAGTTTAGAGTCCGCGCCACCACTGAAGTCTTACGGCAAAAACGGGTACTAAATTTGCATCATTAATAATTATCCTCGTACATCACACACACATCCACATATATCATGCAAAAGGTTATCTTGCTTCATCTGCCAATCAACAGCCTAAATAAATAAATATCCTTGGACATCCCACACAGCGTCATCTAAGCAATTTAATGCTTGTGTTATGGTAACCAGATGACTGATACACTACATAGATACATTTTTTTGTAAATACATACATATTATACATAGAAAACACCCAGACACGAAACAAATATTTGCAGATCATGCAAACATTTGTCCCGCAGCGGGGATCGAACCCGCAACCTCTGCGTCTCAGGCGGGCTTTCGCCCACTGCACCACAGAGGTCGTCAATATTACTGTACAAGCCGTATTGGAAAATTGGTAGTTTTTTATAGTTCTGCGGTGGCAGCGCTGCGTCTATCGGACTTCAGTGGTAGCGCGGACTCTACATACACATGTATCAATGTGCATTAGCTCAGAACACTCCCTCATTGGTTCTTTATTACTCAGCTATGACGAACGTCTAAGCGGTACTTACTGTAACTAGCAGCTACTGGGGACCTTAATCAGAGATGGTGAACCTTTTTAGACTTATTGAAACTTCATGAACGGCACGTTTTTGGCCTTATGTAGATGATTTATTAGCAAAAAGCCTAAGAATTATGGACGTTAGAGTCTAGGACAACTTGAAATGGGGAGACGCTTCAAGCAATGTTTAGTTAGATATAGTAGAAGTAGGTTTGTCCAGCATGTTGGTTTGGGTATGTTTACCTAAATAAAAAAAAAGAAACTATTAAAAATTTTAAAGCAAAATTACAGATAGGTTAGAATAGAGTAGAATAGAATAGAATGCATTGGTTATTGGGACTGGACGTAAAACGTGAACATGTTCGTTCGTTTTAGTCTATTAGGTTCTTACTACTCCAAGAGCTGAACAGAAATGAGGTATTAAACTTAATTACTGATGCGAGAATTAATGCTTCTAACCAGTAATTATGAGGTCGCATTAACTTAATGTCTTTGAATTACGCACACACGTGTAAATGGAAGAACGTACTTATTACTGTTTAATGGATAGGTAGCTCAAGGTTAGAGGGAAATTTAACGAGGGAATGAACAATGACAATGTCTGGATACTCTACTTTAAAGTTGCAGCTTGTAATTGGTGTAGCTACAGCTACCTATGCTTAGCATAAACGGTACGTTCAGTCTGGTACTGTAAGCAAGTCACTTAATTATGTAGTCCTGATTCCATACGTCCTGTGCTGTGGATATCAGAATACGAGTATACTTACCCGTATAACCTGATACCCTAATTATACCCTAATTTTACCCTAATAACTTAATACCCTAATGCACATAAGCTCTTATTCAGAGTCTATACTCAAGCGTGAATCTTGTCTCAAGTATTCATCACTCAGTTTACATAAAGAATTATATAAAATTGATACCTGAGTGAATACTCACGTCTCAGTGCAGATTCTGAATCGCATTACCCTGAAAAAATATCTGTAGATCATAAAAACATTGATCATGACCTAAGATTTGCACTCCATGTTCTTACACTTATGTTGATAGTCCTGAATATTACAATGCTTATTTTATTATTTATATAAAAAAAATGTTTTTATTGAATTCTCTTCATTATTATGATTTTTAGGTTGCCTGGAAGAGGTCACTTTTAGCGATAAGGCCGCCCATTGTGCTTTTATTTTTATATTTTATATCTATACTGTGTTTTCTTTTGTAATAGTATCGTTACAATCCTAAACACAGGCCTTAAGTAGGTATTAGAAACTATATACCGAATGCATTTGTTAGTTTACACTAGGATAGAAATTACCTGGTTGTCTTTATCATTCAATATTCATACAGTAATACCATAACCGCAGTTAGTAAAGATATCCCCTTAAGTAACACCTAGCAAGTATTCCGTAATTACGGGCGCCTTGACGCATTTAATCCACCAAGTAATGGTGATAAATAGATCCGATGCGGATATAGCCAGGAATATATTAACGCTAACAGCAGATTAGGGGTGCCAATAATTAGTTCAATTTGATGTCTACCACACTTTGCGCCTAGAGACCAAAGCAGCAAAAGGAAGATACCATATCCATAAAACTAGGAAAACGTTGAATGGTCTTATTCATAAATATTTGTCAATTTAATATACCTAGATTGTTTTTTTCTTGATACTCTATGTCAATGAAAAGAGATAGCAAAAGATTTGATATCCGTTTTAGCTAAAGTAGGTTTACTGAACCAATTGTATAAGGGGGAAAGGCTTAACCAGTGCCTACCTACAGTGCATCAAATAACCAAATTTGAGTTTAATTGAATCAATTCAGTTACTTGACTTGCTATCACGTATCATGTTTACACGTAGTGAAGAGGTGTGTTATTAAATTAATTGGTTAAATACTTTATTTATTTATTTTCCTCATAGTACCTAAAGCTATAAGACTCATGCATAGTAAAATGGGTGTCATTCGGTAAGATTATTTTAAACCGCAAAAGTACTGCATGACAAAATTTACCTAATACAAATATGATTTATAAATGCCTAGTAAAAAAACTACTTATACCTACTACACAAACACTTTTCCCCACGCACAAAACACCACACTTTGTGGTATAAATATTTGACTTAGTAGAAATAACAAACGAATGAATTTCCTATTTTGAATGAGTCAAAGATTTTACGTTTTTTCTGTTTGGCCTTAGTTATCTCGAGCACACATTCTTTCTGATCTTTTTAGTCTTTTAGGATCCTTTGAAGATGATAAGATAAGGGGTAGTCAGAGGTATGTCTAACCAAATACATATTTGGTACATACCCATGTTTTGCGGAAATTAACATTAAGTACGTTTTCAAAAATTATTTATTAGAAGAATAGTCTAAAGAAACCTTAATCAGTTAAAGTAAGAAACGATAAAGCCACTTACGAAGGATGTCATTAACACTAGCTCATACAAACTTACTTCACTTTAACACTCACTTTGTTAAGGCTAACTGTTAGTCTGGACTAAACCAATCCACTCAAATATTTAGAGCGTCACTAGGCATTCAAGAAGACAGACAAATTTGGCGTCAAATTTGGTACATTATGTTGTATCCCACGTTATTAGCCCACCGCCTTTTTTGTCTAATAGGATTATGTATTACATCATTACATGTCACCGAAACGTATCACTATCTCACTTTTTATGACTAGCCATTTTCTGCTAACATCACCAGAAAATTATAAGTATGAAGCGCGTGAACACGGCATTATTTATGTAATTATATCAGCTACATAACATCCTGTATATAATCAACATTAAATAGCTCATTATTGTAGATAATAGCCAGCTAGTGAGTTTACCTCCATTATTCGCGATAAAAGTAATTTTATTGTTGGTTTTTTAACATTACTCAAGTGCGAAGGGAAATAAAAGAGCTGTTGTTGAACGTAATGATCATAATCACGATATTGAAACGGAAAAACATGGTATAAAAATCTTAACAAAACTCTTTAGACATTATCATAATTTTAATTGTGGGCAGGTCGTAAAAGTACTATCTATAATTTAACGATTTCTTCTTTAAGTTTTTATAATAGTAACGGCACAAGAAAACTGCGAAAGTTATTTCTGTAGATGAAATCTTTTGCATTGCCGGTTCGATGCAGAAACTTTATTTTGGTAAGGAAGTCACTATTCCAGCAGTAATTTTTCCACTCCGCAGTTTAAAAATTTCGGACTACCCGCGGGTAGCTGGGTGGCTTATGCTATGGGTTGGTTTAAGAACTACTTACGCGTTTGACAGTGACAGAGATATTGTAAGAATGAAATAGTATGATTTAATTTTGCAAATAGTTATCTGACGTCATGTTTCATGTACCAACCAAGTGTCTTTAGATGTTACGATAACATTCAACATTTAAATTGTAGTAACTGTCACAAAATGTTGTAACTTCAAAATTACAGTGAAATTTTACATTTTAAACACATTTTGCTTAACAAATCTAAAATTCAACGCTGTCTACTTAATTTGGAAAAAACAAAATCATTATTTTTTATACCTTTGTGACATAAACAGTCCCCAAACATGCCGTTGTATATAATTACGTGTAATGATCAAAGGACATTACCTCGTGATAGCATCGAATTTACAGCAATTCTATTAAAAACGGGGCGGGTTTGGAACTGTGTTGGCTTAGTGGTGTATAAACGATTCGCAGGCTTCGAATCCTGAAGTAATAATGGGCTTTTTACTTTTTTAAGACGTGTCTAAGTCCGTGAAGGAAAACTACGTGAGGAAAC
Organism: Xanthorhoe designata; assembly: GCA_963582015.1. Lineage (NCBI taxonomy): Eukaryota > Metazoa > Arthropoda > Insecta > Lepidoptera > Geometridae > Xanthorhoe > Xanthorhoe designata. The sequence goes on along the minus strand of OY757044.1, from coordinate 9,138,301 downwards.
CCGCGGCTTTGACTTTTGAAATTGAAGGTTGAAAAGATGGAGGTTGGGAGGATGGCTTTGTCAAGCCTATGAGATGCTCTAATATACAGTATATAAGCCTTTTTCTAGGTACTACAGCATCATGTCAGTTTTGGGTAATAGAAAAACACAAAAAGTCGGTTTTTGCCCAATTAAAAACGTTGCGTATAAGAACTTCCATGAGGGAGTGACAACGGGACGTGGCTTGTTAAAAATATAGTAGGATTAAACTTAGTGGTTAAGTGGTTTCTACTGATGAACTTTAAACAGTCTCCTTAGCTATAAGTAATTACTGTTGTTAATTTATTTATTTACGTCGTGTGCCCACACCCTTACTTGAAGTGCATTACTCATTCAATTAATTAAATTAGCACGTCATCTTCTTTGCAAGTCGGTTAAGGAAAGAAAAACATGCTTCAGGGAATAACCGATATAATCTACAAGGTAATAATGAGAAGGGATAGACTCAAAAATGGTGGATTGAAATTACATAAACACAGTTTCCCTAAATCTATTTTAACAGGATAAGGTTAATATAACTTTAATTACTATTTATATTGTTTTAAAAACTGAGATCATTAGCGCCTATATTTTAACCTTTATTTTTTATAGCAATTCTAAATTTTTAGTTATGATTTTATATAATAGTTTGTATGGATGTGTCGAAAATTGCTATGAAACTAAACTACTACAATTTACATAACTGTACAAAATGCAATTCCAATCCAAGCCACTGCCAGACCGAAGCGTGCCCAAGACACTGGCAACATTGCCGCGCTAAATGACAAATGAATGTATTTTTATATACCTACGTAGTTTACGACCTGCAATAACATATAGGCTACATTTTACAGGTAAGGAAAAAAGTGAATTCTAGTCTTTCTTAAATAAGATAATACATCTCTTAAAGAAAAACCACCCTTGAAACAAAACAATTAGCCGTCGACTCCGGACTACGCGCGGAATTCCATCAATGAAGTTACTAGTTATCAGCAGTCATAAAAACAAAACCTAATAAATAATGATACACGAACATAATAAAGGTTGATTACTAATTCACTCACACATGTGTTGGTTGGCGTCAGTGGAATAATTACACTCATTGTCACATAATTACACCCAACACTTGTCAGTGCACCCACGCTACCGATTCCTGCATTTATATTGAACCTTATTACAATCATAAAAGATTTGAAATTTAGAAGCAGAATTTGATTCGCAGGATCATCATAAAATGGGGTATAGTTTCAAGTTTGGAATCGAAGCCTTTCATTGAATCTTTTTGTAATTGTTTTAAAATAGTTATGTTTGAGCGATTTGAGAAGGAAAATAATGCCTTGACTGTTGATTTTTTCACATGTTAAGAAATTATAAGCTACTAGAATCTATTTCAAGAAAACCTTTGATTAATTAAACCTGTAAAACCATGGTAGAAATCAATTGCAACATTTACAATGACATTTAAGTATTTAAAGTCACATACTAAAGCTTGAATCGTATCTCAATTGGTGGGTGATTCATCAATCGAACTCAATAAAGAACTTTGAAAATATCGATACTTGAGCTTAGATTAAAGTCTAAGTGCAAACTCTGAATACAAGCTTAAGGCTTAGGGCTTCGTTCACCATCCTCAAGTAAAGTGTTGATTAGTTACTTAACGAGTAACGTCATTCGTTCTATGCGTTCATTATTACGCCAAATGTCAATATGTCAATTACTCGACACTTTACTTGGTGACTAGCCTACTCGGAACTTTACATGAAGATCGTGAAAGAGGCACTTAGAGACTTACCTGTTGATACTGTTCATAGCCGACGCTCCAGCGTTTTCTCTCTCACTCCGCTCTCTGGCCTGTCCCACAAATCTCTCGAAGTTCTCTCTCTCCTTATAATGTCTGTCCGGTCTAGGCGAGGACGACCGTCTCCCCGGCATTTGCTGCGGCAAATTGTTCTGTTGCACTGTCTGTAGCAGATTGTGGTTCGCTTGCGGTTGCTGCAACGCTTGCAGTAACTCTTGCGCGTTCGTCGCTCCGTTCGACAAGAAATTCGGCAGTCCTTGGTTCCCTAAGCTTTGCGATAGTCCTTGGTTAAGCAGTGCGTTGGTGAGGTTCGGGTTAAGCATGTTCGGCCGAATGTTGGCTTGCTGTTGGCTTGTGTTGAGGAGTTGGTGGGGCTGGGCCATGGCTTGGAGGTTGGCTAGGGAGGTTGACACGACCTGCCCGTTGTTGAGAGCGAGGTTGACCATTTGGTCGTTGGAGTTCACGTGGTTTACTGGTATTGTTAGGATGGTTTGTGTGGCGATGCCTGTAGAACAAAATATTTATGTAAATTTTATGACCTTAGTCAGTTCAGTTCGCTAAAAAAGTGAGTAAGTTCGTATGAGCAAGTGGCCAACTCTGGTTAGGGATTTTTTTTTAGGCCGCTTTATGGCCTCCGTCATGCCGACTTTAAAAGCCGGGACCGACAATTTAACGTGCACTCCACAGCACGGAAGCGCTCAGATATTAATGCCACTTGCTACCCATCCAAGTAGTGACCGTTCAGAATATTGCTTAATACGACGATCTATCAAGAACGTCTTAGCAAGCTTCGCCACGAGTGCTTCGCTCATAATTTGTGTATTTTATTCTGGATCATTTGTATACCTACAAATGTTTTATCTTGAGAAATACATAGGTATAAATAGCTTTGAAGTTTTAGAATTGTTACAATGTACCTTGAGAAGTAGGTATAAGAAGCTGTGCGCCCTGGATCCCCTGCACCAGCTGACCTGAGGCTAGGATCAGCTGCGGCATCGGAGATGGCATGGCTGGCGGCAACATGTTGTTGTTCGCCACTGGATTGGGGGAGCCCATACCTGTTGACAATAGATAAGCTCTATCACGGTCGTTTTAGGTTTATTTTCCATAAATCGCAATCAAGGAATATCATAAATTGTAGGGCGTGCTAAAGTTTTTAGAAAAAAAAATTAAGTGAATTGATAATTTATTTAAGTGTGTGCCATAACGCCGAGGAATGAGCGGGAGAGCGAATAATGTTTTTACTCGTGAGTGAGAAGCGCAGAACGATAGACACGCAACATAATTTATAGCGAAAAAACAGTTTTTATTTAATTACAAGTTAATTAAACAAGTAATCGAAAAATTAAAAAACCAGAACTAAATGAATACTTCTAGGCTATTTGTCAAAACATAAAACCAACAAAAATAGCGTTCTGTTCCTGAGATAAATAGCAAACTGTGTGAAAAACATGTATTTTTCAAAAAAATATATGATCGAGAAAACTTTTACCAATCGTGTTTCTAAAAAACCACAACGCAAGATAAAAGTTCAAAGTTTAATTTCTCCAAACATTATAAGGTGGCATCTTTCACGGATTTTGAGATCTAATACGATTCAAACCACATATTTGCTACCTACGGCCTCTTAATAAGAAGAATAAGAATAGGGAATTATTTATTTAACAAACAAAGAAACACACAGGAACAAAAAGAAATAAGATAAATTATATAATAAGTGTGTTTGATAATTTAGATGGGATCCGTAAAAGTAGCCTGCAAAATTATTATTTTTTCGTTTTCTAGAATTGCAGGAATATGTTAGTACCTACTTAGTAGTGGATCAAAATAATAATTCGCGACAAAAACAAAAAACGTATAAAGAGCATTAGATTTTATTAAAAATTAAATTGCCGGTAGGTAATGTTATTCTAGAAAAATATTTTTACAAGACGATCAAAGTAGTGCCCGGTAAACTATCTGTTATTTCCAAACTATAAATATTATTTAAAAACGTGTGAACAAAACACCTAAAAACATTAATAATTCTATCGTGACGAATCTTCAGTAAAATCAAGGCCCATGTTAAATTACAATAATGTGAGTTTCTCTATAACCATACAATTATACATACCCATAAATATACCTCATTTTCTAATATAAAAATTAGCTTTGGCAAATAAAATGTGATTATTCAGCTAACACACGATAATTCATCGGTCATGGTATTTAGATGTATTGACGAAACTTACATTGTCACATATAAAATGTTAATTTTAGCTTTCTAAATGATTTGCTCTAATCTCCTCACTCACCCGCGTATCGCACGCACAGTGAACCCGCGAAAAAGGAGTGTAGATTACATACTTTACGGGTTTGAAAGAAATGTCTACCGCTCCCTGGGATTCGTGATCATATTTCATTTCATATTTTTTTACGGGTTTGTGCGCAAAGGTTCGCGAACAACAATGTCTAATCTCCATGAGTGTGGGTGGGCTACTAAGCCTTTCTGAAATTAAGGTTTAAGTAAAACCTTATTGCGTAACTAATCACAAAATATTACCAGTAAAAAAAAACTAAAAACATGAATTTAGCTATGCTTTCAAAGCCTTCAAGTGCAATTACAACTTTCACATTATTTTTTTTTTATTTATTTACAGAAACTAAACTACTACATATTTACATAACTGTACAAAATACAATTAGAACCAGTTGAGCCACCTAAGGATCGTTACAAACGATCTATAGGTAGCTCAACTGATCCAAACCACTGCCAGACGGAAGCGTGCCCAAGACACTGGCAGCATTGCCGCGCTGGATGGCAATGCTGATCTTTTGAGCCAAATAAGTGCCAGCCCTCGGATCACGCGTCGCTTCGACCAGACGTCCCGATAGAATTTTAAAAAATTTTTTCACATTATTGAATATAAATCATGTTCAAAATGCATTTTTATTCCTTGGTTATAGGAACTATATAAACAGGAGGTGGATATTTCCTATCAATTAGAATCCAATAGTTTTCAGTAGTTTTACTTAGTTTTGTAACCCTTTGCTTCAAATCCTGTTCAAGTGCTGGACTCTACATTTGCTTTAAGAGGAGTATACTTGCACAGGGGAATTTATACATTATGTGAATGTAGTAAGGATGAGATTCGCAAATCAACTTAAGTTAGATTTTATCTAAGCATGTAGAAGTTGAACGGCAAAGTTTTTGTTAAGCTGGTTGCGAGCTCTTGTATGCTTAGTCTAACAATTGGAATCACTTTGTAAAATCCTTACAGATTTGTACTTGTTCATAATATCAACTACACATTTGCACTAATATATTTGGTAGTATCTAGACATAGGTAGTATAAAACAAAGTAATTTCCCGTCACCAGTGCTAGATCTTTAAAATTACGCAACGGGTTTTGATGTGTTCATCAATAGACAGAGTGATAATATGAGGAAGGTTTATATGTATAATACATGCATGTTATAGAGAAAAAACGCGGGTCACGAGTATTACAAAAAAGAAGGTGTAAGCCTATTATAACCTAGTTAAAACACGCTGGCTAGTGCGTTTTGGTGACATCGTAAATGTTCATTCAGTGTTGTAATAGAGCACAGATTTAGTCCATACCCAGTAAAGAAGTTTGATGATGATAATGTTATTTTATAACGCCCTTATTTTAGATAAGTTGATCTCTTTGACTATAATAATAAGATTGTGTTTGTTACTCGTATTGAAAAAGGATCTTTTAGATATGAGATATTTTTACAGAATTAGTTCCACATATCGAAATCCCTCTGCATGTGTGAAGGTAGTAATAGTAAAACTAGTAATCAAAGTAAACGATACTAAATTAGAAAAGGTATCGGCAGTGGAGCACGACTAATTCGCCGCGAACAAAACGTTACCGAAAGAATCTAAAACATTATCTGCATGCCTTACAAGCCCGTTAAAACATTATCATAACGTATTCATTTAAACCATGACATTTCACATTTTGTAATAAATGCTTTTTCCTGCGGCGCATCAATTAAGAACCGAAAAAAATGTATAATTAGCTCTATTAAGACAATAAAACTCTTAATGATACCGCAACAGTCGTAATATCCGTGCGTTCGTGAAAAAAATATGTAATTATACTCATTATTTAAATAGGTTTTTTCTTCCATTATGGCGTAGGTTTAATGGGCGGGCGAGCGGGCCGCTATCTCGAATTCATTAAATCGATTGGTTTCGGTAATCACCTAATTACGAATCACGTGGTCTCGAAGTGGAGAGTTTTAATGCGCGAACCGTGTAAGTCTGATTATCCCAATCTGTCTAATACGGAGTAATTAGTGGCTTGCCCTCGTGCGACGGCCGCCAGACCGATACACAGTAGATTCATTGAAACAGTATTATTCTTTTAGAAAAATCATAAAAAAAAATCCGCACATCATAATACATAAAAGTCCCAAAGTAAGCAGATTAACTTTATGAGTCTCAGACGCAAAGTACAAATATGTAATAATAAAAACACCAAAGTAATAAATAAAAATTATCAAAAACATAACATAACTAGTTATCCCCTAGCGTTATTCTTTACGACAGTTTATTATTAGTACAAATAATCCCTAGACCGACACGTCATTTCGCAAATTCCAGAGCATCAATATGTGAGCTCAAAATCCCACTAAGTATATTTTCCTGTAGGCCTATATAGGTAACTATCAAATATCTTGTTTCATAACTCGATTACAATAAACAGCAAAAACATGACTACATTTACATAAATTGAACCAATTTAACATGTAAGTAGTTTTAATAAAACACACATCCCGCATTTTCATTTCAAATCAACAAACTTGTTAAACAATTAACAGCGCGGCCTGCGGCCTAAAGCAAGCTAGATTAGCAAAAGAAAATTGTCTCAAAAGTTGAATGACTGTAACTGAGTTTACTATGCCATTTAACGGACGGTAATGCACTGAAAAAAGTTAATTAAGATACGACGGTGACAACCGGATTGCATAATATTAGCTAAAATAGAAAAGTCTTGGCTTCATAAACCTTTTTATTCTGCGGTCTCGTTTCAAATTAAGATTTTATTCATTTTGTCACGATGAAATATTTATTTTGCATTATTTAGCTGCGTTAATGATAATTGATGCTGAATGAGTTGGTGCAGTTTTGTTTTTAAATAAATGTGTTTTGTAACTCTTAAATGTAACATGATAATTCCTTAATCTGAAAAAACTTTAGTTTAATTCAATTTTAGAATCTTTGTACGCTGCAGGATAGCTAGATTAATTAGGTATATCTGCTTTTAAAAGTGAAATAGTAAAGTATCATATCACTAGACCTAGAGTGAATGAGCTAAAAGAGGTATGTCCGTTCAGTAAGTAGAAATCCGTGGTAGCCTACCTCCTATTGGGAAATAATATGTATGTAACACCGCCAAGAGTGGCGTGATAAAGAAGAGGCCTTTACCCAGCAGTGGGTGTTACCGGCTGAGTAGATAGATAGATAGATAGAAATAAATAGCTCACCAGGCGCACTGACGCTGAGGTTCAAAGGAGAATTGATGACCGGGTTGGACGGCATGGAAGTCAGGCCCTGAAGATTAGCAGCCAGCTGGGACATCTGCTGGGACATCTGCTGCTGCAGCTGCTGCGACATCGGCATGTTCTGTTGCATGTTGGCGAGGTTCTGCAGGTTTTGGAACATCGACGCCACTGGGGACAAAGCACGAAATGAAATTTTTGAAAATATTCTGGAAATTTTAGAAGGAGATTTAGAGAGACATTAGTTACCCTATAAATAAAAAATCTTAAAAGTTTACGGCTTCGTCGGGATTCGAACCCGCGAAATACAACAGATCATCCTTTAGCCGGGCTGCCATAACCACTCGGTCACGTAACCTTATGACGCCGAAGACGAAACCATCAGTAAGATATTTCGGTTAAAGCACCGGGTTCTAATCCCGTCGAACGAACTTTTAGTAGATTTTTCATTTATAATAAAATACCTAACTGTGGTTTAACACTACGAGTATAATAAAATATATAAACTATTAGTTACCTTGTTATTAATAATGGAATTATAAACTCCCTAGAGCTTTACTGGTTGCCATTATTTTTTATTAACATTAAGAGTGACAGGAAAAAATCGGCTCTATAATGAGGGCAAACATCGCAAGGAAACTTGGAGTTTTGACAGATCTAACTCAAGATAGGATTCTTTTTAAAATAAACAAAATAATCGACTTGTACGTACAAAAGAGCAGTAGGTACTTAGGTAAAGACTTATTATTAACTTTTAGTTTTCTATCATTTGAAAATTTTACTATTTATGACAATACTACAAATGGATTAGGTACATAACTTTGGAGCAGGATTCTACATTCAAGGGTTGTGCTTCCTCGGCCCACTCCATCATTTACCGTGTAGATTTCAATTCGCTTCGGCCATCTGTCATTATTTACGCCAAAAACTAGAACACTGAGTTTTTGAGAGGCATAGATGCAACATGGATACCTACTCTAAGGGAAGGTTCATATCTGACGGAACATGCGTCGCGTATTATACGCCAGAACAGACAAATGTATAGAAAAACACTTGACCGTTCACACTCAACCGATAATGCGTTAGTACGCTAGATGATACGCTCGGCTTTACGTCAGATATGAACCTTCCCTATAACCTTCCAAAACAATAGTAAATCTTAATACTCAAATATACGATAATCAAATATCGGTGATGATAGCGATAGAAAAGGAGTAGAATTAAATCTCTTCAGAAATTTCTACGAACGTGTAAACCTACTTTTTGACAATTTTTTTAATAAAGAGGAAACATGTTGTGTTAAATGATATGGTTATCATTTTAAATGAAAATTAAATGAAGTGTGGTTTGACACTATAATACAACATTATAAAACTATAGATTATCATCTGTATTGTTTTTATTTTTACTATTCCGAAATCATGAGTCAAGTTTTATCATATAATAATTTGCTTAAGATCTACTCGTAGTAAATCTGCCGGCGGCGGCAAGTTTTCGTCATAGAAAGTTACTTAAGCGATTTCAGATGATGATAATAATAATAACCAAGAAGTTTTATTAATTCTAAGACTATTCCTATATTGGTAAATCATAAATTTGAGAATCGAATTACTATTCATTGATCATTCATTCATATTTATGTGAATGAGCGAAATTCATTCATAACAATAAATGTAGCTATCACCATTATCATATATTTTCAGTGTTTCAAGAGTTTTTATAGGTTTCATAAGATTTTATGTTATTGGTTATCTTAAATTTCGGCCAAATAAACGCGGTAGTCGCGTCTGCGATGAAGAAATGTATTGATTAAGTATATATATTTTTTAAACATAATTTTAAAGTCAATAACTTAAAATGCACTCGTAGTGATAGGTACTATCTATTATTAGTAGTGGTGATTGTCGAAGTTCACAAAATAGATGATTGACTGAAGTTGTTATCACACATCTATGGAGATGTAAAAAGGCCTAGAACTTTTTAAGGTAAGTATAATTTTTTTTTCATAAATAAATAACTCTACAGGTAGGTCCTCTATTCCCACTAGTTCAGGTATAAATGAAAAATCTTACTAAATGTTTTACGGCTTCGACGGGATTCAAACCCGTGAGATACAAGCGATCACCCTAAAGCCGGGTTGCCTTACCACTTGGCCACGAAACCCTTGACGCCGAAGACGAAACTATCAGTAAGATGTTCAGGTATGCTAAGTTATAAGTTCCAAAGCCCGGTGAAGTTATAAAGGTCCGGAAGACCACTTATTATAAAAATCCGTGCGAAAAAAAAGTTATAAGTTCTTATCCTAATAAATAAAACAGTTGTTATACGAACTCACTGGAGCCATTCAAGTGCGGCTGGTGCGGCGTGCGCGCGCGCGGCGACGGCGAGCGCGGCTCGGCGGTTGCGCGCGCGCCGCCTTCCGGCGAGCTCGCGCCGCTCTCCCGGTCCGACTCCGCCTGCTGTAGGACAAAATTAACTTTATAATGGTATAAATTACATAATAATAATAATAATAGAGGCTGCTTTTGGATGCATTTTTATAGTGTATTTTTATAGTTTTATAGTGTAGTCACAGCGTAGCCGCCGGTATGTGTGTCCATCACAATAAGATCAAAACTGTCAAAAGGGCCTCTGTGTGTTGACTTCGGCCCCATGCATGCCTACCAAAGGTCCGGGACTCCATAGTCCCGTGATGGTAAACCATAATAATAATAATAATCATTTATTTCGACCATACATGTTTCACTGTTATCGTTGAGGCCCTGTCTCCTGAAAAAGCGTGAGCTGTGGCCCAGGAAACAGTACTCTCCCAAGTAATGAATAGATATGATAGAATAGAGATTATAAATATAAGAGAGATAGGAAAATAGTCTTTACATCTTCGATAAATCTACAATTGAATTATGTTTATAAGGTTAGTTTTTATAATTTGCTTAGTTCTCATAATATACCTTTCAGTATGAAATGAATGATTTCGTTCTGAATATAAATATTCTTGAGATCTCGAACGCCAATGGCGTCGGAAAGCTGTGGTACCTATAGGTACTTAATTTTAGTGAAAAATAAACAATTGTGAGATTAACACAATTAAAATTAAAACTAATTAAATTAGTAGAATCGATATTTTTTTAATTTTCTTATTTTTTTCAATGTTCGTATTATAATTAGGGTTTTGAAGGTAGGTACTTAGTAGTATTTATTCAGTAATCAAGTAATCACTAATTCGAATTAAATTTGAAGAACTTCCAATTAATTTTCAAGGTTCTATATTTTTAAATGTAATTACAAAATTATAAATTTTAATTATTGCTTATTTCAATTAAATGAGACTCAACATCGGCATTCATCTCGAGTGGCACATTAATTTTGACTTACTACATCTTGTTGGGTCGTAAAACCATTTTAATAGCGAAACATTATAAGGATTGTTGTAAAAAGGTCAAATTGCCCGGCTTTTAATTAACAAACCTATTAAATTATTGCAAGGAAGTACCTTGAGATTAACAATAATTTTATATTTCTATAATTTTGGTATTTTTATTGTTCAAACACGCTTATATGGATTAGCGATTCGTTCTATATCAATTAGATACGATAAAATTATAATTAATATTTTGAAAAATCAATTAGCGGATTATAATTGATAAACTTTAACGTTTTTTGTTAATATTGTAATTGGATTAAGCAATTAATGTCAATATTTTGTAAATAAAGTTTTGATTTATTAAAAAATGTTGGAAATCGTCCTAAGAAAGGACTTTTTTCTCGTTTACTTTTCGGGACTGGTTATTTCATGGTCAAACTGAATGGCTTAGTTCATTGTAACTTTATGTTTTACAATACATTAGAAATTAAATTAAAATGTTTTACTGTCTCCTAGGCTAATAAAAAACACAATTGCCTGCAGAATCATATATAAGTACCTAGATATTATCAACTATTGTTCGGAAAACAAATAAATTTAATTTGTTTCAGAATAAACAAGTTGAAATAAAACAAATAAGTTATAATTTAAGTAAAGCACGTAATAAAAGCAATAAAACACAATCACTTACAAAGGACAATGTCATTCTCTCCACGCCTAATTATTTTCACTTTATGCCACTTTCTATTCTATTATCATAGCTTTACAACTTGAAAAATTCCCAGAATGTTTCGGCCGCGCTCCGAAAGGGAAAACTTTAGCAAAACTTCCGGCAACTTGACACCCAAGTTACGCCGGCCAATAAAAATGTCTAATGATTTAATACCAAGAGTTCTCACACAAAGCACTTCCACACACGGTTGCTTAGCACAAAAAAGTTATATCGCAAAGTTTCGAATTTAGAACGGATGCGTAGATAAACGCGCGGGAAAAAGAACGATGCACTATCGACAAAGCGTTCGCATAGTTTTTTTTTTTACTTTTTTATTTATTTATCTGCCGGTAACACATACAGCCGCGCGGGCAAGTTGCACAGCGCGGAATGAAAGCGCGTCATCAGTTTAAAAAATCAACCCCTTCGGTGGTGGTGGGAAAAAAATGCGGCCCCCCTCGGGGGTGGGTGGTCCCACCGAAATCCTTGCCAAAGCGATCGCCATCGGGCCGACTCGACTTGTCACTTGTCGAATAAGCATGATAATTAAAGTTTTTGTTTCTAGTTGGTCCCGTTTACTTTCTTATTTAGCTCCGGTTTGTTTTGAACGCTCGAGGAGCTTCCGTTAATTAGCTTCGGGATAATGAAGTTTGTATAAATATTTGTTTCGTGGACATGGAAGTGTTTTTTAAATTACGAAATTTTAGTTTTTCAGATATTTGTGTTACATCTGTTCGATCAGCTCTTAGTTGATGTTTTTTAACTTGATTGAGACGAGCTTTGTTAGTAGGTCGTAACTTAGTTTTTAAGTTACAAAGAGGGTTGTCGGCGCAACTTTGTGAGCCGATATCATTGGTAAAGCAACATGTTTCTAGCATTGCGAGGTTGTGAAAGCCCTGGGTTGCCCACTAATTCGGTCAGCGCGTTAATTTTTCACGATCTGTCAACGAAAAGGTAAATGAAAAAAATAACCGAAATCACAATTTACCTGGCGGCTAATGAAAAAAGTTGAAAAAAATTATCATCAACAAGCAACATTCGGAATAATCAGCGGTACACGGAAAAAATCGGTAATTATTCAGATGAAGTTGGACGAACGAAGGGGGTAAGGGGGCAAGGGCCGGCCAAAATAAAAACGGCGTTGCGTAGGGGCGACACCCTCCCCCGCCTCTACAAATGTTATCTAACTGCGTTCGTTTCGCGGCGCGGCGCCGCTTCGCTCTGAATTAGCGCCGAACCGGCGAATTTCAATTTGTACTCGATTTTTTTCTCGGATAGTTGGTCCTAATGGAAATGGCTAGGCGATCGGGGATCCAGGACCCAGGCCGGTGCCGAGCGGGCTGGGTACCGAGCGGGCCGGGTGCCGCGCGGTTGAGGCGCCGCGGAGGTCGCAGATCCGCGACACTCGTCTGCTCGCGCGGTCATTATCGGCCGCACACACGCGAAGCATTGTCCATTCGGGTGTATGTGTAGATTTTTACTCATTAATTTTAAAACGCTCTGGATTTTTTTCAGGGCGGGTGCTAGGGGGCCAGCGGGCTGAGGGGGGTGAAAATTGGCGATGGCCGCCGGGTGGGGTGTCACCAACGGGGGTTATTAAATAGATTGGTCCGCGGCCGAACGGAGCCGCCGATCTGCACTTGTACCTCGCGTCATTAACGGGTTGAGAACCGATTTTAAATCGTGAAATAACAGCCTGTTACAGGAAAAGTTGAACGCGGCTTATCGGCCTCTCCCGTGTTCTACAAGCTTAATTGCATTAAAAGTGTATTTTTATTACGACAATTTTCCTATTCATTATACGCCTTCCGCTTAATTGTTTGTCTTTTAAGAGGTGCTCGAAGATTGTCTGAGCTAAAGATGTCGCGCGGCGCGAGCGGGCTGCGGGAACAATACCGGACGCACACACACATGCGTGCTCCGTTTTTTCCGCGGCATTCGGCAGTGGGTGAAGGGGTAAGGGGTGTATGGGGGGAGGAAATGTGAAAAATACTCGAAAAAAGGCGAAATTGTAGCAGATATATAATTAAAGTCCAACGTACAACGTAACAGCGATGTATTATGCAGGCTTGTTCTCTGGTGTCGCGAGCGCGGCACACACTGTAGTATCGCTCGTATGTTTGAATACATTGAGGGGTTTAATTGATGAATTATCTTGACGTTGTGCTTCGCCATTACATTCTAATTCTAATAAGCGTGCTCTTCGAAGGGCATCATTTGGGGGAATTTAATTTGAACGAATTGTGTATTGTTAGACCTAGGGTAAAACATTTTTGTTTATTAATTTAATATTTAGGCACATATAGATAATTATGTACTTACATATTATTACAAATTTCAAGTACCTACTTACAATATTTTTTTTTTTTTTAAAACATCTTTGAATTCTCGCTGTTGGAGTAGGTACTTAGGTACCTATTAGGTATACGGAAAAAGCCATAATCACTAACAATTCTCGGACCAGCTACCATCGACAGCTCGCAACTAGCCCTCGTGTATCATTGGCAGTGAACGCAATAGTGTGTAAGGAACTAGATTTAATTTAGCTTTTTACTAAACACTAACCCAGTGTCTAAAAAACCTCATAGTATTGTAAAAATTCTATAGAGTTAACGTAAAAATAATATTTTCATACTAAAATTGTACTTTAACACAAATAAAAAGTCAACTTTTGGAAATAATTACAAAGTCTATGTAAGTATATGACTTGCTAAATTTCCGAGATGAATATCGATACATTCCCCGTTTAGTAGTAACTAGACACAAACATCCCGATTCGATCCGTAATCCACTTACAGAGCGATAAATGAAAAGTAATTGAAAGGAAATTACGCAATAAATGGAGGTTATTATTGAATAATGTTAAATTAATCGTAAAGGGGGGCACCATCTGTCGTGTGTCGCCCCCCACTGTTTCTATGTCGAGTGAGAGATGAATTCGATTACTTTGTTAACTCGAGTGCTTCTTAAGCGGTTCAATTTTATTGGAAACTTCAAAACTAATAAGGGCGTTTGTGCACGGAATTTTATTTCCAGTCCGGAAAATATCTGTCTCCTTCCAACTTATCGGAAATAATAAGGAGACAAGACATTTGAAAGTGACATTCCGGGCCGGAAAACAGAAAAATTCCGAGTAGTGCACAAACGCCCTAAGGGTTTGTCGGCAATTGTCTTGTTCGAAACTTGTAGAGATGCGTAATGATTTCCTATTTTTGGCTTCCATAAAACAGCATCCGTCATATCGAGACCAATAAATAGTACCTACAGATTATATTATGAAAAAATAATAGTAGATACGGTCTCAATTCAAGAGTTAAACAACTCTTTTAAAAGGTTCTTATTGATATCTTCAAAATGATCTTAAATTACTAAATATCTGAAATGTCTACCGCACTTTAGGGATACAGCCGCAATTCTGTTTGCGTCTATTGAAGATTAGTAGCTAAGTTTTAAACTAAATGAATGAGAAAATGCCATTTTTATCTAATGGTATGGTAAAATTATGCTGTGGACACTGGACAACCAAATATTATTTTTCCTTAAAAGCTTAGAAAAGAACTTAGTTACATGTAATTATTGATTTTAAACGGATATTTAACGTGTTATTACCATTTTATGATGCGATAAAGATTCGTCTATAATCGATAATGACCGCTTAATAATCTGTTGATTTTTAAAATTACTATTAGAAATATAAAATTCTAACATCACAGGGTGGTAAAGTCCCCTTACAACCGACGCATGGGCACTCGACTCGATCTATTCATTTATTGTTCGATTATAATCGTTCGAAATTCGAATTTCCCATTGTCGTCTATTTAAATTTCGAATGAAGACGCAATTAGCACACACGATTGCAATTTACGTTCCTTTTGTTTGGGAAACAAAGAATCATTGTTATTTTGTTTGTAATGTAGAGGTTATTTCGGCACACATTAATAGTTCAAATTTGGCTTAGAAATGATTTATCTCTTTGATTTTAAAAGCTATTTTACTTAAAAAAATAATTGGTATTAAGTACGAGTATACCTACCACGCGATATAGGTAAGTGTGAGACGCAACGCGAGGAGTACCACGAGACCTTACTCTTACCAGATAAAGATTCTACTGCGTATAATGAAACGTTATCAGTTATAATAATAATAATTTACGTTTGTTATTATAATGTCAGATTCATAACTTACCATTAAACAAACATAAAAAAAAATCTACCTAAGTAAACAAAATAAGGCTTGTGTTCACGAGTTGTCGATCGCGAAATCACATCCGATAGTGATGTGACAACCCGTGTGTGACAGCTTTAAGTGTCGAATCGGGATGCCGTGGACTGCGCCAGTAGTTTTTGAAATATGCAATTTACTGATTTCAAAAAAAAGAAGCTTTCCGAGTGGGCCGCACGCCCAATGGGGGCGATGGAAAATGGCGTAAAAACGCGACGAAAAAAACTATGGAAAAATAGTAGGCTCACGTATGGTAAATAGCGTCGAATGGTACCACCCCGTACCACCCTCGCTAAATTACGTCACTCTGTAGATATTATTGAGTCGGAAGGCTATTTTCCTCTTTCTTCTCTAAAAAGATCTTTGGGAAGCGCTCGTGGCGAGCATACCAAGATGTTCTTGATAATGTTCACAATAAAATAATACCTTTCAAGTGTCACATTTCATGCCAAATGACCTAAGGTTAACCTTAGAAAGTAAAGAGTCATTACTCACTCAACGTAACACAATACAAAAGTACATGATCAACTGCACAAGTAAACTAATTATACTAATTCACTTCACTGCAAGTCTATTTGCTCATCACAAAACAAACGTCATTACCAGACAGAAATAAAAAAACACCATAATTTAGTGCCACCGTTTGCAATTAAAATAATGGCTGTCACACCTATGATACAATTAAAGTACGAATAAAATTCCATGTTTTGGTACCAGTGTGTACATAATTAGAAATAATCAAAAGAAAAGTTAATTCACCATAATGGTACGTAATAGTCGTGCTAGTTTTTTAACATGGTCCCCACTCTCCTGATATGTTGATAATGAATGCTAATTAAACAAGGTTTCAGTGTTTCTTTGGACGTTTTTATTGTTGGTTTGACGTTTCAAAGTCGGCTATTAGATATTGGGAATGTACACAGTAAGACGTGAATAGTTAGGTAATTATATGTGTGAACGCGGTCGTTATAATGTGTGTAATGTCACATACGTTAAAATTGATATTGGGTACTTCTTGTACAAATACTTTTTGCATTGTTTCATGCTGCTAGTTTCATCGGCTTATTCCCAGAGGTCCATGGTTCTATTGTCTTTCATTTCCCACCGGGTCCATGAAAAATATTTATAGAATTTGAAATATTCTTACATTAGTTCCCAAGAGGTCCATGAGATTTAACTAATGTACAGTCAGTTAGAGAATACAAGCGAGTATTTCACTAGCTAGCGAGTATCACGGCGAAACCGACTACAGATTTGAGAGAGATTTATATTTATATTATCAAATAAAATCCACAACCATTATCATTATTTTAGTCACTTCAAAAATGACTTTTCTTATGCTTGTTACGGTGCGAACTTAGAAGTACTTCCCGTTCCAGTGGGAATACCGGGATCAAAAGTAGCCTATGTGTTAATCCAGGATATATTAAGGGATAGGATTTATAATAAACTATCCTGGTACCAAATTTCATTCAAATCCATTCAGTAGGTAGTTTTTACGTGAAAGAGTTGCAAACATTCATACTCACAAACTTTCGCATGTATAATATTAGTAGGATATAAGAGTTGATAATCTGCCACCTTATTATTCCTTAAACATTTAAATGCCAGTATTTTTATCAAAGACCTACCTAGGTATTTTTGTCACTCTTGTTAATAAAAAAAAATACTACAGTACTATAATAAAATAAAAGAAAAATGCCTTAGGTTATTTTAGCATAAGGTTGATATTTTTTATGATCAAAAGAAGAGTCCTGATTTATGCAACCATTAACTTTTATTAAACAAATATTTGCCCTACATAATTATCATAATATCGAAACATTTACCTATTGCTGACTGTACCAAACAATTTCATGGACCCGTCGGAAATGGAAATATTTTTAAAATTACAATGTCGTGGACCCGTTGGAAATTAAAGTAATAGACTTAGTTTTTTTGAAAACAATGAAGTCGTGGACCTCTGGGAATAAGCCGTTTCATCGAATTCTAATTTCAAATCACAAACTCTACTTTTACCAATTTATTTTCTTTATAATTTTTTTCTATTCTAAATTCAAAAAGACTCTTGTTATAATTTCAAAATCACAAAGAACTTTTACTCTTTCACTTAATTAATAGTTAGTGATGATACTTATGAGTGTGTAAAACTATTCAGATAATGAGTCAAACTTTTTGTCACAAAAAAACGAGCTTTTATAATGCAATGAGTTGAAAGCTCACACCATCCAATACCAGGAAATCAGTTGAAAAACGATTCGATAGAACGAAGCTTATTATCCCCCCCCCCCCCTCCCTGGCCTATAAACTTCACTGCACACCCCTGAACTTAAAAAGGAGTTTAATTTGCTTACCGACTTGCCACGAGTAGCTGCAATTACCGCTAATGATAATAGCCTTTATTACTTATGTCCATTAGGTGTATTGTACCTACCCATTTCTCAAGGTTTTCTTTTGGATTAACCCTTAAATGCATAACAACGCGTTTTCGCTTGGAAAAAATATATGTGCTACAAAAAGTGGTCTAGATAGTGGGACAAATAATAAAAAAAATCCAAATAAATCTTAAAACCTTTATTTTACAAAAAAACTACATGTATCGTTTTCGATACAGTATGCATTATTTTACTATATTACTATTCTATGTCTAACTAAATATTGGCAGACTCGTGAAATACGGTGTAGCAGTTTTTGGACTTTTTTGAGCACAAATGGACGTTACATTTAGCACATTTTATTATGCTGAGTAAATTGCAAGAGGGCATCATACATCTGCTTCGAGTTTCTGTCCCTAACTGGCAGTGATCTGTTTTGTCCAGTCTGACTTCAAGTGGAGGCAATGTTTGACATGGTTTATCCTTCCGAATTTTAGGTGGTGGTCCTTCTGATGTGCTGGATGGGCTGCTGGTGCTTGGGCGGCCTCTGGTAGTAGTTGGAGCATACTTGCATAGCGTGTCAGCCAGTTCAGACCTAAAGTTGGCAAGGTTCAGGATATTTTTCGTTGGAACACCTTGGTCTTTGACAGAGCTGAAGCCAAACTTGGTGGACCAGTAGGATCGTGTGCTGGGGTAGTGGTATACAGACATGAATATTAGAAATGAAATGAATATGATCACGACTGTATCCCGGGAGCGGTAGACATTTCTTTCAGATCATTAGGCATTTTTAGATCTTTTTGAAGATGTCTAAGGGGGTAGTCAGAGGTATGTCCAAATACATACATATTTGGTATAAATATTAGAACCCCTAATATTTACGTAGGTCTGTTATTGTTAGCGATTCCGGTCTATCGGGTTTAGTCTGTACTGTACAGCATAATATCGAGTTGTTTCTGTTACAATTTTTTTTATCAGATCATTTGTGAAGAAGTAGCAAAAAAAACTGATAAGGACTTTGCAGTTCCATTACATCTGGAGAAAGTTCTTCACTGCCTCCAAATTTGATTTTATCGTCATCATATACAAATGATTGCTTCTTCCAAACTACATTCCTATTGCTGTTCATGCCAAAAGCCGGAAGTTGGGAACTGGTACCTGGTAATGGTGGTTGTTCGTCGGATTCTGTAACATCTTGAATCAATGGAGGATCCTCGTCATCAGCGGCAGTCATAACCTCATCGAGGACATCCTCTTCATGCTGATTTTCAAGTTCTCTTATCAACTCTTCACGAGATTCATAGTATGGTAAGTCATCCCCATCAGATTCCATGCCATCATCAGAAACCTCTCCATTTTCCAAGCGGCGAAGGAAATCCTCTATCTCCCTATCTGAAAACTACCACACACCATGCAAACCATACCAAAACCAAGCGCAAACCATAATAAAACCAGCCCAAAACCAACCAGATAACAAGTTAATATGAGGTTATCAAAAGGAACGTTAGTGCATAATGTATCGAAATCGATACATGGAAAAAACGTTAGTTTACAGTAAAAAAAAGTAAAAAACAATCAAAAATACAAACATCTGCTACATGTTTTTAGACTTACCTTCCATATTGTAGTTTTTGCAATACAAATAATCGGTGTTTACTTATAATTGAAACGGATTGAAAATTTGAATTTTCACAACTGTCACAATGTATCGACAACCGAGAATAAAAGTGAAAACAAATCAAGATTTCAGAACTGTCATGTGCCAAACATCACTTTTTCGGCTCAGTAAATGTCAAAGGTATGATAGATAATTCATTCTGAACCATAGATTAAAAAAAAGACCAAGAGAAGTCTCTGAACGCATTGTATCGTTTTCGATACGCTATGCATTTAAGGGTTAAAAGGAGTCAAGCATGTCAAATGTAGCTCACTACTCTATTGTAAAGATGAATATGAAATAAAATTTGAATATCGAATTGCTAACAAAGTTTTGTTCGATTTTTAAATAATGATGCCGGGCAATTCCAATGATACAGAGCGCTTATTGACCTGTTTAATTCATGTGTTTACAAATTTTTCAAGAAATATTCACTTGCCTTATACGAGTAATGTCTCTAGACGCAATAATATTTGTTCACTAACCATTTCCAGAACGATAACTCCCGTTCTTTACAACCGAATGTATTATTTTTTAATAATCCAAATAGGCGTTTTCTTCGGAACAAAAGTCCTAATGGCAAAATAATTGGGCCTTCCATTTGTGACTATTATTCATCGAATGCAGTTGTTGATATAGAACGGGTGAGATCGTATTACGATAGGCATATTTTGTTGAATTTACATAAATTATAACTAATGAATTCCTAATGTTCCAAAGGAAGTAATCCTGGCTATATTCGTGAGCAACCTAAGTTTGATTTTTATGCAAGATTCTATTAATGACTTGTAATGTTCCTCTATTTTTCACCAAGAATAATTAAGTATATGGGTATGTTAGTTGCTTATTAAAAAATATTCAACAAAAAGGAACACACGACGCGTCACTAAAATTGACTGATAATAATTCAAAGAGAGTTATTTTTTTCTTTTGGAGTTTTAGAGTTAATAGTAAATTTATTTTATAGTACCTTTACATTTGCATCATTGAAAATAGTTGAGTTCACTGAATGCTGAGCTTAGTGTTATATAGTTTTTTCAGTCATATTTTGCAAAGGTATCTTAGTATTTAACCTTTAGCCCTAATTTACCTCAATTTACATATCTTTGCTGTTTTGAACCATTACTCAGAGTCACCAAGCAATACCTATAACTGTTTACAAAAGCTTACAAAAACAGAACAGTTTCCAGCAATCTATTCCATTAAACAAGTTGCAGTGTCGTAATAGTGTCTGAGTAGACCGGACTGCGCCATTAAGGAGGGGAAATTAGTGCATTATTGACTGATTTCCCTTTTCGACTAGCTGATAGACGGTTCGCGAACGATTTTCCATTTAAAATAACTGACTAGCTGTTTTGCTGCATTAGTCGATAGGGGTGATTTTGTAATGTTTGTGATAGTTTGAATTATTGATCAGCTATTAGTTTTTTAACTTGAGCATTGTTACAATGCTTTTTCAAAGTAAAGTTAAGACACGTGATCTTCAAAACATTAATAAATTGTATTTATTTTATTATAAGGCAGTCATCTATGCACTTCACAAAAATATTAGTTTACATGTTTATAGTCTTATTTAAGGGTAAAGGAAAAATATTACAAGAGCCTGAACTAGGTAAGTAGGTAGGTAGTAACTAAACTGTTGAAGCTATCGTATTAAAATATCAATAAAACAAATATCATTATACTTCTTCAATAGCAACTAACTCATAGACACATCAACCTTGAAAATGATCTAAGTCCATCAATCTCACGATTTTTCACACCTCCTATTTGAACAGCGATTGGAACAAAAGTCGATTATATCGAAATCGGAGAAAACGGGTACGCACGACTTACCTCGCGACACGATCGTAGGGCCTCCAATTAGTTTTTATGGTACGCTTCATTACAGCCAGTGTTAATTATTATTGTGCTGACGAACGCCCTGTTCTCACTCGACGACCTAATTAGAACGGGTGCCGTGTTTTTTTTTTGTTTTCTTGTCAGCAAATTATGAGCATTGGGGTGTGTAGGACTTTTGAACGTACGTAGGGGCTCTTATGAGCAGCATTGTCGCGCGTCGATGTGGATTCCAAATTTAAATGAGGAATTTTTAACTTTTGAATTTCGAACTATTATTTTTTTCTATGATTACTAACATTGGATTCGATCTTTGAATTTAAATCGATTATGAACTGATTGAGCACAAAAGTATGTGGATTTATCTAATTTACGTAAGAAGATGTATAATGATTGTCTTTGTAGATGTACAATACTTAGGTACCTACGGCCAGTTTCAGTGTAGTATCAATCTGTGATTATAAATACTGGTACTGTGGTAATTTTTTGACATTTTTAATATGGAAGTATGTCAAATGCAGACACAAATAGATAAGATACTGAAACGGGGCGTTGAATGATGTCAAAAGTGTCTACCAATTCATTACACAAAAATACTTAAATAAGTACACATTTTTTAAATGTGTTAAAATGAGAGATTTTCCTGCTACTTAACGGTTATCTCAACAATGTAAGAATTACAAAGGTGAACCTCAGTCTCTCATTCATTCTCAAGTGGCCTTAATAAGGCTTACTCTTGTACCTTCGGTTCATAGGAGCGAAACCATAAATTGAACTAATTGGCCCGATTAGAAATTTTAATCATTTTATAGATTTCTTTTGTAATTTTATCGGGTTCTTTATAGCTCACCGATTAGTTTTCAACATAATAGTTAGTTAAAATCGATTGTTAACATTTGTCGGTTTCACCAATTAAGAATTTTTCAAAGCTACGATTTGGTCTATAAAACCTTTGTTGTATTTCTATAAGTTTTAAAAACTATAGCCTGTTTTATATTGTTTAAAAGCAAAAAGTCTTGTTTTTTTGTTTTTTTTTAATATTTCTCATAATATTCGAATTATTATGGTTTATTACACGGTCAAAATGTTATGTTATAGTATTAGCCCAATAAGCTAGCTACAGCGATGAATAGTAGGTAATCTCTTAAGCAAAATCGTCCAGCGCGCTCAGATCACACATTTCTTTGACCAGCTACCTAAATCTTAATTAAATTATTAATTATCTACTACACTCTACACTCAGCTTAAAAGTCAGCACAAATCAATTCAAAATCTAACACTACTTTATAACGTATCACATTGAAGTAAATTAATGTTCTTAAAATAAAATATAATGGCAAAGACGGCCTTATCCTTTCAATTCCACACACGCAATTTAAGTCTTCATGTCTTTAGTAATAAGGTACACATTTTGTTGAATTAATTGTGTATTGTTCATGAGATCATGGCTGGTATACACTTGATTTATTCGTTTAACCGTCTTGACCCACATTTGAGTACTGCCTTTAATTGTTAATAAGCATAATTAAACTGCGCCTTACATTTTTATCGCACAAAGATTTGCAACATATGCCCTTAATAGTTCTAAGAATCGTAAGTTTAAATTTCGATTTGTAAAAATACTTTGGTAATCGGTGTTTTAAATCATCTTGCTAATAATTAAATTTCTACGTTTAGAGGTTCCGTGGCCGAGTGGTAAGGCAGTCCGGCTTAAGGACGATTGCTAGTATCATCGCGGGTTCGAACCTCGCCGAAGAAGTAAGTATTTTGTAAGATCTTTCACTTATAGTACCTACATACTACACAAAAATCGCTGGTAACCCTACTGAGTGTCTAGTGTCGTCGTGTATTCTTAAATTGTTTTAATTTTACTTATAAATAAAATGTACTTAGATATTAATGTGAGTGTCCTGTTTTCTTAGAAGGCTAGTTGAATCAAGACATTGGGGGCGATTCTGAGTGTCGCAAAAGCTAAACTAAGCTAACTAAAATTATTGCCATCCTTTTTATTACCATCGCTATGCAAGGGACGGCAACAATTTTAGTTAGCTTAGTTTAGCTTTTGCGACACTCAGAATTGCCACTATTGTTGATCTATAGACCATTTACTTAAATGGAATAATCCACTTATTATAAGTGATTAACATAATCCGCATTACCTAGAAGTGCAAAACGAGTTCAGAAGTAAAGGGCGATATAATTAAGCTTGTAATCATTAAATTATGCAACTGTACCTACAGTGTATGTAGGGTTGTCAAGCGATAAGATATAAATGAGATAAGATTTCTACGATTTATTTTCTTTTTTAATGAGTTAAGTCACGTCAATGAATCCTAATTAATAAATATAAGACGAGACGTGTGATGCCGACACCCGACACAAAAGAAGCATTGCCATTGACCATCCTGATGTTGGAACCAAGTTGAACCCAATGTGTGGTGCCCGCATGAGACGCGACCGAGGAGTGACCACACTCATACCCAGATGAAGATTCTCCTCAAGAATCGAAACATTGTCGGTATCTAAATCGACGATATTTTAACGTGAGTAATTTCCCGTGTGCTATAATGTCTAATACAACTCACGATAGTTTTGAAAGTGATACTAAGTACAAAGTTTTTTTTTAATAAAAAAGGAAGGATATGGGGGAGACCTTTGCCCAGCAGTGGGACATATAGGCTTAAAGCAAATGAAATGAAATGGAGAACTTTTGGTTCAAGGACATTTAGATCAATGTGACAACCCTACGAAGAGTTTCAATAAATTATAATCAACATCTGAATACGAAATCAATATGTAATTTATTTAATGTTTGACCTTCACGTTAATTATTTAACAATCCGCGATTATGGCATTCAAATCGCAAATTATATATTTTTTTAATAGTTTGTAATTACAAATCTCCTAATAGAAGCTGCTAATGAGCGTGTGTATCGGATGCTTTGTAATTATGTCTGTTTGTGTGTGTAGCTAATTATGTATGAAAGATTTGGTTTATCCCCGAGTGGTGAATGAGGAAAAATCTAGAAGATCATAGACTTCATTTTAAGGTAGGTCAATATAGAACAGACAAAGTCGAAGTATGACCCTGAGTAAGAAGTTACGTTTTTTTATTTACCTACGTTATCAGTTGGCTCTTGACATAATGTAATTTAAATTTAAAAGTTATTTTTTAAATCATTTACTTACACTACTTTACAACAATATTTTTCTCTTTACCTTAATTTTTATTAGTGGGTTTAACTGGCTTTCACACTACAATCACCATCATAATAGTAGCAATTCGGAGTGTCGCAAAAGCTAAACTAAACTAACTAAAATTAATGCCATCCTTTTTATTCCCATCGCTATGAAAGGGACGGCAACATTTTTAGTTAGTTAAGTTTAGCTTTTGCGATACTCCGAATTGCAACTACTACTTACTTACGTCTACTTTGTTTTATGTTCTGTGGTTATCAGGATTCGAGTTTCCGTATGATAATGTAATTTAGAAATCTCAAAAAATTTCTATTTAAAAGTATGAATTGTGATCGCGAAAGTTTAAGAAAGACTACTCAAAAAAAGAGTTGACCACTTGCTCATACGAACGAACGAACGATTTAGAAATCCCTTTAATGAATTCTATTGGTTGTGATAAACTACAAATATAATAAAAAAAAAAAAATTAACATCATAGGGTCATAGAATCGGAGAGTCAATCCAACATGCATATTAATACAATTATTCGTTGTATTTTTCGTAATTCAGTTAAACATGACCATCAGTTTTTGTGGTGAACTTCTATCAAATAAATTACTTTGGCATGTATTAATAATACTAAACGATTCACAGTAATTGCAACCTTCAGCATTAGACATTATACATCACAATTACGTGGCGAGCTGTGATTATCCTAATTACGGGTAATAAGGTGACGTACCCACACAATAATGCCGTACTTGATACAGGCTTGGTAGTGTGCATTCTGAACGATAACATTGAATATAATTTTTTATTATTTGTAGACAAACAGCTTTATTAGTCGAGTGGCCGTTGAATCTAAGGCCGTAAATTCGAATCTCATGGTGTATTAATCGCTTTGAAATTTAAATTCGAAACCACTCGAACTTAAACTGTAAAGAAAATTTTAACTGAGTCTGTTAATTTTCTGTGGAGTATGTGGAGAAGTATTCGTAGCCTTAAATGCTAATTGCTAACTATTTAAAACTAAACAGATCTTTAAACGTGTAACCGACTAACCTCCCAGACATTTCAAGAATCTTGAATGTCTGATATCCGGATATCTTAATAAATATCTGCCGTTACTGGAAATTAAGTCAATGATTTTAAGCTATTGCATTGCTTCTATCGCAGGCCTTGAGCGTGGAGACCGAATCCAGAAATTCCGTAACAAAAATAACCTAACACCCCCAATTCCCCATGCAATAGCTTTACCGCGGCATTGCAGTCTCCGAGTGCCACACGTCTTTTTTTTCTTTTTAAAACACCAGAAAGTATTATGCCAT
Organism: Xanthorhoe designata; assembly: GCA_963582015.1. Lineage (NCBI taxonomy): Eukaryota > Metazoa > Arthropoda > Insecta > Lepidoptera > Geometridae > Xanthorhoe > Xanthorhoe designata. Next base: position 9,112,298 of record OY757044.1, on the reverse strand, counting down.
GACCCTCCGTCATGGCATAATACCTACTTTCTGGCCAAAAACTTCGTCACTAGAGTTGGCTGCTACCTTAAACTTACTTACCAGAAAGTATAAAGCCGAATGCAAAAGCTCCTTTCGAGAATCAAAATGACCTCATACGAAACAACGTCAAAACATTGAACAAGAAACAACGAACAAAGCTCTATTTAAGTTCAAAGGCCACATAAAGCCGGTGGCACACTGCACAATGAACGCGATAAAGTATGCATCGCCGCGACGCGATCATAATCGAAACGTAATTAGCTGATAATGTAGGCAAAGGCTTGGAATAGCTATGCTGCGTTTAGATTCGGGTCAAAGGACTTTACTTAACTATTTTTTCGTTGTTCGGCTTTAAATACAAAGGTGTGTTGAATTTTGGCCATGACTCAATGATTTTTTGATAATGAATATAAAACCACACTAATATTATAAAGGTGAAAGTTAGTGTGTGTATGTGTAAGTGTGAATGTTTGTTACTCATTCACGTTTACAACTGAACTGATTTGAATGTTTGATACCAGGATAGCTTATATCCTGGATTAACACATAGGCTACTTTTGCTCCCAGTATTCCCACGGGAACGGGAACTATTCACCGAGGGTAACACCGCCGCGGGCTAGTATATAATAAAGGGAGATGTCACGGGTCTGGTGCATAAGTGATAAAATATACAGTGTCGTGATTCTGTTATAGCGGGTTTTTTTATAATTATAAGGGGAACCCCCGTAGTCTTCACAAAGTTGTAGCTTCTATAGTAAATTATAATTAAAATTAGAAGTAACGATTGATTAATCTGTACGTACTACGTATCATAATGAACTACCACAGTCATACAAAACTCGTTATGTACCTACCGTAGGTACCTACATTGTAAAATGTATTTTCACTATTTAATACTTTATAAGGAACACAAGAACAAAGTGTCTTCCCCTTAAATAGAGACAGTAAGAAACGTGCTATTAGGCACATTCTTAGTATTAAGCAACTTTATAAAAAAAACTTTATAAAAGTTAAAATCAAATTGCTCATTAGCCTACTTGGCTAGATGAAGGGACAAAATGTTGTGTAAATATTGTGCAAAGTATAATATTTATTGATCAAGGCATTTTGATCGTGATAGGTTCTGCCGGGAAGTCACGAGCTCCAATTATAAGTACTGTGACATGACCGACACTTTTAACTTATTTCCTTCAAATATAAATTCTATTAAACAATGATTTATAAAAAAAAAAAAAATCCCTGGACATTCCACACAGCGTCATCTAGTCCCAAGCTAAGCAATTGAATGCTTGTGTTATGGTAACCAGATGACTGATACACTACATAGATACATTTTTTTTTGTAAATACATACATATTATACATAGAAAACACCCAGACACGAAACAAATATTTGCAGATCTTGCAAACATTTGTCCCGCAGCGGGGATCGAACCCGCAACCTCTGCGTCTCAGGCGGGCTTTCGCCCACTGCGCCACAGAGGTCGTCGGTCGATTTATCAGAATAATGTTAAATAACCAATAGGTACTGTTTACTAATTCCTTTATAAGCATTTCGAGAAATCAGCAGATTCATACCAAGACAAAACAACATAACAATAATGCAACATGATTGAAGCTAAACTACTTCGTTCAAACAATAAGTAGAAACATCCTGTACAGTCTCATTTATAAACTCACACAAACACATTACCGCGGCACTAATTATACATCATTATAACTAATTGTACAATACATCGGCTAAGAAGTATTCGCGACTATTAATGACAAAAGCAATTAGGGTGCACCCACACTAGCAAACAGAGTATTAAAGCTAGTGCTTAGATGAGAGCGAAGCGATAATGATAACCCTAAAGTTAGAAGACAAAGCAGATTTGATTCTGAGAACGATCTATCGAGGGATAAAAAAGTTGAGTAGCGAGAGTTTATAGAGACTATATATTTACTTATCTCTATATTCTTATCTTGTCTCATTAATTTATCAAAATCTGACCCAAAATTTTACAAATTTCCTTCCTTTACCAGATCCCGCTCCGCTTATCGCTAAGCTACCCGCTAAGCTTAGGCAAGTGGACGTTACATCTTCGAGTCTGTGTCATAGTTTGTTTGACAGTGTGTTGTTGCATTTTGTCTAATTGTAACTGTGCTTTGCGGTTTGTAAATTGGAGATCGTTTCTCTTTTGTTGTTCAAATGATGCTGATTGATGTGGGGACTATTAACAATAGAATATTCGATGTAGATCAAAGACGATTAATATCTAGAAGACAGACAAAGGCCATACACAAAATCGTAACCCGATCCCGCAGTACCAGATAGCCTGAAAACTTTAAAACATCAATTTTATCCAAGAAATTTCAATACTTAGTAGTAGGTAGCAACAATATTCAATATTTAAACATTTTTAACTAGAAGTAATTGAAATTTCTTGGATAAAATTGATGTTTTAGAGTTTTCAGGCTATTTTTTAGGGTTACGATTTTGTGTATGGCCTTTGTCTGTCTTCTAGATATTAATCGTCTTTGATGTAGATGAAGCAGAATTATATTAGAAGAGATTATGAGTAGATTTCTGTTGTTGATAGTTTGTAGGTTACGGCAAAACATAGTTGGTATTCAAAAATAATGCTGAAATGACGAAGGACGCAAAATGGCATAATTTATCCACTTACTTATAACTTATCTACATAATAAAATTCTTACCTAAATATCTTTTAAAATTTAACAAAAATAACACGGTAGTTCCTTCAGATTACCATTATACAAATGATGGCAGATCTATTGACCGGGATACAATCCTAAAACTAACCCAATATTTATCAAAGAGGTCATGGTATTTGTGTGTGTAGGCATACGTCATGGACTCTCATTAGTCCAATGCTTAATGGCCCTAAGTATGCGGGCGAGATCGCCGCGTCAGACCGACACTACAGTACAACTGTGTCCACTGTTACTTGCGATACGAAGTTTTACTATAACAGAGTTGCAACTTAAAATACGATTTTATAAGTTGTATCTTCGATTCGATACATGATCGAAGAGTTGTACAGTCAAAATCACTTGTCAATGATCATAAATCAGAATTAAAAGTAAAGTTCGTATTGAGCTAATGGTCAACTCTGGTGACGGAGTTTTTAGGCCGTTTTAGCCCTAAAGGTTTTCGTCATAGCTTCACGAATAGTATTTGGATAATGTCTTTGAATAATGTCATATAAAAAGATAACAAATAAAACGACCAATCCAAATTCACTTTCTCTTCAGAATTCAACATAAATTTAAGAGAAGCGAATGCATTTTGCAAAGACTATGACTGTTAAAGTTCGTTTGAGGCAGAAACTATATTTGACTAAAAAGTAAAGTATATAAATTATAAATCACCTGAAAACCTTAATGTATTGACAAACATTTAGTATAATACAACCACAGATAATATAATACATATGTAAAATGTAAAATGTAACGCGCCAGAATAAAAAAAAATTGAGAGCGTATTAACGCGAGACGCTCTTGCCTATCAGATTTGTATAGTCAAATAATGTCATAGTTAAGCAGCACTTACAATACACATACAGACAAAGATATTTACACATAATCGACATAGATTTGACATAGCACAAGTAAATGGGAACACGCAATAATTCGGAGGTGGCGTCGTGCGGCGCGGCGTTAATGACAATAACTCGCCATTAGCACACAAAGCTGCTTGTGAATAACCCGTGCTCAAAGTAGCCTACCTTTCAACGGACCACGGTTCAGAGGTGCAATAGTAACGCTTTTGCAAGCGACAGTACTCGGATTTGTTGATGGTATGTTTAACAAGGAAAAATGGTCATTGGTGAAAATTGTTAAATGAAAATGAAATAATTATCACGACTGTATCCCAAGATGCGGTAGACAACTGATATCTTCTGCAAAATTTGGACATGTAGGTACCGATACATATCTATTTGGAAATAACTTTTTACTTTTTAAAATAAGTACCTACCTAATTATGTTTACTATTATCTATTACCTATGTTTTAGAATATTTTTTTTCTTTGCCACTACATTTATAGATGACAAAAATTGTTTATCAAAAAAGTGCAATCATAAATCAATTTAGAAAGAAATTCATAAACGTTAATTACTTACTATCTACTCACTCACTATTTTTTTTAAAATTTGTACTTGAATATTAAGTAGTCTAAAAGTAAGGTAGTGTATTTAATTTAAACATCGATTTGTAGGACCAAATAATCACATCAAGAACTAATAGCGTAAACTCCGCAACTATTAAGAATAATTAACAGAACTAATTTAAAATTAAAATAACTTACCATAAAGTAAAGGAGATAAATCAATTTAAATCAACAAGAATGTTCTGTAATTTAAATTGGTTCACGCTGCATTCTTAGGACGCATTTACACAGTAATAAGGTTGTCATAACCGTTTTTCTGAACATTCTGACTTCATATTTTTATTTGTATGAAAGTAATCAGTCCCGGCTTTAAAGTCGTTAAGCTATGGCGGAGGCCTTAAGGCGGCATAAAAACTCCGTCACCAGAGTTGGCCACTTGCTCATACGAACTTACTTATTTTAATGTAAGTGATTTATTCCTATTCTTGTTAATCCGTAAAGATGATGCTGTGGTCCTGTCTATTCTGAGTAATAAACAACTACAACGTCTAGTCTCTTGTTTGATATCTGCTGCCCAAATCCCTTCGCCTAGCCACTGTTACCACGAGTACGTATTTAGATCAAATCAACCTCCACCAACGGGACGCAAGTGAAAAATAAGTCTCGAAATGCTCCCAAGAGAAACGGTTTTCTACTTGAACTTGGCGTGTAATAGTTGATACTATATGATCAAACGAACTTACAAAGTGAAGTTCGATCGATATTATATGAGTACGCTTCATTCGAAGTTATATACAAGGTAGCTGTCCTATATGAACCGGATTTGTTCACCCAACTTAATTATGTTTCTTCTTTATTTCCAGTTACGTTTAAAGAAGATACAACTTGTAATAATCAGCACAAACAAGATAATCTTCGTTTTTTATGACGTTATTTTGACTATTACCCAAATTTTTTAACAACGAACTAATTATGACTATTTATGTTGTTAAGTCGTAAAGTTGTCTCGAAATAGATGTTATGATATTGTTGTGTTAATTTGTCCTCTAGGTTTTTCTGATAAAATGATTTGTGTCTAATTAATCAAATGTCAGGACATGACATTTTGTATAGGACTTTAAGCAGCTTATTATTTGATTTATAATTTACGAATTGAACGACCTAGCTATTTTATTACGTCGTAAACTTATTGAAATTAACAAGTATCGTTTTACAAAATTCGAAAACATCAAAAATAAAGATAAATACCAATCAGTGGAGCGATTCACTGATAATGCATTTGATTAGAAGAATTTATTCAAATAGATGACGTTTTTCACCGACTTCAAAAAAGGAGGAGGTTCTTAATTCGTTGGATGCTTTTTTAAAGTGTTCCCCGATTACTCGCAAACGACTTAATAAAAAAATTTTTTTTTGTTTGAAATTGTATATTTTACAGTTTGCACCATAAAATGGCGAGTATCTTTGGTGTTATCAACAAAAATACACCTCAAGATTGCAGTAAATCTTTCCTCGGTCGGTCGTCGGTTTTTTTATTCCTTAAATTTGCTTCTTGATACAGCTTAGAAACGTTAAAGATCTTCAAATCGAATGCAAGAGAAGTAATCGCCCCACAGATCTCATTTAAAAGCTCATACAGAAATCTACGTGTTATGACGCACATATTAAAAAGCCTAATCAAAGCGCGGATTTCGACGGCAATCAAGCGGACAAAACTCCGAGCGCAATTGGAAAAATATAATTACCTACATAATCCCTGGTAAATTGGATTAAAATCGTGAAAAAAAAAAGAAAGTGTTTTAGGGTACGTCATTATTTTTGTGCGGGGGAACGCTAATTACGACAGATGGATCGGTGTAATACGTTAATTAATCGATCGGTACGACATGCTTTTTTCGAGAGGAACATGTGGCGTGGTGTTACGGAAAGTGAAATGAATGTTTTTATGGACGTTGGAATTATTTAGATGACGTCACCAACCTTAGGCTAGTATTCAGAGTTATAGAGCTAAAGCGTGAAACGTGTCTTTAGCGGGGATTCATTTAATTTCACAAATGTCAAAAACTCAATAGGTACCTACTTGAGCGAGGACTTTAGTCTACTTATGTGATAGTCAGCAGTCTTTAAACATGGTCATGGTATGACCGTTCCATACCATCACATGCATAGCGGTTAAAGCGCCTAGTATCAGTAGTCCGATGATCGGACTGATGAGACTTTTAGTGTCATCAGTCCGATGATGCTGAAAAAAACTCAACTAAACGGGACACGGTGTGTTGAATTATCTTGATAGAGTAACTTTGCTTATCTCAAGCTCTCAATTTGTATACAAGGTGAAAAAAACTCAACTGAACGGGACACGGTGTGTTGAATTATCTTGAAAGAGCAACTTTGCTTATCTCAAGCTCTCAATTTGTATACAAGGTGAAAAAAACTCAACTGAACGGGACACGGTGTGTTGAATTATCTTGAAAGAGCAACTTTGCTTATCTCAAGCTCTCAATTTGTATACAAGGTGAAAAAAACTCAACTGAACGGGACACGGTGTGTTGAATTATCTTGATAGAGTAACTTTGCTTATCTGAAGCTCTCAGTTTGTATACAAGGAAGACAACATTAAAAGCAGCGTTCTAACACGAAAACTAAACATCGTCATTAATCGGGAGCCGCTCACTTCGCGACCCGATATCAGAAAGGGTTCGCTCACACCACGCCGCATAATTACGTCGCACACACACACAAAACACATTAACACAACGATAAAACAAGCCAACTACTTAGCATTTTCAAATTAAATACACTAATCACTTGTATAAACGCACTGTGTACGTACACGGTCGCCGGTCGATAGTTTGTGTGTGTGAGTGGTTATAATGAAGGGGTAGAAGGGTGATATTAAGTGGCTCTATTCGTGTGCCCCTCACTTCGCCACTTCACTTCGGAACCGATAATTTTGTTTTTAATAGATCGCGCGATCAGAAGCTTGAGGTGCCAGTTGCGGTGGCTCCAACTTTCAGTCCTACTGACGATTGGATTGATCGATAGGGCTGATCGCAAAATAGTTTTTATTGCAAGCGCTCAGAATTCAAGTTAGACTGTGTTTTTATCATTATTAATTCTAAGTCGTTGCTTACATGTATCATAATTGTAAGTTTGTTAGAACCTAATTATAAGGGTCAGATTCATGAATGTAATTCTGACTCATAAGCAATTTAAATCACCTACAAGTTGGTAAGTTGTAAATTGATATTACGCTTGTCACAACTTTTATAGAGATTTGACGAAAATAAGTTGTACTTAAAAGCTCTTGAATGCACATAATTTAAGAGTCACTAAAAGATAGTTTTATCTTAGATCCTTCAGCAACCTAACTTTAGCGATTATAATCTGATATCAGAAATATTTTATCGTACAAAAAGAGTACCTGATATCCTAGTTGGATAAAACGAGTTAAAGTAGGCATAAAAAACATGAATAAACTGTGTGGTGACGTAAGAAAGAATAAAGTAAGTTCAGATACTGTGACCTAAAGAGTGAAGTAGAAGAGGAATACTATCGTGCGAAACGTATTGACATAGGGTTTTCACTAAAGCTGCAGAAGTTACAGTGACCTACAATGTCAATCCGAAACAAATGTAGGACAACGACATAAAAATGATGGTAATGAATAAGATATACCTACCTAGTTGTGCCTCTATATAAATTAAACTACAGGCCTAAAAGGTAACGGCCCAGAGCAGTAATTCGGGTAAGTAACGATTAATTTGTGTGTAAAACTCTGAAAGCTGTACATTAGCAATTCGCAACAACACTTACGCAGGAGTAATGACTCGTCTGTCCATATAATCATAGAGCAGCCATTACTCCCGCCTTGTAGGGTGACAATGCGGGATATACTTGAGGATAACTTACCCTAACCACAGATAATATAACCCTAACATTTGAAAAATGCATTTAAGGTCTACCAATAAAACTTTACCAGATTGTCTACGGGGCAATCCACATCATATTTATTAGAGTATCAAACACAACTAAATATATAAAATATAAAAAGAAAAGCAACAATGGAAGTAGGTATAGTCAACGAAAAGACTTTAACTCTTTTTTTCTGAAGTCGGGTTTTAAAATAAAATACATGAGTCGCGTCGTTGTTTGTTTGTAATTATAGTTAAGGTGCTGCTTTTTATTTCTTACAAATTATTCATCATAAATTAATTAAATTTTTGAAAACGTAACGTTGACCTCAATTAGTTTTCGATCTACTAAAGTTTTTAATTTTAGTTTTACTTTTTATACAAAATACCTACTTAATTGATTTTGAGTAAATTTATATGCAAATATTTTTTATCTTATAACTTCAACCTACAATTAAAACCACAATAAAGTTGACAACAACGAAGTATAATTAAAAAATGTAATAAATAATTGCTTACAACTTGCAATAAAGTAATTACAAATGTCAAAATGCTACTGAGAAAAATACGATGCGCAGGAAACAAAAAAAAAACCTTGTAAAGAGGCATCGTGACTGCAAAATTGGATCTTAAGAGATAAATAAGAATTATGGGTATACCTTATCACTTGCGTCTCGATAATTTTGCTAAATGCCACGATTAAAAAAAGCACTTTATCCCGAAAAAAGTGTTGATATGGCCACAGCATTAAGGGGGTGGGCCTCCACGACATTAATTTCGTGAAATGAACCTAATTTACATTTAAATAAGGACTCGCCTTAGCCGGGATAAGTTGCGAAACTAGTGGCCGGAGGGCCGAGTGCCCAAAGCATCGGGTATTCCACTAGTATAATTCAATTTCTTGTATTTATGAGAATCGACTGGCTCCCGTATGAGTTACACAAGCAGTTTTCGAATCGATATTTAATTGGTTGCGCTAAGAATCGATGAAAAAGATAATCTGAAATCATTAGAAACAAAATATGACAGAAAAGTGAATTCGTATGAAATTTAGTAATATTTTATGTGTACAATCCATCGCATTTGTAGGTAGTACTTATTTATTAATGCGATATTACGTATCATAGGTACATTACCTATGATTAATTTATTTCATTTATATTTTTTGAATGAAAAATTCAAAAAATATGAATGAATTTTGTTAAGACTTCGATCTCTAACAGAAATTTAACGACAAAACTTTTTTACTTTTAGTATAATGTGGTAAAATAATGAAAATGGACCTACATTATGTCTGCTTCTGCGTAGTGGTTGGGAGGTCGACTGCGGTGCGAAGAGTCGCGGATACCATTTCCGCATCTGGACAAAGTTTTTTAAATACAAATAATGTAAGTGATGAACCCAGAAAGTTCGCAAATTGGATTTTACTGAATAGGAAAATTCTGAGTTGATTTGCATTATAACTAAGTACTTATTTTTTAAACTTAACAAGTTTTAAAAATACCTAGGTAAGTACTAGATTTTTTGAGTCTTTCTAAAATGTAACGATGAAAATGCTTGTAGCGGTTCTAATTTATTTTTTCCTCCAATTCCCAGATTTATCATTAAAATTTCAAACAATTATTGCTGAAATCGATAAAATTTTATTTAAAAACAAAATCCTCGTTGGAAATAATAATAAACAAAGCAATTTTTATTTCGTTAATCACAGCTTTAACTTCGCGCAAACTTTTAACAACGTTCAATTCAAACTGGGAGAGGGTCATCAATAACAAAATTAAAAATTCTCCAATTTGAATTTTTGAATTTGAATTTTAATTGCGTGCGATTATAATCGAGAACGCGAATTACAGGAGCCCTCAAGAGCTCGATTTTTTTCATTTGAATCATCTCATAATTCGAGTGAGTTGGAAATAAATAGGTAATTCGAATTTCGAATATGATCCATGGTTAGCCGCTCGAAATTTGAATTAGTAAGAGGAGCTGAGGCGTTCAGTTTGTCAGTTTGTTTTTAATTGTCAAGAGTAAAACTGTTTAATCTTATGAAGTTAAAATAAATGTAATGAAAATAAAATGTTTTTTTATAAAAGTCAAGGCGTTTTTTCTACAAGATGTTATACTGGGCATAAGTACCTACCTGTTTTGCGTTCTCTTGTTATTTTTTTAGACAAATAGGTATAAAATATTGTAACAACGTAATAAAACTCTACCACATTTAGCAGTTTAAATAAACATTAACTGAATAATTTTCAAAATTCGAACTAGTTTATAAATCGAAGTGTCTCGGGGTAAGGGGTGTGAGCTTAATCCTTATAAATTTCCTTTTTACACAAAGCAATATAAGTAATTAGCATAATTTCGTTGAGTAAATGAAATATGGTAATAAGGGGGGTAACCCCTTCTTGAGGGTGGCTCGAGAAAGGGGTGGGAGGACCCTTCAAGTCGCATCTCTGTGATACTCGTCACGATGTAGTGATGATTACAATTAAATTAAATACGCCATTCAGAATCGGCCATTTTGTTCTGATTTAATGCCTTCATATTTCGATTGTGTTTCGACTGCATTTTATATATAGAAGATAAGTAAATGATATACAACTCTAGATTACTCTATTTTAACAAATTGTACAGTATTTCAATATTGTTTAGTTCCTTAGTCATTATTATTAGTAGGTAACCATGCCAAATTCATAATAACAATATCTTAATTTTAGTACGGAAGTAATTAAGGAAGTAATTCAATGAAATATTAAAAGTAAAGTACGTTCTTGGGCACTTGATTGCAAAACTGTGAAAGTGTTTTTCAACGTGTTTTAACTTTTATTTCAGTTGCCAGTGATTTAGAGTTCTTGAAATTCGAATTAATTCATATTTCGAACGTGATTGAAATTCGAACTAATTTCAGTTTCCTTGACTACCTACAACCACTATTCAAACGCTGTAAATTAGTCTTACAAAAAAGTGGTCTTACCGAAACCAAATCAAATTAACTTGATTTACTGGGTTATATGAAAAAAAAACTCAACGAAATAAATGCCAATTAAAACTCAATAGCTAATAAACTCGATCAGGAACCGAACTAACGACTCCGTGAAATGCCTTGTGATAAAAGGTCTTCGAAAACACAATACCGCGTCTACCCTCTAAATAGAAAAGGACAACATTACACAAGATTACGCTAGCCAGAAAGGGATAGTGTCGAATTGGAATTAATTAATTATAATTAAGTTTTAAGTTGACGCGCTTACGAGACGTTGCGCTTGTGTGTGTCGGTTTGTTTGTGTGTATCTATCGATTCGAAACTATGGCCAGAGATAATGAGGTGGGTAGGGCTGCAACTTTTCTATAATCTGTGGTTGCGATAAGTTTTGAGGTCGTAGTTCGGCCGGCTAATATCAGGCTAATGTTCGTTCGAGCTTTATCTAAAGTTTCTAAAACGGATGAATTTAAAACTATACGCATTACGAGGCGCCTCTACTTTACCTCGTATGTTTTTCACAGTTGAATAATATTTAGATCAGTATGCTAGAACGTTATCTACTTAAGTTTATATTGTGACGCAATGAGTAGGTATATTACTTTAATATTAGTTACACATTCGAGCATACCTTCGAAACTGTCATCCTACATTTTCACAAAATCTCGCAAATGTGTGTAAAGAAATAACGAAACACGACTCTATCCCCATTGCGCAGTAGACATTTTCCCCTATCTTTAGGCATTCAATATTTTATAGATATCAGGACGTCATCATCATCATCATACGCAGCCCGATTTCACCCACTGCGGGGTATACGCCTCCATCTGTTTATGCCACTCCTCACGGTCTTGTGCCAGGGCGTAGTCAGATGTATTTCTAATATTTAGTACATTTTGCATAATAAGCGTGAAAGACCTATAGATATTACGAAAATCGAATGTCAATTCAAAAAACCCGCCATTTCAAATAAAATTTGAAAACAGAACACCTTAACTTTTAACCGACATAACCTTTATATAGCTTCCCAATATTTCGCATTAAAAATGAAAGGAACGTAATGTTTTTTACGTGATTTAATTAATGACCAGCGATTTTTTCTGCCTCTCGATAATATTTTTTTATGGAACTGATCCAATTCATGGCATATTGGAGGTTCAAAAGCATTTGCCTGTAAAATTCAGTTTGTACTAAAAGTAGGTTACAAGTAGATAATTATGTGTATACAAGAAGCAAAATTTTGTTTTTCCCAGCATTGAAATTAGCAATATTGGTTTATTTTTTAGCTACATCAAAAATGAATCTAAGTAAATTAGTTCAGTCGTCACAACAAAAACATCAAAATATCTCATTAATAAACTTATCCACAAACTTGAACATTAATAAGGTTGATTAGAAACAACGCTAGACTTCCATTACAAACCTTTCTCTAGTTCATTGACCTCTCAAATCACTGTGACTAAGACAGAACTGTGTACACTCTCGACTCTTAAACAATTGGTGAAAAGATTAGAAAACCATACATTGTATTTCATTAAACTTCGAAGTCGCTATGCCAAAGACAGAACCAATGTTAACTCCATTAATCAAAAGATCAGAAAACCATACAGTTCATTGAACTCCCAAGTCACTGTGCCAAAGACAGAACCAGTGCACCTCCTTAATTAACAGTTGGTCAAAAGACCAGAACACCAGCTCTAGACGCAGACGCTACCTGCGTAAACTATAAAGATACGACATACGCTACCAATTGGGGCCAGCCGACCGTCTACTAGATATAAGGGCTGTAAATATTGCTAGTAAAACTACTCCGAAATCTCAGAAAATTATAGATCAAACTATAGAATACTCCGAAATTCGGACTAAAAATTTCCGTTGCTTATAGAGTTTGTAGGTTCAAAAAAATAAATTTGAAATGTTAGAAGCCTATGTAAAAAGATACAGTAAAAGAAAAAGAAAAAAAGTAGTAGTAGTCCAGTAAAAGTGAAAATTGGATGAAACTTCAATTTACTATACCCAATATGAAATTCAGAACACACAATATTAATTTTAAAATATTTATTAGACACTTTTTATCTTAAATTAGCTTAAAAAATACTATCTGATTTTGTTTTTTTGGTGTGATAAAAATCACACCATAAATAAAAACAAAATCAGCACTATTTATTTCTTTAAACATTTAACAAAATAAACTTATCCACAGTTTAAACGTAGAAAAAGAAATTGTTTTAATCATTCCGAAATTGATACATAATAATAATCTATCTCAACTCCAATAATTCGAAGTCAATTCCGATTTCGACTCCGACAAAACTAATAACAGGAACGCTCGGCACATCCCTACTAGATAAAACAGGGGGTTCGCCTCCCCGGGGGCAAATATCGATTTTGGATGAGGAACTGGACTAGAGAGACATGAGAGCCTTAATAACAATCTAGGCAAGCTTTGAGCTAGGAATTGTAAGCTTGCATTGGGGTGGGGTGTGTACAGGATGGTTTTTCTTTGCTTTGTTTGAGAATAATACCTGAAAAATCTAAACAATGACATGCTTTTCGTCTTGTTTGAAGTTTTGAAAAATCTCTTATCGATTACAAATAATCTTTTGAGATTATTTATTTATGTATTATGTATCTACATTATGTATCTACACAAAAATAGTCAAAAATATGTTTATGATTAAGTACATCTTAGATCTTAGATTAGTAAAGGCTCCTTGTGAACTTTCATAGTAAATACAATAACAGAAAAATATTAAAAAAAAATTTAGGGAAGAAATTGAAAAGTAGTCATACCACTTCATTATCTCAAGGAAAACCATGTAAAAGAACTCGACGAGGTAACACAAAGTGTACAACTTTGACCTTCCAAAAAATGCGATAAAACAAAATAACATCAAGTTAGATCTCGACACTCAACAAGAAAATAAAACAAAAACTAGGGGAGTTTCGAAAGATGAATGGTCAGCCGAGAGTAGCTTAAATTGCAGACCCCGCGTAATGTGGGATAAGGGCAGGAATAAGAAGTTTTTGTAAGGCTGTTTTGAGCGTAAAGAAATTTAATCCAATGCAAAAATGATTCGTTATTATTTTTCACACGTCTTGTATAAATATACATATTAACTAATTACAAATATTTGTTTGGTTTTTTGCAGGCAAAACACAAGTTCCTTAGACTGCCTAAAAGCGAAGAAAAAGCAGAAAAAAAATCTTCAAATCCTCTGTAACAACAGAAAGCACAAGTTGAAACTGTAAGATCGCAAACCAAGTTTAATCCCCGGTTTAGTCATAAAGCGAAGCGGGCGGCCCGCGCGGAAAGCACATATTTGTTCGCACCCCGACGTTTTTGACATTCCTGCCTTACCTCAACTTTTCTTAGGGCTGCTACCCTTGTTAATTACTTCGTTAGATGGTATTCAAATAAAAAAAATTAAAGATGTGTTAGTTAATTAGTAATTTAATGTTTCATAAACACTCGATTGTTATTAGATAGATATATACATTTTTATATTGTTATTAAATAACCTTAATAAGTTGTATTTCGTTTTACTTATTAGTAATATTAATTATTATTATGCATTGTTATTAAATCGCAGCGATCGTTGGGTACTTGACGTAACTCTAATACAAAATTAAATACAAAGATTGCATAAAAACCTGCAATGTGTTGCGCAGTAAATAACAGGTGTGAATCACGTTGTTCATAACACTAAATAAACACTTTAAAAGAAACAATACACATAAAACTCAAAAAGTATAAACTACAAACCACAAACACGATTACTAAGCTTGTAAACTTGAACAGTCAATAAACCCATAACAACTTTTACAGCCGTAAAGAGGCAACCCTAGCAAAGGCAATGAAAAGTCGGTTAAGCTAATGTTATCGAGGAATAAAAATGTATAATAAAATACAAACACGCCGCGCGAGGAAACAATTTGCCGCAGGAGACTGGAAGATTTCATGATTGCTCTACCATGCAAATTTGAGCCGTAACACCTTGTTAATACCATTGGGATTTAAACGCTCTGACGCTGTAGAAAATATCTTGAATTTCGCTAGCGTGGAACCATATTCTCAACCTTATTTTGTTCAGTCTAAGGGTTTATATAGAATGAGGTGTTAGAACAGTAATTCAGGAAGAAAAGAGAGTTTTCCGGCTCGTCGAGGCGCCCGTGACATTTGTGTTAAGCGAGAAGGGTAAACCATTCATGAGGTGTTCACTGCTACTACTTTGTAAGTAAACTTGCTGATTGAAGATTGTGATACGAAGGGATTCTTTATTTTTGAGAGTTATGTCACTTTTGTTTTGGGGATAATTTTGTAGAGTCATGGTTTTGGCTTGAGTTATATACTTTGTTGCTAGATTGTTGATTCGAGGGTTGAATAATGTATGAGATCTCTATGCATCAGGCATATGAAACAATTGTTTGGTACTCCTTTCTGAAACAATTACTTCTTCCTGTAAGCCTTTAATTTTCCGTGTCATAGCCATTAAGCGCGCGATATCTTACAATCCAAAAAGTTAACTCGACATTACCAATTACCTTACCAACCTCCTTTTACAAGCAGCGAGCACGCGACAGAAAAAGAAAACAACCAGATTTGAAATTCGAGCATGTTTTTTTTCTAATCCGGCTGGCAAGGACACGCTCACGGCGCCACCTGTTGAACTGAATCACGTGACTTTTTTGCTCCAAGGACGTGCCTCCTTCGTTCATTCACGGGTGGCCGTCCCCCGCTTCTTGGGGGGCGTAAGGGGTTTTTTTGTTCCCCTACGGTGAACTCCCGAGGGCTTTCACCTACGTGCATTTTCGAGGTCACGTCTGGAATGTTTTGAGGTTATGTTTTGGTATTTTCCCGCGCTCGGATAGCATGCGTCTTTTGCTATTTATTTTACTTGGTTTCGTTTTCTTGGTAGTTTCAATCTTGAAGTTAGATAATACTGTTTGAATATTTGCTTGCTTGCAGTTTTCCAAAGTAAGTTCTCGCGGAAATAAAAATAAGTGTACAGCATTTGCAACAATGTTCTAAGTAAGTACCTACTAATAAATACAATTACACTTTTGCAAATACAAATCGACTTTAGCAGTAACTTACGTACCGTTTTCTTCCCGCAGAATAAAGTTAGAAGCTATGACGACTATTTGCATTTGTAAAATAGGAAATCTGCTTCAAAATCTTCGAACTTAAATTATGCAGAAACCTACCTACTTTCATTTCAATAGATCAATCACATGCTACAGTCTATCGTCTAAATTATTTCTCTAATTGCCTTCGAGGCTTCGAATAACGGTCAAGTGAAATTCACCCTTCCTTCCTTATCATAAGAACTTGATTTCTGTGTGCCAAAACTATTAATTAATCCCTGTCCATACACTATGTAGACAATTCTGGACTACATGGTATACTTACATTGTTTAAAAAAGACTAATCTTTCTAAGATGATGTTGCCGTCCCTTTAATAACGATCAAAATAAAAAGGATGGCATCAATTTTAGTGCTGCAAAATTTAGTTTTTGCGACATCTGAATTGACACCATTTTTATTCCTTCGAACAAAGTACGTATCAACATAGTTTCTTGGAAACAAACCTAGTACATTCATTTCAACAGATCAATCACGGACTAGTCTAAATAATTTCTCTAATTGCCCTCGCCTTGGCGGCACAGCCAAGTCAATGTAGTCTTTCTTTCCAAGAAATAAGAACGACTTTGCGAAACACTATAGAGTTATTGGACTTAACCGGATTCTAATTAAACCCTGTCCCTGATAGTGCACCGTAGAGCTGTAGACTGCGTAATTTACATTAATCCAATAATTGCATGGAGGTTTCGTAGTTAGAAATTCAAATGAGATGATGTACAGTCGAGGGGGGACGGTGGGGGGCGGTCTTTAGGGAGGCGTGTGAGACGGAGAGACGCAATGATTATCGGAAGCCTCCTTGGTTTAGCTGCATAGAATTGTAGCTGGTTTTCGATCGTTTTTAGAGTTGTGACGTTTTGTCATCTTCCATACAGTTTGTTTAGTTTTTGTTTAATAAAAACTTAGTGTATTACAATTATTTTTTTAAACTATTTTTTTCTCGGAAAGAACATAATTTTTGAGTAGTGTATGATAATGTTTTTCCGGAGTTGGGCTGTTGCTCATACGGCAGCCTAAAAACTTCCTTGACTAACAGGTTGGCCATTAGCTCATACAAAAAGAATTAAAAAGATTTCTTTCATTTTTCTAAATTAAAAGATTTTTTTATATATTCGATTCTCTTTATATTTGTTGTTATACAATACGTTCTAATAAACACTTTAAAATTAAAATTATTATTACAAAGATAAAACTTACAACCGTAATTTCTACTTATGAGGTGTACATAAGAATAATCTACAAATTACAATGAATAAAGCGGCTACCAGTGCCTTCCACAAATTATTCTCGCACTACGTAATTGAAATAATTCCGAATATTCTTTGTCTCAAACCAGCACTTTCAAACGAGTAATTATAGTTATCTCAAGTCATTGTATAGTTCGTATCTTAATGTGCGGGACTTGATTAATTAAATTGTTATGTTAATGAACATTGGGGATTTTTGGTCGATATTGCCGTAGATTGTGTAATAGTTTCAACGCAGTAATAAGTAAAGTTTCTAGTTTTCAACACAGTAAGTAACTTAAGAGTACGCAAAAGTAATAATAATTACAATTTGTTTGTTTATACTAGATGATTTAACAGACAAATCTGGATCTAGGGTCTAGGTTAGAAACATCTAGGCTGCCTATCCAGGTTAGAATCAATGTAATTTTTTATCCCTGTTAAATGTAGCAGACTCAACTTATAATATTTTCTAAAAACCTTAGTGGTTTTTGATGCTAAAATGCTTCTTTGTAGAATAAGATGTAAAAAAAAGTATCTCAGAAAATAATCCAAGTCATCATAAACCTTATTTTTTTGTAATAGAGTTATTAGTAATAAGTTGTATTAGAAAAAAAAAACTACGAACGAAAGCTTAAATAAAAACCTATTCATAAGTACTAAAGACTCAAAATATATTACTGTGCATTTGTAATGTAATAAGTAAAAAGGTTTTAATTTACAAACTTTATAAACTTCTCCCTATCATCAAAGGTTTGCTGGAAGAAAACTTAAGGATTAAGTTGTAGTTAAGTTTTTTGGTGTGCTTCGTCTTTTACTTTTTAAATTAAGCTCTATAGAGCTGTAACTAATGGAACAATCTTCAGTTATCAAAAAAACAGTTATTATTACCAACTAAAATTAAACACGCTGTATTAACGTATAAAAGAACAAAATTAATTTGAGTTCGTCATTAAAATTTATAGGGTTACCGGCATTGATTGACCGCCTAGGGTTCGTTCAGAAAGGCACAGGGGATTTAGAAGGTTAAATAAAATTGGTTGTGCGGAAAGAGTTTTATTTACTGTCTGCAGATGAAAAGCTTTACATATTTAAAAACTTCTTTTTACTTTATTTTTAAATGAAAAGAATAGTTATATTTAGATAATATTTTTTTGCAGTACGTTTGCTGCTTTTTCTTTTGTAGTTAAGTTGATTTGAGAAACAGGTTGATCTTAATCGAAATCGACTCTATTTCAGATTGGCCACTTGCTCATACGAACGAACGAATGACAAATTATTGTGAACTAAAAGAGTTCGTCAATGAAAAGTAACGTTTGGTCTGCATATGCCCTAAGGATGTGTCTGGAACAAGCGACGTCGACGCCTTAGTAATTTCCGAAATCGCTTGTCGACAATCAGAATAGTGCTGTGCTAGCTCTCAGCCGAATCCGAATAATTAGATCTCGATCTGCATCTAATTGCTGAGAGACTGGTTATATGATAATGCTCCGAGCATTCACTTGATTTTATTAAGGTTTGGATTTGCATAGCTGTTTAAAGTTATCTGTGGTGGAAATTGGGATTTTGGATTAGTCACCAAGATAGTAAACACTTTTTTTAGCTTGGGACTAGATGGCGCTGTGTAAATTTTTTATTTTATTTTAAAAATTTTAAGAAAACTTACAGCTATGCATTAACTATTGACAAGATATACATATAACATGAGTTAAAACATCATGCTATTATTGGGAAGGCTAATTAAATGTCCAAGGATATTTTATTTTATTTTGTGGATCTTCGTGAAGTAAATTTTACCCGACTTCAAAATAAGAGTGCTTTTTTAATGTATGTTCACAGATTCTTCCGTCAATTGTAGACATTTCTCTCTTCTTCCAAAATTGAAGTCAGTTTCATAAGAATAACAATTGTGCCACTTTATTTTTATGTTACAGTACACGTAACTAGTATTCTTGTCTTGTCTGTTCTGTATATCTGAGTATAAAAAAAATCAAACACATTCTTAAAAACGATAGGTGCCTTAAGTGTGTGCCATAACGCCGAGGAATGAGCGGGAGAGCGAATAATGTTTTTACTCGTGAGTGAGAAGCGCAGAACGATAGACACGCAACATAATTTATAGCGAAAAAACAGTTTTTATTTAATTACAAGTTAATTAAACAGGCAATCGAAAAATTAAAAAACCAGAACTAAATAAATACTTCTAGGCTATTTGTCAAAACATAAAACCAACAAAAATAGCGTTCTGTTCCTGAGATAAATAGCTGTGTGAAAAACATGTATTTTTCAAAAAAATTTATGATCGAGAAAACTTTTACCAATCGTGTTTCTAAAAAACCATAACGCAAGATAAAAGTTCAAAGTATCATTTCCCTAAATATGAAGGACGTAGCTTTCACATATACTGAGATAAATAAGGATTTCGACGACTAATTTGCATATGGCGCTCTCTTAAACCATCTACAATTTCAACCTACACCGAATTATTAAACAATATTTGCAGTGAAACATCAAGGCAGAGGGATGGGTCAGCTATCGATTTTGCCGACGGACCGGTCGTAACTTGAGACCATCACAATTAGGGCTCAATCTTAATCTAGTTATATTTCTGATTGGTTGTGATAACAAACTGGTACAAATATCGGTTAGAATGTGTTGTATTGCAGTGGACTAAGATTTATAATTGAGTGCATTTTTAATAAAGTTAGTTTATGAAGAGTTATGAGAGATGATCTAGCTAGACTGTTCAGTTCAGGTTTCCTCTCTGTTGAAAGTTATAAAATAAAAAACCTATTTACCTAACAATTTAAATAAATAAATACCTAGTAGGTAATAATTTTTGGATAATGGCAGGGGAAAAGTTTACACAACTGTCATTGCCACTAGCGGTCACTCATCCATTTTGTGATCGTGCAGAAAGTCACATAAACTTAGACGATTTATCAGTAATTTTTTAATTCAGTAATTCATTTATTTAACCATATAGTTACATTTCATAACATAGGCATGTCAAATTGTAGATACATAATTTTCACTTAGTTAATAAAATAAATTAATTAAAAAACCATCATAAATATAAATTTGTATAGTACCTAGCTTATGTTATTGTCCTTTGTTTCTAAAGTAAGATACTTTTGCATATCAGAAAATGAACAGTTCATATACTCGTCAATATGGTAGAAGGGGTTACATTCTAGAAATGTTTTTATACTATTTTTAAATGAAGTAAGGGATAGTCGTGTGATTTCTAAGGGCAATTTATTATACATGTCAAGTTTTATACCAATACCCTGTCTGTAAGGCTTAACAAGTCTAGTTCGCGGTACATGTAGCTTTTCTTTGTTCCGGGTATTATATTTGTGGATGTTCATTTTCATGGGTAACTCATCTTTTTTTAAATGTACCTCTATAAGAGAGTTTAAAATAAATAACGATATTACAGTTAATATTTTGTTTTTTTTAAAATAAGCTCTGACTGAAGTTAATCTATGTAATCCGTACATGATTCTAATTGATCTCTTCTGACTGATGAGAACTCTTTCAATTTGATATGCATTTCCCCAAATTGTAATAGCATAGCTAATAATTGAATGGCAGTAAGCATAATAAACTGATAAAAGAGTTTTCTTATCAATTATGGGCTTTAACTTCAACAACGCATAATTGGCACTGGCTAATCTTTTACATATTTTGTCTATGTGGTTATCATAAGATAGAGTGGAATCTAGAGTACAACCTAGAAAGGTAACCTCATTTGTTGTATCACTTTTACTAATTTTTTTACATGAGTAATTTAAAATAGTGCTTTTATTTGCATTTAGAATTATGCCATTTGTTTCAAACCATTGTTTTAAATTTTTTATAACTAAATCAGTCTTTTTTGCAACCACTTCTAGCTTTTTGTCTTTAATCCCTACGTGCGTATCATCTGCAAACAAAGTGATGAGTGCCCACTCTGGTAAGCAGTTTGACAAGTCATTCACATAAATCAAAAACAGTAGTGGTCCTAGTATGGAACCTTGTGGTACACCTATGTTGCTATGCTCCGTATCTGATTTTATATTATTAATGTTGACAATTTGAACTCTGTTATTAAGATATGATCGTAAAATATTAAGTTCTTTATCAGCAAAACCGTAAAAGCTGAGCTTGTGAATTAAAATATCATGCCGTAAACAATCAAATGCTTTTGATAAGTCGCAGAAGATACTAGAGACCTTCTGCGACCCATCCATGGCATCTAATATAAAGTATACGGTTTTTCTAATGGCCATTTCCGTTGATCTTCTCTTTCGGAAGCCAAATTGACAATCCGTAAATAATTTATAAGTTTCAAAAAATGAGATCATCCTAGATTTAATAGCAGTTTCCAGAATTTTTGACAACACAGGTAAGATACACACTGGTCTGTAATTTCCAATATCAATTACTTCCCCCTTTTTATACAATGGCACTATTTTACCTACCTTCAATATATCTGGGAAAATGCCTTGTGAAATACACTCATTGAAAACTTTCAAAATAATGTCAAACATATTTTTATTGCATAAAATCAATTCTTTAACAATTTTAGTGTCCATGTCATTGATGTCTTTAGATGATTTACTCTTAATACAAATAACTATTTTTTTTAATTCAGATTCTGATATGTCGTTAAAAATAATTTTATTTAAAGGAGATTTTTTTAAATACTTGTCACAATTTTTTACACGGACGTTTAATTTTTTTGTTAAATTACTTGCAATGTTATTAAAAAAATGATTAAAACTATTAGCTATGTCTTTGCAGTCGGTTATTAAATGTCCATTTAGATTTTTAATTTTATGTATTTTGTAGTTATTATTCTTAAGTGTTTTATTCTGCTGCTCTTTTACAATTTTCCATGTCGTTTTGATTATATTTGTATCAAGACCGAGATTCAAATTAACCACGAGCGCTTCTAGTTTCAAAATAAATAAACCTAATTCTAGTGTACATAATGAATCTTCTCTTATATAATAGTGTTCCTTCTGCACCGGATACTATGATTTACAAGGTGCCGATGTTTCGACAACACGTTATTTATGACCCTACATCTTGTTAGACTTGATGTTTATAGATTTTATATTCTGGCAATAATTAGATTAGTTGTCGGCAGTTTTGATGGTAAGTTTCTCGTGATTATGTTTTCAAACACCAATTTAAAGTGTCAGATTTTCAAGTTAATTTAAATACTTGATCAGGTTGATAAATTGATGTTTAACCTTTGAACTGCTTTTAACCAAGAACCACAAAAGAAAAACAAAAGAATAATCAAAAATTTAAAATAAAGAAGAATCCATTTTGTCCATACTTAAAAAAAAAACATAGATAAATGCATTTATTTGCAGATTTTAATTTTAGTAAAAAAACATTAACTATTGTATTATGTACGAGTCATTCCGTTCTTTAAGTAGAAAACTGGTTAGAGTATGATTTTCGTAAATATCATGTAAGTATTTTTAAATACACCTCAATAAAGAATCACATCTTCAGAGACCTATCAATGAAAATCAAAAAACCAATAAGATTTTCGTGTGATCCATCACCCTTTATAAACTGTCTGACTTAACAATACAGTCCATAAGAGTTGATATACAGCTACTAAAAACTACTATAAGCACTACATTTTGACTCTATCGAAGTATTGACAAGCTTGTCACAATTATAAAGAGTGTAGAAAACATTTACATGCTAAAAATGTGGATTTAAATTTTGCATAAACGAACATCTCTTTCCAATGAGGTTATTATCTCATTTGAAAATAGATAAAAAAAATTATACATGTGTTAAATGGCTCAATTCAATTACACCTCGTATCAATTAAACTAGGCAAAGGTGTATCGTCAATTATATGTAATAGTCCAGTTTCAAGACTCTTAATTAAGCTATGATAGTTGAAATATTCCCTATGTCCATTTTCAAAATTGAAGATAAGTACCTAAAAGCCTTTGAAATAAAACAGCTAATTGAGTTATCAACCCTTATAAAAGAGTCCTTATAAGTTCTTATCAAAGTATAAAGTGCTAGCTTCCCATAAATGTCAACCGCAAGTAGGTCGCAGAACCGATAACAGTTCTTTCAAGCGCTAATCGTCGAATCGAGTAACGCTAATCACTTCCCACAGGCCATGGACAGTCCGTCATAACTCCCAACTCCAAAAGTAATACCATCAACTCGGTGTTAACTTAATTTGAGTCACTTTAACAAGTCCAATTAAAGGAATTTGTGTTTCTCTTATCTTCAATATAACATTGAGCATAATTTCAAATTATATTTGAAACTTTCCGATAATGAAGGGTGAAGGGGGTGGGCCCCACTTCGCTTATTTCATTAGTTACATAAATTCTCCTATTGAGGATGGCTGAGAGGGACCGGTTTACCCTTATTACGAGAGTCTCCTTATCAATACAATTATTAATATAATAATATTATTATTGTAATAATTTCGGGAGAGTCGTAGCTTAACTTGGAGCAATAAAGGGTGGCGAGAGATAATGGGATGGAAAACAGTTTGAAGTTTTATTGGAAAATTGGAACGACTAATTGGAAGTGTTATCGATCTGCGGGCCAAGATGGGCTGCGACACGGATTGAAACGGTTTAAACAACCTTTGGTGTCTGGGCTAGTGACTAAGTTCTTACTTTTTTACTGTCAAAACTATAGTTAGCTAATCGTTAAATTATCGACGATTTAGACGTGTTATCGATCTGCGGGCCAAGATGGGCTGCGACACGGATTGAAACGGTTTAAACAACCTTTGGTGTCTGGGTTAGTGACTAAGTTCTTACTTTTTTACTGTCAAAACTATAGTTAGCTAATCGTTAAATTATCGACGATTTAGACGTGTTATCGATCTGCGGGCCAAGATGGGCTGCGACACGGATTCAAACGGTTTAAACAACCTTTGGTGTCTGGGTTAGTCACTAAGTTCTTACTTTTTTACTGTCAAAACTATAGTTAGCTATCGTTAAATTGTCGTAGACACCGATAATGTTTTGATGCTTCCGGATAATCTTCATCTGGGTATGAGTGGATCATCTGGATTTGATTGGGAGTCACGTTGGAACAGCAATTAGAATTACCTATTTTTATAAGACGATTCGAAGTGATCCTTGGATCCTACGGAAATAAATGTGTTTTTTCTTTTTTTGCAGTCCCGTCTCACATTAAACGTCTAAACTAAATCGACGATAATTGAAATTTAAATAATAGGTTTTGCAGGTTTTTTATACGAATCAAAAGTATGTAAGTTACTAATAATGTTGTACCTATGTATAGTTCGAACACAAACGAGTGAGCAATTGCATATTTGCAATTTATTAATTATTCCGATATACACCTACGATAAAAATCTTAAAGTATTGAATAATCTAACGACTTCAGTAAAATACATTCCGAATTTGAAATTTCTGCCAATAAATGTTCGTCTTACCGGCCATTTACAAAAAAAATTGCCGCTTAATAGATAACCTCTTTTGTTGTTTTTTACAAAATGACCGATTTATTAAGAATGACGATTTATAGTAACATGATTATGAACTGTTTGGAAATTTGATAGACCATATCGACACTCCCTACGTACAGTTGTGTATCTGCAAAACACAAATTTTACAGGAGAGCGTTTTTAAGATTTGAAAAAGTTGAAATGCCTATAACTGTAGCCCTTTTTGAGATATTGCTGTGAAAATTGGTGAGACACTCTTACTGTTGATCACGTTTAAGATGGATACTATGTTTTATTTTAATATTTATTGGTTTAGATTTTATTACACGTACATATTTTTACGTGGTGCTTACGATGATGTATGTGGCACATACATACTTTTTCGTCGATGCTTAATAGAAAGGCAATATTGTAACTGCCTGTTACACGGATATACATAGAGAATTTTTCTGTTTAATTGGTACTTACATGGTTTAACGTTAGAAAGTATGATCTAATAATATTATGCTTCTACATGTGTTTTGACCCTAATTGACGAATTGTCACTTGGTTTTACGTAACTAAGCTTATTCTAAGGTAGTTAGTTTTTTGTAGAATATAACAGAACCATATTCGTGAATTGGAATTTCTTATTTTTTTTATTACTGAAATTGGACGTAGTTACTTAAGTATATATTATTATAAAAAATAAAACCTAAAAAATATACAATAAAATAATTGTTTATTTTATTAAAATAACATGAAAAAACAAACGCAGAACTATGTAAGTGCATGGGTCCATACATTTAATTAAATAACTTTCCGATGTAAAATTATGTAAAGGTAAGTTACCGAATTATGATTTTACATCTTTCCGAAGCATAAATATGTAAGTGCCTAGATACACTTAAATGATCATACTGAACCCCGATGCATAAATATGTAAGTGCGTAGATACACTTATGATCATACTAATCCCCGATGCATAAATATGTAAGTGCGTAGATACACTTATGATCATACTGAAACCCGATGCATAAATATGTAAGTGCGTAGATACACTTTATTATCATACTGAACCCCGATGCATAAATATGTAAGTGCGTAGATACACTTATGATCATACTGAACCCCGATGCATAAATATGTAAGTGCGTAGTTACATATTTGTACGTAGGTAATACAAAAAATTATGAAAGTAACAAAAATTACTAATAATATCCATAATAGTTAAGGTAACCATGAAGGAAATAAAACACAACTGACTAAAAAAACCCAATAACTATGATTGGACATCAAAAAGTACAAAACATTGGTAAATAATTAATTATAATTTACTTATCTGGTCTTAAGGTAGATATATCAGGGTCTGATATATCTATTTTTTGTTTTTTAATAGCGTTAGCTTTCAAGTTGTTTAAGAATAGAAACGTTCACATGTCATAGTTGCGGCAATAAAATATTTACAAATCGCACACGCATTGTACTCGCTGTCCGCGCAAGAACTAAGTAAGTGGCAGTTACCCGCCACATGAACCTCATTCCCCCCGCGTCAAAGTGTGTATGAGGAAGATAGAACATTGTACGGCGGGCAAATAATGAAGTTAGACAGTTACACGATTGAGAAAAAAGTACTTAGAGTAGACTTTTTTATTTTTTTGTAAGTTATAATGATAGATTGACACGTGTAGATGCCAAAAATGCAATAAACGTATAAGTGTGTATCCGGCAGTTACACAAGTGTACGTAGGGAGTGTCGATATTATAGGTCTACCAAATCTTCAAACAACGGAATTTGTGAATAGCATTATAAATTATACGGAATCCCGCAAGAATGAATAATACAATATCGGAACTATCGACCATTCTAACGAAAACACACACAGACATACAAATTGAAACTAGGTTGGGGTTAATCCCGGCCCGGGAGATCCGCAAGTATAGCCATAATTCCTTAGGGCCACGTCTCATTATAACACTAATACAAGACTCATCCCGAAGTTACGGTGAATACATTAAAGGGTTCAATCCTTAGTGATGAGACATCGGTCGGGGGGTGGCGCCCCCGGGCGATGCCGCTGGTCTGGGAGGCATTATACTGCCGTCCTCAAGCTAAAATGCCGTTAAGTCGCAAAACCAAGTTTTGAGTTATGATCAAAAAACGCGGCGATAATTTGAAATTAATGCCATTTGGTAACTATTAGTCGTATGACAGAATTTTTAACATTGGAAGGTAGCTTCATTAAAACTCTATCGAATAGCTGTATTATTTTATTAAAGTTGCCGTTCAAAAGATGCATAAAATACATTTTGGCGTTTTAACGCAGGAATTGTTTACTGTAATGGATGAAGAAGACTACGCTAAAAGGCAGCTAAGTATACCTTAGCCGCGCTATAGTTATGTATTTGATCATAACTGCATGCAGTATTTGCTTGATATCTGACATTTTCATAGCTAAAACAGGGTTAATGCACTTTAACTATGTTATAGCTTAGGATTTATTAAAAAAAATATTTTTTTGAGAGATTTTATCATGAAATACATGACTAAATTGCAGCTAAATGCAAAACCTTTATCATTAACCGCTTTTTTGTCTAGTATTCATTATGAAATATTGTAGGAATCTCTACCAAAATAACTTTATGTACTAAATTAAAATAAAGTTTACATTAAAGTAAATCATTTATTATTCAAACTTTATGTACGAAACCCATTGGTATATAAGAAAATTAGGTGTATAATATTATTCTAATGAAATCTTTCAGTAATGTAGCACTTTTTAATATCAAATTGACTTTATAAAAGGGATAATGTACCTATCTACCTACCATGATTCGTGGATTTATAAAATATTTCGGCACAGTACCATGCTGTTTGACATCCTCAGTCTGTGACCGAGGGGGCCTTCGGCTGTGAGACAGAAGGCTGCAACTTTGATTTCTGTCACTAGACATAATTATGTTTGTATGATTGGCCATAGAAATCAAAGTTGTCCAGCAGCGCGATTTCTCGATGAATTTAACAAAGGCCTTTAATTTTGGATGCCTGAGGGTGGCACAGGACTGGAATAAATGGCAAAAACAGAGACAGGCCTACACTCAAAATTGAAATGATGATGATCTGCATATAATATATTTGTCTCACTGGCTTAAAATTCGACTTGTAATTCGGAAAAAATACTCATAAAGTGAGAAAAGCGAGCCGAATTTTACCAAAACAATAATGCAACATTGTGATACTTGTTTTTACTTATGAAACTCAAAGAAAAGGCTCCCAGTTCTTATGCTGCGGTAAAAAAAGATCAATTTGATCTCAAAATACTCATAAAGAGGTGGTTTGCGAGCCAAACCACCTTCATATCAAGCGAACGAAGCGACCTTCTTGGTCCCTTGAACGGTGGGCCGTATTTTTTGAAACCAATGCAAAACAGTCACTTAATTTAGCTCAATGAAATGAATGAATAGCTGCTTGTCTGTTTTCACTCTGCGATCAAACATAAGTTACTTAATTTTCTCGCAGAATACCTACATTATAAATCAACTTAATTTTGGTTACGGTACTCTAAGAAAAAGGTTCCATTTCTGATTACCTATTCTACTGAAAGAAAAAGGTTTTTATTTCTGCGGTCAGACATACGAGTAGCAAAATATATAAACGAGTATTACGCTAATCGCATCGCTCTTCAAAAAGTTTCAATACAAAATTAAAGCTGATTCCATCACTTCTTAAGGGTTGTTTTGAAAATCGTGTGTTTTGCATTTTGCGATATCGGAGTTTCAAGCAAACCGTTTTACGCATTAAAAGTTTTATACAAACGTTTACCTCACTTTTTAACCCTTTAGTAGGGGTTCAAGTATGATAAACTCAGCCTTGGTGGGTGGTTTTACTTTAAATGGAAGCTACCTTTCAAATTTCAGCTATCTAGCTTCAGCGGTTTCGGCATGGCATTGTCGGTGACATTGTCGGTGTCTAAATCGACTATAATATAGTATTATAAAAATTTTATGGTAATTTCCTGTGTGTTATGTTAATAAAGTATTCAATAAAAAAATTATATGTGGGATAAAACGTTAGATTTAAATAAATAATTATTTTGACCGTCAATTATAAAAAACATGTTCAAAACGGCGGATGGAGACTCGCCAACTCACATTGAAGGAACAAAATCAAGAGGTCTGGTAAGACGGCCGGTACTAAAACGTCACGGACAGGCCGCAGCGCGAAAGCAGATAACTGTATTTTAGTTATGGAGAGCAGTGTAGCTGTGTTATAGTGTAGCAATTCTATCAAAATAAATTGTATTTTACAAACGAACCTGCAGATAGTGACTTTGAAGTGTAATATAATTATGTTAAAATTAATGAAAATAAAAGATTAAACAGTAGTTAAGTGATTTTAACTGCGTTTAAGCATAGTATTTACCTGTTAACCCCTTTTAAGACTAGTACGGCGATTAATATAAAAATAATAAACCAGGGCTTAAACATAGTTACGGGGTCTTAGCCACGTTTAAGACAAGTTAAATTGGATAACGTTTTTTTAGTTTTGTATCCATCGGGCTGGTTTCAATATGATGGAGCAGTTAAAGAATGATTGCCGTTTTATAAGTAAGTAATGCTATTTAACTGTGTTTTAGCATTGTAATTTTAAAAATAAGTGTTATTTAGCCACGTTTTTACTTTTGCTATCTCGAAAACTAGAAGCGATAGGACTACAGTTCTTAGACAGGTCGATAGAGAATTTTGAGCTCTATAAGATGGCATTTAAAAGTGAAAAATGACCATATGTCACTTAACGGCATTTTAGCTTGAGGACGGCAGTATAGGAGATAGCGTTCATTTACATTGTCCAATAGCTCCAAGTAGTGTCCGAGCGAATATTAGTTTATAATGCGATTCCCAAAATATACTCTCCCCCAAGAAGGGGTGGAATAATTTTCGGCCTTTAATTAATTCGATTTGGTTTTAATTAACGAACGCCAATTTCAATGAAAAAAGTCTCCAAAGGATTTCTGATTACGAGCCGGCGAGGTTTCTTTTAAATTAGTCTCGTGACGTCATCGCTGAATATTTTTAAACCATCATCCTAAAAGTTATGAATGTCTTTAGAAAATTTCTCAAAGCAATAATTCTAATACTACTAAGGTTTTAATTTAAATAATGATTCAAGTTTATGAAATGAAATTATGATCACGACTGTATACCCAAGGTGCGGTAGACATATTCTTTCAGATTATTTTTTAGCATTCTTTGATCCTTTGGAAGATGTATATTGGGGTAGTCAGAGGTATGTCCAAACACATTATTTGATACATGTCTTTTTTTTGCAATGTTAACATTCCATACATGACAGGTTGCAAGCCCATCGACGCTACAAAAAAGCTAACTGGTTTCCTCACGATGTTTTCCTCCACTGTTTAGAGCATGTGATAAAGCGCATATAAACTTTTTGAAACGAATCCATTGATGCACGGAACGATCGACCTCGACCTCGACCTCGCGACCCTCGGAACGAAAGTCGAGGCACTAATCCACTCGGCCATCACGGCTCGATTCTGAAACTGGATAATAAGACAGAATTCACGCAACGGTCGAAATATACGACATTACTATCGTAGACTGGCGTAGGGGGGCGCCACCTCCGCACACATGACCAAGATGCACACACAACTCACACTACCAAAGGGTAGGCTTTATTCTCATTCGGTAAACTGAGATGCACTATCCTAATTATTGAGAGGCCAAGCAATGGCCGCTTCTATTGTTCGGACACAGCAAATAGTGAATCTTATCGTTACAATCTGCGGTTTAGAATGGTATATTGGTTTTGTTTGTATGATCGCAATATCCTGGGCCTTTGGAGTTTAATGAAGTAGAGATAATGTTGGGTGTTGTTAATGCGTATTGGGAAAATTACGTTTTAGTGGCATACAAGTTGTTTCATCATTACCTACTTGAAAAAAAAATAGATTACAAAATGTTATGTATAATTCTTGCTGCATTAATAACCTTCTTGTGGTGCCTGTATTCTTAAAATTTGATTAGAAAAACAATGTTTTTACAAAAAACTGTTTTTGTCTGACCGTACTTCCTTTGAAAATTAAAACTCTGATCAACATTTTCGATTTTAGCGGGATTCGAACTCGCGATGATACCTACAAGCGATCTTTAAGCTTGCTTCCAACCAACTCCCTTTTCCGTATATCCTCGCTCCGTATCCGTAACTTTACATTGTACACTTCATTGGTAAAAGGAAATTCAAATTCGACGGAAAGGCCTGAAATATTAGGATCTTTGAACCTCAGGTCGATATCGGCCTAATGTGGGCTAGGCTACCATTATTGGTAAATTAATTTGCACCAAAACGGCCTTCGGAGTATTCCAATCGAAATAGGTTAAATACATACAAGGACCTATTTGTTATAATATTAGTTATATTGTAGATAATTATATACATAATATAGGCATTTATTTTTCAAGCACTTCTAGCACTGATTGATTTACTATTTAGAATTAATGAACTGTTAATGAAAGAAGACGAGTAACAATGTTTTTTTAACCGGCTTAAAAAAAGGAGGTTATAAATTCGAATTATCGAATATCTTTTGCCACTTTTTAATTATTGTACCTATATTCATTAAGCTCCATATTTACTGGTAACGCTGTTGTTTTAATAAAAATTAAAAAATTAGTTTACAACAATTCATTATATTTAAGCAAAAACTCTCCCATTATTTATTTATTTAATACAACAGCCTTCAACTAAATAAATAGGCAACGTATAGTAGTTAAAGTTCATAATCATCTAACAAAGGAAGCGCGGACCTCAAAACATACACTTTCATCACTCCTCCATACCAAAAGACCGTCATAAAACAACCTCCTGAGCAAAAGATACTGGCGCACGCTAAATCTTCGATCATAATTCCATATTCGGACGTCGCCTAAACATAAATTCATAGGTGGTCGCACGCACGCATCGTAGCGTCAAATAAACTGGCAGTTTAATCAAAGCCATTAGACAAGTGACCTACGGCCAGCCTACCCTGACCCCTCACCCCGCCACCCTTCCTTAGCTCGAAAGTAGCAAGAGTTTGCCCATAACGACTAGTGTTCTGTGGTCCTTGGTCTATAGATTTAGAGATATGAATACAATTGACAATTAAGAAAGTAACCTGCGAAATCCAAGATGCACAACATACCTACGTCGAAAGCAGTTGTCACTTTCCTTAACTACCTATATTACCTTGAGTTACAGGAAAACTAGTAAGTAATAAAACAAAGGAGTTTCCAATCTTGTCCAAAGCCTTAATTGGCAGTGCTTCAGGTTCTCAGACGAAAAGCCAACATCTCTGCATAGTGATGGGGTCTATTAGGAATGGACGGCTTGCCTTTAACGCTTTGCTGGCTGTTGACCAACACTAGCCCATGCGTTCTTAATAAAGATGGTGGCAGCATGTTTTGGCGGAGTTTCGAAGGAAACTTACGATAAAGCCTACTAGCGTTTGAGCCAAAATTGTAATGCCTGTTGGGGAATAGTGTTAAGATGTAAATATGATGGTGTTGATGCATAATAATAGTTACTTTACTGTTTCTACAAGATATTGTGATCCGATAAAATCCTTTGTCTAGTATTGTTTAGTATTGTTGTGCTTTTTTATGAACTACAGTCAAAATTTATATATTTTGTATCCAAATTTCACAATAATAAATTGATTTATCACCACTCAGTCCCTACTCATCTCAATCATACAAAGTCTAGATTATCCAAGACCTGTTCCTGACCACAAGTCTGTATCCAGATTGTTAGGTACATATTTTATGCTTACAAATTGCATGGCCATCTAATTAGAAGCATTAATCTTTGTCCATAACCACAAGACCGGCTACTAAAACGGCTATGCACTGCATTACGCATCGCCTAGACGGAAAATGGATGGCATTGCCGTACATCGAACGTAATTTGGCTACTGGCCCTTTCAAATTGCTTAATACAAATGTGGTGTTGATAGAAAATGTCAAAAGTTACCGTAGACTAAAATATACTGCCTATGAACATTATATAATCTGTGCTATGATGTAGACATAGACAATTCAGTCAATTGTACAGTGTATATAATATAACGGGGCCCTAACTTAGAAAAACAATAATATATTTTTAAATACTTAGATAAAAAAAAATACTTAGATATAATTATAAAACATAGTTTAAGTCAAAATTAGTAACAAAGTAAACAAAATAGCATAGTAGTTATACTCATGTTATTTAAGTTGAGGAAATAAAAAGGCTTTTTATTATTATTTATTTATTATATAATATAACGATTGAAACAAAAACGAAATTCAGGTACCGCACAAGATACAGACCACCTGACTATAGGTAGAAGCCTAAAGGCTTTTTCGGCATAAGGTGTTCAAACATTATTGATCCTTTTAGTTCCAAATCTGGAAGTTGGTACCGCCCGTCAAATTGGATAAGCCGGCTGACTCACACTAATGACATAGACGTCCCGTCGTCGAGATCAGAAATTCCCAAACACTCATGCGCTTAGACGCCCATTCCTGGCATTTATCAACGCAATGTTGCACTGTCCGATACAAGACCCGTAATGTATACCGTCCAGCAATATATCTCATCCCAACCCCCGCTTAAATTATTCAGGGGAGGGTAATCTTATTACATTTACATATTAATCAACGGATTTTAATTATACCCCCCTCCCCGCAAGCTAGCTTGATAATTTGCTTTCGAAATGCGACTTGCCTTGATTGAGGGCATGCTTGTGTGGGTGACTGTAGTGTTCATAATTTGTTTGTGTTCACGATTTAGTATTCAAACTTGACGAACTGCTAATGTGCTCTGTCGAGCGAGATTTTACTTACGGATAAGTTTCGGACTCGGTACATTACCTGAAATGAACAGAAGAATTTATTAAAAACAGTATCAATATATAAATATATAAAACAGTATAAATCATGATACAAGAAATAATACAGCATATTTTTTTACCAATGGCTCTAACACTCACCTTTTTAATGATAACAGTAGTAGGTAATTTAAAACAACTAACTCTTTTTTTGATCTTAGAATAACAAAAAAAGGAACAATCTTTTTGGAGACAAAATGTTATTTTATTAGAGGTCTAGCCTAAAGTTTAAACTACTTAGATACGTAACTAAAAAGAGGGTAAACTAAATCAGTAGCAAAGGTACGAAACAAAAATACTTGCGTTCCTAAAGTGACCGATGGTAAGGCTATATCTGCTTACAAAGTACATGAGCATAATCAGAGTACTCATTTGTCGGTACATACCGGACGTTTCGGTTACACAACTTAGGATAGCACACAGTAGCGCAACTTCGAATGAATACTTTTAAACTCTCATAAAAGACTTTATCAACAACGAGGCTTTAGATAATGTTTTTTTCTTATTACTTGAGAGCAATAAGAAAAAAACATAAAAAAACACAACATAATAACAAATTTTGATCATCGGAGCTATGAACAGAAATGCATTTTTTTTCCGTCAATAATATACCTATTTTGATAAATGAAATTGAAGTCGATTTAATGAAAAAATTAACTTTGCCACTTGTTTATTCTATTAATAGTTACTCTACATTTTATTCCACACAATCAATGCTTACCCACATAATCAAGCCATTCAAGTTCTATTAAAGAAGATGCCTAGAAAATAATCTTTGGCCCACGCAACAATCCCAATACCTTTTTATCTTGATACGTTTTATCATGAGTTACTACACAGCTGAGTTGTTCTCGCTACTGTGGCATTCGGACGCGATATGGGCGGAGCTCGCAGTAAACCATCGAAGAAATATTACAAAGCTACCATCTACCAGTGTAGCCCGGGGGCAGCTATTAATAAGTATGTTAATAAAGAATGTTCGATGCGTGGTGTGAATGTACCTTTTTTATTAAGCTCGTATGTACAACGCGAATGCAAGTGTTTTAGGGATACAAAGCATGTAACTTACCAAGTAGACTATACTTTATCATCTTTACATAAATATTTTCAAATAGAAACTATCGAATAGACTTTCAAAACTGTCGATTATTAGTCATTCACCTAACTGAGCTGAGGAAAAATACTATGCATGAAAAATATCAAAATCTGTTATTGTGATTCAGAGAACCATTACAAACAAAGGAGCCAAACTAAACTAAGGAATATGACTTTATTCTGAAGAATAAAGACGATATCTATGCATTTACATTTATTGTTTTGCCAAGTCGCAAAAAACAGACGAAACTTACTTTTTAGTAAGCAAAGTTATTTATCTCATAATTATATATTATATTTGTTAATTTAGCTAATATAGAAAAGTTTGTTATTAAGATAAAATCATCTTTATGGATAATCGAAATCGATCTTAAGTTCTTGTTTTAATAAGCAAGGAACAATCCAAACAGATTGATGATGAGATTATTATTTAAATTAGGGGAGGATGGGGCTAGCTGCATACTAGTAAACCACAAATAAACATTATTTTCTTTGATACATTTCTTATATTATTATTGATATTTTAAATCTATTTCATTTCATTAAAATTAATCACCATGTATAAAGCTAGGCCCTAAACCGAATTTGTTGTCCTGGTTCTTCATGGTATTGTTCACATAGAAACTGGAATAGATTATTATAGCTCTAGAAATATTTCAAATGTGATCGCCGAAGATCTACTAAAAAGTAAGCTGGTACCTATTCAATATTGGCTAATCTGGTGACAGATAGTTTTTGACTTGACTTGGCACATTATTGATACATTATTAAGTATTGGTTAATTAAAATCAGTGCAGTTTCACGTTTCAGTTTTATTTAAGTTATTGTATTTAAATAATAGAAAGATTTTTAATTTTTTCTGACTTCAATATGAAAAGTGAAGCAATGAGCATTTTTAGGGACGTTATATTAATAAAATACTCATTTCAAAATTTAATCGATAATTTAAAAGTCCACAATGGACTACACTAGCTCACAATAGAGAGGAGTGGAAAGAAGGAAGGGAGGCCTTTGCCCTGCAGTGGGATGATACAGGCTCCTAATAATAATAATAATAATAATAATTTAAAAGTGACTAATTTAAATTATTAGAAGTACTTACAAGTCAAAAACCTGTTTTTTTTTCTTCTTCCTTATTGAGGATGATAATCTCAACCGAAGCTAGTCTAGTTTATTATGAAATACAAGGATATGTAGAGGTTTCATATAAACTTTAAAAAGTCGTATATCTAAACTAAACTTTACCTAAGGATTCATCTTTCCCCAACTTCCCCCAAATGCAATCCCATAATGGCGCCACGTCCTTATTAAACGCTTGCATCATGCGAAGATAAATGCATCTCGAAATTAATTAATAAAATCGCATCCTTTAGTGTGCAGCCGAGTCAAAAAGAACAAGAAGTTTGGTTACCTGATTGGTCATGATAGGTATTTTGATTATAATCTTAATAATTAAATAATTTTAATCTTAAACGAAAATGATACTATAATCCGTTAATTTATTAGATGATTAGCTTTTTAGGTGTAGAATATTCGTATAAGTACCTATACCTACATTATAAGTTTATAATAAGCTTATGATAATAAATAGCATGTGACCTCTAGAAACGATAGAAGTAAATAAAAAACAAAAAAAGCTTATTACTTTTAAACTGTTAATGTCTGTTATAAAAGCCTACTTGTACCAAAATATACTTAAAAAAATATGGGATTGGCTGAAATTGTAGTCGTACTCAGTAAACACAAAAACTTTCTAGAATAAGATATACACAAACTAAGCCAAGAACATCATTTTGATGAAGAATCTTCCCACAGAGTGATTTTAATCTTCATCTAATATTAATTCGTAGAATTTAATTAAACAAGCGACGCAGTGCGAAGCGATCTGCACTTTGCATAGATAACTATCGATCGATTTCAATCGAGATCGATGGATTAGCTACTGGCTTTCAAAACAATATAATGTGTGTTTGAAAGTATCTTACTGAAATTATGAACTAGAAATTGCTCCAATGAACAGTTTTATAACGATAGTAAATCTTCAGAGTGTCTTCACCAAAATGGCACTACATTAGAGACAGAGTAGACATAAGCTTACCTACAGAGAGTAAAAATAAATGTCAAAATTGCCCCCACAACTTACGGAGAAATCGGTAAGCCTATATAAAAACTAACTGCGCTTGCGGTGAATAGTTCCTGTACCCATGGGAATACCGGGATCAAAAGTAGCCTATTTTTTAATTCAGGGTATAAGCAATCCTGGTACCAAATTTCATTCAAGTCCGTCCAGCTGTTTGAGCGTGAAAGAGACTGCTTTTTATAAGAGTTGTATGTTAACTTGTCATTGGAACCGTATCTTCACCGGACTATGGCGAGGGCAGAAGGCTCTACGCCAGAATTCGCCCACTGATTACTTTGATATCATTTTTCTAATTTGTAGCTATTTCTGTGGGAAGTTCTTCTACCAACGTTGCAATTAGTGTTCCACACGAAGAGACCTAGGTATCCTAATTACCTGTCAATTGAAAGAAACAATGTGAGCAGCCTACCCTCACATTATAAATGTAGGTTAGATTATTGACGCCACATCCGACTGACACTAATGAGGTAATTTGATAATTATCAATGCGAAAGTAACGTCTAGTTGCTGAGGCGTGAAGTTTTCTGACTTCTTTTTAACCCCCGACCAAAACGAGAGGAATAATAAGTTTGAGGTTTGTGTGCCTCGTGGCATCGTAGATCCCAAATGGATGAACCGATTTAAATTTAGTTTTTTGGTAGAAATGTGACTTGATCAAGAGTGTTCAACCATTTTTGGAAAAATCAGACCAGCTGTTTCCAAGATAATCTGTTTTTTTTTTCAATTTGAAAGGATCCCTTGCTTTCGGTTGAAACAAATGTTTGAACTCAAATCTTAAAATTAGAAGCACCGATTATTTTTCATTTATAATGAAATACCTAAGTGTGGTTTACATAATTAGGTAATCTGGATTGGATACTGAATTAATAAGGTTAGAAATACGTGGCTTGATTACTCTGCTACACCAAGTTCTAAGCAAGTTAGGTAACTTATAAATAAGTAATAATAAGGTAATGTTTATCAGAACTGTGATCATAAACTCGATTAATTAGCACAGTCGCTATTATAATTAACAATGTCGAGAGTATTAGATATTAATGTAGATGGACATAAGGTGTAGTAGAGGTAGACCAAAGAAAAGATGGATGAGTTTTGTGAGAGATAACATGTAACATGTAACAGTAAGAAAGAAGTGCCGAGATGATGTCTGAGAGAAGGAGATGCTAGAAGAATACACCTAAAAATTAGGTGTGTTTATATTATTGCAATTCCATTACTTACTGATTCATAAGTAAACTAACTGGCTTAATTACTGAGAGGTAAAAAAAAATCAACACAAAATTTTAAATGTAGGTATTTATGTACGTAAAGCAGAAGTTTGTTTGTTTGAAAACTAGTCGGATTAGACCCTTGGAGTCCCCTGGAGTCGAGCAAAAATAAAGATGTATACGCCAGCTACAACAAGTATTTTACTATACATAGCTGCTTATGTTATTGCTGTAATTTAATCTCATTTAGTGATATGAAAGCCGATAATAATAGTCTCTAAATAGATCGGGAGCGTGCACTTTTAATTTATACATAATTAAATTTCAAAAATATTTATATCATTTGTTTCAGGTGATATTAGTTAGATACACACAAAACGCTATCGCATATCACATTAAGCCATTATTTGCTTATTTTTCACACGAAATAATACAATTAAATGCCAAATCAGGCTATAATAGAGTTTGGATTCGAAAAACGCTTTCCTTAGTCTTAGAGCTCTATCCCATCTATGCGATACAACGCGCGTAACCTGCCGCATCTTATCGTGTATCAAAAACGCGCTTAATATTAAGGTACATGCCGATCCGCCGCGCATCTTTCATGTAGGTGAGTTGTGGTAGTGGTTTTTAGTTAAAACTATTTTCGCACATAAGTTTAAGTGTGTCTTCAAGATATTATGTTCTCAGCAATTTAAGTTATTGTATCTTTCAATGAAGATTTTAAGAATTTAGTAAGTGAAAGATATTCACAAATATTTTCAATACTTTCAGGAGAACTCTAAGCCACGTATAAATAAATCATAATTACAATAATTTACATTGCAATTTCTCAAAGCATAATACTCGATTGATATAAAATTATTCAAGGCATTTGACAAGCAAAATGTTTATTAATCACATAATAACATCGTTTAATACTTAATAGCATAATCGAAAAGAAACGGGCTCCCGGTCTATGAAGCGGGTCCATGGAAGCCAGAACACAGATCTAAACAATCTGGAAATGATTAGGTAGGTACTTAAAACTTAAAACTAAAAAGTTATTAAGTAGGTACTTTTTACAATCTTGCTCTATTATTCTATGTATAATAAAATGTAATGTATTTAAAAAAAAGTAGAGTTCGCTTTTAGCGATAGGGACCGTTGTACTTTTTATTTTATATCTGTAATATGATATAATTTATGTACTATTATGTATTATGTAAGTGTTTTCTATTAATTCTTTAATAATTTCTGCTTTTATTGCGGTTAAAAACTGCTGTGTGAAACTTCAGCAATTTTTTTATGTTTAGCTGTTATTTTAGCATGGCTTTAAAGTCATTTTTTCCTTCACTTTCTTGTCAATGAAAAAAAACGACAATAGATTGTACTCTAGGTTACGAAGAAGCTACGTTATTAAAATTTCTGATTATGTCCATACTTTAAAGATTACTTATATTTGAAGTGCTATTAAAATCATTATTGAAATCATCTTTTGATAAGTACATTTATTTTGAGTGAAAGACAGATATTTTTTTTTGTTGAGATTCGGTTGAAGTATTCACCCTAATGTTATTTCAAAACAGTCCATAGTTATTACAATGTTTTGCGTTTGAGTAAGAATATTCTAGACTTCGCATCACCGACTTAAAAGGACCACCGGCCAATCCCATGAATCAGTTTCCCTCATAACATTATTCACAATAACCGCAACTCAAAGCGCTTCATTGCCTTTAACTCCTCGTCGCAACAATCTTACTTTAATTGCAAGCAACATAAATTATGGCGACTTATTACAATCCGCTCCCGTTCGATACACTGCCTCGAGGTGGTATTACGTGAACCGCATTCAATGTACCCTTGGTACCTTTACATTCGTACTAATGTTGGTGCGAATACACTTTCTCTCGAGTTCTTGAAAATCGGTATTTGACCAATTGAAATCAATTCGAAATTTGAAACTGACACGCAAAAAATGGCATTATGTTCAGGCAGGAAGTAGAAAATTCGTGTTCGGGACATATTAGACTATTATTTTTATTCGAATTCTCTTTATGAACAATCAAAAAGAATTTGAAATTCGAAATCGTTGACCGATAACATCGAAAGAGCACCAGATAGTATCATTTTAAAATTTCGAATTTGCAATTATACGAGTAGGTACTTACTTTAAAAACGTTGTGTCTAAAACTAAAATAGGTATAATTTTGTGGTGTTTTGAAACAGACATTTTGAGTTACGGAATAAGACGCCAGAGCACAGATTATTCATAGTCTTATTATCATAAAATTAACCGATAATAAATCATAGCTGTTCCAATTAAGTGTTGGCCGAGGAAACGCATTTACAAGTAAAGCAGAATACCTCAAAACTGGATACATTTTATTTTGTAAGCAAAAATAAAGGAAAATAGTTTTGGTCCCAATGTTTATTAGGATAAGTGTACCAAGAAGTCAAATAATGCTTAGAATAACATGAACACGACTGTAACCACAAGGTATAATACAGTCTCTCATATTACGAGGTATGATGATAATTTCTAAAGGCAAAGACGATTAATATCTAGTAGACAGACAAAGGCTATACAAAAAATCGTAACCCGTACCAGATAGCCTGGAAACTTTAAAACATCAATTTTATCCAAGAAATTTCAATTACTTTCTAGTTAAAATTACCTAAAATTTTTTTATATTGAATATTGTTGCTACCTACTACTAAGTATTAAGTTTCTTGGATAAAATTGATGTTTTAAAGTTTCCAGGCTATCTGGTACTGCGGGATCAGGGTTACGATTTTGTGTATGGCCTTTGTCTGTCTTCTAGATATTAATCGTCTTTGCTATAGGTCAGATGAGATGATTGCAGATATAAGCATATTTGAATCAGTTTTACAAAAACACTACAAAATCATGCAAAAATGTTAATGATAGCTGAATAATGAGCTGAAGTAAGAATTTTCACAGATACTTGGGTAGTTAATATTTTTCTTAGATCATCGCAGACCTTTAATAGACTATCTTGTGCTCTTAGGTTAGATATTGCTATGTTTTATTGGTATAAAAATTAAGAGAGTGAGGTGGGTCGATAAAGTTTACGTCGCGACAATTAATGGGATTAGCAATGACACAAACTTAGGGATGCCTATACCCTGCAGGGTAAAATCGGTGATGATTGACTGGCTCTTAACTGGAGCTTGAGTAAGCTATTTAAATTTAAGTGGATGGAAAAAGCTAGCATTAAGCTTCACCAAATGCTAGTTTCAAAAGGATCCCCTTTTGAAACAATCATTGCTTCACATCTTGTTTGTTGACTGATTTCCTGCTGTCGGTCACGAAGAAATATAAAAAACTTAGTTTTTAGGAAGTGTAATCCTGGAGGACTATAGATTTTTAAATTTAAAATAGAATAGAAAAAAGTTTATTTTGTGACTTAATAAAATAGAGCAAAATATAAAATAACTAAATTTAAACACAAAATAGGTCTCCTCAGCGTGTGCTGCAGCAGCAGAGAGCGCTTGTATTCTGTGACGCCGCGGGGTTCGTGATTTAAATGATGATAATGACCTAAAGGAATTGTTATAGGTATAACCAGCGCCGATTTCCACCAGTTTCTTACACAAACGCGTTAGCACGGTGTGTGAACTACTACGGAACGCGGAAAAACTTCTCATTTTGCAGTTAATGCCTCTTTGTGTAGTAAGTAGCTGTAATCATGCAGTGTGGATATAATAATGAGCTGTAATAACAATGTTTTGCAAGAAAGTTTGTGTTTTGTTTCAAAAATATTACACCGATTTTTCTTTGTCAAATTAATTGTAAAAACGTATGGTCTTATTCATAAAGATTTTTTAATTTAATATAGATTTAAAATATGTTTTTTTCTCGTTACTCTTATGTTAATGAAAAGAGACAGCGATTTAGTACCTGTTTTAGCTAATACAGATTTACTGAACCAATATGCGTATGGGGGTTAATTTTAAGTCCCACATGGATTACCAAAATACGATGAAATGGCGTATTAAAGAGCGCGCGATTTATTAGAATAGAATAGAAAAAGTTTTTATTTTCCATCAACATAAAATACTTCACACAATAGGTTGGTATTTAAAATACAAGTAAAAAATGACCTTCCTTAGTCTTTAATTATGCATTAATCACAAAGAAACAAGCACCAACTTATGAACTTTTTTACTTGCATAAATTATGAAGTTACTCAAAAAGTAGTAAGAAAAAATATACCTATTAGGTATCCTTTGTTTTGACATTTCTGATCACGTGACCATTTCTTATCATTATCAAAAATGCCTATTCCGATAATATTATTTTTGTGGTTATATTCTAAAGCCCTTAGCTTAATGGTTATTAAATCTGTTACTATCTCTTTTCATTGACTTATGAGTGACATAAAAAAAAACATTCTTTTAATTTATATTGAATTGAGAAATCTATATGAATAAGACCATTGTATAGGTAGAAACGAAACGAGAGAGATTGTTCTCTAAAAGTTGGAAACAATAATTTAACGTAAACTAAACTAATTTTTAACACACTGTCTATAGATAGGATAGGTCAAGAGAGAGACACAGATTTTTTTTTTGTAAATAGATGTCAAAAGCAAAAATCCTAATTCACGCTTTTTTGTACAATTTTATTCATAAAAATACCTAAAAAGATAGTTTTCCCGGCGGAGCAGCGCGAACTCGATCCCGGTAATGATCTAATTACTTTGATTAATGATACACATTTATATCCTTCGTAAATGTACACTTTCTATCTCGACGTCAAGGCATTTGATACGATGTAAAAATACATGGAGTTGGCTGTCAAAACTCGAACATTTTACTAAAGACAGTATTGAACAATAAAGTTACACATTTTACCCATTAATTTATACATTTATTAGATAACGCTCATGGCGAAGCTTGCTAAGACGTTCTTGATAGATCGTTGAAGTTAAGCAACATTCTGAGCGGTCACTACTTGGATGGGTGACCACAAGTGGCATTATCAGCTGTGCGCTTCCGTGGTTGGGAGTTGGGAGGGCACGTTAAATTGTCGGTCCCGGTTTTTAGAGTCGCTAAGCCATGACGGAGGGCTTTAGGCGGCCTAAAAACTCCGTCAACAGAGTTGGATATACTTGCTCATAAAACTTACTTTATTAGATAACTTTAGTTAGACTGTTTGTGGTTCATTTGCCTACCAATTTAGCCAAGCAGTTGGTTTGAAAAGTCAATAAATCAATATCTAAAAACTATTCTTATTGAGCCATTTGTACCGAACGTTGTTAGATCTAGCGATAATATCTGATATTATCAAATGTTTCAAAATTAATTCTTTATCGCTACTCTCTTATTACAGACGGTAAGTGTGCATTTTAATTATATAGAAGGGTGAAGAAAACTAGCGCAGCCCGAGGCAAGAGACCGGCAAACTGGAGACTTGACCAAAACCATGTTATTAAAGTTTAGAATGGGATGATAGCGAATATATTACTCACTCATAATACTAAATGTTAAATCTACTTTTAACTTTTTAGAAAACGGATATTTGTAAATGTTATTAAGGTAAAATTATAAAGTTTTCAAAACTTTGAGAGAAAAAAAAAAACGTTTTAAACCTTTTTAAATTTTTTTTAAGAAAAGTTGTTCTCTTTTGTGTGTGTTCGTTTTTAGTGTAGAAAAAAATGTTAGAAATTAATAACGGATTACTTTTAATACTTTCAGTTTGATTATTTAACATGTTCAATTGAGTTAATAAGATTATGGTGTATATTAAGTACTCGCTATAGAGTATTTTGCCTTGAAATTGCCGTTTTGTACCACACAAACCTGTACAGAAAACGGCAATTTCATACTATAGCTAAAGACTATAAACATTTTCTATAATATTTTTAACTTGTCTTTTACATAAAATAGAATAAAGTTTTATTTTTATAATTACAGCAGGTATATAAAAGAATACATATAATATTGAAAATCGAGTGCAAATAAGGCTACCCCTCAGCATGTGCACCAACAATACTAGAAGATTTTGGCTGAAAACCAGCGCTCCAACAGCCAATGGCGCCAACATTTTATTTAAAGTATTAAAAGTGCTCCAAGTCCGAAGTTTTCGCGCCACATTACAAACTCTGGTGATTATGAGTCGCCAGTTAATAATCGTCTGGACTCTGGTGATATTTATTACCTCTGCACACTAATTATCAGGAATTTTGATACTTGAGTTATTGGCCAGACTAATTATATTTAATTAGGAGTATAATTGCAAGGGAGCTTAGAAGTAATAATTCATATCTTAAGGAGTTTGAAGTTTTAATTTTTTAATTGTATGCATTGAGGTATATTTGAAATTAGTTTTGATATTGAACGAAGTTTAACTGTTTAAAAAATTACAATGATTTAACTGTAAGAAAATCAAAAGAAAGTAAAATAGTATTATGCATCTAAAATAATTACAAAATAAATATAA
This sequence comes from Xanthorhoe designata, assembly GCA_963582015.1. NCBI lineage: Eukaryota > Metazoa > Arthropoda > Insecta > Lepidoptera > Geometridae > Xanthorhoe > Xanthorhoe designata. The sequence continues at coordinate 9,067,641 of OY757044.1, read as the reverse complement.
ATAAATAAATAAATATCCTTGGACATTTCACACGGCGTCATCTAGTCCCAAGCTAAGCAATTTAATACTTGTGTTATGGTAACCAGATGACTGATAAACTACATAGATACATTTTTTTTTGTAAATACATACATATTATACATAGAAAACACCCAGACACGAAACAAATATTTGCAGATCATGCAAACATTTGTCCCGCAGCGGGGATCGAACCCGCAACCTCTGCGTCTCAGGCGGGCTTTCGCCCACTGCGCCACAGAGGTTGTCGTCGATATAGTCGGTCGATATAGTTGTTTGTTTATTGAAATTGTGTGTTTTTTTTGTGTTAAAACTCATACCAGCTAAGTAGATTTAATAGGTAAGTATGAAAGAACATTCATAAATGGTCGATAAAAGTTATAATTTTAATTTAGTGTATTGTATTTAGAGACTGTTATAAAAATTCCGATAAATGTAAATAATTTTTGAGTAAGTATCTTTTAATAAAATAATCTGAGGCCCTAGCCATGTTACATTTCGACAATCGCTTTCGATTAGAAACTAAAAAAAATGTATAGGAATTGACATTCGATGACGAAAACTCGAGCGATTAGAAATTACAAATCAAAGGTGTAGCGATGATAGAAATCGAATCGCTTCATAGCGAATGCCGGTTGGCTAGGCCCTCTGAATGTTATATTCAGATTATTATTCTATTATATTCTATAATTGACAGTAGTAATTTGTTAAAATGTGATGTAGACGCGCTTTTGGTAAGTAATACTTTATTATTAGTAATTTCAAAATGTATGAAAATAATAATAAAGCATTGCCAAAAGCGTTCACTGTATTTCTACACAACACTGGCCTTACCTGGAATCGTATCTATAAGTAAGTAGTATATTTTACTTTTTTTGTAGTATATTGTAATTTTATTAATTGGAGCTACGGAATATTATGTGCCTTGTAAAAAACTCGGAAAAGGAATCCAATAATGAACAAAATTGATTGGTTATGGATGAGATGATAGGTCAATATGAACCAAATAAATAAATATTCTTGGACATTTTACACAGCGTCATCTAGTCCCAAGCTAAGCAACTTAATGTTTGTGTTATGGTAACCAGATGGCTGATAAACTACTTATATTTGCAAAAATAAAATGTATTTTATTTTTGTAAATATATTATGTATTATAGATAGAAAAACACCTGGACCCGGAACAAATATCTGTAAAACATAAAAACATTTGTCCCGCGGCAGGGATCGAACCGCAACCTCTGTGTTTCAGGCGGGTCTTCACCCACTGCCACTCAGGTCGTCATAATAAACAACATCGTATTTATTAACCGATTCTTCATGATTAGACCACTGATAGGTAATTAAATACCAAGGAATATAAACACCGCTGTTAAGATGCGGTCATATTCAAAAGGACTTTGAGAACCTGCTCGTCGATACCTTGGAAGAACCATTGATACAAAGAACAACGACCTTACCTCGATTCACTCTTCGATCCTTCAACGTCCTTCGCCGAATATTCCTTTTTTTAATTTCCTGCGTTCACGTGTCACGGGTTTCAAAAAACTATTGCACATAGCTCAGCCGGTAATACAAAGCAATCTAAATTGGAAAATAGGCAACGAGCAGTGTATGCTTACCAAAAACGAACAAGTTGAATGCCACGCGATTAAAAAAAGAAGTCTGATGCCGATCGCACCGCGTGGGGTGGGACCGCTCCCCCCTTTTTTCCTATTTTTTTTCTTTTTTTTCGGGAGGTGGGCGAGGCACGGGTGCATGCAGCCGGCACCCACCTTTGTTTCGCATAAACAAATTAATTTCGGACGCTGTTTTTGATGGTTAATGTGTTCGAAAATTGGGATTTTTTCGTGCGGTGCCGATGGCGCGGAAAGAAAAGTTTAGATATGTTCAGGGTGCTCTTGACTTAAGCGCTCTTTGGCTTCCTATTTGTGATCGAGGGGGTGCGGTCCTTTGAAGTTTTTTTACGCATTTGACACAGTGGTGTATCGAAACATCTTGAAGTAGGTCAGTGTGTGAATGTCTGCTCTAAATAGCAAATTGCAAGGACCTATAAGCTGCAGGCTGGAGAAATGCTGTTGAATTGTAACTTGAAAAACTACTGGGATGAATGACATGGAAATCCGTTAGGTACATTTTTTAACATGAAAATTGCTGCTTGTTTTATCAACAAACGCACTATGAAAAAAGTAAAGTTTTGGTCTTAGAGAAAGCTCTAACTAAGGCCTTAAGTTTAAAAGAAAACTTTTAAGATAAAAAAGAAATATTCAACAAAGACATGTTTTTTTGTCTTTCCTGAAACTATGGCAATACTTCATAAAACTTCCTTGTTTGCAGTCGGTATATCCCTGCTTAGGGATAGCGTCATATCCACAAAGACAATTACAGTCACACAATAAAGTGACAGATAGAATCAGGTGATAATCAGCCACTTCTGTACACAGGAGGTAGGCCCCCTCTCATTAAGGGAGCGGGGTGGGCAGGACAATGCATGTTTGTACTGCTTTTTGCCCATTTTTTTCATTATTTCATTTCATTTCGCCCACCACCCACGCGTCCGCGCTAGCGATTGTGTGCCTCCGCTTTTTTATAATTCGTTACCTTTTTTATCGGTCGCTCCATTTTCAGAGGATGGGAGAGTGGGGTCTGCAGACGGGCGGGAAAACGACGCGTTTAAGACGCTTAGGCCTGATTTCAGCGTCCGAACTTCAGCGTTAACGTGTCTCAAGTGTTGAGTCAATACTAAATTTTTACAGATATGTTTGAAAATCTATTGAACCTCGCTAGCTCGTTCAAAAAATGCAAAAAGTGTATGATTTTTTTTAATGTCACAATATAATATTTAATGAAAAAAAGTAAGTAAGTTCGTATTAGCAAGTGGCCAACAATGAAGAAATACCGAAAAAGTTTAAGCCATGGTTATCCTATGTTGCAAAAAGTTAAAACATGTGGAATCGATGTTGTTTGTAAATGCGTCTTTCAATAAGATGATTCGAACAATTTTAGTTTAATTAAAGACTTTTGAATTTTAGGTCCTAAACTTTTATTTGCATATTCTTACTAAAATTATTAAGTGGCTATAATGAATGAATGAATTTTTTCTTACACCAACAATAGGAATACACAATTACCGTAAAAACCACTTAATCTTAGTATAATACACTTCATTAGCATTACTAGTAGCAGTTTGGATACATTTTTGTCATCTGACATTCTAAGTAAAGCTGTTTTTTCCGTTTCAACCCGCCCGTCTGTACACCCCACCACACACAGATGAGATAACCGCTCGATCTAAGTTCTGCATTACTCATATTGTAATGGGTTCTTTGTTGGAAGCTCGATCGTATTGACTTCAGTTAATTGACATTTGGAGATCCGTTTTGTAAACGCAAACGATTGTGGCCTGTTATTTTTATCTTTGAACGAAATGAAATGAAGAAACTAAATGTTTTGTAAAGGTATTGTTAACTGTCGGTATTTTATATGTTAAGTAAGTTCGTATGAGCAAGTGACCAACTCTGGTGACGGAGTTTTTAGACTGCCTGAAGGCCTCCGTCATGGCTTTACAACTTTAAAAGCCGGGACCGACAGCGCTCAGTTGATAATTCATTATTTGCTATTTTAATTTAATATAGTCCATGCATCTTTTTATTTCTTAACTATTACTAATACACATTTCTTCTAAATTTCTGCTCTTTCTTGAAGTCACACTAATAATTATAAAGGTGAAAGGTTGTGTGTGTATTTGTCACTCCTTCACGGAGAGGCCTATGCCCAGCAGTAAGTACAAAATGGTTGATGATAATGATGAATTATTTAAGCAAAAAAACGATAACAATTAAACAAAAGGGACAATTACCTACTACTATTTATTTAGTAACACCAGAGTCCAGGGATATTAAAACAATTAGATCAACTTAGCTAGCAATTATTATTTTTATTACACACCTACGTCAATCATAGTACCGCCCTAATTATCAGGCCTATGGTAAAAAATTCTAATTTAGAAACTGGAACACGTGATTTATTAAAATTTAAAAAGCGCAATCAGATTCGTAAAGTTGCTTCGCTAAAACAATTAAAATTAAAAAACGAACTCGATAATTTTCACAGTCCGTAAGTATTGGTAAAAAAGAGGACAGTCGGTAATGTACGTGATACCGCATTTTAATTCGTGTGTAATGTTGGGACAGAATAATAAAAAACATTTTTATTATTGTCTTTCATTTTTTAGTAATAAGTGCCAAAGCACAGGCTGTTCGTCAGCTTGCATATACATTCATGTTTATGGCAAGGAAGCTTTTAGCGATGGGACACGCAAGAAAAGTCTTAATCTTGGCAGAAAAAGTCTGCTGTTCAGTTAAGGTGCACTTGGTGGCCACCAAACTCTGTTTTCACATATTATAAGTTATTTTATTCGCAATCATAAAGTGGTAAGATCAGTGACAACTTCTATTGACACTTAATTTAATCATTTATTGTATACTACATATTATGTTATTTACAATTTCATTATATCAATTAAATTTTTCATTAATACAGAATTATGATTTTAATAATTCATAATAACGGTTAATGGTAAAAGTAATTAGGTTTTGCTGATATCACCAGTATGATGACATTTTAAATATGGAAATTATAGAAAAGTATTAGTTACAATAATATTATTATAGGTACATCGTGAAGCGAATCAGTCGTTGCGTTGGCCACCATTATAATTTTTAAAATAAGAAGATTATCTACATTCATATGTCAGGTCGTCCCAAAAATTTACCAAAACTGTGAAAAAAAAACTAAATTCTTGTGTTACAAAAATGCTTTAAAATGTTGGCATATAATTAAAACTAAATTTGGGCATTAGACGGGCAGAATCATGTGCTAATTGCAACAGGGCTACCAACAGTCGCGACGCGAGCCTGACAAACGACTTTGATCAATCACGTACGTCCTCAGTGGCCGGCCCTGGTCGCTGCGATGCCGGAGATTTATATTTGCAGCAACCCTAGCTAGGGTAGGCGTAGAGTAGTCAGCGTACAGAGCTTTTGCTCCCTAAGTCTAATAAACAAAAACAATCATATCTACTTTTGAAATTATCATGGTTAGGCACATGGGGCTAAACGTGCTCAAACTGTATTAAGATTGGACTGCTGAAAAAAAAGCTAGGCCGACATCACCAGGTTCTTGCCTGATTCTTTCCCTAGTGTAGGGAACATAGTCGGGAAAGTCAAAAACACAATGAATTTATGGTAAAACCCCAATCAATAAGAAAAAAATACTTTTTATCGTACTGAAATGCTATTTGTGATAAGCGTATAACTTGGGAACAGTTTAACAGACTTTGCAAACAATTTAGTAAGCTCAATACGAGTCCATTACTTTAATAATATTTACTTAAATATTTAATTTAGTACATTAAAAATGCTGTACAAATTAATAAAATTAAAATCATAATACATAATTATTAAAATAATAATAGAATAATCCTACTAAAATACTTTTATTACAGAGCCGCTTTGAGTTATTTTTTGTATTAAAAAGACATCAGTAAGTATATTCTCTAATATGATACATTAGTAAGTAATTATACGTGTCTTTAAGTTTATCCACTAAGCTTAGTCTCTGTTCCCAAACTATCTACTCTGTGCTTCCGAGGTGCCACAACCTATTTGCCGCTGTCAATAATATTTCATGCAATTTTCAGCTTTATTTCTTAGATGTTATGAGTGTTTATGAATTTATAACATGCTTTTATTTTTACTACTCGGTAGCATTTGGTGGAAGACGAATTTATCGCAGGCGTTTGAGCAGTTTGAGGAAGAAATTATGCGGACTAATACATTAAAATGGATTAGTTTGGGAAGTGAAAATCACGCTTGTTTTACGATTTATGTATGAGTTAAAATGTATTCGTTTACAATTTAATAAGTTGAGTCATTTGTGTGTTTATTTTTAGTCACATCTCGGAACGGCTTTACAGATTATAAAAGACACTTGTTTTTTCCATTTCATTTTGTATCTTTTACAATGTATTCAATAAGTCACCGTTTTTTTTAATAAGTACATAAAATAAGTTAATTCGTGTTCGTTAACTGATGGTGATGATTGTAATCTCTCTAAACTGATATTTTTTATAGTATTTTAATAGTTTTGCAATGGCAGTTAGATAAAATGAAATCGATTATTATCATCATTGGAATGGTGGTCATCGTTTATTTTTCTTCTATTTCTGTGCTCTTAACATTTTTACGAGCAAAACTATGAGATAGGTGATTCGCCCGGTGCCAAGTAGAAAATTTAAAGTTTAATGACACCGAAAAAACGTCCCGTTTTCACTATAACTTTTGTAATTTACAAGCCAATTAAAATAAAAAATGGCATGCACCCCACCGCCTCCCCTTTAATTATGATTTTTTGCATTTTTTAATGATAATACATTTTGCTTGACTGCGGTTTCGTCGTTTTTGCGGCGCGGTATCTTTGCTTTTCACACCGTGCAAATGGGGTGCTCTAACAAGTGTTTTTTTTTTTAATTTACGATAGTTTTCCTTTCTTACTTTAAAAAGAACTTTCGTTAGACAAGAATGGCCGATTGTTACACTATGAATGTAAGAAGAATTTTAAAGTAACTTTAGTTTTGATGATAGTGGATTTGTGTATACCTTGTCCAACATTTGTGGATCGTTTCATAACATCAAAGAACTTATAAAAAGATAAAAAACCGTATCGTCAGGCTTACCTGTTCAAAAGAGGCTGATACAAATTGCACCGCAATGGAGTCGCGGTCGACCCGATGCTACTCACAAAAAGTCAATGGTTAATGAAAAAACTACACGCAGTCAATATTTGATGAGAGCCAATTTAAATGTTCGTCCACTTGTAGACATCGCATAGTTCGATTCCGCCTGCGAGCGTGTGTGGGGGCGACCGACGCCCCGCCAATTTCCCCAAAAAAGAAAAAAGGAAGAAAATAAAAATGGCGAACGCGCGGCTGTGTGCGTGAAAAAAATGCAGATATAATGCAAGTAATAATAATAATAATGGGCAATCGGCCGCGCGCTCCACCCGCCACCACCCAATTTTCATTCAAATGTGTTTGGGTTTTTTTAACTTTTTTCTGAACACCGATATTTTTTCGGGATTTTCCATTAGCAATGCGACTGTCGGATAGTTCGTCGCGTTGTCCGGTGAATAAGTGTTTTGTCGGTTCTTTTTGTTCCGTGGACGCGATAGCAGATTTCATTAAAAGTTAAAACTTGCGGGGTTAGTGTTGATTATTCATATCTCACTAATTCTTTTTGAGATTTACATACCTATTTTCATTCAAAACATCTCTATCTCACTAGATTGTTCTAAACTGTCAAAAATATATCTTTTAAAAGTAGGCAAACTTGAGGATCTATAACGTCTTAAGACACTGTATCTTATCTCTATTTCTAGCTGAAATCCCGTCTCTTGTCTAGCAGCATGCTTCAATCCATTGATACATGTCGTGTACCCCTAAAGGAGGGATGCATCCCCTAAGTTCGCAAGGGGTTGATCCCCTGTCGACCCAGTTAACCACTTTGCGCGCGCTCTCACGGTCTTACTTTTCAAGTTCAACCTTGTTAGAAAAATGTTGTCTTGTGTCGTTTTTCTATGAACAGGGACGTTAATGTATGGATGCGGCTTTTATAGGCAAAAGTAGTGTGTACTAGAATTTGTTTTAAAGAACAATGAGATGGAAGAATAAGTGGCTACTTTTGTGAAATAAAATATAGGTCAATGTCGATACAGATACTTTTTTGATCAGCCCGGCAAATTGAATTTCAGTTTAGTGTCTCTGTAATTGGAAAATGGAAAATTAAAAATTGGAACACCGGAATAGGAACAGAAAAAGTGTGTTCCAGCACGCCGCGCGGACACGTACGACATGACATTCAATTTAAACTCGGACGACGGAGCACGCGTTCAATAATTAACATAATGTACTTTTTCTCCGTTTTTTCACTTCCCGTTTGACACTCCATCACTCACGGAAATTCCATTTTCAATGCTTGCTATATGAGGGGTGGAGCGGGTGGTCTTTGCATCGCACGATGGACGTACCGTTTTCGGGGGTGAGGTAGACGAAAAAAAGATTGTTAAAAAGGCTGCCCCCGCATCGGCTGTGTGTGCGTGCGTGCGGGTAAAAAAGCTCACTAATCGATACTATAGATTCTGAGGCAAGTAGGTTGCGCGGATGGCCCACCGATTGGTCTGGCTCGTGCCGCATTTTTTCGCCTAACGAAGCGGTGAATGTTAGTCTTTGGGCCTTTTTCTTTTTTAAAGGCCGATTGGTACTTGAGTTCACACTACGTCATGCGAGAGTTAAGGAGCGTAGCTTCGTAGCGCTACGACTGTGTCAACTTTGTTTTATACTTTGTGTTTAAGTTGCGTACATTTTGTTGTTTTTTGTTTGCGCTGTTTTGTAGAGGCGTTGGAGGTGATTAGTACGCAGTTTCTTCTTTACTAGATAAATTTTTTTTAGTAAGAAATCTCAAATAGAATAAAATTCATGAAATTAAATTGCAGTAAACAATATAAATTTTCAGCTAGGTTTAAAGTTTGTCATTCCCTAATTATTAATTTATTTAGTACTGACATGAATATAGGCAGGTATATATATTTTTTTCGGATTGAATTTTATGTTAAGTGGTCGGTGGGAGCTTTATAACTTCACCTGTCTTTGGCGAGGGCACATATCTCGTTCTTGGATAGATCTAGATATATTAAATTAAGTACCTACCTCATTCTTGAGGTTGATGGGCTCTTGCTGCGGCCGAGGCGGCGAGTGCCGACCCCCATCCGCGCCTTCCAGCATATCAGCCTCGCATCCCGATTCGTCTGAGAACAAACAAACATTATTGTACAATAATCATTCATATAGCTAAAATAGAGGAACTGTACTACAGGTTGATGTAAAATGAGATAGGTTGATATATTAAAAATAAATAACTCATTCAATTTGAAAGTTCTTTTTGATCTTAGTGGATTTTTCTTTTGCTTATTGTTGATAGATATTTGACTGCCAAATATACAAGCACACAGTATCTAAAAACATCACAGTAGCAAAAGTGGTAATAAGTACAGTGTTTGGATTAAAAACAAATAGGTTTTCTATGTATATTATCAGGTTTTATATAGTTAGAAACTCCAGTTAAGTGGAAATCAAACAAAAGCTAAGTCAATATGTGGCAGAATTCATTTAAGGCATTTTGTAAATTCATATTAGACACCTTGATAGGTTATTACGGGTACATAATCCTCCGTAAAAATTACCGTAAAAATATTCCGTAAAAATTCTTCATCATCATCATCATTTTCAGCCTGTGTCAACCCACTGCTGGGTGTAGGCCTCCTCCAATGACTGCCACTCGTTCCGGTGTTGAGCCGATTAAATTACCGTAAAAATTCTTATTGAAAAAAATAAAGCTCATTTGCAAATCTACTTAATTTAAAAAAAACACGTAGTCATCTTCAAATCTACCCTTACCATAAACACATCAATACTACCGAAGTATACATAATCCTCCATAAAAACTCAAGCAAACTTTCCTTCCGAACCTTATAAAAACTCAGGCTGTATCTCTCGACCTACCCCAAACCGCGCCAACAAATAGGTCAAGACACCTACGAGTGGCTTAGCATTCCGTTCTTTCAACCTTTTCTCCCTCCGTGCTCGTGAATTGTTTCGGTACCGTGGATTATGTGAGTAAACGTGTAGAAATGTAGGGTTGCCACGAGGAGAATTTCTTTTTGGTTTGTTTTTTTAAATTGGTGGTAAAAGTAACTTTTGCTACAGATTTTAAATTACCTTTCTATCTTTGGTTTTGCTTACTGTCTGTAGTTATTTGACATTTATTTTATGGAAGTACCTAATGTCAAATATCGACCCACAGTAAGCAAAACTAAAGATAGGTTAATGAGACTGGCCGAGTGATTTGTCATTAGTACATAATATTATTAGAAATAGTTGTGAAAACATTTTCTTAGATCGCTGTAAGTAAAAGCATATTTAATAATTGTTTCAAATCATAGAGAGAGTTGTGTTACAAAGATACATGACCTGAAATTTTTACTCAGATTTGAATAGTTGTTAAATAAATTGGTTTTTAGGTCAAGACACCTGCGAGTGGCTTAGCATTCCGTTCTTACACCCTTTTCTCCGCCCGTGCTCTTGAATTGTTTCGGTATCGTGAATTATGTGAGTAAAATTGTTGAAATTTAGGGTTGCCACGAAAAGATGATTTTATTTTGGGTTTTTTGGAATTTTCTTAAATTATTTTAGGTAACAGAGGTCAAATTTATATACTCGTATATAATGAGCTTTATAGTGTTAGTATTTAAAAGTGATTTGTTGTAGATGAAGGTGGAAAAGTTTATTGTAATAGATTCAAATTTTCAAGAGAAAAAGAGAATGGTGCAAAAATACACGATTAAACTTTTTTTTACACTGTTTTATCAAGTTGTTGTTTAAATTGGCAACAGCTGTTAGGGTTTCTTAAAGTTTGCATCTATTCTTAGAAACAAGTACCTACTCAGTAAAAAAACTCAGGCCTTTACATCTTAACTAGATGATTTTTACAGAGTCAGGAGGCAAGCTTTGCCTAAAATACTATACTATGTAAATTAAATTATAAAAGCTTATCAATAGACTTTCTCACACGATCATAACGAAATAACAATCGAATCGAGATCAGAAACTGAAGCACCTTTTGTAAACCGACACTGAGCATTTTCTTGCCAAGCAAACCTCAACCTAATCCCGCTTACAAACGAAGACACCACCAATCATTGTTTCGCAAATAGCCCAGCAAGCCTAAGCAACACGAATCGATGCCAAAACCTGGACGTCGAATATGATTGCTCCTAATGCGAGGGAGGGTGTGGGGGCACCCCCTAGGAGGTTATAGCGACGTGTTTCTGACCGAGCAGTAAGTCTGGCCTAATCCTATCGGAAGCGCTCCCCATTGAAGATCGGAAAGGGCTAGGGTAAGACACGTCTGATGATTCCGGGGAATTTTGAACATGTAAGTTTGCGCTGTATGTAATTTTAGTAACTGGATGAGGTATTCAGTAGATTCGGCTGCCAAATGCTTTGAGTATACAATCATCGAGATGATACTGCTATGGGTTGACAGATATTTAGGCCCCTTTGGGAAGGAAACTTAATTTTAGAAGTAAAAAAATCTATTTTTAAAGGTTTTAATGTATTTACGACTGAAATACGCGATCAAGTAAGACAAGATACAAAAGTTGAGCTTTAGTACTGTTATAGATCAAATTTACAGAAATAATATCTTGATGTCGCGCAAAAGTTCAGTATATGCATTACAAAACATAGTTATCTAGACTTAATACTAAAAACATACAGAATATTTACATGATCATTTCAAAACATTAGGATCATCATCTCTAGTGACTTCCCTGCACCCCACTGCATCTCGCAGTAAGGGAGAAGGGGGGGACATTACAAATTAATAGCGCAAAGACCGACCACAGATCGCCGGCGAAAATTCAAGCCCGCTAGACTATAGCACGATAAAGGAATTGTTTATGCATGTGAGAAGTGGTTATAGTGTGCTCAGAAAGTTTGAAGCGATTTGAACGTATACAACACTACATTAATAATGAGGACGATATATTAAAAATAAAATAGACTGGTATAAGAAAGATAGTAATGGTTATAGACTATTGTAATATTTTAATTATGAAAAGATAATTTTATAAAGAAGTGACTGTAAAGAGTAGAGAGAAACAACTAAGAACTGATTTGTTTCATATTTAGCCTGAAAAAATAAAATTGCAGTTTGACTAATATTGTCGTAACATTCTTCAGATTTAAATTAAAAGCTTGCAAAGTCGGTTTCTAAGAACACAGTCAAAGACTAAAATTTTTAATTGATAAATACATTTTAAAATTGAAAAAATTCTGACTTACAACCACAATACATCTTGTTTTAAAATAAACAAATGCGTAGAGTAGGTAACATCAAAAGAAAAATATATTATCTTTAATCTCAATAAAATTACCAATAAAATAGGCTTCAATATTCTTGTGCTGGAACAAAATAGCCGACGACTGAACGGAAAACACGAAGTGACAGCAACAAGACAGGAACAACGGACCAAAATAGAAAATCAAATGGATCAAGTTAAAGGTGGAAGGTGAGTTGGTACAGAATTAAATGGACATGAGTTTTGAAATTTAAGTGAAATATTTGAAGTGGTAGATTTTAGTAACGCTAAGGAAAACTGCGGTTCGACTAATGAAGAAATAGAAACATATTATACGAGTATTGAAGACATTGGTCATCTTAAATTAAATGTCGATGGAAATTCTGTTACAGTTCCTTTAACAAATTGCTGATTATATTTTTGCAAATCTAATGATATCTAACACCTCACATTGTTTTTTTATCTTTTTTCTAATTGATTAGGTACCTACCTACCTTTTTTATTTAACATTGTTAGTAGGTACAGTTTTGACATTGACTCAAATTGCGTATAGTGTATGATCTATCTATATTTGACGACCTTTATGGCGCAGTGGGCAAAAGCCCGCTTGGGACGCGGAGGTTGCGGGTTCGATTCCCGCCACGGGACAAATGTTTGTATGAACTACAAATACTTGACTCGAATCTGGGTGTTTTCTATGTATAACATGTAGGTATGTATTTACAAAAAGGACGCTGTGTGAAATGTCCAAGGATATTTTATTATTTAAGTATTTTATAAAATAGATCAGAAAGGCAAGTTCTGTTTTCAAAAGAAAATATAGTTACTTACTCATATATACGTAACTAAATAAAAGCCAATTGATGAAAGACAATCATAATTATGACGTCTATGACAGACGATGTGACGTTTCACGACGACCATAATGTAATCGTGGAGCCACAATTCAAATACATGCATATTTCATAGACTGCGACTAAAAGCACACCTTTAACTAAGCGAGCATTGAATTCAAAGGAAGTCTGCCAATTTGGACACGTCTGAAACAAATTATCATCATCATGTACTAACCCCTAGTGAGTACAGTCATCCCCTAAACTGATAGTAGGGAATCTTGCTTTTACAATGTTTTGTTTTCACCAACTGTTTTTTTATAATTTAATGTGCGTAGACGGGTTTGCATTGCAATATGGAATAGATAGCTCTGAATGTAGGCATGTACAAAATAATGTGTCTTTTAGACCTTCATGCTCCATCTTCAGTGAGACCGGGGTCAAATGAAGGTATTAATTATTATACCTACTATTCCTAGAAAAAAAATACATCTTCAAAGGATTTTACATGCTTTAAGAGATCTGAGAGAATATCTACTGCACCTTGGGGTTGCCGTGATTTTATAATGTTTTAAGTTAAAACAAAAACAATGAATGTTTGATTGAATACATTTAAAAAGTCTTTTAAAATTGTAAAATAAATAAAAGTTGCATAGTTATGCGTGAAACATTAAGCGTATACCTACAGCAATGTATTTTTATGATCCCAAAACCTTATTTTAAAATGATTTTTTAATAAAATATTTTCAAGTATCAAAAGGCCAGGTTGATTTTGGCTGTATTGATTATTGAAATTAAAGTTACAGTTTTATTTACAAAAGTATAGTTACATCGGCTTTAAGAAAAATATCGGTGAGAAGTGCAAGAGATCTACTAAATAAAATCTATTACATTTCTTAATAATTATCCTCAGATTTGTATAGTTTTTATTAGACATAAATTCAGTCGCATTTCTGAAATTTTTTTTTGCGCCAACGCGATCGATTAGAATCATATTTCTTATTTGTGTACAAAACATTGAATTTTTAACTGAATTGTTCCTAAGTTTAAATGTTCCTCTATGTTTGAGTGTACCACCCTCCCCTACCCATAGACGCAAGCCCCCTCCCGTTGACCCCTAGTCTGGAAGTGCGTCCTGCGTCGGTTCCGTTAGATATATCTAGACTACCTAGGTTACTTAAACGTATCTTGTTGCTGATAGAACCGAGATCCAAAGTTTTGTGTAATGTTGTTTCGGTGTTACTGTTGGTAGAGATAGTTTACTTACAGGAATAATTAAACCTTTTGAATGTATCACGAGATTGCTTTTTGTATAAAATAGGTAAGAAATCTTTAACAGAAATAAGATGATAAAGCTATTAAATACAATCATCAGTAGGAAAACATAATTGAGTCTAGAAATAATCAAACTTTTTACGTCCCGTTAATTTTCTGATTCATAATAAAAAGTTTTTTTCTACTTCCATGACAATTTGGTACAAGTAGAATTTACCCGGGACTCCTCCGTTTAACTTTCTCATACACTCATCTAACACATCAGAGTAGTTCAATTCAAACGACTAACTAAACTTTATCTGGCCTATATCAACACGTTTCCTCAATCATCACTTAGTAAATAAACATTTATAATGGAAAAATATAAAAAAATTTGAAGTCGACTAAAAATTTAAATAAATTGTAAAAGAGCGCTTCAGTTCGCGTCGGCTCGCGTCTAATTTTGTGCATTTAGAAGCTCGGTTCAAGCTGTAGGTTAAGGTTACTGGTGCTTTTTGTTAGTCCAAATTGCACTTACTAGTTTAGGCGTAGTTAGGACGACGGGTTAACTTGATTTATGTTGAAATTGCTGATTTTGTTGATTTTTTGATTCGCGATTTGCAAAAAGGCGCTATGTTAATATTGTTTCTTCTGTTACAACACTATTCAGTATTTTAACGGTGTTTTAAAGGTGGGCAGATTAACTTAAAACAATTTTTTTTTCATATGAACTGAATTTGACGATCGTGCGAGCAGTTGGAATGATTTGATAACATTTTAGAAATGGCAAGAGTTATTCAAAGACTTCATGAAGCAGTTTGAACAAAGTCTTAGCTAGATTAAAATAGTTAATATGAAAAAATACGAAAAAGTAGAGGGAGGTTAGTCGCTACGCTTTGCCGATTTCAGACAATTCAAGCCATATTGCGTTTCAATAGCCTCTTACATTTTCGTAACTTTAATTCCATTATGTCCTGTAGGTACTCAAATTCAATTTGTATTGTAAATCCGTATTCGATGGCATTCGGAACAGAACGCAGATCGTACCCCTTTGTTCCGATTTTTTCCTATTCGCTCCAATATCATTTGCGGAGGCTTTAACGACTGCCTCTCTACAAAAGTAAGCGACAAATTGCTTCTAAAACAACAAAAGCCGACCGGAAAAATTCACAATCGCACCGAATCATTAATCTCAGAAACAAATGGAAATCGGCCGACATCTGCTATACTCGGCTGGAAAAAATGGCCGCCATAGTCGACAGTTGTCACGTTATTCGCGACGGGATTAATTAGAAATGCGATTAAAAGCAAACAAAACAGGGAATGGTGAACTTAAATTAATGAAAAATTACCACCCTTGGCGAGCAGTCGTCAACTCTTTTTTTAACGGGGTCGCTCCCGCGCATTAAGCGGCTTTAATTTGAATTCGGAATTAGAATTACGCGCGCTTTATAATTATTGTTTTTTTTTTCGGCCAGTGACGGCTGATTTCTAATTCAGCGAGGGACTGTATTACGTTCGGAAACGCATTATTTTTTGTCGAATTCATGAATATGGTAATGTTTGATACGGCAAACATGAAACACCCTTTTAACCTTTATCCTAATTATGTTTTCAAAAATCATCATACCAAATTATAAAAAATCTTAATTCAGCATAGGTACCATTCCATTTATCCATGATTCAAGTTTAAGAAAACTATTCATCTTTTTTCATCAGTTTAAAAATCATGTTCGAATTTTAAAAATGACCGCCATAATTTAGCTTCAAAGAACAATGGCGCTGGATGTGATCGGGACACTTCTTGCGCAAGGGCAGAGAGAGTGGCCGAGTGCTTTTGTAAGTCGAGAGGGCTTGAGCAGAGGACCGCTATTGATTTATTCATATTCGCTACATTACACGCGGGATGAATATATTATTATTCAAGAATTCACGCGTGTGAAGCTAATGTTTTGTCGATTAGCTAAGCGAAAAAATATTGCAAAATTCAAGTTACTTATAGCTTTTTTCTCTGTTTAGGTCAGAATTAGTTGACTTAGTTACGTAGTATAAAATATAGACGGGCTTCCTTCAAAAACACTATAAAAAACAATCCTTTTGCCTTCACTTTAATATCGAGGGAGATAATATATTTTTCATACTGATGTTGTCAATATAATGGTTAGAATAGCGCCTATGGCGAACAGACTTAGAAGTGTAGGTATAGTATAGACTGGCATTTTCCTTTTCAGTCACACATCTATTAAATATACAAAAATGAACCTCTAATTCTTCGTGTCACGCTATAATTCGAAAACGGCTGAACCAAGTTGGCTAATTTTGATCTTGAAATATTTGTGGAAGTTCAGGGAAGGTTTAAACGGTGAACGTGAAAGCGAAAAAAAACAATGGTGGTACGAAGTGCGTCAGCTTGTAAATAATAAAAACGAAGATGCCACCTTTTACTTTTGTGGGATCATTTTGGTTCAACATTATGTACTTACTACGAAATTGTGGATTAACAGCACATTTTGTCAAATTCAGCGACATGCTTGCTGAATGTCTAGATAATCCTAGGTCTATGAGTTACAGGCATTGAGATGTATTAAAGAGTCACAATCTAATAGCTGACAACACTCAAAAAATGTGCGAGCAAATTCAATGTTCTACAGTGACATTTGACATTTGAATGTAGACGTTATGTCGTTTGTTTTAATGTTCAATGTCGCTTTTACGCAAAAAAGAAAAACTCTGCGCACTACGTAGCGTGCGCCGAGTTTTGGCGTTTACATTTTATTTGTCTGATTGTGGCTCTATAATACATCTCAATGGTTACAGGATCTATTTTCGTCCACAGATTATCATAAACTAACCTATAAACTAAAGAACCTACTAATAGATAATTAAACTAAATAATAACTCCTTTCGTTCAAAATTATGGCTCTTTGAACTAAAGTTGAATTTATAGCCATCCTTCACACAGACAATAATGTACCAGGAAGTTAAGATGCTATAGCACAATATTTCTAATGATGTAGTTAAACTATGAGTAAAACATTTAACTACTTAAAAGACAGGCTCACAACTTTTGGACATGTTTATTTCATCTATGTCGGCTGCTTAAAGTCAAAACATAGTAACTCCTTCAAACAAAAATTCATAGGAGAGCCAAAAAACGGGAAGCCAAAAAATCCTTACTCCGGATCAAAGACGATTAATATCTAGAAGACAGACAAAGGCCATACACAAAACCGTAACCCGATCCCGCAGTACCAGATAGCCTGAAAACTTTAAAACATCAATTTTATCCAAGAAATTTCAATACTTAGTAGTAGGTAGCAACAATATTCAATATTTAAACATTTTTAACTAGAAAGTAATTGAAATTTCTTGGATAAAATTGATGTTTTAGAGTTTTCAGGCTATTTTTTAGGGTTACGATTTTGTGTATGGCCTTTGTCTGTCTTCTAGATATTAATCGTCTTTGCTCCGGATCAACAAAAACGAAGTTTCGTGACAATTTTCGGGTTCCAATTATGTTGGTGAACTATTACGAATTCAGTATCCACCAACATAAGCTGACCCCGAAAATTGTCACGAAACTTCGTTTTCGTTGATCCCGAGTACGGCCTCTGATCGGCTACTTATAGCCATTTGGATGTTTGGCGAAAAGTTGTGCTATATCGTTGACATTTTAGTTTGTAATACTGGTAATCGTTTTGGCGTTTAGTTGCACTTAAATCGCTCATACTTTATTTTTATTTGTGAATTTACCCAAATATAACAGTAAAAAAATATCAAAACCTAGTAAGTCTGTATAAAACTCCTAAGTGAGATCTTTCAAAAAACACCTGTTACTAGGTTTTGAATTTGGGCAGCAATGTAGTACCTAATGTATGTTCATTTAGATATTGGAAAACTCTGGTCTCTGCTTACTTTGGGGCTAGCCCCAAAGTAAGCAGAGACCAGAGTTTTTTAAATAAAGCTGGACATTTCACAAAGCATCATCTAGATGATGCTTTGTGAAATGTCCAGCTTTATTTATTTACTACCTATAACTTCGTAGGAACGAAGTTTAGAGCGCTTACTGCGAATCTAATATCCTAAGACAAAGCTCTGAAAGATATAAGTTGAGTTACTGGTTTTACTACGTCATGTTATTTTAAGGATGTCCAATGCAAATAATATAATTGTTCACTTTATAGTACTGTATTGTTCGGTTTTATTGTGGTGCTAAGAAATCTTCCTTTCATATTATAGTGTTCTAAAACTGACGAAGTACTTACAACTATTACTAATTTTATGTGATAAAGCACTTGTTTCGCCATGTTCAAGTAGTTATTAGGCAAGCTAAGCTGTCAGATATAAGCGCTCGTGGCATAGCTTATCCTATCCTATCCTACTAATATTTTAAAGGTGAAAGTTTGTGAGTGTGCATGTAGGTAAGTATGTAAGTGTATTTGATACTCTTTCAAGCTCAAACGGCTGGATGGATTTGAATTAAATTTGGTAAATTTGCTTGTACTCTGGATTAAAGAATAGGCTACTTTTAATCCCGGTATACCCACGGGAACGGGAACTATTCACCGCGGGTAACACCGCAGGGCGCAGCTAGTCGTTCTATAAAATCACGGCACAACAATAAAACATTACGTATTCCAAGGTGCGGTAGACAAATTTAGTGTCTAATGTCGGGTTGCAATATTCAACTTACTAATAACCGTGGATCTGTCGCCATAGTGATATTGTTATCTGTCAAAAAGTGTCCTACATTTTTTGTTGTTTAAACAAACTTGCTATGGCGATCAATCTATTCGTAAGTATTCGTACGTAATTCGTAAGTTTAATATTGAAACCGGCCGTAAGAGGTTAGTCAGAGGTAGCTCCAAATATGTGGTATACATGCCCACATTATGCAAAAATAACCGTACGTGACAAGTCACAAGCATCAACGCTTCAATTGACTTAACAACATTATCAAAAGAAACAGTATCAAAAGTAACAGTAGGTATCAAAAATTCACCTTCATTAGCCGATCAGTTCAATCGCAGTTTCCACATTATCAGTGCGAATTGTCATTTAATGAATTGATTATGGAAATACGTGTAAATATCCGCCGGCTGCAAACGTGTGGTCAGCGTGGTACACGCACCGGTGGCAGCGAGCGTACACTGGGGTGACTAGGATTCAGGATTATCCGGGACAAGGACATATTGATACTTTTACGGTACTACGCGAGCGTAAACAGTGGTGACAACGAATTCTGATTCAGGACAGCTTATTAATGTTTTGAGAATTCGTGTAAAAATCCGCCTGCTCTAAACGTGTGGTCAGCATAGTACACTCACTGGTGGTAGCGAGCGTACACAGTGGTAACTAGAATTTAAGATTTTTCAAATATCGCTTTTTTCACGAATAGATACACATTGATGTATTGATGTGGTGATGATATTACCGGTACTTAAAAGACTACAAAGTGGGGACTATGATTCGTTTTTTGAGGACAGGGATATATTGGTGGTTCCACGTTACGCAACGCCTAATATTAGGTATAACTAAAACTGCATAAATTAATAGTTTTACATACTGTGTGACTATGATTGCTGGTTTTCAGGAGCCTATTTACACTTCTACGTGATTTAACACAAAACTACGTTATTTAACTCGTTTTTACTATGCGAGTGTACACAGTGGTGACTACGGTTCATGAATCTATAGGATAACTAATGATGTGTAAGAACTATTTTATCAACAAATAATTATTGTTGGATAACCAATCACGACATCTGAAATTAAATAATGTAGGTATAAAGCATAAGAAATTCTCTAAAAAAATTGATATTTTGAAGATGTCTAAGCAAGAGACACGTAGCCTAGAGTCTAATTCCATAATATTAATTATGTAAGTAGTTAATTCGTATTCCAAACATTGTTACAGATAAAAAAAAATACCTAGGTACATAATATTATTTTAACTAAACCAAATGTGTAATGTTTCAACGTAATTCGAAATATTTTGTTATATTCGTCAAAAATGTAAATCAGAGTCACCCTACCCGCGCGTTCGAAAATTGAAAGTGCCAGTAGGAAAGCGTTGGACATTCATTGATGTATCAGCTCATCTATTAATATATTTAGCAGTTTCGCTCTCGTTGAAAGCGAAACCGATTCCAATTGTTATCGCGCTCAACGTTTAATTGACCGATATTTGTAAATGGTGGCGGTTAATTTGCGCTTACTGATGGGATGGCCGCTTTGCGATGGGCCTTATTGTATGCTGTCATTGATATCCGGGCCTTATTATGTAGTGCGGAATTACTGGTGGAATGAGTTTTAGGTATTACAGGTGGTTTGTTGAACAGAGTTGTGACAAGCTAAATGCACCAATAAGAATTATATATCTGGTTTTTTTACTAGTTTCTCTCTTAGATAAAACATTATCTGCGTAGTTATTTTAATATTTAGTTGGGATGACCCTTAATACACTCCTATTAAGAGGCATATTGGCACTATTCCTGTTGTAAAACTGTCTAGCTTAATTGTAACTTAAACTGAAAACTTTCATCACGTTCATGATGAAGACCAAAATAGCATTGCACGGTAAGTAACATTTTACCAACAAAACACGAAAAGAAGGTACCTTCTTTAAACCATGTTTTTCATCATTAATTTTAGTCACATGCAAAAATACAAAGACCACTACAACTTTATTAAAATATAAGTGAGTTTAAACAGGACACTCAGGCTGTCATTTAATTATGAACTTTAACATAAACAAAACAAGATCTTTCGGATTCAGTGATATTTTAGCTAGTCATTGTTCAACAGAATAAGCGCCATTCTAGTATTAGTAAGTATGACTCAATCGGCGCTAAATAAAGCCCACACAACAACTTGTGGAAAGTTCCAGTCGTAACAATATTTGTACTAAAGTTAAATCAGGCTATCATTCCACCCCCAGGTGCACGTACACATTACAACTATTTTTTGTTAAAAAATTTTACTTTTAATTTTCTGCTATCACGTTAGCATCACAACATTAAAATAAAATAGTGCTAATACATTATATATAGGTATTTTCAATAAGACAATGTTTCTATTGACATTTTATTTACAAAGACAAAAAACGTCTCAGAATAGCATAGTCCGCGTCACGTAAAAAGAACGCAGGAAAAAAGTGGAGGGGGTATGTTTGCTACACTCGCGCACGAAAGTACTCTGCCTATTGTTTTATTTTTGAACTAGCATTTCGATTGCTGCTGTTTAATAATGTAGTTTGTTGGCGAGTAGGTACCTACATTAAAAAATAGATGAGCTTTTACTATTGTTTGAGTGTCACCTACAAATCAGTCACCTAAAATTTGCGACTGTAATCTTTCCCCCTTATGCATAAGTATTGGTTTAGTAAACCTACTTTAGCTAAAACGGATATTAAATCTGTTGCTTTCTCTTTTCATTGACATAAGACTAACAAGAAAAAACATTCTTTAAATCTATATTAAATTGACAAATCTTTATGAATAAGACCATTTATGTGTACGTTGACTAGTTTCGATAGTAATCGAGTGAATGAACGAATGCCACCGGACATTCGCTAGCGGCAACTAAGTGTCATATTGGTGCTATAGGAACTGCTATAGGGCTGTTTTTACTGAATAAATGATTTTAGACTTGACTTCTGAATATTTTAGTATTGGGTTTCTCAAATAATCTAAAATGTCTTACGATATTGTTGTTTTTTGTTTCGTTTCGTTCTTGATCCTAACTTAAAAAAACATCTAAACCCTAACCAGTACTACCTCAGGTTTTAAAAACTATTGGGCTCATATTTTAAAACTTTCACCCGTTGTTCATATTGGACTAGTAAACTTATTCTAGCTTAAACGGATATTAAATCTGTTGCTATCTCTTTTCATTGCCATAAGAGTAACAAGAAAAAAACATTCTTTAAACTGACAGATCTTTATAAATAAAGGCCGAAATGATGATGATGCAGAAATTAGTAATGTTTTGCATCTGGTTCAACATTTTTTTTTTATTAGACAATACAGTAGTACAATTACGGTTGGATAAAAGATCGGCAATCGGAGTCGTGTCAAAATATACAATCGTTCGATTAGCTCACCGATTAAAAAACATCTGTACGATTTACAATACACCATAATAAAAATTGCTCATCCATAAAATCTTAATAATAATAACATTATCAAAAACTCAAGCCATTCTAACCTGTATATCTGTATACATAGAGGTGGAAATCGTATGTATAGTTTATTCATTAGTTTAGTCAAAGGGTTGGCAAATCCAAGTTCCATTGTGAACAGTCACGCGTCAAGTTAGAATTAAATATAATTATGTGTTTTTATATTTCCGTTGCTATAGAAATTAATGATTTACGTTTTGTATGCATTATGTGTAATTAATCTTCTTTAATTTGAATTTGGAATAAATTAGGTAGGTACACTAATATGGGTCTGTACTGTAGACAAACTTTTGAGTAGGTACCTAAATGAATTCATTCGAAATTTAAATTCGTAGAGATTTTTGATTTTGCTAATTTTTTTCCAATAATATAAATTTTATTATAGTTAAGTATTAGGTATAAAAGTGATTCGATTTATAAAAAAAATTGTATGACAATTAGGTACATTTTTTTATTTTGACCAAAACCATCAATGGTCATCATTATCTACTCTATTTAGAGTTCCGTAACTAAAAAAACATAGAAACCAAGATAACTTGTGTGTCCGTATGTCACAAGCATTCTTATCGAAGAGGTTTTATAAGGCACAGAATGCCGTACTAAGAATTAGCAACCAGTAACAACAAAACATTAAACCGTTTTTAATGAGCAAACCTAATAACAGACGCAAACAGTGACATCTCGTAATTTCGATTCTAATTACATTTAATGTCAAGTGCCTTTAGCACTACTTTCTTATCACACTATTGCGTTAAAAGTTACTCAGTCACGAACATTCATACATCATCATTCTCCTGCCCATCCCACGTTTAGTGATCGGCCTGACATGTTTTTTTTTCCACTCAAAGATCAACTCTAAATTCACTCCTCTCACATTCATATTTTCTCTTTCACACAATCCATAAACTTCTTCTTCGGCCTTCTTCTACATTATACCCTACCCATCCATTACTCATCATAACTTTTTTGGTGTTAGGACTTTCAGCTCCTTATTTTGAACCACACTATGCTAATCTAGCACTCGTCACGCACTCCTCACCTTTACAGTTAAAAGTGTCACTTTCAAACTTCCCCTTACGAACATACATACATAGTTACAAATTATAACGTTTAACTACACTAATCTAAAACTATTGTGTACTTAATCGGTTAGTCTTAAGCCTAAAAAAATCATCAACGTTTATTTTTATTTGAAAAAGGACACCCAAAAGAGAAAGGTGGGTAGAACAAAATAAGTATATAAAAGAAATTGCCTACCAGTGTCTCGTAATTAACTCTTTATTATGCTATGCGTAAATTAAGTTGGCAGACTAATGAATTTTTATTTTGGATATAGATAAAGGACGAGTCTAAAGTTAAATACATACAAGATTGAATTTATTGAGAAGAAGGGAGTCGCGTTGGAACATGCTTTAGAATCACCTAGCATGTAAAACGAAACTTAAGTGATCCTTGAGGTCCTACAGGAATAAATGATTTTTCTTTCTTTCATTGAACTAAGTCTAACAGACAACATAAAAACATGGAACATGGTGGTATGGTTTGGCTGAAGATTTCGTTAGACTTGGCAGGTATCATGTGCAATTCAACACAATTATAATTTAAACGTCAAAGTCGATTATGAGTACGTGCCCATTATCAAGCATTATTTCCTTAAAAAAACATTCCAAATCCAACCAAAATCACCGTAATTTAAAGATATTAAAATTAAACCAACAAAATGAGAAAGTGACGTAGTTAGAGCTCGTTATTAGCAACCGTTCACAATATATTCGGAAACGCCAAAAACTGCTGCTAACAGCAGTTATTTTTTCGACTTTTAATGCTTGCCCGCCATAAAAAGATAATCACAAAAATAATTGAAACGAAATAATAAAGGCGAGTTGTCCCCACAAGGGGAGAGGGGGGCGATTAATGATGGGGTGGATAGTCGCATTAAGGCCTAAAATAAACATAATTACACTTTACCCCGGTCTCCTCTTTTCGACCTTAAAAAGATCTTTTCAATCTTTGTGATTTGTTCTGAACTAGTTTAAATTTGACGATGTAGCCCGCTTTTTATTGCTAAAAATCCATTACCAACATCTTAATAATCCTTTTGTAATACAGTGAGATACTAATGCCAGTACCTAGCGGTCACCAGTCAGTAATCATGCAACGTCACTCAACATTGTTAATATATAAAGAACTCTTACTTAAACAAAACATCTAGCCACATAATTACAACATCTAGCGCTTTTTTACGATAACTATCATTTTTCAAGCTTTTATTTGACTTGCAATGTATGCATGGTTACTATGTTTGTTCGGGCGGCATTTTGCAACTATTTTTTTTTACGATAATCATAATTTTATTTTGCAACGAGGCAGGCCCAAAAGACGCTGGCGTAACGACATAGATGCCTTCCAGGAGGAGCGGTGGGAAGCGTCTGGCGATCGAAAGAAGCGGAAATAGATGGAGGAGACCTTTGCCCAGCAGTGGGACATACTATAGGTTATAAAAAAACAGCTCGTTTGTTGGGTGTAAAAACTATCGTCAAATAATTATGTTGATAACTGTCAAAAACTGGCTGTCTAGTTGAACCAAAGTGATAAATTTGGTTTTCTATAGGTACTACTCGTACTGTTATAAAATGAAGTAAAATTTGTAAGTTTAGGATGTCGGAGGTAAATTCTGAAAGTCATGGTAATTTAAAAAATATTTAGTATTCTTGCGCCGTTGAAAAATTGATACCACGTTCTAGTTGATATTCATGTATCTTCGCTCAATTTGTTCAAAATTTCCTAAAATGAAATAAAACATTATTTTAAGTTAGTAGGCATAAGTAAACCCTCTGACGAAGAATCGGTATATAATTAAGGATAATGAGACGCTATTCAGATGTCCGACTGTATCCTTTCCTTTCGTTAATGAAGGAATTAATGGAGAAGGCGTTAAATAAATAAATATCCTTGGATATTTCACACGGCGTGAACTAGGCCCAACCCAAGCTAAGCAATTTAATGATGTGTGTTTAACCAGATGAGTGATATAATACTAGTCTCTAAAAACATGATAAGTAAGTAAGTTCGTATGAGCAAGTGGCCAACTCTGGTGACGGATAAGACATGATAGAAAACAGATATTTATCATTGTAATTTATTTATTAGAAAATATTCTAAATTGTTGATAGACAGTCTCTATAAGAACAACAAAAATATACAATATTTTTAAAAACTTAAAGCTCTAAACTTTGAATTTATTGTAACTTAAAAAAAAAACAAGATCTTATTTTTCATAAGTGGTTAAACAGGAAATGATATACCCCCTCCATTATTTCACAGCTTCGTGTAACATCCTTCACGAAATCACGACTGACGAAGACAGACTGTACAAATGAAGGGTTTTTTAATTCAGTGAAATGATAATTCCAGGAATAAATGTAGATTCTGACTTTAAATAAATCTTTAACATTTTTAAAAACGCAAATAAAACATTATTTAAAGTTACTTTACTGACTGTTTATTTTTAAGTTAGTTTACTGACTGTTTATTTGAGTGAGCCTGAGTAGGTGAATGGAAATAATTATTATTTTTTAGATTCCCAATTCGTACCACCTGGTGCGAAATTAAATAGAACCTACAAAATAGGGACTGCTCAAAACATGAACTAAAAAATATTGTTTTAATATAATACGATGTCAATTACAATTTAACATTAAATCAAACTATATTATAAAAAAAAATACTTAAGTACTTAGGTACATTATTTATTTATTTATTTATGGAAAACTTACAGCTAAACAAATATCTTACATAGAATATAATAGGAATATTCATTTAGAGCCAAGAAGCTAATTACAAGTCTTCACTAATATGAAACAAAATAGGTAATTTTAACACGACAGATGCGCAAGAAAAACACAATCGCCAACTAGGTTTTAAATTATAACCTCCTAATTATAACTTCCTCCTTTTATGAAGTCGATTAAAAATTCACGTTTCAACTATTTTTTTCAACTATTTCACGTTCTGTTGAAAATTGCTTCGATGCCAATCCATAGGTACCTACTCATAATTTAATGTAAATGTTTGGTACTAAAAAGCTCATAAACAATCTTAATACATTGCATGAGTACATTTCCCCTTTTTGTTCCAAGTGTCCAAAGGATTTCGCATAAAACAAGCAATGTTATATTACAAATAAAATCATCACTTCGAAAGTGACCGGAGAAAACAACAAAAAAAAACAAACAGAACGCAAACGGACGCCAACTTCTAATTAAAATGATTAACTTAATGGTTCAAGTCATTAGCGATTTAATTTTGAATCGCCTATTTTTCGCTTGGAAATTATAACTGGCCATTTTACGATTGGCACCGGGAGTTTCAGCTTTTACGAGCTGTTCGTTAACTGGTCTCAAATCGAGTGTTCGTTTGTTCATATGAGGTAGGGACTACGTCTGATGGCGTAGTTTTAAGCCGCCTGAAATCCTCCATCATGGCTTAACGACATATCAAAACGAGAATGACTATGATAATGCTGATCGATTTTTAAATTCAAATACTCTTTGTCTTTACTCTTAAGGTTATTATATTTACAAAAGTACCTATTCTCTAGATCCATAATTTTGACTAAGCATAATTAAAATGTTTGTTGTTGGTTATAAATACCTACCTGTCGCATTAACAACAAATTATCGATTTAGCTTGCAAAAAAATCGATTTTACGCGTGTGTAATTGGGACCTCTTTTAAAAATGTATTTCTAGGTAATATAAGTTCTCTACACAAGTATGGACTTTAACTGTATGAGACTGGTGTTTAGAAGTTCAGAGACTTAAATCAAGACCAGCTAATGTGATTCAATTGTTGTATTTAATTTTTGGTCCATTTTTGGTCCTTCGAGCCAAAAAATATTAGATTTTAAACATATAAAATCTAATATTTTTTGTAATTTTGTGTAAGTATGCAATACTAAATTGTGGATCATAGGTACTCGTAAATGTACACACTTTATTAAAATTAGTGAAATTATAGGTTTACTACTTTGTTATAATATAATCATGTTGAGGTACATTTCAAAAGTAAGTACCTTTCTACCATAATAATAACAAACAAAAAAAATATGTGAACGTGCTTCAACTGTCCCTTAGACATTTTCAAATATTCCTAGATGCCTAAAGCGCGTCACACACGGTGAAGATAATATAAAATATATATTATCATAGAGCATATTTTAGAATATCGCTCACCATAGAAATCCTATGAACCATCACACACGACGCAGTTAATTTATATTTTATCTTCAGTATCTTAAGATACCGAGCGAATACGCAAATATGGAAAATTAATTATTTCGTATCTTAATATGTTAACAAGGAATACGTGTGGCACCAACGCAGACTCGTAAGGAAATGAACAGGTTTTTTTAATATTATCGTATCTTAGCCGTGTGTGATATGATAACCTAAGATACTATACCTAATATTTTATATTAGGGCATCTTCAGATAAAATATTATAGCATGTTCACCGTGTGTGACGCGCTCAAACATTTAAGGAAATATCTGCTACGCCGTGGCGCTTTTTTAGTACAGTCGTCCTATTTTAAAACGCAGCTTGGTACAATTCCTATTACTTATATTTATATTTGTGTATGTCCACGTATAGTTACCTAGTTATCAGCACGTCGATAACTTGATAGTTAATTTGATATTAACAGTTAATTATTTCCTAATTAAGCTACTAGGAAAACAACATTTTTGTCACAAATGCACTGCCACAGATTATACAAAGTTACTAATAGACGTGGTTATTTATAATTAATAATAATACAAAATTAAAGTATTAGTGATTTCCTTATAACTAATGTGTTAGTAAATAAGTTGTTTGTAGTTTTTGTATGTTATAATCTACTTTTTACCTTATTCTACAAAGAAGGAAACTAGACGCGTTAAATTAAAACAACGCACATTATAGATTAATAGTTAAATAGGTTATGTGAGATAATTATAATGATTTATACAAAACTCCGCAATGTGCTTGATATTGGATTCGATGACCGTTGGCTGAAGGCGTTAGGAAAGTCGTGATCTTTGAATTAATTTTGACTATCACTCCGGGTGTAATCCAGATTAACTGTTATCGTTAAACGTATGGTGCAGTACGAGTTTTTTATCATAAAATAAGTTGATAAGATGAAAGAGGTGTTGACAAGCTGACTCAATTTCACCAACGCGGCACTACGGTGTTTTAATCTTCATTAGATTAGGTTTTCTTTCTGATGTTACAGGCTTTAATGCTTTTCTTGACTTCCATTTACCTATCTAACCGCTTCTGGCCGCGTGGTTCGACCTTGTGGTTCGATCAATCGGACTACGTGAACATTTTTATCAGTAGCCATTTTCTACCCACGCGGCTGATAGGTTATTAGGCTGATTTTTTTTGTATAAATTATAGCTGTTATTGTGCACTGCTACTTAATTTTTCTCTTTCTCCTGCTCTCTGGGTTGCCTGGAAGAAATCGCTGTCAGCGATAAGGCCGCCCCCTTGTACAATATTTATTTTTAAGTTGTATTTGTATGTTTTTTCTGTGTACAATAAAGTGTTAATTCATTCATTTATTGCTGATAGGTTCCTTATATTCTAAGGCACAACTCACACCAAAAGAGCATCGAAGAGCAGCGGAGCGGAGCGCAGTTTCAGTGTCATTCGAATTTCAACTTTATTTTCATTACTATAATACTTGTTATCGCAGAGGCGCGCGTATTGGAATTCGCCGGAATTCCCGCGAAGCCGCGGGCAACCTCGCGACTCGTTCGAGTTTCTCATGCGATAATAAGTATTATAGTAATAAATATAAAGTTGAAATTCGTATGACACTGAAACTGCGCTTCGCTTCGCTGCTCTCTGATGCTCTTTTGGTGTGAGTTGAGCCTAACTTTTTCAATGTGATTTTTGCTTTGATACAACTTGGATACAATCTGAGACAAGTGTACACATCCAGGGACAGGTCCAGCATAAAGTACCAATCTTTCTGCAGTCCGTCAACAGGGATATGACTACTTATAACGATTACTAAATCAGGTCCCGTCAAATTGATAGCGAAATCACGTGTTTAAATTAAGTACTTGCTTCCTAGGGGAGAGCTATTGTTGGACTGAAGTGATGTTTAGTGGAAATGGAAACTAAAATAGCAAAACAAAATGGAATGCCTTACCTATAGCCTCCCTTATGCATTGGTTTAGTAAACCTTCTTTAGCTAAAACGGATATTACATCTGTTGCTATCTTTTTTAAGAGTAACAAGAAAAAAACATTCTTTAAATCTATATTAATTGACAAATATTTATGAATAAGACCAGTTCGTACAAGTACATGATTACTTACTTTTACGCTTTTTATTTTTCATCATAGTTTTTTAGAGTAGAAAATATACTTACTTACTTTTTAATTTTTGCTCGATTGGGTAAAATAAATTGTTCTCTACAAGAATATTTTTTTGTCTACACTTAGTGTAAGTAATAATAATGTTTTATACCACAAATTAGTTTTAAGAGTAGCCCCGGACCCTGACGTAATTCATACAAAAATAGTAGATTAATTCGTGTATAGTTTGAAGCCATAAGAATCCCTATTACCAGACCAGTAAGGTTAATAATTGTTTAATTATAATAATAATTATAGTATTACGTTTCTATCAGCATCCAACTTACCAAAGCTTATTAAATTTTAAGCTGATGGGCACCTCTGAACATATTTAGGATAAGATAATAATATAAATATCGTGATAACTAAGGATACAGAAGCGTAACTCTTTAGTTCAAAGGAATTTACTGCACTGCCAATTAATCAAACCAAACAGCCAAACAGTCGATGATATGAATGAGTTAAAACTTCCGATTACCTAATGATAATTTACCTATTCTACGTCGTCGATCCGTGGCATCATCAATCGATCGATCTGTAATCCTTAAAGAACACTGGTATTGATCGTCGATCGATCGATTATTGAGATAAATAATTACAATAACTGGTGCATATCGATTTTATTTATGTCAGAAAAAAAAACTCTATTCTCTTACTTTAAAATAAAGTTTATTTTGAATGCTGTTAAATTTTTAGACCATTTGGTACATTTTTTAGTTCTGAAGAAGAGTTTCATTTCTATAGTATAACTTAACATACCTCGGAAGTATCGATATAATTATCGAAGTAATTATTATGATGCAGTAAATAAACTATCTATAGGTTACTGTTAAAACCGTAAATGTTTGTATTACTATGCAATGAAGAAGCAAATGGTACATTGTCATACATACAATTCAATTTGTAGGTAAGTAATACTTACCAAGTCTGCAAATATTTGTCTCGTGTCTGGGTGTTTTCTATCTATAAATGTAGGTATGTAATTACAAAAAAAAATATCTTAGTAGTAATCAGTCATCTGGTTACCATACACAAGCATTCAGCTGCTTAGCTTGGGACTAGATGACGCCGTGTAAATGTCCAAGGATATTTATTCAATATCTAGCAGCATCATGGAACCTCAATGATCGAAATTCCGGGAATAATGCAATCTCCAACAATTGGCTGAAGATGTATTTGGACGAGTAAGCCAAAGGAAGCTCCGGTCCGCTCAAACAGCACGATTAGACGAATCCGAGAACTGATCGTAAATCCTTACCTAAAACAACCATTCTGTTTAGTTTAGAAGCTCCCATCCCAGTAATTAT
The DNA here is from genome assembly GCA_963582015.1 of Xanthorhoe designata. Classification (NCBI taxonomy): domain Eukaryota; kingdom Metazoa; phylum Arthropoda; class Insecta; order Lepidoptera; family Geometridae; genus Xanthorhoe; species Xanthorhoe designata. Next base: position 9,036,664 of record OY757044.1, on the reverse strand, counting down.
ACAATAATTCATACTTTAATAAATACTAATAAATCGTGCCCTCAGTCCGCCGCCGCTGTATTATCCACCATTATTACACGATGTAATTATAACCAATAAATTACCAAATAATACATCAATCAGATGTGTTATAATTTTCTTATTATAACTCTTTTACTTTTTAGCTCGGCGGGCAATTTTATTAAAATTATAATACTGGTCGGTCTTAAATTGGGGTAGCTGCGGGCTAAGCTCGGCTTTAATTATATATGTAATGGTTAATGATATATTCTTATAATAAGCTACCTGGTTCTCAGTGGGCATAAATCAAATATTTCATTAAATTGGATGAGGTACAACCCTTCATTTGTGTAATGCTGTATGGGATAGGTTCGCGAAACGGCTAAGTATAGAGCGAGTCTCATTTTTATGGAAATAGCGGTTTTGGTTGACGTTGATGTATGGGATCAATTTGGAGTTTAGTGGCATTTTACAAGGTTTTACTTAATAATAGGCAGTTAATTGAGTTCTAATCAAAAATTCAAACTAAAATATGCTAAGGTCAATATGTAGTTACTTTATGCCCAGATTTGGTTGACTCATATCAACAGGGACTTTGGAGATAAAATAAAGTTAGAGTTTTTGATATGAGATAAATAATAACGTTTTACGTGTTATGTGTATTTTACACAGCGATAAATTTTATTTTATACGAGTTAATTCGGCGTACTTTTTTTAAGCTTTTATCGCGGGCCTTGAGCGTGGAGACCGAATCCAGAAATTACGTAACGAAAAAAACCTAACACCCCTCACTCAGAAAAAAACAAATGCAATAGCTTTACCGCGGCAGTCTCCGAGTGCCACACGTCTTTTTTTTTACTCTTCTCTCCTATTAAACTTTCCCTGAACTTCGACAAATGATCAAAACAAGCCAAATCTGTCCAGCTATTCTTGAGTTATAGCGTGACATGAATAATTAGGGGTTAATTTTTATATATATACAATACATGTCTTACACAAATGCTTCAATTAAGCAATCATGTACTTGTTTTGAATAAAAGTAATCCTTGATTTTAAAACAATTTATAAGTAATCATTTTTATCTTATAACCACTTCTTCAGCAGCTTCTGAAAACAAGATAAAATTTAATCACAACTCTCATTCAAAGCTCCTAAACATCGATTATAGTTGATCTCCTTAATCGATACTTGGCAGTTCATCGATAGATTTATCCGATAAACAAACAACTACAACACTAATAGTTTTTACTGGCCCTTGCAAGTAGCTATAACTGAATCTGATGATACTTAAGATAAAATATTACATATACAGGGTGCATAAAAATAATATACTTAAGAAAACTTAAAAGATCGTTAGAAACTTAAAATATTTTTTGTTATTGAATTACCTATTTTAAAATAACTGTGAATTAAAAATAAACAAAATCTAAGTCCTTGTATTTCTCATGATTCTATTTTTTTAGATTAAAATACTTCTCTGATCTAGCAATCGAGTAGGTATATAGTTCTGGACACAAATGGTTACTAAAAGAAGCAATTCTAAATCTGAAAGGTCATGGTATAAATACTACTCATGCAATGCTTAATAATTATGCTAATTAATGAATACATAATTGAACATGTTTTATTAATAAAATCGTTCTATTAAAGCATCCTTTATTTGAATAAAAATTTCCACTAATCCCGATTTCTACCTCTCCATCTTAAAGTAATAAATTTTTTATTCAATCATTGATGCCCTGTTTTAGTTCTCCACACCCTGTATACCTCTGAAAGTGGTTATTTTATGTTGGGTTATAATTTATGCATTGACATTGTAATTACTGGACGCACACGCAAGTTGGTTTTCGTAATGAAGTTGAATTTTTAAGCTTTCTATACTTTAAGTTTTCTGAGAAGTGGCTGCGTCTTTTTTAGGGTTCAGAATACAACAAGGAACCCTAATAGTTTCGCCATGTTTATTGTCCGTCCGTCCGTCTGTCCGCGGCTTTGCTCAGAGACTATTAATATTAGAAGCTGTAATATGGCATGGAGATACATTTTGATAACGCCGACAAAGAGTAGAATAAAAAAAAATATCCTTGGACATTTTACACGACGTCATCTAGTCCCAAGCTAAGCAAGTGCTTGTGTTATGGTAACCGATGATTTTTTTGTAAAAACACTCGGAACAAATATCTGCAGAACATGCAAACATTTGTCCCGTGGCGGGAATCGAACCTGCAACCTCCGCGTCTCAGGCGGGCCTTCACCCACTGCACCACAGAGGTCGTCAAGTATCCCCTACATGAGAAGCGAGGGTGGATTACTTTTTTCTCGTTTACTCCATAGTGTGGGGTGTCGTTGGATAGGTCTTTTAAAAATATTAGGGAGTTTGTAACATCATTTTTCAATGTAAACATCCGTTTGTGAAATATTTAGCTTTAAAGTGCTAATTTTCGTTAGACCTGCCAGCAAAACCGTCGTATTTGAAAATGTAATAAAAATACAGTAGTAGTGCCATAAAAATGAATTTGAATGGAACAGCCAAGTAGGCTTAACAGGTTGACACGTAATAATGGATCAACTAAAATTGTAAAAATTCTTAAAAATTTCGTACTTCAATTCAGTTTATTCAGTTTAAAACATCATTGAATACCTACAAGTACATGTACATAAATACAAGTAAATTTCTTCACATATTGGGCAACTACGGAACTCTACATTGAGAATGGAACTTGGCCAGTTATTTTTAAATAAATAAGAAACGTCTGCAAAACGTTTGGCGCTCAGATATTGATTTAACCATTTTAAGTGTAGGTACTCCACACATTTTTTATTATGCGTTAATAATATCTTCATGGCGATACAGTCACCGTGGTCACGAGAAGACTATGCTCGTACTCAGAATCTGCACTCAGACTTGAGTCTAAGCTCAAGCATCGATTTTTTGACTGTGAGGAAACTGAATGAATCGAATCGAATCACTGCTTGAGTTGAGTTGAGATTTTCAGGCTTTGAATACGAGCCTCATTCGAAACGTCAAGGTAATTAAAATGATTATAATAAGCAATTAAGTCCCGATAATAATATTTTAAAATAAGCAAAATAAAGGTCGAATGTAGCCAACTGTGATGATGGAGTTTTAAGGCAGCCTTTTGGTTCCGATAACATTCTTTAAAATTAATAGACATTTGAGATACATACTTACACATTCATTTTTATATCATTTTGTTCTTATTACAAAGTTGACGATTATTTGGATTTAAAAAAAACTTAGCCTACACCATCGTGTTGTTGCCTGATTCTTGTGGTGTGTCGCGTACAGGCAGTAGAATCCTTATTTTAAAGACGAGACGTTTCAAAGTGGTCTGATGGTCTTATTGAATAAAGGTATTTTGACTTTGACATAAGTTCTTTTAATATTCGTAGCAATATCTGTACTTACCGGAGCCACTTGCAAACAGGAATTCCCTGTGCAGGGATGACGTCTTCAGATAAGGGTAAAACAGCTTGGTGCCGGCGTGATCCGTCGCGTCAACTGTTGACAAAATATGCTGTTACAATCACAATTATTATTACTTTATTATTATGTATGTCAAGGTTTATCATCACGGGACTATGGAGTCCCGGACCTTTGGTAGGCATGCATGGGGCCGAAGCCAACACACACAGCTAGAGGCCCTTTTAACAGTTTTGATGTTTTATTATTATTATTATTATTGAGGCCTTCTGGTATCTTAAAACTACTAAACCGGCGTTTTTTATGTAGTATTGTAATCGTATAGTTTTATGTAGTAGTGATTTCGAACACCTCTGTGGCGCAGTGGACGATGGCCCGCCTGAGAGGCGGAGGTTGCGGGTTTGATCCCCACCATTTGTTCCGGTTCTGGATGTTTTTCTATCTATAATATTATTATGTACTTATGTAAAAAAATATTATTATTTAAAAAAAAAAGTTTTTTTTTTAAATAGTTAACTGATACTAACAGACTGTAACAAAAGGATGCAGTTGTTCATTATAGGTCAAAGAAGTCAGTTACAATTTTACAAATAAGTACTATACTATCCAAAGTATTTATTGATCTAAATGCACCTTATCAAAACGAAAAGAAATAAACCGAAATACGAAACCAAAATATTGAAATGACGTGTGCTCTACTTATTTGCATTGAACCCTTGTGACGGATTACGAACCCTTTCACTATTGGGGGAATTTTGAATCCATGTTCGAAAGCTAAAGTCCTAATTATTTTATTATTAATCAATGCATTTTTTTTTTCTAAAAGTAAATTAACTAAACTTTTGAATACTTAATAATTTTAAAATTATTTCGAATTTAATTAAATAATTTCAAGAAAATTTTGAAGTCATCACAATCAAGGTTGTTTAAAATTTGCATCGCTTCACGCAATAAAGCCCATTGATCACATTTCGCGGTAACTTTCTGAACGCATCAAAACGGCGTGTGTCGTCGTCTTCCCCTCGCTTAGCACCTCTTCGCCCCCGTTCGTGGAGGTGGGTGGCATGCAAGGAACGCGCCCCGATTTTTCACCCAAGACCACGTGAAAACCACGTGCATGAAAACTTTTTTCTAAAGTTTACCCGCCTCGCGCGAACGCAACCTTTGCCTGTTTCTTCGGCGGTAAACGTTTTTTAAAAGTAATCGTTCCATTTTCAAATTTATAAATAGAGTTGTGGTAAATTTTGAATTTAGAAATTAGTTGGAACGATGGTCTCGCATTAACGATTTGTTAAATGCTTTGCAATTGTAATTAACAAAGATGGAGGGTAATTTGAGAATTTGTTCTGATCCATTTTGTCGGTTAGACAAAACCGTTCGAAATAAGAATTGTGTTCGTTAAGTACCAATTCTAAAAGATTAGTAACTTATGGATATTAAAAATTAAAATACGTCGATTAGTTCCAAATTTTGGAATGATCATTAATATTGATTGATATGAGCCGTGTCTAACACTCATAAAATTTAGTATCGGCATCGGGTTTCACCCACAGACAAGGAAATTGATAATAACGTAATAGTTAATAAAAAGCGGCTTTCTCAGCACAATGCATCACTAGACCAAACCATTTTGCAATCAACATATCAACTAAACCGTGTCTAGAAAATTCTTAATTGAACTAATGAGAAGTAATTACAATTTTTATTGCGGCCATAATGATTACGATGCCTTAAAATAATAAAAGCAATTAGACATTGATGGGCGTAGCGGGGGTTTTATCTTTGTCCCTGTCTTGCCTTCGATAGATCGGATGGTGAGTAGAGAGGGCAATATGATTAGATGTAATTGTTTGAACGGTTATAAAAGTTGATGTCGGAGACGGTTCTGTTTGTCGTTAAGCAGAAATGTTACTTTACTTCTCAATGTTGTTTTTAATGGCAAAAAATAAAGTCATACTTTTTACTATTACTGGCACAATCTTTATTAATCAAACTTGTCTTAAATTAATGCGTCTGATTCATTCTGGTTGATAAAAATGAGTCATTTGTCTAATTTGATACATTGGACAAGGAATTTAATTAATTATTGTGACGTGATCGTGCCAAAATAGCACAATTTAATTGATCTCCATATAAGAAGTCTAATTAGGAACATCCAAAAATAAGTGAACTCTTTTTGTTTCTAATTCATGTTTCATTCATAGGAGTTGGCTTACTCAAATATTTTTATTTTTATTTTTATTTTCTACATTTTTGGAAAACTTACAGCTAGGACAAAAATTATACAATATTGACAAAAAATACACATGACTGTAAGGAACATTGTACTTTGCTGAGGGCCAATTACAAGTTTCCACAGATAGAGAATTTGCCAAAATATGCACACATTTGAAATGTAAAATTGTGTTTAAAATCTTGAAATAGGTTTATATTACTGAAAATGTTTTGCAGTAGCTTATATTGTAAGATTTACAATTTTCTTTTTTCTACAACTTACCTTTAATAAATCTCTAGTTTAGTTTATATCGGTAAATTGTGTAGGTACATAGCTGGGCACCGTTAATCAAATGGTTAACTTCGTTAATCGTTAATCCGTTACAAAAAAAGTTAGCTTCGTTAAACGTTAAAGCGTTACATTTCGGAAGAATTAACGCAAGTTAACGTTAATCGTTAATCCGTTAATATGTGTAAAATTGCATCTTTATATCGTTGCGTTGTGTTAGAAACTCACCGGTTAGTGATATTTCGTGAAAAAATAATATTTTTCTCGACCAACTGGCACACTAAATTCGGAAAACAAACAAATTTTGATAGAAAGAAAATTACAAATGAAAAATCTTACTAAAAGTTACCGAACCCGCGAGATACAAGCGATCACCCTTAAGCCGGGCTGCCTTACCACACGGACACGAAGCCCTTGACGCCGAAGACGAAACTATCAATAAGATGATTATTTCGATTAAAGCAAAGAAACCTAAGTGTGGTTTAACACTATAATTAAATATATACCTAAACTATAGAAAGAAAATGTCGGTTTAACTTTGAATTGAAACTATCAATCAAATTAGCATCTCTACATTCTTCACCAATCAAAGCAGCCGGGAAAACCGGAAGGAAATTGATGAAAAAACAAGTACAGACTAAAAATAATATAAATAATCGAAAACGATAAGGCTGCCGTGCATGTCGGCGGGTACCCGACTCGAGGCTAATGCCCGTTTAGAAAATAGTTGAATACAATTTATAGTTTCATCTGTCTGGTCTTCGCAGTTTTCTTTCTCACTCGCACGCGCTGGCAAAATATATCTAGTTTCGTTTTTGTTTCAGTCGCTGCCACGGGCCGCCCGGCACTTGTCGGTGCCGTGCGGTAACTATTAGGCATTGGATTAACGATTAACGGACTTCTCGCATATTAACGGAAGTTAACGTGTCCGTTAACATTTTTGAAAGTTAACTTAAAAGTTAATCCGTTAATCAAAATGTTAACTTCGTTAATTAACGATTAACGGATTAACGAGTTAATGCCCAGCTATGTGTAGGTACCTATATAACTTTGAATATTTAAACCCTTAAAAGTTCCATATGATGGTTTAGTTAAGTTTTATGATTTTATACACCAAATTAAATTTTATAAGTGTTTTTTTGTTTAACTATCCGAAAAACACATTTTTTGCCTTTGACTTAGATACTTGGTTAATTCTAATAAAAAAACTAACATTTAGTTATCACTGTATCATCCTATTTTAAACGCACCTTAACATTTTTTTATGAATGAGTAGATCAATGAGTTTCGTTTCGGTAGAACAGATCCCTTCCCTCTTTACACTATCTAGAGGGTGTCCCATCACTATTCGTGAAACTGTGAAACTGTATCATTAAATTCATTTTCCTATTAAAATGTACTGACTATTCAATATGTATGTCAATTTTATTAATTTTACTTGCTATAAATGTAACATTGCAACTAGCAACTAACAAATTAGACAATAATACCTATGTCAAAACTAGTAAAACATGTGTGTTAAATTTTATAGCATAGAAAGCATGTAAAATTAATTAGATAGAACAGACAGTGTAGAATCCCCTATTTTTAAGGACGTGACACGCATAATGTCATAATTTGACATTTGATTTTTTTTTTACCAGATATACTCGTAAAAATAAAAAAAACATGTTTTTTAAATTTGAGAAACTAATAAAATATTTCATTATGAGTTTAATCATTTTAAGTATTTTTATTGAATGGATAAGAAAATGGCTCTACCAAAATAGCTTTTAAGAAAAAAACTAATCATCTTTTTCTTATAAAAATTAAATCAATCTATTCTAATACAACTTCACATCTTTGCACCCTTCGACTAAGGGTTGTAAAAGGGATGACATTCGGTCACATTTCAATAGCCAATGTTTGAGGAAGTTAATATTAAAATGAATCTTGTGTTTGAAGGAACAAAGTCTAATTTTCAATCAATCATTTATCTCACAAACAATAGTATAAGGCAGATAAATATAAATACAGGAATATAAAATGAATTTCAAAATAAATAAATGTACCTACCTATAATTTTCATGTGACTATAAAAATGTCATTATCTTTAAAGAAAGAAAGAAAGAAAGAAAGAAAAATCATTTATTCTTGTAGGACCTCAAGGACCACTTAAGTTTCGTTTTACATGCTAGGTGATTCTAATGCCTGTTAAAAACTGTTTTAGTTTCTTAGACTAAGTAAAATTTATAAGTACCTTTTTGAAACATTGCAGGACCTTTGCCCAACAGTGGGACACCACAGATTAATGTAAAACAGTACTTTTTTTTTTCAAAATATGATACCAACAGATTTTAAAAGCAAATTAAATATATTATTATTTTAATTTGGTTTTGTTTTGCTTTTCAAATCGTGACATTATAAGAAAATCAGTCTTTAGCTTACGAAGTATTAAATTTTGTATGTTATTAGAAATATAGGTAGGTAATAATTAGACATTAAAAGCCGAGTAATTAAAACAGTTTCTATAAAAGTTTAATATTGTACCTACACATGTCATGATTACTGAGAACGGTAATTTTGCAAATAAATCATTTTGTTATAATGAATGTAATGAAGTTTTTAGTACTTTTACTATAAACATGGTCATAGATATAATCAAGCTGGAAATTCATTAAAATGTAAATATACCTACCTATATAATTATAGCTAAAAATATATTAAAGTAATTAAATAAATTGCACTTGGTTTTATATCTTATGAGAAAGTGAATTTTGATGTGTTGAAGTAATTAAGTACTTTTCGATAAGTACTTACATAATATTAATTAAATGTTTTTATTATAACTTTCGAGTCAATCGTAATTTTATAAAATACGTGACTTCAAGTAAGTACCTACCTATCATGATTTAAAAGACTTTCGTTTTAGAAAAGCCATTTATAAAAAAGTATAAATATTACCAAACTTTAAAAAAAAACTTAAAAAAACAACATTTTCACGAAAACAAAACATCACAAAGAACAATCGAAAATTCTACGTAAGCATCTTTAAAACTGGGTCATTCGGGAAGAAAAAAAGTAAAAAAGTTGGGAAAAAACTATACCTACGGAAAAATGTGACACATGCTAAATGAACCAATCAGCTGATTGTTGGCGCCGTAAGCCCCGCCCCATTGCTGCTTTTCCACTCTCACACGTCAAAAATATATTTTACCATTTCGTTATTATTTCCCAATAGCGTTACGGAAAAAGTTTTGTTTTTATTCGGGCGGTTGCGAACTTTTTTGCAACTTTTTTTCCACGCGCTCATCTGTCAGCAAGCTGTCTAAAGAATAAGGCTGTACGAGAAATATATCTAGTTTTTATTCTTGAGTGTCAGATAATATTTGAAAATAATAAAATGCTGTTTTATGATTTTTAACGACACTGAAATTTAAAATAAACTCTTTCATTGTTATTGATTCAACTTATATTTTACAAAAAAAATATGTAAATTAACACGCCATCAACTTCATGTAGGTATTATGACTAAAACGTGATAATAATGAACAGCAAAAAACTAAAATAATATTTATAATGGTCTGCTTCCATTAAATGACCTCGTGAATTTAATTACAAAAGTAATTTAATTATTTAACGTGATAGGTACTTAAATATATATTTTTAGGTAAAAAATACTTACAATCTATCCCAGTAGCTAATTTGTAGCTAGGAGACGTTGGATTTGTTTTCGTAACAGTGACGATGTTAATTAGCCGGCGCTCGCTGATTCATCACTTTATAGCGTCTCAGCTAGTCCAGGCCGGTACTTAATTACACTGCAAATATCTTCCAAAACTTGCTAGTAAATCTTATACAAAGTCTTATCAAACACCACTCAGTTCAACACGAACGCACTCTGAAGTTTTTGTAAAGAAGCTTGACAGAAGACGCGCGAAACGATTTTTTTGTAAAGCTGTCAAATGCAGCGCGAACGCTCACAGACACGGCCGTCCACGTCAGACCGCTGACGTTCACTACTCGCGACTCGGCGTAAGTCGAGGAGAAGAAGGCAGCGGTCTCCACCAACCCGCCTTTCGTTCGTCTCTTTCTCGCGCGCCTATGCCCGCTCGACCATTTTTACGCTTAAACCAACTCAATTCAATTCAACTCAACTCAATTGTCGTGGCGCGAATGCCTTCGTACTGGACGCTAGAGTGAGACGTATAGCGTTCGAATAATTTCAGGTATTACTTGGTAATTTTAATTTAGAGTTATGTCAGACGTCCTCGATCAATGTAAGGCATTGGATGCATGATGACGTTTCATGACTTTAAATCAAGAATTTACGTTCGGAAAAGCAGAGCCTTAATCTTCGTTTGCGGCGAAGCTGTGGCCGTGAGTAGGCTATTCCGCTCTCGCCACTATCGTCCGGTGCGCGGGAGGTGTGCGTGCAAGCGAGAGGTGAGATCGTAGATAGGCGTGACCGTTTCTGTCGGCTCTCACTTCTGGGTGTGTAAAGTTTTAGGCCGAAACATGTAAAAATGCATCTTGAAAAAAAGTTATGTATTAAAAAAAGAAGCTTAGTGCGCGGTGGGGGGACATTAATGCTAGCGGGAGGTGGTGCGGATGGCTTTTTTCGCATGCTGTATTTTCGGGGGTGTTCTCGTTACTGGACAATGCATTATCGAGCAGCACTGGCGATTCTGACGCATCATCTTGCGTGCCCATCTGAGCTCAATATTCAATAAGGATTAGATTTGTATTCAAATTGTAGGTACTTCTTGCATACTATAGGTCTATGTTATTTTTGTCCGTAAGCAAAACTTGTATGATTGTTCAAGTAACGCAAAATAAAAGTAGTTTAAAAAAATCTTAAATTTTCGAATTTTTCGAAAGAGAAAAAAAATCATTTATTTTGGTGTCAAGGATCACTTCAACTTCATCTTACATGCTAAGTGATTCTATTCCTGTTCCAATGCGACTCCCTACACTTTCTGTAACCTGAAAATTGTTTCTCGAAACTTTTATCTTTTAAAAATGTTCAATTTCTATCTCCTTAAAAATTTGTTTAAATAATTTAGTTTTAGTTTCTTCATAATAAAGTTTGAATAAAGTTTCAACAAACTTTTTTATTTAACAATTTTTTTCTATAACTTTGTTTAACATTGAAACAAGTAAGATGGACAAATCCTCTTAGTTTCAATCATCAATCTGAGTTTTTAGAATCCTTATTAATCTAAAACGCATTGAAATTGTAAAGAGTTTTAAGATAAAAATAGCACCAAGTAACGTGCAAAAAAATGGTAGTTTTAGAATTTTTCATTTTTTTCTATGACTGTTTAACCTTGTAACAAGTCAGATGGACAAATCGTACTTTATATCAATCATCTTAGAAAAATAGTTTCAAAAGTAAAATGTAATTTCATACACCATTTTTTAAAACAGCGCAATATTTCTGAATAAATTCTATTCGTGTAAGCTACGATACTTTTAGATCTGACACTTGAAAATGACAGGTGACAAAACCATAAGCTACGTAACAAAATATTGTAAAAGTGTACACACTACCTTTTGCACTTAGAGACATCTATAAGTCTCTAAATTAAAAAAATGTACTGCAATTTTGCTGGACCAAGATTATCTTAGGGCGGTTTTTACCTCGACGTAAGATACTCATAGGAGTAGATAAACAAATAATTGTGTAACAATAGCTGTTATTAATTGCCAGTCATTACTCATTATGATGCTTAAAAGTGACACAAAACAAAATGTCATAAAGTATTTTTAAGCTATTGCATAGCTTCTATCGCGGGTCTTGAGCGTGGAGACCGAATCCAGAAATTCCGTAACGAAAATAACCTAACACCCCCCACTTCGAAAAAATGCTATGCAATAGCTTTACCGCGGCAGTCTCCGAGTGCCACACGTCTTTTTTTTTTATAAAAACCGACTTTAATTTCGTAAGAGCAATTTCTTGCGCTCCCGAGGTGCAATTCTGTGTATAACTCCGAAGATTCTCATTTGATCCTCATAATTTTTTTGTGGGACTCCCCTTGGAATATTTTCTTTCCTACAAAAAAGAATCATCAAAATCGGTTCATAAACGACGAAGTTATCCGCAAATTTCGTAAGGAGAGAGCAATTTTCTGCACTCTCAAGGTGCATTTCTGTTGATAACTCCGAAGGTCCTCATCAGATCCTCAATTCTCATCCTTCATTCTGTGAAAATACTCTTTCAATATCTGTATATACAATATCTTTACTACCTTGATAAGAAGGTACCACTTAAGTCAGCCAAGTGTAGCGTGTGATGCCAGACAAAATTTTGTTGAGGTGTTATCTTGTTAACTTTACAATTACTTTTACTTTCTTTAAATAAAGTGTATTTTTTTAAAATTATATCATATTCAAGATCTGTAGCTGACTGTACTTAAATGCATGACCGTTACTGTTTAAATAGTTCTCAATAGTAACACGATTACCTCTGGTTGGATCGGCAAACAAACTGAACGATAAGGCTTTTATACACACTATAGTGCTTCTTAAAGATTATGTAGGTATGTGCAAAATTAACTTTACCCCATTCATATTAAATTTACTGTCTACTACTGTGTAATAATGCACGGTTTTAGGCTCTTAAACAGAGTTCATACTCAAGCGTGAATCGTGTCTCAAGTTCTGAATAATCACTCAGTTTCCAAAGAACTGTCAAAAAACGATAGGTACTTGAGCGAAGACCAAGCCTGACTCTGAATACAAAGCCTTACAGAACGTTTTTCTTGTCACTTCTAAGTAAAAAGTGATGACAAAAGATTTAGCAGCCATTTGAGCTCTAAGAAGCCTTATAAGTCCATTATCAATAAGTGGGTAGGTATAATCGTGCCTCTAGGTTGTACAAGCTTCATGCTTGTGAAAGTATTTATCAGAATAAAAAGTAACCTATGTATTATTCCATGGATCGTAGCACCACCTATTAAAAGTGATATTACTGTAGGTAATGTTCTATAATGATTGGTTCTTCTTTTAAGAAAATTTTAAATTTAGAATTTAAATTTAGTAAACTGTCATAAAGTAACATTACAGTAATATTACTTTTATTAGGTGGTGCTACGGCCTCAGGTCATTAACTATGTATATTCCAAGTTTCAGCAAAATCTGTTCAGTAGTTTTTGCGTAAAAGAGTAACAAACATCCATCCATACATCGAAACAAACTTTCGCGTTTATAATATGAGTGGGTTTTGTTTAAAAAAGCTGCAAGTGCTACAGTATGCACACATCCTTAAGCAAGTGATCGATGTAATAGAATCTCCGCTTCCTAATAACATCAACTTTGCAGCTAGCCCGTGCACGGATGATAGCTTTACCTTCGTGTGTAGCACCAGTTAGTTTAGCGAGCGAAGCGACCTGAGATTTTTGAACTTGTGTATGTTGGCTTTGTTGAGAAATTGTCAGTCAATAGGATCCTTATAAATCAACTATGCAACTAGCCCTGTTGATATCTTTACCTGTGTATGTTGCACATGGTTTAGCGAGCGAAGGGAGCAAAGTTGTTGGAGAAGTTTGGATCAGTAAGCGAAGCAAGCAGAGTTCCTTGTTGCGTCTTGTGTACGTACATTTTTTGTTTGTATAATACTTTTGTATGGATTTATATTTGATTATTTCAATCATACTTTCGACTCTGGCGGGATTTGTATCCGCGATGATACAAGCGATCGTCCTTAAACCGGACTGTTTTACCAGTCAGGCACGAAACCCCTAATCCCCAGAATTAAATTATTAGTAAGATGATTTCGGTTCGTTTCATCAATCATTGTTAGTTTTTCCATTTAAAACGAGTGCTACCTTTATTATTTCTTTAGCTAAGCTATCGTGATCTCGATCAGTCGATAATGTAACTTCAAAGCTACGTAATAGGTGATATTATAGAGAGGATACTATGTCAGTAAAAATAAATACTTAAATAGGTACTTAAGATACAAATAAAGACTATTTAAACAAATAAAAAGAAAGAGGTGTGTTTGTTAGGTACTATTTTACATTCAAACGGCCGGACGGATTTGAATGAAATTTGGTACCAGGATTGCTTATACCCTGGATTAAAAAATAGGCTACTTTTGATCCCAGTAGGATTTTCCATAGAAACGGGAACTATTCACCCGGGTACACCGCGGGGCGCAGCTAAGTCACTTAATGGGTGCATGAGTCATTCATCAGTCACTTTTCATTAAATTTCTGAGAAATCCAAATTAATGAATCAGAATTGTTTAAATTTTCCTATGACACATATTAAAATTTGTAGTTGGAAAACTCGTGATTCCTAGAATGTTATACAGACACCCAACTTCACTTTAAACTTTAAATATAAATTCCTACAATCTTGTAAAAGAACGAGATCAAACCCTCTTATTCAATTAACTATTGCGATCTCATTCAAAAATAGATCACCTGAACTTTTAAAATCTCAGTTCGATAAAGGCTTCTTCACACGATTCGCTATTAGGTACGTAGCGCTTTTTAGCAAGTTTAAACGACGTTTCGGCTGTGTTGCAACACAGCCGAAACGTCGGGAAATAATAAAAAGTAAATTACGCGATAAAATTCTGTAAATTTCTATTTAAAAGTATGAATTGTGATCGCGAAAGTTTAAGAAAGTGTAAATAACTGTAAAATAATGATCTCGCGTAATATTACCAAAATTTGTAGTGTCTATTCTGGTTTTTTTTTTAGCATTCATCTCCAAACTAAGAAAAACTGAGAACCAACTAGCTGATAGATCTTTTAGGGTTCAGCTCGCTTTTGTACATGTTCTCTTGTTATGTCTTTATTCTAAACGTTTCTTGTGTACAAGAGTTACAAGAATATGGATCACAGAAAGGATAGGTGAACCCCAAGCCATGTGTGCTGCTCTGATTCTAAACGGCATTGGTATTATAAGGGACAGAGGAGAAACACCTAGTTTTTATAGTTGTTCTTTATGATCCCAGCTGTCAATATGAATAAATACTTGCTATCTTTGACTTAAATCTGAAAAAATATATTTTTTTTAATTATTATGATTTTTTTTACAGACTGACTAGCAATTACGCGTTTTTAAGGCGTATATAATAATATAGTAAAGCGTATAGAAATCATTATTATTTACGTCAATGTTTTGGAAGACGTTAGGGACACCATGGTCACGAGTGGACTCTTTAAACTGTGTAATAGCGCGCAGTCTGAAAACTACCTGCGAAACAAAGTTAAGTCGATCCTAAGATAACATATAGGGGCATGACGTCACAGATTCCAAACCGTCCAACTTGCTGGGCCAGACGAAAGTTGCTTCGGTTAATAATTGATAGTCTTAACACTATTGCGTGTCAGAGTACTAGGGCTATTGCTATAAAGGTTACGGTGGTTGCTATTGCTATGACATTGTCTTAGTAACATGAAAATGTTTCAACGTTGTCGGTTTAAAGTATTTTTTTCTTATTGAACAACTTAACAATAAAAAAGGGCAGAATCAATTACTTTTAATCTAATTATTTTTAAATAAGTCAAAAGGCTGATTTCAGAAAATTTAAGATGTGTGTATTGAAAGTACTAAGCGAAGTCTAAGGAAATCAGAAAATCTAGTTAAAACTGAAACTACTTTAATAAAGGATTTTGACACAACTTAGTTTTAACTATGGTGTTACCTGATTCGTTTACTGTTTTTTTTGTTAAAAATGTTATGTAGTCCTTAAAAACATTTCTGCTAAAATCCACATTATTGGTGTTTAAAAAAATCATTCTTTATTTGAAATAAACATTACTTTAGATGAGGTGAAAAGGACGGGTCACTTATAAAAAAATACAGTTCGCTTGGAATGGCAGTTGCATGTTTAACATGATTGCCATCAGCACACGTAATAAGGTGGTGTATTAGATCAATGTCTGCTGTATTCTCGAGTCTAGGTCGGGGCTAAAAATTTGCTTCTCTCATACATGTGTAATGCATGGCATCAGATTTGTTTGCTGAAATAGCCCAAAAGAGAAAATGCCATTTTGCACTTTTTGTTTCTATTTGTATCCTAAGAGATTTTAAGTGAGTAATTTCTTGTGTGCTATTATAATACCTTAGGATGTTATGAAAAAGTATTACTGCAAATAAATTCGATTCTGACCCTTGGTCTAATAATTACTATTATTATTTTTCTATAATTTTTTTTTTTTTTTACTAGGTATAAGATAGAAAAACATCCAGAACATACAAACATTTGTCCCGCGGCGGGGATCGAAGTACTTACTTATAGTTTTAAGCTATTTTAATATTTTTTAAACAATCCCTTTTTAACTAAAATATAAAACCAGCAATAAAATAAAGTTCGAAGTTTCTCGAAAAATACTTCAAAGTTATTCCAAAGATTTCTTTGTACGACAACATTATAATTTATTCATGTTTCAGTCCCAAACTTTTGGGTTAACTTGCATTTTTATCGTTCTTAAAAGTTGAGTGTTAATTTTACAAAGTTTACAAAACCAGAAAACTCAATGAGAATTTCGTTATTCGATAAAATGGAATAAAGTTAAATTATAATAGAAGTTGTGGATTGTTTAGGATTTTTTAGATTCCATTTTCAGACTTTGGGGTTGAATAATCACATTTAGAAAATACAATAGAGATTCGACATTCAAAACTTAAGAGAAATATTTTAACTTTTATTTAAATAAATTAATGGGACTTTATCACGTATTTACCTAATACCTATTATTTCAGTCTGCCAGGGACCACAAGAGCTATAACGCACTCAAAACGTCGGGAAATAAACTATAATAGTGGCAATTCTGAGTGTCGCAAAAGCTAAACTAAGCTACTAAAATTGTTGCCGTCCCTTTCATAGCGATGGGAATAAAAAGGATGGCAACAATTTTAGTTAGCTTAGTTTAGCTTTTGCGACACTCAGAATTGCCCCCAATGTCAAAGTTATTTCTATATTGAATTCCTAAGATCCGACACATCTGAAGTGATATTGGATATCTCTATCATTTCCGTTGACTTGACTATCAAGTATCTACTGTAATGGACGCATAAAGAGCTACCTATATACCTCAATACCAAGCCACCAAAATACAATTCCCTTTTGCGAAGTATTCTGAAACGGCATCTGATAAAACTTGATTAATCTGCCAGCAAAGTTCCGACTTATTATAATAAACTAATTAATGATGGAAGCGAACAATTCATTATCGAAGCAAAACTGCCTTCGGAACAATAATGATAATGAGCGTAATTAATTATAGGAAGTTCGAGACGTACTGGGGGTGCGGTACCAACGAGTTGAAGATGTAAATGGGTTGGATAAGGTAATTTTCAAAAGAAAATATGACATCATTTTCATATTCTCAAGGTGCCAGGTCAACCAATCATGAGCATCCATGATACTTTGAAGACACATCCAAATTCATATTTTTTAAAATTCCTATTGACGTTAGCATTCCTATCATGTTGTTAGTAGTTAGTAGTTAGTTAAGTTATTAGTAGTATTGTCGAACTCGTGGCGCAGTCGATAAAGCCTATCAGAGACTCAGGAAATGTTTAAATGTTTTTTAGGAAATTGTAAGCAACTGTTGTTAGACCATGCAAGTCATGATGACAATCAACTTAATTGTATGCAACAGGCAAGATTCTTGCATCATGACACTTAAAAATTTTAGTTTTTGTAATGCCATATCCATAAAACGTAGATAATGTGGAAAGAACAAAAGGGTGTGAGACGGGAGGTCAGTCGATGTCGCGCTACTGATAGCTTAAATCATAATTACTTATTAAAATTCATATTCCAAAATGAACAAACAAACTAGAATTCATGAATAAAGCGCATGTTGAAGTCGTCACAACTTGAATGCTCAAATCGGCCGCCAGACCATTTGTACCATGAGGCAGTACCATTGATGGTACAATTGGCACATACAATTGACAGCTGTCATTGAAAATGCAGGTAGGTATTGTTCCTGCCTTTCGGTCTGTGCAGAGACTGATACAATGTGTGATTTAATCGTGTCTTTAATTACTGCATGGATTACCACTTATTAAAGTTCATGCTATTCTATTTCAACTGAAAGACTAGGAATTAGAGCATTTTCACATACGCGCAATCTTCAATCTGTCCATAAAAAGCCTAAAGATAGATGAAAATAAAGACGTGTTTTCAACTATCGCGTCTACCGCTAATTTAAATATCTGGATATGATCAGATGCTTTCGTATATTACTGTGAACTAATTATTCGTAAGGGTTGTTATGGGTTAACCACCAGCCTTCAAAAGTAAAGAACTGCTCGGTAATGCGTGCACCACACATTGGAGTGTTGGAACGTTTTGGTTCCAACACTCCAATGTGATGATCTTGGACGGTTCTTGGACACAAACGTACCATTGCCATTGGCCATTCTATTCGTAGCCGATGTTGGAACCAAGTTGAACCCAATGTGTGGTGCCCGCAAAAGACTAATATAGACTACTGGGAATCATGAGAAAATCACTAAAATCTCAACCGAGGATTCTATTATGAATGAGTGAGTCGTATCACGAAACTATCCTTCGCAACATAAAGAGGTGCCTCATTAGTCCCGCGGTATCTTCCATAAATACATTATTGTGGGTGGAGAGGGGTGGGCTACCGGGTTATCGAATTAAAACTTCACTAGCAATAGAGTTGAACACCGTATTAATACAACATGTATAATTCGTGCGCCTGGACAAACTGGGCACGTCCCTGCTGGTAAGATGATGACAACTGACTGATTAACAGTCAGTTACTCCGTCACCAGAGTTGGCCACTTGCTCATACGAACTTACTTACTTACTTACAGTCAGTAATGTTTCTGAAAACTTTCGACCACGGCTGGTGAAATCCGGTCGAAACGTCGGGCGAATATTAAAGGTAAAATTCGTGATAAATACCCGTTTGTATAAGTATATGTTTATAAAAATTATGTTATTATGTTATTTACTTATTATTACTATTACTATTCCTACTAGCCCATACTGTCCCATTGTTGGGCAAAGGCCTCCCCCCCACTTTCGCCAGTCACGCCGATCCAGTGCCTTCGTCCGCCAGTCCCTCTCAAAGGCGTCTAGTTCGTCCCGCCATCTCATTTATTTACTTACTTATGTTTTATAAAAAAAATAAAGATAGTATGCCCAAACTAGATAGTGCGAGAGAGGACGAGGCCAGGGGGAGGGCGTCGTCGGGCGCGAAGGAGCGATCGAGGTAAGGGTACTGGCTACGCTACGTAATTAGATTTTCAAAGTCCGAATACACTGCTCGTACTTGTCTTCATAATAATGTAGTGTGGTGGTGTTGATTTGATACTTTCATAATGGAAATAATTAATTATAAAAAGAACGTAGTTATTTAAATCTTCGACTTAATGTCTTCTTTTTATCCTCACACGTACCTCTACTAATGACATTTTCAGAGAATGAATCTTGATAACCAATGTCTGCCATTTCTTCGTTAAATCTTTTGAATATATCATTTTATGCACAATATCATAAATAAGTATTCTTACAGTTATTTAATTAGAATAGTAAATAAACATCCATATCACTAACAATACTGACATGTAAACTACATAATCACCTAGAAAAAGCTAATCTTAGATTCTAGATGTTTTATAAAGCATACACCGTCATATTGAGATGGCATAGCTTTACCTGTCACCTATCCTAACAGCTTTATTCACATGAACTATCTGACTGAACCTCGGGTCCTCGTTATCAGCAAATGATTATCCAACAATTATATTTTAGATTCTGTATCTCTCGATCTGAACTAAGAGGTGCAGGTACTACCCGTGACAAAAGAAAGAATTAGTAACAACAAAGACGATTAATATCTAGAAGACAGACAAAGGCCATACACAAAATCGTAACCCTAAAAAATAGCCTGAAAGCTCTAAAACATCAATTTTATCCAAGAAATTTCAATTACTTTCTAGTTAAAAATGTTTAAATATTGAATATTGTTGCTACCTACTACTAAGTATTGAAATTTCTTGGATAAAATTGATGTTTTAAAGTTTTCAGGCTATCTGGTACTGCGGGATCGGGTTACGATTTTGTGTATGGCCTTTGTCT
Organism: Xanthorhoe designata; assembly: GCA_963582015.1. NCBI lineage: Eukaryota > Metazoa > Arthropoda > Insecta > Lepidoptera > Geometridae > Xanthorhoe > Xanthorhoe designata. The sequence goes on along the minus strand of OY757044.1, from coordinate 9,016,651 downwards.
GTCTTCTAGATATTAATCGTCTTTGGTAACAATAAGATCTATCGACTGCCAACACAAAGCACTAAAAGTTTGTCAACTATTCGAATCTCTATCCGAATAAAATTTCTGTGTTACATGAAATCAAAGCCCAAGCACCAAGAAGTTGAATCCACCGCCAACATCGAGGTATTGGATATTTAGTTTGCTTTGGGTCTGCGCGGGGGGAGGGGGGTGCTTAAGTCCAACTATAAATTAGGAAGGGTACGGTTTCATTAATCACCCATACGCCGTTATTATTAATTAACCCCTTTTCGAACCGGTATTAACTATCGACCGGTGCCTGTTGTGTCAACTTTCAAGTTTTTAAAGTTCGATTACTTTGGCTTAGGTTTTATGTTAGGTTAAGATGGCAAAAAACTACACACTCTAGAGCAAAAGTTTTATTTTCATGGTTTATTTTGTACAGGAACCTGTGTATTTTTGGAATTTATGTATGTAAGTATATATTATTATTGTGTCTGTCTAAAACTCCTTAGGTACCTAAGTACCTTTCAAATGATGATAAGTTTTTAGTAATTTAGTAGGTAGTAGAAATTTCTGCGTAAAAACTCTGCAAATTTGAACTTTATTTCAATAATTTTAGTATAAATTTTCCTTATATTTAATAAGTATCTTCTAAGAGATCGACAAACATCGATATTAACATTTTGAGATTTTTAAGTCAAAATTTTATCGCCTTTATTGCTAAGTAGGTACTCAATAACCAAAAATAAGTAGAGGTCTTGAATTAAATAAGTTTTATCGCCGACTGTACCTACTATCGCCACAGACCATAATCAAACAAAACTTTCAAAAAGGTTAGGCTAACTTACAAGATTTTATAATATAACATTATGAACAATTTCATGTACCCACTTATTATCAGCTATCCCTATCCTCAAAAGTTTGCTAAAAGACAACTTTTGTTTGTTCGTCGTTCGGTTAAGTTCGCTTTTGTACATTTTAAAAGTTGTTTAATATATATTTAGTTTCTGGTGTACCTACTTATAGAATACAGAATATAGACCATAATATACAGAATATAGAATACTTATTATACAATACCTATCAACAATTTAACTTCTAAAACCCACAAAAGAATATAATTTAAACATTTGTTTCAAGTGTATTGTGATCCTAAAACGCCATTAACAGTCATTAAATTAAAACAAGTACATGATTAAAAGTAATTTATGTTAATTATTCCTACTGGGACGAGTGGATTTAGTTGTGAACCGAATTTTTATGTGTGCGTGTTTCCATTGCACTTTATTATGTAACTTTTGAATAATAAAAATAAAACATAGTTTAATGTAAAAAAATCATTAAAGAGGAATTGCTTTTCTGTTAGTAGCATTTATAAGAAGTTACTCAGAAAGGAACATTTTTCATCGTAAGCTCGTATTCAGAGTTCATAATCAAGCGTGAATCGTGTCTTAAGCGGTGATGAACTCAGTTCCCACAGAAAACTGTAAAAAAATCGATACTTGAGTGAAGACTTAAGTCTAAGTGCAGAAAGAAAGAAATCTAGAGAGAAAGAAAGAAATAAAAATCATTTATTCTGGTAGGACCTCAAGGATCACTGCAGTTTCGTCTTACATGCTAGGTGATTCTAATGCCTGTTCCAACGCGACTCCCTACACCAGGGAAAGAATCAGGCAAGTACCTGGTGGTGTGGGCCTAGCTTTTTTTAAAAGCGATCTCTTCATAATCTACTCTAAATCTGGCCTTTTTAAACCCGCTGTACTAAAAATGACGGTGTGACAATACAATGAATGTGCGTCAACAGCAACGCCTTACAACTGATGTATCGGTGTATCGAGTTGATTTATACTTGGCAGCGACACAAATCGCCCGACTCATACCCGTCACCTAGAAGTGGCTGCTGTTTAGGCTATGGTAAGGTTTATATTTGAATTTCTCTTATGTTAAGATATTGTGAAATAATTCAATATAGGTTTTGAATAGGTACCCAAAAATATACCTAGGTACTTGTGTGCGCTTAGTAGGTATAATAACTTTTTTTATTTCTTAAAACTTAATTTAAATACTCTAATGAAAATTTGCAATATTTTTATGTATTAGGGTATGTCATAAAATTATGCTAAACGTAGAAGATGTTTGGAATAGCAGAGTAAGTGCATGATTTACGAAAAAACTGAGAAAATAAAAACCGCTTCAGACTAACGATAAAAGATAAGATTTATATTATTGCACATATTTAAAACTATTGTTTTATTCAGTTTATTTGCGAAAACACTTAAGCTCATGTAAACATGAATGCAAATAACTATTGTTTTATGATGTTTGGTTTAAAATTAAAAATGTAGAGTGGACAACGGAAACGCACTTAATGAGACACTTAGCTTCCGTAATTAGATAGCCGTGAAATTAATATGTTACTGCGCTTGTTCGTAAAACTGGCTTTTAATTATATTTGTCTTCACCTCACCACGATAATTGTGTAAATAATTATCTAATTACCTACAGTAGGTAAACTTAAGCCGAGCAGAAAATAAAAAACCTGTAGTGGCAAAGCGATTCTTTTGTCTGATTCACTTTATAAATAGCCACGATGACAAATATAAATGTTTTATTGAAATTTAATAACAAAAAAAAATTTAAATAACATTTTAATATGTTGGCAAACCTTTTTCTAATGTTATACTCATTATTAATACTTACTCATCCACTGGCAATTTATATTAATTTATAAAAAAATGTGTAACTTACTAAAGATGATATACCTACTAATCCTTTACATAATCAATTGCGATTCAAAATGGTGAGGCCAAACGAGCGTCATTTTGTGAGACATGAGTTGCAAAAAACGAGACTGAGACATTGTCGAGATGGAATAGGCTTGTCCAGCGCATAAACCATCCTCTCAGCTTATACGGCCGTATCCACAGGAAAGACAATGGTCAATACGTGTGGGGCTGACTAGCCGCGGGTTTTTTCACGATGTTTTCCTTCACAGTTTTGAACTTGTGTTAAAGAGAGAGAGAGAAAACAGAGGGTTCAAAAAAACTCACTGAAAACTGGTGTGCGATATTATAGTGCTATAGCCATGCAAACAAAGTCGAGTAGTAATATAATTTCAACGGATACTTCCTATCTGTTTATTGAAATCACCGACTGGAACTAAGTGCTCATGACTATTCATGAGTTGTCCTCAAATTATCACTTTAAAGTGTTATGTCCTTTTCAAAGGAAATGTCTTGAAGTATTTTTATTTGACCGACTTTCTAAATAAAGGAGGCTATGTATACTTTGTAACAAGAACTTCTCATGGATAATTGGTTTGAGATAAGATTGATTGTTTTTTTTAACAGTGTAGTACTATAAAAATATGGGCTAGTTTTTATTTGGACTTGCCTCTGAATATACCTACTCAATCACTGAACGTCCTAGACTGATTCAAAATCTGCATTCCTCCTGTTTTTTTTTTATATGAATTTTAATAAAAAATACAAAAATATGAATTATTTTGTTTTATTTCTGTTTTTAAAATGAATCCCTCACTTATACCTACGTATTTTTTTACCTCCTTTTACCTCCCTCAATCATACACAAACAAATGGACCTTCATCAAAACACTAGACAGATATTATAAATGCTAATTAATAGTACAACTACAAAACAATCTGAGAATACGCTTTACGTATAGGCTAGGAGTTGGAGCCCCTAAACTGACCCACCCTTATAAGTAATAGGCAAGGTGGACACCCCCTACCCTTTAGTTAGACACGAGTTCCCAAAACTCGCAAACCGATAGCAAAGATACACAAATAGATATAATCGAGCAAAATTGAAACTTTATATATATATTTATATATTTTTTGTTAAATCAAACCTATATAATTTCGACCAGAGCCGTGTTGGCTGAGGGTGTGTACCTCGACTTTCGATCTGAAGGTCGTAAGTTTGCATTCCGTCCGCGCATCAATGGATTTTTTGTTTTGAAAAATGTATTGTAATGTACCTTAAGGTCCTATATATGGTTGAGGCAAAATATCGTAAAGAAACCTGCGGCTAAGTCAACCCCATACGTATTGACGTCTTTCCGGTAAATGACCCGCTAAGCTGAGAGGATGGCTTAAGTGGACAAGCCTATACTATCCCAAAAATATCCCAGGCACTGTGTCCTGTTAAGCCTAGGCAAAGCCTCCTGCTCATCTCGTAAAAATGTAAAGGCCTGACTGAGTATGTTTATACAAGTGACGGTTAGTAGCTTTCTTGATGTTAGCTTGATAAATCATTCTTGATAAAGTGTACAAGTTTAACATTATAATGTGGTCATAAAATAGGTGACTTCTTGTAGAAACAACAGCATTGAAACAAAAATGGTCGCTAAGCAATGCCTTTGTGTGATTTTATACAAAAAGTCTTTATAATTTTCAATTTAGAATGTTAATTGGATTCTTAAAAGGAACAGCAGTTGTAGGATCTTAGGTGTAATGTTATGTGTAGTGTAAACGAGTTTTGTAATAAAGTAATTCTATGTAGATTTCATAATGTAGGTATACGAGTATATCTATGAAAAAAAAAAAAATATCAGACACCTTATGTTGTTGATAATAAGGTTCAAATTTATAATAATAATGATCACCGCTATAAGTTGACCGCTAAGAAAGCTGGCTTGAAGGATACTGGCCGGAACTCATTTCCAAATTGCATTTCGAGACTCGATTTCTCCTTTACAACGAAACAAGAGCAGGCAATTCTGAACCTTGGTGTGTCTTAATAAAGCTTATTACATTTGCAGCGACGTTCGATTATAAGTAACAAGGCTATATCGTAAGAATGTATGCATATCCAGCGGAAAAATTATCCCATACCTGCTGTAAAAGTTATAGAACTCTAAATAAATGTAAGCAGCGGACAAAGCCTAGTTGTCCTCATAATTAAGTGCTATTTATTGATTGAAACTTTTATAGATTAGTTATTTGCATTGTGCGATTCCAAGATCCTCTACTATGAAGTAGCTTAGTCGAAACATAACAATAAGGACACTAAAAAATTGGCTGCTTATTTTAAACACCCTAAAAAGGGATTTTTTTCAACCCTGTATAATAGGGCCCTTGGTAAGTTTCTGTTTTGCTTATAAATACCATAAAAAGATAAGAATGATAAAAAAGGACAAACAAAATTCAATCATTCGCTCAGATAGTAGTCCATTTTAGTGTCCTAAACATCGAGGTAGTATTAAAGAGTCACAATCTAATAGCTGACAACATGAAAATGTGCGTGCAAATTCAATGTTCTACAATGACATTTGACATTTGAATGTAGACGTTATGACGTTTATTTTAATGTTCAATGCTTGTACGCAAAAAAGAAAAACTCGGCGCACTACGTAGCGTGCGCAGAGTTTTGGTGTTTACATTTTATTTGTCTGATTGTGGCTCTATAATACTACCTCGATGGTCCTAAACTAAAAAGGAGGTAAAGTCCGCTGTTTCGTCCGCTAAATATAAACACCCCAAGAAGGGGGAGCCGGCCAGCAGAAGCACTAACTTGTATAATGAGATATGATAATAAACGCTTCGCTGGAATATTGATGTCGACGAGTTAGGAATGCATTTGGCTTGTTTACTTCGCCGCTTGCAAACTATGGATTTGTGGTCGAGCTCGTCTGTTTTCGCCTTACATTACAACTTAGTCGTGGAAACATGACACATAAAACGCTCTCCAAAATGGTGTTTACCACTCTTACGCCCGAATACTAAAACGCTACATGTAAGTGGTGCTTATAAATGGCATTATTTGACACAAATCTGACAGTCGACCTCTGTGGCGCAGTGGGCGAAGGCTCGCCTGAGACGCGGAGGTTGCGTTTTCGCATCCCGCCGCGGGACAAATGTTTGCAAGTTCTGCAAATATTTGTTCCGGGTCTGGATGTTTTTCTATCTATTATATGTATGTATTTAGAAAAAAAATGTATCTTAGTATTATATCAGTCATCTGGTTACCATAACACAAGCATTAAGTTGCTTAGCTTGGGACTAGATGTTGAAATTGACGCCGTGTGAAATGTCCAAGGATATTTATTATTATTTATTTATTTATAAATTAATTTATTTATTAATAATACACTCCCAAATAGTTATGTAGAGTTTCAATATTCGGGGATTAGATAATTTTTTGCCGCTTGTCAATCTTGTCTGTTTTGGAGCTTCAGGCTCTGAAATGTACACCACGTGTTTTTGCGGTGCGTTTGCATCGATACACACTAATTGCATTATAAAATTGCATTAAGATACTGATTATGAAGTTTTTAGGTCGCTTAAAAGCCTTGGCTTTTCGCTTAGTCAGTTCCAGCGGTCACCCATTCATTTTGTAACCGTAAAGAACATTGACGATCTCAACGGAATACCACATTCACTTTTATTTATCTAATAATTAACTGCAATAGTTTCCTTGGACTTAATTTGTTTACATTAACGTCAATCTTAATTCCAAAATTAGACTCGTGATTGCATGACATCACTTATTAATCTTAACTAGGTATTATTTGTTAGAATCTTGACTAAGTGACTGACGAATTGTATTCTAGAAGCAGGGTTGAAAGTATATTTCTCATTTAACGAATAGTTTACAGGTGTATCTTTTAGGAGATCGTCAAAAAACTGAGCATGCATAATGCACATTCAAATTACATCTCAGACGATTTAACCTAAACTTTAAAGTATCTCGATTGCTACCGTAATCCATACTGAAAACACAAAATTCACGGTCAAATTAAAAAAAAAATTCAGCCCCTACTTAGGGGTTAAATTTTAACAATTTGTTGAGTGTTTCAACTAAAACCAAATAACTCAGGAAACAAAGTCACGAGCGTTCTTCTAGATTCTAAGAGATGAGTCATCTAGATATTATTGCGTGTACAATTATCGAGCCTCGCCTAGGACAATGCCAATTAATTGTTATGGCACCTTGCCGCAGACTATCCTAGAATTACAGACAATTTAGACTAACTCGTTTGCTTGTCTCATTCATACATACATAGACATGACACTTTCAGGTAGGTACTATATTTATACATAGACAGAATCAGATACCTATACAAAGAAATATTTTTCGAATATAATTTTCAAGTGCAAAGATTTCTGTTTTATTTATCGATTTAAAAAAAACCTTAAAACTTGACCGAGTAAAGCTCCAGCAATATCTTACTTATCTAAGTTATCCTTGTTTATTTATTATTTACTAAAGTATTTTCTTAAAAATTAAAAACTAATCATATCGTTATGGCACTTGTTGCGGCCAAACCTAATTTTTAAGACCTTATGTACCAACTTGAAGCAATAAATGATTATGAATATTATGATTGGTAAATTATACTGTAATTTATCTGATATTTCTTAGTACTACGTCTAGAACAATAGAGTCTAATCTTGTAATTAATACTTTTATGGTGGCGCCTAAATGTGGTTGTGGCTCTGTTTAAGGATTGATTTAGCAAATTAGAGCTGATTCAGAACACTAAGATAAGTGTCAGTTGACTCAACGAAGTAATTTCTTGATAATATCACGAGATTTAATATAAATAAATAAATTAAATAAATATCCTCGAAGAGATCGCTTCTTAGCGATAAGGCCGCCCATTGTACATTGTTCGTAGTTCTATCACTGATTGTATTTATGTAATAGAAATTAAGGTGTGCAATAAAGAACTTTCATTCATTTTCATTCATTCCTATCCTTGGACATTCTACACAGCGTCATCTAGTCCCAAACTAATCAGCGTAATGCTTGTGTTATGGTAACCAGATGACATAACCACATTACATAATACATATTTTTTTCTTAAATACATAGGTACATTATTAATAGATAGCTAACACTTAGACCAGGAATGTCTGCAGAACATACAAACATTATATCCCGCGGCGGGGATCGAACCCGCAACCTCCGTGTCTCAGACGGGCATTTAACCACAAAGTAAGTTTGTGGAGCAAGTGGCCAACTCTGGTGAATGACGGAGCGAACTTCAATGGGACAAATACGGAATAAATCGAAGGTAGTAAAACTCTTTGCTGAAGCTTACTTTAGAACCATTGTTTCGGAATTAAGTTAGTGGCATTCATTCATTCATTCATTCGAGTCAATGTCGCTCAAACCAATTTTGACCAGTATCTGGCCACATCAACGGCATCATCGGTAGCTTTATTAAGCTGTTCCCGAGAGCAGGTGGCAGGGCACCGCGGGCAGGAAAGCAAGTGCGGCATTATCTGCGTTAGTGGCATTATAAACCCTACTTTGAAAACAACTAATACTTTATTTTACTATAAAGAACTATCCCAGAGCACTAATATCCAGTTGCTGCCAAAAACTTAAGTTTGTGTTTTTGTTATTACGTCTGATTCGAACAATTAAGCGATTCAAGCGCTGCTTACAGCGTGGCCTCTCGTAAAATCTGCATAAGAAGCCAGCTCGAGGCAGACGTCTTGCGGTTGGACGGTCTACAGTGGTCGAAATTTTTACCTAAATTTTTATATAGATATATTCTAGATTTCCCCGTTATTCATAAAGGACTTAAGCTTACGCTAGCTTAGACGGCTGTTATCTGTTGCTATCTCTTTTCATTGGCAAATGAGTAACAAGAAAAAAACATTCTTTGAAGCCTTATTAATGAACAAGTTGATAACGAACATAAATTGACAAATCTTTATGAAACAACAGCCAAGGCTCGGCAGCACGTGCAGCCGAGATTCGAATAGCACCTTATGTCACCAACGAAAAAGCATCAAGGCATATATTATTTAACAATCATTCGATACGATACTACAATTTTACAAAGTAGTTTATTCCTTTTTTACGGTTACAAAAAAGTAACTTTGCATGAGCAAGTGTCCAAGTCTAGTGACTGAGTTTTCAGGCCGCATGCAACTCATCAAGCACATCGATTGTTATCAATTTGCACCTACAGTGTAAACCGTTCGCGACTGACCTGAACTCATCAAAATTCCTAACTGTATTTAATTTAATTAATACAAAATATACGAGCAGTGTGCACCGTCTGGCCCGACTCATTACAACGGTTCCAGATTATTGTTTCAAGTCCACACAATGGGATGGGACACAGTTCGCGCCCCGTCTTCGTGGTTGTCCATTGCATGCACCAAATGTGTCGACACTTTCTATTCACACGGGCTAATGTTATTACGTAGTAGGTACCTAAGTATCTTCACCAACCTTTTTTTTTTCCTGTGTGTGCTGAATAAATGATTTCTATTCTATTCTATCCTACTAATAATTATAATTATAATATCTCACGACTGCGTAGCGCATTTTTTAGTATAGTTAATACACATAAACAGAAAGAATGAAAACCTCATATTCGCATTTTTAACCAATACAAATAAATTATAGCCGTGTTGGCAAAGTGGATAAGAACTTCAAATTTTGATCCGAAGGTGGTGAGTTCGAATCCGGCCGTGCATCAATGGATTTTTCGTTCGGAAAATTTATAGACACTTTAATACGAGCTCTAAACGGTGAAGGAAAACATCGTGAGGAAACCCGCGGCTAGTCAGCCCCACACGTATTGTCACCATTGTCTTTCTTGTGGATATGGCCGACTAAGCTGAGTTACATTACATTATGTGTAGGCAAAATTGCCCTCTGACACTGCATAAACCATCTAAATAAAAGTTTGCACATACATTTGATCCGTCAACGCCGACACCAATGGGCACACACAAACTATTCGTTGATGCGCTATTCGGCGACAGTAAGTAATTTACAGCAGTCTACATTGTATTTGTGAAGAGTAATGTTCCGGTTTATTACGCATCTTGCTTTAATGAGGTCTACGTGTGTGTACATTTGTAATAATGCTGGGACTCGTAAAGTTTTGATGGCGAGACGTGAGGCGATGTCCGAATGTGTTGACATGTTTTACTGCGTGATGACTTGCTGATCTTTCGCTTGATTAGTCACTTGGATAAATGCCATGTTACATTTCTACAATTGCTAATCAGAAACTTATATTATTGATCCACGTTGGCCGAGTGGGATGTACCTCGACTTTCTATCCGAAGGTCGTGGGTTCGAATCCCGGCCATGCATCAATAGATTTTTCATTTCGAAAAAAATATATACGCATTACCACGAGCTCTAAACGATGAAGGAAAACATCGTGAAAAAACCCGCTGCTAGTCATCCCCACACGTATTGACCATTGTCTTTCCTGTGTCTATCGCCGGCTAAGCTGAGAGGATAGTTTAGGTGCTGGGCAAGCCTATTCCATCGCAACAATGTCCCACTACAGTGCATTACAGTATCCCGTTAAGTGTAGGTAAAAGATTGCCGCACGCAGTATAAACTAGGTCCTACTACACTAATACTAAAACTAAACAAAACTAGTTTCCTCGCAATATTTCACTTACTTATCAATAACGTTTCAAAGAACAACCAAACTCGCAAACAATTCAGTATCCAACAAACAGTTAGCACATAACATACACAACATACCACAAGATGACCCGACCAACTCCAGTCAAAACAAACTTGTAAACACGTGAAAGGGGTCAAAGAAAAAGGCACAGGACACGGACCGACATTGCGAGGTTAAGGTCACAAAACAAAAGACGAAGCGCCCAAACCGGTAGAAACATCGCTACTCGATTACGTGGGCCGGCGAAAACGTAAAAGAGTTTAGTAGGAAACGATATAGAGCGAGCTGATAATACCGCTGCAATGTTTAAGATAATTTCTAAACTTGTCTCTCGATTGCAGCAGTTATGTTATGTTATGTTATGAGCCTGTAATGTCCCACTGCAGGGCAAAGGCCTTCCTTCCTTTTCTCCAGTCATCCCTGTTTCGGGCCACTGTGAACTAATCCTTTAGATGGGTATCTAACTCGTCTTTCCATCTACGGCGCGGTCTGCCGCGAGGTCGTTTTTTGTTAGAAGGCGTCCACTCGGTAGTGGCTTTAGCCCACAACGTATCCGACATGCGGCTGACGTGACCTGCCCAATCCCATTTTAATCTACCCGCTTGCTGCCCGACATCCGCGATTTGCGTTATACGTTAAATTTTTTGTTTCAGCTTTATAGTCGTATAGCCACGACGGAGGAAACGAAAAGACCAGGAAAGGAAACAAAAAGAAAAAAGAAAAACTCAGTCACCAGAGTTAGCCTCTAGCTTAGGTAACTACAATGTAGTCCACATAGCAAATTATTTTGTTAAATATATACTTAGAGCAAGGCAATTACATAGGCAATTTTTTCTCTAAAAAAAATAATTCGTTTTGAATTATTCTCTGTGTTTTCACAAAACTCAAAGGACTTAAATCTACACTCTTAATTTAAAAACATGTTCTGTCACACTAAAGTCTTCATAAATCATACTTCAAGCAGTATCATTAGATACCTCCCGCAAAACCGAGTGGAGAGCCGGTGGTCCCATATTTCACGGCGCCTCTGTCTACTCATTGTACCACCTCCTGATCTTTTATAGTTACACGATTGCTCGTAATTAATGATGAAACTTATCCGACTATCCGGTTTAGCCGGATAGTTTTTGGGTAACTCATGAAGGCATATGAAAGAATTCAGAAAACGGTGAGAATAACAAAAATGACAAAGTTAAAATTATCTTTTAAGCTTAATGATGCCTCTTTATTTATTAAAAGTTATGCAAGAATCATTGTAATTAAAAATCGTATTAATCATTTCAACAAGTATGTTTTACTAACTTTGAAAGTCCAGCAATAATTATTTAGTTATTTAATGCATCCAACTTTATGTGAAACATTAATAATTTAATGTTACGCTGATAGGGCTAGTATAAAAAATACCGGATATGCCGTTAAACTGTATAATAGTTGAAATTATCAGAGTAATCAATTTATTGGTAAATGTCTGTTTTGATCAGGCCAGATCTCTGAAAAATTGCCGAATATGGTGAGTGGCTGAAAAATGGCCGGATAAGCTGAACACCGGATAAACGGATATCCGTAGCATCTCTATTGTAATCTTGTTACTTGTAAGACGGTAGCGCATTGCTTATGTTTGTTTTGGATGTTGGTTTATGAACGTTGTTGGATTAGTGGAAGTATTGGAACGTCTTCCGGTTAACGATGAATTTATTCAGATTATAGTTTACTTTAAATTGGTACTTGAAATTTATTAAATAGGAATTATGAGGATATAATTTAGGAAAACAGGGATGAATGTGGAATAAATTGTCAACATTTCCGTCAGTGCGTCCGTGAAGATTCCGATAAAGAAGAAGAAGAACACAGCAGATCCTGACGTCTCGACTATTTAAAATCTTTAACATAAACGCGGAGTGATAATAAAAAGTAAAAATGAGAAGAGATAAAAAATGTAAAAGTAGGCACTAATCAAAGTCACGCTTGATATAAACGTAAGGGTCACGACTCGTGGTCCCACTGGGATTGTACCACTATTACTCGTGGTCCCACTATCCCTGAAATCATGGGTTCGTAGTTCCACTGCTTAGTGGGACTACCAGTCATAGTTAAAATCGTAAACACAGTAGGTTAGAGCTTTTATGCAAAAGGTTTTAACTATTTTAGTATTGATATACAATAGACATTCCAACTTCACTGTATACAATCAACTATACAACTTTAAATTGTATGTTGTGTTTTAAACAATAACTTAAATAATGCTATGAATACATTAGTTATTGTCCGCACCCTCACTCCTCAGTCCTATGTAATTTACAATTGGTTTCAAGTTACAATTTGCACTAAATTTATCATACAATAACATTTATATCTGAAAATTATTATTCAAATCAAGCAACATTAATCAATACGTCGATAAAAGAAAATGCATGCGGCGATGCCTCTGCGCAGGTAGTGATGCGACAGGGAAATTATAACGTTATCGATAATATTAAAGTTATTAAAGACTCAGGATTGTGGCCCCAGGTACGGTACCATTTTCTATAATCTTAGAAAGAAAGAAAGAAAAAAATATAAAGAAAGGAAAGCTTCATATTACATTACTAGTTGCTCATAATCTTTTCATTACTGTTAAATAAAGACTTCGAAATTAAATAAATAATAACGTCACCAGAGTTGGCCACTTGCTCATACGAACGAACGAACGAACGAATAAAGACTTAAAAAAAGAAAGAAATGATAGTTAGGAAGGCATTTCTTTGGTGCTTCTATAAGTGTCAGCTGTTGACTTATTTATTATTTGGTTTTCCATTTTATTGACGCAGAATATTTGCCAATTCATCAGAAACGCCTATAAGTATTAACTTCTGTAAGTGCCTACTTTTCATCGATATCGATACTTTTACATAATCTTAAGAACAACAAGCCTATCAACCCGTTGTCGACTTGCGTGAACGTTTCAGTGGTGTGCGTAAACGCCAGAGATAATGAACTATCAGCACTAATATATTATAAAGTTCATTATAAACAATTATTTATTGTTAGCGCATGTTTATTAATAAGGCGAGTCGATAGGACGGCTACTGTGCATGTGTGTGGGTGTCAGGGCTTTCACTTGCGTTGGAAACTCTTTACCTAAATTTTTAATGAGACTACTAATTTTCACATTATCATTTGTAAAAAATTAATTTCAATAGGAAAATGTATTATTTGTTTCACAGTAAAGAACCGGCTATAGGAGCGTGAGAATCGTGGCGATATTATCGTTTTATACATACCATAATACAATGTAAAAAACTTAATAAATTCAATAAATGATAAAAGTATATGTTTAATAAGTATCGTAGTATGCAGAATATTTTAAACGGTTTTAATATAATTTAAATTGTTATGTGTTATCTTTTTAAAGTCTGTTCCTGTAAATTAATTCATACATACTTTGAATTATAATGTTTTTAATATTCTACGTGGCAGCCCTAAGCAGCCCTTAAGCTGTCAAAGTCGTCGAATGAAAGTAGCGGGCCGTCGGACCACATTGTTCAGATTGCATGGCTACTTGTCTTGATCAGGATATAGAGAGGGACTGATAATATTATACCGCTTTTCAGCTTTACTTAATACTTGTGAACATTATTAAATTATTATAACCGTTATTCATAATCAATATCATTTAAGCAAAAAAATTTTTTGGTCAAAGAAAAAGACAGAAACAGAATTAGCATCCGAGCTCTAAAAATCATCTTAGTCAATTTTCAATAACTGGGTAAGATTATATCGTATTGGGCCTCTGAAAACTTAATTTATAAAATTGCAGATATACATTTGGGATAACACTATAAAAAATTAAATAACTATTTCCATACAACTCCAAATGCATGAATGAACTGATACACAATGATAGTGTTTGAATAACTAGCTTCTGTGTGGACCTAAATTACTAATGGTTCGCGCCGCATAATTGTTGGTATACGAGTATCTTGATATTGGGTCTCTATTTTGTCTCCGAAATTTTATACCCCTAAAATAAAAATCTATAAATTGGGTTTTCATAATCATCGATTGCCCGTATAATCAGGATCTATAATATAAGGATCCCTAATATAGTTACGGCTAATATCAACATCCCTAATGTTTAAAATACATAAAATCATTCTCAATAAATAATATAATCCATAATGTAACTAACTCATAACTTTATTTTCATAATAGTTTATGAGAATAATTTTAACATAAGAGCATTGTGTCTCAAGCACAAGGCAGCATAGGGAATGTAACTGATTTCGATTTGGGTGGCTGATTACTTTTATTCCAAATTTTATTGGCGCTTCGGCGGCCGCTACCGCGGCACGCTCGCTACGCTCGCTCGCCTCGCGTGTTAGTGGTCACTGTTAAAACCTAACCTAACCAACTGATTTCGATCTGGGTGGCTGATTTCTTTTATTCCACATTTTAATGGCGCTTCGGCGGCCGCTACCGCGGCACGCTCGCTACGCTCGCTCGCCTCGCGCGTTAGTGGTCACTGTTCAAACCTAACCTAACCAACTAATTTCGATTTGGGTGGCTGATTACTTTTATTTCACATTTTATTGGCGCTTCGGCGGCCGCTACCGCGGCACGCTCGCTACGCTCGCTCGCCTCGCGCGTTAGTGGTCACTGTTCAAACCTAACCTAACCAACTGATTTCGATCTGGGTGGCTGATTACTTTTATCCCACATTTAATTGGCGCTTCGGCGGCCGCTACCGCGGCACGCTCGCTACACTCGCTCGCCTCGCACGTTAGTGGTCACTGTTCAAACCTAACCTAACCAACTAATTTCGATCTGGGTGAATACAACCGAAGTTGTTTTTGTTTTACATAATTTATAAACGTTCGAAAACATTATTAATCGGAAGTGGAAGTATTATGATTCTTTATTATTATGACACATATGTTTATAACGATTAAAGTTAGGGATTATAATATTAGGTAACATAAATTTATGGATTAGGAGCATAAGGATGAACAATACCTTATTACAAACTATAGTTATGGGACCATAATATTATGGATTCCTATGTTTCGGAGACACTTGTTATTGATTGTGATTTACGGACAATCGATTTTCGGAGACGAAATGGGTTCCCCTTGATATTGTAGGTACTGAGAAACTTGAGTTCTAGATATGCATACATCATACACTGTACATTATAGTTTTTTATTAAATATCGTAATTTTCAGGGAGTGTCAAACCACACTGGGTACCACACTGGTATCCTCCATTCTTTGCCACTCTGTGTTGGGCCGAACGCAGCCATCTCGATGGCGAACTTAAAAATACATTACAGGTGGCAGGTGGTCTGCCAATGCAGCGTTTAGGTATTGTTGTCATCGAAAATTTACATTCTATATTTGACAAGCTGTACAGGCTTACTTCGTAAACTTTATACCAATACAGTCTTATTTTATTAGGTAAACACACAGATCATTTCTAATTTGCTTTTAAGAAAAATGAATGTGTATTTTTAGTTATTGCTCTTCATAGCTGCTGCTCATAGTCCTTGTAACTACCACGTAATTACAGCGTCCATATGTCCCAGGTAATGTACCATCATATAATAATTTAGCTCGGAATAAAGCATAGTTTCCAGTTACAACGGCGTTTTAACCCTATGGCAGAAGTGCCCGTCGCGCTCGATAAAAAAATAAGTCCAAAAAAGTACCGCGCCACCCCTAGGCTCGGTGGGCAAAAAAAAACAAGATAAAAATGGGCCCGGTCGTAATTTAAACGTCCTACCAGTTGTCGATAGCGAGTGGCACCGATTCGAAAATAATTCGCGAAATATTCCGTAAATGGGTTAGATTATTGCCTGAATAGCACCGCAAACGCGCCTGAATAATTTTGAAGCTCATTCTTAAAACCTACTTTACTAATTTGTAAAAAAGTGCAAGTGCATTTGTACAATAATTATTCATAGAATTTATTTGATCTTTTAATTAGGGAATTGTATTATTATTACGATAGTTTATTGTACCTTCACTTTTCCGAAAGTAGGTAAGCAGGCCACAGATTTCCATTTGCTATGATACTGAAAAAAAAATCTAGCCATTTTTTTATTAATTGCTTCGAATGAGTAGGTATATTATTATCATCAAATTAACAACAAAATGGCTCCCTTTTATTAAATTTAAATAAAATAACAATTTCGATTTTCAAATACAACCAGTAGGTAGGTACGTACATAACTAAAATTTCGGACCAAACATAGTAGGTACCTTTATTTTAAAAGGTTGGTCACAGGCACCCAGCGTAGTGCATAATTGTAAAGCACGCATAACTGACGTGACGACCCTACCGTGCAACCCAAATCGTCTGACAGATATTCTGTCGGTCATTTGATTCTTTCGTTGTAACACTGCCTTATTTTAGGCTCCTATACAAGTTTTTTGTTGTAAATGACGAGCTTTTAGTAGGAATTTAACTAAATACTGATTTAACTGAACATTCTCAAAATGCTTACCTTCACCGAAAAGAGTTAGTTATAGGTTGTTGTATGCGTCAAACTAGCGCCCCATAACCTATTTATGTTATTTAACGTTAAAAAAAGGAATAAAAAAAATGTTCCGCATATAAATTTTTCGAAATGGAAAATCCATAAATGCACGGCCGGGATTCAAGCCCACGACCTTTGAATCGAAAGTCGAGATATATTCCACGGCCAATACGGCTCAAATTAAATAAAACCGTTATAGGAATAGGTCTCAGTCTGCAAGTAATCATGCAAATTCAGCTTATCCTGCTACCATTATGCAAAAAATAGTTGTCCTCTACCGTCAAAGTCAAACTGATAAACCTAGAACCCTATTCATGAGTTCCCGTCTTCTAATGAAATCATAACTCACCGTTGACGCTCGTTTTCCATTCGACCTTCGACTATGATTGCGGATTATCAGGAGGTTAGCACTAGTTTGCAAAAATTATGTGCAGTTTAGGATTCTAAAAAGTGCGCAAGCGGCTAGCAGTTTATAAGCAGTTCCAGAAAAGGCATTAGAATCAACTAGCATGTAAGACGAAACTGAAGTGATCCTTGAGGTCTTACAAAAATAAATAATTCTTTCTTTCTTTTTTTCAGATCAGCCCCACTGATTACAGAGTTAGTCACATGTGAACTATATAAACGTTTGTCAAAACAAATGAGATCAAAGAATTTTTTGTGTGCAATTTAGATGAATTTAAAACTATTCAGTAAAAACAAATACATGTCCTACTCAAGAGTTTTCTAGTAAGTATACAAGATATATAAATTAAGGTATATTTTTATTTAGGTTGTAGACTGTATTCTAAGGTGCGGTAAACGGTAAATATGCCTCGAAAGACATTTTATACCAAATAATATTTACCGATAAGATGTCTAGTAGAAAATTGATATATTCAAGTCTATGATTGACCGCCACATTTTAAAATTTCAAGTGTATACGCTAGAATAACTTTTATTAGAAACTAAAAATAGTAATTCAAATACTAATATATTTATCTCAACTTGTGCTTGCCAATAATTGTAGATGATTTGCTGTCTCTTTCCGTTCCCATTTTGCAGCTTATAAAGTGGTGCTAAGCGTAGCCTAAAAAGTTATATAAACCTGAATCACTCATTAGATTGTACCTGTATCTATGTTTAGGCTAACTAAGGTGACGAAGTTTTAGGCCGCCAAAAGATCCCCATCATGATTTAACGACAAAACCAAGGCAGACAATTTAACATGTCATCCAAAGCACTCAACTGTCATTGATTAGATGTCTCTATCTGGGCGCGTAGACGAGGTTTCGCTGTTTCGACCCACATGTTCAACCCAGAAGCCAAAAGTAATACAATTTTTTTGCGTTTTAACCCACTGATATTTTTCATTTTTGTTTCGACCCACACAGAACCAAAAGAACCTAAGTTACAAAATACGACAAAAATGTACTGTTGAAATAAAAAGCGAGAATATTTAAAAATATTTTTATTAAAATATATTACATGATCTAACGAGTAAAACGAAGAACGCACACCGGGACGGCACGGCATGGTAAAGGATTTTACATTTTTTCCAATAAATTTTTAAACGTATTTTTATAGCAATACGACATAAATTGCTATGCTTGCCGTGAAACGCATTACATACAACTTCTCCCATGACAGCTGTCAAACTTCAAACGCCCATATCTCGAGAACTATTACTCGTCCTAGACTTTCCGTTGTGAGCTCAAATGAAAGACCTTGATGAGATCTACTTTTTCGATGACAGCTGTCAAACTTCAAACGCCCATATCTCGAAAACTACTCGTCCTAGACTTTCCGTTGTGAGCTCAAATGAAAGACCTTGATGAGATCTACTTTTTCGATGACAGCTGTCAAACTTCAAACGCCCATATCTCGAAAACTACTCGTCCTAGACTTTCCGTTGTGAGCTCAAATGAAAGACCTTGATGAGATCTACTTTTTCGATGACAGCTGTCAAACTTCAAAAAATTATCTGAGCTTTTCCAAGAAATGTCCAATGCTGATTTCATTGTGCAAAAGTTCGAGTTGGCAACTTATGACGTATTGTTTGGCTATATTCTGTTTTGTGTGCCATATGATTAAATAAATAAAAAAATAAATAAGTAGTTGAATTCAGTTAACTTGCGAAATTTTATAATTTTCTGCTATCTGCTTGTCTGACTGTACAAAATCTATGATTTTAATTGCGGGTCGAAACAAAAATACATTTTGGGTAAAAACGAAAAAATATAATATTAATTTTTGTAGTGGGTCGAAACACCGACATGTTTTGGGTTAAAACACAAATAAAATTTGTGTGGGTTGAAACTGTGGGTCGAAACAGCGAAACCTCGCGTAGACAATTGACAAATGTTTCGTATCTATTCTCTTTCTATCATCGCTATGCCTTTGATTTGATGTTACTGATCGCTCGAGTTTTCGTCATCGAATATCAATTCCTATACATTATTTTTAGTTTCTACTCTAAAGCGATTGTCGAAATGTAACATGGCTAGGGCAGCTGGTGGGTTAGAGCCGTGTGTCGAGTGAGATTATGCTCTTACTTCTGTTCTTAAGGTCGTGGGTTTTTAGTTTGATGTGCTTAAAACTATTCATTTTCTCTCATTCGCATGATTAGGTTAGGTACCTACTTAAACAAACTACCTGACCTAGTGGCATAAACTTAAAAGATCTTTGAGGTCTAAAAGAAAACGCGCATGATTGTCTATGTGGTTACCTATGCAATCGGTACTTAACCTTAAGTGTGTGCCATAACGCCGAGGAATGAGCGGGAGAGCGAATAATGTTTTTACTCGTGAGTGAGAAGCGCAGAACGATAGACACGCAACATAATTTATAGCGAAAAAACAGTTTTTATTTAATTACAAGTTAATTAAACAAGCAATCGAAAAATTAAAAAACCAGAACTAAATGAATACTTCTAGGCTATTTGTCAAAACATAAAACCAACAAAAATAGCGTTCTGTTCCTGAGATAAATAGCAAACTGTGTGAAAAACATGTATTTTTCAAAAAAATATATGATCGAGAAAACTTTTACCAATCGTGTTTCTAAAAAACCACAAAGCAAGATAAAAGTTCAAAGTTTAATTTCTCCAAACATTATAAGGTGGTATCTTTCACGGATTTTGAGATCTAATACGATTCAAACCACATATTTGCTACCTACGGCCTCTTAATGTATACTTAAAGAAATGCAATCAGCCCATCCTATTGTCCGGCAGCCGTCCATTTCCACCGCACAATTGAATGATGATCCATTGTGGACAAGTTTAGAGATCCTGCACTGCCAGGATATATACCTTCTATTCACTTACAATGATCTACAAGCTATGGATAGGATAGACAAATTGTTCAACTTGCCTATTCTATCCATAAGTAGTGTATCTATCCGTAACATGGTGTTCAGATTTATTTACAAAATCTTAACTACTACATACCAATTTGAAAGAAAGAAAGAAAGAAAAATCATTTATTCTTGTAGGACCTCAAGGATCACTTAAGTTTCGTTTTACATGCTAGGTGATTCTAATGCATAACTGTACCCATAAGTAGCGTACCTATCAATCCATAACATGGTGTTCAGATTTATTTAAAAAAATTAAACTACTACAATATACTAATTTACATAACTGTACAAAACACAAAGAACTAGCAGTTGAGCCACCTAAGGATCTTTTCAAACGATCTATGTAGATGTAGATAAACTGATTCAAGCTACTGCCAGACGGAAGCGTGCCCAAGACACTGGCAGAATTGCCGCGCTGAATGGCAATGCTGATCCTGAGGGTATTTGTGCATTACACACAGATTTATTCCAGGCCGGAAAATGTCTTTGCCCCCTTCTAACTTATCGGAATAAGGAGACAAGAAAATTGCAACTGTCATTCCGTACCGGAAACTACCGGAAGTAAAATTCCGTGTAGTGCACAAACAACCTGAGGCAAGGTAGTAAAATTAAATGTATTTTTTTTTGTTTTAAGTCTAACAATATTAACCAGAATCCATTGGATAAGACAAGCTCAACACAAAATTAAGGACGACAATACTCTTATTTAAATTAAAATTACAATTAGTCTCAAACTTTATTAAAAATATTGTCCATGAGCTGAACTATTTCGGACGTGGAACATGGATTTCTGTAACTTTCCATAGCGCATACGGCAACAGTATTTAAAGCATGAACTCCCACAAAATTTCAATCATGACGGATTGCCCGTTATTTCAATTGGTCAGAGTAAAGCCGAGGGCGCAAGTAAGGTTGTGAACAAATCCTGACATACTGATATTTTTGGTTGGCAGTGTTACAAGCTCGGGCTGATGTGAAAATATAGCAAAAGAAAAATCCTTGGTTAGACTTGTAAAATATTGCAAAGATGATTTTTATATGTCCACTTTTTATTGGTCAATTCTTTTCAGTGGTGACTAATAATAGGGAGCGTTGACGAGATATTTTGTCCTAGTGCTAACCTTAGTGATGGTTTTTTTTTGTTTGGGCATTGGCCAGCCAATGTCCACAAGTACCCGATCTAGTTATTACGAGTTCTATCCACTTACATTATTATTGCGCTTCATTGGGTCATTCGCGAATGTTGATATGATAAGTGGATGGAATCAGGTGATTTGCAGCGGAACATCCTCAGATTGGCATGGGAACGGTTTAGAACGATTTAGGCTACGCAAATAACATAATTTATTTTAATGATAAGTATATTAATTATGTATTATAATATGTTAATGATGTATCATATTAAGTTAGATAATTTACGCAAATTATTATAGTAAGTATATTGTTTTCTCGCGATATTTTTTTGAAAGTTTTTTATGTAGGTACCTACTACTAAATGATTTTTCTAGATGCTAGTAGAGCGTTGTGCTGGATTCTCCTTCTGGTGCGGACGGTTCTTAACAAGGTATGATTTGCCTTTTCATTATTATATTTTTTTTTATTTACATTCACTTTACTTATATTTAACCTTACTGGTATGTTTTGGACCTACCTATATTTCGTCCCAAATTTATATGCGCATTAACAAGAGCCCTAAATGGTGAAGGAAAACATCGTAAAGAAACCAGTTAGCTTTCTAATAGCGTAGATAGGCTTGCAACCTGTCACGTATGAGATGTTAACTTCTGCTAAATGTGGGTACCAAATATGTTGGACACACCTCTGACTACCCCTTAGACATATTCAAAGGATCTCAGAGGAAAAATTACTAAAAAGATCAAAAAGAATTTGCCTATCGCACCTTGGAAATATAGACGTGATCATAATTCATTTCTTTTCTTCCCAAACAAAATAATTGAGATTTGACTCATGTTTTTAGATAATAGCGAGCTGATCTGATGATAGAGTCAGGAGTTCTTTGATAAAGCTCCTCACTACATGACAATAAAATAACCGTATTTAGGTACCTATGTCTCAATCTCACGGCTACTTTAAAATAGATTGTTGAAAAAACTCAAAATAAATTGTTTTTTCTAAAACAGACGTCCGACACGAGCACACATCGAAAATATTTAATCGAGCATTTTTATCTCGCTATCATTTCGCGTTACCAAAATAAGCTCATTTATTACGAGCGGGGGCTGAACAAAAACAAAAATTTGAATAAGGAGGGCATTATTTATCACCGCCCCAATGAAGGCCGTTAATGTGATTTTTTAATAAAAAAATACACCAGCCAACGATTCAAACGGGGATCATGTATCATAGCTTTTTTTCGACCAGTCATTGTCTGTTTTTCGGAAATTTACCTCATGTAGTAGGTGATTATCAAATGAATGGCTCAAATTATTGTTTGACGTTATTTAAATAGTTTAAAAGAGCATGTCATGTTAAATGGTATGTACCTAGTATGTAGGTACTTACCGAGATGAAAATCTTTGTTATTTGAAATCTTAAGAATAGTTGTTGCTTTAGATTTTTCGTTATGATAATAATATGAACCATTCGTGCGCGAGTCCAATTCGCACTTGGAAGATTTATTTAAGAAGTAATGCTCTACCTATGCTAAAAAGTAACAATGTTTTAGGTTTATAATCAAAATCAACCTTTATTCACCATTTTTAACCTTCAACAAAAAAGCTGATTAGTTTTAAATGTCGCGTATTTAAAACTAATCAGCTTTTTTGTTGGCTGTAGGTACAAAGTGAAAAAAATAATGATAACCACCTTGTGTTGTTAACCCTTGCCTAATTAAAAAAATATTGCTCCCTCAGAAAGCGCTGTCACGTTCCATATTCGCGCGTTAATTACACGTCATTCTTTTTTCAAAAAGCGCCAATGACGTGCACAATTAAAATCGTGTACAGACAACAAGAAGACGGCATAGAGCCGGGTACACAATGCGTCCTCAAAATTCGCCGCAGGCCAGGCGAAATTAACAAGGCGATATAAACTTGCCTGTTTTCCACTACTTTTCTCGACCCAGTGCACGAAACGCACTTTATTCTCAAAACGGCGGGAACAGCAATAGTGTTTTCTTTGTACACCGGGTTTTTTTTTCAGAGCGAGTAAAAAGGTGGCAAAGCACAAATGTTGAGCTCAACTTCACATATCGCAGTAATTGTGTGAATTAAAGAGGTTTGTATCATTATTTTTCCGTTTTATTTTTTCGAGTGGTCTGCTTTTTGTTTTGTTCTTTCGTTAGACGTTATTATTTTTTTGTTCGAGTGCTTTTGGGGAAGATTCTTTGTATTTTGTGACGCATTATTGTTTGTACTACCTATTATTCATGTTTTTTATTACTCGATTACTTATATATTGTTTTTTTTTTAGCTTTGAGTATAGTAGGTAATAGTCGTGTGTTTAAATGTTTAGTCATGACAATATTTGCATCTTGTTAGGTGTTGAGAGTTTCGACTTCTAAGACAGAGGTATCGCCGAAGGCATCTCTTCAGTTCTCATACATTGTCTAACATTTCCTTTACGGAAAAAGGTTTTTAAAAACTTGTTTTAGAATTGCTTTTTAAGCTAAACAAACTTGTTCAGTGTGTGCCAGTCTCAATAACCTTTTTTTGGTGGATATTTTTTTTTTTGTATAAAAGTAATGTCAGAACTACCGACAGTAATTAAAACCAAAGATAGACTGAAATTATTGAGAGTGGCCGTAAGTTATCT
Organism: Xanthorhoe designata; assembly: GCA_963582015.1. Taxonomy (NCBI): domain Eukaryota; kingdom Metazoa; phylum Arthropoda; class Insecta; order Lepidoptera; family Geometridae; genus Xanthorhoe; species Xanthorhoe designata. Next base: position 8,992,601 of record OY757044.1, on the reverse strand, counting down.
GTAAAACTTACGTCTTTTTTAAATTTAGGAACGATAATTTACGTCCCTTCGCAATAAAAATTCAAACTGCCTTCAAATGTTGTCTGAAAACTCTTTAAAATGTTAATCAGGCTGTATCTCCATCGATAATTTCTTTAATAAAATTTACATGCGATTTAAAGAAAAGAAAATCTCGGAGGGCACCACCCTCTTCACCCTAAGAGGAAATTAACAGAAACCTCTTTAAATAAGTTGGCAATTAGGGGTGACATAAAATCTGCATAATTGTGCAAGTTCTGTTTATGTTTTCGCAATAGAATTTTGTCTGTTGCATTGTTTAACCCTTCCAGGAAGCGAGTTGAACAAACTTTGGTAATAACTTGCTTTATCTATTTATTAGAAGAGGAAACCTAGTGTACTGAAAACAGAACTAGACGCTGTAATATCCTACATCACACTATCACACTATTATTATAAAGGTGAAAGTTTGTGTGTTTGTTACTCTTTCACGCTCAAACGGCTGGACGGATTTGAATGAAAGTTGGTATCAGAATTGCTTATAGGCTACTTTTGATCCCGATATTCCCACGGGAACAGGAACTAACGCGGGTAACACCGTGGGGCGCAGATAGTAAGTCATAAATATCGATTAAAACAATTCTTGTCTCAATAAACATTAATTATCCTTATTTTTACAAGTAAATGCATAGTATTGGACTTTGGAGCGATGACATTGTAAGAGACGCGGGTGGTCCTCGATTTGAATAAAACCTCATACTTGATTCGAATAAAACCTCATCTGGACAGTGGACTTGTAAAGAAGGCTTATTTTTATTAGGAGAATGTTTCTACATCAAAAAAGGAGGTTCTATGCTCCACCATAATTATGTATTAGGTATATCTAGTAAGTATTATTTTATCTGTGGTATTATGTAAAATGAACAGTCATTTTCTAGCTTATTTTGTTAAGTGCTAGGTGAGGGCAAAATTAGTACTTACCAATGAAAAACAAAAAATATAATATCACTGAGGTTAAATTACCTAAGGTCAAAGTATAATTTTAATTACCTATAAATATCAATATTTTTTACATTATTAAAATAAAATTAATAAATGCAATTAAGATAGATAAGTACGTAAAGACAGTAATACACTGCGACACTAAAACAATTCAATCCAGCTAAATTGGAAACTATGAAATAAACCGTAGCGGGACTAAGGTCAGGAGTACACCCACCCTCTGATCATTTATAATGCCAAAATGTTTTAATTAAGATGCTGTAAAATGTAATTTACATGCAAATTCGGTTTATGTTAATGTCCCGCGTATATCTGTTTGGGTGCGTGCGTGCTATCTAATTTTGCGACAGTGTGTACCGTCATTATCTTGGCTCTAATGAGAAATCTGGCGACGGCTTGATGTTTGCATAATTAAACTTGCGGCGGAGGTTTTGATTGTTGTAACGATAAAAGGCACGATTCTAATTCTTATAACACGTTGTAAAACGTAATCATCTGTTTTGGCAGATTAAGTGATGATTGCTCAAACGTGGCATCTTTGAATCTAGGTGCGAGTATTATACTTATCTATATCTAGACTAGCTAAAGTGGAAGTGGGCAGGTCATACAGCTAGAGGAAAGGAAAAATGGAGCAAAAAGATTATGTACTGGTACATAAAAAACATGAAGAGGAAACGTGGCAGGCCACCCAGAAGGTGGGCCGATGAAATCAAGTCAATAGCAGGCAACTCCTGGACCAGAGAAGCTACTAACAGAACTGTGTGGAGAGAGTTGGAGGAGGCCTTTGTCAAGGGACAAACAGATGAGGACACGGAAACAATCTACTTAACACTTTATTTAAACACTATAATTTATTATTTGCCTAGAAATTTGTTAATTCACACACAATGATAAAGTCAAACCAAAATTAATAGATTCAGAATCTTTTTATATAAAAAGTGTAGGTAACTTATCTGAATAAAGGCTAATTATTATTATTATATTATTATTATATCTAGACTAATATAAAGAGGTAAAGTTGGTTTGTTTGTTTGTATGTTTGAGGACTCCGAAACTACTCATCCGATTTTAAAAATTCTTTCACCGATGTGTAGCATGGACTTTCTGAATGAACATAGGTTATATTTTATCAAGGTAGGTACCACCTGAGTGAAACCGCGGGTGAGTAAGCTAGTAAATATATATACAGTACTTAATTTATCGTGTCATTTAGGTACCTTTTTTATATTATTTGCCAACATTTCAGCTGTGTAACAACAACCGTGGCCGCTGGCGCTATTTTAAAGTATGAAATTGTGATCGCAAAAGTTTAAGAATGTCTACAAGTACCAACCTAATATTCTAAAATGAAATGAAACATTAAACACATTTGAAACTACTCACGTAGAAATGTAGTCGATTAAAATACCGACAATGTTTCGATTCATCTGGAGAATCTTCATCGGGTATGAGTGTGGTCACTCCTTGCGGTAGCGTGTTTTTACGTGAGTAATTTCCTGTGTGTTATTAATAATACTTAATAATAATAAACTTTATTGAAAATTTTAAAAAGTACTTAATACATTCCATGTACTTACAGAATACAGTAAGGAGGTAAGTTTGTGATGCTATACAACGTAAATACTTTGTTATTTTGTTATTATAATGTCTTGTACAACTCACGATAGTTTTTTATGTTCTTCTATCAATACAATTTAAAAATCACCTAAATTTCTTGCCAAAACTACAAAAAAATATTTGAATATCAAAGATCACTTATCTATAATTATCTCCATCAATAAACTTAGTGGATAACTAAATCGGAGAATAGCTTAATCGGTAGGTAATATTATAATGCCGTGACAGAGTCAATATTAGCTTGCTTAATCGAGGTGTCGGTTCATTATACCGCATTATCGAATGATTCTCGACTGATTGAGACATTGCTTCCATTCCTCCTGAAACTAGCCATAGTTTTAAAATAGCACGGGAGGTCAAGATTCTTTAACTGTTGCCTACCGCCAATTTTTATTTCATTGAATAACATTACCATAATAATGGCCGTGCATCAATGAAATTTTCGCAACGAAAAATTTATATGCGCTTTAACACGATCTTATAACGGTGAAGGAAAACATCGTGAGGAAACCAGTTAGCTCTTTAATAGCGTCGATGATCTTGCAACCTGTCACGTATGGAAAGTTAACTTCTGCAAAAAGTGGGCATGTACCAAATATGTATGTATTTGGACATACCTCTGACTACCCCATTAGACATCTTTAAAAAGGTCTAAAAATTGCCTAATGATCTGAAAGAACTGTCTACCGCTCCCGGGATACAGTCGTGATCATATTTCATTTCATTTTTCATTTCATTTTCATTTCATGTAATGATATTAGGAAACGAAATGCAATAGGTACTTCTTGTTTTAGTAGATTCAATACTTATTTTTTTCCGTAAAAAGTTTTACTTACTTAATTTTCACCAACGTTGTACCTACTGAATAGGGAAAATTACAATAATCTAAATATTCCCTAGTTTCAAATCTAACTTAAGGCAAATCAACTTCGAGGGTAGATAAGGGGTCGTCAAGGGGCTAAGAAGGGGTTATTCGGTTTTTATTGGAATAAATTAGCTGAGTTGTGTTTGCGTCCGTGTCTAACGAATGTCTTGACGAAGCCTGAGTTTCATTTAATTAATCATTGAATTAATGAGAGTATTGTTGCCAATTGATGTTATTTACGTGTAATGCGATATTTATGAAAATACAAGCTTGCACCCGCGGCTGTGTGTCATTCCAGGTCATTAACTATGTAATTACCTCAGGCCTTTTTACATCTTTTTACTAGATAATTTATACAGAGTCAGGGGGCAAGCTTTGCCTACACTTAACGGGACACTGTAGTGCCTGGGACATTGTTGAAATGGAATAGGCTTGCCCAGCACTTAAACCATCCTCTCAGCTTAGCCGGCCATATCCACAGGAAAGACAATGATCAATACGTGTGGGGCTAACTAGCCGCGGGTTTCCTTACGATGTTTTCCTTCACCGTTTAAAGCTCGTGTTAAAGTGCATATAAATTCTTCGACACGAAAAGTCCATTGATGCACGGCCGGATTCGAACTCACGACCTTCGGACCGAAAGTCGAAGTACTTATCCACTTAGCCAACACGGCTTTTATATAGTGTTAAGTACACTATATAAAAGCCGTGTTGGCTATTATATTTATATTCCAAGTTTCAGCCAAATCAGTTCAGCACTTTTTGCTTGAAAGAGTAGGGTAAACCCAGGATAGATGCCTCGATGGGATAGATGCCTCGTTTTCAAAAAACACAACTTCCCGAAATCGCACATACTAATTAATAGCTTAAATAAGGAGCGTACGTGCCACACTCCTCAGGCCCAAAAGGCAGTTGAGCAGAGTATACTTGGTTTTCTTGTGTGTGCGATTATCTGCGCGGCGAACGCAGGATAAAGCGTCAAAGTTTTAAACATGAGTATTCAGTGTTGCATAACTTTTAATGTGGTCATAAATTCTCTTAATTTTTTTTTTATGTTAATACTCTGGTACTTTGAGTACATACCTAGATGTCAATACCCACTCTATTGTATTTAGTTAGTTCTAAATTTAGAAAGGCACCTATCCGTATCAAAAAGGATAGTTGCCCCAAATTTTTCGGGGGATAGGTGCCCTTGAGAAAATCTATCCCCTAATACTCTAAACATGTGCAGTGTTTGTTAAAAATCATAACTATGTTGTATTATACGTCGGAAACATTTTGTTGTGTTAGTAGGTACATACATTTTAAAGTAATAATCTTATATGTACATCTTGTATACAATACCTAATGTTTGTAGGTGAACCATGCCACGAAAGTACAAAAGATAGGCAGGAGTATTTTTATGGACTTCAGAACAGCTGATACCTAATACAAAGTCAAATTCGACAGACAGAAACATTATTCTATAGGAATGCTCAAATAAAAATTGTATTTTACATATGTTGATTCTATAGGGCATCTATCCTCCTTAGCATTTTTATAGTGGGGCATCTATCCATATAGGTAGGCAACTATCCCCAAAAAAAAGGTTTTGCGAAAACTCAATTTCTGCACAATCAGTAATTATTAGGACTACAAAAACAACGCGTAATGCAAGATAAAATATTGAACTAGCTATATTCATAGGAATTATTTATGGTAAATTAATAGTTTAAAAATAACGAGGCTCTTTCAAAAAGTGGGGCATCTATCCTGGGTTTACCCTAATAAACATCCATTGATGCATCCATTCTTAAACCTACTAATACTCGTAATAAAGAAGCAAAAGTTTATGCTTCTTTATTACGAGTATTAGGTAGATGTAAGTGTGAATATTTGTTACTCCTTTACGCTCAAACGGCTGGACGGATTTGAATGAAATTTGGTACCAGGATAGCTTATATACCTACGTAGGCTTTTAGTAGGTATATTGAAAAAAGTTACAAAGTAGTCATTTCAGTATAAGTACTAAAAGCTTTTGGTGCTACAGAGTACCGTTAAGTGTATAGATTGCCTCCTGTCGATGTAAAATTCATCTAGTTCCTTTTTTAAAGTTCTAAGTAAGTTTTTTTTTACTTTTCTTTCCCACTTGATATGGCTACGTGTACATTGATTTATTCTTTCAGAACCTTTAACTTACTTAACATATAGTTTCAATTCGCTAAATAAACTGAATTATGTTCTACTTACGAGTGACAAGCTCGCGGGCCGAGGCTGCTCGTGAGGACCACTTCTTCACCTCACACCGAGATTCTTATAAGATTGGCGTTGATTGAGCGATGGGACGTAAGACATATTTTATATTTTTCGGCAGCTAATTAATTTTGAAAAAAAAATAACTAAATAATAATCACAACTGTCCCAAGATGCGGTAGACAATTTTTTTTAGATCTGTTTATTCATTTTTAGATTCATGGTTAATTTTTCACAAAGCAAATTAATTGATTATTATTGTAAATACGACCGAGAAGCAACATTTGACTGGTAGGTATTACAGAACGAATAGAGGCATGACCTTTAATGAGGAGATCTAATAATAAGCAGTGTGTTCTGACTTAATTTAATTAGATTGAATTTACATTCAGACTTTAAAATATGCCTGATAAACATATTTAAAGAATATAAACCAACTGAAGACTTTTAAGAATATTTTTTTAATATTATTTAAACTTTTAACTTAGTTATTAAAAATGCGTGAATTGGTTTTGTTTATGTTTAAAAGCCGTTATTAAAAAAACAACAAATACAAAGTAATATAATATTTGACTGCTCATTTATTTAGTATTCGCTTATAAAATCAGTACATGATGATACAGTGATTTGTTATTCATGGATGTTACAGCAATTTAATGTTGATAATTACGATGGAATAAATTAAAATAAAACCAGTGTGTTGACGTTTTAATGTGTGCACTAACGAAATTAACTTTGAAATAATCTAAATGCCCTTGCAAATCTATGAATACAATGAATGAAATAAATTTAAGAGCTGTTTTGAGTTAAAGTTTTAGAATGAAAATCCAAGCTCTACGTGTATTGTATGACTATTTTTTGCGCGCTTTGCAGCTTATTGAGCTACAGAAATAGTAGCTTTGTAGAGGAATCTGCCATAAAAAGTCAAACGTATCTTAAAGCAATAATCAAAATAAATGTTAAGTAAGTATCATTACTTTTCAAATAATTCTCAGGCGAGTATAACAAAGAAAAAAAGACGTTAAGAACTTTAAAACGAATGTGCTGAAAATCACTTTATGCTGAAAAAATTAAAAGCTAAAGTTATGCACATTTTCCAGCGAGTGCAATGACAAAAGTAGAGGCGCGCTTCCCTCGCGGGAACAGGCCGGCCGCTGGCGGCAAGCTTTTCTCACTCTCTTAAACGCTCTTGCCGGATATAGCGCGACTGTGATGACTTGGTGCTTTCAAACGCGGTCAAGTGTGGTCAGTTGTGATATTTTATTGTTATTCTAGGATTGTACAGAAACTGGTTGTGTTTTCAAAACGTTTGTAATTATTTCATTTAGATATTTTCAAGATTTTTCAAAGGGATTTTTTTTACATAAATTAAAATATTTTATAAAATGTTTAAGATTGACAACGAATCGAAACATTTTCGGTTTAATCTGCATGTTTATTAGAATATAAAAAAAACATTTTGCTGTGTTAGGTTGCAAGCCACTACAAAAAAAGAAACATTTTAGTAATCCAATAATAGTGCCTACTTAATTATATATTTTTTCCTTCTGACAGCGTCCCAATTCGCATTATCCAAATAATATACAGCAGACGAACCCATGGTATAACTTACTCAACTCAGGCCTTTACATCTTTACTAGATGATTTATATAGAGTCAGGAGGCAAGCTTTGAATGGTCATGGTATAAATATATTAATAATCAAGTTCAATTCGTCACCAGAGTTGGCCACTTGCTCATACGAACTTACTTACTAAATAATCAAGTATCAAGAACGTATCACCCGCTAGTCGCGACAAGTGTGAGTCAAGTGCTGCGCGACACGCTATTGTCGCTGCGCCTACTAATATAATAATGGATATAGGTATACAGACATTCTGATGCCTTCATTACGCCTTTGTGCTGAAACCTTCTTTCATGATAAGCTTGTTTGTTCCTAGTTTAAGAGATGGAAGAGTTTTCTTTATTGTTGTTAAGTTTGACTAGTTTTTGAGGAGTCAGAAAAAGATATTAAAGTATAAGTGCCTATAGCAATATTAGCTACATTTATACAAGCGCTTTCACCAGAGTTGGCCACTTGCTCATACGAACGAACGAACGAACAAGCGCTTTCGCTATAAATCGAAACAATGTATAGGCATTGGTATTCTATGACGATAAATCATGTTATCAGAAGTGTCAGAAGATTATGACGACATTTGTGGCGCAGTGGGCGAAGGCTCGCCTGAGACGCAGAAGTTGCAGGTTCGATCTCGCCACGGGAGAAATGTTTGTATATGTTCTGCAGATGTTCGTTCCGGGTCTGGTTGTTTTTCTATCTATAATATGTATGTATTCACAAAAAAAAAAATCTAAGAAGTACGAGTATAATCAGTCATCTGTTACACATAACACAAGCATTAAGTTGCTTTGCTTGGGATTAGATGCCGCTGTGTGGAATGTCCAAAGATATTTATTTATTTAATTCTTACGAGGAACCTCAAGGCAATTCACAAAAGGTCGAGAAATCTTTAAACAACCACCGAAGAAGTACTTTCGAGTATTGTCAGTAGCGCCGAGTTATGTTTAGTTTAAGTTAAAAGTATTCAGATTGGAAACCCAAATTCCCCGGCCCAGTAAGCAAGCAACCCTTCAATAGGCAAATGATTCAAAATTACAGTTAAAAAAAGGGAATAAAAAGCCCCGAACTCCATTAGAAACAAAAATAAATTGAATTACAACTCGATCGACATTTTCGATTTGGAGGCCTAACTCAATTAGATGGGAGCGCTGATGGAAAAATAAAATAAATAAGAGGAACAAAAAAAAATTAAAACAAAAAGAGTCCAGATATAATTTGAAATATCTCAGTAAATGCAAAGCGGGAGTGCTGTTATTTTATTCAAATGAGGACCAACTTTTTTCAACCCTTTCTCATCGCCATCAAAGTGGCCTGATATTCAATTAAAAAAAGAGCGGGTCGCGACTGAAAATTAATCAGAAAAAATGCTTTTAACTAGATCTACATTTTAATGAAATTATTATTGACGAGTTAGTACAGTTGTCTACAAAAGTACCTACGTACTCCGCAATGAAAGGTGAAGTTTGCGTTGTTACAAAAACGATACATGCTCAACAACTTTAGACTCTATCTTTGTATCTTGTGTGGCTAAATTGGCTAAGCCGCCATCCCGTTCTTTGATTAACATTAAATTGTAAATCTGTATTAATCTGACTCATAAAAATAATTAGGTGCGGTCATTTTAGCCCCCTTATCAGTCGAAGGCAAATTGTGTAAAACAAGTGGCAAAATTAAAAAAATATTAAATTAAAAATACAATAAAGAACATAGAACCTCCTCCTTTTTTGAAATCGGTTAGTACTACCAGTCGGGTAAAAAATTGTTTATACATATTCGTATCCAATTTTGGTTGTATCTTATCAGGAATGTATTTTATAAAAGATGATAACTTAACAAATTAACTTAAGCTTAAATAAGTGAAAAAAAAACCGATCTATCAAAAAAAAAGTCATAAATTCTTTTTTTTTGATAGATCGGTTTTTTCTAAAACAATTATATTGAAAAAATATGAAACGTTGACAGCTTAATTTAAAGAACTGTTTAGCAGTGTCAGCTGTTCCATTCGTAGGTACTGATCAGTAATACTGGTATTGATTTAGGTGCGCAAGCCTACTCTATATAAACAATGTCCCAGGTACTAGCAGTCCTGTTAAGTGAAGCATAGGTTTCCTGACGCTGTATAAATCATCTAGAATATCTGTGGTTCAAAATTAAGTCAAGCCTAACATAAAATATTTTGTTTTTTCATATTTTCATAGGTTATTCGTATGAGCAATTAATTGTATGTTCGTATGAGCTAAAAATTTATAATTAAATTATTTTGTTATTTTTCTAACTTATATACTTAATACTTTATCTATTTTTAGATAGTCTTTAAGTACTTATACTTTTTAGTTATTTGTACTTTATTAAACCAAAGTACCTAGGTGATTTAGGGTAAACCCAGGATAGATGCCCCACTTTTTGAAAGAGCCTCGTAATTTTTAAACTATTAATTTTCCATAAGTAATTCCTATGAATATAGCTAGTTCAATATTTTATCTTGCATTACGCGTTGTTTTTGTAGTCCTAATAATTACTGATTGTGCAGAAATTGAGTTTTCGCAAAACCTTTTTTTTGGGGATAGTTGCCTACCTATATGGATAGATGCCCCGCTATGAAAATGCTAAGGAGGATAGATGCCCTATATAATCAACACATGTAAAATATAATTTTTATTTGAGCATTCCTATAGAATAATGTTTCTGTCAGTTGAATTTGACTTTGTATAAGGTATCAGCTGTTCTGAAGTCCATAAAATTACTCCTGCCCTTCTTTTGTACTTTCGTGGCATGGTTCACCTACAAACATTAGGTATTGTAGGTATACAAATATGTACATATAAGATTATTACTTTAAAATGTATGTACCTACTAACACAACAAATTGTTTCCGACGTATAATACAACATAATTATGTTTTTCAACAAACACTGCACATGTTTAGAGTATTAGGGGATAGATTTTCTCAAGGGCACCTATCCCCCGAAAAAATTGGGGCAACTATCCTTTTTGATACGGATAGGTGCCTTTCTAAATTTAGAACTAACTAAATACAATAGAGTGGGTATTGACATCTAGGTATGTAGTCAAAGTACCAGAGTATTAACATAAAAAAAAAATTTAAAAAAATTATGACCACATTAAAAGTTATGCAACACTGAATACTCATGTTTTAAACTTTGACGCGTTATCCTGCGTTCGCCGCGCAGATAATCGCACACACAAGAAAACCTAGTATACTCAGCTCAACTGCCTTTTGGGCCTGAGGAGTGTGGCACGTACGCTCCTTATTTAACCTATTAATTAGTATGTGCGATTTCGGGAAGTTGTGTTTTTTGAACACGAGGCATCTATCCCATTGAGGCATCTATCCTGGGTTTACCCTAAATATAAAAGCACCTAGGTACTTATAAACAGTTGACTGTACTAGGTATCTATTATTAGAGGTAAATGAGAGTGCCTTTCGAGATTGTGTCGCTATTCGCTAAGTGTCTCGAAAAGTCTGTCTTTGTCTCAATAATGTCTGTTTAATTGCTGAAATGTTGTAATGCTTTACTTTTCTCGTTGGAAATGTTTATTGGTCGAGCAAAAAGGTAATATTTAAATAAATATTACCTCTCTATTCATCATCTATGTTGTAACATCTAAAGTGTAGGTATATATTTTGTTATGTTAACCTATTGTGCCCACAGCTGGGCAATGGTATCATTAGATAATTTCCACTGGTCTTAGGTAATTTCCCACCACTCCGTCTCAACTCGTCAAGATCGTCTCGCCAACGCCGTTACATAACAGAACAATCATCATCCGCAGTAAAAAGTAAGTTCGTTTGAGCAAGTGGCCAACTCTGGTAGGCCACCTAAAGGCCTCCGTCATGGCTTAACGACTTTAAAAGCCAGGACCGACAATTAAACGTACCCTCCGGCATACAGCACGGAAGCGCTCAGCTGATAATGCCACTTGCGGTCACCCATCCAAGTTATGACCGCTCAGAACGTTGCTTAACTTCAACGACCTATCAAGAACGTATTAGCAAGATTGCCACGAGCGCTTTCGCAGTATGATGCTGCAGTATAGGTATGCCTCCTTTTGTGTAAATAACAAAATATTCAAATAAAGTTATGCAATACGCATTATTTACTTATAAAACAATATTCTTCTTATCTCGGACTAGCGAAGGTTGGCAGTCAAAATGGCTATTGTTCACGATCTTTAGCGAGGCGAAGTTCGGCAGAGTTCGATCTCGATCTATCCCCGTATTAGGCAAGTAACTAACTATACCTAGTTACTTAGTTTGCTGGTGTACAAAAGTTCCCGTTTGTTATTTTTGTGATGAACCATATAAATTGACAAATAAATTACTAACAAAATATTCGCTTGAAGTTATTTTAGTATCATGTCAACTAGTAACAGTTTATTGTCGAGCTGGTTTAAATATTTGTCTAGCTGTCAACTAAGTTCTATTTGTGCGAAATATTCTAAACATAATAAATATCATTTATAATATGCAAATATGCATATGAGGTCATGAAAAGTGCTTTTCCGGATACAGATACGAATTAATTTGTCTCCATAAAGCAAGGTCACACTGTCGCGTAGCACAAAGAAAATGTAATATCACTTATAAAAAAACGCGAGGTAATACAAAACTTTGTAACATGATAGATGCTCGTATCAGTGTTACTAAATGCCTGTATCTAAAAGTATCTACTGTGATCAGTTGCAACAGTACTGTGGTCGTACAATTTCTCTCTCCTTTTTGGTAGATTCATTAAGTAGATTTTCAAAATGATAAATAAGTGGATAAGTATTCCCCGCCCTGGAAAATACCATTTCATATATTTCAGTTGATTTTTCCTAAATCTCGTATCTTTGAAAAATTTGGAGGTATTGTACCTAATAACATTGTTGGTGTGTCGCTTTGGAACAGGCAGTTATATTCACCTGGTTTCTAAGACGATTGTAATCCTAGAGGTGACACTAATTAAATTATTTATGTATTGACTTTAACATTGAAATGTTTTTATTTTGTTTCAGACTATCCCTTGATATTATTTATGAGTGTAATTACTCTTATCATTACACAACGGTGTGACAGTCGGCCTGTAATTCCAAAGTCGTCGTTCGAACACATTATTATTCACCGGCGGACAGAATGAATTCGTTTTTATTCAAACGCTGATTATAATCAAAATTTGAATACACGATTAACTTTGAAAAATTCAATGTCCTGGTTTGTGATTTTCGGAAAAGGGTTGTAGGTGCCTATAGTTTGGAATTAGGTGCTTTTGTAATGAGAATCAATTGATGGTTACTATGGTGCCTGCATTGATTTAATAAAAAACATTGAAATAAAAATGAAATATGATCAAGACTGTATCGATCCCATAGACCCCATAGATCCTATAGATCGTTTGTAACGATCCTTAGATGGCTCAACTGGTTCTAATTGTAATTCCGTGTTTCAGAGGGCACGTTAATTTGTCGGTCCCGGCTTTTAAAGTCGTTAAGCCATGACGAAGGCCTTAAGGCGGCCTAAAAACTCCGTCACCAGAGTTGGCTACTTGCTCATACGAACTTACTTATTGTAATTTGTACAGTTATGTAAATATGTAGTTTGTACCTAGTTTAGTTTCTGTAAATAAATTGTTTATCTAAACCAAATGACGTCAAGCCAAGTCAGTCAGACAGGCACATAAATCGAGATCCTCCATAATAGCCGGCTCACTCAAATCTAAGCCGAACCCCAAAAGCCGGATTTCTACCCGTAATACACTTAAAACGGCTGAGCTTAAATCATCGTCATCGTTTGTTGAACAAGACTCTCCGGTCACATATCACCCCCTACCCACCCCACCGGCCCCCAATAATTTTCGTCCGGTCTCTATAGGCATAGATTTCTAGTCTCAGCGTACAAGGCGTGTTTTGTGATAGGAGAGTACGTAAATACGGAACACCCTGTATTTGATCATTTATAGAGGCTTTAATATAGATACGTTGCTTTCTTGGTACACAGTATACAGTACACAGTACAGAGTAGGTAGTGCGTTGTCTGGGACGGTAAATGATGGAGTCCAGTTTGGTGTAAAATGTAACATTGTATGTAAATGAAATGAAATGGTGTTTAATAATAAGTGCATGCCTTTATACAGATTTTATTAATGTTTTTTATTTTATTTATTTATTGTTTATGAAAATGTCTTTGAATATTATGATCAAACAAAAGTCAGGGCAGGATCTGGCGAGAATCTTCGGAGTGGATGAACAGAAATACACATCGAGAGTGCAGTAATTCAAAACTTCATACACTAATTATCATCATTCACACAAGTCGATTGCTCTATTTTTGCCACTTGTCATCTAAAACTTAAATTTCTTAACTTAAATTTAAATTCTAACCCCCTTATGCATATTGGTTTAGTAAACCTACTTTATCTAAAACGGATATTAAATTTGTTGCTATTTCTTTTCATTGACATAAGAGTAACAAGAAAAAAACATTATTTATATCTATATTAAATTGACAGATCTTTATGGATAAAACTTTAAAACATTAAGTAAAACAATTATGAGCCTTATTATTTTTATCTTGAAGAAAATCCACAATCAGATGCAAAATAATCGAATGTTTGCATTAACTGATTGCGTAATAATTTGCGTTTATTAATAATAAAGTATGAACGGTTATGCGTGTGCGCCGATGGGAGCCGATAAGGATTTATGTTAGAAATTCGCGTGCACCGCTTAGATCCATTTTTGTACGTAACTGGACCTTGCAGGGCTGTCCGAAAAACAATAAATTAAAATATATTTGTGAAACGGTTTTAATAAAGTGTTGACACTAAGGAACAAACTACATCTAAAATTACTTTTTGCCATTCAGCGCGGCAATGCGGCCAGTGTCTTGGACACGCTTCTGTCTGGCAGTGGCATGGATCAGTTGAGCTAATAAATTATGTAGCTGTAAATTACTAGGAAAGTTTGTGTTTATGGGTATAATTAAAAAATAATTCAGCTATAATACTAACTGCTGCATGTGGCTGCAGTCATGTACTAAGATAAATCGTATAGCGCGCAAGGATAAGTAGCTGTCTAGACTAACTTCTAACTAGGTAGGTAAATAACTAAGTAATTTACGAGATTACCTATAGCAAACAAATACATTTTGCATCTGTACAATATTAGCATAGATGTTAGCTGATCATGAAGAAATAAGACTTATAAAAAAAAACCGAGGCACTATTTCAAAAACCAAATTTCTGACAAAAACATAACTTAAACATCTTCACCAACACTTCCCCTAGGTGGCAAACAAGTCACCGAATAGAACAAATTGCCGGTTTAAAGTTGGCAACCCCACTCGGCTGCTACCCAACTATCGGGAGATTAACAACATTAAAATAAGAGTTACAAGTCTCACTTTAGAAATTCTGACGGCACCTTCCCTTTTCAGAAAAAGGCATTGGAAAAGGGAAATTGAGTACAGTTGAACTGGTGTCTCACTAATATCTCTTGATATCATACAAACACTGACTGACATTTTTGAGATTGTCGTAATAAAAAGCAAAACAAAGTAAAGAATTAATTCCAATTTGAAATAGTCAAAACATTAGTTCTAAACAGGTAGAAAATTTAATTCAAACTAATAAAAACTGTTAATATTTAAAATGTTTCAATAATCTATTGGTGAGGATTTTTTGGCAAATATGGGTTACTAATAGAAATTTTCTGATTGCTGTGGCAATCCAGACTCTATAACTTTTATTTATCGAAAACATTCCATGTACCTGATACATATTTCTGATATCGATATAACTAGTCGTGATGATATTAAAAACATGTCACCATATTTCTTAACAAAATAATAAACTAAAGTGACGACAATACAAGTTATATACCGGGTAGTTTTTTGCAGTTGGCAGCCCTACTCGGCTAGTGCCCAACTATCGAGTGAAGATTTATTCGCCCTCCGCCGTGATTTGCGAGACATTATGATAAGTGGGCGAACGGACCTGAAGCAATTAGAACCGCATATACAATACAGTGGGAATTAAATAAATTAATTTGACGCCGCGACAAAGTTACAGCTTCGAGTTGCGTTAGATTGCGTGAGGCTGAGTATTTTATTGTTTTGTAAGTGATTAGTGATTACATATTAGCCATTATTATTCTGATGAAAGCAGATATTGGTGACTATTCTGAATCTCGCCAAAATTGAATGCACTAAAATTAATGCCATCCTTGGAATTTCGATCGTTATGAAAGGGATGGCAACATTTTAGTGCTGTCAAATTAGTTTAGTTTAGTTTTGGCGACATCCCAAATAACCACCATTTTATACCTAAGGATAGTGTTGTTATTTTTAACCGACCGATTCCTTCTATAGTAGCCCGTTTTTTTTTTTAAAGAAACCAAAATGAAAATAAAAAATGTTAGAAAGGGTATACCTTCGAGGTGATCCCACAAAAACCTCTTTACTTACATCGTTTACAAAAGTCTCTTTCCATAGTCTGTACGCCATCTTTTGAATTAGGTACGCAACGGATTTTAATACAGTTTTCATTATAGTGATAGTAGAGACAATTGTGCGAAGCCGGGGAGAGTCACTTAGTATTCCTATAAATAATTAGCTCAAAACCAAAACCATCTATTGGTTTTAATCATAACCGGAAGCCATTTCTAAGCTGGTAGCACATTAGGTGAATGGGTATCGTAAACTGAATTTTTTTAAACTATAATTAAAGTTCAAATGTCTGTCAACGCTCAAAACCTGCTGACGTTTAAAGAAGTGATAAATGAACAGTTTAAAATAAGCACATAATCAGGCGTACGTCGATGATGTGAATGTGAATGTACGGGGTACAGTCAGATGCAAAAATATGATAAAAAACTTTTTGTTACAAACTGAAACTAAGATAACCTAAGTACGAGTATATCATTTTTCCCCACGCATAAAGGACCACCTTTGAGTCTAAATGAGGAAAAGGGAGTCCCTATACATGCCTACATACAACCTATATCATTAAATACCTACGTAGCAGGTATTATTGTTACTGATTAAATCTGCTTGTTAAGTACATAAGTAGATCATTAGTTTCATACTTGTTACATACAAATTAAAAACTTAATACTTTTGTGTGCCAGTTACTTTTTCAACGCCGTTTAAAGAAGCTTGAAACAGCGCAATAATAACTTAATTTGATGACTATAATTGTTGTCGTTTTTGACCACCAAAGAAAAACAGGGAATTTATAAATTTGATCCTATGATCCGTTTATGTTTTTGTTTTGTATTCATGGAGTGTTCTATGATGTTTAAAGAAACATAATATACAGATATAGAGGAACAGAATAAATGTTATATAAGTTACGTAGTTTTTAAGCCACTTGAATTTTTAATGGCTTGATTTAATAGCTTAAAAGTGGCATTATCAGCTGAGCGCTTCCGTGCTTCGGAGGACACGTTAAATTGTCGGTCCCGGCTTTTAAAGTCGTAAAGCCATGACGGAGGCCTTTAGGCGGCCTAAAAACTCCGTCACCAGAGTTGGCCACTTGCTCATACGAACTTACTTACTTTTACTTTTTAATGGCTTAAAAAGTCTATCATCTAAGCGGACAAAAGTAAAAGCTTATTAGAGCTTTAACGGCTCTAACACCTGTTTTTGATGAAGTCAACTGTTTTTGAAGCTGACAGTACATTACATATAATATACACCGCGTCAATAGTACCGGTTGATTCATTACTGTGCAATTAAGCAGAGATAAGAGTTGTAATTACGTATGCTAATCGCGGACTTAATTCCCGCGTTCTTGCTTAAGGCGTGTTTAGCGCTAAACATTAAATTATACCTACTTTAAATTGTAGTACAGAACTTTACAATGACATTATTTACATGAGATGAGTTATTTTATTTCCTACATTAAAGTAATTAAATAAATAAATATCCTTGGACATTTCACACAGCGTCATCCAGTCCCAAGATAAGCAATTTAAGTTAACGGTTGTAATTAATTACTTAGATTACTGATAAACTACATAAGTTTATTTTTTTGTAAATAGGTACAGTATAAATAGAGAACACCCAGACTCGAGAAAAATAATTGTAGTCAATCTATCCCGTTGGTGGACGTCCTACGCTACGCGCTTGACGATCCGCGGTCTCCATTCAAGAACTTTTCGGCCCCGACCACCATCTGTTCTGCGTGCGTAAATCTTTAGTGATAAGAATAAAATCAGCCTCTATAGTCCTAAATTGTCGTAAGAACATAGCTTAGATTACAATGAGTTAAATGTGTACAAGTTACTTTGATTTTTTTTTTTTTCAGCTTATAAACTCCGTCACTAGAGTTGGCCACTTGCTCATACGAACGAACGAAGGAATGTACCTCGATTTTAAGGTTGTTTCGCTGTGTGCACGCCCCCTAACTCGTGGTAGCTATACGCAGTTGCCAGAGGCCCTTATTTGCATTACTGTATTATCAATAAATATATTTATACATTATTATTATAATAAATTAATATTACATTTTGAAGTCCACTTACAATAAGGTAATAACTAAGGTTGTAAGTGGCAATTTAAGTGGTTCAATTTTAATAAGATTTATAGTAGCAGTTCAGGTTTTTGGTAACTCAACATTATTAACTACGCTTTAGCTGATTACGTAATATATAATTCTTCTTCCCATAATATAATAGCCAGCATACCATAGAAAAATGAAAAAAAAAAATTAAATATGATCACGACTGTATCCCAGGGAGCGGTAGACATTTCTTTCAGATCTTTTTAGGCAATTTTTAGATCCTTTTGAAGATGTCTAATGGGGTAGTCAGAGGTATGTCCAAATACATATTTGGTAGGTACATGCCCACATCTTGCAGAAGTTAACTTTCCATACGTGACAGGTTTCAAAAGTTCGAAAGTTAGTGCTACCCACTCGGCCATCACGGCATGTAAAATAAGTAACCTAAATTACAATTTTTCATGAAGACATTACAAAGGTGCTGCTTGTACATCGTTCCTTACCTACCTAGATATCCACATTAGATATTTTTAATTAGCAAGTTTCCTGCCTCGATAAACATAATTGCGCCATTATAAATTGTTATTACTTCAGTGTTTAAAGTTTATCATTGAACATGCCAAGTAACTCCAGTCTGTACTTAAGTATTACCTAAGTAGTACATAACAGATTGTGTAACATTCGCAAGGACTTGAGTTGAATAAATTAGATCTATCTAGACATTGATTTGAATAAACTTGGTCTTTTAAGATGAACTATTATTTGATTCCTAATTACCTACAGTAATGATGTTCAAGCCTATCTATCTCAACAATGATCCAGGCACTAATACTATGCACCGTTTAGAATAGAAATACTTATATAATACTAGTTTCCACGGCTTTGCTCGCGTGGTACCAACCTTGATAAAACATAGCCTATGTTCATTCAGAAAGTCCACGCTACACATTGGTAAAAAGTATTTTGGAATCGAATGAGTAGTTTCGGAGATAGGTACCCCATACAAACAAATCAACTTTACCTCTTTATAATATTAGTATAGATTGCCTCCTGACATACCTATGAATAATATAATTAAAGATGTAAATGATAAAATACCATTAAAAACCACCTCTGTGGCATGATGTTTTAGTGTCCGGCTAAAACAATGTGCAAGTTCGTTACCCATTGCGGGAAAGTTTAAATGTTTGCTTACCACGCGTGCGAAGTCGCTGGCTAAAGCTAGTCATCAATAACATTGATTAAAAATCCTTAAATATTTTCGGACTTTAACCACACAGCAACCAAATTGTCATTTTGTGGCGTGGCATAATAAAAGGTATAAAAGGTAATGAAGCTTCAGAGTTCAGACACACTCCTTGTTTTTGCCATTTGCAGTCCAATATTGATGTCAATAACTAATTGACAAGAGAAAATCGGAAAAATACTGATATTAAGAGCGGTCAACCCGGCTTACTTTTCATACAAACGCTCGTACATGATTATGCAGTTGTAACAGATCTTTCTTTTAAACTTTTGAACTAATAGGTATCTTGTGCACTATATCTAGGTTTCTATGAAAACTAAAAATCAAAATTTTGAGAAACAAATTCAGTATAAGCCTCCAAAAACCTGCTTTTTGCATAAATTTTACCTGAACTTTGGCCGTTCATAATGTACTCATAAATTGTAAAAGTAAAGACAATATTGTGATAGAAACCTTGCAAATGTTATGGAGATTCTAAATGACAAGCATTTATTTTACAAACTTGTAAGGCTTACTAAAAAACACGTATTTCCTGGAACACTTTTTATGAAATTTCCGCACACTATTTTTCGAGTGAGCGAGTGAGCGGCGAAAGTACCAACTGAATGCCGAGCTCTGATGCATTATCTCTCTCTTTTCGCTTTGCTTTTTCTTCTAGCATTGCGCTGGATGAAACAACAAGCTTTTTAGCCATGCTCGCGTCGATGATAGACGCGCCGGGAAGGGTCACCTTAATGCAACACACCGCTGTTGGGGAACATTATTAATAGTGAAGTTAACATGATAAAATTGTGATTTTGTTAGTGTAATAAGAGTAATTTCGCCTATTTTGAACATGGAATTTGATTTGACAGAAAATTTTGAATAGAAATCTAAAATTAACAGCTCCCTGGGATACAGTCGTGATCATATTTTTATATTTTTCATTTGAATAGAAATTATGTATGTTTGTTCGCATAAAGGAACTCCCTCATTCGCCTGTAATATAACGGTTCGGATTCGAGCATTAAAACTGTGAGGGAGAACCGAACACTGCAATGATACAATCCGTAATGTTTCGATACAATTTGTAACATAAATGCGCACCACTTGTACAACTATTACCGTGTCATGCTCTTAATCGTATCTATAAATGTTATATATCGGGCAAATTCTTCCAATGGGGGATCACTTTTAGTAATACTTAGAATATTTCATTCGGAGCTTACTTTACTTACTTAGTTAAAAAAACACTTTTTTTCTCGAGTTCAAAACTGTGAGAAGGTATTCCATCATTTGGAGTAAGTATTGACAGAAACAAAAGGCAATAAGCTTCAAATTATAAAAAAAAATAGCATAGTTACTTATCTTGTAGGTACTTACAAACTTATAATTACACAATGCACCTAGTTCCTCGGGGTTTTAGAATGTTTTAAGCTTTTTCCTAAAAGCTATCAACCCCATAGGCTTATTAAGCCCACACTCCCCCTTCGTAGGGTAGGTTAAGAGTCTGTCCAGGCTCCCACTTCACCCTAGCCGAGACTAGCATAAAGCCTGTGTCACTGTAAATAGCACTGACGTGTTTTGAACTGAAATACAATATAAATTCTTTCACCGATGTGTAGCATGGACTTTCCAAATGAACATAGACTATATTTTATCCAGGTAGGTACGTTAGTCTTTGATATATACGTAAAGTCATTTCGTATGACATTTCGTATTCATATTTCTGATGACGGAGTTTTTAGGCTGCTGCCTAATTATTCTGTTAAATTTCATTTTAATTTAAAATATTTTGTATGGGTAAACCACAGAAATATAATAAGATAAAAAGTATTACCTAGGTAAAGTTGCATGTAACTTGCATCATAAAATTACTTCACAAGCATTAAATTGCTTATCTTGGGATGACACTGTGTAAAATGTCCAAAAATATTTATTTATTCTGAGTGAAAATCCCAACGATCCAGTGTGATATGGTATTCCATGATCTGGTTCTGTATAAATTCATTACCACATAGGGCTGCTAAATGACAAACATTGGAAATGCATCGCGGGAATTGACGGCAGCTCAAAGAATTGATTACCACACTATTAGTGTTGATGACGTAGCTTGGATATTATTAGGGGAATCAATGTAAGTATGATCACGTTTCAGAATTCCGTAAGAAGCTCAAGTGGCTGCCAATCCGTCTCCGTCGTAATTCCCATATTCTCTCTCTTATTTTCAACATCCTTCGTAACCCTTCCACCCCCCGTTATCTAAAGGAGCGCTTTGAGTATCTTCACGATGGGAATTCTCGTACTCTTCGCTCCGCTGATAACCTTATTCTCAAAACGCCTGTCCATAGAACTAGTTTTTATGCTGCCTCCTTCTCTGTTCAAGCTGTACAACTCTGGAATGCTCTGCCGTTATTTATTAAAAAGTCCTCTTCCCCTTCTACATTTAAATCTAGAATAAAAACTCATTTCCTGTCCGAGTGTTACCAGGAATCGATCTCTCATTAAATTATTGTGTAATTTATGCATCAGACTGTAGTATGTAAGTATATAAATATCTACCCAAGTATATGTGTATTCTTTTTTTATTACATCAGAATGTGTACCTACATAAGTGTATATATTAATATTAAATCTATTTAAGTTCATGTAAGTTTATTTTAATATAATCGTCTTTGCTTGTAGTTTATTATTGCTTGCTTTAGTGTTTAATGTTTCATTTATTTTTAGTTTGTTTTCTTGTAATTCTCTTGTTATTAAGCACCTGACCAATCTTCCATATCTTAAGTTTTATTTCCATCCAAAGGTTGCCTGGAAGAGATCGCTTCTTAGCGATAAGGCCGCCCATTGTACATTGTTAGGTACTTAGTTTTTTCTTAAGTTGTTAATTGTATCGTATTTTAGTGTACAATAAAGAATTTTCATTCATTCATTCATTCAATGTGATAGTGTTATGCAAAATGGTATGAGTATCTGTTGTTTTCTACACAAATACATGACTATTCAAAATGATGTTTAAATACTTGCTTCAGTAAGTGAAGTAAAGTAATTATTAATTGTTTTATGGATTTCGTTTGTTAATAGAGACATTTACCTATACTCCACAAAAAAAGTTTTCTAAAACTTTCAAACTTGTTGATTATTTCATCAAATTGATATATTTTTGACAAGTAGGTAGACCTTAAAAAACGAAAATAATTGAAAAACTAATTGAAAAAAATAAAACTGTAAGTACTTAGATACTTACTACTTTTTTAGTAGCCTATTATTACCCCATTGCTGGGCAAAGGCCTTCCCCAATTCCTTCCAACATGATGAGCTTTTGAAAGCTGACACAAAATATACCTACTACTTTTATCATGTCCAAACTCTTCTACCGTAAAATCATATCAACCACCAACCTTCAAAATATCAAACCAAAATAATTCATACAAAGTACTGTCGCAGCCCATTAAAACCATCGCATACAAACCCGATGGTCATCGACCGCAAAAAACTATTCGTGAATAGAAAAAAAATGCGAAAAAATGTTTTTGTGTTCAAAGAGCCCGGATTGTCGCGGTTTTCACCGTCCGGTCCGTGATTAATTCTTGGACGGACGAGCGGCAGCGGACCGCAGCGGACAATCGAAAAATAAAATAACTATCATTCATTTGCGCGGTGATCATGTTTACCTGGTAGCTTTACTCAGAGCTTTTTCACTTTCATTTATTTTCAGGCTTTTTATCATCATCATCAGCCCATCTCATCCCACTGCTGGGCATAGGCCTCTCTTCGCTTCCGCCACTCGACCCTGTCTCGCGCCAATCTAATCCATATCCGACCTGCTGTTTTAACTTTGTCGTCGATCCATCTTGCTGACGGACGACCTACATTACCCTTTTCTAGGCCACCATTCGGTAAGCTCTCTGCTCCACCACGCCTGGCCAAGTGCCCTGCCCAACTCCACTATAAGTCCCAATATTCGCTTGTCGTCGTGTAAGTTGGCGGGACGTTCTCGACACCGATGAAGGATGGTGCATGGACGCAGCAAAAGATCGAGATAGTTGGAAGAGTTTGGGGGAGACCTTTTCCCAGCAGTGGGACGAAATAGGTTAAAAAAAACGCCGTGTAGTCCTCTTGCGAATTTTAGAATGAGGGAAACGATCTAGAAGTGTGTTGCCGAGCATGGCAGACATTTCAGAGCATTTCAGACTTTAAATACTGGTTCATTTCGAGTTTTGATTTCGCTAGTCTTCGGCTCTAGATTTGACTCTTTCTTTTTACTACGAGTATATCAAATGCAGACTGAAATCAACCATCGGTATAAGGTTTCATTGTTGCCCCCGGTTCTATGCTAACCTTGTTCACTCTATCTCGTTAAAGTTAAAAACTTTATTTTATTGCCCAATGCTCTACTATGCCACTGCTACATGATGTATGATGGTATATTCAGCCAACACTATGAATATCAGACTTCAGATCTTATAATTATGTACTTACATTATTGTATAACCCAACCTCTCACACGTAATAATAAAATTAAGTATTTTCAAACACCTTTTACGACTAAATATAAAAAATTCGAGAATCGAACCCACAACCTTTGCTCCCCCGCCACTCCACCAACGCCGTACTTTTTCACAATTTTGTAAATAATTAAGCACGAAACCAAAAAACGTCAGACCCATTCGGCGCAAATACTGAAGGGTTCGATTGATCATACACTCATTTCATAAAAATATGTTTTTCAGCTTATACCTATCGGTAAGTGCTTAAAGCATTGATAGTTAGCAGTCCGCTTTGTGAGTTGATTCGCTTTTCATTCGAACTGCTGTTTTTTAGTCTGAACAGGAAACAAAGATTATGAGGTACCTACCTATACCTACCTATTTATTTGCTTTACACCATCTTTAAGTAAATTTCCAAGAGGATTATAGATGAGACCGATGACCTAAAGGGCTGGTACCTACTGATAAAGTATTGCAATCCAACGATAACGCTGCCAGCCTTTTGGGCACTCTACCTGCGGTCGGTGATCTGAACTCTGTCTTCTATCTTTAGTCAATATTTTGGATAGAAAACGGAGTTTTATTAATTTAGTTGTCTAAGTTAAGAAGTGTAGATAAGTACCTAATATTTTTTGTTACTAATTAATTTGATTAGTTTCTTTCTAGGTACAAAATGTATGTACCTACATACCATGTCATGTTATGTTATGTTATGAGCCTGTAATGTCCCACTGCAGGGCAAAGGCCTCCCTTCCTTCTCTCCATTCATCCCTGTTTTGGACCACTGTGGACCAATCCTTTAGATGGGCATTTAACTCGTCTTTCTATACCATGTCATGATGTAGTAAAATCATCTCATTATAAAAAAAACGATATAAGTGTTTTTACATTATTGGTTAAAAGGTTTTTCATTTGTAAGTGACGATAACTGTTAGATTTAATGAGAAAATAAAATAAATACATGGCATGGTAGAGTACCTACCTAATCATCAATGATAATATCAAATATCTTCTGAAAATATTTACTATAGGTATTAATCAAAAGCAAGTCCAGACATTACTATAATTTAAAGAATTCGAGATCTTTTGAGGATATTAAATGGGGTAATCAGAGACAAATCTAAATACCTACTGTCAGAGACAGATTTTGCAAAGGTTGAATTCAATATAGTTCAATACAAAAGTGGCTTTTAAAATAAGATGTTAAAAGAACCAGTGAGGTGAAAGTGCGTATCTATAAGGCAGGTAAAGGAACCCTCTAGAAGTTTCTCGAAACATCCACAAATAACGATTTAGTTCGCATAAAACGGGACCTTAAGTGCACTGATTATAATGAATAATTCAAACGGCGAATATCGGTTACATGCACTGTTTTATAAAGTACCTAGGTATATAGATGATATTGAGACACAAAAAGGTGTAGTAGTCATTATGAGATAAAATAAAATCAGCGAAGTGCGAGTCGGACTCGCACAAATGGTTCCGTACTATTATCTTGTATGAAAATATGTATATCACACTAATATTACTTATAAAAGTGAAAGTTTGTGTGTGTGTAAGTATGTAAGTGTGTTTGTTACTCTTTCGCGCTCCAAAAGCTGGACGGATTTGATGAAGGATTGCATATAATTAAAGAACAGGCTACTTCTGATCCCGGTATTCCCACGGCAACGGGAACTATTCACCGCGGGTTAGACCATAGGGCGCAGCTAGTATTAACTAAGTATTATGATTTTCAAAGGGGATTTTGGTAAGTAATTTGAGTGTCAAAATCCCCTTGATCTGAATTTTCAGCTCTAATTTTGACACTAAACCAATTTTTAGTTCAGTCCTGAATCATAGTTTTATATGTTTTATTATAGTGTTAAACCACGTAAGTATTTCATTATAAATAAAAAATCTTACGAAAAGTTACGAAATCAGTTTTTATATTTCAGTATTACTACACGTTTCCGCATCACCATCTATATTATAAGTATATTAACTCTGCGTGGGCCCACACGAACCTTATTCAAATTCAGCTTATTAAACTTATCTTTACTTTTGAATTCATTAAGTTAACTATCGCTAATTAAGGCTCCCGTATCAAAACCTATAGAATATGTTATTTTAGGACTGAGCGATACAACTGTTACGTATTTTATAGAATTGCTGGTTAGTTATTTATAATGTACTTATACTTACTAGCTGCGACCCGCGGTGTAACCCGAGGTAGTTAAAAGTAGCCTTATTATACATATAAACCTTCCTCTTTACGAATATTAGTGGCAATTCTGAGTGTCGCAAAAGCTAAACTAAGCTAACTAAAATTGTTGCCGTCCCTTTCATAGCGAAAGGGAATAAAAAGGATGGCAATCATTTTAGTTACCTTATTTTAGCTTTTGCGACACTCCGAATTGCCCCCATTATTTACGTAAACGTAAACACAATTTGTTTAGAAATTACTAGTGTAGGTGAATAGATTGGTAACTATCATAAAAAAATTAAGAAAAAACAAAAATAAAAATAAAATTACTAGCGTAGGTATCTTTAATAGACTGGTAATTTATACTTATCTAAAAGCCGCTTTTGGATAATAATATTATTATGATCTGCGTTCGAGAAAACCATTTTTAATTAGCTTGTAAGTGAAATATCACAAGATCAAAAAAAAAACATTTCACTTTTTAATCCTAATTGTTATTTGGGTACAGATAAAGAAATATTACACATAATAGCGATGTAGTCGATGGCTTAATACAATCTCTTAGATATTCTGTGGCAAAAGGTTGTTAGCCAGATACCTATTGGGAGCAATTAGACGATGTAGGTGATAAAGAATTCAAGGCAGTGCTGAAATATTCCTAGCTTAGTTATTCTTGGTTAAGGTAACTTGGATGTTATGTCTTTATTGTTTCACTCTACTTTACATAACAAAGTAAGTAACTTAGGTACTTACTTTACATAATAATTTAAAGTTATTTTCTGCCCCAAGCTTTAAACTAGGAGGACCCGATAAATATATTTTTGACAAAGCCCGCTTTGAGATTGTACAGTCCGGGATTGGCCAAGGGTGTGTCTTTTAATTGTCAATTTTTTGTCTTTATACACAAGTATCTTCCAATACACGTTACAGTACCTGTCTTCTGAAAGTCTATACTTGCGCATGTAAATCGCTACGTATTTATGTAGGTAAGTACCTATCTATGATGAATTGATTATTCAGAATTATGTTGATTTGCTATTAGATTTAAAAACAATGTAAGCACTAGAACTAGAACAAATAGAGCTTAAAGAAACTTCGATTTAAAAATAGATACCTAAGCATAGTAATAATAGCAACAAGTTTCCCACATCCTTCTAAAGACCGGATTCCCATGTCATAACATAACTTATAAACTCCAACGGTATAACCTATCATTTACAATAGATATATTCAAAAGAGGACTCACTGACTGACAGACAACACAGCCATATTAAATAAATAAATAAATATTCTTGGACATTTCACACGGCGTATATTCGTTTAAAGGAAGAAGAATGATCGCTAGTTTTGATATTTAGAGGTATTGCGTCCATGTCAATTCTTCAGATAACTCAAATAGGAACACCTAATTGGTATTGTACTGATTAATTCGGACACCTCTTATCTACAAGGAGGCTTGACACTTAAGGATACATTACTTCATATTTTTAGATTAATTGTCAACTTTAAGGGAAAGACGTAGGTAGTACCTACTTATCTTTAGATAAAATCCGGTCCTCTTTCTTTTTACTTGGTAGGTAGGTAATGTATAATCTTAAGAAGATGCATTTGCAAAAGAAGCTTCAAAGAATCAAAGTCGCGAGCTCCCCTAGTTCATAATAGGTGAATAAAAACAAAATCGTGACTTATTCATACAGCGAAACAAACAAGCAGCATCTGTCAAGCAAATCTGTCACTTATTGCGAGTAGAATAACCGCTTTCGCTGCATTAACATTTTATTAACATTTCCCGTGCGTCATTAGGGTTGAAATTTGAATATCTTTGGATCGGAAATGCACAAATTAAGCGAGTGATCTGTTCAGTAATGAGCTGGAGGTTCGTAATGACGGTGACTGAACAAAACAACGGCGGGACGGTAGCGCGGCTCGCTAAATGAGGAGGTGGATTCTTTTACCTATTAGCGCTCGTAAAATAAAGTTCTACTTAAAAGTGTATTGAAAGTATAGATTTACTTACTTATTTGTTACTTAGTTTATCAAAGAAATGGGTTTTGTTTGAAATAAATATTAAGTACCTACATACTAGTGGCAATTCTGAGTGTCGCAAAAGCTAAACTAAGCTAACTAAAATTATTGCCGTCCCTTTCATAGCGATGGGAATAAAAAGGATGGCAATAATTTTAGTTAGTTTAGTTTAGCTTTTGCGACACTCAGAATTGCCCCCATTGTGTTATCAATTTTATAACCTAGCTGTTAGTTTCCCTAAGACTGTGAAAATAAAATAAATAAAATAAAATAATGGTCAGAAATTTTGCCCAACCAATACACACATAGGTAGTAGGTACATTATTTGTAATAAAATACAAATAATGTACTTAGGTACCTAATCTAATTTGTTAAATCCCAAAAGTTAATTATGGGGATGAGGATGAGGTTATTGACGATGGCGACGAAGATGAAGATGATGATGCGATGGTGTGTCGCGTTTGGAACAGGCAGTAGAATCCCCTGACGTGACATTGTCAAAGTGGTTCAATTTAAGAGTGAGTTAAAATAGCAAAAGTTTACAAAATTAATGATGAAAATGATGTTTTGATGATGATAATGATGGCGGTGACAATGATGATAAAAGCCATCTCTCTACTACCCAGCAAACGTACTTATTAATAAGAAACGGTAGCCTCGCACAGCGCGCGGACACGGGGACATTAGTAATGATACTAAATAGCGCGCGGTAGGTGCACCGCGGACGAGTAATGCGTTCACAACTCCAGAGGACGGGGCTATGCACGATGGTGAGATTCAAATCGGTGTTGTTGGTTATGTTTTAAGCAACGGCTGCTGGGTTTCTATTGAAAGAAAGAAAGAAAAATCATTTATTCAAGTAAGACCTCAAGGATCACTTTAGTTTCGTCTTACATGCTAGGTGATTCTATGCTTGTTCCAACGCGACTCCCTATATTGGGTGTCTATTCTATTGTTATGTTGTCCACAATGTTGTCCACTCAGTTTGCAGCAGAGCGTCCGACGCGTCTTTTTAATATTTCGTTTGTATTTCCCGAAAGTTTCGTATTTTTTTAAATGAATTTATTTTGTTTGTTTAGGTATGTGATTTCTGTTCTGTTTTTTATTCCAATTTGCAGAGCAAAGGCCTCTCCTTCTTTTCTCCATTAATATTTTTTTTTCTTTCTGATCTAATTTTTACAAGAGCTTGTCCCCCTATCGTTGTCTAGACCTTTCACATTGTTCACGCACCTTCTGAATTTATTCTATATCAATTTTGCCTAGCTGCCATATGTACTTTTTGTACTATACTAGGTATTTTTTGTCTTATTAGCCAATGACGCTTCAAGCTTCTGATATTATTAAGCATTTTCCTAACATTATCAATGAGTGGTACGGCAGTCTGGCTTAAGGACGATCGTTTGTATTATCGCGGGTTCGAATTCTGCCGAAATCTAAAGTTTAAGTAAGATTTTTCACTTTTCAATAAAGTTTGCGTTCAACCATACGGAAATAACAATTGATGCTTCATCCAGCATAAAACGGTCCAGTCAATAAGTCAGGAGCACCTATCTGCGTAATGTCTGCGACATTTACATATTTTAATGAGCAGCGGCCTATCTCAGCTCTAGTTCAGCTCTCACTAGCTTTGTTCATTGATGGATAGACTCTGATTTCAAGGCTAGGGGTT
This sequence comes from Xanthorhoe designata, assembly GCA_963582015.1. Lineage (NCBI taxonomy): Eukaryota > Metazoa > Arthropoda > Insecta > Lepidoptera > Geometridae > Xanthorhoe > Xanthorhoe designata. The sequence continues at coordinate 8,963,172 of OY757044.1, read as the reverse complement.
TTTGCTTGGGTATATGACAGACTGAGTTTTGTTGTTCAGGTATTGTTCAGGTACGGTACAATCAAGTAGGTACAAAATTATTTTATAGTTTGTGCAGGAAATCTAGTAGGTACCTATCACACATCTGTGACATAATGACATTACGGAGTGTAGTAAGATACCTATAATACCTAAGATTAGTGTAGTGTATTGTGTGTGGTAATGGTAAGTATTAATGCATGATTGTTTACCGATTTTGCCGACAATTGTGAACCGATATTGAAAATTCCTTGTTTGAATAAATATAATTCTGAGGTGGTCCCATAAAAAATTGTTTAACATCTTCGTATGATGAACACCTGAGTGCAGTTTTCTTTGCTTACTTTAAATATCATTTGCGTTTTATCAGTTATCAGCCTCAATTAGGTACCTACCTAATTATCCACAAGCTCTTTCGCTATAGGATAGGTATGTACCTACATAGGAATGAACAAAATAAAATTAGGCAGAAATGGCTTTAGTTAGATGATAAAAAGTCACGTGTTCCGTTCAGTAGTGTCAAAACAAAGTTGGCAATTATGAAAATAGCGATGTAATATGGCTAAATGCTTTGGTTCTCTTCTGGTAGGTGACGTTGTGTGAAATGTCCACCAATATCTATTTATTTATCCAATCCCACATTTAAATATCACAATAAACAAACCAAATAAACAGGACTATCTGCAATCGACCAGAGCATTGCTAATTATTACTATCTCAAGGACAGGGCACCGCTCTCCATATTTACATTGTATTAGCAAAGTAAGGTACCCATTGCATATTCATCTAGCCGTCTACATGCCTGATAATTAAGAGCCGATTACTAATGGTGATACAGTGGCTAGACCTTTCACCACACTGGTTTGCAAGACCTTGATAAGACTTTGGTATGTTTACTTACTTACCTTTAGTTCGTTTGGTCTAGCTAAGTAGATGTCTTAATTTATTGTAATTTGGTGATTCTTTCGTTCTTTCGTATGGGCAAGTGGCCAACTCTGGTGACGGAGTTTTTAGGCCGTCGTCGTTAAGCCATGATGAAGGCTAAATGCCTTCATCATGGCTTAACGACTTTAAAAGCCGGGACCGACATTTTAACGTTCCCTGTGGTGGTGGATCCAACTCTTATTGAGGCATAAATAACTGCTGGCATTCTGCAATTGAAAAAACACAAATAAGTATATTCAAGACACATGTGCTTTCTTTGATGGAAGTCCTTAATAAATAATGGTTTTAGCGATTTGTGGTCGACAGAAACAAGGTACAAATCGGTAGGTATGTTTCCTGGTTCATATGAAAACCACTAGGTACCACCAGAAACTATCAACAATGTCACATCTACGATTTTTTTTTATGAGTGAAGATCAACTCTTGGGGAAGTTTTTAGGTTTCTATCATGGCCTAACCACCTTAATCGCCAACATTTTCATACCTAACGGATCAAAGATTCATCAATGATATGACTAGGTAGGTAGTAGGTATATGTAACCTATAAGTACCTACTTAATTAAATTATTTTGTGATAACAATGGACTAAATTTTTTATTTAGTATTTAGGTAAGTACTTACTTACTAAATTGTTTATTAAGAAAGCATTGTCTGTTGACAGTCCGTCTCATCAGAAAAGCATGGTTTCATCTCAGGAGCTGTTTAATCCCACCATGTACCTAGGTACCTATTAGTATTTTTAATTAGAACAGAATTATTCTATCGGTCAACAACAACAAACTAATCCTCAGACTTCTTTTCAGCATTAACTATTTGGTTCCATAAATGAGAAACGGTGTTTTTGCTGAAAACCCGCTTTCTACGTATATTGCACTTCAGGGAGGGCGCCACCCCCATGTAATGTGCTACTGTTGAATTGCAAAAATCTCATTATGGTCTAACTGTCGTTATAGGAGTAATTAACTACGGATCAGTGGATGGTGTAGTGAAGATATTGGTTTTTAATAAACAAACATTTTTTTTTTTTTTTTTAGTTAGTAGGTAGGTACCTAAAACTAAAAAGACTACGTAATCCAGTCAAAAAAGAATAAAAATCATCAAATCGATGAAGTCATTGAGGAGCACAAAATTTACGAGCAGACTTGGCACGCAGACTTTGGTCCGCCTCTGACTTGGTAAAAAGATAAAAAAAACTTAACAACAGAGTCAACAACCAGATCCAACATAATTAGCTATGAAGATTCCACCAACCGTTACATTAGCCAGATGTAAACCATTATTAAAAATAACATGAAAACCGACGAAAGAACGCAAGAAGACGGTCTTTTTACATACAGTTCAGTTGATAAAATATGATCACGACGATATTGGCCGTCAAAACTTCTGCCTACTTTCGTGCCTAACATCCAAAGTTTTTACCCACAAAATGTCGTCTCCCAACCTCTCTTGTTCCACGGCAGCTAGGTAATTGTGTTTGGTTATAACGAGTTTTTTGGCGCGCAAAGCTCGCGGGTCACCTGTGTTTAAATGTTGCATTTCGGTATGTTTATTCTATTTAAAAAATAAACATAAGTAAGTACCTACCTAATAAAGATTGTTTCTTTAACGTCCATGATCCATGTTTCTTATAGGTGCAATCAGACGGTTCACTGAAATTAAAGCTCATATAAACGAACATAATATAATTAAATAATGCTTTGGTTTTCTTCGGCACTCTTGTTTCATTTTGTGTTTAAAGGTTAGAGGTTTAATTTAAGAGTAAAAAATGCAGAGTGAATGATAAAAATGAACGAAAGGTGAACTGTCTGATTTCACCTTAAGTTTAAGGACGTCCGAAGATAAAACAAACGTCAATAAAGATTTACCTACCGTAGGTAATAAAACAGTTACCTAAGTAAAGTCTTAAGACACCCAGTCAGCGTCATTCCTTCATTCACTTATTAACAAGGTACTACCTTGTTATTTTGGCATAACTTTTAAGATTTGAGAGGTTCATTCAAACACGAATTAATGCATTTTACATTGAAATTAGTATTTATTATTTATGCGCGTGTGACTGCGGCTATTTAGAGTCCTTATCTTTAATTTTACTACATTTGCCGTTTAAATTATGTGTGTTAACTATACACTCACACATACAAGACATTTACAAAGTTTTCTAGTCCACATTTATAGCCCAAAAGTCGTAGGTAGTTTGTTTCCGGCCATTTTGTCATTGATTATCATTTCAACCGTTCATATCCCAATCTGAGTTATCGAACACAGCAGCGATATTAACATAGCTTGCGTCATTATTGTCCATCTTCTCAATATTATTATTTTTTGTTCCATTATTGCCTCCATATAGGCCTTCGTCGCTAGTAATTTTGTTAGCAGTATTGCCATATCCACCGTATAAGTTTCCACTATTGCTGGCACCACAGATGCTCATAGCATCGACATCAATCACGTTTATATCGTCATTGTCAATAGCCATTTCAGTAGTGTCATAGTTAGCATTGCTAGAGTCATTAGCTATGCCAATATCATCTTTATTTTTATCATAAAAAAGGTCACTGTCGCATATCATTTTGTTACCCTTGGTGCCGTTTCCGCGGTATAAGTTGCCTCCATTGCTGGCTGTTTAAACCGCATAATTCCCTAGTTTCACGAAACTGAACTAGATGGCGCTAGTAGTCGATTAGCACGCGCTATCGATGCGTTTTGTCGATGTCTCGATCTCAGAGTGTAGCTTTGATCAATATAGTAACCTACATACATAGTTCGGGTTTTATTTACATATCCCATATCCCATTAGTAGTCAGTATTAGGTTTGCTCAAAACATTGGTCCGTATTCGAGCCGGATTGGTACCATTTTGGATTTTTGGTTAAGAGGCCGCGGTACTCACTGTGGATCGCAGTGGTAAGGTACTGTGAGGAGTGCGGGCTGGTTAAACTACGCCCCCGTATCTCTTAGTAAAAGTGAAGCAGTGCTGAGTGCAGTGAGCGTCTTACTTACCAGTGAAGTTCGGTGCCAGTTCAAAGAGTTCAACGTAGGCGGTGGAAACCTTCCACCACCTTGTAGATCATACGCGGGAAACCGTGAGTCCAAGAAGAGGAGGAGATTGACGTTGGTGAGAGGGATAGTACTACCCTCTTCCACGTTCCAGAAGATCAGATCAGCGCTGGTAGCGCGTGGCGGGGAAAATACTACGCGCCCCAAAGCAAGAAGTCCAACGGAGGCGAGAGGAACCCCTCTCTCCTCGCGTCCAGTGGTGCAGAGCATCAACGTTGACCGAAGAATAAATCCCGGTCAGCGTCTCCGAGTCATCAGATCGAGTAAAAGGATAGTGTGTGAAAAACTGTAAGTACTTTGTTATTGTTTGTGCCAGGGAAAACGTTAATTAGATTAATTCTTAAATTTATAAGGTACTTATTAAAATATTGAAAGGTCTTTAAACTGAATTATTTTAGCGAGTGTTATTTTGTGTTTCTCCTTGTGTGATTTTAAAATCCATTTTTTATGGTTTTTGTCGATGGTTATAACTATTTTGCGAGTTGTTAATTTCGTGTTTCTCCTTGTGTGCATTGCGTTGACTCTAAATATTCTCCAACCTACATTTGTAATATTTTTTTCGTAAAAATGGAAAAGTTAATTAATATTCAGAAGAATTTGAATAAATCTATTGCTAAAGCTCTTGTTAATTTCAAAAAATGTCCAAAGGATAGGTTGACTGCAGAATACCTATATCAAAATAAAGATTGAAACTTTGGAAAGTGATTGGTTGTTGTTTAGAGAAACGAATAGTAGGATTTATGAAAATTTTGAATTGGAGAATCTTGAAAAGTCATCGTATGTACAAGGTGAGCTTTATGAGGAAACTGAAGAGAATTATACATTTTGTAAGTCGCTTATGAAAATTACATTGAATAAAGTTAGCGAATCTAACATGACAAGCAATAGTTCAGCTTCAGCTAGTTATTCGGTTGCTAAGTTGCCAAAAATATCCATTCCCGTGTTTTCGGGAAAATATGAAGAATGGACCACCTTCCGTGATCTATTCGTTTCACTAGTGCATAAAAATAGTTCCCTGGATAATGTGCAAAGGCTTCATTATTTGAAAGCTCATCTTACTGGTGAAGCTGAACAGTTGATCCGTCATACACCAATCGCTGACGCAAATTATGGTCGTTGCTGGGAACTTTTAGAGAAGCGTTATAATAATAAGAAGTTTTTGTCAAATTCAATTTTGAATAAACTGTTCAAGCAACGATCGCTCAATGTTGAGTCAGCGACAGGTTTAAAGGAGTTAGTTGACACTAGTACTGATTGTTTGAGCGCTTTGCGTTGTCTTGGAGTTGATGTGAGCACATGGGACATTATGGTTATTCACATTGTCAGTTCTAAGTTAGATCAGGAGACGCAAAAACAATGGGAATTGTCTGTGTCAAGTTCCGACAAAGATCATGATGAACTGCCAACCTTTGCTCAGTTTCAAGCATTTATGGAGAGTAGATTCCGTGCGTTAGAGTTCGTTGAAACCTCGAAAAGGGTTAGTGCTGTGCAGAGAGGTGGTTCAACCTATTCCACGTCTAAGTCCTTTGTCGCTGTAGACACAGATTCTCCTTACAGTGCTCCATTAATGCCTTGCGAGTACTGTGCAGAAGACCATAAGCTCTCTTTCTGTAAGAAGTTTGCGGAACAAAGCACAGATGTACGTCGAGAGTTCGTGGCAAAAAATAGGATGTGTTTTAACTGCCTTGGCGGCAATCACAGCGTTTATAACTGCCGAAAGCCTACAACGTGTCGCGTGTGCAGGAGACGACATCATACTCTATTACATGTTACTACACATGAGCCCAGTGCTAAGAAAGAAGAAATTAAGAAGGATATAGTTCAGAATGTCAGTGCGGATGAGAGCACACCAACAGTGGTAGCTTGTCTCGCGGCAGGTCATGTAGCTGTCAATCAACAAGTGTTGTTACCAACAGCATTAGTAAATGCCAAGGCAAGTTCGAGCGAGTATCAAACCATTCGTGTCCTAATGGATCAAGGCTCTCAAGCGTGCTTCATCACAGAGTCAGCTGTCCAACTATTGCGTTTGAAGAAGATGCCTGCAAAAGGAATGATTTCAGGGTTAGGAAATGAAACCAATATAAAGGCGAAATACGTAGTACAAACCGTCATTCAGTCCCGTACTAATCCTGAGTTCAAAATGGAGGTTCAAGCATACGTTTTAGATCAGATCACATCCTACTTACCTGAAAAACAGATTGAAAAATTAGATTGGATTGACATAGAATCGATTCAATTAGCGGATCCGCAATTCACAACACCTCGAAGAATAGATATGCTGATAAGTGCAGACATTTACAGTCAAGTTTTGGAGCAGGGCATAAAGAAAAGTTCTAACGGCAAATTAGTTGCACAGAGTACTAGATTTGGTTTGATCATCTCCGGAGCAGTGGCATCTGTAAGCATACCAAATAAAATAGCAGCCATGCATATTGCTTCTAGTGAAAATACAAATGAAATGTTAACGCGATTTTGGGAATTAGAAGAAGTAGCAGTGAAAAGGTTATTAACGGAGGAAGAAAGAAGATGTGAAGAAGTTTTTGAAAGAACTACTAAGAGAGAAGACGGAAGATATGTGGTAAAACTACCATTCAAGGACGAAGAACCACAATGCAAGTACGGAGGTTCCAGGATTATAGCTATAAAAAGATTAATATTGTTAGAAAAACGATTATCTAGGGACACCAAGTTAAAGGGACAATATACAGAAGTAATCAATGAATATTTGAGTTCAAATCACATGCGATTGGTACAGGATAATGATAACAAGAAAAATGAAGCTGTATACTTACCACATCATGCTGTGATAAGGAATGACAAGAAAACTACGAAAGTTCGAGTGGTATATGATGCATCAAGTCCAAATAACAAAGGTGTATCTCTCAATGACACTCTTATGGTGGGTCCAACACTGCAAGCAGATCTCAGACACACCATCTTACGTTGGAGGGTGCATAAGATAGCTCTTGTGGCTGATATAGTAAAAATGTACCGTCAAGTGCGAATAGCTGATGAAGATACTGTGTTCCAAAGGATCGTCTGGCGCGATAGTCCTGAGAAAGAAATAAAGGATTATGAGCTAAGAACTGTAACATTTGGGACAGCATCTGCGCCATACTTAGCTGTGCGAGCTATGCAACAATTAGCATATGATGAAGGCAAAGAATTCCCATTGGCAATGGAGAATGTACTGAATCGCTTTTATATGGATGATCTCATGTCCGGTTGTTGCACGGTAGAAGAGGGCTTAGAACAGTACAAGCAAATGGTAAAATTATTAAACAAAGGGGGATTTGAACTGCAGAAGTGGAATAGTAATAATCAAGAACTGTTGGATCAAATAAACAAATATGAGAACAAACCAAAGAACGAGAATATGCAGAACGAAATAGGACTAGATAAAGAAGTAGAGGTCAAATTAGATACAACGATGAAAATTTTAGGACTTACCTGGAACCGCAGTGAAGATCATTTTGCTTACTCAGTGCAGCTACCCACGGTGTCAACCGGACCTGTAACAAAAAGAATGATTATTTCAGAAATAGCAAGGTTGTTTGATCCCCTAGGATGGATAGCACCTACAGTGATAATAGCTAAGATGTTCATACAGCGATTATGGCTTACAGGGATAGAATGGGATGAAGCAGTACCTGAAGAGTTACTTAATGAATGGGATGTATACCGACAAGAACTACCTCAACTTACAGCGGTGCGAATACCTCGATGGCTGGGTACCAAGTCTGATGATAATGAAGTGGAGCTACATGGATTTTGTGATGCCTCCAAGTTAGCATATGCAGCAGTCATCTATCTTCGAGTTCCCAAACCATCCGGAGAGATTCACACTTCCTTACTAGTAGCGAAGACCCGTGTAGCACCTATAAAACAAATAAGCATACCTAGATTAGAATTGTGTGGAGCGGTGCTGTTGAGCAGGCTAATGCAAGAAGCAATGGAAGTATTAAGCATTAAAAAGGAAAAGGTGAAGGCTTGGTCAGACTCGACTATAGTGCTAGCATGGTTGAATAGCCATCCTAGTCGATGGAACACGTTTGTCGCGAACCGCGTATCAGAAATATTAAGTACGCTGGAGTTTTCTCAATGGTATCATGTTGTATCGGAGCAGAATCCTGCTGATTGTGCTTCCAGGGGTGTACAACCTTCATTGTTAGCTGAAAATGAGATGTGGATTAATGGACCTGAGTTTCTTAGAGAACAGAAAATTAAGTATGAAAGACCAAGTGATCTTAGAGTCGCTTTAGAAGAGAATGTGAAAGCTCACTTAGTCACAGGATCCACATGTTCAATACTGGAACGATTTTCTTCGCTACAGAAAATGTTAAGGGTAGTAGCATATTGTAGGAGAGTTCTGAAAAAGAATAAAGGATATTTACAGAAATCAGAAATAGATAAAGCATGGGAGTGTTGTGTCAAAATGACTCAAATGGAAGAATATGCTGAAGATATTAATGATTTGAGAGCTAAAGGACAGATATTAAAGTCAAGCAGTAATTTAAAGACATTAAGCCCTTACCTTGATGATAAGGGTATCCTCAGGGTGGGCGGAAGAATTGAAAATTCTAGCCTTCCAGATCAGATTAAACATCCAGTCATATTGCCCCATAACTCACACTTGACGAAACTCGTTGTTGATGATGCTCACAAGGTCACGTTGCATGGAGGAACGCAGTTAATGATTAATTACCTACGTGCTACCTACTGGATCATAGGTGTGAAGGGTCTTGTCAAACAACACATTCGTAAATGTATTACATGCGTTCGTCAAAGGGCGGCCTTCAATACTCAGTTTATGGGGTCACTGCCGTCAGTTCGATGTACCCCGGCGAGAGCATTCAAGCACAGTGGAGTCGACTATGCAGGCCCAATTCAAGTTAGAACTACGAAAGGGCGAGGAAACAAATCGTATAAGGGATATATTTGTTTATTTATTTGCATGGCCACACGCGCCATACATTTGGAACTAGTCAGCGATATGAGTACTCAGGCGTTTTTAGCCGCGTTCAGAAGATTCACAGCTAGACGTGGACATTGTTCGGATATATGGAGCGATAATGGTACCACTTTCGTAGGTGCTTCAAAGGAGTTACAAGATCTCACCAAAATACAAACTTCTGCAGCAGAACAGTGTGAAATTCACGGCACAAGGTGGCATTTTATACCACCACGCGCTCCGAACTTTGGTGGCTTATGGGAGGCTGGTGTGAAATCCACCAAATTCCACCTTAAGCGTGTGATAGGTGATTCCACACTCACGTTTGAAGAAATGAGCACTCTGCTCAGTCAAATAGAAGCTTGTTTGAACTCACGTCCCATTACAATCATTAACAGTACAGATCCAGCAGATCCTCTTCCATTAACACCAGGTCATTTTCTGATAGGTGAACCACTTCTCGCTGTCTCAGATCAGAATTTCGAAAATTCAAACCTCAGTTCTTTGTCAAGATGGCAGTACATTCAAAGATCTTTACAACAATTCTGGCGCCGTTGGTCCAACGACTATCTGACAACTCTTTTACATCGCTATAAGTGGTCGTCAAGGGTACCGGAACCTAACATAGGTGATGTAGTGCTTATAAAGGAAGACGATCTACCGCCAGGTCGTTGGTTGCTAGGACGTGTTCTACAAAAGCATCCAGGTCAGGACAACATAACCCGTGTGGTCACGCTCCAGACATGCAAAAGTGTGATCAAGAGAGCCACTTCTAAAATATGTATTTTACCAGTTAGTGAATAGAGTTAGTTTTTATTTCGGTTGTTCGATTATTGTGGTTCAACTGAACCTTAGCCAGTAAGTAGATTAGGTTAATTACGCTTTACAAAAGTGCCTATAGGATATATGAATAAGGTTTGTGTTCCTAATTTTGAAGAAAAGTGTTTTAAGTTTTATTTTGCTAGTTTATATCTTTATTGTTTACTTTCCGTCCTAATTTTTGTCTTATGAGATTAGTATGTAGAATATCTATTTAAGTAGATAAGAAATTAACAGTGTGGTTGAAATTTTAGTAAAGTTGTCAAGGTAATAAAAGTAAAGCAGCTTGTAGAGTCACGCAGTGTTCACTAATGTAAATTTTAATTAACAGTGTTTTAAATTGTAAGGTTAAGGACATTTCAATAATGTCCTTCGTGGGCGGAATGTTTAAACCGCATAATTCCCTAGTTTCACGAAACTGAACTAGATGGCGCTAGTAGTCGATTAGCACGCGCTATCGATGCGTTTTGTCGATGTCTCGATCTCAGAGTGTAGCTTTGATCAATATAGTAACCTACATACATAGTTCGGGTTTTATTTACATATCCCATATCCCATTAGTAGTCAGTATTAGGTTTGCTCAAAACACTGGCTGTGATGCCAATTCCATTGTGGGTGGTATATAGCTTGGTATAATTGCTGGTCATCTCATTGCCTGCGGTGCCATTTCCTCCGTATAAGTTGCCTCTATTGCTAGCTTCGATGATGTGAATCTTATCGCTGTAGTCTACGGAGAGATCGTTGAAGCCTGCAAAGATATTTAAAGGCTTTTACAACTTACAGTGTACATACTGGAAATGAATTTAATTAAAATTATGATCACGATTGTAATTCCAAAGTGCGGTAGAAATATTCTTTTAGATCTTACTGATCTGATCAGTGAAAATTATTTGTTGGCTCCCAATTTGCTCCCATAAAAGATTAGTGAGAAACTGACGACTTCGGAATATAAACAGAAACGCACTTGCTTTTCTTTTGAAGTGCGTTTCTGTTTTCTTACAAAACTGAAGTCGGTTTTTATCTACTAACATTTGCCACTTTGTTGGTACCTACCTACCTTGAGCAATGGATTCCTGATAAGCCAGTTGCTTGGCTTCATCAGCGAATTCTCCTGTATGGAGTCGCTTGCATGCCTCCCTGGGTGCCGGTAGAGGCTCGTCAACGAACGTGATCGGCTTGTCGGTCTGAAAATGTTTAACAGAAAAGTTGATTTTATTAATCAATTATATAAGTAGGTACTTACCTAGTTTCTGTATGGTGTTGGTCAGGGGCCGACCATCAGACCGGTGGGTGGACGATACAGAGAAGAAACCTTAGAGATAAATACATGATTGAGAATAGCACAGGACCGATTAGAGTGTCGTTTGAGAGAGGAGGATTATAGCCCAGCAGTAAGCTTTTATTTGAGATGAATTTATATACCTAAGTATCTGTAATGATGTATCTTATTTTAACCCTTTTTTGTACAAATTATAATATTAAAAAGAGCTTAAAACTGGCAAAGAAGCTTAACCCTAAAAGAGTTACTTTCCAGGAAACATTATAGGGAGAGAGATGATGATGGATTATACCTTACCACAGCATAAAATAAGAATAACTGTAGGTACTGTCAAACCACAAATAAATACACATTTTAATCGAAAACCGGTCACAATTTTCGTTTACATTTGTCAACCAAATCGCATAATCACGAATTCATAAGCACATTTGCGAACAATCAGGCGCATAATTAGAATGTGAAAACTGCAATTGCATAAATAAACTGCTGTCGCGCACTATTTAAAGATTCAGAATCGAATTTAAATGTAAAATGGCGCGTGATTTTTGAATCGACTGAAATTTGTTTTTTTTGCGGTTTGTTAATTGAAGAGTATTGGTAGGTCGTTATTAAACCCAATTTGAACTAAAGGTAACCTAAAGGGTGAAATAGGATACCTACATTTCTGCAAAAAAAAACATTTGGAATGAAACTACTTAGGTAAGGTTCTACCTAAGTAGGTATATAGAATTACTATAGAGTGCCTACAATAGTGGCAATTCGGATTAGGTATCGCAAAAGCTAAACTTAACTAACCAAAAATGTTGCCGTCCCTTTCATAGCGATGGGAATAAAAAGGATGGCATTAATTTTAGTTAGTTTAGTTTAGCTTTTGCGACACTCCGAATTGCCACTACCTATACTTAAATGACACACTTGAGTAGGTACAATGAAAGCTTACCATAGTACTGATGGACGCTAAAGTGTGGAGGCGATCCCTGCCGCGTCGTGCGTAGTTCCGAATTTGACACCCACTCGTAAGAATCCTCCTGCCCAGTCTAAAAGAAAAAGAATAAGATTAGGTACTACTGAATTTTCAGAATTAGGGCGGTAACTTTTACAGAAAGAAAACTTTAAGTTTAGTTAGACCATTATGTCTGTGGCGGCACAGATAAAAGTGGCGGTTATATGGAGTGCAGCGCAAGGCAACCGTCTCGTCTCTTTTGTGTAGGTACTTCCTACCTACCTACCGGAGCGGAGATAGATTTTTACCTAACTAACGGTGCGATGTGGATGCACCTTATCAGTTACGCATGACACGATAACACCATGTATGCAAAGTTAAGCTTGTACCTAAGTACCTACCTACCAAATATAGGTAGGTACCTATAGGTAGGTACATAGATTGGGATGAAGAAAAGTACTTACCTACCTTCTGACTACCCTCATCCCCACTCATCCATAAATGCCTATATGAGATTGATCGTTCATTGGGGAAATGGAGATGCGTGATTCCATTTCGTTATAGGTAATAAAGATTTAGGTAGGTACCTACTTACCTACCTATCTTTATTGGGTAATCTAAGTACCTACCTACCTACTTACCTACCATGCTTTGTGCATAGCACGTCATACCTACGTCGTATTACCTCTAAAAGACAAAGTTAAAATGATGTGCTTAAGTACCTGAATCTATTTATAGGTATCTGTATCGAGCCTAGAATGAGTGATACCTACCTAATATTTCCAATATGGCGCTCAATTTATGACGTAGCGTAGCGTAGTACCTAAGCTTATACCTGTAATATTTTATTACTTAATTAAAATACAAACAAACCTAATTTATACAATTACTATACCTAGGTACCTACCTTTGAATCATAATAGCCACAATTTTTAAGTAAAAATATTTTCAAACCCTGAATAACAACATGGAAATCTGAATAAATTAGTCAACAGGTGAAACAATAACAAACAAACGTACCTGCTCAAAGCATTCAGTTGATCAGCTGCAAGGGCACACAGTCTACTTACGAAGACCTCGAAAAACGTATCCATACTTGAAGGGACGGATATTTAAAACAAATTGCACAATTCGATGCAGCTATGCACGGGCTATCCCGGGATTTCATTTCAATGGCATTTTTCAGTTTACAGCACAGAAGCATGCCACAGCGCCATCTATGAGAGTTGCGCGGAATTAAACAATTATGTTTGAAATGCAGCTATAAAAGTTGTAGAACTTACGAAATAGAGTGCGCTAAACACAATATCAGTCAACAAATTTTTTACTTGCAAAAAATGTTTCTTCCTCCTATGAAAATTGTCATTGGTGTGAATATAAATTAAAAAACAATTATTATTTTTCAAATGTAATGAGCATTCTGTACAACATTATGTAAACATTCCACTACATAACACAAACGGAACCATTTAGCAAATATTTATATTTTGGCGGCTTAAACTCATTCAATCTTAAACTTAACTCAAAATCAAAGACGATTAATATCTATAATCGTCTTTGCTCAAAATAAACTTGCCTCAAATTCAAACAAGATATTTTTAATTTTTAACAATTTTTATTGAGTCTTGATTTAGTACATTTGAGAAAAGTTTTAGAAAATCAATTTGAATAACTGATACCTAGTATAAAAATACTCCTTCATCTCACCATTTCAACGAATACATTAAGTGATAAATACAACTGCCCCTAGATTGTGTAACTTGTTTCACATTGTATCCAAGTTGCAAAGCAAAAATCACAGTAAATCGCGAAAATAACTGTCTGATTTAACGCTGATTAAGTAAATTAGTAAGTAACTTACTTAAATACTGTCATATTTGACAGTTATTTCCGCGATTTACTGTGATTTTTGCTTTGATACAACTTGGATACAATGTGAAACAAGTTACACAATCAGGGGGCTGGTTATAAGTAAATTTAAGTTACCATGCTTTTGAGCGTGTGAACCAAAATTTATATCGTTGTTAGAAACTTTTGGTAAATAACAGAAAAACAAAAACTTGATAACTTATAATATTTAGTAAATGCTTATTGTTAAAGACACTGTGCTCGTAATAATAAAAAAACTTAAAATTTTACAAAATTTCGCTAGCATTACTAGTTTAATAATGTAAACTAAAGCACAGGTAAAGTGACTCAAAAATCTTGAAAATCAATACATTTCGTAATAAAATCGCATTTCTTTTAATATAAAAACGAAATTATTTATGAAATTAGCATGAAAACGAAATGATGATCACGACTTTTCTTTCATTTCCTTTAGTTTAGCAACACAAATTGTGCGGAGCTTTATGCGTGACGTCATAACTCAGTAACGCGTTACTGAATTGTGACGTCACAAATAACTAGGTCTCATAAATTAGGCACTATTTATAGATATTTAACACTGCTAACATTCAAGTTAAATACCCGCAAAGTCTTCAAGAAAATACAAAAACGATAAAAAATATTGAGTTTAAAAAACATACAGTTATACTGTACGTATTTTTTTCCCGTGCTTTAGTTGACAGTTATTACAATAGGTTTACTGAGCCAGATATCTATGATATTTCCGATGTATTTTCACAAAAATATAATAAGTATATACATTCGTATATATTTGTAACGCTATACTTTCTTGACGATTTGAACGACATCTTCATCGGCTAAGACGTGCTCTATACCGACTTTCTGGGGTTGATGTTTCACTGATGAACCCCATACCAACGCACTGAAAGACACAAGTGGTAAAATTAAATTTTTCATTACAACCGACTTCATTTTCGTGATGCGGCAGAAATGCACCTCGAGAATGCAGGAAAGAAAGAAAGAAAAATAAAGAAAAATCATTTATTCTTGTAGGACCTCAAGGATCACTTAAGTTTCGTTTTACATGCTAGGTGATTCTAATGCCTGTTCCAACGCGACTCCCTAGGAAATTGCTCTCTTCTCATGCGGGCACCACACATTGGCTTCAACTTGGTTCCAACATTGGCTACGAATAGAATGGCCTTATTCCTTTAAATACCTATAAATTAGTAGGATACTCACTATTTGAACTCCTTGACTATGGATCGATGCAGCTTGTTACAGAAGTCCTCCAAGCTGGTCCGGTCGGCGTGCAGTACCACGGGCGAGTTGTAATCAGGGAGCTGACCCTTCGGCTTCGTGTATATCCTGGAACAAACAGACATTTTGCAACATTTCTATCTATACTTCTATACTAATATTATTAAGAGGTAACATTGGTTTGTTTGTATGTTTGGGGTAATCTCCGAAACTACTCATCCAATTTCAAAAATTATTAATTATTGTATTGTATTGAATGAACATAGGCTATATTTTATCAAGGTAGGTACCACGTGAGCGAAGTAAGCTAGTGTTCAAAATCAAAAATCAATATTCAATTATTTGCAACTAATAAGGTTGATACAATATTTAAGTCTTGATTAATTAATTAAATATGATTAAACCTCTAAACATCTAGGTAGGTCATTGAGATGTATTATAAAGTCACAATCAGACAAATAAAATGTAAACGCCAAAACTAAGTTTTTCTTTTTTTGCGTACAAGCGACATTGAACATTAAAACAAACGACATAACGTCTACATTCATTCATGAGGTAGACGCGGCAATTTAACACCTACAACGTACCGTTGTAGGTGTTAAATTGCCGCGTGCAAGCGAAGCTGTGAGCAAGTTAGGTAGATCAATCTTGACGACTTCAGTGGCGCAGTGGACGAAGGCCCGCCTGAGACGCGGAGGTTGCGGGTTCGATTCCCGCCACGGGACAAATGTTTGTATAATTTACAGATATTTGTGTAAATTATACAAACATTTTCCGGGTCTGATAGTTTTTCTATCTATATTTATTTATTTATTATTTCTTTATCAGGAGATCGCCAAAGGCTGGGGTCAGTGGAGGATTTTTGGGGAGATCTTTGCCCAGCAGTGGGACATAGTAGGTTACTAAAAAAATAATATTTATCTAGATCTCACCTGATAAGTTTGAGGTATTCCCACATCTTCTCAAGTAAGTCGTCGAAGTTCCACTTGTGGTGAGCGGAGATGGGCACGCAGTGAGGAATCTTATAGATCACATCCAACTCCTCTATGCTGATCTGGTCTGGAATTACAAGATATTATTTCACTTTCAAAACTATCGTGAGTTGTATTAGACATTATAATAGCACACGGGAAATTACTCACGTAAAATTATCGTCGATTTAGATACCGACAATGTTTCGCCTCTTCCGGAGAATCTTCATCTGGGTATGAGTGTGGTCACTCCTCGCGGTCGCGTCTCACACTGACTTCCCGTGTGCTATTATAATGTCTTACAAGATATTGTAGAGGAAATAAGAATATTTTTTTTATATAACCGACTTAAATTTCGTAAGAGAAAAATTTCCTGCAGTCTCGAGGTGCATTTCCGTTATAACTCCGACGACCCTCATCATAACCTCAAAAAAGGTTTTTTTTTAAATCTTTTTGACATTTGACGGAATAATCGGTGAACATACACAAAAAAAATTAACAATGGAAAATAGAACCTCCTTCTTGAAGTCGGTTAAAAATACAAGAACTTTGTGTTAAGTATTATAAAAGCGCTTTCATCCATATGGCAATGCGTTTAGGCGGTACAAAAACTTCGTCACCCGTACTAAGTATAATATAATTTATTCACGCTATAGTAAACTTGCAACACAGCCGCCGGGAAATATTATAAAAAAGGTATATGACGCGATAAAATCCTGTTTATCAATTTATAAATACATTTCTGTAATAACACTTGCACAATAATATTCTTAAAAGTGCCCAAACCTGGCCATTTAATTCTTATTTCGCAAGTTAGGCTGGTTTAGTTACCAATCTTGTTGAGTAGATAGATGCAAGGCACGTAGACCCGATTCCCCTCAATAACGTCAATGAGGTCGTCGCTCGTCGCGTCGTAGCGTAGAGTTATATCTGCGTTGTGGATCTTGTACTCTGAGAGTATCGTCTTCACTGTCTCCTGGTCCAGCTCTGATTGCGGGCACTGGAATTAAAATACTAACATTAAAGTTCGTATGAGCTAGTAGCTAACTCTGGTAAAGTTTTAGACCACCTTAAGGGACCGTCTCCACGGGCGAGTGTATCGCGACGATTCCGTCCTCCTATCATCAGGTAATATACACGGTATATACACAACAATAAAATATACACGGTAAGGTGATTATCATAAGAATTAAATTTGCTTGTCAATGTCACTCGTAGTATCGTCGCTATGTAATAACCGTGTGGAGACACGTTCATAGAGAGTGTATAGAAATACGTGGCGCGACGATAATATCGCCGCAATTTTCACGCTCGTGGAGACGGTCCCTAAGGCCTCCGTTATGGCTTGACAACTCAATGGATGTATAGTTTGTGACCTGCCTGCTGATTGTGTAACTTGTGTCGATTGTATCAAAGCAAAAATTACAGTAAATCTATTCTATTTACCTACTGTGATTTTTGCTTTGATACAATCAAAACAAGTTACACAATCAGGAGGCTGGAATAACACAAGGCTACTTTTAATCAAGGTAAGTACCACGAGAGCGTTGCCGCGGGCGACGAAGCTAGTTTATATAGTGATAAATAATCAAAATATTTTCTTAACATATTTTCAACATAACAACAGTTCAATTGGAAATCTCAAAGAGCTCACAGTTATATTCAAATTGATCCCTCCTTTATCTTTTCTTCGAAAGTTGATATTAGGCGGCTGCTTGTTCAGCCGAAGTCCGAAGCCTTCCAACTCGTGCTCCAGTAGCTTCTTATGCTGCAGCGGTTTTAGCACATCCAGAACTATGAAGACGAGGGAACAGGTGCGAGCGACCGCGATGACTTGCCGACCTCTACCTTTGCCATCCTTAGCGCCTTCGATGATACCGGGCAAATCTAGCAGCTGGAATGATAATAATAAATAAATTTATTTTCCCAAAAACATACAGACTACCATGAACACAATGTAACACAGGGGAGATATAGGTCGCGCCACGTAAAAAGAACGCTGGCTGTCAAACTGCGCAGTGGTCGATGATTGGTGGAGGTAACGCGGCGCACTTCATACCATTGATTAAGCGTGCTATTGGTTCGTCATTTAGTGAACACAGGCGCAAACTTACACTAGCTACTTCCTCTCAGCGCTCTTTTTACGTGGCGCGACCTATACCTTGGATATTGATCCCAAGAACAGGCAATTTATGCAGTAGGTAGGTACTCGTACTTGATTGTAAAGAAAAATATCACAAGGTGTTTGGTTTAAGGTGTCCTACAAAGATTAAAAAAAATAAAATTTTAGGCATTTAGATAGATCCTTTGAAGATGTCTAAGGCGCAAATTATACAAAAACG
The DNA here is from genome assembly GCA_963582015.1 of Xanthorhoe designata. Classification (NCBI taxonomy): domain Eukaryota; kingdom Metazoa; phylum Arthropoda; class Insecta; order Lepidoptera; family Geometridae; genus Xanthorhoe; species Xanthorhoe designata. Next base: position 8,944,740 of record OY757044.1, on the reverse strand, counting down.
TTTTAAGATGAAGGCACGTCGCAGGCATCTTGCCGCTTCATAACGTTTTAATAACTTTCTTCCTCCCAAGGCAGTTGCTTGGCTTGGCAAACTGAGCATTGACTTGTGAATGTTTTATTTTTATTTTGTTGTTTTTATTGTTTATGTTTATATCAGTCAATACCTATGTACCTACGTCATACGATTAAATAAATAAATAACGTTTTAATACAAAATGTAGGTAGGCGACATGTTGTGAATTATACTCAAGAAATTGCACTCTTTTTACAAAATTGGTTCTATCATATTTTAAATTTTGTGACCTGTTTAAACTGTTTATATGAGCAAGTGGCCAACTCTGGTGATGGAGTTTTTAGTCCTCCGTTGTGGATTAAATACTTACTAACTTAACTATGTACTGTTAATACAAAGACTGTAAGTATATGAAAGACCAAACCTGTATTTTAGCGCCCTTGTACTTAATACAGCCGGGCACCGTGGTGAGTGTCGTGAACTCGTAAGCTGCCACCTCGGAGTACACTCCGGCGAGGGTTGAGAGTAACGTCGACTTGCCCACTGATGGGAAACCCACAAACCCAATACGGGCGTCACCGGTTTTGGCAACATCGAAACCTGAAACACAAGATTTTGAGTATTTTCCAATTTTAGTATCCATTGATCTTAAATATTAGATTCGACCAGAATATAGGGATGAAACGATACGAGTAAATACAAGTATATACTTGATACTTTTTTCCGGTGGTATTGTTTCATCCCTAGACCAGACACCCCGAAAAAGTTTCACAATAATTAGAAAACAAAGAAGTAGGTACTTAGTGTAATGAATTAGAATCTTTTGCATCTTGACTTTTATGGCCTTTCCTCGGCTTACCTTCACCAGTGGCGCCGCCGCCGCCTTTTGGAGTGATCAATTCACGTCTCAATTTAGCCAATCGAGCCTTTAGAATACCTAAATGGAGCGCTGTGGCTTTATTTTTTTGAGTCCGAGCCATCTGAAAATTATTTCCATTTTATAAAATGTACAACAATGAACACGACTTATTATCATATTTAGATCATAACAACGTTAATTTGTTGGTATTTTATTTGGAGATTTAGAGAATTTATAAGTATTTATTGTAATAATGTCTACAAGAACTAATAACCTCTTCAACCTACCTCGGACTCAATAGCGGCAATTTTTTCTAGTATTGTACTCATTTTTACAACTTTTTTCTACTCCAGGTAGTAAATAAAATGGGCAGAAGTATTCCTGTGATATTTAGAACTGTTTTTTAACACAATAATCACAAAATAAATGGAAAGCGTGTCAATTTTCAAAGTGTTTCGTGCCCAATTTTCCTCAACTGTCAGCCAGACAGACAAATCAGACAATTTGTTTGACACTTAAGCTAACTGTCAAATTTGACAGCAGGATTTTGTTGACTAGACGTCATGTTTTTAGTCGAGAAACGGAAACTCATATAAAAAAAAGTAACTTCAACAAACAAACAACAATAAACAAGACTAACAAAAATAATTGCGTAATTTTTCATTAATAGTATTTACTAAAGCACAGATAAAATAATACTATACTATGCCATGCTAAAGCTTCACCACGCCATCTAGTGAGTAAGCAAGTACAACATTTAGTTCCATTAAAATGCGCTAGAAAGCGTTGCCTACACCAATCTTTCAACCCATAGTCATTGAACCCTCTCATAGATGTCGCTACTAAAAGGAAATCAAAACAGTATTTTTCTTTTGGCTTGGTAGGGATGGAAACGTTAGAAAACTGTTTTCAGACTGTTTGAAACAGGCGAATCCTCAGTTGAGTCAGTCAGTTGTATGCTCGACGTTGTTACGGAGTGGACTTCGATCGCGCGCGAAAACGTTGATTGAAGTTTCGTAATTCGAACTTGTTAATTATGTAGGTACCTACCTTTTTGTGTTTCTTGTAAGGCTATGTAAAAAAATAGTGATATTGATGTAAATTAATTCATAAATTAAGTATTTAGAAAAGTTTTGATTGCAGTGCAGTGATAGAAGAAGAAAGTTATTTGACGCTGTAAGTAAACTTTGTACCTACTAAGTACTTACCTACTATTTATGATAATGTTTTTTTTTTTATCAACCTGTATCGTCCAACTAGATGTATAAAATTACGTACTATCGAACGAGTTACTTACCTACCTGAATTGTAGGTAGGTAGGTACCTACCTATTTATGGTAGGTATCTTTTTAACTATTATTAAATTATGTGTCCGAGTTGCACGCTCGTGAAATAAAATTTATTCATAATAAAGTTAAAAATTTAATACCTGTGGGTAAGTAAATTATCTAGCTAATAGGGTAGGTATTGTAGGTAGGCACTTTTAGAGGTAGGTGAGTACCTACCTACCTACCTATTTTAAATTAAAATGCCTACCTAAGTACCTAGGTACATTAGTCTAGCTAGGCAGTTGCCTACAAAAATTTAAAAGAAGGTAAGTATTAGTAAGGTATTATATTTTTGTAGGTAGCATAGTACCAACCTACCTGACCTGCTTACCGAATTGTTTCGATAAGGGGTACCTACTTGTATGTAGGTAAGTAGTAGGTAAGTAGGTACTTAACTTAGGTACTTACCTTAGGTATTATGGTCTACCCCACTAGATTACCTACCTACTTAGTTTCTTAGCTATTATTCAAATTTCTTACTTGACACCTCTCAAATAGATGTATCCTAAATACTTACCTAGGTACTTATTTGCAGAAGGATCAAGAATAAAAAGGTAGGTACCTATTACCTAGGTACTTACCTATAATTATGAAGGATGAACCCCATTGGGGCCTCAGGGGTCATATCATTTAATTTGTGAACTAACTTTTGTCACGGTATTCATTCGTAGTTGTTGGGTTAGAGCCCTTTGTTTGTTATGCAAAGGGATGTGTACATTCAATAATTAGGTAAATAATTGGTTAGTTAGGGGCCTAGGCTAGGTAAGTAGTAACATAGATGTACCTACCTACCTTGGTATTTATTTTGAACTTGGTTTTTTTTTTTTTAGCTGCGTTTGTAAATGGTTTAGGTTTTTTGTTGGTATTTCCTAATAACTTAGCTCGTGCTGAAAACTTACCTACTTACGTACTTACCTACTTATGTAAGTTCTCAACAAAGATATTCTAAATGTAACTAGGTAAGTAAGTAAGTATAGGAAAATACCAACCACGTATTCCTTCGTCGGTATAGTTTCAGAAGTGGGATCACAATAAGATAGTGAATAACGTTTTATGTTAGAACTTTTATCTATGAGTTTTTGTCCTTGAAAGTTGCAACTGAACCTAACTGAACTAAGTTTGGTGCCAACTTTTATCATTTGCTATAAGTCGTAAGAAACTAGCTGCTCTTACAAACAGGTTCACTTGTAAGTAACCCGAACAGGAAACGTAGGTAGGTACTTATTTAATATTCTTGATTTTCGGATTGTCCTTTGACATACCTACCTACTTTTGCATTTTTTAATGATGTTCCTATTGCCTAGCTGCCCTAGCTGCCCTAGCCACGTTACATTTCTACAATTGCTCTAGATTAGAAACTAAAAAAAAAATACCTACCAACCTAGTGACGAAAACTCGAGCGATCAGAAATGTCAAATCAAAGAAATAGCGATGATAGAAAGAGAATAGATCTATTCGAAATATTTGTCACTTGTCTACGCACTCTGTCTCAGTTGTTGTACATTCCATTATACCTACTTACTAAATATTGTAGGTAGGTACTTACTCAGCTCCAAGAATTAAGATTATCTGTAGGTACCTACCTATTTATATCTGTTTGTATTGTTACAGGTAGAATACAATAAAATGACTCAACCAGTGCCACCAAACAACAAAAGTGAACCGTGATTCCAAATTCAAATAATCGCCATGTCATCCGAGGTTTCCTTGGAGGAGCGCGACCGGCCTGGCGTCATTCGTCGCTCAGCCGCCGCCTGCGCAAGAGCTGCCTGCTCGCAAATAGGGCTGGTGGTTCTTGTTGTGGTGTATGTGCTGCTTGGTGCAATGCTCTTTGAGTATTTGGAGTCAGGGCCGGAGGTGCAGAAGAGGACTGCGATACAACGGTCGAGGGAGGAGTGCTTGAAGGAACTCTGGGCTATAACAGGTTTGTTAAATTAATATAATATTATGTAGGTACCTAAGCGCAATCAGATTATTCCCTGTTCTTTGTCTAGGCATTATCTATAATATAATCTATGCTAATAATGCGAGGTTTACACAGGTGACTAGTTGGCCATCTTCGTACATTTTTGTCGTGCGGCTTGGGAGGCGACTTGAAAATGTATGAAGATCGACCACGAAATCGACCAGTGTCACCCGTGTAAACCCTGCTTAAGGAAACTTTGACCATTATCAATTATTATGGAGAGAGAGAAGACCACCTAACTATTTAGTACCTAAGGTAGATACTTGGGGATTCTGAATATTTCACAGTTCGAAATGAAGATGTCATAAAAGACAAGAGAAGAAGTCATCTACTTACTTAGGTATCCCGAAAGATCATTATTGACCCGTGAACGTTGTAGGACGTCACTGGTCATTACATCGATTTGATAATACAGTAGGTAAACATCGTCCTTTGAATTGGCTTACTATAAATAACTATAAGATAGGAAAGATAACGCAACTATGAACACCTTTTATGAATTTCTCTTTTAGTTACAATTCCAATAACCGTCGCTCGGAGATCGCAAATTAATTGAATTGTATCGAAACACAAAATTGGCGACAATTTTACCACTCAAACTTTTTAATTAATGACAACAGGTTGTGGTCACCGCAAACGTCGAAATGATTAATTTAAAAAAGTTTTAATGATTATTTTGGCTTCAACGAGTGTTTGGTGGCTTTTGACTCGATTCTAGAAATATGAACGTTACTTTCATTTAATATAAGATGTCGTAGTCACCTAGAGTAGGTAAATTAGCATTCAAATCAAAAGAAGAGTCAGGGTTTTTTCTCCGCTTGCTCCTAGTTGTGCCACCAGCTTGTGCCACTGTGGCACCACTCGTGTTACAGCCTAAAAAAGATTTAAACACAAAAAAAATATCGAATATTATACATTAAACCTACATACTAAAATTTTGGAATTCTACTGGCTTTCTTGAAAACCTTGGATTTCTATGAGGATTTTATAACGAACGCAAAAATGGACTAGGTTTCGTCGGGTCAGCGGGTTATTAAATATTATACTTAATAAACATGTGTTTTTGTCGTTAAAACCATGAAAACCCTCTGGCACGTTTAAAGTAATATCCTTCGCCATTAAAAACTTTTTTAATATTCATAAGTCATGAATGGATCTCTACGGCTAGAGTGGCAAAGGGTAAAAGTGCTCTGGTTATTTTTCAGTACTTAAATCCTTTTTTACTCAAAAAGACCCAGAGTTCCTTTAATTATTTACGAAAATGGTATAGGTAGGTACTACGTAATAAATCAGTTTTTTTAGGTATAGTAGAAGCTTTGCTGGCATGGGATTAGACAGTAAGTAAGTATTTGTAGGTATTGCTGCCTATTTACACGTCGATCGAATTTTGTTTGATTCGAATCTTCGGATCGAAATTTGAGGTACCTAGGTACTACCCCACTCGGCCAACGGCTCTCCATATGCTTAATATAAGCCAAAAACTCGGTTTTTCTGCGGTGTAACCCCATCCTATAATAACCTTTCACATTTAAAATTTATGTTCTTCAGAACTTTCACAAGATACCCCCCTCCCCTTTGCTAGTACCTACCTATGTAAGGAGCTACTTCACATAATCAAATCACAACTGAAATTGCGTTTAAACATGTGACACGCTTACCCAATGTAGGGTAATGTAATGAACATTCCTTCGAAAACTCAATAAATGCTAATGGAATCGACACATTGTCTGTCTGTCCGGCTTGCGCGGAATGGCTTGCAAATTTTGACCTAAAATATTGAGTCATCATTCATTATCATCATCAGCCCATTTCCAACGTGCTGGATCTCCTTTGTTGATAGGTAGGTACCCATTGTAGAACTCCCAAGATTTGAGAGTGGATCACTTTCCTAGCTTATTAATAATTATGCGGGTGTGCCGTAATTATACAATTTACCTAGTCAATTTACCAGTTCGAAATAAATACTTATTTATCTCAAAATGTGTGAAAACTATGACCATAATATTTAGGGAAATGGTACCTACTTCAACCTTTTATCTTGGGTGATGTGTGTCAAAAACACGATTTGGCTATAAATAAGTATGTTATGTTGCGTGTCTATCGCTGCACTTCATCCTTACAGGAAAAAATATTATTTGCTATCCTGATCGTTGCTCGGCGTCATGGCACACTCTTAACAACCTTCCACATTTAACCCAGTGACAGACGAATACAAAAATAGGTTCAATATCATGATGAATGTACACACGTCAGCGATTTTATCCCGAGCACCAGACCCGGATCATTATGCAATAACTCACTCTCAATAGGTAAGAACTTGACATATTTCTGTGTGGCAGATAATATTGTATCGCATCGGGTAATCCCGCATTCCAATAAGTATTTTAATGAGAGCGGTTTTAAACCTCGATGTGAATATTGAGAGTTTAAGTATTACTAATATTCCCAAAACATTAAAGGTACGTAGTGTGTTATTTTTTACAAATCATGTTGTTGTTTGTTGTTGTTTTTAGCCTGTAGTGTCCCACTGCTGGGAAAAGGCCTCCCCTCGAGTTTTCCAGTCGTTTCGGTCTAACGCCATTGCCTGCAACTGATCATCGCTAAAGATGTCCAGCTCGTCGCGCCATCGCTTGCGTGGTCTACTGCGCCGTCTCACTGTACAGGGCTTCAGTCAGTGGTAATTTTGGCCACAAATCATGTATAAAATAAAATCACTAATGTTTTGAAAATTAGAACGTTAATTGGAGGATAAGGGTCTCACTCATTCTTAAAATATTTATGTTAACATCACAGCAATAGTATACTTATAAGTAAGTATAATAATGTAAATAATAATAAGTATAATAAGAGTATAATAAGTAAAATAAGTAAAATCTAATCAAAAATGTATGAAATTTATTTTTATTATTCAGCTAAAATATACTTTTTTACCCGTTTACTCCCACCTGTTCTGTTAAGTAGTTCTGTTGACAGAACTACTGGGATTTTTTTCTCATTCTGTCCACAAAACAAATGGAAATATAATTCTCACTTGGTTCTGTTGTGATTCAAACTATTGCAATCAATGGAGAAGTTTCCTAAACGACAAAATCCAATTTTTACCGGCCTGTTTTAGTTGTCGGCAGTGCACCACCAAGTGTTATAGAATTTAATAAATTGATGTCTGTGTTTCTGATAGCTACCTCTTAATAGGTTAACCAATGCTGGATTTTCGAAATTGGAAATCGGATCAACCGTTTGGAGATCAGGCCAAATCTTGAGAAAACCAACAAAAAGATTTGTTTACCAATACTGTTATTACCTTATCTGTTTATAGTAAAGAAATGAAAATTTCAACCCACTTGATTTGTTTGACATAAATTCAAGAGGAAGAAGTAGGTAAACAAAGCAATTCAAAAAGTATAAATCGTTTTAACATCGTCACCCCTAATTCAAAGGCAACATAACAATGCACAAAACGATCCAACAGGATAAAAGCTTTGCTGAATATTAAAAGAATCGACATTTTCACGAGTACGTCCGTTTTTGAGGGGGATTTCACAAGGATATTACTCCGACATCGCCGTGTTTTTTTGCGAAATTGAAAAGCTAGGAAGTAGAAAATAAATAATTTTCATCTTCAATTTTTTGTTTTATTGATCCTGACAAGTGAGTGATGAGCTTGCGGGTGACAGAAAAGCTGAATTACAATTACGATAAACCGAATATCCGAAAAAGCCAATATATTTTATTAAATCTGCTTATTATGACATGAATTACCTATACAAGCTACGATTTACCTATATAACTAGGATTTGCATTTATTTATTTCTGTGCATTGTTTTTTCATAAAATTAAATTTGTTTGTATATTATTTAGTCTACTTAAATCGCCAAAAAGGTTATTTTTCTGACTAAACTGTACAATAGTGTAGTAATTTCCACATGAAGCTTATATTCAGTAAATCAATGAAAATATTTTGCAGCCACAAAGTTCAGAAGTCCATCAACATCAATCAGGGTATCAATTATTATTGTAAGTACTTAAATATTTTATATAAATTAATAATTTTACACAATATTGTTCATTTACTTAATTATTTTTAAATCGATGATTGCACTGTTTTTCCTACAAATTACACCCTGCAATCATAAAACAATATTATCACCTAAAAATAATTGCTCTATAAAATCTTCTATTTTCCTCTTGTAACATTCCATTTCCCACCTTTTAATCCAGCAACGGAATTAAGTAGCCACATTACGCGTTATATTGTGAAACATACAGCGCACATTTTTACGTATGTTTCGAGCACGGCGAAATTATAAGCATCTTGGAAGAACGTCTCGGAATGGAAGGACCTACTTCCTTTGTGCTCGAACCACTTTCAAAACAAAAGACAGTTTTGTATGACGACGCTGGATTTAGGGAAACAGGAAGCAGAAAAAATAATTGTATTAACAGCTAGGTAAATATTCGAATGTAAGGTCAAGACAGGGCAATTTGTTTTAAGCAGAGAGTGAATGTTGATTGATGACAAATGTTGAATAATAATCCATTAATCATCAAAGTAATATTGACGTCTCTACGGGCAAAGCATAAATGCGAAGATTGCCAAAACGTTCTTGATAGATTGTTGAAGTTAAGCAACATCTTAGCGGTCACAATATGGCGGTGACCGCAATTGGCATTAACATACCAGGCCTTACGTACCGGAGTCATACGGTAATTTCTAATACTTACAATTTATTGGTAGATTTATTGATAGACTGTAACAAAATAAAGGTTTAAATTATTCTTTATTTATTAATAATTAATAATTATTAATTATTTATTTTTGGATATAAATTATTCTCGATCACGATAATATTTAAAATGTGTAAAAAAATTACATCAACATTACAGTGATACACGGTTTTAAGAAAGAAAGTTAATTTCCGATAAACTGTACTTACTCAGAGCCTTTATTTCTTTGATTTGGACCAAAAATATGTCATTGGATGTCGTTTGAAACTTTGATATGACACAGGATAAATTAAGTGTCAAAAATCCAGAGATAGTAAAAAAGCATTTCAGCAAAAAATTAATTGAAATAAGATCGATTTCGGCAAATAAGATGCCTTTGAAATGCCATTAGATGAATGTAGATAAGTTTTACGATAAAGTATCACAGAATAAGTGTACTTATGTATAGGGTTGCTCTCATTTGCTTCTCAATTCCCGTACTGCGTTTCAAACACAAGATACTAAATTCATAGCTTTACATTTGCTAGAGAATGAGCCGTATTGACCTAGTTGTATGTGCCTACTTTGAATCTAAATGCCGAGCAAAACTGGGTTTTATTTTCTGAAATATAATCGATGCTCTTTATCGCTAAAATAAAGCATCGTCAACTCGCTTGGCTCGCTGCATTACTTGAAATAGAAAATTATTTTCGTTAACAAGACATCAAAACTATTTAGATTTGTACATTTTTATAAACACTATGACTTACGGTAGCCACTCAGCATTTGCTATATTAGAACACAATTACTGGAGCACAGTATTATTGGCACCACAGTAATCGGCTTGTGCCTTAGCTCAGAGCTCATTCTTGGCTCTAATGCTTACACTCTAAGAATGCACAACAAACGTAACCAACCAACCGACTTCGTAAAACTATGCCAAGTAGCTCAAAGCTAAAGCAACTGCATGTCAGTCCGTCTCTCCGGATTGTAGTGTAAAGCTAATAAATTATGCAGTTCAGAAGTTATCAGGGCATCGGTGTCGCTCTCATTGTATTGCAAATAAGTTGGTTTGTGGGATTGTGTTGCAAAGTGACTTTTGTTGTTGAAAGTTCTTTATGTTTTCATGTTTAAGAAAAGATAAAGGTACGATAATAATTCTCATCTTTTCGAGTACAAATGATAGCTGGGTATTTAAAGTAGGTACCGTTTCAATGTTAGGGCATAGCTCCCTAAGTAAGTACCTAAGCAAGGTTGAAAATGTTTCAATGGTTTTTTATGTTCGTTCGCGAGGTCTGAGCAATCTAATAAATAACAGCAATTCAACTTTCAGCTACATTATGTTGTTTAATAATATTATTATAAACAAGCTTACCTACTTGCCCGCAGCTTCACCCAGGTCATAAACTATGTAAGTTTCAGTCAAATCTGTTTAGTAGCCTTTGCGTGAACGAGTAACAAACATCCATACATCTATCCATACTCAAAAATTTTTGCGTTTATAATATTAGTAAGATTCCTCTTAAGTAACCATTAGCTGGCAAAAATGTCGAAATCGATTTGTTTTAAAACTTGTAACTTAAATGGAAGTGTTGGCAGAACTCGTACATTTGTCTTCATTGCTTCGGCTACGTCTGAACCGAGATTAAGTGGATAACTTCGTCCTGCACTTTTTACTGCTATTGATACAAGAACTACAAAGTTTTGAATTTCATTTTTTAAAGTATAAATAAATAGATATTCTTGGACATTTCACACAGCTTCATCTAATCCCAAGCTGATATACCTACTACAAAGATAATTTTGTTTTTTTCTCTGCGTCTCAAGATCTGAGTTTGCAGCTAACTCAAACTTCAGATCACCACTTTCCGGCTTACTCACGCCCGAAATTAATAATGTATCTTCAATCCGAGATTAAATTCAATCTTGGATTGCTGGGTATCTCCCGATCGATCTCCTATCCGCATGCCAATAACCTATCTGCTATCCCAATCTTTTTTTTTGGTGGCAGATTGCCGGCAATCCTTTCCCTCTTTAACGTTCCGTTTTATGTAAAATGTTTAATGGAACCACAATATTAATTTGAGTAATATAAAAACAAATAATAAATAAAATTAATTAACAAGTTGTAGATAGTAATATTTATAGTTCAAACAAATTGTTATTTGCCTAAAAACTTGCAGATTTAACAATCTCAATACTTATACACAAAATACTTTAACTGAAATGGAACGTTCAAGTTGACGAATGGTATTTGACAAAGAGAATAATATAACCAAATATAACCACTACTGTACAGTTATTTGTTGCGAAAATTAGGTACCTAAATAAAACAGATGTGTGTTGTGTGATCATTTCATCAGCATTACTTCTAATGATGGATTCAGAAATCGTAAGTTACCTACCTACCTACCTACTGGTTTTTATGGAAGTTGTAGAGATGACGCCTACGGCCTAACTTAGCAAAAGCACACCAGGTTCTTGCCTGCTCAGAGAAATTCTGAGCTTGCCTGTTTCTTTCCCTGGTGTAGGAAGCTAAAGCTACGAATAGCCCTCGCACATGATCCATTTTAAAGGCAGCAGATGCGTTTAAAATGGGAAAATTTAAAGAAAAATGCACGTATGTTCATTCCCTATTAATCTCATATTTTCTGTTTTTCAGTAAAAAAGAAATTGAAACCTGATGAAGGGAAAACAGCCAGAAATAATGCAAAAGCAGAACATTTTGCTACTAAAAAACGATGTCTGGACGCTAAATCCCATCCCACTAATATTATAAAGGTGAAAGTTTGTGTGTGTGTAAGTGTGTAAGTGTGTAAGTGTGTTTGTTACTCTTTCACGCTCAAACGGCTGAACGGATTTGAATGAAATTTTGTATCAGGATTGCTTATACCCTGGAATAACTAATAGGCTACTTGAAATTCCTGAAAAGTGCAGTGTTCCCGTGGGATTATAAAACAAAATGTTCATTAGAATAGTTTCGGTAGTTTGGCCGTGCAAAAGGCAGCTGTCAGACAAAATAACTTCATAGATGGCAGCACAGGCAAAAATATAACTCCTTCACGCTCGAACGGCTGGACGGATTTGAATGGAATTTGGTAGCAGGATTGCTTATACCCTGGATTAAAATATACGCTACTTAGAATTCCTGAAAAGTGCATTGATTCCGTAGGATTATTAATCAAATTCATTAAAATAGTATACACAAAATAGTTTGGCCGTAAAAGCTGTCAGACAAAATAATTTCAATAGATGGCAGCACAGGCAAAGTTATTATTTCTTCACGCTCAAACGGCTGGATGAATTTAAATCAAATTAGGTAGCAGGATTGTTTATTCCCTGGATTAAAATATACGCTACTTAAAATTCCTGAAAAGTGCATTGATTCCGTGGGATTAATAATCAAATATACAAAATAGTTTGGCCGTGAAAAACTAACTGAAAAAGTAACAAAATAATTTCAATAGATGGCAGCACAGGTAAAGTTATTATTCCTTCACGCTCAAACGGCTGGATGAATTTGAATTAAATTTGGTAGCAGTACCCTGGATTAACAAATAGGCTACCTTAAATTCCTGAAAAAAAAGGAATGGTTCCGTGGGATTATAAACCAAATTATTCATCAAAATAGTTTTGTCGTGAAACGTAACTGTTAGTCAAAATATTGTTAATAGATGGCAGCACAGGAAATGTTATAACTCCTTCACGCTCAAACGGCAGGACGGATTTGAATGAAATTTGGTACCAGGTCAGTTGATATCCTGGATAACAACATGTCATAAGCTACTTTAAATCCCTTAAAAGCGTATTGTGCCCGTGAGATTATCAAAATACCTAAATTATGCTTCTTCAAACTCAAACGGCTTAACGAATTTCAAATATTGTTTTTTTTTTGTCCCGATAATCTCACGGAATTGGGACTTATGTACGCAGATAAATCCCCGATAAAAATATTTCTGACTCAACATAAACCATTAGGACAAAGTTTATATTTGTGTCTTCAATTAAAATTCGGTACAGCACCTCATCATCGCTATTTTATTAAATTTCCCACAGTTTCGGCTCGCTTCGAGTCTAAAAGCCTCGCTGCGCTCGCTTTGCTCGCATGTAGCTTTTTCAATCTTTTGCAAGCAAATTGAACTGTGTCAGACCTTAGAATAGGAACCGACCAGCGCCTTTTCTTTGAGCACCATGAGCAAACATAAGTGTCAGTCATGACGAATTGATCTTAAAATTTTCGAGTCTAAGAAACTTGATGCGCTTGCTTAGTTCGAAGCTCGCTACGCTCGCACGGTAGCTTCTTGAATATTTTGCTAGCAAACTGAACTATGTCAGGCCATAGAATAAGAACAGACCAGCAGTCAGCCTTTTTTATGAGCACTATAAGCAAAATCAAGTGTCACGTCAGGAGAATTTATTTATTCGTTTTTAAAAATTTCGGCTCGCTTCGCGAGTTTAAGACGCTCACTGAGCTCGCTTCGCTCGCACGGTAGCTTTTTATATATTTGCTGGCAAATTGATCTATGTCAGACAATAGAATAGGGACCGACCAACAGTCAGCCTTTTCTGTAAGCACTTTAAGCTACATCAAGTGTCACATAACGAATTTGTCTTAAAAATTTCGGCTCGCTGCGCTCGCTTGGGTCGAAGCTCGCTTCGCTCGCATGGTAGCTTCTTGAATATTTTGCGAGCAAAATAAACTGTGTTAGACCATAGAATAGTAACCGACCAGCAGTCATCCTGTTCTATGAGCACCAAAATCAAGTGACACAATGACGCATTGGCCTTAACCAAGGAGCAAAATTAAAAATTTTATGGAAAAATTGTCAATTAAGTACGTAAGAAAATAGTAATTTTCTGCACTCTCAAAGTGCATTTTTATTCATATCTCTGACGATCCTTATCAGATCAAAAAAAGAATCATCAAAATCGGTTCACCCAGTCGACGTTATAATCTATTTACTTATTAACTAACGACGTTCTAACTTATTTAACGAAAAAATCTATTAACTTATTCACCGCGGGTAACACCGCGGGGCACAGCTAGTAAATAATACAATCTAGAAAATAATAATTTCGAATTAAAAAAACACAGCTTACTTTGAATAACTTAGAATTAGGATTACAGAAGTGGAAGGAGAGTTTGTAAGGTGTTTTGTTAAGTTTTTAAACCTTTTTGATTTATGTATTTAATTGTTTTAATTAAATATTATATCAACAAACATTTCATTTCATTTCAATTGTCCTACAAAACTGTATTTTGATGGTAACATGATTGTTCTGAGATATGAATAATCTTTTGACTTATTATTCCTAGTAGGTAGGTATTATTGTTTCTATAAGATAATGTAGGTACTAAGTTACATTCCTATCTCACATTACCTACCACCTACTACAATTGCTTACCAAGGGTATTGATTAAAAAAAAAACTATTTTGTCATTTATTAAAGTAGTTTTTATTATTAGCACTGTTTAAATCGTCTTGCTAGGTAAAAGCCTGTGTATATAAGTAACTAAAATAATAATTTATGAGAGCTGCCCATTCTGTAACATCTTGTTCTTCCGTAGGTATTATTCTCTAGATTCTAGAATAATATCTGCTGCTGGTAGCTATACTTCAGCCTAACCGAAATCTGAAGGTGAATAATTCTACATCCTCGAGGGTCTGCATAAAGTTCACCCTTCTGATTCTTCGTGAATTTCTAACTTCGGCGTTGGCGTCGATATCATCACTTTCCCAATCCGATAACTGAGCCAGAACCTCCAAATCACTATTATTATCACTATCATCACTATCACTTGAAAATTCCGACAGATTTATTAGGTACTTTTATAATAAATATAATAAATTTATCAAGATTACAAAATCGATCCTTTGGCAATCTCAATCTGTCAAGAAGAAATCCAACAAATTTCTCGGATTGCAATCTGCGATTGTTTTCACCTATCAAAGCAAACGTCAAATAGAAAGATTGGTTATTGGCAAGCTCAAACTGTCATTTTCGAACAGAGGCCAATCTTTAATCCGTGATCCGACCTCCCAAAGATAGCCTGGTTTTTTGGATTGCAAACTCAATCCTAGGATTGGTTATTGGCAAGCTTTTTCTAGAAAAAAGATTGAAATGTCAATCTCAATCTTCAAATTAAGGATTAGGATTGAATATTAATTTCGGCCGTCAGTCGGCCGCTAACAGTTTGCCTACTGTGGACACAGCCTAATTCTTGCGCTGCTAAACGCCGCACGCCGCTCCACTCAATGCCACCTCAGTAGAAACGCGCCCTTACAATGTCATGCTTGATAGATGTGTCACGCTAAGCCATATATCTCCTATGTCATGAACAAATCCCATAATTTAAATGTTATTACAGCCTTCCTCACGTGTGTAAAGAATATCTCAACTTTAATGGCATTATTTGGCATAGAAATTGCGGCTAAAGGCAAGTCGTAATTTCATACTTTGTGTAATTTTTTGCATATTCGTGACTTTATTTGAGAGAAACTATAAAACCGTTTATGGGTCTAATAGCTCTAATTTCACAATTTTAGCGAAGGAATATTAATGGCATGAAAACAAGTGGAAAAATTAAAAACAAATGATTAAACCGACGCCGACGTCAATTTCGTAGTGTTTCAGTTAAATTTCATTTAATTTAGTACCTAGTCATTCATTGAGTGCTTCCTCTCACGGGACCGCGCCTTTATCACTGTCAATTTCAATCATCTACCTTTATATTTACTGTATTTCACTTGGCAATGTTTGTTAGTTTGTTAAAATTTGATGATTTTCAAATACCCGAACTACTAACCCTACTAATTTTTTGCTTAGAAGCGGAATGTCCTGCTAAAATAGGAATGTTTGGAAACGCTCACTAATAGAAACCTGTAAATTGGTGCTCTCTTCTTTCTGCTACCAGAAGGTGCCTGGTTTCATGCAAGTACCTATGTAAAAAACTCTAGACACCTTCATAATTATCAATTTTCTAAAACTAATCAAATATTACGCTGAAGAATTACGCTGAGATTGGACCTTTTTAGCCACACCATGGGAGGGGCTAACATACTAGGTACTCATTTATCTATTCTTTTTCTTTTCGCTGAGTAGGTAGGTACCTACCCCCCTACTTAGGTAGGTACTCGTGTTAAATGTTTACTTGTAATTTCTTTTTTGTTGGTGGGTACCTAGGTACTTTCTTTGTTCTATTCTGTTTCTCAACTCCCTCCTTGTTTCTTCTTTTGTACCTATCTATGTCTTGAATGTGTGTGTGCTAAATAAATTATATTCTATTCTATTCTATTCTATATCAACCGTGCCTATATAACAGCCATGATCCTTTTTCGTTTTCGTAAAATAAAACGAAAAATAAATTTCCGCTTAAAAATCCAAGTTCACAAACAAAATGGCCAACAATTACCAGTTTCCTACAACAAAATAGCCAGTTAAAAATGTATGCGCCCGCTGAAATGTAAATGTGGTTGGCATTCGTTTACACTGGCCCTGTTACCCTTGTAAACTTTTGTTACTAATACAACTTGAACGGATTTTCACGTCCATTATACTCCTATATTTTGTAAATACCAAAAATGTTATTACAATTATTGTTAAGTCGGATGCTAATTGGCGGGAAACTTTGGAATCCAACGTGAGAAAGTGTTATCTTATTGACTCCATTCACTTGACTTCCACAAACTTGGCGGGACGCAGCCTCGCTCATGAGCACAGATAATAAATATAAGGGGCCAATCATTAGGTAGTTACCTTACCTACTAATATTTGGGTCCAACTCGATGATAACTTTGTGATTGATAAATAATAAAAAAATCTGACCGTGCCATTAGCAGCATCTGTTGCAACCTTTAGGTAGTTTCAAAATAGTGGTGTGTAATGGACGTGTAAATTTTGCGTACAATTTAATCCATCAACAATTCAATCCATCACACGGTAATTGTTACCGTGTGATGGATTGAATTGTTCGCAAAATCTACCATCTCAGTTTGAGGTCTCATCATTAGGTTTTTTAGCATATTCAAAGGCACTTTATTTAGCACGCCATATCATAAATGTTTGGGAGATGTTTTGGAGTTGCAAGGATAAAATGAAGGTATTTCTTTTTTTTTTTTTAAATGGTGCCACGTTTCTTTACTTGATCCGTAACCTAAATTGATGTTCAAGATTTTTTTTATAAATAAAATAGAACTTCAACTCGCGTAAACCGCTACAATTACAATCGTATTAGCTACACACCACCTTAACCCCGTAACATGTATTAAGCCTTCAAATAAAGCACAGTGACTGGTGTGGGTGTGACAGGTCACCTTTATTTTTAACCCTCAGCGTTGGAAAATAATAGCTCGCTACATGTTCACTGTAAAAAGTAGGATTAGGTGTGCTGTTTTTTAAACATTTCATATTGTTTTCTTAATTGCAGAAATGCATTCCTGTGTCAACTTAATGGATTTGTATCTTTTGAAGTCAGCAAAGGTAGCTTAAGATCCTTCGCACACAGTAAACTTTTTATCGACCGACAGTTTGGTCGGGCTGGTCCGCTAGTACAAATATGACCGATATTGAATCTTTCAAGTGTGCGCACTTGCATACATCTACCTACACTGATTATGATTAAGAACCCGACCAAACTATCGGCCGATAGAAAATTTTGTGGTGTGCGAGAGGTTTAAAACTGTTAAATCTTTCGCACAACAACAACTTTTTGCGTAACTTTTCGCGTCATAACATAAAACATGGTAATTAATTTGTCGTATTGATGTTTAAGGTCTATCTAAAATGGTGGTAAAGTGTCTAAATTGTATATATTCATGAATCTACCTGATGAAGATCCAGATGAATCGAAACATTGTTGGTATCTAAATCGACGGTATTTTTATGTTAGTATTTTCCCGTGTGTTATTATTATAATTGTGATCTGAGAGAATTGGAAAGATTCAGTCTTGTCTGTTTTTTGCTACAATTTGATCATTCATCAACGCGGACAAGGGAATAAAAGGGAGGACTGGTGTTAAAACATGGCTGAACAGCGCATTGTCGCCTCTTTATTTATTATTTGATTGTACTGAACCTCTGTATGAAATAACCGAAAAGTTTCACTCATCTAGTGTCAGGAGGCAATCCATATTTGCACATAACTGATGCTTGTGTGTGAATAGTACATAGTGAATAGTATTCTGTGTACATTGTTGATTAGATCTAGCAGTTAAAAAGGTTTTAAATCACCTTTTAAAGCTAATGTTATAATCGAACCAGCAATTGTATGCGAGTATTTAAAATATCCTAAAGGCATTGTAGTTATCAAAATACATTCAATAATGCTTCTTATTGAATTTATTTTGATAAATACAATGCCTTTAGGATATTTCAAATCCACAATCAACGGGTGTGTTTTATTCTCACCTAAAAACCCAAGCGTTTTTGCTATTGCTGCAAAGCCTATAATTTATTTAAGGTCAAAGAGTGGTGTAGGCTTGACCGAAGTCGATTTACATAAAAACAATGGGAAACGCTCTAAGGGCGCACCGCGAAAATTATTTCCGCTTGTAAAATGTAAGCGACGATTCGGAGTTCCGCAGGGAACTCGCTAATTTTCGCCCAGTTCATGAATTGAGATAGAATTTGTTAAAGGTTTGAGTCAGTCATTTATTTAACACTATACATAATAGGTATAATAAATAACATGTAGTTACAAATAAAGATAAATTTTGTAAATTACGATTCAGAACGTAATTGCCAAAAGTACTCAAACAGACTTAAAAAAAATTACGCATGGGACAATTTGAAGTTGTCTTAAAAGTGTATTTGAAAATACTTCCAAATTTTACACACACACAAGATGTTAGTATTTTAGATAGATAGATAGGTACAAGCATTATAACTACTGCATTATTATATAACATCTTATTATCTTATTGAATCTTATTGACCTATTATTATGGAAGAAAATGCCAAAAAACAAAGGGATATTTGTTGTCATATTTACATAATATTGTGCTAGCAAACTTTAATCTAAAGATTTATTTATTTACCCCATATTAGTCTATATAATGAGAATTGGTTTAAACAAAACGCAACCCGCAGCAGTGCTTTAACTACCAGGTAATTTACACAAAACTTATGCCTTTACATGACTTATAGAGTCAGGAGGCAAGCTTTGCCTACACTTAACACACTGTAGTGCCTGGGACTCTGTTGAGATAGAATAGTCTTGCTCAGCACCTAAACTAATTTACGCAATAGTTACAATTTTACTACATTTTCAATATTGGCTGCATGAATAAAATAAATAAATAAATATCTTTGGACATTTTACACGGCGTCATCTAGTCCCTAGCTAAGCAACTTAATGCTTGTGTTATGGTAACCAGATGACTGATATAATACTAAGATACATTTTTTTTTGTAAATACATACATTATTAAAGATAGAACAACATCCAGACTCGAGACAAATATCTGCAGAACTTGCAAACATTTAACCCGCGGCGGGATTCGAATCCGCAACCTCCGCGTCTCTGGCGAGCCTTCGCCCACTGCGCCACAGAGGTCGTCAAATACCGTAAAATACTCAAATACCATAAGAATTGCAAAATAAATACCAATATTTTCATAGATATTTCCTTTCTAATGTAAATTGACATGTTAAACCTTCAGTGCCCAGTGGGCACTTTATAATATTGATATTATTTTCCATTTTGAAACGATAAAAGCGATGTTGCAAAAAGTTTATTTTCGGACTGTATGAGCCGTCCTGTACAGTCAGCCTCAAGAGTTGAATAAACATTTCACTTCCATCCTAAAAAATTAACTCATTATAAGCATCATCTTCGTTCGTTAATATTTGAAAATTAAAGTATTCTACAGAAGAAAAAGGTGGGTAATATTATTATGCTTTATGTGCTATTAGGACTTCAGATCCATACAATTCGAATGTCTTAATAACTCACATAATGTCTACGTGGGGATAACATAAATGTATCCCTGCTACATTCGATTTTGTCTATCAGTATTGTTACAGATTATTTTCTTGATTTTTAATAGCATATACCTACAGGCATTATTCTCTCAAAAATATCTTCGCGTTTGAAACATTTTAAGATACTCAAACGTAATTTTTTTTAAAAACATGATACTGTTGGTGATAACTTGAAAAAGACATAGGTAGTAAGAACTTTATTTTACGTAATGTTTTTTTCTAATAAAACATATATCTAACTAAAATTGTTCCTCTTTTGTTGGTAACTGTACAAACTGTAGATACATGTTAGCCACCATATGCCACTTTTCGGTGTCATAGGTGAGACGAAGGTCAAAGCGTTAGACGTGACGGGTAGTGGATAGCCGAATTACGCCATCGGAATAGTAAAGTACCTTTATAGCATTCAACTTCAAACATACGTCTGTTTTGCACATTTTTGTGTGGAAGAACCAATGACAGTTTGGAGACGGACTTTTTAGGTCGCCTAAATTGCGTGCCTTCCGATGCACAGAAAGTGCTCATTTCAGGTGTTAATGTTATTTGCAGTCACTCATTCAAATTTTGACTGCTCAAAACGTTGCTTATCTTTAACGATCTATCAAGAACGTCTTATGCCCGATTATTATATCCAACGTACGGATGACCGTCGATCTATCTCTATAGAAACGTTGTTTATACAACACAAAATGTATGATACTTTTTGACAGATAACAACGTTGCTATGACGATCGACCTACGGTCATCCGTTCGTTGGATATAGGAACCGGGAATTAGCAAGCTTCGCCACGAGCGCTTTAATAGGGCTTATAATAATGGTCGATGTGCACTTTATTTTATACCTATCAAAAAAGTTGTGGATTATTATTAGAATTACAATTTATCGCAATATAATTTATAAATATATTTATTTCAATTCATTTTTTTTTCATTTAATAGAATGAGTACAAGCATATTAAAGCAATCTATTCTCTGCTCTTCCTTATCAACAACTTTCCTCCTTTTTCAAAAGCGGTCAAAAAACATCTTTCCATTATACAGAACCCTCACAAATCGCATGGCACAGTGTATTCCTTCCATAATTTAGTAGCGGGAAAGAGCCAAAAGTATTTTCAGCAAATCCTCGGCTTCATTGGAAGTATTTTCTTTTAAAAAGTCATCGCCGTTTTTCGCAGTGTTTATGAATTCTAGTCACGGATTTACTGTTTTACTTTTCCAGATGTACCTTTTTTCAAACAACAATTTTTTTTAATAGGAAAAACAAAAAAAAAAGATGTTGAAAGTTAGCTCGCTCAAAATGCCTACTGAAATATTCGCCAATGTTTGACAATTATCATGCAAACTGTCACATAAAATGTTAGCTACATTCGGCAAAATGTGGCATAATGTCAAATATGTAGTGTGAAAAAACGTACCGCTGACTAGCCGCTTATTAGATCTTGTCAAAGATGCTCTATGTTTTGAGAGTGTACCTACCAAGATCTGTAGATACAGTGGTAATTTCATTATAAATGAAAAATCTTAAAAATAACGGCTCTTATTCTAGTATCCCTGTAGATGGCGCTCATTGGCGCTTTAACCGATAAAATCATCTTACTAATAGTTACAGGCCTCGGCTTACAGGGTCCGTAGCCTAGTGGTCAGGCAGCTAGGCTTAAGAGCGATCCCTTGTATCTACGCAGGTTCGAATCCTGCCGGAGCCGTTAACTTTTAGTATTTTTCATTTAATATAATAAAATATCGGTTTAACACTGTAAAATAATAAATAAACTATACAGTGGTAATGTTTAAAATTTTTATATTAATAACAGGTGTCTATATTCCCACTCCAAAGCTGAAGCAGGTATTTTACATATTAATTAATTACCAAAACAATTAAAACTTCTAAAATGCGTAATATTTATTATGAAACTTTCTTGTTCTCATAAATAAAACAATTTCAAAGAGCTTAACGTACCTCATTAAGTTAGCCTAGGCAACCTATAGACCCTGATTCAATAGAAATGAAATAGAGCGCAGTAATTTAACTATAAGAAATCGTGAACTTTGAAGTAAAATGTCGAATAAGTGTTGTTCAAAGTAGATTTAATTGTATAGTCAAAGTCTATGCGTTAATTATAATATTGCTTACTTAGTTTAATTCGTTAAAAGATAATAGATTACTTGATAAAATAAAAGTAAAAACTAAATTGTTATTCAATAACTCTACCTGGCTAACTTAAAAGCATTTTAAAAGTTAGGTGGTACCTCTTTTTCTTACGCTTCGCTTTTTTACCGAGAGGAATCAGGGAAACAATTTATTTATCTTCTATTAGGTACATGACGTTATGATATTATATAATCAGTAACTATATAAAGTTCTGTAGAACTTGACAAGAACTCATTAATATCTACCTAAAAGTACATGTACATTTTCTATATCTTACTATAATTGCATAGGTGAATAAGTATGAATAATGAGTAATAATTATGTATTCATATTATTTTAATATAACTCGTAAGAATAATATTAGGTAACAATAGTCGGTCATTTTAACCACAGACAATACATGTTTTCTAGGCCAATATGAAAAGCTCACAGCTTGTCAATACTGGAACTAATACACACCACAATGGAACAAAAGAATAGCGGAAGAGGCATTTGTTCATTACTGTTTGTGCCACATATTTTATCCAACATCATTATAATCTAATGACAAAGCGTACTGTAAATTAATTTCACTTGTTATTTATTTAAATTCTTCACTTGTTTTTCTATGTATAATATGTATGTATTTACAAAAAAAATGTATCTATGTAGTATATCAGTCATCTAGTTACCATAACACAAGCATTAAAATGCTTAGCTTGGGACTAGATGACGCCGTTTCACTTTACATAATCGGACATTAGTATCATCATCATTTTCGTGCTCTTATCTCACTTAGCGTGGTCGGCACAACATGTTTTTCTCTTCCACTCTCCTTTATCTCTCGTCAACTCTGAACTCACTATCCTCTTTCACACAATCCATCCACTTCTTCTTCGGCCTTCCTCTACTTGTAATACCCATCCACATTCATATTCATAACTCTTTTCCTTACAGAAATGAGTCTCAACCTGATCGAGGCGTAAACAGTAACTGTACTCATCACACAAGTTTCAAAACTGCGTATCTGTACAGAACATCCCCATCCCATACGTCGGAGAATAGACGACTCACAATGACAGAATCTCGGTCATACTTCCGTCACATCACACCCACTGAGCATGAGAAACCCACATTGCTCTCAAAAACTACACAGTAATGAGACCACGTCAAGTGTTCATTCCTAACGACCAACAAACACATAACTTACACTCTACTGTTATAATCTTAGAGCTGATTTTGGCTTTGCATTAAATTCATCAAGAATTACCTAAAATCGAAAGCTTAATTAATCTTGATGATGTTGGATTCCTTTTAATATTAATAAGAGATCTTTTGAAAGCTACGTCTTTATTATTTTGTAATTAGGTATCTCAAATACGGGGTGTAAAAAGACTACTACCGAAAACTGATGGGTTGCAATCAGACCATAGTACTGAACATAATTAGCGAAAAAATTTTTTTTTTTTTTTTTTACCTTAAATATTTTTTTTTTTTTTTTAGTCTCATACACATCGTACAACATAATAAGACCATTTCCACCTAATTAGATCATTTAATAAAGGAAATAAACAAGTAAATTAAAGAAACAGCAATATTACGCATAGCATATTACGCTCGTACGACAGCGAACAGCTGATCTCGCCCGCGGTCATCGACCGCCCGCGGTCTTTTTTCAGACAACTAATGTTTCTTTAGATGTCTTTTGGGGTGCTGTACCACCCCGTTTCGTTTTCGGTAGACGTCTTTTTACACCCTGTATATTAGACGGTTAAATAATAATACTTTGTTTCTCGTTACTTGATAAACCAATGTTGCTCATAATTATAATGTGAAAATAATGTTGTTTTTCACTTATTTAAACCATTGTATTGAGTGCGAGATTACATTACATTGTTACGTTACATTAGTAAGCTCAGATTTGTAGTAATTGAACTTGTAAATACACTTCTCTATTTCTATACAAACAGGTAAAAACTCACACTTCAGGGTCTGCAGCGAAGTGACAAAATGCTTCGTATCTATTCTTTTTCTGTCATCGCTATTCCTTAGTTTTGACATTTGAATGTGCAATAAATTTAAAAAGCGATTGTAGATTGTATTAGCTCAAACATTAAAAAAAAATCTTTTTTTTTCATATTTTAAACCCTCAATCCAACAGGTTTACAACATCCTATAGCATAAATAAAATAAACATAACTGGGTCAAGTTTTTAGGTGTTTAAAATGGTTATGAAATAAATTACGCATCAGTTTACCCACGCATAGCTCTACAAACCTTATTTGTGGTGAAAAATCACGAAAGCCATTTATTTTGTGTGAAATTACGATAATAGAACCATTATAGTGCAATCTTATAGCATGTCTAGAGGAAGTTTATAAAGTTTTATAATTTAAAAATTATGATGATATCATTCATGGCCCATTTTGTATAAACAACTTTATCATAACTCAGGTGTACTCATAATAAAACTAAATAGTATCGTATTTTATACTACTTTTTTATGTACCTTATCCGCTGTCATTCGACCTTTTGTTTTATCCTCATATTTAGTAAATGATAAAAGTTGGGATTCTGTGGAATGAAGCTTTATCAAGTAGCTTAGTATGAGTTATATTTCAATTTTGAATTATACAAACTAAATTAAATGATCTTCTGAATTTACTATCTCTTTTTTTAATAATGAAATTAAGCTTCCGTGTAATATTTGTCAATTTTTAGCAATAAATTTACTCTTGTATCCCCATTTGGGGAAGGGGAGACCGAGGATTAATTATATAAGTCATTATGTAATTAATTCTCGGTCTTCCATCATGTCGTATCAAGAAGTAAAAGAGATCGCATTGGAAAGAAGTATATGGAGGAAATTGCATCATTACACCGACAAGAGCTGTGCTCTTAAGATTTTTATATACTATGTAAACTTATATATATAATCCCCATTTAGCATTAACTTAGCATCATAGCAATGTTTGAGTGATAATCTGTAACACGAGTCGTAGAGCTACGTCGTAGCACTTTGCGTAGCAACTTCTACGAAATGTAGCATGTTACCTGCGTAGCACTTTGCATGAATATTCAAGTCATACATTGTTATGTCAAGAATCAAAAAACCATACCTTTATGAAAATAGATAAAAAATATTCTGACTATTGCTTTTTATTTATTTATCCGAGATAATTGAATAGTATACAGTCAAGTAAAATGAATCACTAAAAAAGTTTCATTTCTCGCTTTCATTTGCTAAAATTCAATGTAAAAGAACTTCAAACTAGCGCACAGACAATGAAATAGAAAACAATACGGCCTATTCAGAAGAGTCATTTAAAAAGCCGCGGGAATTCGGGAAGTCGTTAAGGTGCAGACTCGGGACAATTAGGGATACGGGTCAGAGCGGGACAGGCTATAATTAAACCTTTTGTTGTTGTGGGAGTGAGCGGGATGGAAATATTTTTCATTGTATAGACTTTCGAGGTCACGAATTCATCATTGTTTGATGTGGATTTGGATTTAATAATAATGTATTAAAGAGATCGCGCGCTCGTTCGAAATGGTAGGTAAAATAATGAATTTATTATAATTGCAAATTTCTGCGAAACGGATTATTTAATAAAGATAATTTAGTTGATCCTAGATTGAGTATAGACACGTAGTACTAACCGAAATAACCAGCAAGATAGAGTGTCATACACTACAGAAAACAATTTGTATGTTGATAAAATATATTTTGTTTGTAGCCATACGCTATTATTTCCAGTCTAAAAGTGGGGCCAAATCACTGTAGCCGAAACCGGCTAGGTGTGATATAGGTGTGATATCTCAGGCGGGCTTTCGCCACTGTGCCACAGAGGTAATGTCACCGACCCACAGACATATTCCGTGCAAGTCTATCGCCCGCGGTAGCCGTAAAAATGAATTTGTAAAGCCGTTCGGGACATTTCAACCGTAATGTTGCAAATAATATAAGTGATTCGTAAAAAGTTTGGAAGTCACGGCATTTGTCCTTTTTTGTCACTTTTTTATAGCCGTAGTTTGTTTTTTGCACAAAGGCATTTTGGCGAATGGTGTAAGGAATAGAATGGAATACAAGAATCATCGTAGTAATGATTCAAATATTGCTTATGACGTTTAATTCAACATTTAGGAAAAATAAAAAATTATAATGTTAAAAATAGTGTTTGTCTTTTCACATTATTTTTTTTTGTCATTTAATGGGCCATAAAAGGCCCATTAAATATCCAGCCAACGGGTAATTTGATTATATTTTGCAACTAAATTTCTTCATACGAGAATCTTCAGATGCTTGCAAGTAAAGTTTAACTACATGCCAACATTGAAAGTTTAATCAAAGCCTGTAAAATGCAGTGTTATTCTACTTTCTGAAATCACAAAGTGTTAAAGTATTTGATACAACACGTTTGTTCAATCAGTCGAGCGGATCTCCCGCACATTCTATTGCACAAACCGAGAATCCGTCTGCCTAGTTGGCTAATCCCCTACGGCTTTCAAACGTCTAGATAGCTTTACAGAAATTGAAATATATATAAAAGTATTACTGAATTTGGAACGTGTTTTTTTGTTAAGTTAAGCGTAAATTTTTCAAAACTTTTTTACTTGTATGTACTTGGTTGCACACATCTGGGAAACAAAATAAATAATACTTACTGAGTAATAACATAATACAATCGGCTATTTGGTTTTAATTTTTATCTAGTATTCAAATCGTTTTGTTTTTCTTGTTGCAAAACTTTTGTTTGCCGATAGTCGAGACAAACAAGAACATTATAGTAAACAACTTGAATTAAAATGTTCTTGAACTAAAATCTCAGTCATTTTGAACTGCATTATTCAAATATCTTTTGAAAAGCTTCTGAAGACAAATGCTACACAGCATAACAAAAATGCCATTGTCTTAACTATAAGGTTTATGTAAGAATTCCAACGTAAATTTAAGACCGCTCACTCGTTTATCCTTTGACAAAATATTACTGAGAATGTTCTCTTTGAGGGAATGCAAATTTTACAGCTGCTGTGAAAGCAGAGGTCTATAAAACTCTGTGACCGACATATTTACCACCGTCTTGTAAAAACATTGCTTATTCTTATTTATTTCAATGTTAGACTGAGTTTCTATCACTTTGAAAAAAAGGCCACGTTTTAGATACAGCTAAATTTAATCTAAATAAATAAATTTTTTTTTCAAGGTCGGTGTATGTTTGGGTAGAAAACGATTAGTTGAAACCAACATTTTACTACTGTTCACTTACACTTCGTGTTTATTAAAGCTGTCTAAAGTATTTACATACACATTTATACACATTCTATTCTATTCTAAAACTAGGTATTATCTTGTTTTTAATTAAATTTATAGCTGGCTACTGACTTGAAGCAACTACAAATAACATTGATTTGTACCATTAATGGTACAAATCAATGTTACTATCGACACCACGCCACATTTGCAGCGAGCAGATTTCTTTTTGGAAGCGCAAAACTAGTTCGTTTTAAATACTGACTACACGAACGATCATCAAAATTAGCGTCAAGATGTTCAATTCCCCGCTACGTCAATATTACCAATATCAATATTGGAACTTCGGAAACGCAGCAAAGATACACTCTTTAAAATAAATGCGAAAGGTTCAGCCTCTATGAAAATGATGTGATGCTTAAAACCTTTGATGCGGCTTTTAGTTATCAATTTTGTTAGCTATTTACTTTTTTAAAATTTTTTATGTTCTTTAGTACCTACGAGTATATTCTCGCGGTGGCTTGAACTGCTTATGAACTAGTATTTTTGACACTCACACAAAAAGCACCAGGGATAGGATTAGTACTTGATGACTAGGTACATCGAATTGTTTATAGGTACTTACGAACCTACATTCAGCAGCTTTTTCATTTGTAAAAATAAGCTTTGAAATCGGTTTCACTGACTTACTTATCCAACCTTAGAAACGTTACCTCTATTAATCTAATGTAAGTGTAGATCAGGTGTTTTTTTAATTGTCATTGTGACTAGAATACATAATAAAAATAATTATAATAATATAAATAATTGTATATTATATACAATTATTGTACAATGCAAATTATAGTCCCAAACGACCTAATTAAACCGTAAACTTTTAGTATAACTGTCAAAATAGAACATTTCCAAGATCTTCGGCTAAAACACTCAGAACTGAGGATCCACCGTGTCGCCTGCACTTGACATCAATGCGTAAAACGAGGAAAAACGACATCTCAGAACGCTAACGACTCGAGGTTTTTCTGTTTATTTTACGGACCCCTAAAATATATTTTTAGCTACTTGCCTATTTTTGGACTAAGGATTGTCTTTTGATTTTTTTGTTGTTTCTGTGCGTTGTTGGATTTTGAAAGGAAAATAATAAAACGAGTTTTATTTATTATAAATGCTTATTGTTTTATATATATTGATAATTTGAACATGTCACATATCCCTTGAGTTGAGCATGACTTAATGCAATGATCTATAGAGAATCGCCAGTACGAAATTTAATTAAAATTGATTATTATTGTGTTTGTCAATAAAGTCTTTATCTATCTATCATACGTCATCTATCATACGTATAGGAAAATGCTCGGAAAATACAGAGTCGTTAAAAGATTATTCCATTTAATATTCCTAATTTACCTTCCATTGTTTTACGTAGGTTCGAAGAATTGCGTGCATAGCGAAACTTTTTGGTAGGTATTTTTCGAATCATGCATAGCGGGACTAGAGCAATGCGGGACTAACCGAAAATGTGTTGCTAAGTTTAAAATATCTAAGCGCATAGACAAGAAAATCATCTTTGATATACTGTGTAAAGAGAATATTTTGTGATATTATTCAAAAGTTCACGAATGAATACATTTTAGTACAAAAACATAAGTAACTCTGAAACTATATATATAGTCTAATTAGTAGTCAGTAACTTATATCCAAGCTAGTTGAATAATCTATCTATATGATCTACATACATTATGTTTGGATGTTTTGATAAAGCATTGAAATGTTCTGATGTCATTAAGACTTAAAGTAAAGTAAAAAGTAAAAATGTTTTTATTGACATTAGTAATAGTGTACATTATAAATGTTGAATCCATTGGCTCCCGAACTAGTTAAAAACTGTATTTCAGGAGGCAGTGTCTTCTCCCAACAAATAAACTAGGTTTATGTCTACTAGGCATTTTGGAACACACATTTTTCAAAATACCTAAATGAAAGTAAAACAGAAAAATAAGCTAATTAGGTATCTAAATTCAAAGTACTAAACACAAAAATACTCAAGTTACCACTTGATGGCCTAGTTCAATGCGCCTTGACTTTTCATAAGGTCATATTGAAATCCAAGCTGTTTTAAATTATTGTTAAAAACTGTTAAAGATCCTACTATGGAAAGGATGCGATGGATGAATGGATCGATGTTTGTTACTCTTTCACGCAAAAAGTACTGAACCGATTTCGGAAACGGGAACTACCGCGGGGTGCAGCTAGTATAAAATAAGTTAAAGATACGATGCATTTTGAAAAAATCTCCTGCAGTCTTGCTATCAATGTTCCATATGAATTGGGGTCGAACCACCATATATTTTTTCTTATAACCTCTATCAGTTGTCACTAACCCCTATCATACTCATGCCATCTCAATCCACCTCTTGTCGTATCCATCCACATTTATATAAATTGTATTCCTTTAAGCCTGGTAAATAATTAAGTCTCTTTACGTTTGCTATTTTGTCAATTTAAATGCTCTAGCTGTAACACATTTACTTTTAGTACCTACCTCATTATATGCGCTAGAGGTGCTGTGACACGTTTTCATACATTACAAATAAAATCTATAGCAAATCAAAAAAGGACAAAAGTCATAGTAGGTAAGGTTTGAAATTACGCCTGTTAATATGATCTGTTTCCGATGTACACTAACGATTTGAAAATGTTCGTCACCTTAGAGTCGGTTTTCGCTTGCACCGGATTGCAAGAATCAATTTTTATTGTACCAACATATTGCCGTTCCAACGTATTACCGTTGAGTGACGTTCCTTTTTCAAGTTTCAAAAGGGATTTATGCTCGTGCTCTTTGAACGAATCAAGTTGAAAACCGTCGAACATTTAAAATCGTCCCTGTACGTAAGTAAAATGGCGAGCATTAGCCAGTTTCATATAAAATCAACCCCGAACACAACTAGGTGACGGAGAGCAGCGAAACAATCACAGAGATGGAGCCTTGACCGGAACCGGAAATAGATTGAAGTGCCCTTCTCTGAGGAGCCCTTCGTCGAAGACTTATTAACTGATTTGTAGTTGCTGCCTCTATCTTTGTTTTTTTCTTTACTCTTTGAAGGGGTTTGTTTTTTGATTTGTTGTACAAGATATTGTTGTGCTATTAAACGTCTTAGGGTTTGTTACGTAAACATGTCATTGCATGCCCTAGGCACTGTACACATTCTCTATGATTCTTTGACCATATCAAAAGATTTTGCCCTAAACTAACTCCGTAATTATATTATCGTCTTTGCGATATATCGATTTGTAGAGTAAGCGCCTTTTTTGGCCATGCTTTGCCCAATGCGCGACTTTTAATTTTTTGCTACTTAGAAAGAAGTCGTAGATCCGGGGCTGCAAAAGTATATTGATGCATGGAGATTTGAACTAGCAACACTTTCTATGACGAATAAATATCATTAGGCTCAAGCAGTCCACAATTTTCCAATATAGTCTTAAATCAATACAGTCTTAAAACCCTTCTGCCCTTTCACAATTATAAAGATTTTAATCACAAACGCACAATGATTCAAATGAAATATTGTTCCAGGTACATCGACAAAGCCAACTCTTCTTTTGTTTTCATTCTCGGTGAGTTATTAGGCTTCAATTTAGAGTTATTAAGATTTGTGAATGAAGAAATTATGCCGACTTAGGGCTTGTTAAATCATTACTGAATAGAGCATTAGCTGATGCCTGAATAACGTCACTTGAGAAGTTAAGGTACCTAACGAGTAAATCCTACAAATAAAAGCTGACTGACGCGTCCAGCGCCCATGATTCACATTGTGACCACGGCGGCTTTCTCCTTCGTAGAGCTCCATGATAAATGGGCAGGAAATGTAAGATCAGTCAAAAATATCCAACTGCTGAAAATATTTTCATCGCAACAGTACATTTGGTTATTAGTTATTAGTTACTTCCAGATTGGCCAACTGCAGCCAAAGATAAAAATGGAAAGAAAGGAGGGACGCCTTTGCCCTGCAGTGGGACGATATGGGCTAGAAATAAAAAAAAAAAAATAACAGTACATTTACGCAGTAGAGAAAATTTACATACAATTCCCTGTTATCCCCGCTGGTAAATATAAAAAAACAACTATAGAATAGAAATAGAATAGAAAATACTTTATTGCACACCATATAAGAAAAATTAACAATGCAGTAAACTACAACAACTTAATTAATGATAGGTATACAATCGGCGGTCTTATCGCTTAAAAGCGATATACTTACTGGTAAGGCTAGATAGTAGGGATATAATGGAACAGGGGGAAATGTTATTATGCTACTTACATCTTACCTCATTTTCAGTTCAGTCATCGTAATTACAAGCATTATTCCAGTATAATTCAAATTGGAATAAATAGTTCCTTCAG
The DNA here is from genome assembly GCA_963582015.1 of Xanthorhoe designata. Taxonomy (NCBI): domain Eukaryota; kingdom Metazoa; phylum Arthropoda; class Insecta; order Lepidoptera; family Geometridae; genus Xanthorhoe; species Xanthorhoe designata. The sequence goes on along the minus strand of OY757044.1, from coordinate 8,913,107 downwards.
AATGAACTGATAACTACAGCTTAATCGACTTATTAATTAACGGAGCACATCTTAAGGCGTTCCGTTCTGGCTAGGCGGTGCTCAACTACCGAGACGCACAATTTCCTAACAGGAAACCGATGCAAGTCATAGGAAAACAGTATGTAAGTTTAAAGATAAGTTTGGTCTTTGTGTGAAATTGTATGAATACTTGCATGGGTTGATGAATTAATAATAATAATAATAATTTATTTTAATAAACATATGATACAAAATTTCAAAAGACATAATAATTAAAAAAAAAAAAAAGAAGGGCAAAAACGATTTACAAACTAACCCCGCACTAGGTCAAGCCTGTATCGCGGAAGTTAAAAGTAAGTTTTTTTTATAATAATACAACTACTAATATATAAAAATATTTTTTAAACTATTGCTGGATAAATACCTTAAAAACTAACATACATATTTTATGAAAGATAAACTAAATATGCACACGTAGTGTAGACGGCGACGTGTGACGCTCTCGCGATGAGTCAAGCTGACGATGCACGGGGTCACGTTGCAAGCGGCCCACGAATCGCCGGTACTTGACCCCTTTCGGCCAAAACTCTTCGCTCATGATGGTTTCCAGCCGATCTGTAGGAACTCTCACCATAAACGAGCCAAAGCTAACTTTATGACGAGAGTTCAGCTTTTCAACCCTCATCATGGTCCCGGTCTTCTTCTTGAGGTATTCCATCACGTGCTCGGCCTCCACTTCGAAGTGGACGCGTGACACGTACAGTTGGGAGGTGGGTACCTCTGCTCGAAAACACGACGAGCCGGCTTCAGTCAGTCCGGTGCCGCACCTATTCTGGCAGGAGGGCTTCCGTTTCCTCCGTACCACTTGCGTGAAGCCCTCCGCATCACAAAGCTCCTTCCGATGAGCCTGCACGGGCGAAGCGCTACGAACAAGATCGCTCTTCTTCTGGTCCCCTAGTGGTTTACGCCCTTTTGTTTTTTGCCAATTTGACTCTGTCTGAGTCGCGGCAACGGCAGCATAGTCGCGCGGAGGCGTGAGCGCAGGCACAGGGGTAGGCGCGAGGGCGCGGGCGGGAGAGCGTACGGTGACACACGGAGCCTCAACTACCGCGGGCGATGACGTCAGTGACTGAAAACTGCAGGTTGAGGCGTTTTGCGCGCCTCGACGACTGTTGACATAGCACCGATCCGGTGACCTACATACAGAAACAGAGTTTCGCAACAATGCAAACTCGGTACGTAGATCGTGGATGGTGCTATGGGCGGCGTCCAGCTTCAACTGCATCTCCGTGACACATGACTTCAACTCCTTGATTTTTTCTTGCAAGCCATAATACTCCAAGTATCTTGCTGGGTTGGTAGAAAAATCAATAGGGTTGGGTCGGTCGAACAGAGGTGAAGATCCGAACGAACGCGTGTCGAAATCCATGTCAAGCGGCGCGGAGCGCTTGCGCTTGTACGTGCGACGTTGTTCACAGTCAGCACTCGAAATGTTTTAATGTTTTGATGATTGAATAAGTCAATGAATCGATGTACAATTGAATGAATTAAAATTATTTATTTATTTTTGATTATTACTTTGTTCACATAAACATAAGACTCTTGACAAAGGCAGGTAATTTTTTTCTATTTTTTCCTTATTCTCCGCTAACTTTTACTGTATTTTTAAACATCATTATGAACAATGTATGGGGACACACATCATCACACACACACCACATCGTATACCATCATCATCTTTTAATATTTTACTACAACAATGAATTATATGTCGTACAGCGCAGGAGCCTTAAGGCTCCTGCGCTGTACGACTTCCCCATACAAACGTTATACCATAACCATTTGAAATTTGAGCATATCTTTAGCATAGTATGCTATTATTCGTATTAGGATAGCATTTATCTAGGTTTCTGCCAGAAGCTTTTTTCAAAATACGTAGCTAAAGTGAAATTAAACCGAATCGCATTTTGCATATTTTTACATCATAGAAGACATGTTTTCTTAATATTTATATAGTATTAAACACTAGGATATTTTAAGTTTCCTTCTGTAAGAAACATAGCTTATATGGTCTAGTATCAGAAAAACAACACTGTGTGAAGAATAAAAACAATTTTCAGTCATAATTTTTGGGACTACGGGAGACAAGCAAATTCCTTGCAAAATAGCCATGCATTTACATTTAATACATTTTTAACCTTTTCTAACAGTGCGTTTGTGTGCGTGTGTCACGCACGCTCACGCACACAGATGCAAAATGACAATCACACCAAGATTTTGTCGTGTGTCGATGTTTGAACGCGCGAGTAATTGAATTTTGCCGAGCCACGTCGCCGGACTCTTAAGTACACTATTTGTTTATTGACCCATACTGTACCAATAATTAAAAGAACCTATAACGTATTACCAAAATTGTAGTCCAGCGTCAAATAACAGCTATAATTCAATAGCGTTATTTCAAAGTGTTTCTAAAGCGCCTTTTTTGAACAGAAATCGGGTACCTAACAAGGTACTTAGTAGCCAATTCGGCAAACCATCAATGAGTGGCTTAGCCGAACCTCACTTAAAGGAAAAAATCGATGGAAGACCGATCCCTACTCATGAAATTCGAGCATTTTACCTGAAACTTAGCTAACTAGAACCCTTCAGAAGGTATTTTGTATAAAATTTTGCACGTTGTCCTTTATATTTCTATACTCAATGTCACTTCATATTGGCTGGATAAGGGTTGAGTTCAGTAGGTTATTTGATATTTTACAAATAGGCTTAAAGTCTGTTTCAAACCCTTAGGCACTTTAAAGATCACATTTTATCGATACGTGGTCAATAATTTATTTAAAAATTTAGACAATTATCAACTGAAAATGGACTACTTAAAGGTTGAGATGAACAAGTATGTACATACACGTTTACATGGTATGACCTTGTTCTACTATGTTGTTAGTACTGAGCGGTCACAACTTGGGTGGCATTAACATCTGAGTGCTTCCATGCTTCGGAGGGCAAGTTAAATTGTCGATAGTAATGGTGATTGATTTTGTCACGAAGTTATTGTCAAACCAACATACAAGAGACCCTCTTGAGAGCTCTCGGTCAATAATTGAATTTGATTAAAATATAATCTGATGAGCAATTATTCATTGAACATTCAAAATGAGTCCTTAGGGAGTCAAGTGAAAGTCAATAGGTATTTTTACATTAAACTGGGATTACTTTGAATCGTCTTTCACAAAGGTACTGTTCATTTTTGTTTAGTTTACAAGGGCAGCAAATACTTTTTAGTGTGTTACCAGTCAAATCGATTCGAACACCCTTAGTGCTAAGTTTTTTCTTATGAAGGTTCATCCAATGATGTAAAATACTTATAGTTATGTTACGCCAAGGCCATAATGCTAAGTTTACTTTGCTAAGGCATTAGACATTTTTTAGTATGGAATAAAATTAAATGTCAAATAAGTTGAATAGAACAGATTACGTTTGGTTAGCGCGCGCTTTAAAACGCCTAAGAGCCTAGGCCAAGAATAGTGTGCATGGTCATAGTTTTTGTTCGCCACGCGTTTTTATCGCGTTTGAATCGATACAAAAGCGCAGTGACTGCGCGTTCGAAAAACGTGGTGAACACAGGCTCTTATGCATACATCGTAGGTTTAAAAGTCAATAACTTGGACCGCAACTGAAAATGACTCTGTAGGTTTAGTTAGAGGCTATTGACTAATCCAGGGCCAGCCACCATTCATCATAGATGTCGTCGGATTACGCTTCCTACTATCCTGTTCAGACTAGGTGACTGTGCATTTTTACGGAGGTATGAAAAACTCGGATGATAGATATAATAATATCTTTATTTACGTTGCTATAGGGCTGATATTTCAATGGATGGAACTTTAATCTAGACATTATATTACTTAGACAACGGGAGATTACTAGACAGCGGCAACGTTTCGATTCTTTGAGGAGACCATACTTAATGATGAAGATGAAGATTCTCCGGCGGAATCAAAACATTGTCTGTATCTAAATCAACAATATTTAACGTGAGTAAATACCCGTTGTATTAAATAATGTCTAGTACAACTTACGGTATTTTTTAATTGCAACTTTTATCTAATGAGTTTTTATAAATTTTTTTGTAATATCTATATCTATGTATTTATAGGATGAGGTTGTTGTACCGTTAATCTCTGGAACAGTCGAATTTGAAAAATAATTAGCATTTTAATGATATAATAGTGGCAATTCTGAGTGTCGCAAAAGCTAAATTAAACTAACTAAAAATAATGCCATCCTTTTTATTTCTATCGCTATGAAAGGGACGGCAATATTTTTAGTTAGATAAGTTTAGCTTTTGCGACACTCAGAATTGCCACTAATGTTATTCTGGATAGCATAGGCTACATAGTAATCCGAGTGATGTCGAAAAATGCCGCTAGTTTTCCATAAATAACTTTCAAATCACAAAAGTCTTTCTTTAGACAACAATAATAAAATTAGGGCCTAGTATAATAAAAATAAATGGTAGAAAACTTCTAACTAATGGTAACGAAACAATAATTTATTTCTAAATTGGCCAACCTTAGGTATGTTATTTAAGTCAAAAGGTATTTAATTAATGATTTAGCCACCAAACATGGCCTTCGAGGTTAAGTTTATTTTCAATGGTAATTCTACTTTGTTTAATAATGCCTAGTGAATAAATTATCAACGAGTTTTCATACAGTTAAACCTGTACCCCTACCATTTGCCGAACTACGCGCGAGGTAGCGTATGGTTTGGACGATGTATAATTGTAGGACTTTGTGACAAGTTTTCATGCATTATTCTATACTAATAATATTATAAAGAGGTAAAGTTGGTTTGTATGTTTGTATGTTTGGGGCAATCTCTGAACTATTTAAAATACTTCACCGATGTGTATGTAACATGGACTTTCCGAATGAACATAGGTTATAGGTATTTATCAAAGTAGGTTCCACGCGAGCGTAGCCGCGAGCTAGTAAGCTAGTTGTCAAATAAATATACGGTAGCTCGTATCAGATTGATAAAGTATTCCCAAGTGAGCACCTATTTTTGAGCACCTAAGCATAATACTTTAGATTGATTGGGTCATGTCATGTAGGGTATCAATTTCATTTAATTGTATAGTGATACAATAGGTTAAGTTTGGAAATTCTAAACTACCATACACTGAATAAGTGGAATAAATTATAATAGTTAAACAGCACAAGACGTGTATTTATGTTCTATTTTTGGTAGTAATAGTAGTTCGTATGAGCAAGTGGCCAACTATTTTTGGTAATTGATATAATTCATTTTTCTTTTTTGAAGGCTTTGAAATCTTCAGTTAAGTAGTGCTTATTAAATTTAAACGATTTTTGAAGACTCAAATATAATTATTTAAAAAATGTTGATTATAAAACTGATAACATAATGTGCGAGTTCTTATCTCAATTATTACAATTATTATTATTACCTTACATTTGAAACATTATAATAAGGTAATAAATATTACACGAGCTTAGCAGCTAATAATTTAATATTTATTTATATATTTATTCGTTACTTACATCATCACCTTGCTAGTGTGCGATGAACTCGGTCCCGGTTTTTAAAGTCGTTAAGCCATGACGGAGGCCTTTACGCGGCCTAAAAACTCCGTCACCAGAGTTGGCCACTTGCTCATACGAACGAACGAACGACCTTGCTAGCCATACTAAATTAGCTTTTAATATACTTAAATACAGTACAGAGGGCCTAGCCAACCGGCATTCGCTATGAAGCGATTCGATTTCTATCATCGCTACACCTTTGATTTGACATTTCTGAGGGCCTAGCCAACCGGCATTCGCTATGAAGCGATTCCATTTCTATCATCGCTACACCTTTGATTTGACATTTCTGATCGCTCGAGTTTTCGTCATCGAATGTCAATTCCTATACATTTTTTTTAGTTTCTAATCGAAAGCGATTGTCGAAATGTAACATGGCTAGGGCTTCTGATCGCTCGAGTTTTCGTCATCGATGTCAATTCCTATACATTTTTTTTAGTTTCTAATCGAAAGCGATTGTCGAAATGTAATATGGCTAGGGCCTCTGGTTTACACGCAAGGTAATATTAAGTATTAGTTACTAAGCTCGTGTAAAGGTGGCATAAGACTATTTGCACGCGAATTTGTACTATTACCGCCTACATTATAATATTTGCACTCTGAACGAACTAAACACGATGAAAAGATTACAGATAATCAAAAGTGATGGGTTATTGAATTTTGTGATGGAGGGAGTGAAATTTTCTTTCACGTCCTCAATATTTTATCAGAATTTAGATGGTAAACATGCCTGTTGTTTTACAATCCAGTGAACGTAAACAAAACACCCTACTAATATTATAAACGCGAAAGTTTGTATGGATGTTTGTATGTTTGTTGCTCTTTCACCCAAAAACTACTGAAATGATTTGGCTGAAACTTGGAATGTACATAATTTGTGATCTATAATAACACGTTGGCTACTTTTTATCTTCGTAGGTACCACACGAGCGAAGCCACGGACGTTTAAGCTAGTGTATTAATTATATCGCTGAGAAGTGACCTAAATAAACTTAATCGTGATCATGGAACCAATAATAGGAAAATAAAATGTTACTCAGCCACGGTCGATTATAGCGTTAACACAGTGAAACATTTTAAATATAAGTAATTATTTGTTTTTAAAATTAAATGTTATAAAAAAGAAAAACCGCCTTTACTTCCTTGATATTTGTCAATTTTGGGTCCAACTAGACAATTAAATTAAAACGGAAACAGATGGTTTGCAATGACTAATATTTCTATTAAAATAAATTGAAAATATAATAAAAATTCAAATAGATTACCTGAGGGCCTAGCCAACCGGCATTCGCTATGAAGCGATTCGATTTCTATCATCGCTACACCTTTGATTTGACATTTCTGATCGCTCGAGTTTTCGTCATCGAATGTCACTTCCTATACATTTTTTTTAGTTTCTAATCGAAAGCGATTGTCGAAATGTAACATGGCTAGGGCCTCTTATTCACCTCTGGATAATCATCAAATAATTGATTAAAAACACAAAATTATTCTACGGTCGTTTGCCGCAGAAATGGCGAACTAATCAAATTCAAATTGTACGAGCAATCGGATTATTGCTTAGTGCACTGATATTATTGTATCGTAAATTCGGCGTTATTCTGAAAATGCTATGGATTCCATTTTAATGGATTCCGCATGCCGCATCATTGAATTAACCTAATTTGCAATGTCGCAGTCGGTTTATTATTCTGTTTGGTTAGCCTTAGATTTTACGAGTATTAGTTTATAATAGTTGAGTGGTAGTTTTTTTGATTTTTTACAATCGAATTTGTGAAAGAGAGAAACTATAGACGTGAATAGGTACTTGTGCAAGCATCACGTAGCATTACGACATTTATGATAGAACACACAAATCACTCACATTTAAATATCGTAGTTGATATTTATGTTGCGATAAATAAAATAACAATAAAACACAATGACATAATCTCGAAAACCAATAAGTAATAGTACAAAATACCTATGTATATATGAACATAGCAGGCAGATGTATGTTTTACATACCTAAATGGCTAATTGCAAACCATTATTTAAGTACGTCAGAAAGAACAACCAAGTGATCCCAAAACCGTTTTTTAGGTTAACTCTCAAAACCTACACCAAACGAAACAAATCTTTGTATTCTTCACAATCCAGTTCTAGTTCCGAATTAGCATGCAAGGTTACGTCAAGGTTGCAGTGCCAAGGCCAGAGAAGCCAGGCCAGGCCTGAGGATGCTTCACATGTGACGAATTAGCTCCAGCCTCGAGAATAGGTTAGAATTTTTAATCATTTGTTTTCATTCGCCTTGAAACAGATTGCTAAGACTTTCATAATAGAATATAAAAGAATATGACTTTATTGCACACCATAAAATAAATAGAAAGAATACAACAAAACAATACATAAAACAGTGTAGCAATGGGCGACCTTATCGCATCATAATATCGTAGTATACTTGGACATACAAGACGTCGAACCTTACATCTTCAATAAGAAATTTCATTATTAGCAGGTATTGAACGTACGGCCTACAGCCGCCAAAAACTGATTTACCAGTACCAATTTAGCTAAAAGCTAGAAGATAGTTTTTGTGACTATCATAGTAAACAAGAGTTGTTGTTGCATGATAATTGTTTGTCCTTTTAATTAAGTTTTATCTTGAAAAGTGAAATTAACTTTCAAAGTTCCAGCAAACATAATTAAAAAACAATTTGAAAGGCTTTCCAGAGACCACAAGACAATAGCAGTTGATGAGGTTATGGAAGATATAAAAAGTTATCTCATTAAATAAAATATGACGCGAGAATTCAATTAGATTCTCGAAGAGAAGAATCAAGCTGTGTTGGGTGAATAGTACATAGTGTCGACTCGTGGGTTCGAATCCCGAGAGAACATTAATCAATGTTTCATTTTTACAGTAGACGTGTTAATTAACACGGCAACTTTGTACTATACCTCTGACCCCTTACACAAGTAATTGAAAGTGCAATTGGGCCCCCTTTTGTTAACAAATTCAGTGCCGATGACGCACATTCAGTGAACTTTGCTGCGGCCCTCTCCTTCGGAGAGCACCGCGGGAGTAGTGTAGAGATGGGTTAATATGAAATTGGATAGTATTTATTACTTTTTTATTTACATAACTTACCCACAATGCTACTGTTATATTTGTACACGTGTCTTTAATATCCTAAATCTTAATACAAATCTTAATAATATTGCCCTTATTATAATTCACATCACAGTCTCATGAAACCGTACTTACATACGTCATCAATTTATAATGGCCGTTTCCATAGCATTTAAGCCCATGTCCAAACTAACTCCCAAAGGGTTGTCTTATCTTCTAACTTACCCTCCCATACGGGGTAGGTTCCTAAATGAAAAGATTAAGGTGACCAGAGCAACCCTCATTTGAATACCAAATTGTGAGATCTGTAACAATTGTACCATGTGGTCTTTGAAACGGTATTAGTGTGCCTGAGGGTTTGAGGGATTAAAGTAAGAATAGATCTTCAATGAGTGTTGGTAATTGCTTTGTCCTTTTGTTGAAACTCACGTAGGTACTTCTGCTAAAAATACAATATAGGTTAGTTATTTGGTATTATAGTAAAAAAAAACCCTTTTAACTCTCATACGAGTACCTTACTATCATAGAAAAAACAGAAATTAATATCAGAATCTCCCCTATGAAGCATAAGGTTGGGAGTTCAATGTTTGTTATGATCTGCAATTTACTGTCTCGAGTTTGGGTGTTTTATTATTTAAACAAACAAAATATAGGTACTTAATAAGTTTTTCTGTGGGACTAGATGACGCCGTGTAAAAGTCTAAGGATATTTATTTATTAGTTTTGTTTTCTGTCTGTAAATTGTAAATCTTAATTTGTGTAAGATAAATAAGGGTAGTCACATCCACGTACCACATTTGGCACAAAACTGCGGCACGTTTCCAATATCCATTTGGCACAAGTCTTTGTGTTTTAAAACTGAATAAAAAGTTCGCTCGTCATTTCAGGGGCTTTATTCCCCAAATCACTTTATAAGAACGTAACGTGCAGTGACGTCATTTTGAAATACGAATCTATGGTGCCAAGGCTTGTTTTCTTAAAATGGTATTCTCCACGCTCTGTCACACAAGTTAAGTCTTGATCTTGAACGAATAGCCACTGGACTAGACATATTATAAGCGAACGTACCTTCACCGGTCTTGTCAGTAGGTAACCAGTCAAATTCTAGCCTTGGTCGTTTGTTTTTGCATAAGTCTGAAGCACTTACTTTTCAATAAAACATCTCCCAAAAATTACTAAATGTTCAGTTAAATTGTGTAAGAACTATAGCGGCGGAAGCAGCACTACTTCTTTTCACATTTAGTAGGTACATTATTTTATTACATTTAGGTATTGTTATTAATCACTAAATAGAATCTCGTGTAGGTACCTACCTAAAATAAAATTTCGTATTAGCCAACTTTATTGAGGGTGCCTGTATGGGTGAAACTAGCGCCACCGCCTATTTTATTTTATTATTACGTTGAACAAAGGAATTTGAAAAAACTGAATGTACAGTTTGTGAAACCTATCATAAGCACAGACTTGTCACTCCGAAGCACAGGCTTCACAGGTCTCAACAATCCGTGTACATCCTGGGCCCTGCGGTGTATAACAGAATACCAATCGATATCAGGAATGCAATCTCCACCGCAGCATTTAAAAATCGGCTGAAAACGTGGTTGCAAGAAAAGGTTCTATACAACTTAAACGAATTCCTTGAACTACCGATGATATAGAAATATTATTTGTTAGTCCACAGAAATATTATTATTGTTAGTGAATGATTTTAATAATCATAATTACCTACATATTTAAATCTAATGACTTGTAAAATTATTTTTATGAATAAATTCTTGTATTCTTGTATTCTTGTATTCTAAGCTTTTTTTAATACCTATGCCTATGTAATAGTTTCATTTTGTATAGTTTAGTAGAAATAGCGAAAACAGAGTTTGGTAGCCACCAAGTGCAACTTCGCTATGTAGGTACATATAATAAATATGTATGTAATTACAGATAAAATGTATCTATGTACTTAGTTTATCAGTCATCTGGTTACCATAACACAAGCATTAAATTGCTTAGCTTGGGACTAGATGACGCCGCCGTGTGGAATGTCCAAGGATATTTATTTAGGTATTATTTATTTATATTTTATGTCGGGTCCAGTGGCTACTTCGTTCATGGTCTTGATATTTTCGTAATTCGTTCAAAACCATACTTCCGCGAATGTTTTTGGAAAGTTATCATAATTTTAGTTGATTGATTTTTTTGGTTTAAGCCACATCATATTATAAGTAAAATAACATTGAATTAGATGATTATTAAATAACAATAATTATTAATTTTGTTGTTATTCAAAGTTTTGAGTCAAAAAATAATTATTTTAATTCATTAGGTACGTCCGACTAGTTCCCGAACGAAATGTCAAATGTCATAACAATTACCTACTTCAATCATTGATTGATTTTCATCGAAATTGCATTTTCTCTATTTTAATTACCTAAAACTAGCAATGAAAATGTAAATTGTTATTCGAAAACAACGCTCAAATATAAGTAGGAGAGATTTAGGGGATCATGATCCTAATCAATGGATCCTAAAATTGTAAACGTGTGAGCACTACCTAGAAGTGGTTTTAGTGATTGCGCGGCATCCTTGGAGGCAAACTTGGGTCGCTTTGTACTTTATTTGGAGCTATCAAAAGTCAATTGGAAACGATTGGTTAGCACTATCAGCCAGCCTAGTGCAAGTCGCTTCATAGCGAAATTGGAGAGCACGTTCAATGTTGCTGCCAACCTACATTTCCTACTTCTCGTCTCGGCAAGAGAGTAATTAAGTCAGAGTTTCAACCACATCAACCACATTTATTTCACAACCATTTATTTATTATTAATTGCATTTGTTAGATCCATGAGGGCATCAGCGATCCTGTGAAAGAAATCTCATCATAGTGCTTTGTGAAAAAATTTATAAAAAATGTGTTGTTTTTTTCTGGCAAAGCATAATATTTTATTATAGCACTTATTTGGTTATCTTGTTAGGATTACCGACTTGATTTATCTTTGTTGCCGACAAATATTCAATGATAGAATACGTAATATAATTTTATCAAAATACAATAAATAAATAATACCGTGCCGTCACTAATGTCAAGTCAAACCCTGACAATCAAAGAGAATATAAACACTACGTTTACTGACAATGTTCCCCGACGGCAAAAAGTCTCTCCTCCAATGAGGCTGCAGTGTAGATGATGTGACCAAAAAGGCGTTTATCTTAGTTGCCGCCTGAAACACCTATTCAATGATTTAGTACATTATTTGTCGTAAAAATAATATTTTTAAGCTATTGCATAGCTTCTATTGCGGGCCTTGAGCGTGGAGACCGAATCCAGAAATTCCGTAACGAAAATAACCTAACACCCTCCACTCCGAAAAAATGCTATGCAATAGCTTTACCGCGGCAGTCTCCGAGTGCTACACGTCTTCTTTCACCATTGAATAGTTAAAATAACACAAATCTCATAATAAATATGAAAAATTGTACCGCGCTTCAGCAGTGTTTTTACAAAACACGGTATTGAGAAGCATGGAATTTTGACAGGTATTAACCTCGCCTAGTCGTGGCACAAAGAGCATGTAACGGTGGCATACGGAATTTGAAAATTCATGACATTGCGTATGTTATGTTTTCATTGGTCAATACCAATCTAAACGAGCCTAGGTGACATGTAAAATTGCACATTTTTGGATTTTGAATTTCGAATAGTCAATAAAGCACGTGTTTGAGTGAAGTTATGTTTCTTTGTGCGCTGGGGAATAAAGCTCCAGTTTGACTCTGATTTGTAATCAACGCCCCGACATCCGGTCAAGGTGTCACCGATGTGAACCGAACCGAAACGTGTCACCGGTTAATCCTGTCATCAAATACACCGAGAGTACCTATAAATCCATATCAGTGCTTTGCGAAACCGATTACAGCCGAGTGCGATCTCAAAGTGGCAAAATTATTTATTTTGTAAAACCGACTTTACTTTCGTAAGAATAGAGATACATTTTTGCACTCTCAAGATGCATTTCTGTTCATAACTCCAAAGTTACTTATTAGATCCTAAATTTTTTTATGGGATTTTCCTCTTCCAAACTAAAAAATCATTTTAAAAATTAAATAATACAAGATTCCGAAGAATTGAGAAGCTTCTCCTTTTTTAAAGTCGGTTAATTAACCCTCTACGAAAAAACGGTGTTATGAGTTTGTAGTTTCTTTGTATGTCTATTAGTAAGAGCGTAGCTCCTGAACAGATAAACTGATTTCCACTCGGTTTTCAAATCGAGAACCTCCTTTTCTTTTAGAATAATGATAAAAAAATGTGCCGATAATGTAGTGTAAAAAAGGTTTCTTTAGTTAGACGCTAATTTAGTTAATAAATTTATTTTATTATATTTGTATTTCAGAAAGGGTTGAAGAGAAAAGATTATAAATGAATACCATCAAAAACACAAGAGGAAAAATGATTGGTCATCTTATACGACATGACAGCTTTATAAGGAACATCATAGAAGGAAAAGTATAAGGAAGGCGAGGAAGGGGAAGACCGAGAATTAATTACATAAGTCAGATAAAAGAGAAGGTCGCTGTCATGTCGTATCAAGAAGTAAAAGAGATCGCATTGGAAAGAAGCATATGGAGGAAATTGCATCATTACACCGACAAGAGCTGAGCTCTTAAGTTTTATAATTTGTATTTCGTAGTGCAGCCACTTCAATTCAATTACTATCGCTAAATAACACATTGAATGAAAAGCCATTAAACACAATGCAACATTTTCTAACGTTTGGTTTTGACAGTGGAAATGTAAGAAAACCAATTTGTTGAAATTTCGAACCCATTCTCAAATTCGACGGTTTTGGCGTACAGCCAAGCCAAGGCCCAGCATAATATGAATGCCACAGAACAAAAATCGCAGAGTGAAATCTAAGTTCGAATAAGTTAGTGTACTATCCTACTTTCTATTAGTATTTTAAACGCGGAAGTTTGTATGAATGTGTGGATGTTTGTTGCTCTTTCAAGCAAGAACTACTGAAGAGATTTGGAATAACTTGGAATATACATTTATGGCCTGAAATAACACATGGGCTACTTTTTATTCGGGTAATTTTAGCTACTGGACGATCGAAGTCACAGCTACGACGTAAAGCTGTGAAGTATGTAGGTGCTGAAAGTTTAACCAGTAGCCAAATTAGACCACAACATGCTTACAATAATGATCTAACTTGCTACTAAAAGAACTAATACGCACATAATGAGCCAATAAAGCCAATTTTGAGAATGCAGTTTTTAAGAACCTGAAGTCTTTCGGCATGTGTTTGAGTCAAGTTTATTTTATTTATTTATTATTAAAGTTGGGGATACCCAGGTTATGACAATTTAACTAGCCCTGAAGTTGCTCGCTTCAGTTTCTCGATCGAAAAGTTTTAAAATATCAAAGATAGTGTTCTGTTTGCGGCCATCTATGTTAGTACTAGATACCCATCTGACATCCACATTTGGGTCATAATAATATTTTATCCGTGAGCACTGTTGAAACGTTTAGAATGTTGAATACTCGGAAAGGTTGCGGGCTGGGTTGCAGATAATGCTTATTTTCCTACTTTAGGGTTGACGGAGTTTTTCGGGTTGAATATCTCTGTAAATATACATTTCTGCGTATTGTGATAAGTCCATTAAAAAGTATTTCTATCCCACTCATATTATCAACGCGAAAATTTGTATAAATGTGTGTTTGAGTGGATGTATGGATGTTTGTTACTCTTTCACGCGAAAACTAATGAACGGATTTGGTTTAACTCGGTATATACATAGTTTATTCCCTGGAATAACACATAGGCAACTTTTTATCCAGTAGGTACGAGAGCAAAGCCACGTCCGAGTAAGCTAGTATAAGATATTCCTATCAAGTTCTAATTTGAGTTGGCTGAGTGGTTATGGTTAGTGGCTAGTAGGTACCCGAAAACATCATTAGAAATGGGTTTCAACGCCAGTTTGAAAAAAATAATTCCTAAAAAAAATTATAAGCGTTTGACTTAGTACCTACCATCTACATGATGCCATTTTCTTGTACGTACCTACCAGAGCAATAATTGAATGCAATAATTACACGCACCTAATTGACTTTTAATAATTGTAAGCAACTGTTGTTTAGACTATGCAAGTCATGATGACAGTCGATTTAATTGTATGTAAAAGCAAGAATATGCATCGTGTTAATGATACTTTACAGTAACGCACTCACTGGGTATGTCTTTAAATAAAAAAATCGAAAATGGACAGTTAGTCAATAAAAATACTCTTAAATACTACGAAAGCTCTACTTAGAATGTTATCACAATCATGACGATTGCAAGTCCAGAATTATTCCACAAACCCTGTTTTGGCAACTGGTGCTAGGAGTACAAATCTGTAAATTGATTTGTTGATAATGCGGCCTGTGCAATGTTTCATTAATTAAAAGGCCCTGAAGTAAATGTGTTTTCACGAGCTTTAGACTTATGCACCAAAATAATGGGATTATCCCTCGACTTTCGATCCAAAAATCATAGTAAAGTCATCAGATTTAATTTGAATTTTTTTAATCACAAAGGACAACGGGTAAAGTCAACCCACCTCCAATAAAAATAACTGGAATATTAAATTAAAGATGTGTATGTTTTTCATGTAGCTTAAGTTATTAAATTTAAAAATGATGAGATGAGATGTTGATACTTTTAAGTTTGAAACAGATGTTTTTATTTATAAAACCCTATTAACATGATGTTAACTAGTTAACCAGACAAAAACAAAGGAGTTTTTACTAATAGGCTGCCATTATAAATAGTACCACGCGAGCGAAGCCGCGGTTACTAACTACGGAAGCTTGTATTTACTATTTTTCTATGGATATACAATGTACTTGAGATATTTTAATTGGTCTCGAATATCCTTGAAGGTGAACTCTGACCACAAATTTAAAGTTCAACCAAAAGTTGGTGGAGTTTTGTATCGATTACCAATTTGCTACCGAAAAGTCTCATTATCTCATTAAACGTTACAAAATAAACTTCAAAGTCCGATAACTCAACTCGAAACTTTATAACTCAAAAAGACTTTGTTTTGGACCATAAATTCTCTCAGATATGTGCTAAGTCTCAGTGTAATTTTACGAGTATCTTTGAATTGGTTATTTGGTATTTTTTTTAAATAGGGTGCAGTGATTCCAGAAATTACCATTAATAATTCATTATTTACTTGTTGAAAAGCTTACTATTATAAACTTCGCTTCTATACCGTTGTATTTAATGAACGTCGAGACGCGAAAATTGGTAATTATTCAAATTGTTTCCGAAACGGCTGTATCCCTGTTCTTGATAGCTTGATGTGATTATGCACTTTATAAAGTTGGCAACTTGAAAGTTTTGGTCCTTGGCAGTTCGACTTTTAGTTTTGTAACTCTTTGTGCTATCAGTTAAATTATAAATAAGATCTTTTTCAGTAATTGTAAAGAGCTGTATAATATTTTGTAAGTAATATCATAAAGAATGGAGCCTTTTTAGTGTTTATTTGTAGTTTATTCAAAAATGTGTCCCGTGGTGGGGTTCGAACCCGCAACCTCCGCGTCCCAAGCGGACTTTCGCACACTACACCACAGAGGTCCTGTTCGGTCAGCTCGATGATATTTAGTTATAACTGGATTCGATAAGGTGGACATATAATTTTTAGAAAAAAAACTGTTTTTTTATTATCTGTAGTAAAACAACGTCTGCCTACGAAGTCTGATACTTTATTTACGAATACTTGACTGCACCAACACAGTAACAGCCATAAACAGTCGGTTAAGAACAGAATAAAAATGCCCGTAAAGGCTTCAGCATGAAAGTTGTAGCACAACATTATGGCAGGCACAGGTCGGTAAGCATTTAAGGTAAGCGCTTTACGTAGGTAAGAGGATCGCGGCTCCGTGAGGATTGGAGAGGGACCGCCTCGGGGGAATATGTTCTTCCAGGAGATGGTTCTTTCTCGATCAACGACGGGAAAAGGTTTGTGAGATATGAAGTAGTTATTCATTTGGTCGTCCATCGAGGGATTTTTGTCTTTTATATCACTTAGGTCACGCGTATCAGTATGAAATCTTTTGAACACCCGTGTGTACAAAAATACTCGAGAGGCTATCTAGTAACATCGCAAATATACAACTACGAGGTTATCCTTAAACTGAGTTCCAAGCACCGGCAACGAAACTTATTTTTAACCCATCAAAGGCTAATGTAAAGTGTCATTGACACGATGCAATTTCTTGCCTGTTGTATACAATTAATTTGCTGTTACCATGACTTGCATGGTCTAAACAATAGTTGCTCTCAATTATTGAATGTCAAGTATGTGCATGTAGTTATTGCTCTGGTACGTACAAGAAAATAGTACTCAAACTATTATTAAAAAGCTCATACACAAAAAACGGAGGGCACGTTAAATTGTCGGTCCCGGCTTAAGTCGTTAAGTCATGACGGAGGCCCTTAGGCGGCCTAAAAACTCCGTCACCAGAGTTGGCCACTTGCTCATACGAACTTACTTACTTACACAAAAAAGACACACATGACCTTCGTCTTGACGTCTTGACTATACACTAATCCATTGAAAGAATCTAACACGGCGTCTAGAATCAGAATACTGTTCCAATTTGCAATAACCAAATCTATTATGAGACCATGGTTAATGTTAGCACAAGTAATTTGAACTCCGAAGCAACTGATAAAACATAAGTTAGACAAGTTATAAAGCCACTTATCGGGACATTAACATCTATATCTGTGTTCGGGATAAGTGTCTGCGCCTGTTCCACTCATGATATTATTCTTACTATTATCAGAGACGATTAATATCTAGAAGACAGACACAGGCCATACACAAAATCGTAACCCGTACCAGATAGCCTGGAAACTTTAAAACATCAATTTTATCCAAGAAATTTCAATTACTTTCTAGTTAAAATTACCTACAATTTTTTTTATATTGAATATATTGTTGCTACCTACTACCAAAGACGATTAATATCTAGAAGACAGACAAAGGCCATACACAAAATCGTAACCCTAAAAAATAGCCTGAAAACTCTAAAACATCAATTTTATCCAAGAAATTTCAATTACTTTCTAGTTAAAAATGTTTAAATATTGAATATTGTTGCTACCTACTACTAAGTATTGAAATTTCTTGGATAAAATTGATGTTTTAAAGTTTTCAGGCTATCTGGTACTGCGGGATCGGGTTACGATTTTGTGTATGGCCTTTGTCTGTCTTCTAGATATTAATCGTCTTTGCTACTACTACGTATTGAAATTTCTTGGATAAAATTGATGTTTTAAAGTTTCCAGGCTATCTGGTACTGCGGGATCAGGGTTACGATTTTGTGTATGGCCTTTGTCTGTCTTCTAGATATTAATCGTCTTTGCTATTATAAAAAAATATACCTATTTTATTTCTTTCTTAAAAGGTACTTTCTTATTACTTTTTTTATTATCCTGCTTTTATTGTAAAACTGAAACTTAGAAAAGATACTTTATGACCCGTAATAACAACTTTTTTGCTCAAAAAATTCTCTATCGTCAAGTCAATAAATTGTTACGAGAAGACAATTGTCTTGCCTTTTTTAAACTTTCGCGATCAGAACACATTATAAAACATATGCAAACGGGTATTTATCACGAATTTTACCTTTAATATTCGCCCGACGTTTCGACCGGATTGCTTTGCTGTGGCGGTACCTCCAATACTTCAGTCTTCCCGCGACCACGGCTGGTGCAATCCGGTCGAAACGTCGGGCGAATATTAAAGGTAAAATTCGTGATAAATACCCGTTTGCATATGTTTTATAATTGTCTTGCCTGTTTCTCTTGGATACTTGGAGGGTATCCTCCAAGTATCCAAGAGAAACAGGCCTGCTAAAGTTGTAGTAGTTAGAATAATAAAATTGTTTGTGATTCATATCTGATTGCTATTGAGTAAGTACTTTCGTTTTGAACAGTTAACTGTCTAGTTTATCTCAGTTAGATTTCCGGAAACAGCTTTTTAAACTATAGGTAGGTATACAAAAACACAAAATGTTGTTTCAAAAATGCTCTTTTATCTGTCTTATTTTCAAAGACAATGGTCAATGCGAGCTATCAAAACCACAAATACGAGTAGTTTTTGAGTTTATTCGTTACAAATATTCAAAAATAGAAATATTTCATCTGTTTTTTTTTTTTTTTTTCAACCTACATTGTTCCACTGCTGGGCAAAGGTCTCCCCCAATTCTCTCCAACCATCTCTGTTCTTTGAGACCTCACACCAATCTCTCTCAAAAGTATCGAGATCGTCTCTCCAGCGCTTCCTTGTCTTTATTATAACAGTATAAAATTATAGATGGTTTTAACAGCATTAGGACGCAACTGGAATATTCTAAGAAACAGATATTACACACAGATAACAACAGATCGAACCCGCAACCTCCTGCATCTCAGGCGGGCCATCACCCACTACGTCACAGGTTATCAAGTTCATTTCAAAGTCCCTATCACACGCTCTAAGCCTGGGCAAACTGGTCTCATATATAAAGATTTGTCAATTTCATATAGATTTTAAGAATGTTTTTTTCTTGATACTCGTATTGTCAATGAAGAGAGAAGTCAATGAAATTAGTACGCCCTTCCATATATTTGAAATGGAGTGTCCACAGTTTGCTAGTTTTGCGCTCAATTTACGCAGTTTGCAGCTTTACGCGCGCCGACTGTCGCAGTTAGTAGTCGACTCACAGCAAAACCGGTTCCAGTCGGCGGCGGCGATAAGGTTGATATGGCGAAAATTTATCTGAGTTTGCAGCTAACTCAAATTTCAGTTTGCCACAAATTTGCGGCTCACTTAATCGGCCACTAACAGTTTGCCTACTGTGGACACAGCCTAAGACCGAAAGCAAATTCTACACTGTTAAAATCTTATTCGACACGTTCATAGCATACAGTAAAAAGCAGAGAATTATCATCTCACCATCATGATAGCCGTCAGCACGAGAGCTACTCCCTCTGACCCGCTTTCTGCCACTTTGACGATTGACTTTGCCACGTCGACCCGCTAGAGGGCACTCTACGCGGCTTCCATTTTTTAATTTTTAAACTTTCCAAGCCTTTTTAGACGTGCGGTTTTGTTGCTACGAATGTGGTCGCCAACTCGCCAACCTTTTGTTTCAAAGTTGTGTACATGTATGGAACAAAGGTACGTTGACATGTTCGTGAGTTTTAAAAAGTTGGACAAGGGTTTATTAGACCGAGATTCCTTTGACGTCTGATTTTTCCGAGATTGTGAATCTGCTGTGAGTACTGCTAAGCTAAGCCTGAAGCACCTATATAACTCGTTACACTGCATAAACATATAATTGCATCACTATACAACTTACTAATATTATAACCGCAAAAGTTTTACTCATAAACGAGAAACCACAGAACAGTAGGCTGATTACGTATTTCGCGACAGAGGTAATAAGAGCAATATCAAAGCCACTGTCTATTGTTTGCAATCAGATGTACAAACAAGCATACATTTGCGAAGCCCTGAAGATTTATTTCAAATACAAAACACACTAAAATTTGATTTCGTACTTAGCTGAATCTAGATAAAAACGATTGACGTCACTAAACACTCTACTTCACACTGCGCCAACTAGCCGATATTAAAAGAGACGAGTAACTATGTTTGAATGAAGCATTTGGCTTATAATAGATAAATATAAATAAATAATAAATATCTTTGGGACATTTTACACAGCGTCATCTTCTTGTATATTACTTGTATACATTTTTTTTGGAAATACATAATTAATAGATAGAAAACACCCAGACCCGGAACAAATATCTGCAGAACATAGGTACGTAAATATTTATCCCGCGGCGAGGATCAAACGCGCAACCTCTGCGTCTCAGGCGGGCCTTCACCCACTACGGCACCATAGAGGAAAGTGTACAATTAACCTCGATCGATTTCTTGTCAATTAATCAAAAGGAAACTGATAGACTAGACACCCCTATGTAATTATGTCCGAATGGTTTACTTTATGAATATTGTAACATTATGACTATACTCATTAAAAAAGTTTGTTTTCATTGTATTAAACATCCAAATACCAATTAATATTTTATTGAATTAACTGACATACGTTTAAACTTCAATGTACTTAGTTCATTAAAAATAGGTAACATCTGGAACCCAATTAGGTTGCCTAGACGAAATCATACCACAAAAATATGTGGTACAAGTCGTAAAACAAAATGTTGTTTCGTTCTGTACTATGAATTATTGTCTGAGAGGTTTCTGTTGATTTTTAATTAACCCTATATACACATTACGGGCAACTTGATAAAAGCGGTCACTATGAAATAATTGACGTATTAATTCTTTATTTCTTCTTTCAATGGGCCATGTAAGTTAAACTATATGATTAAACACTTTGCTCGATCAGTATGAATAATGGAAATATGCAATTAAAATACAATTTCTGTCCTTTCGGCAGCAGCTACATTTACTATCCATAACCTACTTATCCAATTAGTTTCGATCGAAGCAGATGGTACTTATCATTTAGATCAAATTGAGTTAGTGATCAAAGTTAGTGAAACAACTACGCACTAGGCGAGAGAGCGCAGCGAGACGGACCCTAAAGCGAAAATGAAACAA
This sequence comes from Xanthorhoe designata, assembly GCA_963582015.1. Lineage (NCBI taxonomy): Eukaryota > Metazoa > Arthropoda > Insecta > Lepidoptera > Geometridae > Xanthorhoe > Xanthorhoe designata. The sequence continues at coordinate 8,891,726 of OY757044.1, read as the reverse complement.
TATTCCAAGTACTTTCGTGCGCGATTACACCCATGCGCAAACTTACCCCCTCCACTTTATTTCATCGTTCTTTTTACGTGACGCGTACTAAAGAACTAGATGCTCCATCAATCAATACAATCAGGTTGTCACAATAAGGTATCATTTGCTTTCTGTTGAATCAAAGCCTGACCTTTGCCCTGATAAGTACCCTCATGTGTGACCTAAAAACAAAAACATGTATCACAAAGGAAAACAAAACATGGGATGCTTTATTGAAATAACAATGAGTCCATGTACCTTTTATAAAATAATACTTCATACGATTTTGTGGATTAGCCTCTGTTTTAAGGTGTTTTATAACAATGAGTCGATGTACGAGTAGGTACCTTTTTTACAATAATACTTCGCACGGTTTGCCGCAGATTTTTAGGATTAAGTGTCATTCACACGATGCAAGATTCTTAATTGCCTGTTGCATACAATTAAATTGACTGTCATCATGACTTGCATGGTTTTAACAACAGTTGCTTACAATTATTGAACGTTAATTAGATGCGCGTAATTATTGCATTCAATTATTGCTTTGGTACGTACAAGAAAATGGCATCATGTAAATGGTACTTTAAGCTTTGTTTTCAGGTCCTCAAAAAAAATGCCTTAAGCACCTCTAAGTTTTATCATTTACTTTTTAATATCAGTAATTAAGTTCAAACAAATATCCATTTTTAATTTTATATTTTCAAAAGTAAGACTTATTATCCATGTTCGTTCGTTCGTACGAGCAAGTGGCCAACTCTGGTGACGGAGTTTTTAGGCCGCCTATTATCCATGTAAAAGTAATATTATGTTATGTTAAAGGTCTGACGTCATTCCAATTTATGTTGGTAAACTAAAACCATTACAGTACCGAAGTTAAGTAAAATGTATAAAAAAGTATCGGTTACCAGAAAATACCTTAAATTGTACTTTGAAATTGAATATGTATAATTAAATTGAATGATGCCTTATCTAAACGTTAAGTGTATAAAATAATTTTAAATTCAGGACAGGATAATGACTGTTGGGTTGAGCTAGGTATTGTACATTTTTTGCTAAAAAAGACTTAATAATAATAAATAATAATAATAAATAATAAATATCCTTGGACATTTCACACGGCGTCATCTAGTCCCAAGCTAAGCAATTTAATGCTTGTGTTATGGTAACCAGATGACTGATAAACTACATAGATACATTTTTTTTTGTAAATACATACATATTATACATAGAAAACACCCAGACACGAAACAAATATTTGCAGATCATGCAAACATTTGTCCCGCAGCGGGGATCGAACCCGCAACCTCTGCGTCTCAGGCGGGCTTTCGCCCACTGCGCTACAGAGGTCGTCATACTTAATACATGTCTTCAAACTGAGCAAAACGATTGACGCCAAATTGTGTTCCAAACATCGATTTATTTATTAAATATTTATCTCCTGTATTTGCTATACAATACTCAATTCTAACACAAAGGGTAAAGTTGTAAAATAGCGTGTAAAATTTTTAGCGTGGTTTTGTCGCATGTAAGTTTTGGAAAAGCCTTTATAGTCTCTTGTTACATGTAAGAGAAATACGAGTAAAGGCTCTACCTTTGAAACTTGATTGTTTTTGACAAATTGCTTCTTTTTGTACGAAATAACCAAATTATATTGTCTACATTGAGAATTAAGTATTTTTGTAGTCGCACATAGCGGGACCGAGCATAGCGAGTCGAATCGATTTTCACATACTAGAAAATTATGAAACCTAATATTCGATTAAGTATTGACCTTATCATATCGGTTCTGTTAATAAAAAATAGCATCCAAATTTACAATCTATTCCTTTCCACAAGCCATCAGACCCATCAGTATCGTTTCAATTATGCATCAATTAAGGCTTCTAATTATATTAGACATGAGAAATTGAATCTAAGCGTAATACCTAAAGCTACATTGTTTCTAGAAATGTGTTTTATTCTCGGTTGCGACTTTTAAGCGCGACATAGTAAAGATCATTTTGCTTTTTGACAAAGTATAGTATGTTATATATAATTTTTTTTAAATGTTTACTGTAAATAATGTTCTAGTGATACTTGATATTTAGTTTTATCAAAATGTTTTAGTTGCAAAGAAAAATTGATTTATGTTTCTTAAAATTTAAATGTCCAATTAATAGAGTAGTACAGCATTATACAGAAATCGAAGTAAGGGCCTAAATTAGTAGACAAGGTTTGTATGACTATCGTGAATCTTAATTTACCTTACAAAATCATAACTTTAGCATCGCCTTAAGCACGCTACGCACAAAGCATAATATCAAAGATAAATCTAAGGAATGAGAAAGTGAATTGATTAATGATATAAGCAAAAATAAGCTATTTTGCTTATATTGCGAACAAAAATTGCGACAAAAAGTCGCGTCTGACGTTCCAAAAAACGCATCCACCGAACATAGATCGTCCCAAGCATGATTAATGTGGCCCCTCTAACATTCTCGTGTGAATCAATCAATGACGTCACAAAGCCCACATCTGGGCCTCCCAGGCCCGCAACTTAAACTTGCTTGTCATTAATTAAGTAAACTTGACAGAAAGTTGTGTTGGAAAGACGTTTTTTAGAATAACTTGGGAGATTAAGCTTGGCGCTTGAATTTTCTATTACCTTTAATGGATATTCAATAGTACTATTAAATAAAACGATACCTGTTTTCATTTTGTTATTATAGAAGCAGTTTTCTTATAGAGTTATCAAATGGGTATGTAAGACAATTACAAATTTCATAATTATTATCTATTCAATTAAATTAACAACAATGAATATCCGCGTGAAACGGATGAGTAGATACCTAGTATTTATTTCAAATGTATTTTTTCGCATGTTTTTGATTATTACTTTTTTTAGAAGAAAACAACTAAAAACAGGTCTCGTATCAAAACAGGATATCAACAACCAAAAAAAAAATTGTTTTTAATCGATAAATAAGCGTTTTCAATTACTTTAATTGGACTTTCACTAAACCACACAGGGGGAATTTAGGTCTTAATAATAATAATCTGCCTCATTAAAATTGCTCTAATGAGTACGTACATTAATTATAATGGTACCTACTCCTATTATAATTGGTGGAACATACTTTCAAAAATTAAAACTAAAAAAACACAATGAAAAAACGGTAATTACGTTTAAGTAGGTAATAACATTGTATGTAACAACAAACAGTTTTGTTTTTTTAATGTATAAATTAAATAAACAAATGTATTCTGCCACAAATAGTTCGTCCCGAACGAGATCTCGTGCACCGTTGATTAGAATAGAATAGAATATATTTTATATAGCACACACACACAAGACATAAATAGGAACAAAAGAAGAAACAAGGAGGGAGTTGACAAACAGAACTAGTGGTTTAGTGGCTTATAGGACTTTGGTAATTTGGTCCACTACCTCAACAGCTTCAGATGTGATAATAAATGATTTTGAGGTACTGCCTATTTTGTGTCAAGATGGCTTAGTCAAAATCAAACGCAAACATGATGTTTTGATACATTTTCAAAACTAAGAAATGATCAATAAAAGCGTAACTAAGCAACAAAAAAAACGAAGTAGACTTATCCAGCTCATACAAACTTACTTATAAATCTATCGACGACGCGACGTGTCAAATCGTCAATTTTCTAATCATCAAGCAAACAGTAAACTTTATAATCCCATTATCCTCAAAACGTGTTGTTTAGCATCCCCAATCGTGATATAGGGTGCGCTCAATATTGGGGCCAATCGATCAAGTCGGAAATAAGCAGACGTGCTCATTTATCAAACATCCTGTAGCTTTAACAAGAATTTTAGATGAATGATACACCTTAAATTACGGATATTTATTTTAACTTAACGAAGTCTGAAATGGATATCAGTCAATTTCAATAATGACTTGGAGCCTAAAATAGGTTGAATTTAGGATTATTAATATTATTAACTTATTTAGAAGCTTCAGCCAGCGGATTTGCTTGCGAGGCATCAATATTTTAAACATCCTATATGATATTTCTGGCTCGAATCTTATTTTAATGTTTTTTTTTAATTCCTGATTGTGATAAAAATATACAAACTTTTAGATTAATACAAAAATAGAATGCTAACTTGGTAGATACACAGACGAAATACTAAAGAAAATTTTAAATAAAAAAACAATTTAGTTAAATCAAAAATTTCTGTTGAAAAATAACTGAAATATTGCATTACTTACCTTTTGATTGTTGAGGCTTTTATTACAAAAACATGCACTATATTAAATGACTTTCGATTTACATGCATTCAACACCATAATTATGAAGATGTCTTACTACTTACAACTAGAAAGAAGACTAACTACAACACAGGTTTTCCTAGGGTGGGAGTTAGTGTACTTTATTTTTATATTTTAATATTACACCGTTTTAATTATGTTAATTGTATGTACTGTAAGACTTGTACTTGTTTTTTTCAAATAAATTTACTTTTACTTTACTTTTTTTACTTATTAGTTCCTGTTAGTACTGTTTATCGAAGCGATTAGCTAACCTATTGCCACTTAGCGTGCCATCTGCGGTAAAACCTTAGCCAAAGGCTTCTTACATACCCCTTCTTATTTGAAAATCTGTAACAATTAATTACTTTGTGTATTTTTTTTTGCCACTTGCTCATTACGAGCTTACTTACTTACTACTTTGTGTGGTATCATAAACGTAAGTCATATTTTTATTTTTTTCTGATAACACACATGACTTGGCCGGCCTATCTCCCCATTTGGGCTTGACGTCGACTGTCAATTATAATAATTTTAATAAGTCTTATCTACCAAATTTTAATAGCAATTAGAATAGCAAAATAAATATGCATTACTGAAAAAATATTAAGTCATAACTTCTATTTCACGGTAACATATTACTGTTTTATTTCTAAAGCAATTTAATATTCATAAATTTTATATTCAACCCAGACAGTCAGTACACTCATATGAGAAAACGCTAAAACAACACTCACAAAAATAACATGTCTCATACATGTCAATAACTGGTCAGTTCAAATGTGACGAGTAAGAAAAATAGTCCTTCCTAATTAGGGTTCCGAATTAAATTTACATAAGCCTAATTTTTGATACATTCAAGGGAAATATTTACGTACTCATGACCCGGTTTTAATTTAAAACGGTGTAATAGACGGCCTAAGCAAACATAATTTTCTTTAAGTATTAATTTGTAGACGGAACCACCACGACTGAGATGAGATAAAGTCGATCGAGTGGTTAACTTGACGACCTCTATGGCGCATGTGTGAGTCGCCTGAGACGCAGAGGTTGCGGGTTCGATTCCTGCTGAGAGACAAATATTTGTGTGATCTGCAAGTATTTTTGTCTGGAGTCTTAAGTGTCTTTTGTGCATAAAAGTGAATGTACTACTTATATTGAAAGTAAATTATTAAAAAAAATATATTATGTTGTAATGACGCTGTGTTGAATGACAAAGGATTATTTATTTATTAACTTAAGATTTTAGTACCTCATTTACAGTTTCTTAGAAGCAGACACTCTAACATCATAAATATCAGGTTTTCTTTAAATCCTACTCATATTATAAAGGTGAAAGTTTGTGTGTGTGTAAGTGTGTTTGTTACTCTTTTTGTTACGCTCAAACGGCTGGACGGATTTGAATGAAATTTGGTACCAGGCAGGATTGCTTATACCCTGGGTTAAAGAACATGCTACTTTTAATCCCGGTATTCCCACGGGAACGGGAAGTATTCACCACGGGTAGCACCGCGGGGCGCAGCAAGTCTTAATGATTTTTTTGCTAGTATATCTATCATTTTAGTTCCTTCACCCTTTCTCGAGCAATAGACTACCTTTTATGTTCGCCCCATACATAAAACAAATATTTATTTACATAATTTCCCCATGAGGTTCTCACGTTTCTCTAATTTCCCGGCTTTCGTAACCCATCAGCTTAAAAGCTATTACGTAAGTAAGTAAGTAAAATCTATTGATTCAATAACACATCGTGTTTTGTAAATAGATTTTTGCATTTAGACGGAGTCAGTTTCCTTATAAAAAGGTATTTCTTGTCTCGTATTTCCTACATTCGCACAATACTTCTTAGTATTCAAATAGCTTAGGGACACATTGAACAAAACGTTTCTTTTCGTCCAAATGTTGACTTTTCTAACTCAATCCGCCGTTTCGAGTAAATGCCTCGTGCCTCGAAGGGCCAATACTCGGACCTTTCCTCAAATGAAAAGATCTAATCTCAAGTTTTATCCAATTCTTTACAATTGGTCCCCGTTTAAAAGGTTGCGAAGGATAAATAAATACCCGTTTAGTTGAAAGTTTCTACTTTACTTTGAGATTGACACAAGAAAGGACTCGAAAATAAGAAGTTCAACTACTTAGGAACATGTGCATGTTTGACTAATCGAATTTAAGTTAATTTTAGTATGTAAATTGGTTATTTATAAGTCATGGTCAGTATCTAGTTTTTGTATTTAGTATTAAAGTTTTTTTAACGATTCAAACTTTTCAACCTATTTTGCAAATAAGGTATAACTAAAATTTTTTACCACTCTACAGGCAAATTAAATAGGAACTTTATTATTTGTGCAGTTGATTGAATATTTAATATTTGTTCGGGATAAATTATTAATATTGTTTAATTAAACTTCAATAAAGCGATGGTAATTGAATGGCTACTTTGTTTGCAAATCTACTCATCATTTTGATTTCAGTATCCAGTGATAAATTCTTTTTGGAATTAATCACACATAAAATATTAATTTAATGATTCTAGATATTACATAACTTTAATCGTGTGTTGGTTTGTGTGTTTTAGACAAAGTTTTCCTCAATTATTTGAGCTGAAGCTTGACATGTCATGCATGTATTGTAATCAGCAACATAATGGTGTTATCTAACTGACTGGATGGTAGAGTCAGGAACTAGTCAATGGAAGTTATTTAAATATATTTTAATTGAGTTTAAACATTCTGCTTCTGAGTATATATAGCTTGAGTATTTCATTAAATCATCAAAATCAGTTAGCGCCCACTTGCTAAATTATTGTCTTGAACATTTTTTTACATTTTAAAACTAAGCTATTCCAATATCGACATCATGGCATCGAATTGAATAAATGCTTGTAAGCCAAAAAGTACAACGACATAATTTGTAAAAGTTGTTTAAGAACGCAAAGATTTGTTGAAGCAAACACGACAAATTTTCTCAATACTTCGAAGCAAATTTTGTAGCTATTGTCACGCTGACCTTGAAACGACGATTAATGTTCCTGTAACCCTTCAACGAGGATACAATTCCGCGGTTTTGCCACAGCTTATCCAGTAGTCACTGTGGTTTTACTGCTGAAATTCTCAAATCCGGTGAAGCCAGTGTTCCCTTAAATACTCCACCGTCACAATACATATAAGTTACGTGAAATTGTCAGTCCCGGCTTCTAAAGTCGCGGCCTAAAAACTTCGTCACCAGAGTTAACCACTTGCTCATACGAACTTACTTACTTACAATACGATTGACGACCTCTGTGGCGTAGTGGGTGAAATCCTGCCTGACGCAGGGGTTGCGGGTTTGATCCCCGCTGCGGAACATATATTTATGAGTTCTGCAGGTATTTGTTTCGGGTCTGGGTGTCTTTCGATATATAATAGGTATTTTTTTACAAAAAAATATATTAGAAGTGTCAGTCATCTGAGTCCCCTAGCACTAGCAATAAGTTGCTTAGCTTGCGACTATGTTGAAATACCGAAGGATTTTATTTCTTAACATGGGTCTTTTGGATCTTAATAATACTTAGGATGTCTGAGGGATCTCAGTCATTGCTGTAATACTGACAATGTCTGAGATAAGTGTTTTTTAAATACTTCACCGTCAAAATACATATAATATGAATGATATACTTATGTCTATTATCCTACAGTCACTGTGGTTTACCGCTGAGATACTAAAATCCGGTGAAGCCAATGTTCCTTTAAGTACTGCACCGTTATATCACGCATAAGATGATAATGGACTTGTATAGCAGACGACTTTTAACGTATGTTAAAAAATTAAGTTCTATATAGGTAGCAATTAATATAATTAATGTATTGATAGATCACTATGAAAAACTAGACTCCAGACTCTGTTTGAGTCTACTTTTCTGTCGCTTAATTCTTCAACCTACTTTGAACTTCTTTCGCAAAATAACAGACGCAAAATTACCCTTTAAGACAATTTAAGAGTGTCACTCTAAACTTTCATAACAATTAAATCTTTTTAGTCAAATTTGCATAATTAAGGTTAAACCTATATAAAAATAGAAAATAAACACATCATTTCACTCTCAATTTCTACAAGCAATAAGTTACTCAGCTTAGGACCAGATAATGCTGTGTGGAATGTCCAACAATATACGTTTATTTATTTACTGGTCAATGACAAGTGATTGCTCTATCGTATGTTACCTACACAACTATCATTTAACCGGCCAGATTATCCGTAGCTCGTGCCCAAATCCGCACTAACCGCAAACCCGCTCATATCATGTCAAATGAATTAATGGCAGGCGACAAATTGGGTTTCACCAACTGTACATAATTTCATCGCAAAAAGAGTTTTTTTCCTATTAAAAAACCGCTCCCGTAGTTTGCAGAAAAAGTAATTTTCCGTAAATGGAGTCGCTGTGGATCTGGCCAGTTCAGCTAGTTCAGTTGCTGAAACTTTCAAACAAAAATCAAACAGAACTTTCTGATAAACAATTAACTAGGAGAATTTGGGATCAAGCTAGGCACTTTTTGAATACGAGCTATTCATAGAACTCTGGGTTGTACTCGTGAATGGTCACTGGCTAGGTCCAGCAGGGATGTGCCACTGGCTACACCGGACATCTACTGAAAAAAAGTATATGCAATCACTTCTTGGCAAGTTGGCCACAGTTACATGAATTGACCTTCTTTTGTACATTTCTAAAAAATATTATATGCATGGTATCTTACAAGTTTCCGCCCGTGGGTTGGCTCGCGTGGTACTAACTCCGACAAAAAGTACTATATTTATTATTCGTGGTCATAAACTGTGTGCTTTTCAAGTTTCAGCAAAATCCGTTTAGTAGTTTTAAGCAAGAAACATCCATCTTTACATCCACACATCCATACAAACTTTCGCTTTTATATACCAGTAGGAAGGATAGGATAATAGTGGGATAAGAAAGATAAACCATTACTTGTCATTGTCAATGCTATATGCAAATGTATCCATGTAGTTAACATTGTGGAGGTACATGAGATATTGTCCATCAGCTGAGTGCGAGTCTAAACTCATTATGTATTGATTCTCTCCCTAATGCATGTTGGGGTACTATGCAGCGAATAAGTGGTTAATAGCATCTAGCTTACAAAATAAATATATACGGCCGAATTGAGAAACCTCCTCCTTTTTTTGAAAATCTATCCTAAAAGAGTACATCAGATGAATTGTTTTCATTGAACTATTAAGAAATAAACAAATAAATCTTTAGAAATAAATTAAAACATAACGGCTTAAAACTTAGTTAAAATAAACTTTTACCATTTTTAGAGAATAAAAATATAAAATGGTCTCTTTTCCAAATGAACTAGCTGAGTTACCGTGACCCGATTCGAAACCGTATCTCGGACTATTCGACGAAATGAACCATGCTTGTGTCATTACGCGTTGCGTGATGCCGAAACGATGTTAGCTCGGGTCGTGGTTTTTTATTTTATAGACGGAATGTGTTGGTATCCTTTGGCTGATTTTATTAACTATACGTTTAAAATACTAATTGTATTCTGTTTTAACGAATGGAAATCGTTTTTCGATAATATTTTTTGAATTGAACAAAATCCTACTACCCCAAAGCGTCCTAGTCATTCCTTTAGACTTTTAGGATCCTTTGCAGATATTTAAAGGGGTAGAATATTTTGTTCAAGCCTAAATTTTGTAGAATTGATCATTCCTTATGTGAGAGCTTAGAATGCGTTATTAATTAAAAAAAAAGAAAACTCCATTTATGTCTGTTTAGATTCCAACTAAAACCGTTTACTCTATAAAAACTAAAAAGTTAAAGCTCAAATACTTTATCCAATAGAAAATTAATATCACTTACGAAAAGTAAGGAATAAGAAAAAAATTACATCGACCACAAGAAGTGACCTAATTATAATGATGAAACAAATTTGTATCAAAATATGCGTAACTTTTGACATCCTGAGACCCGAAGCCTCAATTTCACCCCTAATTAAATCAGAAACTTTTCCTTCTTGCCCATTTTTCAAATATTACTTGTCAAACCGGTCTCAGATTGTTTATTAATGTACAAGGCTGAGGCTGTATTTTAGTATTTAGAGCCTGGGGCACACAGACGCTGTGTTGTTTTGTGTAGCGCGTCACATGCTAGTTCGCAGCGCGTTTTACAAGCGACAAGATAGTGTGCATGGTCATAGCTTGCCGCCTACATTTTGTTCGCGTTTGTATCGACACAAACACTTACGGCCGAAATTAATATTCAATCCTAATCCTTAATTTGAAGATTGAGATTGACATTTCAATCTTTTTTCTAGAAAAAGCTTGCCAATAACCAATCCTTGGATTGAGTTTGCAATCCAAAAAACCAGGCTATCTTTGGGAGGTCGGATCACGGATTAAAGATTGGCCTCTGTTCGAAAATGACAGTTTGAGCTTGCCAATAACCAATCTTTCTATTTGACGTTTGCTTTGATAGGTGAAAACAATCGCAGATTGCAATCCGAGAAATTTGTTGGATTTCTTCTTGACAGATTGAGATTGCCAAAGGATCGATTTTGTAATCTTGATAAATTTATTATATTTATTATAAAAGTACCTAATAAATCTGTCGGAATTTTCAAGTGATAGTGATGATAGTGATAATAATAGTGATTTGGAGGTTCTGGCTCAGTTATCGGATTGGGAAAGTGATGATATCGACGCCAACGCCGAAGTTAGAAGTTCACGAAGAATCAGAAGGGTGAACTTTATGCAGACCCTCGAGGATGTAGAATTATTCACCTTCAGATTTCGGTTAGGCTGAAGTATAGCTACCAGCAGCAGATATTATTCTAGAATCTAGAGAATAATACCTACGGAAGAACAAGATGTTACAGAATGGGCAGCTCTCATAAATTATTATTTTAGTTACTTATATACACAGGCTTTTACCTAGCAAGACGATTTAAACAGTGCTAATAATAAAAACTACTATAATAAATGACAAAATAGTTTTTTTTTTAATCAATACCCTTGGTAAGCAATTGTAGTAGGTAATGTGAGATAGGAATGTAACTTAGTACCTACATTCTCTTATAGAAACAATAATACCTACCTACTAGGAATAATAAGTCAAAAGATTAGTCATATCTCAGAACAATCATGTTACCATCAAAATACAGTTTTGTAGGACAATTGAAATGAAATGAAATGTTTGTTGATGTAATATTTAATTAAAACAATTAAATACATAAATCAAAAAGGTTTAAAAACTTAACAAAACACCTTACAAACTCTCCTTCCACTTCTGTAATCCTAATTCTAAGTTATTCAAAGTAAGCTGTGTTTTTTTAATTCGAAATTATTATTTTCTAGATTGTATTATTTATATTAGCGTCCATCAGACATCGTTTTTTAGTAGCAAAATGTTCTGCTTTTGCATTATTTCTGGCTGTTTTCCCTTCATCAGGTTTCAATTTCTTTTTTACTGAAAAACAGAAAATATGAGATTAATAGGGAATGAACATACGTGCATTTTTCTTTAAATTTTCCCATTTTAAACGCATCTGTTGCCTTTAAAATGGATCATGTGCGAGGGCTATTCGTAGCTTTAGCTTCCTACACCAGGGAAAGAAACAGGCAAGCTCAGAATTTCTCTGAGCAGGCAAGAACCTGGTGTGCTTTTGCTAAGTTAGGCCGTAGGCGTCATCTCTACAACTTCCATAAAAACCAGTAGGTAGGTAGGTAGGTAACTTACGATTTCTGAATCCATCATTAGAAGTAATGCTGATGAAATGATCACACAACACACATCTGTTTTATTTACCTAATTTTCGCAACAAATAACTGTACAGTAGTGGTTATATTTGGTATATTCTCTTTGTCAAATACCATTCGTCAACTTGAACGTTCTATTTCAGTTAAAGTATTTTGTGTATAAGTATTGAGATTGTTAAATCTGCAAGTTTTTAGGCAAATAACAATTTGTATGAACTATAAATATTACTATCTACAACTTGTTAATTAATTTTATTTATTATTTGTTTTTATATTACTCAAATTAATATTGTGGTTCCAAATTAATATTGTGGTTCCATTAAACATTTTACATAAAACGGAACGTTAAAGAGGGAAAGGATTGCCGGCAATCTGCCACCAAAAAAAAAGATTGGGATAGCAGATAGGTTATTGGCATGCGGATAGGAGATCGATCGGGAGATACCCAGCAATCCAAGATTGAATTTAATCTCGGATTGAAGATACATTATTAATTTCGGGCGTTAGTGAGCTATAAACAGAAAAGCGCCTCGAGAGTACAAGAAATTTATCTCTTCTTACGAAACTGTAGTCGATTTTTTTAAAAAAAAAATTTACCACTTGTTTAGATAATTGAGACTTACGGCCGAAATTAATATTCAATCCTAATCCTTAATTTGAAGATTGAGATTGACATTTCAATCTTTTTTCTAGAAAAAGCTTGCCAATAACCAATCCTTGGATTGAGTTTGCAATCCAAAAGACCAGGCTATCTTTGGGAGGTCGGATCACGGATTAAAGATAGGCCTCTGTTCGAAAATGACAGTTTGAGCTTGCCAATAACCAATCTTTCTATTTGACGTTTGCTTTGATAGGTGAAAACAATCGCAGATTGCAATCCGAGAAATTTGTTGGATTTCTTCTTGACAGATTGAGATTGCCAAAGGATCGATTTTGTAATCTTGATAAATTTATTATATTTATTATAAAAGTACCTAATAGATCTGTCGGAATTTTCAAGTGATAGTGACGATAGTGATAATAATAGTGATTTGGAGGTTCTGGCTCAGTTATCGGATTGTGAAAGTGATGATATCGACGCCAACGCCGAAGTTAGAAGTTCACGAAGAATCAGAAGGGTGAACTTTATGCAGACCCTCGAGGATGTAGAATTATTCACCTTCAGATTTCGGTTAGGCTGAAGTATAGCTACCAGCAGCAGATATTATTCTAGAATCTAGAGAATAATACCTACGGAAGAACAAAATGTTACAGAATGGGCAGCTCTCATAAATTATTATTTTAGTTACCTACTTATATACACAGACCTAGCTAGACGATTTAAACAGTGCTAATAATAAAAACTACTATAATAAATGACAAAATAGTTTTTTTTTTAATCAATACCCTTGGTAAGCAATTGTAGTAGGTGGTAGGTAATGTGAGATAGGAATGTAACTTAGTACCTACCTACATTATCTTATAGAAACAATAATACCTACCTACTAGGAATAATAAGTCACTATACCTAAAGATTATTCATATCTCAGAACAACCGTGTTACCATCAAAATACAGTTTTGTAGGACAATTGAAATGAAATGAAATGTTTGTTGATGTAATATTTAATTAAAACAATTAAATACATAAATCAAAAAGGTTTAAAAACTTAACAAAACACCTTACAAACTCTCCTTCCACTTCTGTAATCCTAATTCTAAGTTATTCAAAGTAAGCTGTGTTTTTTTAATTCGAAATTATTATTTTCTAGATTGTATTATTTATATTAGCGTCCAGACATTGTTTTTTAGTAGCAAAATGTTCTGCTTTTGCATTATATCTGGCTGTTTTCCCTTTATCAGGTTTCAATTTCTTTTTTACTGAAAAACAGAAAATATGAGATTAATAGGGAATGAACATACGTGCATTTTTCTTTAAATTTTCCCATTTTAAACGCATCTGCTGCCTTTAAAATGGATCATGTGCGAGGGCTATTCGTAGCTTTAGCTTCCTACACCAGGGAAAGAAACAGGCAAGAACCTGGTGTGCTTTTGCTAAGTTAGGCGTCATCTCTACAACTTCCATAAAAACCAGTAGGTAGGTAGGTAGGTAACTTACGATTTCTGAATCCATCATTAGAAGTAATGCTGATGAAATGATCACACAACACACATCTGTTTTATTTACCTAATTTTCGCAACAAATAACAGTAGTTGGTTATATTCTCTTTGTCAAATACCATTCGTCAACTTGAACGTTTCATTTCAGTTAAAGTATTTTTTGTATAAGTATTGAGATTGTTAAATTCCAGTATCTGCAAGTTTTTAGGCAAATAACAATTTGTTTGAACTATAAATATTACTATCTACAACTTGTTAATTTATTTTATTTATTAATTGTTTTTATATTACTCAAATTAATATTGTGGTTCCAAATTAATATTGTGGTTCCATTAAACATTTTACATAAAACGGAACGTTAAAGAGGGAAAGGATCGCCGGCAATCTGCCACCAAAAAAAAGATTGGGATAGCAGATATGTTATTGGCATGCGGATATCGATCGGAAGATACCCAGCAATCCAAGATTGAATTTAATCTTGGATTGAAGATACATTATTAATTTCGGGCGTTAATCGCGTAAAGGAATTATTTTATTGCATGTCTAAGATTGTCCCGAAGATTGAACGTGACGTTGGAATGACGACGTGACGTCGGGACTTCTAAATTAATGGCGTCACGTCACTGATATGATTCACTGTGACGTCATCATTACAATTTATGGCCCTGAATATGTCCTTATTACGAAGGAAATGATACGGTAGATTAGATAGGCTTTAAACAAATAAACAAACAAACAAATATCCTTGGACATTTCACACGGCGTCATCTAGTCCCAAGCTAAGCAATTTAATGCTTGTGTTATGGTAACCAGATGACTGATAAACTACATAGATACATTTTTTTTTGTAAATACATACATATTATACATAGAAAACACCCAGACACAAATATTTGCAGATCATGCAAACATTTGTCCCGCAGCGGGGATCGAATCCGCAACCTCTGCGTCTCAGGCGGGCTTTCGCCCACTGCGCCACAGAGGTCGTCAAATCTTTGTGCCATATTTGTATTTATGTTTTGTTTTGTTTGATTTAATGGCCTATTTAAAACAATTGATGTTTTTTTATTTGTTCTTTAATCAAAGATTTAATGCATACGTTTATCAACGTAATATAGTAAAAGAGTCAGGTAGTCTGTTATATTCTCGTAAGTTAAATATACATGTGCAAAAAAATAGAAATGAAGTTTGATAAAAATACAGGCAATAGGTACTTTGGACACAATTAAATTGTTACTATGTCGGTTTTTATTCTAACTGAAGTTCATCAATTTACCAAATTAATTTAACGTCAACAACAGTAATCGCCTAAGTCAAAGGTTACAAAATTGTAACCGAATTGCGGCAGTTATTGAATAGCTATTGCCTAATCACTACCATTTAATAATATCTAAACTTAATAAAAGCTTTTTAATCGTTCTAAAGGAAATTAAATCAGAAACTACAAGAGGTCAAGTTCATTATTTGTTGTTCGAATAATTAAACAAGTAATTACATATATGAGTTTAAATTTAATGATTTTAATTTTAAGACTTGGGTTTTATGTACTTGGCAAGCGAAAGCGACTGACGACATCGAATATCACTAACGGTTGGTCTCAATATCCTAAAAATCTGTGGTTTTACTAATTGTGATTAGATATTTGTTATTATTATAGAAGAAATGTAATATCTTACCACAATAAGCAAAACAACAGATACAACAGATTATTAAAATAGGCCGTAAGTCACTTGACGCTATAGATTATAAGGTCAACAACAATTCTCTTAGTTATATTATTCACAATTATTCTTGGCAAAGGCAAAAGTGAAATCTGTACCCATCACAATATAATCTATGTAAAATTTATTCGACAAAAAAGAAACAATGAATATTAGGGAACTTTAACAGCCATCTTAAGTTATTTTTTTGCATAGAACATAAGCGATGAAAAGCATATCAGCATCCTGAACAACCACTTACACACTTATAAAAACTCAAAGAAAATTAAGGCGCGGGCAGATCTGCGATTCGAGGGTCGTTACGTACAAACGGGCGATTCATCCCAAGAGTACGCAATAAAATCAGGAGGGAATCCCGTTAGTCTT
Source organism: Xanthorhoe designata (assembly GCA_963582015.1). Classification (NCBI taxonomy): domain Eukaryota; kingdom Metazoa; phylum Arthropoda; class Insecta; order Lepidoptera; family Geometridae; genus Xanthorhoe; species Xanthorhoe designata. The sequence goes on along the minus strand of OY757044.1, from coordinate 8,875,500 downwards.
ATTAAAGAAACCCTCCAGGTCATTACACTGTTTCGGCGGAAAATTAAACAGCTCCAAGATTTTGTATTAAAGGATAACAAGGAAAAAACTGTATCAAAAACACCGACACTCTCAGATGTGTATACCATCTGGATTTCATGAAGATATAAAGATATTATCGGGACACCGTGTCATCAGTGGAAACCAGTCATCGTGGTTACGAGTTACTCGTGACCACGGTGACTGTAACGTCATCAAAACGTCGAGGAAAATAGAATGACTTCAATACGCGATTAAGTCTCGACAATATCTATAAATAGGTTTTCAATTTTCATGAAGTTGTTTAGGCGACATACAAAAATCAAAACACAACCACAATTAAATATAATCACCGTTGAATCAATGCGTGATCCGAGGTCTGGCGCCTTTAAGGCTAAAAGGATCAGCATTGCCATTCAGCGCAGCAATGCTGCCAGTGTTTTGGGCACGCTTCCGTCTGGCAGTGGCTTGGATCAGTTGATCTTTAGATCGTTTGTAACGATCCTTAGGTGGCTCAACTGGTTTTAATTGTATTTTGTACAGTTATGTAAATAGGTAGTAGTTTAGTTTCTGTAAATAACCTGATATTACCTCAATATATTACCCAAATAAGGAGGATGTTTTCAATCATTGCCAGTTTCAAGGGAAGAGATATTTGTAGAACATGAAGCATCTTGCTTAGAATAGAGGCTATAAACGGATTAGTGAGTCAAAGCTATAACAAACGCTCATTTACTACAGTAAAACTGATTTGAGCGCTACGAGAGCTACGCCGTAGAGCCTCTACGAAAACCTCGTAGATGTCCTCAATTCAGTGAACCATGATTAAGCCTATTTTTTATTGCCACATGCTACAAGTACCTCTGACCTCCCTTTTCTTAGTTTATGGGAACAGCTGCACACTGGTTGATAAAAGCGGTTTCTTGGCTTTCTTTTTGATTAAATTCCTTGTTCGGCTGAGAAACTCGGTTGACGACCAACTAATGATGTTCGGGAGTCCATTTGATTTGAAGTTGTTTTGTCTAGAATGTGTTGTTTTAAGTTTATATTTGTTTCTACATTTAAATGTTTACATATAAGTTTAGACTAAGTATCTTCTGTAAAAAAGAACTTTTGAATGTAAACTATCAAATTTTTTTAAATATGTTCTAAAACTGCATTTTAAATTTAAAATCAATACAAATATATACAAAACGAGATGCTATTTTCCCTGTGTAAAAATCTTACACACTACGTTTTTTGAACGAGCAGTCACTGCGCGGTTTTGTGTAGCGCGTTAACAGTTTGCAGCGCGTTTAACAAACACGATGTTTATGTGCACGGTCACAGCTTACCGCTTTAATTTCGTTCGCCTCTCGTTTGTATCGATACAAACGCAAAAAATAACTAAGCTATATTAGCATACAATATTATTAACTAAAAGAGCAATACAAGTTCTAATAGCTCAAAGGTATTCCAATCAAATTGATTGAGCGCTTACCAATTACACATGCCAACTGTTCTGACATTTCCTCCTTATTACGTCTATTGTTAGTGTTAACCGACTATTCGGGAATCAATCATGGCTTAATTAATCAAGAGGCCCGGACATTGAGCTTAAACTGATAATTTATTAAACGCACGCCTTCACTACTCCGATTTATAGACACGTGAATAGAGGCACTGTTAGTGGATGTGGCCTATATTAACTACGAAATCATCCACAGTAATTCTCTTAGATCTTTAATAGAAATGAAATATGATCACGAATGTATTCTTAAGGCGCGGTAGACGTATTCTTTTCGGCTTTAAGGCATTTTAGATCTCGGAAGTATTCAGAGGTTATTATAAAACTTAAGAGCTCAGCTCTTGTCGGTGTAATGATGCAATTTCCTCCATATGCTTCTTTCCAATGCGATCTCTTTTACTTCTTGATATGACATGACAGCGACCTTCTCTTTTATCTGACTTATGTAATTAATTCTCGGTCTTCCCCTTCCTCGCCTTCCTTCTACTTTTCCTTCTATGATGTTCCTTATAAAGCTGTCATGTCGTATAAGATGACCAATCATTTTTCCTCTTCTGTTTTTGATGGTATTCATTAATAATATTTTCTCTTCAACCCTGTTCAATACTTCCTCGTTGGTAACATTTTCTGTCCAGCTGATTTCTCCATCCTCCTCCAGCACCACATTCAGAGGTACCTATATCTAAATATTATTTGATACATTTCCACACTATGCAGAAATTAGCATTCCATACGTTAGCAAACCCATTGATGCTACAAGTAAGCTGGTTTCCTCGCGATGTTTCCTTCACCGTTTAGAGCTCGTATTAATGCGCAAATAATTATTTTTAAACGAAGAATCACTTGAAGCGCATACTGCTTCTCTATCACGTCGAATCAAAATGAACCTTATACCATTTGGCGAGCAACTATTTAGATTTGAAACTAAGTAAGTAAGGTAAATATTATTTTAAGTTTTAAGATACTCATCAAAATTTATATTTACGTAGCATAGATCAGAACCAAAACCTGACGTCAGACGTCAGGTTCTGAAATGCAAAGCGCCTTGAGGTTTGCCACTCTTGCTGCTAATTAGCGCCAGCAAAGGGACTTCAAACGAAGCTTGACATTATCAATTCGTTTGGTCTGAAGTTATTTGAAATCCAATTAATTTTGGAAAAACTTTGTGATGAATTGTAAACTAAATTTCTACTTGCAGAAACTAAAATGTAGTTCCTACAAAATTTGCAGCAACCAATACTTACCTGAATGTTGAGGTAAAGTTTCGATAGAGTCGGCCTAAATTACATGATACTGTCTGATATAAGCTAATGATCATTTGCGAAACATCATGACATCGAAAGTGATATTTAAAAAAGTATCTATCATACTTAGCTGAAGTTGGTCTCGTCATGGATAGTTATAGCCAACTGTTCTTGACGAAACGGCAGTGCATACTAGGCGACAGGCAACAGCGACAGCTCGGTGACTACTCGGCTGACAATTTTCATATTATATTTTGTTCAAACCGCTCCGCAAACTTAGATGAATGAATGAATGAATTAACACCTTTATTGTACACAGAAAAAAACATACAAATACACTTAAAAATAAATATTGTACAATACAATATTGACAATATTGTACAGACGACAGCGACTAGACGCGGCGACGTAGGTTAGCTGTAGATTGATTGGCACATTTTTTTTATTTATTACATATAAAATTACAAATAATTAGCATCAAAAAACCACTAATACATTGCCTTTTTGCATTTATAAACAAGCAGAGTACTTAATTGAGTGCCAATGCCGCACAGAACTAAAAAAATATCGAAAATGTATCTGAATATCTTTCATTGAAATAGTATGCGCAAAGAGTCGAGCAAATAGACCTATAGTCCGTGAAAAACAAATAAAATCGGAAACCTCTGTCCAAAGTACGGCCCGTTTCCTACTGGGCTACAAAAGTTTTCTCAAGCGATATTTTTCCAAAACTTTCCACCGTTATAAAATGAACATAATAAGATTAAATTCAAATTATCATTAAAAACATTATTTATCCAGTTGGACCTCTAGAATTACATTGAAATCATCTAAATAACCATCATCATCATCATCTAAACTTTAAATTAGAAAAATTACTAAGGTCTATGACATGTAGACAGGCTTCAGCTGTTATCCAATATGGTCATTGTGGGTGGGACCTAGGCAAAAGGTTGGCCGTATGATGCACTACTGTTTTGTTCAGCTCCATGTAACATTTCCCTTATTTGTCATCATTTGACGGTCACTGTTTCTTAGAAAAGCGATCATTCACGCCCCGCCCGCCTGATTCTTCGACCATTTGACACGCATTTTATTACGATTCAATAAAAAATGTGAGATGGAGCTTGTATGGCGGGTATCAACATAGAATAAGGGTTCAGTTGAGGAAAAACAGATTGATTTATAAAAATGGCTGAACTTTGGTAGATAACAGTGAGCTAGTGAAAATAAGTTTTGAGAATAATTACTTTAAATGCAATCGGAAAGCTGATAAGAAATTATTTGTGTAAGATGGAACTTTGATTAGTTTTGGCCAATACTGAACCTATTTCAATTATGCTTTACGAATCTAAAACATAATTTATTAACACCTGTCGTAGGCTACCTTTACTATCATGCCGTGGCCGAAAGTTAGCCTGAGTTACAATTAAAATCTTAGAAATATCTAAAGTTATAAGAAATCAGCGAAATGCCCCAGATGTTTTTTTCTGCGTGTAACATTAAACCTATTTTGAACCATTCTGTGTATGGAAGAAAACCGCTATGAATTCCGTTGCGTAGTTTCAAAGATGTAAGCATACAGACTGCAGAAAGTGACTTTGTTTTATACGATGTAAAGATGAATAAGACTTCTCATAATCATTCTACCGTTTGCTTACGAGTTTAATAGAAAACAATTAGATACTAATCATTAAAGCTTTAATTCGATTAGCATTTCATTCAGCTTACAAACTGTCTCATTCATCCATTCCTCCGATTTCATTAATAAATAAAACGAATCTCCAAATCAAATCAAGAGATTGCCGCTTAGAGATTTCATAACAAACAGGAACAATCTCATTTTTTCTCAAGAGCGGTTTACGAGTGTTTTAGTCGGTCGTTCGCAGTAACGGCACTCGATTCAGAGGGTCTGCGCGAAGCTTCGTTAAAGTCTCCTATTTCTGAGGTGCGCTTCAATGGGACTGAAAATACTTGGTGATTTTTAGGTCCAAATGAAATTAATATTTTATGTGTGTAATTAAAAATTAAAAACATTAATAATCTTTTGGTTATCAATCTATCAGAAACTTATTAACTATTGTTTTTTTAATTACTTAGTTTTTATATAACCTAAATAGTTTTAACAGAAATAGGTAAGGGCATTTTATATCAATGTATCCACGGAAGTCTGTGGTTACAAAATAATTATAATTTCTAATACATCATTTACAAAGATCTTGGCTCAACTGATTCTGATTGTATTTTGTATGTTAATAATATACCTAGTTGATAAATGTTTATATTGTAATGTTTTAGTGTCTGTAAATAAATTTTATTTATTTCTCAAGTCGACACATAATGTAAAGTCCTGACCTAAAAGCTATTTCTCTCTTCTATTTCTAGAATACCTCGTAGTAAAAAACTGTGCTCCGCGATGGCAAAGTAAGCTCCGTATTGGGTATATCAGTCACTGGAGAATGATTGTGCCCGACCGAGATTTCATTATGGTCCATTACGCCATTCAATAAAACACACTGTTATTGAAGCATTTCTTTAACCTTTTACCTAATTTACAAGCGCCCTTGTATGTTTAAACGGTTTTTTGTACATTATAAACCTTGCTTTTGAATCATAATGTCTACTCGTGCTTAGCGTGGCGCAGCTACTACTAGTTACTTATCGGGATAAAAAGTAGCCTATGTGTTATTCCAAGTCTTAAATTATGTATTTCGTAAGCTATTTTTCTTTTGGCGTAAAAGAGTAACAATCATCCATACATCCATAAAAACTTTCGTGTTTATTTTAATGATGAGATTTTGTGCATTTATTGTTATTTAGTAAAACCAGTTTCATTTTACTAATATTTTAAACCCATAACAGCTTTTAAAGTCGTTAAGCCACGGAGGACTTTAGGCGGCCTAAAAACTCCGTCACCAGAGTTGGCTCATACGAACGAAGGAACAGCTTTAAAATATGTATAACAGATTTACTCAAATTACTCGTTAAATAATATAAAATCGCCAGCTAAAATCATAATTTCATCAATATTTCCGTCGACATGTTTTGAACCCACGAGGCCACAACTGAATGGTATTCAACTATGACTGCTCAATATTACAGCGAGCAATCATGCAAGATAAATGACGCAAAATGTGTGTCACAGCCCATGATGGACAGTTGGTTTAGTTGAACCTACTGTTATTTATATATAAGGCCCTGCGGTGCCCCGCGGTGAATAGTTCCTGTTCCCGTGGGAATACTGGGATCAAAAGTAGCATATTTTTGAATCCAGGGTATAAGCAATCTTGGTTCCTGGTTTTATATATTCTTTAAATAAAATTGTATAATCTGGAAATAAAAGGATTTTTTATTTTATTTATAAGCAATCTTGGTACTAAATTTAATTCAAATCCGTCCAGCTGTTTGAGCGTGAAAGAGATATACACACTTAAACTTTCACCTTTATAATATTAGTGCGTTAATAAGATTTTGTCTTCAGACTGATATTCAATAGTGAAATGTAAACGTACTAGCCACTCGCTTTGATCTTTAATTATTTAAGTTTCATTAGGTATTTAGGAGAATAGGAGGCATATAATGTTGCCCTAGCAAATTCAGGGCAAAAAAATGGGTTTTCGCTAATATAATTTGACTCAGCTATTCGTTTACTGACTGTGCTATTTGCGCAGTTCCATAAATCTGTAGGCGAGTTTTAGTGGCGGTTAACAAATGCGTCTGGACCATTGTCGTGTCTAGTGTGGAACCAGCTTTACATTCCCGCTGTTGTCCATTGAATTAATTTTCACGTGGTCAACGGTAGTTACAAATTTAGGTAGATGGAATTATCTTGTAAAAGTATGGTAATAAAACCAATATTCTATACATCTCGCGATCGCGTCTCACAACCGAGGAGTTCGAACCGAGGATCGCGAGGAGTGACCACACTCATACCCAGATGAAGATTCTCCGGAAGAATCGAAACATTGTCTGTATCTAAATCGACGATAATTTTACGTGAGTAATTTCCCGTGTGCTATTATAATGTCTAATACAACTCACGATAGTTTTTAAAGTGAAATTCTATACATTTCACCCAAAACGCTCCGTTGGTTACAGCCTTGTACATAACCTTACAGATTTTATTTATCACAGCCTGTATGAGCAAAGCCGGACGGCGTGGAAAGATTTCAACAATAAGAGCTCAACTTTATAAATGGTGTGACAACAAAAGGGTCAGTTGTCAGATAAAGTCGCGGCTGGCTGCCTAGAGTCGGATATGAAAGGCTATGAAACTGACCCGCGATTTGTGGTTCTGTATTTTACTGGTTTTTATCATCGAGGCCGGTTCTTTGAATTTGACTTATTTGTTTCTATCATAGTTTGGTTCTCTGAATTTTATTTATTTGTCTCTTGTTATTATAGGTTATTTCACAATTGCTGAAGGAAAAGACATCGATGCAACTAGAAAAATCATTTGTATGATGAAAGTTGATGTTTGTTCTAGGTCTACTTGTTGCTATATTATTTGTATGTATTTACAAAATATGTAGGTACTGTAAAGTGTTTTTTGTGTGGTTTCCATAGAACAAGCTTTGCTAATTTTGGGACTCGTTGACTCTGTGTAAAATGTCCAACAATATTTATTAATTCGATTAAAATTGTTATCTCTAGTGAGATGACTGTACATAGCCTTATGGTAAGGAATTTTATTTACTTAATGTACATTATTACATCTTAAGGAAAGCAATACACGCAAATTTTAACTTAATAACAAGCAGTTATTTTTTATTAGATACCAAAATTGCGTGCATCACCAAATTAAAAGGAAACATATGCCCAAGACATTTTTCAACAGAATGACGCTAATACAAATTGTGTTTAAACACCCTAAAAGCGTTTATAACTACAGATGTTACATCAAAGACCATTTACAGAAGCTCTGTAATTAAACCTCCATCGATCTAAATGGCGGGCTTAGTGATCTTAGCATTTGATTTGTAGCTGCTTAGACAAGACGGATGTGGGTTGACAAGAGTTCTAACACATGGGTGATTCAGATAAAAGAACTGAATAATAGCGACAATTAAATAACAATTGGATGCTTTAACAGCTTTTGCGCGCGGACACGGCGTGAACCGCGAACGCGAGCGAGAATAGTTTTCGCAGTAGAGTAACTAAAAAGGGATTAAAATGTTTGACTTTGAAATATAATTTGACTACAAAACTGATTTCATAACCTAAAACACATTTACAAGTTCCTATTAAAATCATAAGTGATCCAATTTACCATAGTAACAGATTTTAAATGAAGTAGATAAAACTTCACCTATAAAATAAACATATTTTTAATTTCTTTGAAACTTGATAAAAACAAACAAAGCCTTTTTTTCTTTGAATATGTTGGAGATTTTCCATTTCCCATTTATTATTTCTCTAATCAAGAAAATACAGATATGTAATCAGGATACCGTTTGCATCTCAAAAGCAGAAAATTGTTTTTCTGTTTAGAAAAACAGAAAATCTGCGAACGCGTGTCGCAGATTTTCGTGTCGACATGTTGTATACAAATTGTGTGCTTTTGTACAGCGGATGTACACAGATCTAGAAAATCTGGAATGGTAAGAAATGATTTATAATCGACCGGGCCGTGGACAGAGCGCGGACGGGGCCCTACGGCCTCAAATTTGAAACGTTACATACCTATATTTTGTTTGTAGCTGTTTATATTACACAATACACAGTGCTTGATCGTTGTCCGGGACACGGTTGTTATAACAACGAAAGGAATGTCATCCCGGCCACGGCCCGGCCCGGACACGGACCGGTTTAATATAAATCATTTCTTATCGTACCATGAAATGTTCAAAACGACGCGAATCAGACTGACTCAGCCAATTAGTTGATAAACGGAACGAACATTTTTGAAAGCTATATTCTTGTGTACATCGACTTATAATATAAAACGCTCTGACTGTAATTTAAAATGCTCTCTGACAACAAAACATCCTGATTTCAAAATGATTTTTAAAGCTAAATAGCGTTTCCAATAGTTAGTCCTCTAGTTATTGTCTTTGAATCAATTTGACGGAAAAACAACCAAGGAAACATATGAAGACTAAACAAACTTCACCACTTTTCATTCGAAATAGCGTCTGACTGTTACTCGCTACGGTTTGAAAGCAGCTTAAGGGTACCTCGTTAACTACGAGTACATAGGTAGTGATGAGACTTTGTTGTTTTGTGAATAATCATGCGCTGGAAATATTGCAGTTGCGATTATGTTGTATGATTGCTTATTTTAAAAAGACAAAAGAATAGTAGACGAAAGCTTACCTTTTTCTTTAGTTGTGAATTTCTAGGGAATTTAAATTGTTTTGCTGCGACTCTTTTATAGAATAACTTGAACTGTAAATTGAGTTATTATTCAGATAAGGTTTTAGTATTTCAAAATAAGAAATATTCAATTATAGCAATGTTGAGGACACCATCAAACTCTGTGGTTTTATATAAGCCTAGGATGTTTGCAGTAGAAAACACTAATTTATATCAATTTTATGTTGTTATATTGGGACAGTACGGGAAAATCTGTAACTATAGAAGATGCACACTGTCTTAGGGACCATTTGTTCTTTCTTAGTAAAATTGTTATTTTTTTTTATCCAGAACGTAGAAACGAGTCGATTTGGTAAAGAAAATTAAGATGGATCGACTCAGTTTTAGGTAAGGAATATTTCACTATGATATGAAAACAATTTGAGCAGCTGATGTTAATTAAATTTATTTAATAAAAATGTTTAAATTATATTTTAAAATGAAAATAGTTTCAAATTCTCTACTGTACTAGTTGGAAAAACTACGCTGCATAATCATATTTATAACATTTTAAATTGTATGGATGTGTTTTATCTCTCATCCAGCATCTTTAGTTTCTTGTTCTCATCTCGGCTTTTGTGAGAATACGGCAACGCCAATCGTCATACGTCTCCAAAAACGTGTGCGGCAACTGACATAGACAAATAAGGAACAGGACCCTCACGCCTTTACATTCTAGATGATTGATACAAACAGATAAAAGCCTATTCACAAGCTTTTATTTAACTTTACATTTGTATGTATAGTTCCACCTTGCAAGAAAAGTGTGAACCGCTTACTCTTCTCAGATGGAACTTAAATCTGGTACTTTTTTGGTGACGATGCAATATATGCGAAAGAAGGTTTATCTGATGAATCAAGAGCTGTTGAAATGAGTTCACCAGGAAATAGTTTGATTTAATTGAAACTTGCCATTCCAGACAGTTTCGATTATAAAAATATTGTGATAGAGAGTTGATCTGATAATTAATTGGGAGCTATTTGACATTATAAATAGAATATTATATACATATATTCTTGACATTCCACAAAGCGCCATCTAGTCCCAGGCAAAGCAATTACACGGTTGTGATATGGCAGATAACTGATGTATAATATCCAGTTAATTCAAATAAAATAACTGTGTTAAGGCTCATTTAATTTGTGTAATGGTTAGGTACATAATTCCTTTTTTTATACGTTTTCAACAAATTCTAATTTGCTTTAGCTTTCTCATTTCATTTGCATTAAAACTTCATAACTTATAATCAGAAAAGTGTCTAAATTTGATACTAACTGTACAAAGTTTTTCATCTTAAGCCTGAGCAGTCTTACGAGGTCTCCAAAGTGCCTTTCAGTGTATTTCAGTCGCAACATAAGCTAGACTCGCTATTTTAGGAATTATTGATCACAAAATGTGTAATGTGTGTGTATCTTGGTTCAAGTGTCATTTGTTTACTTCTTTTAATATAGATCAATCAATCTGATTGATTAAGCTACATTAGTATTGCATTGTTGTTGTATATAAATAAATAAATATCCTTGGACATTCCACACAGCGTCATCTAGTCCCAAGCTAAGCAATTTAATGCTTGTGTTATGGTAACTAGATGACTGATATACTACTTATATACATTTTTTTTGTAAATACATACATTTATATATATAAAACACCCAGACTCGAGACAAATATTTTCAGATCATACAAACATTTCCCCTGCAGCAGGAATCGAACCCGCAACCTCTGCGTCTCAGGCGAGCCTTCGCCATCTGTGCCACAGAGGTCGTCTATAATAAGAGGTAATATTTTCAAATACAACTAACAATTCTTTGCCGTATTGTTTTGCTGTATTAATACTAACTTATTTGGAAAAATTTTTGCTTCGTTTCGGAAAATTTGTTAACACTGTCTATAAATGGTAAAAGTAAATATCGTGAATAATCCGCAAAAAGTCAGCCCCCCACATAATGATGACGATGTGTTTCCTGTGGCAGATTAAGCCGAGATCACGGTTGCGATGCTGGGCATACTTTATTATTATTATTATTTTGAGCCGTGATGATCCCACTGCTGGGCAAAGGCCTCCCCCCACTCTTTCCACACCTCACGATCCTCGGCAACTACCCTCCAGTCCGGCAAAAACTGGTCGATTTCTTGGGCATACTTAATACATCATAAATGAATTTAAGATGTTTGCCTTCTGACGCTGTAAAATAATCTATTAAAGATGGTGGCTTCTGACTACCATAAAATAATTATTTTGTTCTTTTCAGGTACAGCATCCATAAACCGAAGTAAACGTCAAAATCTATAAAAACAGAAAGTAGGCTCATAAAGTGGAGTACTTGGGTCACCTATATTTTAGGCCCTTTTACTGAAAACCATAAAAATACGATGTTTATCTTTATGAATACTAGTTTAAAAGTCGCAAAATATCAAGTCTTTTCCTTTAATACTTCAAAAAGGTTTCTATTTCGCGACAATGGGCTTCTAGCAGTGAAAAATCCTTCATTCACTCTTAGATTGAATGACTGTAAGTGTACTTGGAATAAATTGGATTGGAATCGGAAATACTATGGCGAACTATCGCCGACTATTTGTGTTTGTAGTTTAACTCTATTTATTCAGTGTGTGAGTAAAATTGAAATCGGATTCCGGCAATACGAGAATAGTTAACTTTTTTCTTTTTTTTTTAAAGTCAGAAAAAATTATCGAAAGTACATTAACTGCAGTTAAATAATGTAAATTATAGCTTTTAAATAAATTTATATATCACTATCTGCTCCCCGCGGTGTTACCCGCGGTTGTTCACCGCCCGTTCCCGTGGAATACTGGGATTAAATGTAGCCTATTCTTTGTTCCAGGACATAAGCAATTCTGGTACCAAATTTCATTTAAATCTTGAGCGTGAAAGAGTAACAAACACACTTATATACAAACTTTCATCTTTATAATATTAGTAAGATAAGATAAGATTAGTGTGGTTGTAGAAAATGCATAAAATGTAGAGGATTATAAATCAGATAGGTACATTTTAACTGAGTAAAATGTCTAACAATTCAATTAACATTGCATAGAACAATGACCGTACTGTATTTAGTAGTTTGATTTAAATAAGGCAATTATTGATAAATCTGCTATTATTTTAAATGTTGCCTAAATTTTTTCTATAAAGTAATTAGACAAACAACATTATTAAAAGGCCTACGATTACTTTCGTAGCACTCTTGCTACGAAATCGTAGCTCCATTCGTTCACGTCTGATTAATGTATTCCCACTCAATTTAGCTTCGGGACAAAGTGACAGTCATATATTATTCATTTCGGTGTAGGAAGTAAGGAACCCTCTTTGGATATCAATATTTTCTCTCCCTTAAAACGTGATGGTTGACTGGTTTTTTTATTTATTTAGGCGAATCCCTTAAGCCTCGTCTGCCCTCTAAACTGACACCTAGAATTCGTAATAGTTGGGTCCAGGATAAAATGTTTGCGGGTTTGCATTTAGACCGCGAATAAGATTTGGAGAAAATGTTCTTGTCATTTTAAGATGTAATATGAAAACTTCCGTCACGCCATTATTATTTTTAAAGGGGTTTTTATGATTTACATTTATATAAAACTAGAGTTCTATTAATTATTTTGTTGGTATTACTATGTTTCTAAGTATGTAGTTTATTTTAAGTAAATAAAAGTGTCAATTCTGAGTGTCGCAAAAGCTAAACTAAGCGAACTAAAATTGTTGCCGTCCTTTTTATTTCCATCGCTATGAAAGGGACGGCAACAATTTTAGTTAGCTTAGTTTAGCTTTTGCGACACTCAGAATTGCCACTAAGTCTAATAGTAATAGGTAACTACATTACATTTGTAAAAAGGTTAAGATTTATTTCAGGAAATGATAAGTTCTTGCTAAAATCTCCACTGGGTTTGTACTGTGGTCTAGTTTTTTATAAAACAGATAGATGACAAAGCAAAAGTACTAGTTTTTCGGCCGTTTCTTGTGGCTACTGGCAAGCTGCCAGGTTTGCTAACTGATTTCAGAGAGATTCGTGGAGTTCAAATCTATAATGGGTTATGGATGGTTAAGCCATGGCAATTATCATTACATCCTGAAGAAGTGCTGCTAAAATACAACAACCAGTTTTTTTAGACTGGATAATATATGGTTTAGAGTAACCAATGTAAAAATATAACTACTTACAGTAATCAAACACAGATAATTTTTTTTCTTATTCTTGCACTCGACTTGTTAAATTGATAATTTTAATACTACTACACTTGATAATTCTTACGTTATTGTAATCACAAATAATGATTATTATTTGTGATTACATAATGATTATATTATTTATTTATTTATTTATTTATGATTATTATCTAAATGATTTTATAAATCCAAAAAGCAGGTCAAAATATGAAAAAGTTCTAAAACTCTTTCATGCAAAATCTCATGATCTTAATCAGAAACACATCCAAATTAAGTAAACTTGACAAGCACCTAAGCATCACCTCAGATTCATTCTCAAATTAGGTACACAAAGATTTCGAAATAACAACAGACTATATAAGAGCTCTCAAGCTCAGCGTAAAGAGGCTTAAATTAAAAGTTTAGCAAATAGCTTTCAACTTTCACCATATTTTGCGTGAGCTAGGTTTTCGCAACTTTGGGACTTTATACAGATTATAAGCAATGAACCGATAAAGTAAAGGCTAGTAGATCGAAGTTATACTTACATAATTATGTAAAGAAGAAAAGAAAATACATTTATTTATTCCCAAGAACACGAAACACATATTATTATACTTATTACTTACTAATATTTTTTAATCCAGGCTATAAGCAATTCTGGTACAAAATTTCATTCAAATCCGTCCAGCCGTTTGAGCGTGAAAGAGAATCAAACACACTTACATACTTTTACTTTACACTTTATGTACCTACCTAAGTGTGAAAGTGTGTAAGTAACTTACACACACACAAACTTTCACCTTTATAATATTTTAGTGTGATTACATGAATCTGCTAAAAATAGGCTAGCTCTAAACTCAGTCATAGTTATCATAAAATTTTACCACCTACATGGCTTTTTACTTTATAGCTTTATGGAATGCCGTTAGCGTTTACTAAACGAGCAGTATTAGACAAGTTCCTGATATAAAAATAAGCGAAATTTTAGAATGGTGTTGATTCGAATCTTATGAAAGAAATCTATTGTGATGAGAATATTTTTGATTTATTTAAATATCTGAGTAAATATATATATTATACTGCTCTTGAAAATCTTTTGGTGAACAACTAATAGATTTTTACTTATGAAGTACTTATTTATTTATAAAATATTGCCTTTATATTTCCAGAAATTCTATAATAAAAAATCTAGAATGAGTTAATGTGTGCTATGTGTTCAACAAACTCTTGATGGTCAAGATAGCGATAATTTAATATCACGGTTGTCAATGAGTTTTAAACGCTAGTAACAGCTTAGCGATAAACGATTTCGCTAGTCGTTTACCACTTATCAAATTGCTCTATCCAATTTGCACTAACGTCACATACGGTCGAAATAACATTAAAAAGCAAAACTTATACGAAACTAGGTTTTACACATTGTTTAAACTAGTTTAAACCTGTTTTTGCAGGTCCAATGAGTTTATCTTCAAGCAGTCTTTACGTTGATGAAGCGACTGTGTGTTTACCTGTTGCTATAGAGCCGAGTGTGAATCTTAATAAGGTTTACTGTGGAATGAGCTTTATCTTGCACTAGCTTTGATAAGAAGTCGTTCTTGATAGTCGAAGTTAAGTGACTTCCTGTGCGGTCATAAAATGGATAGGTGACCGCTAGTAAACTAGTTAAACATTTTTTTTTGTATGTCTCCTATGGAATATGCACATTGCATATCATGTTTTTTCGCGTTATTAACCTTTTCTTTAAATTTATTTCCCGACGTCCCAACTATGTTCCAACAACCGTAGTCATGAACTGATTTATAAATAGAAATTTACAGGATTTTATCGCGTAATTTACCTTTTATTATTTCCCGACGTTTCGGCTGTGTTACAACAACCGTGGTCGCGGGCGAACTGGAGTTCGCCCGCGACCACGGTTGTTGTAACACAGCCGAAACGTCGGGAAATAATAAAAGGTAAATTACGCGATAAAATCCTGTAAATTTCTATTTAAAAGTATGAATTGTGATCGCGAAAGTTTAAGAAAGACTACTGATTTATAAAGTCATAAAATGTAATTGGATTTAATAATAATGAACTATAAATATTCAGAAAAAGGTCATCAAAAACTGTTCCACTTCAGGAATAAACTTTATTCGCGCTGAAAACGCTCCCCGCAAATTCTAAATTGGAACAAGAACATTAAAAGATTATTCATCGTCCATCTACTCGAAAAAGATCCCATCTCAATAATTAAATCAACGATTCATACTACCCGATACTAGCGCTAACGGGATGTTAGCACTACTTTTTGACGTTCAAAGTTCGACATTTTTAGAAACATTCATTTTAATCTTTGGATTAACCCATGACGCACGTGGGCTAGTCTCTCAGGAAACACCTTCTCATGGCCAACGTGTATCCTACAGCATAAATGTGCGTCATTGGCATTATTCGTGTTACGGAATTTAATTTGTAGAATTGTTTTTTTTTGTTTACAGCAATTATAGAGAGAGAACGTTAGATCGTCATATTTATTCCTTAGATAAATAGTTATTTGATGACATGAGTAGGATGTAAGTTAACTGTATGCTTATATTGTTCCATATGCATAAGTACCAGGTTTTTAGTTGATCATTAGAGCCATTAAAAATCATTGCTAACAATCAATACATATTCTACTGAGCGTTATCTAGAAGGAAATAAATATTTACGATTATTGAAACCGAGGCAACCCGTGCTCCCCAAACTCTCATGAAAAATGCAACACGGCAATTTGCGGAGGGCGCCTCTCCGTGGATAATTCCTGGCTTTTTACGTCTTCTCAACGCGGCAGCATTACACTAATGTCCCAGAGTTATTCCGATAATACTGAGGTATTTTCACGGAATACGGAAATGGAGGAATAAGCGAAATTTTCAACATAGTTCCTTTTCTATCGAGGTGTAAAGTGACTTGAATAAAGAATTTAATGATCAAACAGTTTCAGCAATTATTAAGTTATTGGCAGTCTTAGACCACATTATAAACTTAAGCGTCTTACATTAATCGAATATTATCGGAACTTGATAGCGGTTTAAAAACATTACATTTACCTCGACGGAACAGAAAAATTTTATAATTAGTTGCAAATCAAGCCAAACGAGAATAAGCTTGTAATATTTAACAAGCAAGTCGGTTTGTTTTAATAAAACAAGGATATGAAAGTTAATTAAACCTTCCTCAAGTTATTTTTTCCATTCCTCTGGTTGTTGGCTAATTAATTTCATTCAGGATTTGCTACAATAAAAACAAAAGGGTCTAGTAGTTAGGCGACTATTTTGAAAAATATTTACAACTACGAGTAAGTATGATTAGTTTACGAAGAATACTAAGACTATTATTTTTTTAACCTTTCTCGTCCCACAGTTAGGCAATCAATCTCAAACTCTTCCAGCTGTCTTTATTAACAAGTCCAAAATACTTTAAAAATATCTGTTCACTAAGTTATAAAGTTTTCTTTGAAATTTTGACAAGACTTACGCCGCAGGTATAACGAAGCGCTTTAGCACTTACGTCATAAAAGTGTATTAATGAATGACAGTTTTGTTGCATTGTATTTCGGTTACAGATAGTATTGCACAGATCCGAAGTTAGAAATAGTCCAACTACATTAATTAAGTGAGTATCAGCTGAGCTCGCGGGTAAACTTGGGATTCGCGCGGCAGCAACAATAATTAGTTGCAAACTACTTGCGAGATATCTCGTTACTGTGCGGTGCATCAAGATCGGAACACCTATACATTCTAACTATGTTAATTTTATTATATACTACCCACGGTGTTACCCGCGGTGAATAGTTTCCGTTCCCGTGGGAATACCTAAAAGTAGCTTATTAAGCTATTGCATAGATTCTCATAGAAAAAGCCGTGTTGGTCAAGTGGATACCTCGACTTTCGATCCGAAGGTCGTGGGTTCTTAACACGAGCTTATAACGGTGAAGGAAAACATCGTGAGGAAACCAGTCAGCTCTCTAATAGCGTCGATGGGCTTGCAACCTGTCACGTATGGAAAGTTAACTTCTGCAAAAAGTGGGCATGTACCAAATATGTATGTATTTGGACATACCTCTGACTACCCCCTTAGACATCTTCGAAAAGATCTAAAAATTGCCTAATGATCTGAAAGAAATGTCTACCGCTCCCGGGATACCAGTCGTGATCATATTTCATTTTATTTCATTTTTTACATTTCATTTGATTTTTATTTCATTTCATTTCATTTGCATAGCTTCTATCGCGGGCCTTGAGCATGGAGACCGAATCCAAAAATTCCGTAACGAAAATAACCTAACACCCACCACTCCGAAAAAATGCTATGCAATAGCTTTACCGCGGCAGTCTCCGAGTGCCACACGTCTTTTTTTTTAATCCAGGGTATAAGCAATCCTGGTACCAAATTTCATTCAAATACGTCCAGCCAATTAAATAAATTCCCGTTAACTACACGTAGCGACATTAAGTGATATTTAAAACAATTAAATACCTATAGATTCTCTCCAAAAGCTATAAATGTTTATCTATCTATCTATCTATAGACATTGCTGTTTCATTACTTTACTAGTCTCTGACAATGGTGTAGGCACAAGAAACTCTGGTTGCTTTAATTTCCTATTAATGGTTTGTCGAGCTTGCTTGAAGGTGTAAGTATAATTTTATTTATATGCAACTTCAGATCTTTTATCAATCTACTTTATTTTACTGCCTTATGAATATCAAGCAAGAATTTCTTTAGAAAAGAAACCATAAACGAAATGATAACGCAAGTTATGAGAATTGGTGTCATACCGAAATTATGCCCAAGAGATGTTTGGAGTTAAAAGGGAAGAGTATATGCAAGTTGAATCTGATATTGTGAATGAATAATCTGTGTAATTCAAGGAATTACACAGAAACCGGCTAACGGTCCCTAAAGACGTAAGTCATCCGCTACAGACTTTATTTATAAAATATATCTTTAGAACTAGTCAAAAGCACCAAGGGTAAGCTACCGCCTTTAAAATTAATTCATATAATTTGTAAAAGTACAGAATAAACAGCTTGACTGGGTACGTAAGAAAGCATTTTTTTAATTTCCATCCACTCGGCTCACTCGACCTGTAAAAAATACATTGAGAGTCTTTCTTTATTATTATTTTTTCACATTATTCATACTGTCAAAACAAAAGAGTAAGAAATCTTAATTAAAACACAATCATACTATTGGCGTCACTCGACATAGCGATCGAATAGCACAGCACATTGTCCATAGTCGCGTCAATACCAGCCACATTCCAGCAACATTTCTACCAGCTTGCAAAACATTCAATGTATTGTGCACATCGAAATGGGAACGGGTCCTTCTATTGTCTAGCGAACGTCAACACTTTCCTGCTTGTAAATGAATGCAGCAAGCTTTTATTGTCGTTAAGGTGTGTCCACACTCGTGCTGATTAATTGCTTAAAAATCAGTAAGTAAAAGTTGTACTGATCAGATACATAGGCCGCTTCAGAATGAAGAAATCTCTAGAATCAACCTATGAATAAAAATAAAATATGAAACAGTCATTTGTGTAAGATCGATGGCTACACCAATAGCAAAGTTGTTACCTAAACAGATTTGTGGATGCAATATTATTATAATGTTTAACCTTTCTGGTACATGTGTTTATCACAATTACTTCTCCAAAATGGCTGGACCGATTATAAAATTTTGCGTGTATATTATATATAATAGAGGTCCCGGAATGGTTTTAAAATACAATTAAAGGTAGATGTCGTCGCGATCGCCTTATCATCACATTTCAGAGGAAACACGAAGTTTGCCAGATGGCAGTATAAGTTTATTCAGCATAATAACAATGAAAGTGCACACATGAGCGCTTACCTTTACGTTGTCGACGTTATGCAAATGTCACAAAACAGCGCGGTAAAACGAGTTTATAATTTCACTCTTCGGTAATTTTGTAGTAAGCAGAATTTTTTATGCGACATTACACTTTTATAAGCAAATCGGTGGCGTTTGTGGGAAAATATTAAATATTTTCGCAGCTTCCTTTCAGTAAGTTTTGTCGTTCTATTTGTTCAGTTCCGGAGCTTAGGTACATCATAAAGTCTTTTGCAAACGCTGAACGTTTTTTTCTCTATTTTGTACGGAAATCTTAAGACTTTTAACTTTAAGCAAGATTATCCAAGATTATCCGTGTTTTCTTTATAATAGTTTATTCATAGTCAAACTCTGCGATGATGCTTTATGTCAGTAAATTTTTTTAACAAAAATTTTAACCAAGCTATTAATGGAACTTTAAATTCATTATTATTGTAATGAATAATAATATCATACATTAACTAAACCGTTATCGGCCCGAACTACAATCCTAAACTATTAACAGACTCACTGATAAAGTTACTTAAATTTCGCATTTTTCTCTAAATAAATTCCAAAGCGATGAAAACCGTATCTATTTCTCTTATTTGGTGTAGCAAATAAAATAAACGAATGAAATCCACTTTCTTGTCGGACACGACTTCACAAATCTCACAGAAGCTCCGCAAATCTAAAATTCAGAAGGGAAACTGCATAATAAATCGAATTGGGGATGGTAATGTACTATAGACGCTCCATGAGACCCGGAGCTTTTATTTGCTCTGTGTCAATGTATAATTTCGCAAAGTGGAGTTTCAAGTTACTGGCACGGTGTTCAAAGATTCACTATAATTATGTACCTATACTACAATTAGTGTAGAGTGTGTCGAGGCCTTTAGGCGGCCTAAAAACTCCGTCAACAGCGATGGCCACTTGCTCAAACGAACGAATGAACTATTAGTGTTCATAATAATATGTTAGATTTCCACTGGGAATTCGGAGTATCGCAAAAGCTAAACTTAACTAACTAAAAATGTTACCATCCCTTTCATAGCGATGGGAATAAAAAGGATGGCGTTAATTTTAGTTCGTTTAGTTTAGCTTTTGCGACACTCCGAATTGCCACTATTAATATGTTAGATTTCTACTGGGTGCGCTAAGAATATTCTCGATACTTTATAGAAACATCGTCCGAAAGTAGTACATTGTTAATACTGTTGACGTGGGGCAAATGCTAAGACACATAAAGTGAATTCGAAACTTGCAAGAAAAATCTATGCTTTTACAAAATTAGAGAAATAAATAAATATCCTTAAACATTTTGCACGGCGTCATCTAGTCCCAAGCTAATAAGCAAGAAATACAAGCGTATTTCTAGACATAAGAGTAGATGAAACACTTTTTATTCCTTATTTTGATAATTGGTTATTTCTTGGCAATTTCCAATCAATGTTGATTAAAACCACAAACAATATTGTACTTAAATAAATAGTATACAATTTACATATAACAAGTTAATATAATTTTTAATATTAACTAGCGGTGTTAATTGCGCTTTGAAGCGATCAAATTATGTGGCTTTAATGCTTTGTGGTGAAACTTAAATACTGGTATTGCGTTAAAATTCCCATTAAATAATGAAGCCAATTGCTATTATTATGGCAACGAGTATAATTCACGCAAATAACTTAATCAAAGTACCGGCGGCGTTTTACTAAACCCTTGGTGGAAGGACATACAAAACTCTTCGTCTGAAAGTATGTTGTTAAAGTATAAGTCCAATTGTGGACTTCTAGAGACTGTTAAAAGATAAAATTAAATCGATTGCTTATTTTGCTAATTATATAATGGACGTCGTCTGTAGGTATATCTAGTCATTTAATTGGACATAAAGCCGTGTTGGCCGAGTGGGATATAAAGTACCTCGACTTTTGATCTGTGGGTCGTGGGTTTGAATCCCGGCCGTGCATCAATAGATTTTTCGTCTCGATAAATTTATATGCGCATTAACATCAGCTTTAAAAATAAACACTTTTTAATAGAATGAAGTTTGTGGTTTTTAAGATAATAATTTACTGTTACTGTAAACGTAAGTATGATATGCTAACTTCTGCAAAATGTGGGCATGAACCATAAAGTAACAGAAAATACTTCTAACTTTTGACACTTCTTACAAGCTTAAGATCTCATGTCTACTGCGCCTTGGAGATAAGTACACTCCTTGATAATTTGCCATATTATTATTTAATTCTTTACTAGATTCTAAATAAACTAGACAGAGTTTTTGTAAAACGCTACGAATTTGCATAATAACCGTTATGAACGTTATTTTTCAACGTTTGAATAATATGCTAATTCATGGAAAGCGAATAAACATGACTCGATATTTAACCCGCTATTAACAAGATTGCATACATCTAGTTAGATGTAAAATCAAACACCTTTTCCCTATAAAGTTTTTTTAATCGATTGATGGGTTAACAATCTTTACTTTACTATTTTCTGCGCATATACGAGTAGATAATATGTTATACAATATACGATGATACAATCTATGAGATTATGTACAGGGCAAAGTTATTTGCCTAAAATTTATGAAATTATTGACATCGACTAAATCGAAACCCGTAGAGACGATAATAGTTTATAAGTTTCTAAACTTGTATATTATGTGTACCAAAAAATATTTTAAAAGTGAAACTTTAAAATAAAAGATTAAAATTGCGCTGAAAAAGCTATAAATTTGTGGTAGAATTTAATTCAATTTTGTAAGAACATCCAGTGGAGTTCAACAAAAGAAATTACCACAGGTACGATCCACTTAATGCAGACGTCAGGAGCAGCGCTTGCATCCCATCGCGTCGATCCACTTGTTAATGCTGGGTGGTTCCATCGGAAGCCATCCTTCCGTGTATTAGTCTTCATATATTTCAGATTCCACTTTAAATTATATGAATGAAGCTTATAAGTGACACGGAAGTTATGAAAGGAATGTAGAGATGTTTGCGCAGCAATATTTATTATTATTAGGTAACACAATTAATCAAGAAATGTAAATACAAATTGAAATATCACAAAACCCTACAGACGTTGTGGTTATATTTTCAATGTGTTAAAAATTAGCAAATGAAAACACGAAAAATAATAAATTAAAATATGCTTGGACATTCCACACAGCGTCATCTAGTCCCAAGCTAAGCAGTTTAATGCTTATGTGACCAGATGACTGATCGATACACTACATACATATTTTTTTTATAAATACATACATATGAAACTTAGAATCCAGACTCGAGACAAAATATTTGCAGATCATGCAAACATCAACTAGGATCGAAACCGCTACCTCTGCGTGTCAGGCAGGCTTTCACCGACTGCGCCACAGAGGTAGTCAAAAATTTTGATTGATTATATCGATCATTTGTGCAACTTGTTATTTCTTAATATCTTATTTTTATTTTTTACTAATATGACTAAAGCACGTCGCAACACTAACTTGGCTCATATCCATTTTAGCTAACCTGACATAGTATTCACGCGTTTATAAAGGGTATTTCTTTAACAGTTGTCACACATCTGCTCCGACCCCAAGTTTTCATTATCAAGCAAAATTTCAAATAAATGTGTCCTTAAGCCCCTGTCTCTAAGTTCCGATGACCGTCTGAGAGCGGACGTCATCTCGACACTCCCTACGTACACTTGTGTAACTGCCGGATACACACTTATACGTTTATTGCATTTTTGGCATCTACACATGTCAATCTATCATTATAACTTACAAAAAAATAAAAAAGTCTACTCTAAGTACTTTTTTCTCAATCGTGTAACTGTCTAACTTTATTATTTGCCCGCCGTACAATGTTCTATCTTCCTCATACACACTTTGACGCGGGAGGAATGAGGTCCAGGTGGCGGGTAACTGCCACTTACTTAGTTCTTGCGCGGACAGCGAGTACAATGCGTGTGCGATTTGTAAATATTTTATTGACATGTGAACGTTTCCATTCTTAAACAACTTGAAAGCTAACGCTATTAAAAAAAGAAAAATAGATATATCAGACCCTGATATATCTACCTTAAGACCAGATAAGTAAATTATAATTAATTATTTACCAATGTTTTGTACTTTTTGATGTCCAATCATAGTTATTGGGCTTTTATAGTCAGTTGTGTTTTATTGCCTTCATGATTACCTTAACTATTATGAATATTATTAGTAAATTTTGTTACTTTCATAATTTGTTGTATTACCTACGTACAAATATGTAACTACGCACTTACATATTTATGCATCGGGGTTCAGTATGATCATAAGTGTATCTACGCACTTACATATTTATGCATCGGGGTTCAGTAATGATCATAAGTGTATATACGCACTTACATATTTATGCATCGGGGTTCAGTGTGATCATAAGCGTATCTATGCACTTACATATTTATGCATCGGGGTTCAGTATGATCATAAGTGTATCTACGCACTTACATATTTATGCATCGGAATTCAGTATGATCATAAAGTGTATCTAGGCACTTACATATTTATGCTTCGGAAAGATGTTAAATCATAATTCGGTAACTTACCTTTACATAATTTTACATCGGAAAGTTATTTAATTAAATGTATGGACCCATGCACTTACATAGTTCTGCGTTTGTTTTTCATGTTATTTTAATAAAATAAACAATTATTTTATTGTATTTCAGATATAATTAATATCTCCAGTGCCATTCTCAGTAAAAATATATAGGATGGCCTACGCGGAATGGATAAGAATATTATTAAGTTCTGTTATATTCTACAAAAAACTAACTACCTAAGAATAAGCTTAGTTACGCAAGTGACAATTCGTAAATTAGGGTCAAAACACATGTAGAAGCATATTATTAGATCATACTTTATAACGTTAAACCATGTATGTACCAATTAAACAGAAAAATTATCTAAGTATATCCGTGTAACAGGCAGTTACAATATTGCCGTTCTATTAA
Organism: Xanthorhoe designata; assembly: GCA_963582015.1. Taxonomy (NCBI): domain Eukaryota; kingdom Metazoa; phylum Arthropoda; class Insecta; order Lepidoptera; family Geometridae; genus Xanthorhoe; species Xanthorhoe designata. Next base: position 8,851,357 of record OY757044.1, on the reverse strand, counting down.
GCATCGACGAAAAAGTATGTATGTGCCACATACATCATCGTAAGCACCACGTAAAAATATGTAAGTGTAATAAAATCTAAACCAATAAATATTAAAATATAACATAGTATCCATCTTAAACGTGATCTACAGTAAGAGCGTCTCACCAATTTTCACAGCAATATCTCAAAAAGGGCTACAGTTATAGGCATTTCAACTTTTTCAAATCTTAAAAACGCTCTCCTGTAAAATTTGTGTTTTGCAGATACACAACTGTACGTAGGGAGTGTCGATCTCATCGTAATCTGTATACCTACGAGTATATCCACCTAACTGATATTCCTCCTCAAGTCGTAGGCTCACTGCTGAGCGTCGTGGTGTGCACTCTTCAGGATTTTAAGATCTCAAATACAAATACCCAATGATACTACTTTAAATGATACTACTACCTCCTGTATTTTCTCTTACAAGAGATTTTTTCGTATCATTTGTAATCATTTGACAAAAAACATGGCTCAAAATGAAATATAAAACAGACGTAATAACAATAGACGAGTGAAGAACTTGCTAAATATGAACACATACAAAAGGTGTTAAAACTACCTAAGAATTTTCGGACGACCGTTCAAAGACGAAGAAAAATGTACTTTCAAGATCGTACCTTAACCTTATGAAGGTATTCTGAAAATGTGTCAACCACATCGTCTCATGCTCAATGTCTGTTAATGATGATTAAAATGAAAATATTCACGTTCTGATTTAATTTTCAAACCGAATACTGTTGTGATAATACAAATTTATTTGGATTTCATTTATTTTTGAGCAAAAAATATGAGTCAGGATATCAACAACTGGAAGATTTGATCATCGTGATGAAATCGCCCACGTTCATAGATAGTGTATAGAAAAACGTCGCACAAAGATAATATCGCCGCGATACTCACGCTCATACATAAAATCACGCCTCTTTTCCATGGGGTAGGCAGATACCACGGATCTCCACTTGCTACGATGATGAGATACTGCAAGATGAGTGGAGATGGTCCCTTAAGTAGCTTCTACAATAACAATAAGTTTTAAATAAATATAAAGTTAGACTGAAATTGGAAGAAATGTGCTTTCAAGTTAAAAAGTTCTAAAGTTTAGCGTAAGAAGTCTAAATTCAATCTGAAACTCCGGCACGATAATTCGCGTGGTGCAACGTTTCTCATTTAGTCTTATTGTTAAAGTTTTTGCATAGTGGTTATTGTGAAAAATACTGAGTTAGGGTCACGATATTCACAAGTGTCACTATATTGTCAAGTATCAAAGAGGTCACGGTATAGTCGGGTGTTTTAAATGAAAATAAAAAAAAAAACATGATCACGACTGTATCCCAGGGAGCGGTAGACATTTTTTTCTGATCTTTTAGGCAATTTTTAGATCCTTTTGAAGATGTTTTGAGGGGGTAGTCAGAGGTATGTCCAAATACATTTTGGTACTTGCCCACATCTTGCAGAGTGTTTTAAAGCTATATAATATTGTTTTGATCTGTTTTTACATAAAGGCCTATTCAGTTGCGTTTTAGATTCGTGCAATGTAAATAAAATAATAAGCCAAGTACGTCACCGCCCACAGCGAGATTGCAAAGTTTTTATCGTTATAAATTCAAAGAATTCCAGTTGGAACTATTTTTTTATCGCTATCTTTTACAGGGTGCATAAAACTTTATCTTGAAAACTCAAATAGAAGTTTTTTAATTTACTACTTGTGTCGTTAGACATTCTGATCACGTAAGATTATTTTAAGATATCTAAAAGTGTAATAGGGAGGAATTTAAGCTTAACAATAAGATACGACCATTATTTCTAAAAGTTAGTGTTCCATCCACGAATAATTTATAAAGATTGCTTGATTATATCCGTCACATTGAATACTAATAAGTATAAAACCATTAAAACAATAAAAAGAGCATGATTTTTTAAACTTTGTTATAATAAATAACCCAACACAATATTGTTGTGCTATATGCTATTATATTAAAGCGTAGTTTAAAGCCGGCTTTAGTTTTTTCCACCCAGTACACAAGTTAAAGAATCGTGAATTTGTACGCCATTTTATTGTGATCTAGTTTGAGACAATGCGATGTCGTTTTATTCCAAGCAAAAACTTTTCTTTCTTTCTAAGGAGGCCGATGAAGTTTTATACTACTTAGGTAATTTCACAAGGGAGTAAACTTTACTTGTTAAAGTCGAATTATTTTTGAGTTGAATAAGTTTAGAACCTTGACACAATATATAAAAATTGATATAAATAGTCAAATGTAGTATTTGGATTTTACTAAAATTTCTGGACTAAGTCACCTCGAGCAACCCCCTAGATTTCTAAAATATTTCTCTTCTATTTTCGTTTTTGTCGATTTTTTTCGAAATATGAAATGACTAGGTAAACAGAGTCGTACCTCGAACATGAATTTGAATAAGCACTCCACTAACTTGTAATGGATGTACATTCGTACCATAACAAATATGCTCCATAATATTTTACGCATTCCACTCACCTTACCCCAAAGTATATAAAAGCCTATTTAGGGCGGCAATTTCGGAACGGCCACGTAAATTGTCGAGTGTATTATAGTCAGCAAATTGAAATCTCTAAGCGCCCCATAGGCCTCTAATCTCTTAAATAATGGTTTACGAAACAATAAACTGAGATTTGGTCTGTCATTTTGTAAGTTGGCGGCTTTTGTAATAAATTTCAATTAATTATTTTGTAAATAAATTGTAATAAGCCATGGAGATTACTCAGTTATAATATGATTATTTTACAAAGTTTCGTAGCTATAGCTAAAGTAAGTAAGTAGTAAAAGTATTTACAATTATAATATTTTAGAAATAAAACCTCAACACACTAAGATATCAAAGCACTTAAGATTTTTTTTAAAGATTTTAAAGATTTTATTGGTTTTCGTTAATATTATACTCATTGTGTCCGGAACTCATAATTCTTGTATCTATAATATAAACATAAATACTTAATTTATAATATAAGAGGGATATAGAAAAGGTACTCGTTAAATAAAGGATACGCTGCTCATACACAACAGTAGTGTGAGATGCGACCTAACTGCGAGTCCCCTTACTCAAATAAAAATGTATCTAAACTGACGATATTTTAAAGTAATTATCGCGTGACAATATTAACCAACTATATGTTCAGCATGAAGTGATAAAATTAAATGTTAATACTGAAATGGCATCCACTTATGAATTCTAAAGAAAATGACACGTCCGTTATCCAATATCGTAACATAGAGCTCAATCGATGCTAGAACTCTTCCAGCAAATATTCGGAAAACGGGTAAATACATCGAAATCTGTTGCTAGTTCAATATTGGATATTGTGACTGTTGAGTGCTGAGTGTTGAAATGTGCTTCGGATAAGTAAGAGCTATGTTTATTTTGTGCTTAAGACTTGAAATGGTTGTCCTGTGGACTGAAGTTTTTAATTGTACAAGCAAACGATTATTTTGGTAATTAAAAAATAAGATTCGTCCTGACAAAAAGGTATTTATGCTAATGCTGATCAGATTAAGAGTTTATTATTAGCATGACTATTTAAATGTAGAAATATTAAAAAATGTTTTTAGTTGTAAAAAAAACGTCAATATCATCGAAAACAGTACAATAAAAGTTTAATACAAGACAATACCAATTTTCGAAACCATTTGCAGAAAAATTCTTTCTCCATCTCAATATTACCGGCGTTCATCAAAATACAATACCATAAGTCTCCATACAACCCTATTTATTAACATGCTGCGTATAAAACGGTTATCCTATCAATACATATTTCAACCGATCGGCGAAGTCCACGAAAGACCGTCATTATTTTGCGGTGGCAATAAAAATGCCATTGGACCAGCTCGATATTTTTTATAATGCCGGTGGCACAATGCAGATTTTGAACAGTAGATAGATGGTTCAGACGATAATCGTATGTAGATGTGCATTATCGAAATATTTCCAAAATTTTGGTGTATAGTTGCTCTCACGAAGTCCGTTGGGCTTAGTGAATGCATGTGTACACATTGTTTTAGTGTGTTAGTTTTACATTGGAAATAGCCACCTTTACAGTCGGATATTGTAAAAACTATCTATCGAATAAGACGTGTTGGCATCTCGCTCTTGTCGCTAAAAACGCGACGCTCTATAATACTCGTATTTTATGAACGAGTGCAAAAGTACACGAACTACACCTTTGTTTAAGCTGTCCTACTGTTTATTATTTACATTGTGCGGTTGCCGTATAGGGCTGACCTTGTTTGAATACCTCCCTACCTGTGAGATAGCGTGGCATTTACTGATTCGAATTCTATCTTCAACGGAATTCCTTTGAAAATGCCCTGAGCTTTTTCTAAAGCAAATATGAAAAATAAGTACAAGCGCAGTATTGAGCTATTGGCATATTTTAGATTGAAAACTGATGTACGGCTTTCGGATTGAAAGTTTGGTCAAGTCTTTTTTTAGTATTAAAAAAGAGCATGTTGGCCGATTTGAAAAGTCCCTCAGAAAAGTGCCTTTTGATCCCAAGTTAGTGCGGACGCGTGCATCAATGGTATTTTGCATTTCAATTAAATTGCAGTGGCTCTTAAAAGTGAAAACAAAACGTCGTGGACATTCTAAAAGAGGCTTGCAAATCTGCCATGTATGAAATGCTTACTTCTACAAAATGGGTGCATGTTTCAAATACATCTTTGAAGATATTTCTGACTATCCCATTTTAGAAAGGATCTTGAATGATTAAACTTCTAAAAGATGTAGGATACACGTTTTGATTATACTTTTTAACTGTCTAAAATTTTCGGTTTCTGAAGCATACAAAAAATTTGCTGTAAGTTTTTTTCTGACTGTACCATAATACTTGTAATGTGGGTCTTTCATTCACAACGCACGTAACACGTGTTTTATAGTTTTTTATTGCTACCTTATTATTTGATAAAAGGGCCAATCGCCACTACCTCCAGATATGGTACGAGATAACGTTAAAGTTAGCACCGGTTCGCATGTTTAAAACCCAAACATTTAAGGTTTTTTAGGTTTGGGTTTAGGTTTTTAAGACTCTTTTATGAGATATCAGGATTTAGTTTTCAGAAAAAAAGCTGCAAGAGTTTAAATAGTAAGTTTTATAAAATTACTGATTTCTGAAACACAGTTTATACTAATTTGGGAGCTAATGGGTTAAATATTAATATGTACACTGTATAATGATATTACTTAAAAAACATTTTTATTTTACTTAAAATTATGGGTATGGTATGGTCTATAGGGGTAAATATTTAAAAATAAATAATCAACATCCTTAGAATATAATATGGACATGACCAGCTAAGCTGAGAGGATAGTTTAGGTGCTGGGAAAGCCTAATCCATCTCAACGATGTTTTAGGCAATACAATGTTTCGTTAAGTTTAAGCAAAACTTTCATTCTTAAACAGTATAAATCGTCTTGTAAAGTCTTTATGTAAAGTTTTTTTTGTATAAAATAATTTCTGTCATTTCTAATTAATATAATTGAATTTTTTGCATTGCATTTTTACGTTCAAAAAACGTTGGAACAAGTGCTAGCGTTCGATATAGGGTTTAGTAGGGTTTCGCCACAAAATACACATAAATAATGCTCTATTGTGGCCTTCTGAGGAAGGTGTTTACGAGCGCTGAAAATGAAGTGTCGTGAAAAACTTCGTGATTTATGTTTTAGTTATAACTTTGTGTGAATTTGCGGAACTGTTTGCCAACTTATAATGGGGATAAGGTTAGGCGGTAACTTTGTATGTTTGCTCCATCTTAAACTACAGCCATTAGATGTATGAATGTGTGCTATGAGTAATTCAGAGAAAGAACCTGAGCTGCAGTTATCAGGTCATTTAAACTGGGCACAGTACAGAAAAAACGAAGTGGTTTGAGCTGTACTCATACAATTCGTTTAAAGTTGAAGTAAATTGTAAATTACGCTTCCAACAGATACAATTTAACTTATTTCACTCAACCCGTCACACAAGTTATTATAAAATAATGTGATCCAGGTTTTTCGAATTAAAATCAAGTTCTTTCTAACTATCTGTTGTTTATTTTATATTAACATCCAACAGTAACTGTGGTAACTGGCTATATCCAAAGAAAATCCATAGTCATTCGAGATCCTCGTGTGTAGAGCTCGTTTAACAATGTATATATTTGTTATTAATTTTAAAATCCGTGCATTCGAACCCAGGAATATAGACTTTACTAATTCCACTCGTCACTTCATAACTAAGAAAAAACTAAATAAAAACCTAAACCATAATCCGATGTAAAACGCACAACTGATTACCCATCCCTCACGCCTGAGCGATACCAGGTACAAACACCAATGGATCGGTACATCCGGATTCGCAATCCAATTAATGCATGTGCTGATTCGATGCTCGACGCGGTCATTTGAAATCACGGTGACGTCCGGATTTAAATGAAATTGGAAATGTAGGCCAGGGACCGGTAATTTTTATCTTTGATATCAATTTTAAATGACTAGTTGGCGCGTGGAAATACTGCATTTGAAAAAGCAGCTGTATCGTGGAAATAGATACAGTAAACAGGTCATCGTTTAGAAGTAAAAGTACAATTAGAATTTGATTAAAATGTGTTCTCAACTGTATTGTAGAGATACAGGTTTTAATTTAAGTATTTAAAGGCTGACAAACATTAAGTACATTTATGTATCTTTTTATAGCTCATACGGCCGCTAGATTTTTTGCCGTCTATTTTTCATGACTAAGGCAAAACTAACATACCCAAAAGCCTTGCTTAATTGATGAAATGAAATATGATCACGACTGTATCTCGGGAGCGGTAGACATTTCTTTCAGATCATTAGGCAATTTATAGATCTTTTTGAAGATGTCTAAGGGGGTAGTCAGAGGTATGTCCAAATAGTGTACATAATTTTAGTACATGCCCACCTTTTGCAGAAGTTAACTTTCCATACGTGACAGGTTGCAAGCCCATCGACGCTAAATTGATAGATACCGTTAATGGTTTGCCTAATGTTAACATTTTATGTTCATGTATCAATTGTACTACTTTAATTTGAACACTTAAATTGTACGAGTATCTCTTTTTAATCTGGTTTGATTTTGCTATCCTATTCAAATATATTTTTTTTATCAGAATGTTCTCTTTCTCTTTTCTTTTGATTATTGTCTTTGTCACATTGGTACCTCATACTGTAAATATTTGAGAAAATTCATTCGACCAAAACAAAAATCGTAAACTAGGTCACGTTAAGCATTCACACTACAATAATACTATTACCTTACGCTCGAAAGAAACTATCATAAACACACACATTAAGTTCTACGATGCTACATGCGATGTATCGTTACAAGTTATGAACACATAACCGAAAATAGCTCGCTATTATCTCAAACAAAAGGTTTATAGAAGTGTTACTCGTAACGTTTTAGAAAACTGTCGTAATAGCTACCTTTGTACCGTTATTGTTGATTATAGCAGATAATATAGATAGATTAACCTAATTGTTTATTTCACTTTCAAAACTATCGTGAGTTGTATTAGACATTATAATAGCACACGGGAAATTACTCACGTAAAATTATCGTCGATTTAGATACCGACAATGTTTCGATTCTTCCGGAGAATCTTCATCTGGGTATGAGTGTGGTCTCTCCTCGCGGTCGCGTCTCACACTCATTGTTGTCGGAATCTAAATCGACGATAATTTTAAGTGAGTAATTTCCCGTGTGCTATTATAATTGTTTATTTGTTCATTTTCTGTTAGTTCGTTAGCATAACTTTATCTTATAAATCCAGTTTGCTTTTATTGATTTATTTTAACAAACGGTATAAACACCTGTTACTTAAACTAGGATTTTCCTGTGCTTTAAATGACAGTACTCTCAATACGCCAATTTACACCTAAGTGGCTTGAATAACTAAAAATGAGTTTAAGTTCTATGCGCAAAATTTTACTCACACTACAATATTAAGCGTAGACATTATGATGCTACGAGCGTCTACGGGCTACGATGTGCTACGACATAGACGATTCTGCTGACAATAATTTGAAATATCTAATTTCAATAAAATATATATGGGAATAGAGTAGGTAATTCTTAAATAATTCGAATAAAAAAAAACACTCAACCAAAACAACTTACTTACTTTACTTGCTGAAGTCAAAATAATTATCATCAATTAAGATACCGATTCGTTTCAATTCATCCGGAGAAACGTCATCAAATCTAATCAGCTGCCCTAGCCATGTTACATTTCGACAATCGCTTTTGATTAGAAACAAAAAAAAATGTATAGGAATTGACACATGAAGAAAACTCGAGCGATCAGAAATGTCAAATCAAAGGTGTAGCGATATTAGAAAGAGAATAGATACGACACATTTGTCACTTGTCTACGCACCCAGAGACTCGGTCGCTAGAGGACGCGACTTAAGTAAGCATAAGTTAAAATGTCAAATACATCAGCTCTTTTGCTTACTGATGAATAGTGATGTATCAAGAACAACTCACGACCGTTTGAAGGTTAAATTGGACATCACAATTCAGTTAGAAGCATAGTATATAGTGTAGTGGCCAGCAAAATTGAATAGTCCCGAATACAGATGTTTTAATCAAACAGCCAGTCCGGAACAACGTTTCAGTCTATCAGCATAGTTTCAATCATTGCATGTAACTGGTAAACGATACCTTTGACAGGATCGTTTTGGTACAAACTATATAAGCCTGCGGTTGAAACAGAAGTCAAAGAAACGATATCAATAGTATTTGTATGGAATAGGTGTGTTTCTAGATAATAATTATTTACATCTTATTTTATATAATTTATACTTGATACCAAAATATGGAAAGGCATACAAAATAATAAATAAATATCTTTGGATATTCCACACAGTGTCATCTAGTCCCAAGCTAAGCAATTTAATGCTTGTGAAAAAAACATACATTTTCTTTGTAAATACATACCTACATTATACATAGATACACTCAGACTCGAGACAAATATTTGCAGATCATACGAACATTTTGTCCCGCAGCGGGGGTCGAACCCGCAACCTCTGCGTTTCACGCGGGCTTTTACCCACTGCACCACATAGGTCTATACCTCTAATTTGTTGACTTCCATTAAATCCTGCGTAGGTATATATTATAAATGCATAACAACGACTAATCCAAGCGAGCTTTCCGAAATGAGTTTTCTAAAAATACCCTCAAAACCTTCAAAAGTTGATGTGCCGGTGAAAATCTCATAATTTGTATTTTGTAAAATTATGGACGACTCGGCGAGGGCTGGAAATTTATTATACCAGCTGTGGATTCAGCTGCCACGTGTTGCAAATAAAATGCTTGACAATTTTATTTATACGAGTAAAGATACGGATTTTATTTCACGGGTAAAATGGGTTTGTTTTGATGTCTAATTAGCTGATAAAATTTGTAACGTAAATTTTTTGCTACATGTTCTAAATTCCAATTCATCATTGGAGTCACAGCTTGATAGATCAGTAAGTTTTTAAGTAACCTTTAAGTTATTATTAAATAGACCCAAATAACTATTAAATGCAATGTGTTATTCAAATCTACCGATCATTATGTGTGTATGTTTAAATACGTTGTAAAGCGTATTTAAATAGTTCACAATACATTTTAGTCACGCAATTAATAAATCAAAACAAAGCAACATTTCCCAAATGTGAATTTAATCGTTCATGAATTGATTTTAAATGGATAACTTTCGACGCAATTACTTTAAATCATATCGGAAATGTTTTATAGAAAAACAGACAAGTTTTCCCAAGTACGAATAGGTACAGATATGCAGGCATATTAAATTAATGAATATAATATAAGTATATACAATGAATTAATTAATTTTGTGTCCCGTTAGTATAATAAAAAATTGCCTCCTGACACTGCATAATGCGTTGGTGACTAGCTGGTCGATTTTGCAGTCGATCTTCTTACATTTTCGTCGTGTGGCTTGGAAGACGAGTTAAAAAAGTATGAAGTTCGACCACGAAATTGACCATCTAGTCACCCGTGTAAACCCGATGACCGTATTAGTCATCTATTAAATATGTAAAGGCCTAAGTAGTCGAGCGAGCGTGCGTTGGAAGCGAAGAATTGTATTATATTTTTTGCAATAACTTTCGCAGTAATAAAGTAAAAGTGTGCTGCGGCTGCCGAATCGCACGTTAATCATGTTTAAGCACGCTTCACTCACTCATTTTATACTCACCTGTACTTAACTCGTGGAACGTTTTAACCTGGTTAAGTTGGGCTTTATAGATGTTTCGCAGACTGGAAATGAATATTTCATTTATGAGGTTGGTGAGGGAATGTTGAACTTGCAATGAAGGTTTTGAGTTCAATTGGGGATGGACTAAGAAAAAACTAAGGCTTTTATATTTTTACCAGATAGTTTGAAGTAACAGAAGGCAACTTAAACTAGCTAGATGCCTATTGAAGCCTTGCTTAGCACCTCAGCTATCCTCTTAAAAAGTCTTATTTCTAACTAAAATCTTTTTTATTTAAATATCGTCCTCATAATTTTGACCATGACTAAAATAAAATACTTAAATAAATAAATATAATGCCGACACTTATCAACACTTTCACAAATCCGACAAGGTTTTGATTATAAAAATAATTATTATGTAGGTATTAACGGGGGGTAAGAGGTGGCATTTCACCAAGTCACCTAAGTCAGCCTCACCTGCTCGTGGTACCCCCTGCTGACTAACAAACGAGGAAATGACGCAATACTCGCCAAGCCGCACTAGCCAGCGTGGCGTTTTAAGGCTAAACCCCCATTCGTAATATGAATCACGCCAAAAAGCCCAGGCCCTCAGTCCCCAGCAGCCCCGCTATTCCAAGTCCTGGCAGCGGCTCTGGTTCCGGTGGGGCAGAGGGTGCTAAAAATCGCTGGAAGAGTTCCAGCTGCCACAACCCAATGACCCTGACCCTGGCGTGTTACAACGCCAGGACGTTGCGCACGGATGACCGATTTGTAGAGTTTGAGCAAGAAACGGACACCATAAAGTGGGATATTATAGGACTTTCCGAGGTTCGTCGGAAAGGTGAGGAACTTATTAAACTTAATTCTGGCCATCTTTTTTACTACCGGGGCCATGAAGACTCTTCGTATGGTGGGGTCGGGTTTCTTATTAACAAGAAAATGTCTCCAGCCATTCAAAACGTTACCAGCATATCCACACGTGTCTGTTTTGCTGTTTTAAAGCTCAATAAAAGATACTGTTTAAAAATAATACAAGTCTATGCACCTACATCCGAACACCCTGATGACGAGGTAGAGGCTTTTTTATGAGGATATCGAAAAAGCCCTTGCTGATACTCCATGCCACTTTTCCACCATAATTGGAGACTTCAACGCGAGGGTGGGTCCACCTCTCAACGGGGAAAAGTCAGTGGGCAATTTCGGTCTTGGCACACGGAATAACAGAGGCCAAACTCTTGTTAATTTCCTCGAACAAAAACAATTATATAATATGAACACTTTCTTTAAGAAACGCACTTCGAGAAAATGGACTTGGGCTAGCCCCAACGGAAGAACTAGAAACGAGGTCGACTACATACTTAGCTCTCACAAAAATGTAGTTATGGACGTCTCAGTCCTCGCTCGCTTTAAGACCAGAAGCGACCATCGTTTGGTTAGGGCAACGTTTAGGTTTGACTTGAAAAAAGAAAGGAATAAGATGATCACATCGCATCGAAGTTACGATAAACACGACGTAGCATTTTTAAATTCCCATAACAACTTCCAAATAGACCTTACCAATAGTTTTATGGGTCTTGAAGAATCAAACTTGGATGTTGACAAAATCAACGATCAACTGTGCAAAATCTTGACTGAAACCACCCAAAAGCATCTGAACAGAAACCGAACTAAGGCAGGCAAAATTTCAGCTGAAACTTTAGCTCTCATAGATCAAAGGAGAGACATGAGACATCATACCTTAGAAGACCAGAGGGAAATAGAAAGCATCAATCGCCAAATTAGTAGAGCAATGAAACGAGACCTTCGTAAATATAATACAGATGTTATCACTCAAACTATTAAAACCTATCAAGGACCTAAAGTTTTTAGAAGAAAATTAAAGGCAGGTACAAATCAGATCTTAAAACTGACCAATGGTAATGGACACATTGAAACTAATAGATTAAAGCTGTTGCAAATAGTAGAAATTTTTTACGGAGATCTTTACTCATCAAAAACATTACCATCACACTCCTCAAACGATATTAGAGCGCCAGCCACTGAAAACCGGTCCCTGGAAAATCTACCATCCATACTGCCTTGTGAAGTTACCAAAGCGCTCTCCCAAATGAAGGACGCCAAAACACCTGGCGAAGATGGGATAACCGTTGAACTCCTACGTGCAGGCGGTCAACCAATACTTAAAGTTCTGGTCCATCTTTTCAATAGAGTACTTTTAGAAGCAAAATCACCTGAAGCTTGGAAAAATGCAATCGTCACCATCTTGCACAAAAAGGGAGACTGCTCAAAACTGAGTAATTACAGGCCCATAAGTCTTTTATCCCAGGTATACAAGCTTTTTGCCAAGGTAGTGTGTAATCGGCTCACTCGCCAACTAGACGAGTACCAGCCCGTCGAACAAGCCGGCTTCCGTAGTGGTTTTTCCACGATCGACCACATTCATACCGTGAAGCAGCTGATGGAGAAGAGTTCAGAATACAACCAGCCCTTGTGCTTAGCTTTCGTCGATTACGAGAAAGCATTTGACAGCGTCGAGCACTGGGCTGTGTTTAACGCTCTCCATCGCTCCCAGATTGACGCACGGTATGTGGATGTGTTACGGGAGCTATACGGCACAGCAACAATGCAGGTCCGCCTTCACGACTTAACCAACTCAATCTACATAAAGAGGGGGGTGCGGCAGGGAGACACAATATCACCCAAACTCTTCACGGCGGCTCTTGAAGACGTTATGAAGATGCTTGCATGGGACTCCTGTGGAATCAACATTAACGGTGCCTTCCTGTCACATCTCAGGTTTGCCGATGACCTCGTGTTGTTTGCCTACAATCTGGATGATCTCCAACTCATGATCCAACAGCTTTTTGATGCATCTTTAGCCGTTGGCCTTAAGATGAATATGTCCAAGACGAAGATTATGGCGAATGCTTCTGAAACCTCAAATTCTGCCATAATGGTAGGAAATGAGAGATTGGAGGTAGTCGACAAGTATCTTTATCTTGGGCATATTCTATCTTTTGGTAAAGAGCATCAGAGTAAGGAGATCTCCAGAAGAATACAACTCGGTTGGGCTGCGTTTGGGAAACTGGAAGATGTGCTTCGGTCGAGGAAAGTTCCACAGTGCCTGAAAACCCGTCTCTTTAACCAATGTGTCCTCCCAACTTTGACTTATGGTGCTGAGACGTGGACGCTTACTAAGGAGACTGTGTACAGAGTTCAAGTTACACAGAGAGCCATGGAGCGGGCCATGCTCGGTATTAAATTACAAGATCGAATTCGTAACACTGAGATCCGGCGCCGGACTAAAGTCCAAGACGTCGGGGTTAGGGTTGCGAATCTAAAATGGAATTGGGCTGGACACTTGGCTAGACGAGGTGATGAAAGGTGGAGCAAAGTCCTGACCGAATGGTGGCCGAGGACCGGCCAAAGAAGTCGTGGTCGTCCATTGGTGCGGTGGGTCGACGACATAAGACAAGTCGCGGGCAATTCCTGGCTTGGCACAGCGCAGGACCGGATTATGTGGCGTTTACGAAGGGAGGCCTACACCCAGCAGTGGGTACCTATGGGCTGTGGATGATGATGATGATGATGATGAGGTATTAACATTATACTTTTTGTAAATCCTGTTTACGCTTGGTGTACTTTTTAACTTGTATGTCGGGATTTATATAGATGGGATAGAAATAAATGCTACATTTAAGGGGTTGAAAGGTGAAGGGTGAAGCTTGAGATTTTGTAGAGGATCCCAAAGGTATTCATTGAACTAGCCAGTATTTATTGATTAAAAAAGATGAAAGAGTTTTGATCCTTTTGTTTTTATTCATATGCGCTTATAAACATTTTAGGATACGTAATTTTCACATACGAGTAACCTCCGGCAGCTTCGCTCGCGTGGTACTTTGCCTTATAAAAATTATCCTCTTAAGGAGACGCGGAGGTTGCGGGTTCGATCCTTGCCACGGGTCAAGAAAGAAACAGTCAATAATAGGTTTCTCTTGATATTTCACTAAAGATAAAAACATAATACTACTTTACTTTTACGATCTATAAGATCGTTATAGCAAGCTACGTCATGAGTGCTTCTAACTTTGATTAGCTTTCTGCCAAGTCTAGTTCTCATACCTACACGTAACAGTCGCACATACAAGTGCCCTGCATGTTATTGCTCAACTTTGCGTTCAGAAGTTGAACCGTGGAAAGTTAGATGCGTTTGTTTGCACAGATTATGAAACAGGTCAGCAATGTTATTATTTGAATTGCGCCAACTTTATGATGTGTTCTGTTCTCGCTTGGGTATTGAATGCATTGTTCGGTAACTATAAAATTAAAAACATACAGACTTCCAATATTGTTAATGGGCTTGACTTCACAGGCTTTTTGTTATTATGTATGGGTGTCTGTAAGAAAGAAAGAAAGAAAGAAGAAAAAAATCATTTATTCTTGTAGGACCTCAAGGATCACTTAAGTTTCGTTTTTCGTTTTATCTATACCCGCGTTAAATTGTTACCAAATGTATGATATACATTGTTAGATATGCCATGATACCAATAATTATTGGATATTGCTTTGTATAATACCAGCGTCATTTTCCGACATTCCTTTTTTCCGCATTCGAAGAATGAACTAATGTGTAAAAACACTCTTCAACATTTGCACATGGTTGCTCAAAGCTGGCGCATCTAATAATATACATCAGGGATGAAGATCAGTTATTTTGAGCGTAAAATCTTAATTGTCTTCAAATATTTGACAATGAAATAACAGTACCTATTACATAAACAAGGGTTTGCTTTTACTGGATATTAAATTCTATGTTCTGTCAAATTACAGCCATCGTTATAATGAGATATTATTTATGCTATTAAAATTGATGGCTTGATCCAATTCAAGCTGTGCAAGTCTTAATGAGTCAAACCAACTAACAGTCTAGAAGATAGTCCCTATGTAGACAAAAGGATAAAACAGTTGAAGTGGAGATAGGCGGGACAAAGACAGTAATCGAGTAGTTGCCACGTGAGCGTCACATAACACTAACCAGATCACCAGCATGGTCTGATGATAAAGTTAAGGCAGCGGGGAAGCATTAGAATCGACTGGCACGGAAATGGAAAAAACTCTTGAAAATTGGGATGTGGGCTGATTAGCCCTCCTCATCCTATCCTAATTTTCAAGTGTTTTTTTCCATGTATTTTTTTATCTGATTAGATAGATACAACAGGCTAGTGGTTGGAATGCTGACACAATTTTTGGTCAGAGGATGTGTTTTGCCATTCTCGAATATTTGTTTGAAACCATATTGTGCTCTTTAACAAACAAAGCTCTATTGCAGACATGCACATGGCCGTCAGTTGACGTAAAAATGGTATCTGAACCATTGAGGTACAAGCTCTAGAGCCACAATCAGACAAATAAAATGTCCGCGCCAAAACTCGGCGCACGCTACGTAGTGCGCCAAGTTTTAGTTTTTGCGTACAAGCGACATTGAACATTAAAACAAACGTCATAACGTCTACATTCGAGCAAATGTCATTGTATTAGGCATTAGAACATTGCTCAGACATTTTTTGAGTGTTGTCAGCTATTAGATTGTGACTCGTTAGTATAGTAACTCAATGATCTGAACTAATTAATTATTCATACGAACTTTTTAACAAAGCTTTTATCTAGAAGATAAAGATCCTCTAGATTTCATTCATTGTTATAATCTTTCAGTTTCAAATTTTAAAAGCGTTGCAGTTTCCACGCTGCATATTTTATATTGTTAGAGGAGAATTGTTTGCATTTGCATTTTTAAAAGATACAGGGTGAAATAAAATTACTGCTGAATCTTAAAAAAAAACTATAGAAACCTTGCATGATAAGTTAGTTGCAGTAGTAATGGTTTTTGTTAACGCAATTAATGTATTGAAGTAATAGAAATAATATTTTATAAATATGTGGAGGATTTTGGGGGAGACCTTTGCCCACAAATTTATGCCTAATATTTTTTTCAAAGATGCATCGTTTTGTTTTAAAAGTAATTTTAATCCACCTTGTACGTTCCATCGCATAATGAGTTAATACAAAAGTTTCTCCAAAACTTTAAACTTCATTCCATAACTTAGTTGGCTTTGGTTATTTTGTCCAGTGTTCAACTTAATTAAGCTTTTCAAGGCGCTTGATGAAACTAAACTCAGTATTATACTAGCAAAGTATTTCTTTATACAAAACTGGAATATTTTTCTTGAGGTTTATTTTCATTTGTTTAAATCAGTCACAGACGTGTGAGAATATTCAGACGACAAATATTTAACCACACAACTTGGCTAATATCATCTGGGTTACTTAATACCCCATCATACGTAGAGTCGGCTCTCAATAGACCATCCAAGCGTCGCGACCAAAAGTTGACAACATTTCACACACAGATTTTTGACAATATTGTTCGCGTTCCTTTGTCGTGGTTCATAATACCGACGAGAGGCTACAAGTGCTTCTTTTTTTCTAACGTCTACGAGTTGAAAACCATTTTAATATGCGATGACAGGTTTTAACTTTAATGCAATTCGATTGTCTTTGTTAAATTTTTGGTTTTAATTATAAAACCAATTTGAGGACAAAAATCTAATTCTATAACAAGGACAATAAAAACGAAACAAAAGAAAACAAAAATATGTCCAGTTAATGTATAGTATGTTCAGTGTTTATTGTCTAAATAACTTGCCTTTAATTGGAAGTTTCTTATGACACCCTGTAGTTAATAGTAGTAAATGTTACTCTACAATTTAATGTCTAAATCACAACTTAACAGTTACCCTTTATAGACAAACATGATCAGGCTTTGCT
This sequence comes from Xanthorhoe designata, assembly GCA_963582015.1. Lineage (NCBI taxonomy): Eukaryota > Metazoa > Arthropoda > Insecta > Lepidoptera > Geometridae > Xanthorhoe > Xanthorhoe designata. Next base: position 8,834,262 of record OY757044.1, on the reverse strand, counting down.
CGTACCACGTCTTATATTGCTTAGCAGGTAGTAAATTGGTTAGCCTATTTGGCTCATAAACCAATGTTTGGAACACCCAACTCATATAACCATAATCCCTGTATTCAAAAAGTAATTATTTAATAAAGCAATGTTGAACTATATGGAAATATTTTTTATTCATCAGTCATGAATTTCTATTAGTGAATAATGACTTAATATTATATTATTTTCTACCTAAATCGTGCAGGTATTAGAAATTTAGGGTTCATATTAGTACAGTTTTAACTGTCATTATTTTGTAGTTTTAAATATGTATTCCGATACCCGTGTTAGCCACTAGCTTATACGAACTTACTTTTTATTGGAGTTCTTAGTGAATAAGGGGGTGGGATGTATGACGTTAATTTGATTCAAAAGCTAAGGGTAACTGGGATAGTTGGGACCTTCGTATAACTGTTATAATTATCATATTATTTGATACGTCTGTTACGTAGTACAGATGCGTTTAAGTATTATTATGTTGTATACTATAGTGGTTTGATTCAATATTTTGCATGGATATCAATTCATTGTTTTGTTGCAAAACAATGAATTGATTTCTATTGTCACCATTCCTTTGATTTGACATTCTGTTCGATCGAGTTTTCGCCATCGTATTACAATTCCTACACACAATTATTTTTTTCGTTTATATTCTAAGAGAGTGTAGAAATGTAATACCTATAGGCTAAAGGAGGTTGATCAGAAAAACAGCAAAAATAATTTACCAGGGATTACGTAATTCAAAAAAATATTTTGATATTCATTTTCTTTGAATTTGTCCAAGAAACAACTTTTTGTCTTTAAAAAGTAAGCTAATTTTATGGAACAAAAAGTAATCCATGATTTATATTTTTTCATCGTTATTAAATGAACGAGAACAAAGTTGAATCAAAGGCAAAGTTTTTAATATTATCATAAGTTACAAAAAAGTCATGTCTCGAAAATTTATACGGAGAACCCAATTTTAGGATACAATTTGCCGATAAAATCGGACATCCGTTGGTTTACTATTTTCCTAGTTATTGAATACTGTTAGTTACATTATGTTTACCGATAAGAATAGTGCATTTTCGATTTGGAGATCAAGGTTTCGAATCTCAGCCGTAGGTACATTAGATAATTTATTGTATCAGAAAATAGATTAAATAAATAAATACAATATCCTTGGACATTCCACCACATTCCACGCGGCGTCATCACGTTCCTGTGCCATTTGGACCCACGCTGTGTAAGGCATCAAGTTCGTCGCGCCACCTCCTTCTAGGTCGCTGTGACGCCGTCTTGCTGTCTCAGGGCTCCACTGAGTGGTAATCTTGGCCCACAGCTCGTCCGGCATGCGGCAAACATGACCAGCCCAGCTCCATTTAAGCGTTGCGACCTTATGAGCTACGTCAGCAATTTGAGTAAAGAGTGTGTTTTTATAAAATACCTTTTAAAAGTACATGATACCGATTTCGCCACAATACTGCTATTGAACACTATTACGTTATAAAAATACCAAATAATGGTTTGCGGCAATGTTTTGGCCGATTTATCCAGCGACAGATCGGCCCGTCTGTTTAGCTTTAACGATAGCCAAGATTACCTGTAATAAAATTCTCAGGGTGTTGGAGAGCGAGATTTTGATTAAGACTGACAAGCAATAAGAATTCTCGAGTTTTATACAACCCAATTAAAGAGAGAAACGTGTTTTACTATAAAATTGCACTCTTTTTGTATTACACTCGTAAAAAAACATTTTTACAGCAAAAATATTTTAAGGGTCCGGTTGAATTTGATTAGATTTTCCGGATAGTAAAAGTGGCATACGAGCATTGACATTATAAAGGAATGGACTTGCTGTATACATTACTTTAGGAACAATCTCCCTGAAGCACGTCGCCCAGCCAAGTTACATGCTCTTTGCAGCCAACCACAAGTTACATGCTCTTTGACCTGAGTACATCAGTTGTCATCGCGACTTGTTATTTTCAGTGTTTTTATGAAAATTTAATATTAAACGCGAAAATTTTGCTTCCTTGTTGTATTAGAAGGTGCATAATACTGCATCTGTTATGGGTCGATGCGGTGTGTTGGGCTGCCGCATGCAAAACAATAAAAAACATCCCATTAGAACGTTACACAGGCAAGTAACTTAGTTCATTGAAAATATCTTGTTATTTTTATTATTTTGAAAGATTTTGCTATTTGTGCGAAAGTTTAAAAAGTCAATTTTGCTTTTCTGTAATAATTTACCTACTGTTTTACTATTAGTATGTGATTTTATATGAAAACATTTCGTCATTGTAAATAGAGTTTCGGTAGGGACGTCATTTTCATTATATCGATATCGATAGCTTAGCGACAGGTGATTATTTATAAAACTCATTTCTATTTTATGATTGTAGATTGCCAACATCTAAAAAAATTAAAAAACAGTGGCTGGATATAATTGGGTTGGAAAATTGAAATAAATCAACCAAATATATTTTTATTTGTTCCCTGCACTTTAGAGAGGAATGTTTTAACAGATCGATAACAAGGCTGCGTGATGATGCTTTGCCTTCAAGTGAGTTGTTGGTAAGTCTAAAATAGACAAGTTGTGTGGCTGGTAGTGTCGTTGCCAGAAAATGGTTTAAAGTGTTCACAGCTTCGTAAATAAATAATTATACCTATATTTTTTTTAATAACCTATTGTGTCCCACTGCTGGGCAAAGGTCTCCCTTACATTTAAGTACTAAGTATTATATTAGTAACAAGCTGACCTGGGCGCACTTCGTAGGTACCACCGTAGCTTTTTTTAAATGGTTATTATAAGTACCTACCTACCTAAGATATTTTTTTTATTACCTATTGTGTCCCACAGCTGGGCAAAGGAGCTATTGAGTGACATCTAAATAGGATTAATTTTTATATTTAGAAGAATAGAATATTTATTAATAAAAAACAAGTAGGTAGGTATATTGCAACGCCGCGGTGGCAACTGGGTTTAAATTGGGTAAAATTACTTTTATTATGGACATACTTGTACAAGTAGGTAGGTACTTACAGAACAAATTAAAGAGGTTGCTAAGCCCTTTATGCTGCCAATGTTTTGGACAGAATATTGTTTTTGAAAATGAAATTTATGAATGAAACACGCCTATTCATTAATTTCATGTTTATGAACTTGAATTGCACTTTCGAAAATAATTTTCTTTTAGCGTTCTTCAGTTTTATTCTAAAAGAAATAATTTTCGAAAGTGCGATTCAAGTATCGATATCGATAATAGTGCGCACAGCTCTAAGGCAAGCCGCCATCTTCGTGCCAGGCTGCTTCGTTTTTTCGTAGTTATGTCATTTCTATATCTTTCCTTCTTCTGAGCATACGAGTGGCATTTCTAAAAAAATAGTCATTCACCTTTTTTTGAGATTAGAATACGCTTCAATCTCAATTCAGAAAAACCCTTATTTTGAACCTGCCTCAAAACAAGAAGCACTACTATAAAAAAATATTTTTCGACTATATTATGATTAAAAAACCTAATTGCAGTCCGTGACTAAGTGAACGAATAGCGGAGTAGAGTCATGCATGAGTTATGTTTGTGTTTCGTCTCAAAATGAATATTACCTTTTCTAAGGTTTTTTTGAAAATATATAGGTTGTTGATATGTTTTTTAGAGACCTTTGAAGCTTTAACTTTTTTTACATACCTTATTTTTACAGCTCAGTTTAAATATTTTTTTCTTTGCATAATAGTTCTATTTCATACTTGTAAGTTTAAGTTCATGTGAACTCCTTCCGAATTCTCAACATCGACAGGCGTGCGAGTCTCCAAGCGTCACCAGTGCGTTGTGTAGTTTCCATTTACATGACTAATTAGTTGGCAGAACGCCAAGAACACAGGGTGCTCTGAGGTTTGTTGTACTACATATTCGATTAGACTAATGTTTCCGTTATTGTAAGCTTTGAATTATTATGATGCGGCGTTTTGGCTTCTTGAATTGCTGTGAGCAAGCGGCAAGCGAAGTTATTTAGATTTCTTTACAACTGGTTATGTAGTATTATTCAAACATGGTACTGGAAAATTGTGATATATGATTTGGATGTACTTCTGATTACCTTCAACATATTATTATTAACTAAAAAAAAGACGTGTGGCACTCGGAGACTGCCGCGGTAAAGCTATTGCCTCAGAATATAGCATTTTTTCGGAGTGGGGGATGTTAGGTTATTTTTGTTACGGAATTTCTGGATTCGGTCTTCACGCTCAAGGCCCGCGATAGAAGCTATGCAATAGCTTAAAAAGTTACTTCGTTTGAACTGAGCTATATAGTATTTGATAATATTATAGCTGGCTTATAGTATTTGAGAGATCGGATCACTGAGCAGAATAAACAGACGTAAAATGACCTAGGTCTTAATATTTTTAATGTGATACCAGAGGTAGTTCTATAGGTTAAATAAATTATTTTTGACTGATCTGCTTTATGATTCGACAGCCTGATACATCCATAGATATAAACCTATAAACCTCTCCTTGTCAGTGTAATTTTTAATATTTACGAGTAAATACTCGTAAATATTAAAAATTGCATCAAGATTGCAAGACTAGCGAGATCTATGTGGCTACTACATAGTAAAATATGTCCAGAGGATTCTAAATTCTTCAATTTAAAGAGGTTTACCAATCTCGGAGATACAATCGTATACAATGAAAACAAAGAAGGGAGATATATCAATCTTGAGGACAGATTTTACTATTGGAAAGATTTATATCATTAAATTATTTTGTACTAATCTATTATAGCTGATTTTCTCATGAAACTCAACAAACATTACGTTACTATAATTAAAATATTATCGGGGCTTAGTTAATAATAATAATTATTAACTAAATAATAATAATTTCAATACGCGATTATGCCCCGATAATTTTTTGATAATCTTGTTCAAGCAGCGAAAGTTTCAAATGTGTTATACTGATTACAGTTTTTTTATGTGTACGTATTACTGCGAACAGTAAAGCGTCGGCAGAATTGTTTCTTTAGGCGCCTTAAAAATTGCACCATCTTGCACAAGCTAGCACCTATATGAACTTTCAAATAATATAAAAGTAATTTACTTCCAAAACTATCGTGAGTTGTATTAGACATTATAAAAATACACGGCGAATTACTCACCTAAAAATATCGTCGATTAAGATAACGACAATGTTTCGATTCTTCCGGAAAATCTTCATTCGGGAATGAGTATGGTCACTCATCGCGGGCTCGTCTCATACAAACTCAATATTTTTACGTAAGTAATTTCAAGTGTATTACATATTCTTATGTCTAACACAAAAGTAATTTATACGCAAATGTACATTTGTATACTAGTTCTAGGAACGTTGGCAACTGCATTCTAACTTGTTTTAGAAATTAATCGAAGTTGTAGTGTATTCGAGCTGACTTGGTTCTGTAATGGAATTTTAAAAGGGCGGTTTGACCTTTTGCAAACATTAATACGTAAAACACGGAATAACATACACCGAAATTCGAATTGAAAAGAAGAAAAGAGAAAATTGAGGAGTTTTAAATATAGGCCTTTAAAATATAGATGGTTTGTATAGAGCGAGGAAGTAATCTATGCCTACACTTAACGGGACATATAATAGAGAGATAATTATCACACGGTATCTAAATTGTCGATTTTTTAAGTGAGTGATTTCTCGATATTATGAGTTTAAAATGTTATTCATATGCCAAAAATTAAGTTTCGTTGACTAAAATGTTTATAGGCAAGGAAACCATTGTCACTTCGTGCTTACTTACATAAAAAATAATTTAGTGGCCTAATTCAGCTCATTTCACGAGTATTGCTCACAAGGCGTGTATCGCACGCACATCTTCAAAGAAAACTATGTTCTTACGATCTGATAAAAACATAATAAAACAGTGACCGACAAAAATGAAGCTAATTTTAACAAATCAGGCAAGTAAGCAGTTTTTTTTCTGCGTTTGAATTATGCTGGCATTTTTCAAGCTGATAAATTTTACGAGTTGGTATTAAAATTTGATTTAATGAAATAATAAAAATTTAAGTTCAATAAACTGGACTACTTACATTGTAACATAGTATTAAATTATAAAAATCAGATATGTTTGAGTTCTTGAACCATCCCAAAAATGTACCCTATTAGGATTCTAGCCCGTAATTATTTCAGTCGCCATCGCTCTACCCATTGAGCTTCTTAAATCGACATTATTATTTTGTCTCTGAGTATTTTTACATGGTGTCATAATGTTTTATGATAATTTCTGTGTATACTAAAGCAGCTAATACTACTTTGCCTTCTATTTGAAACAAAGTGCATTAATGAAGTTTAATGGGATAAAATATTCTCACTTCGCTCTCGGCGCTCGTGGCGAAGCTTGTTAAGATGTTCTTGATAGATTGTCTAATTTAAGCAACTTTCTGAGTGGTCACAATTGGATGGGTGACCGCAAGTGGTATTATCAGCTGAGCACTTCCGTGCTTCGGAGGGCACGTTATAATTGTCGGTCCTGGCTTTTAAAGTCGTTAAGCCATGACGGAGACCTTTAGGCGGCCTTTAGGCGGCCACTTGCTTGAACGAAAGAACAAATTCGCTCTTAGTGTAAAAACAAATTACCAACATTGAACAACGAAATGTACATTGTGTCTGAATATTTGAAGATATGAAAACGAGTACGTAAAATGTTCAGTACGTTGAATTTTTGTCGAACTCTTATTTGAACTGAAATTTTGCTTACTAGAGTTTATGTTAATTTTATTAGGACTTGTATGACCTTAACTGTCACTGAACACATGCATTACGGTTTTGAGTTTACAAATTTTGAAATTAGGAAAATGTAAAGCAAATTCTAAGTTTCAATTTACGTGGATATTCAAAAAAGGAAAGTCTTAGTTTACTATGTTTACAAGGTAGCTGAACTGTATTTAAATCAAAGAATAAAAGTGGAATGGAATGAGTGATTGGAAAAATAGAGAAAAGATGTATCTTCCAAGATCTATTAAATCCTATCCTACTATCCTACTAATATTATAAAGGTGAAAGTTTGTGTGTGTGTAAGTGAGGGTGTTTGTTACTATTTCACGCTAAAACTACTGAACGGATTTGGCTGAAACTTGGAATTTACATAGTTTATGACCGGGAATAACACATAGGCTACTTTTGATTCCGGTATTCAAACGGGAACGGGAACTAGCGCGGGTAACACCGCGAGGCGCAGCTAGTTAATAATAATTAAGAGAGTCCCCAGGTCATCGCAAAAAAGATACTTTTGATTAAAAAAACAAGAGCGTAAAACATTATTGTTGGTCTCAGTTCATTTATCGTAAACCTATTTACTCATTTATAAAACATAACCAAAATTGAACAATGCCAAAAATTTGAAAAGTCCTTTAACCCCAACCGCATTAAAATACCGTACATAAAATAGTGATATTGACCTAAAAGATACCCGAAATTGTTTAGTAAAATACGTAAAAAGCTTTAAAAAACTCTAATACAAAATCCTATCTTTTAATCTTTTCGCAACTGACTGCGAAACGACGAAATATAAAAAGCGAACGGACTGTTTTGATATCAAAGCTTTTTCCCAGTTTTTTCTTGCGTCCGAGCGGTAATAAAGGTTTTTATGGCCACAGCAACAGGCTATGGTTCTTTGCTATACGATATGCTTATAGCTTATGTTAATGTGCTTGTGAAAAAGTCACAGCATTTTTACTGATTTGCAGAATGCTTTCATTAGTATAAATTATTAAAGTGCAGCGCATGTTTATAGGTCTTTGTAGAGACCATTTGAAATCTGTCACGCATCTCCAAATTGTTTAATATGAATCGAAAATGTGCGTTTGACTTGCAGACTTGCTCTTACTATCTTCATCGAGTAATGTATCGTACAACTGTCGTACACACTGAAATCTTAATTCTTCTACTTTGTTCTAAACACAGTGAATTCACAGAAATGTGAAAAAGATTGACTGTATTCAGATTATCGTCAAAATCTAAGTTGGTATAGCCATTTTCACATGAAAAGTAGCTAATAAATAAATATCCCTGGACATTCTACACGGCGTCATCTAGTCCCAAGCTAAGCAATTTATTGCTTGTGTTATGGTAACCAGATGACTGATAAACTACATAGATACATTTTTTTGTAATACATACATTATTATAGAGGTACATAGAAAATCAACCAGACCCAGAATACATATCTGCAGAATGCAAACATTTGTCCCGCGGCGAGGATCGAACCCGCAACCTCTGCGTCTCAGGCGGGCTTTAGCCCACTGCGCCACAGAGGTCGTCGAAGCTTGGATTAGAATATAATAAAATTGCCATATTTATTAAAACAGTTCACAAAGCAAATATTATGACGTTCGTTTTGCCAACGACAAGGAATATCGAGCAATGGCTCGCGTGACCGTCAAATTACGGGGCTTTAGGCTAGGTATACACTAAAGTGGAGACAAGTAGAGGGGAGGAAAGAATAATAGGCATTCAACTTTATCCTCAAAGGTTTGTGTTTATGTTCAGATGTCCAAGCACTTACATTTTTTTACTAGACGTGATGATGCGAAATCATTCTAAATCTATTGACACAATTGGTAATTAAATAATAAATGTATTAAAAAAAACGTTTTGTTCAGTACAAGCTTTGTTTAATATAAGTTTAATATGGTACTGCGTTGCAAATTTTTTAATTGGAATAGTATATTTTTACCATCACTTGCGTACAAAACAATTACTTACACTTCTCATTAATTTTAATCTTCTCTAGGCTCTGTTGCAAACCATTCAATAAAAAACAAATAATTTTAATATTTCACCTATAACCGTCCATTGAACCTAAGAGGTTAAAATCATTGGCCTTATTCATAAAGATTTGACAGTTTAATATAGATTTTAAGAATGATTTTTCTTGCTTTACAGCAAAGAGCTTAATGCTTATGAAGTGTAAAAAAATACCGTAATAAATAAAGTGGATTATTGTATGATCTATCTCTTCTCACCTATCTCCGCTTTGGTGAACAACTGGCCTCATCTTTGCAAAATGCACGATTTCAATTAGCTTGTTTAGTAATCACAGGAAAGTTTATATTTAACTTGGGTAAGGAAGTTTACTGAAACTTTATAAAGGTTAAATTATTATTTTTTTACTTTTAGTAGGAAATGGTGTTTGTAGCCTTTTTGCGATCGATGTTACGTAGAGCGTAATTATCAATTGACTAGCTTTCTTGCTTGCTTAGCTCGCGGCTTAGCTTGCGGTTGATCTTGGTAAAATATAGCCTATGATCATTTAGAAAGTTCATGCTACACATCGGTGAAAGAACTTTTGAAATCGCATGAGTAGTTACGGAGATTCCTCCAAATACAGATTAACTTACTATTTTTTATATATTTATATATTATGTTACTTACCCAATGTTTAACTCCAATAATATCATACATAAATCGCTTGCAGTTTCGTCAACGCGCCGGCGTTTTCATAAAATTACTCAAATTTTTGGACAAATACAGACCTTAAAAACTTTTTGATAGATAAATATATACAATTTCTGACATTGCTACTATTACAAGTAGCATCCGCTGAAACCTGTCCTTAATTTTTTTTTTGGAAATCACAAAATAGTGGTAAATAAAGATTTCTCTTAAATCTCTGTCTATTGATGAAAGTCGCATTAAAATCCGTTGCGTAGTTTAAAAGATCTAAACGCACAGATGGCGCGACTGTAGTGCCGTGTACAAATAAATTGTTACACTTATTTTACAGCTTAATACCTATGAAAGAGATCACTGATATTCAAAGACTTTTTCATTCGTGAAAAAACTAAATCAAAACCCGACTCAATAGAAAGGTGGTAGGAAAAAGCGATTCATTTCTCGATATCGATTGCACAATATCTGCCTGGAAAAATACAGAGTTTTTGTGGACTGTAATACTGGACGCGGGCTTTTCACTATTTTATTCGATCTTTACTTTAGTATTATTTTTTTTAAGCAGTAGAATAGATTGAGATTGTACTCGCAACTGAAACATAAGTCCTACATTATTTATTTCTAATAAGAATAGTTAAATCAAGTTCGTATGAACTAGTGTTTACTAAGAACAGCAGTGCAGGTGTTTAAACTAGGTGTATTAAATACACCGTGTATTAAAGTGTAGGCCTTTCTTTACATGTCTTACTATCCTGCGTCAGTACTCAGTACTATACAACCTGCTGTTTTGACTAAATTCAGCCAACATAGGTCAATAAAAATGTATGCCAATTAGTTTTAAGAGCCATTTCATGTATAAACTATCATTATTCTCTATCACTATTGATCATCTACATAACTATGAACTCATTCATATTAAAATATATAACCTATTCGAGTTGGTTCAGAATTCAGTTCGCGCAATCGTTGGAACTCCTCTCAATTCGAGATTTATTCTCGCACGATTTTTATTTTGGAACCGCTCGCCCGTGTTCGGAGATAGGGATTTCATTTTGTAAAACACGCTCGGTACCGTCGCCCGGTTTATTAATTTTAGTTTTTTCATATTGGATTGAAAAGAAAACAAAATCTGAAACTTGGTATATTCCTTTAATTAAATAGAAGGCTAGATTTCTTTTTATTAAAACTCTTCTTCTAAAGCTACAGGAAAGACAATGGTATTGACCATTGTCTTTATTTTTTTTTCTCAATACGTGTGGGGCTAATTAAGTCGTAACTTTACTCACGATGATTTCCTTCACCATTTAGAGCTCGTATTATTCTCTCGCTCGTATATATTATAGTGCTTTTTTTTTTCGAAACACACGATGGCTTGCACGACTGAGATTCGAGCCCACGATATTCTGAACGAAAGTCGAGATACTCAACCAGTCAGCCAACGCGGCTCTAATCAGTTAATTTTACGATATTATTATAGATAGTCAAATTTAGACAAAGGCATAAATATAATTTGTTTGTGTATTTTGATGCATTTGATTGAAGGCAATTCAATTGCCTCTATATTTTTGCTGAAATAATTGCAATCAAATCAAATGCTGAAGATTGCTCAGAAATTATTGATTCAAAAATGTTGCTATATTGGTCACTTGAACGCCTTTGATAGCTAAAATGACAGTTGTTGCTCATCTTCCGTTGTAGTTTATCACACAAAAACCTGCATTTTCTGATACGCATATTCAAAAATGTGCAATTATCTTATTAAATAAATCACTATCTATGAATTGTTACTATTAGTTTAAAGTTATAATGTACAAATGTTATGATTATTATGTAGTTATTACTCATCAGTTATTCATTTTGCTAACGTACAGTTTGTATAAATAGCAACGGCCATTTGTGGCTCATCAAAGCGATAATGCTAGTGTCAATAACGTGTTAACCGCCGCAATTGCAGACCTATCATGCGTTTAATTTCACGTTTCATAGGAGCACAATAAATGCCGATATTATCCATCTAGTTTACGTAGTTTGTTTGATTCTGAGGAATTATTAAGTGGCAAAATAAAGTCGACTTCAATTTCCTAAGAATTTCCTGCACTCCTGACCTCTGTAGCGCAGTGGGAGAAAGCCCGCCTGAGACGCAGAGGTTGCGGGTTCAATCCCCACTGCGGGACAAATGTTTGCATGATCTGCAAATATTTGTTTCGTGTCTGGGTGTTCTCTATGTATAATATGTATGTATTTACAAAAAGAAAATGTATCTATGTAGTTTATCAGTCATCTGGTTACCATAACACAAGCATTAAATTGCTTAGCTTGGGAATAGATGACGCCGTGTGGAATGTCCAAGGATATTTATTTATACTCTCTAGGTGCTAATGCTGCTGTTATTAGTATTTTTACGTACTTTTTATACAAATAATTTAGGTTTTGCTCTAAAACTAAAACATAAAAATACAAAACTAATGTTACATTTACTAAGAATTTCATTTACGGAGCGAAATAATCCAGAAAGGTTTTAAATTCCTTTTATTCATATAAATCTATATATTTTAGTGAACATCCTTTCAATAAGCTTTCCTGTACCACACGTGAAATTACCTACTTTTCGAACAATTTTCAGTCACGCACGCTTCTATCCGGTACAATATTGGGTACAGTCCACGTAGTAAACACAATAACTTGATAAATAAATTTTAATTTTAACATTTTTGACAATTTGAACAGGGATATTCTCCAGACTACCATTTGAATAAAGTATTTAGATGTAAGTGACGACCTCTGTGGCGCAGTGGGCGAAAGCCCGCCTGAGACGCAGAGGTTGCGGGTTCGATCCCCGCTGCGGGACAAATGTTTGCATAATCTGCAAATATTTGTTTCGTGTCTGGGTGTTTTCTATGTATAATATGTATGTATTTACAAAAAAAAATGTATCTATGTAGTTTATTAGTCATCTGGTTACCATAACACAAGCATTAAATTGCTTAGCTTGGGATTAGATGATGCCGTGTGGAATGTCCAAGGATATTTATTTATTTATTTAAGTAGGTAGATTTCTTACGAAAATTAAATTTTTTGAAACTTGTAGATATCGTTTTTTAATGGTAAAAAAAACTTAATTAAAGGTTGTTTCCTTTCATCAACACTAGTATACGACGAGAAAAACACCGTGAAAACACCAATATAGAATTTTATTAGGCAGCTATGCTCCAATGTTATATTATAGAAAACAACCAGACTCGAGACAAATATTTGCAGATCATACAAACATTTGTCCCGCAGCGGGGATCGAACCCACAACCTCTGCGTCTTAGGCAGACTTTCACCCACTGTGCCACAGAAGTCGACATGAACAAGATCAGGCAATAAATCATTCTGATGATTCTATTGCCTGATCCTGTTTTAATGCTATTGCGCTAAGACTCTAAATACCCACATATACAACATAATATAGTGCTAACTGTACGTTCGATACTAATCTTGATAAGTCCCAGTTTCCACTTACCTGTTCGAATGCAGGATCACGATTTTCATTGAAAAGGATCGTTTATAGATTGAGATTGGAGTTGTTTGTTAGGACACAAGCTTAAGCTTAGACAAAATAGCTTTGAACGAGGAAACCTAGAAAATCGTTTAGGTGAATCTCAAGGCATACTTGTTTTATTCTGCGTCGGGGTGCAATGTTTATAATACACTTTAAATATTTGAAAAATAAATTCTCTTAACTTGAAACAGACTTGTATTTGTTAATTTGCTAGAACAGCTTCCACTTTTGCTAGAACACATTTTTAACTTTACTTCAATACATTTTAAAAGTAAAGCGTCCAAAAAGCAACGAGGTAAATATAATGATTTCAATACGCGATTAAGTCCCGATAATATATTTTTCAAAACCTCAATTTGTCTAGCGTAGTGGTATAAAAATCATTAAATCTTTAGCCTAAAAAGTCTGGCATCAGAGAATGTAATCTTTCATCTCAGCGATATAGCTAAATCCGTATTAAGTCGAGTATCGAAGCAGAAAAATCGATATAAATGATTTATGTATCATTTGTTATATTATTCAGACGAAGGCTCGACCTGAAATTTTAATAATCAGGTTCTACGGCTTCCCTTGTTATTGAGTGCTTGAATCATGACAAATTGGTAATTTCTGTCCTTGAGTACATTGTTGACGATACGAGCAATAAATACCAATATTTCAGATTTGTAGAAGTTTGCTAGTATATTATTATTATTACTGTAATTATGTTTGTAACGTTACGGGTTTCAGAAAAATCTGAAACTTTTACGCCGAAACTTCCGCTGAAATTTCGGCTTAGAGTTTAACGCTTAGAGACCTATTTAATACTCATTGATAGTTTAGCTCCAATTGAGTACCTATAATGATAATTTAAGGAAACCAGCGCTTTATTTCTAAGCTGTGCCCTCAGGTCTGCTTACAGATTGATCAGCTGTTCAATTAACATTGAAAGACAGATCACAGCGATTGCGTCGAATGAAATTTAATTAAATAAAGAATTGGCTATTTAAAGAGGCTGCCGTCAAAGTATCGTTTGTTTGAATCAATTATTATTTAGATTCAGATAGTTGTTTTTTCACTAAAACAAGCTTATTCGCCCGCGGTTTCGCTTGCGTGGTACCTACCTGGATAAAAATAGCCAATGGTGTGCAAACGGATGAACGGATTTTGATGCGGCAGGTTTATTACATATCTCGCAATAGCCAAGTGACTGCAACGCGATAGCAATAATTGAGATTTTTTTTCTTTTAAATCGCTAATTCGTAATATCTTAGAGCGATAGCAAAGCCACTGTCGATTGTTTGCAATCAGATAATACGAATTAGCTCTTAGATTACACAAATCAGAGTTTTAAAAAGCAAAAATTCCACAATTATCGCTGTCGCGTTTTGCGGTCGCGAGATCGTAATAAGCATGCCGCATCAAAATCGGTTCATTCGTTCAGGTTATGTGTCTCTGTAACACACATACACATATTACACATAATTAACTTTATCACCCCTTTTTTATCGAGGGTTATAAAAACCGTTTAATTGTTTTCTACACTTCCACATTTTAATTCCCGCAAACCGCGTCCAAAACTCTCAAGTTTCACAGGCCATGCCCTCAAAGCGGTTTCTGGCAAACTTTAATCGTTCAACAGTGTAATGGTTGTTTTAACTCGTGATTCAACTACGAACAGAGTCTCGTTGACTTGAGCGCTGAGTCGTTGGTTGAATTATAATGGATCTTAAGTGCCAATAATCTTTGTACAGACACTCACAGCCGCACTCAGAGACATAAAATTGTTCCTTATGAATGATTTTGTATGGATAATCGATGCTGAGTAACAGTTTAATCAACATTTATTAATGTCTTTGAGTGCGGCTGTTAGTTAATTTTACAAAACCTTTCTAACTTTGAACTAGGCTCAAAGATATAAGATGCACGCATACTACGTTTTCCGAATCAGCAGTTGCGCGATTTTGTGTAGCCCGCTAGTTCGCGCGTTTCACAAGCGCGAGGATAGTGTGCTCGGTCACAGCTTGCCACCTACATTTTGTTCGCCACGCGTTTGTATCGCGTTTGCAACGATACAAACGCAAATGAAACGCGCAGTGACTGCATGTTCGAAAACGTAGTATGTAGGCTTTTTTACATTATGCACTAAAAGCAAAATAAACACATAGAATACGTATTCTACTTGAAAGAACGCTACCAAGATTTTGGACCAACATACAAAAATATCATCTGTACACTAACATTTTTATTATGTTGGTCCAAAATCATAAAAAACATAGTCATTTCATGAGGACTGTTTCATCTGCAGGTCAATATTTACGTTGCTCGCTATTGAGAATAGTTTTGAACAAATTTGTAGCGATAGAGATGATCTTTTATTGGGAGTCTCTATGAGAATTGTCATAATTAATTAGTATTAGATGTGCTGAACACTAAAAATCCATTAGTTGGGCACAACAACATAGACGTTGTTGTGCCCAACTAATGGTTTTTTTTCTGACCCATCGGTTGTATGTTTTCTGGTAACACTCCTTACATCGAGTGGAAAAAATTAATCGAGAAGAAATGAAATACCGGTTGTATCCACTCGAATCTGATTTATTGTTTTTGGAAACTTGCAAGAACAGAGTTCGCAAACAAATAATAATACTTTTAAAAAGGACACGGTGGAAAAATTATTATGAAGAACAGGAAATTAATGCTGTCATGCCCTGTTAATGTCTTCTTTGTTTCCTATTTGAATCTAAAAATTATGTTTTTTTCATGATGCCTGGAGTAAATTTACATAAGCCGATATAAAATGTTGATTTGCAATTTTCACATGCTCTAAACGGTGAAGGAAAACATCGTGAGGAGAACATCATGTTCTGCAGATATTATATCCGGGTCTAGGGTGTTTTTCTATCTATAATAATTTATGGATTCGCAAAAATAAAAAAAATAGTAGTAGGTATTATGTCATCTGGTTAACACAAGCATTAAGTTGCTTAGCTTGGGACTAGATGATACTGTGTTAAATGTCCATAGAAGCTGAGAGGATGGATTAGGTACCTACTATAAGTACTCTCAGTACTTAACTTACTTACTTGTGTGGAATGTAGGATTTAATATTAATAATATGATTATGTTTATATTATCAACTAGCTTACTCGCCCGCGGCTTCGCTCGCGTGGTACCTACCTTGATAAATATAGCCTATGTTCGGAAAGTTCATCTACATTATCTGTGAAATAATTTAAAAATCGGATGAGTAGTTTCGGAGATCACCCCAAACATTCAAACAAACTAACTTTACCTCTTTATAATATTGGTAAAGATTTCCCAGTATAAATAATCTAGTAAAGATGAAAAGGTTTTTTTTTAGATTACAAGAGTAACATTTTTGTTACAGAGCGTCTCAACGTCCTCTACGAGAGGAACTGGACGAGACTGGTGCACGAGCAACTGCGCAAGTTCGAGATATCCATCGTGGCTGCAGCCAGACAGTCTTCGGAACAAACACCTGAACTAGCCCTGGACTCCAAGTGGACATTCTCGGGAGCCCTGATATACTGCATCACTCTTATTACTACAATAGGTAAGGATGGCTTTTTTGTGTCAAAAAAGTTATATGCATCGTGAGGAAACCCGCGGCTAGTCAGCCCCACACGTATTGACCTATCATTTCTGTGGATATGGTTGGCTTAGCTGAGAGGATGGTTTAGGTGCTGGGCAAGCCTATTCAAACTCAACAATGTCCCAGGCACTACAGTGTCCCGTTAAGTGTAGGCAAAGCTTGCCTCCTGACTCTGTATATATCATCCAGTAAAGATGTAAAGGTCTAAGTTTATATACATAAAATTATTCTATGAGCTGTGAACATAAATTATACACGATTTCATAAAGTGAGAATACTGATATGAGACTCGAGAAGAGAATAACGAAAATCGTCTAAAGTAGCTATTCACAAGTGACTGTCATTCACGATGAATCAAAAGTCGTGTTCTCATTTCTCTAACGATATCACTCTCACGACTTATCGTTAACTTTTAACTGTTCCCGGCTTTTGAAGTCGTTAAGCCATGGCGGAAGACTTTAGGCAGCCTAAAAACTCCGTCACCAAAGTAGGCTAGTTGCTCATACGAACTACTTATCGTTAACTTTGCGTCACACGTCCTCGTCATCAAAGCGTGTTACAATTAATTTATTAAGTGTTCATTTCTATGGGCCCTATTTAAATAACATTAAAGGTACCTGTTGGAAAGGTTTTATTATAATTATATTAACCTGTTGCTTAAATGGTCGTTATGATTCACAATATGAATTGCCACTAAGACGATGTATTAATTTAAATCAGAATGTGTAATAATTGCATCGTGACCAGCCACTTTGTCAACCACAGCGCCATTTTGAAGTTTGGTCGTGAAATGTTCTAGTTTGTTATTAAAAACAATATTCAGGCTGTATCCAGGCTTCACAAATGCAACGCATTGCACGTCTGCTATAAATCCGTTGGTTTTGCAGTCGTTTTGTCGCTTTGCGCTAAAACTGCTACAAAATGCGGGCCGCTTATTTATTTGTTATATAACAATTTTATCGCAGTTCAGAGTTTAAATATTCGTCAATAACAGTTACATTTATGTTTAATTATGTTTAATATTTTCTTTAATATTTCTAATAATATTTCTTAGTTTACATACCAAGAAATATAAAACATTGGTAACTGAAGCAATTTTTCACTTACCTACTATTTTTCCATTTGTGTGTATTTTGATAAATATAAAAAAGGTATTCGTAATAGTAGCAGTTGTTTAATCAGGCTTCAAGAGCATTTACGAATTCGGTGGTGATTTCTCTATCAAAGTTACTTCAAAAATTAATATGCCCCACTCACAGCCACCCAAGACTATTGGTGACCTACATAATCCTGATTTCCTTAAAGCATTAAAAGAATGAATGAATGAATGAAAATTCTTTATTGCACACCTTAATTTCTAAGACATAGATACAATCAGTAATAAAACTACGAACAATGTACAATGGGCGACCTTATCGCTAAGAAGCGATCTCTTCCAGGCAACCTTTGGATGGAGAGGAATTGTACATAATGGAAGATTGGTCGGGTGCATAAAAACAAAGAAAAATATGATATAACAAATTTAGAACAACAACAAAAAACACATTAACAATAAAATTAAAGTATGAATTTAACAATAAACTACATACAAAGACTATAAGTAATATAAAAAAAAAAAAAATAATAATAATAAACTTACATAAACTTACATACAATTAATAATAAATACATAATCTGATATTTAAATTAATTATTTGATATTTAAAAGTCCCTATAAAAAAGGAAACCTTTTTTTTATCTTGACCAAATACCTGCAGATCAGTATTAGCCCCGCCACAAAATCACAAGCCATAACACAAAGGGATCGGAAGATCACCTATTTTTATACCCACATTGTAATAGGTGGTTTGATTCTGTAGGAGTATCTTCAAAGAATTTGACCCTAACAAAGGTTATTTCTTATACTCACCCATGAACAAGCATTGAACCCATCGATGTCATTACAACAATAGGCAAGGAGCGTTCCATCCAAGTACTTCACAAAGCGATTGCTCTACCGAGATAATTTAACGAGTCCTGTGCTGACAGTGACTCTGTAAATATTTAAATTAATTTCAAACTGTTTCATTGGCGTAAAGGGTATTTCTGTTGAGTAAATTCTTGAAAAATTAAAGTAAGTGTGAAGTGTAGCTAACAGAGTTATAATTTCATCATTACCATCATTCACAGGAAAGAAAGAAAAATCATTTATTCTGGTAGGACCTCAAGGATCACTTCAGTTTCGTCTTACATGCTAGGTGATTCTGACTGCTTGACATACACAGCCCGACTTCATCCAGTACTGAATTGGATATATTATTTCTCTTTCACTAGATCATCTGCCCATCTTGCTACCGGACCAACGTTTTTGTGTTTGCTTGTGTTTGCCGACATTCAGTTAGTACTTTACTTTATCTGTCTGAAAACTATCCTCTCAGCTTAATTACTTTAAGTGGCATGGTTAATATTAAAAAAAATATTCTTCATCAGGTTATGGAAATGTATCTCCAAGAACAGCTGCGGGACGAGCAGCTACAGTGGCCTACGCAGCTGCAGGAGTGCCTCTTACCCTGGCTTGCTTGGCTGGTCTCGGCGCATCTCTGGCTAGGCTTGCCAGAATGGCCTGGCTAAAAGCCACGAAGAGCAAAGTTCCGAACACTTGGAGTAAGGAAAGAGAGGTCAGTATATTGAGAATTGTTTTATAATTTTGAAAGTGTCATACTAATAAAATATCTTATGATAACATAAGAACCCTTAGAGAAATTAAACAAGTTTGAGAAGTCTTTTGAAGTCATAATCGCGATTAACATGATTCGACACCAAAAACAATAGCTGCTGGAGATAAATTAATCTATTAAAATAAATCTACAAAAGGTGTCTAAAAGTCAATGTTTAACCCAAATATTAATACAGGTCCATTGTCCTTTGTCTTAATCTAATTTCTCCTACTATATTTCTTAATCACAAAAACTTGGTACCAGCTTTATTGGTAGGTTATTTTGAAGATTAATTTCTTCCTCCAGCTGGAGAATCACCTACAACTTCACGAGCAGCAACGCCTGCTCCCTCAACCAGCAGAACACAATCAGTACACCTCATTCCCCCCTCGTCCGCACCGGGCCGGTACTGTCCGCGCCAGGGCCGGGGACAGAGGTCAATATTCCCAGGTGTTTGAGCGAGCGCCTGCGAGTCCTAGGGCTGCAACGCTGGGACGTGTGAAACGTGCCTTGGCTGATGGTAAGTTAATCAAATTTCTTTGATTTTCTGAACTCCACAAACAACAACTCACAGGTATTTGAGCGTCCACTAGCTTTCACACGTTACAGCCTCCAAGCCTAGGGGCTTGGAGGCTGTAACGTGTAAAATGAAAAAAAAATTTTTTTTCGTTTTTTAGTTTTATCTTATAACCTGCCTAAATATTCTGGGATCTGATTAGACGGCTAAAATAAAGTGCCGAGAGCTTTACTTTTTTTGTTATGGAATATTATTTAACTATTTTTACATGAACTAGGTGATCAGGTGGTTTAGTTTATTAAGGAGTTCTAGAGTCATTTACTTATTCCAAAAATAAAATCAAAAGACATCACAATAAGAACACTCCATACATTTGTCTCTCAGGTCATTAATAAAGGCAATTCTCAAAGACTAAAGCCTATTGCCTCGTGAATATCTACATAAAGTAGCCCTTACTAGTACTGAAGTACGGATGAAATAAATAATCCTACGCCACTTGAGACAAGGTTCAGGATTAATATTCACTATCTATGCTTAATATTATAGTTAAAATCATTTAAGAGGGCAAAAATGGAATAAGAATAAAATAAATCAATGAGTTCTTAAACTTGAAAAAAAAAACGATTTATTGGATTACTTATAATTCTAGGAACAACGATCATAATCGATGATTAATAAAGGTAAAAAGGTAAAAAAAACACTTCATAAAACCAATAATCATTTTCAGAGCCTCAGACATCATCCGCATATCAAACACAGACGCTAGACAGAAAGAAGACAGTTGGCTCGAAGTGTCTTGCGACAGTGCACGGGCCAGGCCGAGGGCGGGGTAGAGGCACCATCCAGCGGCCCCGAGGCGCGGCCATCGAGCAACTGATCGCTGAAGAGTGTGGAGAGCTGCCCATGAACAGGAGCCTTGAGGATTTGGAGGATTCAGAAGATCCAGATGAAGTGTAAGCGATTTAATTTCATTTAAGTCCAGAAATGTATGCTGAACTAAAATTTTCAAAAACTGCTTGTGTGCGGAAATGAGCGCTTCGGTGAAATTTTATGATAAGCTAGACTAATATTGTAAAAAGGTGGAGTTTGGTTGAATTGTCTCCAAAAATACTAATTAAATTTAAAAACGTATAAGAATGACTGAGTGTCATAAGTTATTTTGGTTTTTGCAAAAGCATAAAGAAGCAAATTCTGGAAATTAGACTAATCGTTAATAATCAAGAACCATGATTCCGTGATGTAAACTTTGAGTTTGACCTTGATATTCTTATTTCCTTTCAGGATATGTCCCCACGACACGCCGTCACGAGTGCCTTTGATCTGGAACGAAGAGAGTCATAAGAACAAGAGCTGTGCTGTTCCCAGCAGTAGCGCTTCCACCAGCGTCCAGCACCATATCCATCACAGCTTGGATCATTGCCACATCCCAGTCAGCATCATCCTTTTCCTGCTACTGGCGTACATTTGTGTAGGAGCAGCATTGTTCTCTGCTTGGGAAAACTGGAGCTTCCTCGATGCAGCTTACTTCTGCTTTATCGCTCTAGCAACTATCGGTTTTGGAGACTTCGTGCCCACAAGTTTCCTCACATCAAAGCAGAGCACAGAGAACTCGAAAAGCGAGTACATGCAAATGATTGCATGTTGTGCGTATCTAGTTTTTGGGCTGATATTAATAGCTATGGCCTTTACGTTGCTGCAAGATGAGGTGGTGAATAGGTGTTCTCAGTTAGCAAATACTTTAGGGCTGTCGAGGCAATGACAGTACGAGAAGAGTGATTGTAGCTCCACGGACAATCACCTTATGTTATGATCATTGTTGTAAGATAGATTGTCTTTTGTTTTTGGTTCTTTTTAGACACTGTCTGATGGTAATTTGTCTTGAGAGGATACGTAAAGACTCCTTTTTAGTACAAAAGGGTCGATGTAAATTAGTTCTTCGTAAATACCCATCAGTACATCATAATAGGCATGTATTCTTCGTAAAATAAATGTATATTTTCTCGTATCTACATCTATCGATAGTTCTAATGAAAAATTTTAAACTTTTTACGGAATTTGTACCCGAATGTGAAAATTATGTTTGTAATGTAAATATTGTATAAATCTATCTATAAAAGCAAGGCTGAAATTGTAATGAAACAATAAAATTGTGTTGACACAATTTTGGTTTTTATTTATTTCTCCTGTGTTCAACGAACACTGATACGGTAAGAAATAAACGTCGAGTTTTATACCAAAGACTATCAGGCTGTAGTTGGGACTGCGGTTATATAACAGGAGGATAACCTAAGATCTTGATCAGAAGTTTTTGATATAACACTGGTGTTCCTTGTAATTAGCATGCTCGGTTATTTTACTTCTTAAATTTTTTCTTATTTATTCCAAATATTCTACAACATAATGAAAATAATAAATAAAACCAATAAAAAGGCCATACCTGCAAGCGTTTGTTACATAAATTATTCTACGCTTAATATAAATTAAGCTCCTCTTAATAGAATAATTTAAAAGTAGAAATATTTCTAAATTGGACCTCTTAAGTTATGAGAAATTCAAATATCATATCAATTTGTCGAATTAGGCCTCTCGTATACGGTCTGAAATTGAAATATTATAAGTAGGGTAAGAGGCAGCGGATAAAAACGACCTTTATTACGGGTGGACAGAATAATTCTCGACTCCCATTCTTGTTATATCTACGCAGGGATTACGTGCGTCCAGCTGGGCTAAGTACCCTTAAAATACATACTGCCCTATCATTGGCTCTCGTGAGATAATATCGAGTGAACTCGCAAGGTTTGCTAAGTAACAGTTAGTTCGTATGAGCAAGTGGCCAACTCTGGTGACGGAGTTTTTAGGCCGACTTTAAAAGCCAGGAAAAAAAAAGAAAAAAAAAGTGTTCCTATGTATGTAAGTTCCGTTAAATTTCTGTGTTCAAAACTTTTGGAAGGTTTGTAAATACATTTTGAACAAAAAACACCCAGACCAATATTTGCAGATAAATAAAATATCCTTGGACATTTCACACGGCGTCATCTAGTTCCAAGCTAAGCAATTTAATGCTTGTGTTGTGGTAACCAGATGACTGATAAACTACATAGATACATTTTTTTTTTTGTAAATACATACACATTATACATAGAAAACACCCAGACACGAAACAAATATTTGCAGATCATGCAAACATTTGTCCCGCAGCGGGGATCGAACCCGCAACCTCTGCGTCTCAGGCGGGCTTTCGCCCACTGCACCACAGAGGTCGTCAAAGATCAAACAAACATTTGCCTCGCGGCGGGAATCAAACCCGCGATACCCTACGTTTTAGGTAGGCCGGTGCCCAATGCGCCAAAGGGGTCGTAAATCGTAATGCATTCGAGTTAATCAATATTTAATACCGATTGAAACATAGCGTGTGTAAAGCTGCACCTACAGAATATATTGTGATGTACTGTTTTATTTTTGGGTTAAAACTTTTATCTTTTATAATAGGAACTACGAGTGCAGTTTCAATCGAATAATTGAGGTCCATTCAAACTGAATGATACATATCTCTTTCGAGAGGAAATGGTAGTGGCAAAAGCTAATATTATTATCCAGTTGCCTCATAACCGTTAACCATGTTTGGCTTGCCCCGTTTTACGAGTTAGCCTACGTGAGGAATTTTAGTACTATCGCATTTGAAAACCTTTATTATCTATTATTTAAAATAAAAACAGCTTCCACCAGCGGCTTCACTCGTTATCTATGCTGAGTAACCTTGGCTGCTACGATTAGGTTTGTCCAGCACTTATTAGCCTTGCCAGATGCTTCTTTCAGATAATGGTACCTATACTTAGTGAAAACGTGTGATGCTGTAAGTAAGCATGAGATTTTGGATTTTTCTTCATCAGCTAAGTAATTATTACGAAATTCTTTTGATGAATTCAAACTTTCATTCGGAACAAGGCTCATTGTTAAAACGTGGTTGCTTTGAGCAACTGATAGTTGTCATTGTGAAAGAGTGAGCTCAGCATGTTTTTGTACATAGGCATGCTCGGATGAAACATGCTTATCGAGCATGTACAAATAAGGTTCCTATCTAATTAGTACCACCACGAAGTAAGTACCACATAAGTACTTCCAATTACAGAAGCTCTGCTTACTTTGAGGCTAGATAATGCTCTGTAATGTTCAGCAGTATAATTTTTTCTTGACTGTCACTTAAGAAAACACAAATTATATATTATCTACTTGGATTTATCATGACATACAACAACAACTTGTTATATTTATGACAAAGCCAACATAACTAGAGGCCTACATTATTCCCTAATTACGGTAGGTAATGGTGACCCTAATGGTGGTAATTTTCATGGTCTTATGGTACAAAACTTTTAAAGGGTGTACCAAACTTCATCATTTCAACCCTAATTAGGAATGTGACCTCAAAAGGCGGCAAGTAAACACGAGATAATAGTCTATAAGTAGGTTTCTATTGGCCCCGATTCGATGAGACCTGTAACCTGTAATGCAATGTGCAGTTCCACGGTTATTGTACACAAACGGAGCATTGCTATTGGCCATTCCATTTGTAGCCAATGTTGGAACCAAGTTGAAGCCATTTTGTGGTGCCCTCCAATTTGTGGAAGCGTCATTTTATTGGAAAATGAATTATAATGACATTGTAGTGGCTAAATGCGTGGCACAAGTCGTACGAAGCCAAAATAAAGAAGAAGAAGAAGATGTGGGACTTTACTGAAGCATCACACGGACTTTTTGTGAGAACTAGAAATGCAATGATATCCAGAATACTTAGAAAAATAAGTAGAGCTAAATTATTTTTAGAGTTTTGACATGACTGTCTCTAGGAGTGAAGAGAAAACTTTAGAAATCAAGTTCTACCTGTTCGCTACGTCACCGAAGAAACTTAATAAAACTTTTTCACACAATCTTCAGGGAAGATTGCTTGGATATCTTTACAGTGAACCGATTCTTTATACGGGCAATTAAAATTGCGGAGGCAACTTTGCTTTAACTTTGTTTAGCTATTTACATTTATTGATTTGGAACAAAAAATAAAGGGTAGGTATACAATACTGTAAATTTGGTAGATAATTTGTTAATAAGCACTAGATAAGTCTAATTATTGATTGTTCCACCGGGTTAAAAGCCACTTAAGTCACAAATCACAGGTCTTTATATAGTGTAAAGTCACTAGTATATTAATATGAATGAGTGAAGTTCTGATGTTTATCACTGCTTTCATTTTTATCACACCATTTGTTTCTCTACTAAAACACTCACTCGTAATCTTTGTACTAGTAACAATGTTTGTATTCAGAAATTGTCAGTACCTACGAACCTCCATTGTTTGATTGGCTTCTCACTGGACCTTGACTATTTAGATTTAAGCGGATAGATCATCATAATAACAGCTAGGCCCCACACTTTTTTTGTTCCCCTGATTCTTCATGTAGCTCTTAAAATGTTTCAATGTGATTTTATGAGTTCCTACTGAATTAAAAAAAAAGAAAATGGGAAAAGAAGACGGTATTTGAAAAACAACAGTTGCTGTAAATTGTTCGTGCGTAGTAATCTTTAAATAGGTTATTGGAATTGGATCGGTTTCTACTTAAGTTATGGAGCAATACTACCGTCAGTTCTTTGAAGTTTTAGCTTCAATTGTTCTTTAATTTTAGGCCCGCTCTTTTTAAAGTTTTTGTGTTAGAAACATAACTACTTATAAAAAAGTTTCAATCGCAAAACTTACCAATAATCGTTCAAAATCTTCAATAAGCTGACAAAGCATCATCGCATTTAGAAAATATTAGATTAGATTATTTGAATGACAAAACGCTTAGCCAATCAATTGTGGGTATGTATTAGTACTACTAACTATTTTTAAAGCAATCTTTCTTATTTCTTGTGTTTATTTTGTTGTCCAATAAAGCGTTATCTATTCTTACGTATAACTGGTAGGTACAGTACCTTCATTTGTCTTGTGAGACACGTCGGTAAAAACATTGATCGATGCGGAACGTTTTTACGGACACCTGTTTTGGTTGTTTACACGATCAATCTTCTACTCTTATTTCGTTGATGAGTTAGAAAATGTATCAAAGTATTACTAGTTAGCGTCCGCTACTTCATTAGTGAGGGTTTAGTACTTCAATCAATGGGATATTTCGATTCAATGCTTCTGTAATTTGATCATTTTTTTCGATCCGCCGATCATTCAATACTTCGATCCTTCGACTCAAATTTTGCATACACACTAGAGCCCGCGTAGTTTGGCAAGTCATGGCTCTGTATTATTATATTTACCAGGCATCATCAAACAAAACAAAATATAGCCATTTTTTTTTTTTTAATTAGCCTATCCCACTGCTGGGCAAAGGCCTCCCCCAATTCCTTCCAACACTCGCTATTCTTTATTTATATAAAATACAGTTAAATAGACATTGGGGGCAATTCGGAGTGTCGCAAAAGCTAAACTAACCTAACTAAAACTATTGCCATCCTTTTTATTCCCATCGCTATGAGAGGGACGGCAACATTTTTAGTTAGCTAAGTTTAGGTTTTTCGACACTCAGAATTGCCACTATTGTTGTGTTACTTCTTTGTCAAGAATAGTGATACCACAAGCGCTTCAACTTTGTTGACTTATTTAAAAACATTACGTTGACAATGCATGTTATTCATACCAAGATGAGCTCATACAAAAATACGTAGCCACCCTTGTCCACGCTCCCAAGCGTGTGCTAATGAATTCCATTGTCACAGCACAAACACCGGCTCATTTTCTATTCTATTTCGACAAGCTCGCATAAAACATAGTTCACTAGCTAGAGACCTCTGACTTTAGCAACCATGTTTCATTACGCAACAAGCTTTTAAATAGCCTGTGCAAATATAGTACCTAATATTATTATGTTAGCCGTTTGGTATGTAAGGCGAATTCTTTATAAAGCTGTGTGTTTTGTTAGACAAGTTCCGGCTATAAAATTCTGAAGCCATGATAAAGGTTTCAGGGGACTTGAAAACATACCTCTTCCTAATTTTTTGAAAAAAAAATCTAAATACTTAAGTAAAAAATAATGATAAGTACAAGCTTTACAGTGAATGTTGTAAACAACGCCATCTAACTCCAAACTAAAAACTACTAACTAACATTATGTGGGCTCAGATCCGCAATCAGATTTAACAATGTAAGTAATTTGTCCAAAAACCAACAAACAAACCAACTTTTGCACAACTACTCGTACGCGAACTTAACCTGTTTATATGCGCTCATTTTCCATGCAATATATTTTAATCTGCTTTTACACGGGACAAGTTTAGAAGGCCTTTAAAGCGTGTCTTTTGTAATTTCGCTAAAAGGGTCCACACATCTATATGTTAATTGTGATTTTGTTCACCTTTCTGGACCGTGTGGAATTAACCATGAAGGGACAAGCCAGTTTACAAGTTTTTTCGATTTCGTACCCTATTTGATGCTCAGCAAATGGAATACCTGAGTTTGTTTGATAGGTTACGGTTTCTTGAATTGAGACTCCATTGACTTTTAATAGCGGGTAGTAATTTTCTCGTTACGAAAAAAAAATACTTGTTTAATTATGATACGTGTACGTAAATGTGGTTGCGGTTAAGTATATTACTTTAGTGACTAACCTACTAAGCAAATTCGTCATTTCATCATCTTTATTTATTTATTAGAAATATTACGTAGGTATAATTTATATTTAGGCGGTACAGAATTACCACAATTTAAAAACATAGACGATATACATTCTATTTAATTGTTTAGGTACTCATGACGAAGAAAATTTAATAATACAACAAAATGTTATAAATAAAATGTGTGTTTTGTTAATAAAAAAAGTTTGAGATCGCTACGAAAACTTTTTAATAATAAAAAATAGGCCATAAATGCGAAATGAAGAAGAAAACATCACAAATCATAAGTTGCTTATTCGCCCTTCAACAATAAATCACTACATTGAGGAGGGAGCTGGAATTACGCAACAAAATCGACAAAACAAGAGTTTTGTTTGTAAACCTACATTATTTCAAAATGTAATAGGAAAATAATAGACTAATAACGAACGAAATAATATTAAATAATCAAAAAGGATTATATATAGGTACAGCGTAAGACGGACGATCTGTCACTACTTGCATGTGAGTAAAGTTTAAGCTAGTATTAAATAATAATAGCTTAAGTACCTACTACTACCTACTAATAGCGCGATCAAATCGCACCTTTATGCATAAATAGTCCTAATGTATGCATATAGATGCGACTAGGGAATTACTAGGGCTACCAAGACATTCACTTATCTTTTAATCTTAATTTGGTAATTACATCGTTCGCGTCAGTTTAGGGTACCTACTTAAGTACGTGTAGGTTCACCTGTGCCTGTGTGTGTGTGTATAATGGCCGTCCCATCCTTGTATTAGTTAAAACATGCGTTTAAAAGTATAGTATTATTATTAATGTATTTAATTATTTATCATATTAAAATCTAGGTTTATCCAACTCTACAATCATCCTCACTAAGGCTTTACAGGCCTATATTCTAAAATTTGAATTTAAAATCCGATTTAAACGAAAACAAACATATCTAAATTGCAACGTCTATCTAAATAGATCTTTATACCCAACAAACACACTAAAAGCTTATAACACTCCCTTTTTTCATCAGGGATAAAAACATTCTTTAAGTCTTCCAAAAAATAGGTTACGATGCTGACTTGAGCTGTAATTTTAGTGCATTTAACCCGTAGCTTATTATTTAACGGCTGTGTTGCAATTTCTCTAACCTCAACCCTCAACTATTCTACCTCGACCGAGCTCGGGTTAGTGCTGACTTTAATGAGACCGAACGCTTACTTTATTAATACTAATGGCTTTTGCCTTTTACTCAGATACGGGTAGGGTTCCGCTCCATACATAAACATGCAGTGGTTTAATTACAAACATGCTTTTTCAGAGTTTTGTTGGAAGATATCTTAATATAGTTCAAATGTTCAAAAAAAGGTCGAATCCCGGGCGTGGAAGATTTTTCATTTTAGAAAATTAATCTGCGCTGACTCGAGCTCTAATCAGTGAGGGAAGGTTCGTGAGGAAGCTTGCTGAATGGTCAGCTTTGACAGCATCTCATCAAGCTTACAAGTAGGTATATTTTATCTGTGGGCAATTCTGATGCTAAAATAATTCCTTTTAGTATGGATATTATATTTATATCATTACTCTGTTAAAAGGACTGGAAAAAGAAGGGAGGCCTTTGCCCAGCTGTGGGACACTAGGCTCTTAATACTAATAATCAGGTTGCACCCATTGTTGACTGTATTAATTGTAACAGGCACGCTCTAAATATAGCTCTAGAATATATTTTTCTATAATGCCAAAAGATCTGAACACCTTGGGAATCGACAATATGAGGTACAAACATTGAAATATTGAACATCGAGGTATCGTCTTTCAAACTTAAGAACATTAACATTTCGTTTTTTTATTTTCTTACTCTATTATTATGTCAATTAACTAACAGAAACTAAACTAGGTACTACACATTTACGTAACCGTACAAAATACAATTTTAACCAGTTGAGCCACTTAAGGATCGTTACAAACGATCTATGGGTAGCTCAACTGATCCACTGATGGACGGCCACGTTAAATAGCATCCAATAATATCCTTTGAGCCGGTGCCAGACCTAGGATCACGCGTCGCTTTATTTTTTTTTATAATAATAATTTATTATTCTAAAAGAGTTTGCTGACGCATGCTATAATAAGCTTTTACCGAAATTCCAGAAATCCCACCGTACGGCAAAACCTTTCCGTCGGATTTCGTAGATTTGCAGATATAAAGTTTTGACACTCGATCCTTATTAAAACTTTTTTGGAGGTAAATTAGAGATTAATTCTCAACTCTCACGTCTGCTTGAAGTTTTCTGGAGCGATGTTTGGTTTTGGATATGAGTGATATACCTACAAAGAGTCGAGTGTGTGTAATTGACTTAGATACCATTATAAATGTATAAGAATACGTAATTATAAACTAGCTGTAGGTACCCCCGACGTTGTAAGCGTTAAATTACTTTTCCATGTACCTTACATAAAAGTTTTTTTTCATGGTTTGTCAGGAATAATATCTTTCAAAATTTCTTAAATTAATTAACGCTATAATCCCTGCAATTTATGATGACGTTCAAGTGAGTAGTCGGCCTAACATTTGCGACGTGAGTGGCAGCACACTTCGCTGTTTAAAAATTAAATACCTTTTTAGATTACTAAAGATCGGTGTAATTACAAGTACCTCAACTATCACAAGTTCGAATCGTATTAGTCTGAAATTAATTGTTGTTTGTTGCGCGTTTAACTTGAGCTAGAAAAAATGATTTCCATTTCCTGTAAGTTCACTCTTATCCCTTATTTTATTCTTGTCATAACAAAATAATACAAAATATCGATTACAAATTAATTAATATAAATCAAGAACAAAATAAAATAAGGAATAAGAAGCCGGCGTTTCGCAAGGGAATCACCATTACCTTTTTATCTCGATGAGAATTGCAAATGAACCGTTCGTTAAGAGCTCATCCCATGGGAGGTATTATACAAATCACCTAAGCACCACTTGTGCATTTTTATGTGATTGAGAAGATCCTTCATAAATAACAATGACCGACAACGTTCATAATTTTGCACATTTGGTACTTGGTAAACGAACGAACGAACGATTGGTACTTAACCTAAGACATTAATGTAAAATT
Organism: Xanthorhoe designata; assembly: GCA_963582015.1. Lineage (NCBI taxonomy): Eukaryota > Metazoa > Arthropoda > Insecta > Lepidoptera > Geometridae > Xanthorhoe > Xanthorhoe designata. Next base: position 8,803,698 of record OY757044.1, on the reverse strand, counting down.
GTAATGTCTTAGGTACCTGTAAAGTTACAAACTTTTTAATTACTTAAATAAACTAGTCATTTTATACAGCATCATCTATTTTGTTATGTGAATACAAAAAAAAATTATTGCAAGAGTTTATGCTTTTTGTTCGCGGCTCAGTTGGTAATATAAGTCCCGCCCACTGCGGCTCAGTTTGTATTGGATCATTTTCTAGTGATACAGATAGTTTGTTTTGTTTACGTTCACTGGCCTTTGTACATTTTTAATTGTGCAAATCAATGAAACATAGAGAGGATGAACATAACGTTCAATAAACCAGATGTCTAAGGCAACTGAATATGCAACAGCTGGGATGAGAAGGCCAAGGCAAACAAACTTCGACCAAATTGGTAAAAAAAAACACCAAATTGGTGACATTGACTGATTGGGCTACTCAGGTAAAAAGTAAATACCTAGAGGTAAAGGGGAAAAACAGGTGTGTCAGGAATATAGTAAGTGGAAATTCGTGGGCTCTGCTTACCCCATGAAAATACCACGAGGTATGAATTTGTGTATAAAAAGTAAGAGCGATGTTGTATGACACTAAAACATAAAAATAATTGTAATAAATATGTTTGTCATCTAATAAAATTAAGTAAATTCAACAGCTCCATCAACTTCAATAACATTTGAAAAGGTAGGCAGGACCAACATAATTACCAACACAACTACCAGACAGGTAACACACACATCAATCACCTATTCATTCAATGGACTAAATAGGCGCGTCATCCCTTCCTTGGAAGGTAAACCACTTTACCCATTATCCAGCCAAAATTACCTAGCCCCTTATAGCAATGAGATAGGGTTTACAATCAAGTTATTTATAGGCAGGTGAAGGTCATTTATGGTTGGCTATAAACTTTTCGGGTAGAAAGGAGTTGAAAATATTTCTACAGCATAGTAATAGGAAATGGGCTTGATAAATAATGCTTGGACAAGATAAGTGTGTCAAAGTTTTGTATTTACATGGTAAAATCTAAAACATGCTTGAAATATTTTATAACATTACGGAAAGTTTTTTTACTTTACTTAAATAAATGAGAACAAAAATGTCGAAAAGTTTCAAGAAAAACTGTTTAAGAATGTAAAATCATCTTTTTTCAGCATTAACATGAACAATGGACCTCAAATTACCTCAATTAAAATGATTTTATCTCAAAAATTCAGTGACTAGAGTTAGCTCGGTTTTTTTTCATTGCTGTAAAAAACATGAATGAAACGACATTTTCTAAAAATGAATCCTAGCTAGATTGGTTTATCGCTTCCAACACCCCCTGCGTACTAAATTTCACGAAAATCGTTAGAGCCGTTTCCGAGATTCAGATTATAATTTTACAAGAATTGCAAGGTATTAGATTAGATTTATAGAAGTTACATGGATGGACTTAATTACGAAAATCTCTACTCTTCTCACTAAAGAAAAATATGTGAAAATAAGTCGCACTTAAAATCATAATCATGAATACTATTTTTATATTCAAGTTTCTCCGTCTGAAAACGAACAGACTGACATTATTCAGCGAGGTCTCGAGTAGGCTTTCAATTCTCAGAGCAAAATTCTCGTTTGATGCATCGCGCAGAAATCCGCGCCCCGATCTATTGATATCTGAGAACTACGTTCCTTGCCTCTATTCACAAATAAGCATTGTCAGAATCACGAAGAGAGTCAAAGTCAAAAAGAATTTGGGAAGGAGGCAGAGATTTGATGGCTGAGATTGAAGGAGGCCTACACCTAACAGTGGATTGACACAGGCTATAAATGGTGATGATGATGATGAAGTAGACGATCGTATAGTTGACCACAGTTGTCATCCAAAACGTCAAGGTAAGAGAGGTAACAGAGCCTAACCAGTGTTATTTCTGATCGTTCGAGTCATCGCCATTGAATGTCAATCTTGTACATTTTTGTTCGTTTCTATTTCAATGGGAATGTAGTTGTAGATTACTAAATGAAACTTGGCTAGCTAAAAGCGCTAAAAGCGCCTTTGATAAAACTTCTTTCTGAATTAGGGTTGCGTTAAAGAAATCACTATTTTCTTTCATAAAGATCTTGTAGGTAAATTCTTTTAGATTTACTGAGAAACTTTTAAGTTTCAACAAGCGTTCAAGTTAAGCGACGTTTTGAGCGGTCGCAATTTGAATAGTAACCGCAAGTGGCATTAAGCTTCCGTGCTTCAGAAGACACGTAAATATACCGGTCCTGGCTTATAAGTCGTTAAGCTACGCTAGAAGGCGTTAGACGGCCTAAAAATTCCAAGACCGGAGGCAGCCACTAGCTCATACCAAAGACGATTAATATCTAGATATTAATCGTCTTTGCTCATACGAACATCTTAGTTTACCTATAATCTATTAAAACTATTTCCTACGTTTAATTACAACAATATTAGCCTTCATAGCAGTATTCAAATGCCCAGAACGTTTTGTGGAGCCACCATTTATCAGCACTTTCAGTCTTTTACATTGTTAAGGGTCTTACGAACCTCCCTACAATCAAACACAATTTAAGGGGCATACGTACATAACTCGTGCTAATCAAGCCTTTAGCCATATTACAAACGCTTTATATCGATTCTCTTTCTATCATCGCTTATTCTTTGATTTGACACTTCTGACCACGTGTCTTATCGTTATTGAACGCCAATTTTGTCTGTTCTTGCGTTGCCTTTACAGTATGTTCCTATAACGAATGCGATTGTACAAATGTAATATGGAAACGGGGGCAACATATTGTTGTCATCGCTGGCATTTTATTCTGATCACAGGCTTATTTTGCCACTATATTTTTTAATATCATAGTTTTAAATATTGATTGTATGACCCGAATGGTCAAGTACTTGTAGCAAGATTTGTGTGGCACAAAAATGTAATAAAAAATCATTTGACTCCGATTATGTGATCTCTTCTCTATCTCTACATTAATAAAACTGTAAAACGTCCATGTCTGTAGAATTTAGATATTAATGAAAAACGACTATGGGGGTCTTTATTACCGATGTATTTCCAGAGGTCTAACTTAAAAAATGGGCGCCATTTCGCCGCGGGTTTACCTTTTTTAAAGGGTTGCAATGGGGTGTCAAAGTTTGTATGGGAACTCTTTAAAAGAAAGTGCAATTATGTAGAAACTCCCCAAACTAAGCTACATATTGTTTGTGGTAGCAACTGCAGAATGTCTTAAATCGATTCATGTGGACCAGTTACTGGCTATCGCCCTAAATCACGTCCAATTTAGTGTGGTGCGTATAGTACTGAGGTTTTTATAGAGCTTTAACCCTTTCGGCTTAGTGGAGCTTACGGCATGACTGGAATAATAAATGCGGAACCTGTGAACCACGGTGATTTTTCGTTAAGTCCGGCATTTTTGTTTAAGAGTAATAGAAACTGAAATTAACTGTAACCACCACTTGGTTACAACAACCACGGGTTTTTTTTTAGTTTTAACATACTTAAAGATTTAAGATTTTTCTAACTAACCAACTAGATTTGATTATTATCAAAATAATTATAAATGTATTTAATATTAACGTTACGAGTAGAACGTACTACTCGTATTTCTGACTCTCAGATCTCTGATGATTTTTTAACTTACCTTTCTGGTTCGGTATATGGTAGGTCTTAAAAGTCAAACACATTTTATGCATTTAACGCATGGCCGCCTATCGTTTGCAAAAGTATTACATTTTACAGAGAACTCAAAGAATACATTTTCACACTTGTCTGAACGCCGGAAGGCAAAGCGTGCGGAATGCAGGGCCAAATGTATCGATTCACTTGAATTCTATTCCGAACGCGAGGGCTTTTGATATTGATACCTACTGCAAAAGGATCAAAAAAAGCTAAGTACTGCAATGTGGGTATATTATACCCATGTCTCAGTATTAAGACATCCTACTAGTCTTCACAAACTTACTATTTACTACATAATTCTTCATAAAAACAATGCTATACTAACATCACAATTTTGTTTGATGGTACGATGGTAACATACCTTTTAGCGTTCATAAAAAAAGTGACAATCGCTCTACCCCAGCCTCGATCTGCAGCTGAACTAAACTTGTCACTTGGCTTTTTTTCTTTTATTTTGTTAAATTCAGTAGAAATTAAAGACAAAAGTCTATGAAAATGGCAAGACATTGCAGAGCAAATAATAAATAAACTATAGGAAGATATTTTACCTGAAGGCGCATTCGGATACCAGCTCAACTGCAAACCATAAAGAAATCTCTTGCAAAACTGTACAGTCAGCCTTAAAGATCCAATATCGTTGGAGTTATCTTTACACAAAACATTTATCCAATAAAAACATACAATTTATAAGTCTGATATAAGTTGAAACGATTTATATTACGTTTTGTACGTGTTATTGGCTTTTGAAAACTACATTCTTTAGAAGCAAAAAGTAGAGTCTAGACAGTTCTGCGTGAGAGTGCAATTGATGCGAAAATCGTTTGCGCCATGAATTTGCGCATGCAAAATTGAACGTGTAGACTTACCTCTTATTTTGTCTCTTAAACAATATCCAACAAAACAAGTAAAAACAACCAACGATCATCAATGAGGTCAAAATATTTTTTCTTTTGAACTTACGAAGCTGACAGTACATTTAAATGCATGCCGGTGATATCGCGTCTCCGCTCTATTTCACACGTGTGCCCGCACATAAGATATGGAGATACATTTGTATATTTTATATGGTACCTGTTGAATCACAATAGGCAGTGACTTTTCTTGTTTATCCCAACCTAAAATAAATAATTTACTGAGTTTTCATGTTATGTGTGAACCAGTTTTAAATGAAATATGATCACGGCTTATTCCTAAGGTACGGTAGACAAATTCTTTCAGATATCATTAGTCATTTTTGATCCTTTGAAGATGTCTAAGAGGATAGTCATAGGTATTTCCAATACATATTTGGTAAATTCCACATTTTGCAGAAGTTAACTTTTCATACGTGACAGGTTGCAAGCCTATCGACGCTGTTAGAAAGCTAACTGTTTGTAGTTTGGACGCACCTTTGGACGGCTGCCGTGCCGAACGGTGCGTTGTCGTATTTCGCACGGACCGTCGACGAACGGTCGTTTGTTTTCATACAAAACGCACTGTTGCCGCACCGCGCGCTTAAAACAATGTTTTTTTGTACTGGTGATACTGTACTGATATTAAATAACTTTCTAGTTTTTAAACGTTTATAGGACAAAATGAAGAAGTCATTAAAAAAGAAGATAATAATGCTAGTATTATGTCGTCGCGGAGATGATAAAGAATTTGTAACACCAAAGTTTTCTGGGATGCGAAAAAGTAGCCTAACTAATATTTCAGCCGGCTAAATCAGGTTTACGTGTTCCGTACACGTAGTTACGTATTACGTGATCCTGTATACGGGGTGCGCCATTCATGCTGTAAAACTTGTTAACATATCCTCGGCAATATCAAGCTATGAAACTGCGGACAAGAGATTAAATAGTTATAAAACAAGAGATGTACTCGTACATGTTGAAGTTAAAGCCATATGAATACAGGACCGTTGATTGATCAGAAGTGGTACCGTCAGCAACAAAAGTTCAAGAACAGTTTGATTTTTTCAAGACACTTTTCTTGGTCGTTCGAAATAGATAACTTTGGTTCAGAAAATTTTAAAACATTAAAAGTTCATTGTTCATGTCCCTGGCTGTACAAATAAACGAAGTACACGATACCCTATTTTATGACCTTAATTAATTGGTACACTCAATAGTTGCCAATTTGGCCTTAGCATGGCCTTACTTGACCATTGTTTAATAAAACTCCATAAGTACCTAAGAAATATATATGTTTTCTTTGTAATAAACTGAAAATTAAACTTTGAACCTCCATAATATTTCCTCCGATGTTATGGCCACAAACAAGAGCAAAGAGTAGTTTAGCGCATGGGACGTCGCGTCGCCGAGTAATTAAATTGGATCAAACTTTAAAACTCTCATTTTTATCATATTTTTGTATCCAGCCACACAAACATTTAAACATTGACACTGATGAAGTATTTTTTTTTTTAATTTGAGCTGAACCGATGATTGGACGAAGAGGTGGATAGTGATGTCCCTGTGAGTTGCTAAGTAAACCGCTTGATTTATGCAAATATTATTGTTTTCTACTCAAAACTATTTGTGCTGTACTCCATATTAATTTCTTAATCATCTCCAGGTTGCAAAATCAAGGGTTTTACACGGTAAGTAAGTTCGTATGAGCAAGAGGCTAACTTTGATACACCGGTAAATGACTATTTAAATCGTAGGTACACCATAAAAAGTAATTGAAAAGTGTACATTCTACCTTCAATATAATTTTGCATGCTATTAACCTTTATAGCGAAATAATAAAACCATAGCATTTTAAATTTACCTAACACCATGTTTGTACCTGTTTTAAGCAAATTATGACATTCCATTCTATTTACATCATTCCATTTTATATAGTATTTTTCAATTTAATTTGTTCTTTTTTATACTGTGTCCGATGACGTGAATAAAATATGTACGTCTATGTCGATATTCTTGTTAAGAGTACCTACTCCAGAACTTCATAGACTTGTTAGAATATTTATCTCGTCCCACAATGGACACAATGGAATACAGTTTTCAAATAAACATTAAAAATTTAAGAGCTCTTTCAACTTTTCTTGCGGTTTGTATTCACCGCGGGAAGTTTAAAGATATTTTTGCCTTGTTTCTCAATTTTTCGTGTTTGAGACTAAATTTTTTCACTAACTTAATTATAAAACGTTTGGGCTGTAATACTATACTTTTGGGTATTTTAGAAAGTATATAAAGTAAATTACAGTATTAAACTTGGCTAAAAATTAATTACTAACGAATAAATAATTAAGGTCGCGATTAATACATATTAATAAACATGTTTTCTTTCTTTCTTTATATTTTTCAGTTCAATACAAAACACAGATTAGGAAGAATCTCTATCGATAGAAAATAATCTAGCAAGATCTGAAATGCAGTGGTTGCTGGTGTCTAACTGAAAGGCGAGCCAGTTACCCAAACTATCAAAGAAAAAGCTCATTTTTTGTAATGTCCGACTTGGTATTCTTTTATGTGTGTTCAATGATTTTCTCCGTCATTGTGGACCGATTTTGAAAAAAGAACTTTTTGAAAGAGTTTTCTCACAATGTGATTCTCATAATAAATTTGGTAAGGATCTGACAAGGATCTTCGGAGCGATGAACAGAAATTTACCTCAAAAGTGTAGCAAAGTGAACCTTACAACATTTGCCAATTTCACTTTCAAAACTATCGTGAGTTGTATTAGACGTCGATTTAGATACCGACAATGTTTCGATTCTTCAGGATCTTCATCTGGGTATGAGTGTGGTCCTCGCGGTCGCGTTTCACATTGTCTGTATCTAAATCGACGATAATTTTACGTGAGTAATTTCCCGTGTGCTATTATAATATTTGCCAATTGTTGAACTGCAAGTGAGAGTGCAACAACTTACTATCATGAGGATACCATACATAGAATGTTTATAAAATAACTCAAATAGCAAATCTTACGAGTTAAGATCGTAGAACAAATAAATAAATCCTTGAAAATTTCACACACTGTCTGGTGAAGTTACAAAGGTCCCAATGACCAGTTAACATAAAACTTAATGTGCGATAAAAATCCACAAACAAATATTAAGATTTTACCGATTAAGCGGTCTAAAATACCATGGCATGCTCACAAATAGACACAGCTCATAATTTCTTCTTTCTTAAAAAGCCATACCTGTCTTTCATTTTAGAAATTAACTATGGTTGAGAAATTATTTATACGTTTCATTTCCAACAAGTATTTTGGGAAAATGTAACCAGTTAATGGGCAAAGTTGCCAGTTCGCAAAGTTACGTTTTGACTCCTAAACTTCTAAATTATTTACGCTAAAATATTTGTTGTTTGCACAGCGATGAGGTGTTGATTACTTTGATTTACTTGAGATAAAAAAGAATAGAAAGCATTGAAATTTGACTTCAGTTCTAAGAATATTCTACATATTTGATTACATTTTTGATATGTTAAATTTATCTGGTTAACACTAGTTCTCTAAAAATAGTACCTAGACATCACCAAAGTTTGATAAAATTATAGTATCAAAAGTGCATTTTTTAATTTTTTAAAAGTTATTACAATGCGCTGGAAGTAATACAAGCCAATCGCCTAACAAAACCTACCTGTATTTGTAGATGAAATATAAATAACTTGTTTCCCAATAAATATTCCAAAGGTTGATGCAATCTCATCGTGGCTCGGTTGGTATCTATAATTGATGCGCTGACGGCTTTTGAATAAAACAAACAAAGACTTACCAAAGTACTGTAACCAACAAAATTCATCATTATCTCTGTGTCATTCATTACGCTAGCGTGTATAGAGTAACGGCCAGTCTCAATAACCGATCTATCGTTGATTTTGCTAACTGTAGGTAGATATTGACATTACCTTTTGTACAATATATACCTAAGTATAAAAATAAAAGAGATAGTCACAATAATCTGATGATTTATATCAAAAGGCATCTAAACGCGACTTGTTCGGCGTGAATGGTGAAACCATTATAAGGGCTTGAATGCGACATCGAGTTGATTAAATCCGGGTAAGAGCACAGGCACTCTACGTTTTTCGAACGAGCAGCCAATTGCGCGGTTTGCTGTAGCGCGTTTTACAAACGCGAGGGTAGAAAGCTTGGTCAGTGCTTGCCGCCTGCATTTTATCACAGAACATATTTAATTCGCCACGCGTTCGTATCGCATTTGTATCGTTACAATCGTGCAGTGGCTGCGAAAAACGTAGTGTGGACAGGCTCTTAATCTTTAATATCCGATACTAAGTATCTTGTATGCTAGCCCTAACTTTTCTTCATAACATTGTGATATGAACTTGCCACTAACTTGTTTGCAACTTTTTTCCCGACAATGACGACGTTTGTTCTCGAATTTTCTCAAAGTATATTTACTTTGAAAGTTTGTTCATATACGAAGCCGATGTAATTGTAGTAAGCTGTTTACTCTGTCAGTTATAAGTTGGAAGCATAAAAGACAAAAAAATTCTATTAGACTAAATGAAATGGAAAATAGTAGACACTAAGTTATATAGTGCAATGATTATATATACTCGTAATTTATTATTAACAAGAATTGCTCGTTTAAAGTCTTTCCTTTGAGCCGTATTGGCCGAGTGGGCAGTACATCGACTTTCGATCGTGGTTGTAGGTTTGAATCCAGCTGTGCCTAATGGATTTTTCTTTTTGTAATATCCGTGTATGTAAAAAAATCTAAGTATTATTTCCATTGTATATTAAAATAACTCAGCACCATCTGTGTGTGTAGTTTACTGTTCGTATAATTATTATGCCAGCGCCCTATGCTCCGTTTGTCTTTAGGCATAAATTATATACGTGCGTTATTAAGTTTCATCAGTAATTATACCTTTGTAAGAACAGAAATTGCTAGAATTTAGTTGGGTTAGTTCTTGAATTGTATTTTAATAGTGAATACGATTATAAATAAGTAGTATGGCTAGAGCCCAGTACATTGTACATGCGATTACATAAGTAAAAGTTAAATAAACCATAAAATGACAAAGACGGAGCAATACAGCCCATCTTTCCCATCGAACAAAGAAAAGCAACGAGTTGATTACCCACATTCACTCCCCACAATACAACTTACATATCCTATCATTAATTCTCTGAGCACCCTTGAGTTGGACATGGAGGAGTCTTTACGTACTTACAGTAGTTCGTATAAGCCAGTGGCTGGTTCTGGTGGCTGAGTTTTTTGACCGCATAAAAACCTTCGTCATCGCTTAGCAACTTAAAGCCGCCCATACAATTACCCAAATTACCCAAATATGTTTAACATACATAAAAATACGCCGCTTTCCCATACGTGTCGGCAGAGACCACGGACCTCGCCACCATCCCAACGACACATCATTCACTCTCATTCTTCTTCATACACGCTTGCTGGTTTTACTCTTGACATTTTCCTTGACGTGATTTAATGGTAATGTTATATTTAACCTAATAAAAAAAATGTTTTTTACTAAATCGATTGCTCGTAATCTTTCAGGCAATACTCTAGTATTGTCTGTTCAAACTGGTTTAAACGCACCTTTATCCTTTAAGAACCCTCCCGTCAGACATGAAAAGACAGGAGGCAATCATGGGCAGCGGCCCGTGAGACCGCAACGGCCAATAGATGCGAACTATTGCGAACTATTACTACTATTACACCAATACTTCAGTTATCTTGTAAATGTGAGGTTTAGATCATAATATTAAGGACATTTTACTGTTGAATTGCGCTAGTGGGGACTAATTGACCGTATAGGGTTTATATTGAACGAAAAATTGAGCGAGTTTAATTTTTATTGCACCATATTTTTCCATTTAATGTATGGGTTAGCATTGTGCAATATTTTTTAAACTACGATACGACTACCGAGACTTCAAATTTCTCAATATAATTGATCGTTTAGAGCAAAAAGCCTTTCAATCTTATTGTGCAATGTTATTGTAGGTTAAGGGCCCGCCTTAGGCATCAAAGGATTTCTTAGAGGCCAATGCGACATAGATCCGCTTCACCGCCTACGCAATTCCGTGTGCTAATCGCCTAATACAAACCTCCATACACAAAGCACTATGTCATGACTGCTAAATAATAGAGGAAATGGAGCGTGTAAATAATAGGATACCCTCAATCATGACGTTCCAATATAATTATTGGAAATTGCGGTATTCTCGTTGTTCCGAAATTAGACGAAGTATTTTAGATCAAGATAACTCTAGTTATTACTAATGGACTAAACTATATCTAGGTCATGGATAATTTATCTATAGTCATCTCTATTCATAGGCATTGGATTGACAAAATGTGAAATAAATTTATGTGATGAAAAATTAAGAGCCTATTTACATATAACAAATAAAGAGAGCCTAGTCAATCGGTAAGCGACTAGTGACATTAAACATCGCCTTCCACGTCATCAACCACCACTAACCAGTGTTCCTATACATTCGTATTCGGCAAGTAGTTTCGGCCTTTCTTTTATCTTATCTTTTTTCTTTTATTTTATCTTATTTTATTTTATTTTATCTTTTTTCTTTTATCGACTTTTCAGAAACAATATTGCTAGTCTTTTGTCACTAATTTAGGCACTATTTTTTATAACGGGTGTAAAAGACTATTAATTAGACTTATTTCCTACTGACTTATTAAAACAGTTTTAATACAGGATAGTGATTTACCAACCCTATCAATAAAAATACATCAATAGTATGACATCATTTCTTGGACGTAGAGTTTGACAAGAGAAAAGTTACTTGCATTAAAAACAGTTAGATTCGCTAATTAATAATAATTTTAGTGGTAATCTACTCGTATCAAACGGCAAGGTTCTCTTTTGATTATTATTAAAATTTTGGAAAGTTTTATTACACCCAGTAGACAAAATATTATTGTTTTCTGAGAATCAACTCCACCTACACTAGATTTGATTTATCTTAAATTGTGTTTTCGTTCAAGGTATCGATAACTCGAGTTATTCGACACTAATTTGAAGAACGCCTTAATTTGTTGATGTTAGGCTCAATTCCATTAATTTTATCGAAATTCGTAGATTTTTTAAATGACACGTTGTGAAGCATAGTAGTTAATGTTTTGTCGCCGATCGGTAGCTCAATTTGTAAGAGGTAGTCAAGACAAAGCCTAGGATTTATATATCGAAGAGTGTCTGTAAATATTAAAAATAAAACAAGTTTATCGTTCCAAGCTCAAAAAGTTTGCAAACCGGACTGATTTTCTCGCGAAATTCACTTCATCCGTTTGATAATAATATTCTCTCCAAAATCTCCAGGATCACATTGAGATATCTAATAGTTCAAAGTGGTAACAGTTACCACGAAATCGATACATTTAGAAGAATAAATCTAATGATTAAATAAAAAATCTATTTTTTATATTTCCTCCTATGAGTTTGTATTTTGATATAATGATGATGTACTTATACAAATCTTTATCCGTTTTCAGAAAAAGAATATATGTTTTTGTTCGTTCAAAATGTTGCTAGCGTCGAATTATTTACAATATTCGTTTTGCTGCGTCCTAAAATGGCAGCACAGCGTCCAAAACACGGAAACTGTTATTACATCGTCCAATTACACGTGCAACCGTTTGCAAGCGTTTATGGTGCCGGCATTTTAGAAAGTTTGGTTGACATTGTGTAGAATGCAAAGTTTTGATTATACTCGATGTAGTTTCAAGTGGTTTTGGATATTTTAATCATGCTTCTTGCATACAACAACATAAGTACTTATGCAAGAAACAACCGGTAATTTTACTAACTTAACTATACAAAAAACAATTAGAACCAGTTGAGAAACCTAAGGATTGTTACAAACAATCTATAGGTCAACTGATCCAAGCACTGCCAGACGGAAGCGTTATTTACAATATTCTATTTGTTTCTTCGCAGCCAATGCCTTTAATAACGAGAGCAACAAACCCAATTTAAGACCTACTTTTATCATTAGTGATCCATCGAAAATAATGTAGCGAAGCTATTTGCTCGCAGATTCTATAGTCTTAATTAGTTTATAAATAAATAAATACTTAATAATAAATATCCTTGGACATTTCATTATAAATGAAAAATCTTACTAAAAGTTAAAGGCTCCGGCAGGATTCGAACCTGCGTAGATACAAGCGATCGCTCTTAAGCCGAGCTGCCTGACCGCTAGGCTACGGACCCTCTAAGCCGAGGCCTGAAACTATTAGTAAGATGATTTTTTTGTATCGGTTAAAGCACCGATGAGCGCCATCTACAGGGATATTAGAATATCACCTGCTCATTGATTGAAGTTGCATTCAACACAAATGACCAGAGATGTCCTTGACACCTTGATTGTCCTTGATCCTTGGACATCCTTACACAGCGTCATCTAGTGCCCAAGCTAAGCAACTTAATGCTTGTGTATTAGGTTTATGTACAAAAAAGTTATAAATATTTGTGTGACTTTAAGTAAAAAGCTATCCATTAATTTGTGCAACCAAACAAAATTATAAGTAAAAATAAAACACCTAATCTAATGAATTTACGGTATCGCAACTAAAGCCCGAAGAATAAAACGCTACTTAATGTCAGTGGTGTTTATCTTTGACATTATTTGACGTCTGTTTATACAAATCTGACAAGTAAGAACGTCTTAAATGGTTAATACGCTCTCAAATATTTAAGTTGCGTTTCAGTATTTGAATGTAATTGTCTTAATCGAATTAGGATAAAGAACCCTTGACATTTCATTTGTCAGTTATTTTGTTACAAGCTTTGATTCGCTTTATCACTAAATTGTTTGTATTTTAGAGATTATTTAATTAATTATTTCGGGAAACAATTTAAAAGCAGCTTTACAGTTCTATGTAGATGTTACTTTGTAAATAATATTTAAATGAATTACAATAGGTACTTATCATTATAATGTTATTTAATTCAATAATCAGTTTATTTATTGAACAGTTGAATCGTTTTTTTTTTGTTAATTTTTCTTCTAGAAGTGAATAGTTGACATAAGATCATTATGACTATAGTCACTGAAATTAAAACATGCTTAAAAGACGTCCGCCCAAAAGTGGTGGCTAAAAGAATCGATATCATGAAACTAATTATGTCCACCATGAAACGGTCACCGCTTTTCTGAGACCAAACTGATGGAATCGGCACCGTCGCTGGCGGTGACATGCATACGAATGAAGTTAGCTGCGGTCGATATAAACGACTGATTTTAATTAGAAGCTGTCCACACGACTTCACGCGTTGAGCACTAGATTTGGACGGACGGAATTTGGTGGTAATGCGATTTTACACACAGCTTTGTAACAAACAGCAGACAGCTTTGTAAATCTAAGGTAGCACTAAACATGGACTGATGACATTAATGTTTTATATAATACTATCTCACTATTCATAAAACTAAATCAGGAAGTATTTCCGTTTGAGCACCTCTTTTTGGGCACCTATGCATTGAGCACCCAAGGTATTCCCATTTAATTAAACAAAAATAATTGTCATTCACAAGGAATATAGGTCTAAAACTCAGTGCCTAGAATTATTTACTAACTCACCAACTTCAGTGTAATAAGGTTCAAAACACGATGCTCTTTTGTAAAGCATGAAGTACCAACAGTGCTGGCCAGTTATTACAAACGCCTCATTCAGAACGGACTAGAAACTCGACGGGCCAGATTGTATAGAGCGTGTTAGTGCTACAATACTGGAGGTTTCGTCGGTCAAAACATAATTATTCTGCTTTAGAACTTTGAGAAATTGAAGTGGATGGATGTATAAATCTATCTACTCGTATGAGTAGAGGTAGGCCAAGGAAAAGATGGATGAGTTGTGTGAAAGATGATGTGAGTAAGAAACAGCTGTTGTGATGACGGCTGACAGAGGAAAATAGAAAAAGAAAACATGTTTAGATGGCAAGAAGATGATGGTTAACTTTGAAAAATATATTGACAGTTTGCCAATCGATTTTAGAGGTCCACATAATTCCTAGATCATGATCAGCAACATGAACGTTATCCTTGCATTACATTACTCCTGACTCCACGTTGTAAAGCAAAAAGCATGTTTAAATTAAACGTTTGGTACATTATAAGAGAAAATTTTGTTTTTCACACTTCAAACATTCGTTGATTTGCCAACACTTTTATGAAGTCGTTAATGACTTACATTTTACGCAATTAATATTACCTGAGTATTTCGGTAGCTACAGCAGGTAGCTGCCTTTATGTCTCAGTTGTGCGTTGTGTCCTTTTTTAGCGATAAAGGTGGACCATTGGACCTATAATTTTTTTCTGCAAGTTTTTGGTAAGTATTTTATGATCAGTGATAAAAAAGTGTCTTTAATTTTACCGAGAGAACCTCCAAGTTGTGGCTCACTTTATAAATTGTATAGAACACGCTTGTACAGTCCAATGTTTGCCGTTAGCACTATTTTATATTCTCACTCACTATTGTACCAAAACCGTACCTAAGTACTTACGTATATTATATACTATTCCACTTTTGTTGGCAAATTAATTAAAATTAAAGGTTTAATTAGTTCCAGGTAACTAATTAAACCGGCTACGGCTTTGGTTTTATTAAACTCAAAATCGAGTCAAAATAATTTAGAAAATATTTTTAAAACAATAGATAAGTTATTTAAAAAAATACTATTTTATAAATAAGTTTTGAAGTATTTTAATTCGAAATAATTTTACCAAGATTATTTTGCTTCAAAGTTCTTGATCATTTTCAGCACTTACATAAAGCTTATTTTCAAAAATAGTCTTTGTAAATTGAATTTTATGAATTGAATTTTAAGCTAAATGCTGCAGCTTCACTGGAATAATAAAGGTCAATCATAAAATTGTATTGTGATCAAAATTATGTCAACTTCAAATCCAACAAAACCCATCAGTATTGACTCATGTCTCTCATTCAAATCTACTAGAAGGCTCACGTTCAAAATTAAACCAGTGCTAAAGGTCATGGTGCGATGCAGTCCAGTTCGTTATCAACACAAGTTGTCTCACTTCCTACCTGAGTTAGAATAGATTGCGTATTCAAAGCAGTTGAAAAACAAACACGAAGTGCATAGAACGTTATGACAATAATGTTGCTGAGTAAACAAATCTAAGGTGACATGCTCAACAGCAGAACCATTCATGAGTTTTAGAGAGTATTAGTATAAATAAATAAATATCCTTGGACATTTCACACAGCGTCATCTAGTCCCAAGCTAAGCAATTTAATGCTTGTAATATGGCAACTGGATATACTACATTAAATACATTTTTTTTTATAAAAACATTATTATTATTATTTATATTCTATATTAATAAAAGGCTAAGAAAATAGCGTACAATTACTGATTTTTTTAATTTTTTTTATATGGAACGATTAAAAGGTCCATCTGTCCCTTCAAAGGCTGTATTATTGTGACTGCTCGTTCGATTAGTCGATGCTTCACATATCATTAAGTTCTTGCGAAGCGCGAGACCTACTTAAAAGGGTTATGTGGATCCTTACAGTACAAAATATTTATTAAAAACACACAATTTATAAACTGAACAATATCACGCGAAATCGTATACTAGTTTGTTGGCTTCAACTGCATGCAGCCTCTCGCAGCAGCGGCAACAGCACCAGTTGTTGCCATTAGGAACCAGGTGGTCACTGCCCACGCATTCCAGGTGGTTTTGTAATGTTTTGTAATGTAGAGTTTCTTATTATGAACTAGCTGCGCCCCGCGGCTATAGATAGTTCCCGTTTCCGTGAGAATACCGAAATAAAAAGTAGCCGATTTTTAATCCAGGGTATAATCCTGATACGAAATTTCACTCAAATCTGTCCAGCAGCAGCTGTTTGAGCGTGAAAGAGTAACAAAAACACTTTAATACACACACAAACTTTAACCTTTATAATATTAGAGTGATAGTGCGATTTTTTTTAATATAGAAATCATTGAATGAATTTAAGATCACGGCATTGTTCGCTTTCGGATTTATTGATCTTTCAACCTAAAAATCCATGTGTCGGTAATCTAAATTAAAATTAAAATAGTGAAACTGTTAGTTATAGAGTACATTAAGTAATGAAGCCTGAATGACTAACATAGATGAATCGGAGTGCCCACCACAATTCGAAGCAAGCTTGTTAGCAAAAACAGCGTAAACCGTTGCACGCTTGATTAAATTTTAATCAGTCTGTATAGCAGCTCTACTAGGGGCGTCTAACTTGAAGATAGGAAGGTATGAGCAACTACTTAGGTTAGAGAAAATGTGGAAAGATGGATAGTGTTTCACTAAACTTTTTAGTAAGTGTTTTAATGGTGTTATCCATAAAAATTTGTCAATTTAATGTAGATTTAAAGAATGTTTTTTTCTTGTTACTTTTATGTCAATGAAAAGAGATAGCAACAGACAAATATGCATAATGGGGGTAAGTAATTATGTAGCAATCGATTTAACTGAGATAAATCAGAAATCGATTGCTACTAAATAACTTAAAACGGCAAAAAAAATGACTTGGACTGGACATACGAGTAATATCATGCTTATGAAAACATAGGCTGTTCAGAAATATTTGGATGGAAATCAGAACTTAAATTTTAATACAACAAAAAACGATCTTAATAATTTTGCAATAAAAATAAAAATTAAAAGTCACATAATAGTGAACGGTAGGTACTCATTAGCACACTATCGCTTTCAAAAGGGAAAGGTTGGAGGGTATTGAAGACAATTTGTTTAGTAAAAGTTTGGAAGGGACCTTACCAATTAGTCTACTTTTAGTTTCCTCATTAGCAGAGTTCACAAAGGTTCACCCTTGACGTGTTTTAGTTTTGCTTATCGCTGTGCATAAAACAGCATGGCGCGTAGACAAGTGACAAATATTTCGTATCTATTCTCTTTCTATCATCGCTATACCTTAGATATACCTTTGATTCGACATTTCTGATCGCTAGAATTTTCGTTATCGAATGTCAATTCCTATACATTTTTTTTCGTTTCTATTCTAAAGCGATTGTAAAATTTAACATGGCTAGATTGGCTAGGGAAGCTGGAAACATGATGGCCTCTAGTAGATGTTTCTAGTGACGTAATAAGCCTTATTCCAGTAATGTAATGCCCACTAAGAATTAAAAAAGAGAAGAAAGGGGGACACTTCAATTTTTTTCCACTAAGAAAGGGGGGAAAACTGAAATTGGGTTCAAAATCTGTCCAGAAAATCCAACCGATAATATTATCTTTTATATTATATTTTCCCCCATAAGAGAAAAGTATGAGGAAAAATTGGAAAAGGTATAAAATCCTTACAAAAAGTCCTCCCAACTATATCTTATCATTTCATTTTCCCCCCTAGGTCAGAAGTTTCTTTCTTTATTTTTGAATAAAATCTGTCTTTATGAATATACTATCTCAGTTTAATTATGTTATCCATGGTCATCCGGTAGACATGCATGTCATATTCCTTCAGATCGTTTAGGCATTTTTAGATCCTATATTTTGTACATGCCTTAATTTTGCAGAAGTTAATATTCCATACGTGACAAGTTGCAAGCCCATTGACGCTTCTAGAAAGCTAACTGATTTCCTCACGATGTTTTCCATCACCGCTTAGAGCGGTTATAGTGCACTTATGCATTTTTCGAAACAAAAAATCGATTCGAACTCACGATCTTCGGATTAAAAGTCGAGCCACTAACCTACTTGGCCATTACGGATCTCTTACGAAATCAAACAATGTCTACTAATTTTAGACTATAATGATGTCATTTATCACAATTTCCTAGCGAAAATTGCGTTGTAAAATTTGTGCTCTAAATTCAGCAATAATAGCATAAAACATCGATCAAGTCGCGCGCTATGAAGTTATAAGCCCGTCGAACAAACTCAATCTTCCCACCAAGCTGCCTATAGATCCTGATTAAAAATTAATTAACAGAGTTAAAAGGCCACATTTGCCTCGAAAGTTTCCAAACGATTCGGGAATTAACAATTTTATAACCCCTCAAAGCCTTAATTTGGCTGCATTTAAATTTAAAGCGAATTAATTGTTAGAATATTTGGAATTCCTGATTAAATTCTTGAACATGTAATTGGATTTTAAGATTTGGAATTTGCTAAATTCCAGCGAATAACAATTTGTGATTTAGTTGTGTTTTTGTGACACGTTTGTATGTTTAATTTGAGTTAGTTGCTGAATGGGAACATTGGTTTAGCTTGATACATTAATTTGTGAGTCCTATCGTGGCTTTAAGAACCAACAAATTGGTTTAACATGAACCTACAATGACAGAAATGATAATTCAGAATCGAAAAAAGAATCGTTGTCTTGTTAAATGGGCACTGTAGGTACACTTTTAACATAAACATCTAACATCCTTACCAATACATAAAATAACTAAATGATAAAAATAAATAAAAAAAGTACTTAAAAAATCTTACAACCTTTTTTATTTTGCGTTTCATTTCATTTATCGTGATATAATTTCCATATCATAACTCATGATATAAAAATAAAAAAAAACTTCATAAAAATCTTAAACCCTTTTTAGTCTCCGTTTGGTTTAGTATTACAAGCTCATACCATCATTTTATAAAACAATCTCCTTAGCTTAATTAGGTCCCCTACATATGCAAGCGAGGCGTTATTACCGTCTTGGAAGTCCCAATTTGGCTTAATTAACTCATTAGTGCAAAAATTGCCCTCCTTTTGTCTCCGAATTATCTTCATGGCCTTTTTAGTGTCGAGAGAAAAGGATAAATTTGACTCTTACCTGGCCAATTAATATGAAAGAGTTTTAAACCCTTTTCGGTGAATGAACTTAAAAACGTCGAAGGTCGAGAGATTTTCTAAAGTAAAATGTTATAAATTTTTAAACAAAAGTGGGCGCCAGACTCATTTACAGTTACTGTAGGCTGTACCATTTTTATGTTTTAACATTAATTTTCGAGATCCGTCTTACATTATAGTATATGGTTCTGTATCTGTTGAATGTATCGAAATAAAAGTTCGACTTTTAGGACTATAAACTTAAAAACCTTATTTCGTGCTCTAAACTATTAGATCATTATACATTGATATCTGAAACTGATACTACTAAAGTAAGTAAGTAAGAGAAGCGCTCGTGGCTAAGCTTGCTAAGACGTTCTTATTAGATCGTTGAAGTTAAGCAACGTTCTCAGCGATCATAACTTGGATGGGTGATCGCAAGTGGCATTACCAGCTGAGCGCTTCCATGCTTCGGAGGACCAGTAAAATTGTCGTTCCCGACTTTCAAAGTTATTAATCTACGACGTAGGCTTTTCGGCAGCATAAAAACTCCGTCATCAGAGTAGGCCATTTGCTCATACGAACTTACTTTTTACGTCTGAATTATTTATCTAAAGTCGTCAATAAAAACAAATACGAGATTCTTTGATGCTACTATAATTACAAGTCTGGTAGAATTTAATCTATAATTTATAAGCATGTGTGTATATTGTTGGTTCATGTCTGCCACAGTGTTCCGTAACACTTGATTAAACCCTAATCAACGTAGGGCTGCCAATGCAAGTTTGTTCGCTAAGGGCGTCGGGCGGTGCAACTTTGTTAGCTGGTGGTTAGCTGCCACCACAGTGTGTTGTTTCTTGTTTGACCAATCAATCGAAATCTTAGAATACAATTTGTAAAGCTAGGATACAAAAGTGTCTACACCAACGCATAAACGTATAGAAATTTAAAACTTACTAAAAAATACTCTTGACAGTAGTTGTGATTTTTATTAAATAACAAACACGTGATTAGCACCATTAGGTCCCAGACTGTTTAAGATGCATTAAAAAGCTTTTATTGCTAGAAAATAATATACAATGCGCCTGTTACATAAATAATATGTTACTAGTATCCAGCCTCATCCAATTTCGCTCCGCACAAGACCGTGAGGAGTGGCATGAACAAATGGAGGCTTTTACCCAGCAGTGGGTGAAATCGGGCTGCGGATGATGATAATGATGATGATGATACTAGTATCCACCCGCGGCTTTGCTCACGTGATAATTACCCGGATAAAAAGTAGCCTTTGTGTTAATTTACAAATCTAGGTCAACTATGTATATTTAAAAATTCAGCCAAAAACCTGTTGCATACAATTAAATTGTCTGTCATCATGACTTGCATGGTCTAAACAACAGTTGCTTACAATTGTTGAACGTCGTAATTATTGCATTCAATTATCGCTCCGATACAAGAAAATGGCATCATGTAAATGCTACTTAAAGTTTAGAATCTGAGTCGCGGACGTGTCTCGTCTCTTCATGCCATAGCTGACCTATAATATTTACCCCATTATACTCTACTATAACACTGTACTCCTTACATAATCAAGTGCCCTTTTTACGTTATAGTTTCTTCACACAATACACCCCTCTTGCCCCTATAAAGGGGTTAGAACTGAAGCATTACGTAACTGTAATTATAACGTAACGAGGCACATGACAATTGACTTCCACTCAGATCTTCAGACAGTTTATTTTTTATTTTTAACCTTGTTGTTTTATTTTTATCCATCAAAGAAGAATTGAAGTGAAGTGTTTTCTATTTTTAGCAGCGGGATCTGTAGCTATCTCATTATTGACCAACTTCAAAAAAATTAGGAGTTTGCAGGAAATTGTTCTTTTCTGACGAAATTGAATTCAGTATTATAAAACTTTTAACTTTACTTCTTGTTCTTACATAAAAATTACTAGCACGCACCGAAATAGATGCAACTCTAGGGAGGCCAATACCGAGAAATGGGCTGTTGATATGGGTGATAATGTCAAAAAAACATTCTCAATAAACAACAAAAATGACAGGTGAATAATTTAAATAATAAAGTAAGTGTAATCTAGTATTTAAATTCAAATGATTTATTTTAAAACTTAGCTTTATCATAAACATTCACAGCTGCATTGAAAACAGTGCATAAGCTGATGATTATAATTTCTTTTATAAAAAGCGGTAAGGTTTTAAACAATATAGCGGTAAGTGGGAGACCAGGAGAATTCTGCTACAATTATAAATCAACAATACGTAGCGCACAATAGACGCCGCTGCTGCGCTTCGCTCATAGGGATGTAGCTGGAATAAAGCTTAAAATATAAAAATGCCTTAAAATATCTAAAAGAATAATATCTAAAGCCTTTAACAGTCGTGATCATTTTTCATTTTATTTTTATAATCTTTAACTAATTCATATTGTACTTAAAACTTCAGTTTTACATAAAGGTTTCGACTACACTGGCAACATCTACAGATACCGAAAGTTTCAAAAGCTCTAGTTTCAACACACTTGACACATTCGAAAATCTAATCTAAAATCTGATTCCAAAATGCCCATTACAAACTGCGAACGCTGTTTAGTCCAACTCCATACAACCCTATTGGTTCACCAACTTTAATTACGTTTAAATGCATTGTTATTGGACTTTACTTGGGAACTGTAATATGGGTTTATGTGTTGGCGGTTTATTTAAATTTATTCATACAGTTACTTTGGAAATGAGGAAATGTTGTACTTATATGCAAAAATAGTTTTCGATTCCAATAGACACGTAGGAATAGATCATTTCGAAACAGGGAAAAACATTAATTATAAAAAAGAAATTTAAATTAAAATTGACAATTTATATTGATTAGTAGGGCCAATTTGTCCTTCTTACGAAATTGAGACGATTTAAATTTTTTTTTGTATTTTGCCACTTATATTCTTATGCGTTAATGTCTTGTCGAAATAAATAACTGTCGAAGTTCACAGGTCCCTGACTTGACTATTTACGACCTGACTATTTATTTGATACTCTTATTAATAAAAGATTGTTAAGAAAACTACTTTAATTTACTATTTTTAAAGCCATAGAAAAAAAATTAAAAATAATTGCCGTAGTAATCAAAGTTTCTATTAAAATCATCTATTCAAAAGCAAAACAATGCGTCACACTAATTAAAAGTTACAATATAATACTAGCAATTTTAATCTCTCGAAAATATACCTTAGCTTTTTTGAATAAGAACTATTTTTAACAAAAAGTGCAAGGGTTATTCACTGTGACTGTGAAATATGATTTACTTTGTTAGGATTAAGGGTTATTTTCGAGTGTATGGACATTAACAATGCAGGTGGTCCAATTAGTGAGGATTGCTGGATCACAGGTTACCTAGGTAATTGTCATGCAACTTGGCGTCTGTTTAAACAGAAGTTTAGGTATATAATTAGTGCTCTGGGTGAGAATAGATAGGTCATCATAGTACCTATATCGTCCTTGATAGTACTATGAAACTGTAAGACACCTTTTCATAAGCCATCACATCACACTAATATTATAAAGGTGAAAGTTTGTGTGTGTGTAAGTGTGTAAGTATGTTTGTTACCTTTTCACGCTCAAACGGCTGGACGGATTTGAATGAAAGGTACCAAAATTGCTTACACCATGGATTAAAAGAATAGTTCACTTTTGATATATGTAATAGTTTTATTTTGTATAGTTCAGAAAGAGTAGCGAAAACAGAGTTTGGTGGCCACCAAGTGCAACTTCGCTACTCCTAAACTATTCAAAATAAAACTATTACAGTAGTATTAAAAAAGCTTAATGATAGGTTTCACAAACGAAACAATATATATTTTTTAATTCCTTAAAAATAAAAAGAGGCGGCGTAGTTTCAAGCATACCGGCACCTTAACTTCAAAAATGTAAAAAAGTGTGTAATTAAAATTTATACGATCTAACTAGTTTGCGTGGTGCGCGTGCTGCAAGCAGCACGCGGTTTTCTTTTTCCATGTTTCTGACAGGTAGAGAGACCCTTATAAAATTTTGAGAATCCATAGGAGATTTAAAATATTTAATAAACCGCTATGGGAAGCCCTAAATCAGTATGAAAACCCTTTAGGAGCCCTAAACCATTTATCCAAGTCGTCGGCCCTGAGTTACGCTCACCCACTCGACCTTCGTTACGCTACGGGGGTCGGCGGCTCGCTTCGCTCGCCTCCTCCCCCCTCCGCTCCACTCAGGTCTCGTAGGTTCGCTCCACTCAGGACCTCCGACGCCTACCCACTATAATATTTGTTCAAACACCTAATGGATATCTCTAACCGTTGTGAAGTTACAGCCCTTTCAATTTTAGGGGAGGTTGGGGAGGTGGGGGGTGAGTTTTGAAAAAATATTTCGACTATCTAGATGCCCCTTGATAAGAATCTGAAAAAAATTTTGTTCCAAGTCTTAAGGCTTTCGAGATCCGCAAAAGGGGGGGTGAGGGGGGGCAAAGGGGGCAACACTGAAAAAAAATTTTTACTTCCCCGAGCCTCCTCTATCCGATTCCGCAAAAAAAATTGTTCCAAGTCTCTTAGTTTCCGAGATCCTCAATAAGGGGGGGGGAAGGGGGGCAAAAAGGGGGGGTTTGCGATTTTTCCCGAAGTTTCCAGACGTACCTCTATACGAATCCGTCAAAATATACATACCTCCCCATCCACCAACAGGGAGAACAATTCTGTCAGTGAGTCAGTCAGTGGTAGTCTAAGTTTATATATTATAATAGTAGGTATTTTTTTGAAATTATATTTTAAAAACTTCCTCAATCTCTATTAGTTTTATTAAAATACCAAACAACATCGAAGTAACTCTCAGCTTCTTCTTCTTCTTTATTTTGGCTTCGCCGGCTTTTGCCACGCATTTAGCCACTACCATGTCAAAATAATTCAAATTAGTCAAGTCAAAGTCATGTCATAGTCAGCGTCAGTAAAGATGTGGGTTCTTTACTAAAGCTTTTCATGGACTTTTTGAGAGAACTCGAAATGCAATGATATTCAGTTTTGTTTCATTTGCCCACACTTATGTACGTTCACGAACACTTAACAGTTAATAATCCACCATTATTACACATTAACATTCGCTAAAACACAAGTTTTGGAAAATAAAACAAAAAAGACAACTTGACATCTTGAATTCCCGTCAAAAAGTCTCAACTCTCAGCTTCAGAAATGAATGAGATATGAAAGTAGCAAATCTGAGCAAAGTATGACATAAATCCGATGACAAACTGACACGCAGTCCTTTCGTTTAGATTTACTGTATTGCTCTTAGCGAGATCTATCGATTGCTAGTTATGTGATGTGATGTGAACGGGACTGGCTATTGTTTGACGTATGCGCAAATTACACAGAAACGACTTAAGGTGGTTGTATGCGTCAATCGTGTAGATTTACTGTATTGCTCTTAGTGAGATCTATCGATTGCTAGTTATGTGATGTGATGTGAACGGGACTGGCTATTGTTTGACGTATGCGCAAATTACACAGAAACGGCTAGGCGGTTGTATGCGTGAAACTAGCGCCTAGACACCTTAATGTAAAGGCGCAGCGCAGGCATATTGCCGCTTCAAAACGTTTCAAAAACAGAGGTTGCGGGTTCGATCCCCGCTGCGTGAGAAATGTTTGTATGATCTATATTTGTTTCGTGTCCGGGTGTTTTCTATGTATATGTTAACAAAACATATTTACAAAAAACTCCGTTATCATAACGACGTGACGTATATAATATAGCAGGTATATTAAATTCTATAGGCCTTAGATTAAGTATTTTACATCTACTACTTATCTATAGTTGCTGAAATAAAGATATTGTTATTATAATTGATATAAAACCTTTAAGTATTAGTATTACCGTATTACCAATAAAACTTTTTAAACTATCACGACTTGAAAACATATTTAAAAAAAAATATCGGGACTTAATCGCGTATTGATATCAATATTATTTATTTATTTACCTTGACGTTTCGATGACATTACAGTCACCGTGGTCACGAGAAGACTGACGGCCTGCATCCGCTCGCATCTTCTACTGACGAGGTTTTAGACTACCCTCAATCAGTCAACATAAACTAAAACTAGTTGGTTGCGACACACCACACTGACAGAGTCCGGCGATGTGTTAGACGATTTTTTACGATGCGAACACAATTTGATGACTGGATCCCACGTTGATAACAATTTGTAACCACTGTCCCAGTTAAAATTCTTATGCTTCTTAATTTCAACCGCTTCACGCACTATTCGGCGATTAAGTCCCGATAATATTTTAAATATTACCAATAAACTTCTCATAATCATCAATGATTATTATATTGTACCTTATACCTTAAGCCTTATTTGAAAATTGTCTACATTATTCAGCTGAGGCATTACAAGAACACAGAATAAATCATAAAATAAATGAAATAAATAATTAGGTAAGTTCTGTATTATCTGGCTTGTCAAACCAAAACTTAATAATGTTTCGTCGTATTCATAAAACCTTAGATAGAAAAAGTTTTAATGAACCTAGAAATCGTGACAAGACTTCAAATCACAGATAATAAATTCCGATGTTACAAGAAGTTGTTATTATTAGAGAAACTGTGCGTATAATGATCTGTTATGTTGAACTTATTTATTTTGATGTTTGGTATTTTTATGATTAAAATATTTTATTTTGTATTTATTAAAAAGAAAGAAAATATTTTTATAGGTAAATAAAGATGTATTAGAGATTAGATTCTTAAACTTAACGGGACACAATGTTTAAATTGTTGATACCTACCGGCTTTGAATCCAATAGAGTTTTATTCGAGTGCAAAAGGTGTGATTGGAATCTTTTACGAAAGGAATACCACAAAATAATATAAAGTATTTTCATTGAAATACCTGTTTTGGAATAAAAGACCTATCTATCTCTCGATTCTAAATTCAAACAGTTTTCTGAATAAGCTAATAATTTTTACGTTTTTAAAATCTTAAAAGGTTTGATACAAAGCTCTTTTAAAAGTAGGTACCCTTAGCATTATATCTGCACTATTAGGCACGATTAAGATTTAAAAAGACAGCTGTAAAAGAAAGTGCAGACTGCTCTTTTCTCTTTGCGTTTTTATTTAAGTTTCTTTAAGGAGACGTTAAAAGTGAAACTAGTTAGTTCCATTACTTAGATCATTATTTGCAGAGGTTAAGTCTTGTTAATAGCCTACTTTGAGTAAGAAAACAGTCGTGATCCTGCTTACAAATTTTAGTTCATCATGTTAACAAGTATTTGTACTCTAATAAATTGTCTGTTTTGTGTTTAGTGTATGTTGTATATCCTTGTTTGTAGTCTCTATCATTTATACTTATTTTCTTTAAGGATTTATCTTTTTTACTTTTTAAAGATGTACCTTAAAGTTTTTATTCAAATAGATTTAGTAAAGTAAGGTTATCACTAGCCGTTCAAATATTTGTTATAAGTAATGGAAAATGAATGCATAATTTAATTAAACAAGCTTTTATCGTTCAATGAGCAAACTTTGATTTCTCATTTCGCTATAATTTACTTATTATTTGGCCGCAAAAACAATATTGTGGTTACCTGCACTTACAATAAAAACGGATGCATAAACGGGCGCGGTTGTAATGAATCTGTTGATCAAAGGAAATATATCCCATTAAAATGGATAATGGTTGAGAGAAAATTAAAAATGAAAACCCGATATGAACGAATGCCAGTTCACTTGGACATAATGAAGTTCCCGCAAGAGAAACGCAATTAGTTCTGCAAAGAACTTAACTCGTTTTATTGCATAACATTTGAATGGAACAGTTTAACAGTTGAGGTAAAATGGTGGCATTAGTTTTGAAATAACACTTCTACATTGATATTATAATGAGAAAGTTTAGAGAAAATTGAGTTTATGTATGTAGAACGTATTAAAAAGGAACCATTGCATCGCATCTATTTATAAAAAACGTATAAACTTAAAGATTGAAAACATTGTTATACACACACAAGTTTGTTATTTAACCCGGACAACTTCAAAGCAAGTAAGCATACCAGACCCTACTTAATAGAGTTTTTGATTAAAGGAAATAAACTTCAATAGAACATAAAAAGTGGTGATATTTTAAATACTATCTGAGCTTTCAGACGTTGTTCAGTCTATTTTTCTTAAACAAAACTATAATTGAACTGTTATATAGGCAATTTAAAATAGAATTAGCGCATTCTAAACTAACGAAAAGTAGTAGATTTTATTGTGGCATTTAGCATTAGTTAATTCCATCTCAACAATGTCCCAGGTACTACAGGTAAAAATTCCCTTCTGACGCTGTATAAAATCATCTATTAGTAAAGACGTAAAGGCCTGATTTTTTTTAGATGGAATTTTAAACACGAGAAGCAATTTCAAAGCTTCATTTATCAAATCCGTTCACATTCGTTCCTTCCCATCTCGTTCTCAATATGCATTACACTGGAAGTAAATAAAAAGGAACTGAAAACGTGAACCAAAGTTGGCAATGGTGAAATGCAGGCTTTGTGGTAAGCGATCCTCTATACCTGATACGTTCATCTGTGCATAGGGGACTATTACTGTAGTGTTCGACCTCCGGTCAATTACGCTGAAGATATCGCATGAATGCGGCATATTTTGCTTCGACATTTTGTTTACATGGCGATGTTAGAAAAAGCAAGCTTCATTAGAATTAAATGGCGACTCCCAATAAGGTATTTTAATGCTTAAAATGACCCATAGAAAACTGCTACACTCCAACTGTAACTGAGCCATTACAAAAATGTGTGGTCATATTAGTAGCACTAACAGTTCCGAATAAATTTGTTGAGCCATGATGGAATTTTCAGAATGTCTACACGTGATCTAAGAAATAAATTTTAAGATCGTGGTAATACACTATGTAACATTTACTGCTGACCTACACAATCGAAGTCTAAATAAAAATATCTTTTTTTAAAAACGTTCGATAAAACGGTTCGATTCTCGTGCGGAGTACAAGGTATTTTAAATGTATTAATGCAGTTTTTCTTGTTCCTAAAATCGATGACATGGTTCTTAAGAAATGATCTTCTTATGTTTGATGACTTTCCCATACTTGCCGATCTTAATGCGCCACCGTGTAGATATAGTGGTACTTATTTGTATGTTTCATTATTGTCAAAAATCGTTACAACTATATAAAAACTGTCGTTCTATTTTCATTAGGTCTTAGGCCAACAAGTAAATAGTGGCGTAATACAATGTACATTTTGTTTGCACATTTTCACCGTTTTTCTTTCAACTCTCATTAAAAAGGCAATTATCTACTTTATTCAAGGGGATTTAATTAGCGTTTCAAGTCCTAATGGTAAATGGCTGTTTCTTGTTTCAAATTGTCTTTTTATCGACGGAAAATGTTTTAAGAATTTTTATTAGGTATTAACACCTCATTGTTAGAATGGATTAAGACCACTAATAAAAAATGTAAATGTATTTTAATTTTACTAAAGTGAATAAAACTTTATCATAACACTTCTCACTTTGCAGATCAGTTGGCAGATCAGTGTTCGAACAAACCCGTGCGATTTCGCTCGATTTCGCTCTATTTTACCGCTTTCAGAATGAGACCTCAAAAATGTTTAACTTTTTTCTCCGACTTGTATAGCAGTGAACACAAAAGGAGGTATTTTAGGAATGATGAATGGGGGTAGAGAGATTAGCTGAGTGTTGAAAATGTCTTGGCCATTGCTGTCCATTGCTCTCTGTTTGAGAAGTTTAGGATTACTTAGATAAATATAAGTGAGTCGCAGATAAACATACTAAACATAATGAAAGTTGTTTTAGCAATAGTTAAAAAAAATGTCGCGATGCAGGCTTTTTAACTAAATTATAAGTGACGTTCTATGCTACGAGTATGCTATACAAGGATTCACGGCCAACACGGTTCTCATACGAACTGACCGATTTTATTAAGTATTGAATTTTCAGAATTAAATAACGCTGTAAATATTGATACCATGTTCCCTCTCTCACTCTCTCTATTCAAATTGTCTATAGACAAACTTTAAAGCGTGGCGTAAAAGGGATAAGTTTCATCGACACGGTGTTCGAAGTCCTATTAATTGAGGAATAAAAGAAATAAAGTTTTGAATAGCGTTCTGGAGATATTCACAGGCGATTATTATTCAATGCTTACTAGTTTTCGAAACGATGAATTCTAGTTTGGCAAGAAACGGCTTGTTTTGCAAAATGTAGAATGTCTACCAAATGAATGAATGAATGAATGAATAGATAGATGAATGAATGAATGAAATTATAGAGAAAATTTTACAATTCGACTAAACGTATTACCTACTTATCCCGTAGCATTATGAAAACCATCTATGGTAAGAAATAAAACAACTAAAACATAAGTTTTATTTTAAAGTGAACTATTTTAATTTTTCAAGTAGGTACCTACCTACGCATGCTGATTGTTAAACGAATTTAGGCAAAGTATTTGTATAATTCAGGTTTGCGCCTAGATAGCTACAATTATCGGATAAACAGAGTGATTTCTAGAGTAAATAATAGAATATTAAACCAAAAAGAAATAAATTGGGAGAGCTTTTCCAGGATCTACATAGATCCAGGTTTAAGAATCGGAAGCTGCAGAAGTCGGCATGGTCAGCGAACTAGCGAACATCAATTAAAACATTCTGAACAACTATCACTCTCATTAGAAGACATCGATTGATGTTGAAGCTTTGTGAGAAGAGTACATTGGGACAAATCGGTGCCAATTGTACCATCAATGGTACTGACTAATGGTACAATGGTCCCGCGGCGACAGGCATTTGAAAACATCATGTAAAAATGCCTAAGGGAGTAGTCTGGGGCACGTCTAATTACATACATAGTTGGATAACGTCCACATTTCTCAGGCTAAATGTGACTTAGCTTTACGACGCCTATGAGAACGCTTAACAGTTCCCTTACGATGTTTTCCATCCTGTTTTTCCAGTTACATTTTACAGATCGTCACATTATTTATTTGCTTTGAAATCTTTCATAATTATTTCTTTCATTTATAAACCAAGTTGTTAATATGACCAAGCCTGCATAAATCTAGTAAACTAATGTAAAAACTTCTAATTTTTATTTGAAAAATAATATAATTCATAGATTTCATTTCAAGAACCAAACTGCACGGTTCAAATTTAATTCATTTTACTTTTAACCCTTGAACAGCAATGGACTCGCAACTTGCGTTCAATGCTGTTAAAATAAATACAGAAAAGTAATCAACTTCACTTCGTTTGTGTGGCATAATGGAAATAGCTAGTTTACTTCATTTTATTGTAATTAGAGCGAAACGACTACTGGCTTCTGACAAACAATAGCCTTATTTTAAAAATAAACTTACGCATTCGTAGTCTACAAACCACAGAAAGAGTGTGAGAATTGATAATAATACTGAAATTTATTTTATTTGAGTCACGCTGTTTATAGATAAAATAAAAAATGTGTATCGAAGATTTAATTCTAGCTTTTCCAAAATAAAGTTTATTTATTATTTCTTAGCTAAAAACTTGCCATAAATTGATTAGGTATATTGAGAAAACATTTTTGACAGTAGAATGAACAAAAAATGTTTAAGTACTGTTTTAAAATACATTTAAATATTGGTTTAATTTGTTGTTCATTAACAAAAAACCAGCTGAATTTAACTGAGCTATGCTTTTAACGGAATGGAATCCAGTTTTTGTCAGATTCAACAATGGGATTTTATTTATACTTTGACCGGATTTCATCCCTTTAAATGAAAAGATTTCACAGACAGTCTACTCCTTATATGGACTGCAGCATCTCTGTAGATATAGGCATTATGTTGACTACAATTAACCATTCGCTAATCAAATCATCGACAAAAAATGAAACAATTGAACAAAAGAACTAAAGTGTCAGTATTGTTAATTATATTTTTACTCCAATAGAAAACGGCCACATCTTTAAAATACAGTGACACAAATGACTGTATTATATCCTCTCTAATGACGATGCAATTCTGCGAATCTGACGCAAATTGAATTGCACTTTACATCTTGTCTCGTCTCATAACTCATGTGCCGTTTGTCTAGAGTAAACACATCTGTTGCTGGGAACAGAATGATATGCATGTGTGTTTTGGTTATCATTTATAATTATAGTACTTTTACATTGAAGTTTTGGGTTAAAAATTCATTTTACTACATTTAAGATTTTCATTTTTTTTAGGTAATATACAGCATTTCACTAAGGTTTTCATTTAGCAAATATCCCTTAACTGTCATGTCATGTTTGAAACATAAGTCTAACTTAACCGAAGTACAACGATATTTTTTTGCTACTGCAAGACCTTTAAAAATCCAAGTCGGCATTTTTAAGCTATGCGATTAAGAGCTATAACATCATTACATTTAATTTTGTTAAAATTTTCAATTATAAATCTTACCTTACTCAATTACGTTTTTCTCACCGCACGATCAATGCTAAATCACTGACACGGCGGAAGTCTCTAACTTGCCTTAATATTCGTCTGAAGGCGAAATAAAAAGGTTAGCCACCTTTTCCGCAAAAAATATAAGACGAGAAATCTTTTATCTCAAAGCTAATGCGTACTATCGCAAAAAAAAGAATGAAAGAGTATTTTCGAATACACTTTGACTTATCTCACTGCTGGCGAAAACCTCTAATTTGATTTTGCTTTTTGACTGAAGCTGTGAATATTTTCGTGTTTTCTGCATAGAAATGTGAAAGATTTTGAACAATTTTATCAATTGTAGTCTGAGAATGATATGTGGTAATTGACTAATATAATTTTAAAAGTTTACTTACCCCTTTAGGGATCAAAAACTCATAGTTCAATTTTAATCTACATCATTTTGTGGTTGAATTTAACAGAGTTTATTTTGGCATAAAATACAAACAATAGCGTAGGTTTATCTGTTGTCGGGCAGTAATCCCGACAGGACAGCTACTGGCACGTACTAGACATTACATTACATTAATACATAAACTGAGTCTACATACCTAAGATTGAAACCATTTACGTTCTTTTGCAATTAAAAGTAAGGTCAAGCGTAATATAAACAATCATTTAAATATTTAAGATACCATGCAAAATGACAAGTTGTTTAGCTTCTTCAAATCCAGTTTGATCTAGTCAGGTCAAATAAAAAATGTATCGAAACATAATAAAAAAACAAACTTTTAACGAAAACAGACAAGACAACACACGATAGTTTTCAAGTGTGGGTTGCGGGTTCGACCCCCGTCACGGTACAAATGTTTGTATATTCTGCAGATATTATATTCCGGGTCTAGGTGATTTTCTTTCTTTGATATGTACCTATATATTTACAAAAAATAAGTATTAAAAAGTCATCTGGTTACCATAACACAAGCATTAAGTTGCTTAGCTTGCTTTGAGAAATATCCAAGGATATTTATTAGTATTTTGTTTTTTTATTATCTCTTTCAAATTTCTTTTAAATAAGTATCCTAATAAAGAACCTAAACAAACTACAACAGTAGGTATTCGTATCCTACAGTTAAACAAGAAGCAATAATAATGTAAAAAATTTTTGTTCAAAGTTCCAACCTGTTCAGATAATAATGAACGTCCTGAAACAGCGGAGCTATCTATTGTAAGCTTTCTATGCTTAGGCCAAGTTTAAATTGAATCTGGTAAAGTTGAAGCTGTATTGAAAGAATCCGTAAGTGAATTTGCTAGACGCATGTGCTATGATGTATTCATGAAGTGGAATTGAAGTTTGATAGTTTGCAAGCAGCAGTATAAACTTATACTAGTCCAAAATATGAATTGGTCGAGTTTTGATCGAAAATTTTGGCAATATATGAGCGTGATATTAACTGAGAGCTTAGAGTTGAAGCTCCAAAATTTTCCTGAATAAAACTCCGTCCAATATTCGTATGTAAATTTATCTAGGCTTTTGTCACAACTTATTAGACACACACATTTTTTTTTATTCGTTCTACTTTATTTCAATTGTTTTGTCTCTTTAAATTTTTTCTTAGTGAATAACTACTATATCGCGACAAAATATTTCTACCAACATCGAAATTCTAAAATCCAAACACAATACCGCCATACAATACCACATACAATTATCATGCTTCAGTCAAACACACTGCTCATGAAAATTAAATCCTCACATCCAGATATATATTTTCCCAGAACTAAAACAAATGTTAGTCTGGTGTAGACACGAGATCAAGAGACAAAGCATTAACTATATTGAGTTAAATGGAGCCGCTTTATAAGATTTACTGGTTCCTTCATGTTAACTAAGAAATATGTATTATCCTGTTCGATGTTGTAAAATTTATTTTTTAAGTGCAACCATTACTTACACTAATTGTATAGTTTTACTTCAATCAATAATTTATTTTTATTTATTTCTCTCACAAATAATACAGTTACATAAATAAATATAAATACAGGAAAATAAAATGCATTTAAAAAATAAATAAACAAATATTTACAGTTAAAAATTATACAAAAATAAGTGTCGGTTCTAACTTATTACAAAGAAATGTTGTGAGAAACTGGTGCCTGAAATAGGTATATATAATAACCTGTGTTACGGGTCACCAGTGCCCTACTTCACCGTACTTAGTAGCTTTGCTGAAGTATTGTGATTTGGATAGGATCGGTAACGATTGTTGTTGAATTCGCGTTTTTTGCATGCTGAAATATCATGTCCGTCTGTTTATAACGGCATTGGAGAACAATTTGATAGATCGGCATCGTGGAAAAAAATAACTTGATTCGTTGTTTTGTTTTTTGCTGTTTACTCAATTTGACAGTAGTAAAAAAACAGTTTTTAAAAATACAAAACGGTTTTTTTCATTATATACAAACAAAATAATATACTAATTAAAAATTCTCTTAAAATATTTTAAAATTGTTTAAAACTATTTGTATAAAAAATTTTAACATCATGTCACATTGCTGGAAAAAACAGCTTTTATGGATGAACAGTTCTTCAGAGCATACTAAAAAGTTTTTGTGATGTAAACAGAGCATACTAAAAAAAAGCACAAAAATCAAACAAGATCCGGTTTTTCCAACATGTTTACCGTATTGTCACGGGTGCGTGAAGTATTTACGCCGCGTCGGGGCTATATTTCACGATTCGCTGCGGTTCCACCGGTCAAATAACCAGTTTAGGGCAGTCTCGAGAGAGCTGCAGTATTTACGGGCTTGTTTCAGATTCTCTGGCATTTTTGGATTGATTTAGGGAAATAATAGGGTTGTGTCTGGTAAGAAATTAATTATTTATTAGCTTTCGCTAACGGTCAACAATAGCAATATTTTCAATAACTTCCATAGACGGCGAGAATTAACATTTGACAAACAAGATCAATATAATTGTCAACGTTGTGGTTATTAATGTTTGATCAAACTAAAAGCACTAAAAATACGTTACATAGTAATTTAAAAAAATACACTTAAGACAACATAAATAACAAAACACACAGTGAATATTATGACAACAAACCAAAATATTGTAATATAACAAAATGTAATTATTATTTTCGTCTGTGGTTTCACTTTAACACATCATCATCATCTCGCTACTGGTCGCCCGACATTTCTTTGACCCATCCTCGGCCAACGTATAAACTTAACACACGCGTATAAATGTTTAATTAACACATTTTATAACTGATGTTATTCCGAAATAAAGTTCCAAATGTTTAATAAAAAATTAAATAGGATAACCTTACTATGTTACTGTGCTCTAAAAAATCTCACTAACAGTTAATTATTTCAACCCAAAAAACACTGTATCTACACAAATATTATTCAAGTGCACAAAGTAGTCAAAGAGCAAATATAATGAATTTTACAATCCGCTACAAAAAAATACTAAAAACTCTGCTCATCTCACTCGACAGCTGCTTAAAAGGGTCATAAATTTACCATCAAAAGGCGAACTGAATTACGCTTTCGCTCTATTCCGAAGCGGAAAATTATTCCACTTCACCGTCGGGAGCGCTTCGAAACTGCTAGTCGGCAATCAACAAGGATTGAGATTCGATATTAAGTGAAAATAAACTGTGGCGCCAATGCAGCTCACATGAGACTGTTTAACCACGGGAAGAGAATCGTAAAATAAAGAATCGAAATTAAGAATTTATATATTCGGCACATTTTACAGTTTGTATTCCAAACGTAAGTCAGTATGAAGCTCGCCATTTGATTGCCGTTTTACAAAATACGAACTGAGCTTCGTAATTATTATTATAGTTAAAAAACATTGTCTGAAATATACTCCTATGTGACAATTAAATTGGTTTAAACGCTGAATAATATATAGCGTGCTAAAGAATAGGTATAGGTGAAGTCTTCACTTCACAATCACCTAGCATGTAAGCTGATACTGAAGTGATCCTTGAGGTCCTACCAGAATAAATGATTTTTCTTTGTTTTTTTCTTTCTTTCTTAGAACTAAGTAATTACCTATCAAATCAAGTCATAGGTACCACGATTGCTCAATGTCGATAGTCATTCTCAAATTGTTTGTCTACGAAAACAGCGTGGTGTCGAGTACCATTGATTTGTACCATACGTAGCATAAAAATTAACAAAATCTTATTTCATTGTTGTACTTGTGAAAAGAAAACATTTAGTGTCTCGAGGTTAGATGCTCCTGGACTTAGTCATGTAGCAACCGAATTACATGCTTTCGACGCCCGACGATGAAATGAGAAAAAAGCTCCGCAGTTCTGAATAGATATTGCAGATGACCAAACTGTTCCGATATACGTGCTCCAATTGGCATATTGTAGTTAGGCTTTGAATTATTATTTTATAGGCGTGTGTTTAGGACATGTGCTGTATAAAAGTGGATTAAGGGTATGGATGAATAATAACAATGAGGTATTATTAGAATTAGGCCCATAATGAGCTATAAAACTTTGTATTGATGATTTAGAAAATAGATTAACAAGAATATGAATAAGAATTAGAAATCAATTACCCTTGACTTGGCAGCTAGTCGGTAAAGATGAGGACTTTCACAAAATTAATGACGATTATTTTACAAATGTAAAGTACCTATTTACCTAATTATAAAATCCAGAGAGACAAATATACTAATAAATTTTAATGCTATTACAGATCAGTGAACCACAAACTAACACAACTCAAAATGTTTGCACTAACAAATGGTTGACAAGTTTTAATGATAATAGCAGAATTGAAAATGTTCCGTGTCACATGTAATAATCACAGAGTACCATTATAATATGTAATAATGGTGCATAAAGACTGATTTACAACGATCCAGTGACTGGTGACAGTGACTTATGCCAGTAATGTGATTAGACCTTTTAATTAAGTCTGCATTTTAGTTAAATGAGGGGCTTTTTGACGGGAATTCGAGATGTCAAGATGTCTTTTTCTTTTATTTTCCAAAACTTGTGAACGACCTCTGTGGCGCAGTGGGCGAAAGCCTGCCTGAGACGCGGAGGTTGCGGGTTCGATCCCCGCCGCGGGACAAATGTTTGCATGTTCTGCAGATATTTGTTCCGGGTCTGGTTGTTTTTCTATGTATAATATGTATGTATTTACAAAAAAAAATGTATCTATGTAGTATGTCAGTCATCTGGTTACCATAACACAAGCATTCAATTGCTTACCTTGGGACTAGATGACGCTGTGTGGAATGTCCAAGGATATTTATTTATTTATTTATTTATTATTTCGAGTTCTCTCAAAAAGTCCGTACAATAGATTGCTTCAGTAAAGAATCCACATCTTTACTGACGTTGACTATAACATGACTTTGACTTGACTTTAATAACTTGAATTATTTTGACATGGTAGTGGCTAAATGCGTGGAAAAAGCCGGCGAAGCCAACATAAAGAAGAAGAAGAAGTAGATAAATGAGCGCAACTAAGCAGAGTAGTTAATATTGATAACAAAAACACTCAATAATAAAATACATGAAAGTGTGCGATTTACACACTATTAGTATTATAGCATGACAACCGTAAGACTCAGAACTAAATAAATTATCTACAAACCACGCCAGAACTTGATCTTATGTTTTAGTAAAGCAATCATTCACTTGCCTGCTTAGGTGAATTATTGAAATACTTCAATGGTCAGCTAATGTAAGCGTCATTATTAGTCACTAAAATTCGTACGAGCTACTGTTATTACGAACTGCCGCAAAAGTTATGTTTACATTTCAGTTGAAATGGGCGGCACGACAAAGACTCGTTTGCAACAAACAAGAAACATTTTATTCCTTGACTTAATTAAGTACTAGGTATATGAGCACTAGCCTCGTAAAGTATAATGAAGATAAATTACTGTAAAGGTGGTACGATGTAGACATTGCTCAGTTTCTGAGTTTGTAACTCGCCTTGTTTAAGAAAAGACGCATGATTGTAGATTAAGGTTTTATTTAATTTTCTTACAAATGTACAATAACCCAATATTTTTAGAGACAATTTATTCAGCAATATTACCAGTAGGTAACTGTCTTTATACTTTAGCTAAATGTGACGTCATAGCCACGGCTGCATCTTTCACACATGAGTAGTGAGATAAGGAAGTGAGCGCATTCATTGTGTATGAGGAGCATACAAAATGAATGTGTTCACTTCCTTATCTTTTAAAATGGAAAACTTACGAAGCGACTTGCGCCTGAACTAACTAAGTATAGGAAAAGCGAATTCTATAATAACTTTTTTGTTTAAGTAAAGGGAGCTCTGTGGTGAATCTGGCAAATTCCCGGCTGAGTTGCAAAAAGTGCGAATTTGATTCTTGTACGGGGACAAATTTTTACACGATGACATAGACATGACGAGATTAAAACTAGAGAGATTATTCAATAGAGGTGTACCGGTGGGTTAGCCCTGAACTATTGTTAGTGGTCGATTGACTGACGGTGCGCCGAGATCAGTCAAGCCGTCAAGCGTAGCTGTATCAATGAAAATGTTTGACCGGCGTCCGTTCAGTACAGCTCTGATGATTTGTTACGTGCATAGAGCTGTACTTATTACAACGTACGATCACCGCTCGGTTGAGCACTAAATATACCCTTAGGGTTAAAACTATTTGCGCGCAAAAGCTTACCTAACTGTAATGTAGTCTCACCTTTACAGCGACAGAGTTACCTCAGTCTGATACGCTTTGTGGTGGATTGCACTCAATCTCGGTTCAAGTACTTTGTCTAACTAAAATCCTGGTTTCCTACCGCTAGCGAACCGCCGTCAGCTAGATCATGGCCGAACTGATTAGAGTGAATAGATACAATTTTATTTACTTAAATGAATTTAGGTACCACAATATAAAACCAAAATATAGTTTAGATTTAAATGGGTGGGATAATAAAATTAGGGCTCAAACTTGTTGATTGTCCTGATTTTTCACTATGGTATAGAAATAACGTATTTAAATGAAATCACTTACCTTTACACATTGAAATTTGTTTGTAGTGTTTCTAAAAATACGTTAATTAACTTAAATACTTAGGTTTAATTTTAAATTAAAAAAAATAAGTTATTGTAAAATTTTAGTTCCGACCCGAATGGCCTAAATAACGATAACATGGCAAGAGATACATCAGTTTAGCCAACCTTTAATCTAAGCTAAGCCAAAACATAAGCCACCTAGGTTTCCTGCTTGTCCTAAAATTCTCGGGTTGGAAGTTATCCGCTTGTTAGCTTGTAACTTGTCTTGGACACTTGAATAGAGCTTGCAACAACTTTGTTAGTTGATTAAATATATTCTAGCTAGAGCGTGGTGGAAGATTGGATGGCTCTAGTCTGGGAAGTTTGACTTAAGAACTATGAACAAGACTTATTGAAAGAAAAAATCTAAACCTTAGAGGTGTGCTAAGTATTCACAATTTCACATTACTGAATGATGACTGACATAATTTAATTTATGTAAATCTAAAAAAAGATTATTTCAATATTATCCATCGTCATCATCGATTTAGGAATGAATATGAAAATATTTAAAACATTATGAAAAACTCTGCTTCATATTTTGTAGAACGATTAGTTTATGGTCTACGGCGTAGGCAAAGTGCTACGAAGTGCTACGTTCCAAAAACGCTAAATTCTAATCAAACTATCGCCCGACTGGCATAGTGTCAAAACTCTTGATGGGGTCTAGAACAGTCGCCAAGTATTGAATACCAACTAGGCGACTTGGCAACAGAATATAGATTACCAACACCATTGTAAAAAGTAGGAGAAAGTACTTTTGATCCGATGATCGTAAGTTTAAATCCTGGTCCTGCATTTCTCATCCAAGCTCCAAACGTTATTTTTTTTTTTAGGGAAATGATGTTTCGAAAATATGTAAGTAGTCTTTGTAATAATTTTGTACCAATTTAGTAATTTGATAATACAAAATGGTGTGCCAGATGTTTTTGTAAACAATTATCTGCTGCCGAAAAAGGCCTGCAGAAATTCAAGGAAGCGTACCAAACTGTGTCACATGTTCATGACAATTTTGGAATACCATGGGTGTTATAAATTTGTCTTGTTTCAAGAAAATCTGCTCAGCTGTTTGAAAAAAATAAATTAAAAGATGATAGAGAAGAGTTTATTTTTTTGTTTGAAGATTATCAACTACAGAAAAGAACAAATGCATCATATTTTTTTAATTGAATGGTGACGTATTAAATGTTTGATGACATTTTGCACTGCACCATCTAGTCACAACTAATCGTAGCTTGGCAATAATATAATAGATTAGGTACTTTATCTGAGAGAATATCTACCGTGATTAAGGGTCGTTTAAAGTTTTTGTTTTGTATTTATAAAAAAATCGCATTCTCGTTTTAGCTAAAGAAATAAGTAATAAGTTTAGCTTTAACTAACGAGGAAGTTTTAGCGGAAAAGTTCACATGCGGCGTTGTAAATCTCAGCTTGGAAACGCGTAACATACTATACTTTCTTGAGCTTCGTAAGTTTTAGGTTTAATTTATATTTATGACAGAAACTAATCTCGCTAAACTAATATATTGAGGTACATACCTACTAGAGAACCAGATTAGCAATCTAATGATAGAAACGATGTTATAAACAGCTCAAATAACAACTCATCAAAATTACAGCTCATCTTGAAAGCTTTATGAGAAGGCTCAACGAGGAAATTATTAAATAATAATTTTACTATTATCTGGGCAGATACAAAATTGAAACTATATTATGAAGCCTAAAATGAACGATTTCATGTACTTAAAATACACGTTAGAATCAGGATTGAATGTTCAATTAAATTAACACATTCTACGGAATTCGAACCTGTTTGGTTTAGGAACTGCTGTAAGAATCGAAAATATTATTTATTTTCTATGAGACTTCATTAAAGTTACTAAATATTTTTATTTATTATTATTTTTCAAAATAAATAAATTTGATCATTAGAGTGGAGATATAAAAAACAAATTTATATGATATCAACTAAGCCACAATCTGTAAGCCCAACTTAAATTGTATCTGAATAAACGGCTGTTTAGTCAGTTGGCTATAATTATTACGTGCTAATTTTTAGACGCCCAGGGATTAACAAAATAAAAAGGAAGCTATTGTCTAATTCTTAATTAATACGGCTATAAATATTACTTACCCTTAGGGAAATTATGAAAGATCTTAGCAGAAACTGTATAACATTATAGCCCTATTATTTATTGCTACTAAAGGAATTCAGAATACGATGAGTTGTAATACTTTGGTTATTTTGTTAGTCATAATTATCACAAAGGATGGTGATTGAACAATTCAGAAATCACACACATAAGCTATCAGAGTATTTTAAAAACGAGAGATGATCGTTATTTACTGTCCTACTTAGCCAAACACTATGTACTCGTAAGTTAACATTTGTATTCATTCTTCTTTCACTACACTTTTTTCTTAGATATTTAATTAATCTATGTGATCCTTGAGGTAAGTAAATTGTTAAGTTTTAGTTTCAGTAAAGCTATTCATTTTATTTTTTGAGCTTCCTCAGTTTTATATTAATATACGGTAATATACGAGTAATATGCCTACAGTATATCCACGTTTCACAAAAAACACATAAAACACACACATTGTTTGAACCCGAGACAAAAAGGTTAACACCACTAGGTCACCGTTTCACACCTCTCCATAAATGTAATTGAAATGGTTATTTTAACCATGCGTCGTTAAACCGCCTAATAAAATACCCAAGACTTTTACTGCAACCATAACACGATGAAAAATTCAAGAAATGGAATTGCTAGTAGGAATATGTTCCAGCCACGAAATAACCAACCTCTGGACTCTCTAGAGTCTTCTTGTCAAGGGAGTATCGTCTTCACTGTCATACATTTTCTATGTAAAGCTAAGATTGATGGGACAACTCGAGGGCCCGAAGAATGATTGGCCGCGCCACTATTTTGTTTTGAGAATTGCAAATTGGAGTGTTATTTCCCAGGATCGTAAAGTCTGGAGTGGGAGGAAGTTTGACCAGCAGTGGGCACACTCACAGCTAATAATAATAAAAACTGCAATATCGCAAAAAATTGCATAGATTTTTTTTATGCCGCCTTACATTATTTTTGAAAACTGTGCAAAACATCAGTACAAAACAATAAGTTTGCAAAATCTATTATATAGTTGGCGTTAACCAAAACCAAACCAAATTCAAAAACTGCAGATTAATAACGCCTAAGTACTGGGCCAGGATATAAACGTTGAAAAAACAAACTAGATTTCAGAGTCTAGGCTTAGTATCTCATCGTCCCAGAACAAGAACCAAGAAATTTTAGATGTTATAACAGAGACCGATTCAGCAAATAGGTACCTAATGTTGCTGCATGAAATAGCGAACGACGTGACTTTATTGTTAAATACCTCATGATAGTTTTATTATCCACCAGTTGATTTAGATAGAGTTATGTTTCAGTATCCAGGTGTATTTTCCTACGATGTTTTAATATTTTTTTTAAATAGGTAGGTAAGTCTGTTCTTTGGATGTTTTACTTGTATAATTTGTTAATAAATTATAAATAATGTATTGCAAATACTAATTTTGCGTCGGGCAAATATTTTGAAGGACTATTTTTATTGTGAAGTTAACTAGTAGGTAGACTAGTGCGATACCTACGTAAAATATTATAATACGAAAATTCTCTGTAACCCAAATGATTTTTTTTAATGAATCGTATCGTGTTGTTAACTGTTGTTTTGTGTTTAATTTATATTCAAATCATGTTTATTCTTGTTATGTATTTACAAATCGGTCTGTGTAAAGAACTCAAGTCTCTGTTGCAATAACAAAGCACTTTGCTCAGTAACACTGAAATCTACAAGGTTATTTACACAAGCAATGTTGAGCTTGCAATGCAAATCAGAATACAAACTGCACTTGTGAAAATACCGCAATGTTCTAGTTGCACTCAGACCTTTGCCATCTTAAGCGGCCGCCGTCAGCAGATGGCCGTTAGCTGAGACATTGGAAATGTGCAGATAGTTATAAATATACCTTCTAATTATATAATTTGTTAACCAAAACTGACGCCTTTAAATTATCTTTTCCAAATAATTTAAGCAATTATTATTGACTGATGCTTTGCCAGAGACGATAGTAAGGTGAAGTGGGCTTGTTCAACGTATAAACCATTCTACTTCTTCGTCTTGCTCGCAAGAGGTACCGAGGTACACTCTTGGCAGAGTGGTCGTGGTCATCAGTGTAGTTCTCCCTCTCCCGGGATGTTCCTCGTGGCTAAACTATTTCGCCTAGGTAACTGATTTGGCTACGAGGACAAACATTTCCTCATGGCCGAACTCGTGTCAAAATTGGCAAAGCAAGTACAGTTAACTACAAATAAAAGTCCAATTTTCCCTTTGTGGCTCGTTTGACAGCGCGCTTCCACTCCTCCCTGACAGCTGCTCTTCTTGCACATAAACCATTATCTAAATAATATTTACTGGGCCCTATCAACAGAAAATACAAGGCAATTTTCACTTGATATTTTTAATTTCAGAGTCAGTCATTAAATTTATGATAAGGTATTGACGGCCTTCTGGTGACGACCGTCAGTTGATGCTTCACCTACCTACGAAACTAAGGCTTAAGAATTCGGTGACGTGGCTCGGCAAAGTCAATCCGCCGCGCGTTCCAAAGAGCGTGTAATAGTAAGAGACGGAAATGCCATACAAACAAAACGAACACTAGACGATGTATTAATCACCCAGTGAACAATAAGACCAACGTAACAAAACCAAACCACGACCACAGAACATATTGACCACGACATACTGCCAACATTTTTTTTTTTTTTTTAATAACCTATAATGTGTCCCACTGCTGGGCAAAGGTCTCCCCCATCTCTTTCCACTTCTTTCGATCACCAGCCGCCTCCCACCACTCCTCATGGAAGGCATCCTCATGTCGTCACGCCAGCGTCTTTTAAAAATGTTATATTCTGTATGTTGGCAGTATCTAGGAATGTACCTAGTGACTATGGAAAATTTATCGATATCGATACCTATCAGCAGTAGCTAGGATTTTTGGATTCCATTAAATTATTAGTAGGTTTTTTTTTCATAAATAAAAGATTTAATAATTAATTTAAGTAAGTATACATTTATTTGAACATCTACATAGGGTGTTTTGGGGGCGATAAATCGATCTTGCTAGGATTAATTTTTAGAAAATGACGTTTATATCCGTGTTTTCATGTAATGTTTGCCATCCAGGTACTTTCATATAGTGACGATGATCATCAAGCTTTTGTTTATGCTTCGTCATGCTGCTTCGATTTTCTGGTAGGTTGTCTGCAACAAATATTGTTGTATTATTATACAATAAAACAATATAAAATATATTATACCTAAACATAATGGTAATAGTGCCACTTGCGATCACCCATCCAAGTAGTGACATCCATGTTTACCTACTCCTAAAAATGTACATGATTCAATTAAAAACCTAATAGGTATCAAATAAAATCTAAGTTACATATAAATTATGGTAATCCAAACAAAATAAAACTTTATAAACATAGCAAACAAACAAATTAATCATTCCAGTTTCGTAAAACAAACTATCGATAT
This sequence comes from Xanthorhoe designata, assembly GCA_963582015.1. NCBI lineage: Eukaryota > Metazoa > Arthropoda > Insecta > Lepidoptera > Geometridae > Xanthorhoe > Xanthorhoe designata. The sequence goes on along the minus strand of OY757044.1, from coordinate 8,759,193 downwards.
CGATAAATCTAGGTTGATAGTCAAGCACTATAATTGTTTACCTACATACGGTATGAGAAAATTTTCTTGCAAAAACTTTTACGAATTGTATCATTATTTTACCAAATTTTGGAAATAAATGGCATAAAATTGCTTACCGATCTACATATAGAGGAAATTGAGCCATAAAAATGCGTTTTTGCACTCCTTCGCGGCATGTTTTTGCAAATTTCACATTGATTTTACTCATATTACTTAAACACACTATTACACTACAGAAAACTATTGAATAACAATGTTTTACACGTATCTTTATTTATGATTTCACGCCTTAGATTAAATTTTCTGTAACAAATAAATAATTGTCAAATTGTCAACAAACTAAAATTCGAAAGACTTCGTGAATTGACATGACACCACAGACAGTGGACAGACCAAAGAGAATGTAGAATGTAGCCCATAGAGAAAATACATCTTCCTTGATGTAGCCACAGACTAATGATGGATGATGGTGTACTTCTTCTTCTTCTTCGTTCTTACGCTCGTTCGTTCATTCTTACTATAATCCGTCTATGTCGGAGTGTCCTATTTTAGTATAGCTCTACAGAGTTGTCAGTGCTCTTCGTTATTCGAACGGGTTGAAGCCTCGTCAGAGTATATATGTTCTGTGGTTGTAGCAGCCATTAAAACTCCGGGGCGTTTCATATATCGTCTGTTTGAATAGTACTTACATTCGCCAGACTGGTTGTCATAGCTATTTTATAAGAAATTTGGTTGTCTCCCGTAGTCCCAAAAATTATGACTGAAAATTTTTTTATTCTTCACACAGTGTTGTTTTTCTGTTACTAGACCATATAAGCTATGTTTCTAACAGAAGGAAACTTAAAATATTCTAGTGTTTAATACTAAATAAATATAAAGAAAACATGTCTTCTATGATGTAAAAATATGCAAAATGCGATTCGGTTTAATTTCACTTTAGCTAAGTATTTTGAAAAAAGCTTTTGGCAGAGACCTAGATAAATGCTATCCTAATACGAATAATACCATACTATGCTGAAGATATGCACAAATTTCAAATGGTTATGGTATTACGTTTGTATGGGGCACTCGTACAGCTCCGAAGCCTTAAGTACCTAGGTCTCTTGCCTCTACCGTAGGTAGGTACTTCAAAGCTTTTAAGAATTTACTATCAACTATAGTCTTTCCAATCGTTTATTTAACTTTTGACAGATCACGCACATAAAGTTTTGTAATAATTTTTGATACAATGTACTACAGGGAATACTGTACGTCATGGACGGGTTCCGCCCACTTAGAGATGTTTCATTCGTAATTAATAACCACCGACTATAACCGGTTTTGAAATAAATCGATTATCGATTATATTAATAACACATAATTACAATAAAATTATTGTGATTATTTTTATATCAAATCACGTAAAAACCTTTATTATTCTAGAATGCGTTAGATGTCTCTGTTTTAATGCATAAATAATTTGCGTTATGAAAACAGTTCCATCGTACTCGTACCTATAATGGGATCGAATTTCTTCGCTGAAAATTAATGAATATGAAATAATCGTTTAGACTTACTGTAGTTGGTTCAAATAAAAAACATGTGAATGAACTGCGGTACCTACCTTGTAATGAACTGAAATGTTGAAATTCATAGTAAATAATGAGTGTGTTAAATCGATTAAAACTTCTTCATGAATAAAATCGATCGATAAAACAAATCGAATCGGTAACGGGTCACTACACTCATCAACAAAGTCTAGGGATATTGTATATTTCATCAAATATTCGAAAAACTATGAGGTATTTTCTGAAATAGTTAATGACAAAATGATATGTTATTTCAAGGTCTTTAATAAAAAATAAAAAAACATTGCATGATTGTATTGTTTTAATTAAAAAAGAAATTTTTTTGATCGCCATACTAAATGAGTATGAAATAAAAACTAATTTTTTTCTTGTAAAACTATAGATTTTGATTAAAATTAATAACTAATTATTAGTAATCACTGTTGCCTTAATCTCTTGCTCTTGCATTAATTACACATCGACATCGACTGTTCAAGCTTAAAATTAAACTGCCAATGTTTTGCTGCGGGATAAGGTCCCATGTTCTTTCTAAATGTTCGAAAAATTGTAGTCTTGTCGTCAATTTGGAGGAAAATCTCTCATAGCTTTTTGCTGTAACATGTCCCAGGCATGCTTGATAAAATTTAGGTCAGGCGACTGTGCAGGCCAACCCAAAACTTGAATTTCGTGGTCTCGGAGCGCGGCCGACACTAGCCGCGCCGTATGGGCAGGAGCATTATCGTGCGTGAGTAGAAATTCCTGGCCCATGTGGATTCTGTGTGGGACAATAACAGGCTCTACTACCTCCTCGTGGTGTTTTTGTGCAATCATGTTGCATTGGACCCAAACGAGCTGGGTTCGTGCGCCAAGATGATGTTTCCTGCCCACATCATGTTTGTTCCGCTGTCGTATGAGTGGACCTCTTGGGGGTGCCGTAGACGGCTAACTCTTCCTGGAGTTCGCCAAACGCGTGTTCTTCATGAATCCGTATGAAACCCAAACCGGGACTCATCGGTGAACGGCACCAAAGACCATTGTTCATCACTCCATGTTAAATGCTCCCGAGCCCACGAAAGCGGCCGACCGCGATTGCCACGTCGCAATGCTGGAACACGTAGCGGTTTTCGAGCATAAAGACCAACTTCATGCAACCTCCTTCGCACGAATTGGTCGCTTACCAGCAGCTGATGATCCCCCTGGAGCCTTTGTACTAGTTACATCACTGTGATATTCGGTTGTCTTCTGGCGGTCATTTGCAGAAATCGATCCTGTCTCTGCGTAGTAACACGAAATCTACCCGTGTGCTGTTCAGCAACATCCTCAGTACTGAGATAACGTGACCACAACCTTGCTATCACGTTTTGGTTGGTGTGTACGGCCTCAGCAACGACGCGTTGAATAGCACCATTTTCTAACATGCCCTCGGCTCGTAGCATTTCATCTCGACTCAAATGACGACGTGGCATGGCTCTCAAAGCTCAAACGACCCATTAAATAAAAAAAGAAAAACAATTAGATATCTTTTTCATTAAATAATTTCTTTAAAACGATTTTAATTTTCCTTGTCGCACCAAATTACTAACAATTTTGCCGCCGTATTTTGTTTTTTCGTTTGTTTTTTAGTTTTTTTTTTTAATTAAAAATATAAGTTTTAAAATATCGACTGTTTCCGCTACAAAGGTCGTATAAACCATTTTGGCCAAATTGACTTAAGAATGCAGTCCTATAGCATTTTTTACGCTCTATCGATTGGTATATGACGACATCTGTGGCGCAGTGGGCGAAAGCCCGCCTGAGACGCAGAGGTTGCGGGTTCGATCCCCGCTGCGGGACAAATGTTTGCATGATCTGCAAATATTTGTTTCGTGTCTGGGTGTTTTCTATGTATAATATGTATGTATTTACAAAAAAAAATGTATCTATGTAGTTTATCAGTCATCTGGTTACCATAACACAAGCATTAAATTGCTTAGCTTGGGACTAGATGACGCCGTGTGAAATGTCCAAGGATATTTATTTATTTATTTATATTTATTTATTTATATTTAAAATTGCGCTAAGTCCAAAAAAATGGCTTTTACTACCCAGCATTTGCATGCAACTGAACAACACTTGCCTGCAAAAACAAGGCGTATAACACATTTGGTTAGGATTACGAAATAAGACTTGACGTAACTACAAATTTTTCGAATTATTAGGGGCGTAAAACACAATCACAAAATATTATGTGACATACACCCAAAAAAATATAATTCTATTTTAATTTGCTTACGCAACAAAGGGCGTAACTCACATTAAAATTTTTAAAATTGTTCTCTTTACGTCGTATATCATGGATCATAGTCATAATAAATCATCATCATCATCTCAGATATGACGGTAGATCATAGATCTTCAGTTGTTTCGGTTAGAAGAGGCATGCTGCATGCCTCTCCTAACCTTCAGCCACTAGTTCACAATGGATGCATGGCGCATGCATCCATTATTGTGAAGTAGCGCCTAACCTTTAAGCTAAACGGTGAAAAACCCCCAGCACTTAGGGTGCTCGCGGGATCAGCAGAGTTGGAACAGGTGCTATCAACAAAGCTGCTAGGTTTCCAGTTCGATAGTTCCCTAATATGGGACGCCCACATAGAGAGCATCTGCTCAAAACTCGGCCGGGCTTCGTTTGCGGTGCAAAGACTGGCGAGTACAGCCACCCGCGAGGTGGTGCGTTCGTGCTATTTCGCAACTGTCCACAGCACACTCACCTACGGTGTGGAGCTGTGGGCACACGCAAGCGACGCCGAGCGAGCCTTCGTGATGCAGAAGAAGGCTATTCGAGCTATAGCTTATTTCTGATTTGATTCCGTAGAAAAAATCCGAGCTATCTTCATTATTATCTCGTTGAGCGACTTTAAGCCAATTCATAAGGCCTTTAAGGTTTCGGATCAGAAAGTCATTACCTACTGGTTCTTAACACACACCGGTTGAATATCTTCGTCTTCAGGCACTGAGGTATGCAGGACGAAAAGACGTTACGAAGTTTCCCAAACGATTCCATCCACGTTGAATTACACGATTGACCTCTTTCTTGAAGATGGACTTACCTAATTAAATGGTTTGTCATATTATTAATCTCCTAGAACTGGAAAACAGTTTATAAGCATGACTTTGATGCGAGATTGATATATTCCTAGTTAATAGGTAATTTAATGTGTTATCTATCACTCTTCTTAAAATAACAGTAGGTACCACCACGGTTACCTTCGAGCAAAACTAAATTGAGAGCTTTTGAATTCTGTCCTCACTAAGAGCCATGTGGTCCTAGAAGCTGCTTCAGAGCCAACCTTATCTGGTACAGGCTGGTTTCCGAGATAATTATCTTAAGTATAGTGTCTGATAATATTGGATCTTGGGTCTTCAGCCACACTGGAAACAGGCTTTGTGACCGAATCAGAGAGCTTTTCAACTTCCCTTAACACTTGCGCTTTAGTCGACTGACGCTAAAAGGAACATACTTTGAGCGCTTCCCATTTAAAATGCTGGCTCTATTTTTTTGTGCCACTACTTGCTAAATAACTAGTTTATTGAACGGAGATAAGGTAGATGATGTAGTATAATGATGATTATACTAGATACACGCACCTGATTACTTGTTACTAACTAACAAACACTAATTAACAAAAGCTGTTATAAAAAAAATCTTTCTTTCTTCATTTTCAGCGTTTCTACCAACTCATTATTATAGAAATCATTTATTTAGGATCAATACATTACATTTATGGTACATTACATAGGGTGTAAATCCATTTTTAGTAAAATAAATGGTTTATACGATACAAAAACTATAGTCGTCTGTACACAAATGGCAATTACGACTGACGCTCGTGTTTAGATGAGTTTTTTCTGGGGCGTATAAACCATTTTTTTTATTTTTCAGTGGTGTAAGTCCATGCTAACTTTTTAAATAAAGCCCCGACACTGTTGTAATTAAGTGAGGTAATGCACTGTCCAAACACAAGCATTTTCTTTATTGATCACAACTTTATAACTATAAAAACAAAAAAGTTATGGACAAAAGTTTTTTTTCATTTTTGTTTTTTGCTCATTGCCAAAAGTACGTAATTGGTTTATACGACCTTTGTAGCGGAAACGGTCGATATGTTTCAATCTGTATATAAACATTTTATGAAAACTAATAGGATTTTAAAATATAAAGGCGGTAATAATTTACGTTTAAGGTATCCCTAGACTTTGTTGATGTGTGTATTTGAGTCAGTATTACAGCTGTCAAAAGTTAAATAAACGGTTGGAAAGGGTATAGGTAGTACCTATTTCTAGTTGTGGTGAAAGTACGCTAATGAAGATTGAACTGCTTTCTAATTTGCAAAGTTATCCTGAAAACTATTCCATCTAGAAAGTTATATAGGTACTTAATTATTTTTATAAGTAGGTATACAAGTATTACACCTGTGTATATGAGCACAGAATAAATAATAGCACAAGTAGTGTGTAATAAGAAAAGGCCACTCCTTACTGTTAAAATAATGCACATCACGTTCAATCAAGTTGATTTTGCTAAAGAGACTTGAAATCAAAACTGAGCAATTGTGGCATAAAATAGCAAAATTTATTTAGTATGACGGCACCGTTAGCTTGTGTACCTAGCTAGAGTATTACCGCTGAACGTGGAATAAATGCGAACAAACACGGTTTGTTCGCTCGAGTGTGTGTGGACTGGAGTATGACAAAACACTGGTAAAGTCACACCATGCTGTAACTAAAGATTAAAGATGCAAAGCCATGCACTGATGGAATTTTCACTACATAGTATTTACGAAATAGGTACGACTAACATAAATGTTTTGCAATAAAAATTTTTGCTTATACGAACTGTGTGCAATATTAGAACATGGTCATAATTAATACTTTGGAATGAAACTGACTTCACTCAAACAGTGAAGGAAAACCAGTTACCAAACTATAGGTTCACTCGCTATAGAATCAATAATAGCACTCGCTAAATCAATTGTATAAAGTGCGCCGCTTTACTCCTCCACCATCCGGACCTAAACGAGTACTGCTCAGCTTTTTCCGTCGGGGTTCCTTTTACATGACGCGACCATATGACGACCTCTGTGGCGCAGTGGGCGAAGGCTTGCCTGAGACGCGGAGGTTGCGGGTTCGATTCCCGCTACGGGACAAATGTTTGTATGTTCTACAGATATCTGTTCCGGGTCTGGATGTTTTTCTATCTATAATATGTATGGACATATTTACAAAAAAAAATATGTATCTAAGTAGTATATCATATCAGTCATCTGGTTACCATAACACAAGCATTAAGTTGCTTAGCTTGGGACTAGATGATGCCGTGTAAAATGTCCAAAAAAAAAAAAAAAAAAAAAAAAAAAATATCTACGATTCGTTTATTTGCCTGTTAATATTCTTCTACCAAATTCCAGTTCGGTGTAAGTGTGGCACGTTTAGACGACGAGTTCCTCAAAATTCCCTGCTGTTGAACTGCCGCGTATTCTGTTTCATTATTTACTTTGCCATTTTTGCAGCCATAACCAAAGATTAAACGTATTTGGGTCTGTTTTCATTCAGGTTGCTTTTACGTATTAGTACAATAATTCTTATAGTACTTGCTTGTTAGTTTAGTGTAATCATAGATAAAATAATACTATACTAGTGTGTATAAGATAGCTAGGAATTAAAAAAATATGTTCTTACAAAAAACATTGAAAAAACTAGATAATGGCTGATTTTATATAATAGCAAGATTTCTAAACATGATGTCTGTTTGAAATTTTACCTGGCTGTCTAATGTTACATATCTACAACCTTTTTTTTTCTTTTTTTCAGTCTCAATAAAGCATATAGGCTAATTTTACTTACATTCTTCTAATGCGCGTATTATTTTACAATGTCTTCTATTGCATTTTTTAGAATCTTCACGGTTATTTTACAACTGTTTTGCCATAACTAGGATTATATTTTTTTATCACAATACACATTTTCACAAGTAAAATAAAAAGTTGCCAACTGATGAATGAAATTAACTACTCAAACGTATATATTAGCCGATAATAATTAAGAATCAATTAATATAGAATTGCTTCGTCCACCCGAGCAAGTCTGCTTCTTATTTTTACAACTGCACGTTTTGCCTCAATTTGTACCGCGCCGGAGAATTAATAAGAAGATTGCATCCGATCCCTGTCGTTTTGAAGATATTTCACGATCAATTCGATGAGCTTAAAAGATAGCCCGTAATTGAAAATCCAAGTGGATTAAACGTTCATTTTGTGTTGTGATATTTAGAAATAGAGAATTTCATTTTTAATAATCTAGACAAAGTAAAGCTAGCAAAATTGGATGATTCGCATTCTTTGTAGTAAGATAACAAAAATAATTTACGAATATATTAAACTCCCAAGTTGGTTCAGCTACAGATTTACGAAGTAACTAGAAGACAAATTGTTTTAATAGATGATTTTGGACAAATCTATTATAATGATGTAGGGACATTGATCGTGGTCACTTACAATAGTTACAGTTTGCGTAGTTAATAAAAAACAAATGATAACAATTAGTTAAACAAAGATAGGACTTGTGCTTTAGTAAGCTAGCTGAAGTCTACGGGAATATTCAAATGTAATTTCTACGAGCAGAAAAGCCAAACATTTAGACTGAGTAATATTCAAAGTGTTGTAATTCAGATAATGCTTACTCCTATCCAAATAGCACTCGAAATATTAAAGAAACCCTCTCAAATTGGTGATGTAAACGAAACCATAAAGAAAGCACACCCGAGCGTTAATAAAAAAGCGATAATAGCACAATATTATTTGTATAAGATATTCAAAGGCAAATTATCTCAAATTGTTTCAGCGAGGCGGAGTGGAAGGCGGAATTAAATTCCATGGAATTGCAAAAACCGTCGAAGGCGAAGCGATATTCAGAAGTCGTTGAGGTGGAAACTAATTGTGTCGGGAAGATACTTTTGTGGATTTACAGCGCTGCATGGATGCACGGAAACGTGAATATTTTATTGTTCAATAACCTGAAAGCTTTTGAGACCTAGCGGAGAGGCACTTTACTAAAATGAATGAATCTACACACGAAACTAATTCAGAAGCGGTTGATTGAATTGTTTAAAAACTGCAGTTTTTTTTATTAAATAGTAAATATTACAACATGCGTAGTATTTAACCTAAAGTTGAACGACTAAGTCGTATAAACACAGAAGTCTTTTTTTAATTGCTTGGCTGCTGTGTACAAGTCTCTCTTCACGTCCGGATAGCTGTCCAATAAGTCTTGCCAGTCGCGTAGTTTCAGGGTGACCAAGTCCACGACCTATGTAAATAATAAGATTTTTTTATCACAAGGATTGTAAGATAAAATAAATAAATAAATATAAATAAATATCCTTGGACATTTCACACGGCGTCATCTAGTCCCAAGCTAAGCAATTTAATGCTTGTGTTATGGTAACCAGATGACTGATAAACTACTTATATACATTTTTTTTTGTAAATACATACATATTATACATAGAAAACACCCAGACATGAAACAAATATTTGCAGATCATGCAAACATTTGTCCCGCAGCGGGGATCGAACCCGCAACCTCTGCGTCTCAGGCGGGCTTTCGCCCACTGCGCCACAGAGGTCGAAAGAAAGGAAGATAGGAAGGGAAGATGCAATGGGACTTTATTATACCGCTGTGGTAGAGTAGGCTTGTGGTGCTACTTTTAACTATTGTTTTAGATTCGAATAAGCTTAAACAGTTTTGAATACCAAGCATAAACTAAGTTTTCGTGATTGAAAATCTACTTTCCCACGAGCTCCAAACGCTGAAGGAAACCATTGTGTTTTTCTTTCTATAATAATAGATATAGAGTAATCTTATATCAGTCATCTGGTTACAATAACAAACAGCATTAAGTTGCTTAGCTTGGGAGTAGATGACGCTGTGTGAAATGTCCAAGGATATTTATTTAAATAGGTAGTTATTTTATAGTGTAGAATGAAATGAAAAATGAAATGAAAAAAGCTTTATTGCAATACAACATAAGTGGTAGTAGTAACAAAATGTAAAATATATTAAGTTTAAATGCTGTTGATTACAAATTGGCGGTCTTATCGCAGATAGCGATTTCTTCTAGACGACCATTTACTAAAACTAAACTAGAACTAGGTTCAAAGGTACGCTAGGACCTCTCATCGCGTACCTACCAAGAATCTTGTGTTTTGTCTAGCAAGCAGTTTTACATTTAAGTAGGTAGGTACTTTAACTTTGTATTTGTATTATCAGTTGGTGCCGTTGTTTTTTCATGCAAAACATAGTATTACTTACATAGAATTACTAACAAATAAAATAGTGTTCTCTTTTTTTCTGCAACGTAAATGTCTTAATTTGCACGCGATCTCTCAATACGGTATCTTGCAGTTTAAAAAGTAATCAAAAAAGTTGAAAAACTCCTAACTACTAATTGTCCCTTATAATATGTATTTTATAAGTCTTACCGTGCGTGCGTAGTAAGTAAATTGAAACGCTGCATTTGGAAATAGTCCAGGTATCATCCCGAAGTATCCATTCGTTGTTAATAGTGACATCAATCTATTTTCACCGCTACAATTGAAATAGTGTTTAATTATTTATGTTCAAATCAGCAGTCGTGTGATGAAAAATTTGTGATTTGTGAAAGATTTGTCAATTTAATATAGATTTAAAGAATGTTTTTTTCTTGTTACTCGTATGCCAATGAAAAGAGATAGCAACAGATTTCATATCCGTTTTAGATAAAGTAGGTTTACTAAACCAATATAGGTACTTAGGGGGGTTAGTAGGTATGTATGCTCAGAATAGCTTATTCTTTGTCCACAAAGAACTTAACTATGTAGTAAACTATATCTAGATAAAGTTAGTAGAAAAATATCAAATACTTTTAATTTAAGCAATAAAAATCTTGATTGATGCAAATAACCGTTCAATTCTCAACTAAATACTCAAGTCTTCAACTTTTTTCAGTTATTATCACAATTTTTTTACTTTTATAATTAAAAACATTTAAAATTACAATCCACTCAAGACATACCTTTTATCGTTGTACCACTTTTCGACTTCACCCTCGTGTATAAAGTATATGCAAGGGAACATGTCACCCTCTTGCACGATGCACTTACCTGGCGAAACCACGAACATTTTATCAATTTGAAAACACTAAAATATTTATAGTGCCTGATAAATGATTTCGGTTTCTTTTTACTGTAAATAGATTTTGTCGGTGATACATAGATAACTCTGAAGTAATTGACAAAACATAATAAGCTCATACAAACATTTGCCTCGCGGTGGGAAACAAACCCACTACCTTCTGTGTATTAGGCGGGGCTTCGGCGACAGCGAAAAAAAAGTATCATTTGGAGATACTTTTTATGTTTTTTACACTTTCTACAAAATATGTTCTTTATTTGTAAATGACACAGATCCATTAAAAAATAGGTAGGCTTTATAGATAAACTGTTTGGAAGCGCCTCCAACTTTTCGTATAGCAAGAATGCACATCATGCAGCGTCTAAGGAGCATCTCATAGTTTTATTCCAAAAAAATCCCATCCAACCTGGAGAAAGGCGTATCCCTGGACACCTACCTATTTATTGAGTCAATAATAGTGGTGGAATTTAAACATCACCCCATCATAATTATATCCGCAATTGACGTTATGGTCTTTATACTGACCAGGAAATATGACAATCCTTTTAAACCTGGCAGCGAGTTGTCGTATAAAGTAAGAAGGCAGTTGTCGGAAGATTGGTGGGGTTTCCAAGTGGTGTAAGTATAGGGCACAGAGTAAATCCTCTCTGAGGCACATTGGTGCTTGCTGGGCTAGTTCTGGTAACCATGTTCCTGCGGAATTTAACTATTAGATTTAAGAAAAACTACATATTTGTTCAAAATGTTTTCCTTTAGTAATTTAATGTGTAACTCAACAGAGCTCCTCTTGAGTTACACATTTATCCACTACAATTTCGATATACGAGTGTAAGTGCTACAATTATTTGCAAAATTGTGTTTTGCGAACAGTTTGTCTTGACCAGCCAGTTAATTTGATTAGTATCAATAAGTATATAGGAGCTCGTGGCAATGCTTGCTAAGACGTTCTCGATTGATAGTGGAATTTAAGCGTAACGTCTGAGGTGTCACACCTTGGATGGGTGACCGCAAGCGGCATTAACATCGGAGCGCTTATTCTGTGCTCGGTGGTCACGTTTAGTTGTCGGTGCCGGCTTTTAAAAGTCTTAAAGCCATGATAGAGGCCTTCAGGTGGCCTAAAAACTCTGTCGCCAGAGTTTTCCACTTGCTCATACAAACTCATTTACTTTTTTTATTTCATACTATTCAAAAATGAGGGTATACCATAGTTAAGTTACTGGGCTACATACAATAACATACATAGGTGTGAATTGCTTACTGAATGCACTATGGACTCCTGATTATCACTGATTAGCATCATGTATAGGCTAAGTTAAAAGATATTGTGGTATAATTTATTAATATTAATTTAAAGTAAAAGCTCTGAGACTATGTAGTTCAGAGCTGACACTCTGAATAAATACAAACGTCGTCGGTATCGAAACGTATAAGATTTAATTTTTTTACAAATTGTTAATCTAAATTGAATAAATAGTACAAGATGATAATTTTCGAATTTCGAATTCGAATTCAGTAACGAATAATTGAAAAATAAATGTACTCAACGATTTATTTATGAAAGTAACTCAATAAAGGCGAACTCAATAATATCTCAAGCACAATTTGACTCTTGAAGTTGCTCGATTACACTTTATATTCCTTGGATAATAAAACACTTCGTAACCAGATACAGAATAAATGTATAAAGAAAATATATTTATGTTCTAATGATTTCTAATGATATTCCTTTAAGATCTTTGGGTATTTTTAGATCCTAAGGTAATTAAGTTACTACTTAAATTTTGTCTACATAAAATTGGAAAATTGTTCATATGAAAAGTGTTTAATAAAATTTGTGTTAATTAAGTTTTATTTTAAAGGCGCCGTCCCCACCGAATAAAATCGCAATCGAAAAATACAAATTTTACAGGAGAATTAAAAAACTGTTTTTGGTCTATAACTTTTCAGTTAGTTAACATAGGAAGATCGTTTATATACCAAAACATAGCTTAAATTATCACAAATAATATGATATTACAGAAAAAAATCAATAATTTACCATAACGAAGATATTGTTAAAATAAATATTACCAGAATTGAAAACACATTTTTTTACTGTAATATAACAATACCATTTTATTCGTGGAAATCGTTGACGTGACCTGCATAGTAATAGTCAATCGCGATATTGTTGACTACAAAAATGCGATATTGACTGTTTCGGTATTGTAATGTTACCATAGTATTCGGTGTTCAAATATGTTGTAACAAATATCGTAAAACTAGATTACGTTCATTTTCCATGGCAAGTGCATTAAGTTTGTTTAGTGTAATATCCGATACCGATTAATCTCCTAATGAAAATGTCATCGTATGTATATGGAGATTAAATGGTTTTTTCGTTATATTTAGTCCAAATATATAAAAAAACATTGTATTTTAAATTATTTATTTATGTACTAATGCAAACTTAGCAATTTCACAATAAAAAGACTCTTATTCATAGTCTATATTGGTATTTAGACTGTCTATTGATATTCTAATACAGCAAGCACTGGGTTTTGTAAATTTAGGCTTATGCAGCTTTAAAGCTGGCACATACACAACGAAAGTAAATCGTCATGGAGGGGTTTACTTATTGTAATATGCCACTCGTACCCTCACCTGTTAAAAAACCCCCACAGCAGCGATCGGTTCAATATGACTTTTGGAACGTCACCCTTGCCTTTGATTTACAGTAAGTATCTTTATCAGCTTCAAATTCGAAGAATCAATCATTATAATATCAGTTTCTATACGAAGAATGAGAAACTGATATATTTGTAAAGTAATTTCAAAAATGCAACATACCTAATGGGTTTTACATGGGTTCAACATTTGATTTTTCTGCCTTGGGTAGGTAGGTATCCTTTGTACAATTTTCCCAGATACCAGATTATTAATATCGTAAAAATCACTGCTACATTTCTTTCAAGCCTGGCTACTATTCTATATTTCTGGCCTGGCATTTAATATCATGCCATCGATAGGAAACCCGCGGCGTAGTCAGCCCCACACGTATAGAACATTGCCTTTTCTGTGGGAATGGCCGGCTAAGCTGAGAGGATGGTTTCCCAGACAATCTTAACAATGTCCCAGGTACTACAGTGTCCCATTATGCGTGGGCACAGACTACTATTAGATGCTAACGCATAACGTGGGTAATGATTGTTTCCTGATGCTGTGTAAATCATCTTGTGAAAATGGTCGGAGTTTTTTAATATCACACAGTTTTCTAATTTTACATTGCTTGTCTTGTCCTACAGAATGCTGCATGATAAGGGTGATGGCATACCCTCACTCTGACTATGCCAGTCTCGTAAAAACCTTGTCTTTTAGTTTCATAACCAAAAGTTATAAGGCCATAGATAATCATGGCAAAAATTTATCTGTTTTTATTTTGCCCCGCGCATCAGAGTAAAGTAATATATTTTTATATCTCTTTCTGCAATACAACTATAATAAGTAACTCCTGTTATGGTTGAGAATTCGGCTCTTGAAGTTGTTGACGCATACGTATACTACGTATCTAGGACAAACCGTCCATTAGGTAGGCCCAACTTCGAGAAATCAGTCAGTCAAGAGGTCGTCGAATCCAATCAACTTGGATGGGCTGCATTCGGGAAAATTCGCTACATCCTTTCGTCCAAAATATCATAGTGCCTACTAAAAACGAAGGTGTGGTGTGTAATATGATGTGCAAGCTTGCAGTAATAGCTTGTAAGTAGTTTACGTAGAATAGCGAATAAGTATTAATGATGAAGCAGTCAATAAATGGATCCCACGACAAATGGACGTTTCCTTATAAACTCTGCCTAACCCTCAGCCCAATCCTGCATGGCGACCTTGCCAGGATTTCAACCACGTTTCGGCGTTTTTTTAAATATCTACATGGACAATTAAAAAGCCTACATCAACATGTGTCGCTCAGATATACAGAAGGACGAAGTATTCATCACCCAGAGTGCTTCCGGAGGATCAAACAACAGCGCGGAAAATCACCTTTCAAACATAAGCATCGTGATGTTCGTCATCTGCACAATACTGTCTATCGCAGGACTTTACGGACTATACGTTCTGTATAAAAAGTGTCATCAAAATTGGATCAGGAGTGAAGTTTTGACACAAAACTTGAGACGGTCCTTTCGCCGCGTGACCACTAGATCCGGAGAGGAACCTGCCTGCGTTTCCTGCGCCTGCCGTAAATAAGAAGATAAAATTATAGAAGAAAGAAGATAAAATTATAGAAATAAGAAGATAAAATTATAGAAGAAAGAAGATGAAATTATAGAAGAAAGAAGATATAATTATAGAAGAAAGAAGATAAAATTATAGAAGATCGAAGAAAAATTACAGAAGAGAGAAGAAAAATTATAGAAAAAAAAAAAAAGGAAGAGAAGATTGAAGAGAGAAAAATTATATTGTTGGAGGAGTCAGGGGTATTCCCGGCTCAGTTACCTGTGGTGTCCAGGGTATAGCCCGGCCCATGCTGCCATTCCTGACGAAGGATGAGCCAAGCAGTCACTTCAGAGGACAAGCCAAGCAGCCCTTCCAGAGGACAAGCCTAGCAGCCCATCGAGACGGACCAAGTTGATGAAAGGTATGAGTGCAGTATACTCATAAAGTGTAAAAATTGACTCTATAATTATTCATGGAAAGACTTAATGAAATATATGAAAGTTTATTAGATTTATGTGTTAGTATTAGAAAATTAGGCCCTAAACGGCGTGACGAAAATTTAGGACAGCGAAAGTTTCAAGAGGCTGATAATTTGTATAATGAGTTTACATTGTTAATTGAATACGGACGTTTACGTAAAAAGGAACTACATTTAGATCCGTCAATACCTAACGAAATAGAGAAAATTTATAGAAAAATCTTGGGTTATAAAGAGGTTAAAGATATTTCAGAAAGTTCGTCCGACGAATTTTTAGATTTAGAGGAAAGTAGAACAACATTCAAAATGGAGAGTTTTAGTTTAAAAACGGCTAGTACTTTGATTCCTGTTATGGACGGAAAGGAAGAAACAGTAGAGAGAATAATCGAAGGTATAGAGATGTATGAAAGTTGCTTGAAAGAAGAAGGTTGTAAGAAATTGCTAGTTTCATTTGTGTTAAAGACTCGTCTGTCAAAAATAGCGAGATTAAAACTGAAAAAAAGTTACGAATCTGTTTCTGGTTTAGTAAAAGATATTCAAACTTATCTTCTGACAAAAAAATCTTCCAACTCAATAATAACACAGATTAATAATATAAGTCAAAACAGCTTGACTATAGGCGAGTACGGAGAGAAACTAGGAGATTTATTTACCTCCCTTACCATAGCGCAAGCAGACGGAAACCAGACAGCCGCCGAGATACTCAGTCCAATAAACGAAAGGTTAGTCGTTAAAAGATTTGCAGATGGTCTGAGAAATCGTCGACTTAGTACTATTTTAGCAGCTAGAAACTACAGTCAACTGAAGGATGCTGTACGAGCAGCTGAAGATGAGGAGCTGTCACTTCCCGGAACCTCAGGTCAGGATGCCGTGTTTTCTTACACACGAGGTAGAAACTCAAGGTACAGTCGGAGTCGCGGGAACTACCATCATCGTGGGCAGACTACTCAATACCGCGGAAATCCTTCTTACTACCGAGGTAACAACGCAGCCCAGCATTACTGGGGTCAGGGGTCCACACAGCGAGGTTTTCACCGTGGCAGACATTACAAACAGCGTGGATACTCTAGGCCGCCGAATAAAAGTTACTATAGAGGTAACAGGGGTCATTACAGAGGTGCCAGGCAGGACAACGTAAATGTTGTCACAGTGCCAAAAGAGGAAAACGATAAAGAGGAAAATTTAGATCAGTTTTTTCGGAGCTACTAATTATGGTTTAGTATGTGAAAGTCTCGATTTTATCTATTTATACGATAGGAAACAAAAACTAAAATTTTTGATCGATACGGGTGCATCTATTTCATTAATCAACAAACAGTCGGTAACACGCGATACAAAATTATATAGCGATCAAACAAGCATAAAAGGTATCGGTGGAAAAGTACAGGCAAATAACTTCGCGTACATATCTTTGAAATTAGAAACGGGTGTACAATTTCGTTACAAGTTTTATTTATTCGATAATATTCCATGTGAATCGGATGGAATACTCGGTTTAGACTTTCTGAGAACTTATAATGCTAATATTGATTTACCGACAAACGTACTTAGCTTACAATTAAATGACAAAGCGCCGCATTATCGCATTGAAATACAAAACCGTCAACCTATTCATGAGAACTCGGAAAGTTATTTGCTTATTCCAGGTCGAAGTGAGTCTATCCACTATATCGACATAAACAAAACTATTTACAAAGATTGCGTTTTACACCCTAAGCAAATAGATGATAACTTATTCATAGCAGGTTGTATTTTTCAGCCAAAACGAGGCAAAGTTCCAGTAAAAATTTTAAACACAAGTGAAAATTTAATCAAAATTCCGAAACTAAATTTAATACGTAACGATGATTTTGAGTATTTAGATGACTATAGTATTTGTTTATTTGATAAATCTGAAACGGGACTGGAACGAGTTAAAAAGTTATTATCGGAACTAAATTTATCTCATTTAAATTCAAGCGATAGAAAAGATTTAGAAATAATTTGTGCTAAATATTCAGACATATTTTTCCTTCAAGGAGACAAACTAGGTACAGCAAATGTAGTAGAACAGTCAATAACAATAAAATCAAATACGATGCCAGTGTATACTAAGCCTTATCGTTTGCCTCAATCATCGAAATCGGAAATTAATAAGCAAGTTAAAAAAATGTTACAGGACAACATAATAGAGCCCTCCAGCAGTGAGTGGAATAGTCCTATTCTTTTAGTACCCAAAAAGTCAGATGGAGAAAAGAAATGGCGTTTAGTAGTGGATTACCGAAAACTTAATGATTGTATCCAAGACGATAAATTTCCACTACCAAACATTACCGAAATATTAGACTCTCTTTCAGGAAGTATTTGTTTTAGTCATTTAGATCTTCAGCAAGGGTTTTATCAAGTTAATTTAAAAGAGGAGAGTAGGGATATCACCAGTTTTTCGACTAGTGAAGGCCAATATCGTATGAAGCGCCTTCCTATGGGTCTCAAGATATCACCAAATGCGTTTTCTAGAGCCATGTCAATTGCCTTGTCGGGACTAACATTTGAGAAATGTTTCGTCTACTGTGACGATCTTATTGTATTCGGTAGGACAGTAGATATACATAATAAGAACCTTATGGATGTTTTCGATCGTTTAAGAAAAATGAACCTTAAGCTAAACCCAGCAAAGTGTGAATTTATGAAAACTCAACTACTCTATTTAGGTCACGAAGTTTCAGCTAGTGGTGTATTACCAGATCCACAAAAAATTACTGTAGTAAAAAATTACCCAGTACCTAAAAATGCCGAAGAGGTAAGGCGATTCGTTGCATTTTGTAATTATTATAGAAAATTCATTCGGTCGTTTGCAGAAATTACAGTACCACTAAATAAATTATGTAGAAAGAACGAAACATTTATATGGACAAGTGAGTGTCAAAATAGTTTTGACATCCTTAAAGAAAAGTTAATTCAACCACCAATTTTGCAATACCCCGATTTTTCTAAAGAAAATGAATTCATACTACAAACGGACGCATCTAATATAGCAATAGGATCAGTTCTATGTAACAGCGATCTACGACCAGTAGCTTACGCCAGTAGACCACTTAATAAAGCAGAGTTAAATTATCCTACGATACAAAAAGAACTTTTGGCAATAGTGTGGAGTATAAAATATTTTAGACCTTATTTATATGGAAGAAAATTTACTATTCTAACGGATCACAAACCACTAATCTATCTATTTGGCATGAAAGATCCATCTACACGACTTTTAAAGTTTAGATTACTATTGGAAGAATACGATTACGATATTAAATATATAAAAGGTACAGATAATAATGTTGCTGATGCATTGAGTAGGGTGACCATAAGTTCGAACGAATTAAAGTCTTTAAATGAAAAAATTGTAAGTATGGTAATGACAAGGGCACAACGAGCAAGAATAAACTCGGAGTGCAAAGTAATACCGCAATCTAGTAACAATGATTCTCTTAATATAGCTGACGAACCAAGGTTTGGCCAACCAAGGATAGCAGAAATATTAAGAAAACCGAATGAAGCTGTAGAATTAAAATTTCTAAAAGGTAAAGATCTAAAGAAGAAAAATATAGATTACGAAAACGAATGTTTTGCTTATGTTATGAATGAATCTACTCTATTTATCAATCTCGATTATATGTCGCATTTCTCGCGAGTCGAATTTGCGGATTTATTGAGTAAAGATTGTAGAAAAATAAATATTAAAGAACTATGCATAGTAAAAGATAAAAATAATGTTAAATTTATTAAAGAATTGATCAATGAAATAAAAAGTAGACCACAGTGGACCGGTCCACAAATAAATATTCTAAGAGGAACAAAAAGAGTCCTAGAAACTGACGAAAAGACATACATACTACATGACTATCATTTGCTGCCAACAAGTGGGCATGCAGGCGTACGACGTATGATAAAGAATATAAAAGGTAAGTACTTTTGGCCAGGCATGGAAAACGACGTACGACGCTACGTTTCTAAGTGTAAAAAATGCCAAACTAGTAAGTATTCTAGAAATATAGTAGAACCGATGGTCGAAACTATTCAACCAGTGATGACTTATAGATTCGAAACGTGGTGCTTTACCCTAGACTCTAGACCATATGAATAGGCTCAGAGTCTGTTTAATCTCTGTAATCTGTTTCTTCAGTTTGTGTAATCTGTTTCATAGATACAGGGAGCAAATTCCAGATGCTTAAATCTTAATTCGTTTTAAAAAGTGAGTAATTATACGCTGTCCTCTATAAAAATGGTCTAATTATTGCGGTTGCCAAATAAACAAAATAACATTTTTATACCGGAATAATATGGTAAACGTACATTACCGAAATGAAGATGATTATGTCCTACCCGAATATGAACGTAACGACAGCTTACTATAAAGAGTAAGACAATGCGTTGTCGGTATTAACCTGTTACGATGTTATTCGAGGGAAAAAGGTGCTTATAGTTTCCGGACAATAATATTGTTAAATCCATTACAAAATGTCTAAATCCTAAAGTACTCGTACGAATCGGCTGAAAAAAATTGACAAGGTGTATTTGGGCCTCTACAACAATTATTTCGATTAAAAGCACTTCTATCGTAATAGTCGATTACGATATTATTCGGTGGGGGCGGCGTTATCACGATTAAGCTTGAATCGATCGAAATCCAGAGTAAACCTTGGTTTCCGAAATATACAGTACAGTTAAACACGGCCGTCAGAAAGGTATTTCTATTTTGAAGTTCTTTTTATCGTGATGTTTTATTTTTGCAACGAAACAATGACTCGGGCGAAAAAACCACATTCAAATATGGTAGAGATTTGGTGGTATCTGTTTTCGTCTTAGGCACCAAGGTCCAGTCTTCTTCTTGACAAAGCCAAAACAATTTTACTTCTATAAACCTGTTCGTTATATGTTTCTAACAGACATAACATAAACAAAGACAGATCACCGACCGCACAGGTAGAGTGCCCGAAAGGGACTGATATAGGGTACTTATTCTATTAAACTATTTGAAAATGAAAATCTTACAACAACCAAGTTTCAGTCAAATTCAACAATAAAACGCGCTTCCGTGCTTCGGAGGGCACGTTAAATTGTCGGTCCCGGCTTTTAAAGTCGTTAAGCCATAAGTGGAACTGGGCTGGACACGTCTGTCGGATGTCGAACGAGTTGTGGGCGAAGAGGACCACGGAGTGGACCCCACACAACGCGACACGACGACGTGGAAGACCCAGGATGAGATGGCGGGACGAGCTGGATTCATACCTTAGCACATGGCCTGTGGACGCGCTAAGTCGCGAAGAGTGGAAGAAGGGAAGGGAGGCCTTTGCCCTGCAGTGGGACGATTATGGCTAAATAATAATAATAATAATAAGCCATGACGGAGGCCTTAAGGCGGCCTAAAAACTCCGTCACCAGAGTTGGCCACTTGCTCATACGAACGAACGAGCAACGAAAATTTTACGTTATCCAATCATGCACAAAACTAAACCTAATCATTTTGTAATTTAAAACAACAAATGCACAATCTTGAATGGCAGTTGATAGTTGAAAACCGTGGTGTTAGACGTTGTAAGGCAATTACTTGTCCCGCACTGTTTGCTAATAACTCTCCAAGTTGGCAAATAGCGAATTGAGTTTGCTATTCGGTTACAATATTGGACCTGAGACTGGGTATGCTGTGCAATTAATTGTTGTCAATTATAACAAAATTGTTAGATAATCTTGTATAAGTTTTAATAAGTAATTTTTCTGAAAGTATTATGGAACACTGTGCTGAGAAACGGTGAAATTATTGTTCTAATGCTCATATGTATGTATTATAATAATAATGTATTATATTATTATCCAGGGATATTTATTTATTTTTATTACAGAATTATTAATCAAGTTCATTTTATTCGCCTGATCTTGCTAGCTTGCTACCTTTGAATCTAACTCAATCTAAAAAAAAGCTTTGCAGCAGTCGCGTCGTACTCGCGTTTCAGAATACCTTATGACTAGTATTTCTAGAGTTGTTACTAAAAAACTTCGGGACACAATAATATAAAGGTATCGTGATAAATAACCGTACAAATTAAGTTTTATACCTGTTACTAAGTTATATTTTTAATATAACCCAGTGAAATATTAAGTTCAAAGTAAAATACCTCTCTGTCTTCGCCATAGCTGTTTAGTATAAACGCTGACTGACTCCAAAAGCGCAGGTGATATCTCACTATGCCTCAGAAAAGTGATCAGTTTCCTCACATTATAATCGTATTGGTACAACTCTCTGAAACGTGTGTAGATAAAACTGACTCCGACACTCAGTAGCCATAGGTCTATGACGTATGTGAAAAAGTTTATTGATAGTTTGAAGTAGAGTTGTTTTAGGGAGACTGCGACAACCTGAAAAGAATTATGGAATACTAGCTATGCCCCGTGATGTTACCCGCGGTTGTTCCCGTTCCCGTGGAAATACTGAGATCAAAAGTAGCCTATGTGTAATTCCCAGTCGCGTTCGTATCGATTTAATAGTAAATGAATAGCTAGACTCCGAGCTGGCACGCTTAGAGTCTAGCGGTGCGGCCGCGGCCTTAATGTTAGTTATCATTATTATAAAGGGCAACTTTAAAACCACTAATCTTATTCTTAACAGCGTTTCATTAATATAAAAATGTATTAACCTGGAAAGTAATAAGCAATGAGTTATTTAATAAGAATGATCGATCTCTGAAGAATTTATAGGAGAAATTATTTTGATAAAAATAGAATCCAATGAATTACTCACAGTACTAATAGCAGTTTGCGTGTGAAGTAGGATAATAAACGTCATGGACACAATATAGTCGTCTCGCCACCGTTTTGGGACTACGAAACCGGGAACCAGCTTATGCGTCTTTGGATCTATGTTTTTTGTCATTCGAGCACAACCTATAAAATAAATAATGACAAAACAAGAAAATGAAGCTGTAAAGCGCGGTAGTTATTATAGGTTATTTTTAGGCATTTAATATTTAATGCCAAGTCAGAGGTATGTCCAAATGTAGTTTATATAGTATAAGATCCCGTCATACAACGACCTTCACCGAGATGTTTATTTGATGAAACGTATTTTATATTTGATTTAATATGTCAATAAATATATTGCATATGGGTTGTCTAACAAATTTCATTGCTTAGTTTAAAAAAAAAATTTTAACATTTCACCGGTATGATTATCAGACAAATTCTATACCAATCGAAAGTCTGAAGCCCATAGAATATGTAAACGTGGGGTTGCCTATTCTTTTCCGGTCACAACTCTCGGGCAGCCAGGTATAAACAGGTAAATAATATTAGCATTTTGCACCGGTCTGATTATTGAATTAAAATTAAATTAAAAATAAATTAATAAATTAAATTAATAGTTGTGACCGGAAAAGAATAGGCAACACAACGTTTGCATATTCTATGGGCTTCAGACTTTCTCGTTTCGTCTAATAATCATACCGGTGAAATGTTAAATTTTTTTTTAATTAAGCATATTATACTGGACTGAAATTTGTTAGACAACCCATATGCAATATATTTATTGACATATTAAATTAAATATAAAATACGTTTCATCAAATAAACATCTCGGTGAAGGTCGTTGTATGACGGGATCCTATACTACTACCTATTTACAATTTTCAGAAGTTAAAAAACTAACTCTATTTCTCATGATGTTCTTTTCCATGTTTTCTTGACCATAAGTTTTTTTCAAGACGGAAATTCTAATGATGCGTCGTCGGCTGGGTTTCGAACCAACGACACGACGTAGAGATTCAAGTCAAGGCTCTATCCCGTCTGGGTAAGGAATGGGTTATCAGTGATTCATATAAATTTACTCACCTCCTTTTCTCTCTGTAGGTAAAACCCATACATCAGTATCGATAGAAAGATTGTAATTTCCAGTTAATTCTGTCACTTTAATCGGAAATTTATCATCTGCAAAGTTTAAGAACATTCTAGTAGGTAAGTACTTATGTTGCTTATAAATTACTAATTACTTCTATGATTCAGACTTGCCTACGAGTCAAAAATAAACTTGACAAACTCAACGCGCGGTAGCCTAGCCTGTAGTTACAATAATATAAATGTGCACTAGCTGAGCGGCACTATGACAAGTTTTCATACATTACCTATCAATGAATAGATACACGCTAGTGCGTATAGATTGATTAGCACATGTCATGGTAAGTACACCGATAATTTATATTATTAAAAAAATAAAAATCGTCTCACAGCTACATTGGATTTTTTAAAGTTTTAATAATAATAGTAACCTCTGCAAGCCACATAGATCCAACCACAAGACATAGCGTGGAGCATTAATAGTACTATTAAAAACTTCATAGCAGTTGGAGCAGCTTTGTTCTGAAATATATTCACCAAGACTATTATCTCCAAGACATGGTTGTTATCCTCTCTTGTCTTCAGCCATCTTAATAAAAACACATTTTGGTGAATGTTTACTTTTTGAAAAGTACCCTAAGATGATTCTATATTTGACTGGTTGAAAGCCCATCGAGGCTATTTAAAATATGTATTTCTTGTTACGATAAATCTATTAATGCAAGGTCAAGATTTAGACATATGACCTTCTTCACTTACGCCATTATTATATATACATATCCTTAAAAAGCATTACAGTCGATGTAAGTCTTATAGCCTCTTACGTTCAAATTCACGTAATAATGGGTTTGTTACTAATCCGATTCCAATCCAAATGTTGACAAGATTAGAATCTTACCTATCATCAGTACAAATGAGCAACCACATTGGCAAGTCTAGTTCATTAAAGATAATATGGGGATTTGGTTTAAACGATGTTCAGATGGCAAAATTTTCACACGCGTTTCTAATCGCGCTTTTAGACATTTTAATTATACATAACAACCGAACACAAACGCGCGCGTTAACGCGCTTCAGCGCTCAGAGAAAGAATCTACTATGACAAATTTCTATGACCTTAGGCCGTAAAAAAAACCGAAACCAAAATTATTGACTAGCTGGTAATCGCAACTATCTAGAAATCCAAAGTCAAGGCACTAGTCCCTCAGCATGGCTCTACGTGTACTAAAATAATAAATACGTACCTTGAAACCCCTACAAAAGTGACAGTGGAAATCGTACAACAATCTGAGTCTTAGTAAGCAAATCAACTGAAATGTCCAATCGGTTGTGACTAAAGTAAGCATAGGAATGAATGATGCTATGATATCGACGTAGACAGTCCATTGCTTGAATCTTCGCAGTCCTATAATACGTTCTGCGCATTTCTTGTCAATCACCACTACTTCCAGCTAAAATGTAATGAAATTTAAATCGACATTCTCATGATTGTAACTTCTTACATTAGTGTAGAATGTCGAACGATTAAGATTTGTTTAAAGGTTTAGTCAAAGGCATTTGGTTTATGCCGATATCTTGAAATTTGAATCTTAAGTGACCTGCGAAGATCGCTGTATCTGATATTGAGAATATAAACTAGATTTTTCTTCATCTTTCCAAAGTATTTAAATGAATAATATGAGGCCTGATTCTTTGAAAGTTCAAGGACTTCTGTTTGAGGCTCCAAATAAACTAGAGGTTCTTATCTTTATTAGTCTTATATAAGTTTCGTATCATGATAGAATCACATCTTATGAGATGTGATTATAGATTATCTTCTAAGGATATCATTTATAACGTAAATGTCTAACCAAATTTTTCACAGTAATAAGTTAGATAACAAGTTTATAATTCCCAGCTTTTTCGATACAAATTCAGTGAAAATAGTTACCGCAAAGAACTCTGTAATAAAATTGATGATGTATATAACATCCAGGGTCACAAATATATACCAAAGCTGTGGTATAATATACAAAGGTAATGTAACCAAGGCCAATGTTATAGATGCTGATGCAATAGGCGCTAACAACCAGGCGATGACCAACCATGCTGTATATAATTTGTTCTTCTGTGCTTCTAATGGATTGGTCATAAACTGAAAATAATTAAAAATGATCACGACTGTTTTATTCCCGGTTTCACTATTCAATTTACAAATAACCGTAGATCTGTCGCCATAGTAACATTGTTATTGTTATTGTTTGAAATACATGGACACGGGTTTATGAAAGACATTGTTATCTGACATAAGGTTTGAAACATTTTATTTGTAGTCTAAAGTTTATTGTCTTGGCGATAGATCTAGGTCGATTCGTAAAAATAATGAAACAGGACATAACGTTTGGTAGATATTTTGTCAGATCATGGTATTCAAGATTTTAGTGGATGTCTAATAGAATATCAAAAATACCGAATATGTTTGACTCTCTCAACCTTTTTAGGCGCATTCTTCATTCAGGTGTTTAGGCGAAACATTTAGGCGTGAATAGGTACGATGCCTTTAACTTACTGGAAGATGAATAATTTTCCGTTCCCGAAGAATATATTGGATCGTGTCGTGCGGGCTTTCTGCCACGTGTTTTTTCGTGGCCAGATAGTCATCTTCTGAATGAGGATTTTTGGATATGGTATTCCTTACCTAGGAAAAAAACTGAAAGTTTATGACAAAGATAAAGCATAAAGGATATACACTGATAATAAAGGAACTGCACTGAAAATGTTGAGGAAGACGATGTGAACCATTAGCGATTTCTGTTTTGGTGTAATGATTTTTTTTATAGATCTTATAAATAAGAAGATTAGATTTTGAACGTAGTCCAGTTTCGGAAAAGTTAATTAGGTTATTCTTACCTCATCATCAATTAGTTCTTGAAACTGCTTTACATGGATTTGAAGTAAATCTGCATAGTCTTCAGACACGGCTGAAATGCGAACCGGGCGATTCACAAAACCTCGAAGTTGACCAAATATGCAACCCTGAAAAAGGATAAATAATAATGGAATAATACATGAATGGGATAAAAAAAAAATGTATACATAATGTACATTATGCGCATTAACACGAGCTCTAAACCATGAAGGAAGAAGAGAAAGGAAAAATGGAAGGAAATTAGCATTGTGTAGCGTCAACAGACTTGCAACCTGTCACGTATATAATGTTAATTTCTGCTAATCATCTAGAAAATATGTGAGAGATTCGACCGCGAGGTTCACATCTGGGTGAGAGTGACCACACTCATACCCAGATGAAGATTCTCCGGAAGAATCGAAACATTGTCGGATATCTAAATAAAATAAATAATCTCTCTAAACCGACGATAATTTTACGTGAGTAATTTCCCGTGTGCTATTATAAAGAAGTAAATGTTACCTTTGTAAGAGTAACAAGTTTCTCTCCACCCTGACTGATGATGACCCTTCCTCTATGCACCACATAAACATGGTTAGTAATGTCGTTCTCTCTTATAATATCTTGATTCGGCAACACGTATATCTGAGAGCTTGAGCACGCTAGTTGTCGGGATAATGTCTCTCCTCCGAGGAGGATTGAATCCAGAGCTCTGAAGGTTCTAGAGATAAATGTGGACAATGAAAGTTTAATGGCTATCTAACTACTACCTAACTTCAAGTCAACGAATATAGAATTGGTCAGAATCAGATATAGTTGTAACCAGAAATGGGTTTAGAGTTTAAATAATGTAAATGCTTTTAATAGAACTTGTCCTAGGTTTTTAAAACCTGCAAGTGGTCATGTGCTATTGTAGGTAGGTACCTATTTTGGACGCTGTTTTAACATTGATATCTTGATCTCCGAAACTAGGATGATTTTGAGTGAGGAGACTTAAACGGATATCTATTATACCTAGGGATAATTATAGTCGTGACTGTTAATTTATATATCACTTTGTTTTGTAAAGTTTCAGAAAGTTTGTGAAAAAATTCTTACTTTTCGTAGAAAAAGTAGTTGAGATCTTGTCGTAGCACAACTCCTATGCGCTCATTCGTCAAATGGTGGATATTTATTCCCTTTGTCCTACAACATCAATACAACATGAAGTAGCTACCAAATTGCATCTATTCCTAATGCTTTAGCTATTATTTGAGTGTACCATTACACGGAACTTCAAACGACCATCTCAGAATGTAGAAAAAAAAACCCTATGATAGTGTCATTCCATTGCGTAGGATCGGCACCACAGTTTTTTCTTATATTATCTTCTTATAATATTGTGTGGACATGAGAAGAAACTGGACTTCTCTTACTCATTTAATCTTTCACACAGACTATTCATATTTTCTTTATCTATCTCTTGTCATATCAAGCACTATTATAACACTAAAATCTAAATTAACTCGAGGTGGGAAGTACCTCGTAAACCAGTACGTAAAATGCGCACAGGCTTGATTGATCAACTTCTGTTCCACTCTTTCTGCATGAAGAAACTTTCTGAGCTGGTTGACGCCATGTTGGAAGATCGTATTCCCTCGAGAGTTTAGCACAAGGAGGGTTAGTGAGTAGCACATTACAAACCTAGATAGAAATTGGAAAACACTTGAAAAGTATGCTTTGAAAACCATCTTTGAAATTAAAAATAAAAGATAGTGGAAAGATTTGAAGGGGATCAGAAATAGTGATTCAATTGTAAAAAGACCATAATGAGCTATTGGTTAACTGAAACAAACCACGTTCGTTTGTCGATATGTTTTTAAATGTTAAATACAATGAAAATTTTACCATGATAGAAAATTAACCTAACCATATTGATATTTTTCTATTTAATGCTAAAAACAACTTTCAACGCTCGCACACAAAGATGAGATTGGTTTAATAATACCAGCTTCAGAACCTTAGCAATCGCTTTAGTCAGAGGTTAATTAAAGAAAACTGAACTTAACCTTCCTTATAATTAAGAAACTGCTTACAGGTGTAGAATAATAAGCTTTAGTAAGGAAAATATTCTAATAACGGTCTTAAGAAAGCGTTGGGTTATTTAAGAATACATAACTTGTTGAACCAAGGTGGTGCCTGTTGCATTACTACTTATTTTTTTCAACAGATACCTACCACGCGATCTTTAACACTACGAAACTGATGGAATCGGAGAACTAATTACTACTAATTATGGAAACTACTAAATATACATGGTATTAATCATTAAAACATTCCAAGTAAGTTTTCTCACCAATTAAACAGTCCAAGTAAGAACAAAACAACACCCACACCGATATTTTCCCGGTCGATATTAAATCTACCAAAATTCATTTTCACGAGCCCACTTTGCGCTAAGTTAAGGCTTTCTGCGTACAACTGTAATTTAAAAACACGTTGCATTCCCAAGAGGCACATCAGTCAGTGTTAGTACATTGTTCGGGACTGTGAGTTACTTAGGCTCTTATTCAGAAACTGTACTCAGAATTGAGTCTTCGCTCAAGTATTTTTGAGAGTCCGTTACAGGTCTTGGCTGTTCACATGACTGAACGTCCAAATGACTCGATCACCACGTGCAGATTAGTACGAGAGTCAAAATGCACACCATAGTGGATATAGTAGTGGGTAGTTAATACGAAGTGAAGATTTAAGCCGCTCGCTATAAGCAGAGAAATTATAATCTCAATACAATGCTCACGATATGCAGCTGCGGAACTGTAGGATTTCGCTGTAACTCCAGAAATTTCGGCAACCAGCACTCGTTCCTGCTCTCCATATGGACCAAGTTGGCTTTCTGATCGAATGTGTAGTCTACGCAGTGGTAGATGAGATAGTGACTCGCCCCGAGCATTACTAGTATCGTAGCTACTTGCCACTTCAATACCTTAGGTAATTAAAGCGAAAGTATGAAATTAATGTTAAGTATGTTTCGAATTTTCCAAAATTGTAAGTAGGTACTATTCTGTTCTAAATTAAAGTTAGCCTTTGAAAACAAATATTCTTACTTAGTACAAAAAAGTTGAACTTTGGTACATCTTACCATTTTACTAGGCTTTTTAGCACCAGAGAAAGCAAATAAAACATGTAAACATTATTTATAAACAAATTCACTCATCGAAACTCCGTCATTGATTTGCCAAGAGAACCATTTTATATTGACGTACAAAGACTATCCTTTCTCGCAACAAAAAAGCTTCCAAGTTTCAACGTTCTCTGAATGTCACCAAATCGGAATATTTTTTAATAACACACACAATGTCTTCCAAGGCTCATATTCACTTACCATGATAAAAACTTGATTCATAGCAGGCGCATCGCCAATGTAGTCAAAATATCCCAACACGATATACAAATGGGCAAACTTGCATATTGTATTGGTAAAAACAGCAGCGTCATCGTCGATATAATCTCGCATGACCACTCTGAAGCATTCGAACCATGGCAGAGCCCCGATTATGTCGAGAATAAAACTCCTAGTTAGATAATGGTAGACGCATTTAATCTTGTCGGTGACAAGAAGACCGTTGTCATCGTAATAAGCTAGCTGTTGGAAACAATCAAATTAAAAACTATTTACTTTATTCTAAAAACTTCAGTTACTTTTATCTATTTTTAGTTATTTTAGTTACTAGTATAGTATTATTTTATCTGTGGTTATATTGAACTTATTGCATTGCATATTATACTTTTTTACTGTTAAAATACGAGTACATTTTGTATGGTCTATAACTCAAGACTTTGTATCCAAGTCATCACAACAAACAAGTGAAATAGGCCAGTCGATAACACGTATACACAAACAAATAATAAGTCCACCAGTTTAATACTTACAAATAGTTTTATGACAATGTCAATCCAAGCAATACAGTCGCAAAATGCCCCAATCATAATCAAAGACCAACGTATGGTTACCCCACTGCCTCCTGCAAACCAAGATATTGTCATGAATCCTCTTTATGCTAAACAGTCATAAAACATGACTGAGTGAAACATTTATAGCTTTCATTACACATCATAGCCAAGACAAACGGTCAAATAGGTCTTGAAAAATGACACGAAAAACTATAATTAACATACCTTGAAGAGAAGCACATACAATTGACACAAACGCTACTATTGCTCTGAATAATAGCCATGCCTTCATAAAACTAAAAAAATAAAAACAGTAACATTAGAAAATGTATAAAAATTCAGTTAATTAAAATAAATCTACGTCATAGATTGACGTAGATTTTATTAAAGTTGCATTAAATGAAAAAGATGAGCACCGTGATAATTAGTTACAGAAAATAGTTAAAATTTAGTTAAATTATAATAAATTGAAGTATTTTTATATAACTTAAGTTCGTAGCGAATACTTTTAATTATTATCGGTGCCAATTCTGTCAACGATGGATCATGAGACTTTTAAGCGGATTAAAACCTTCATCGCTGTCTTTATAGCGTGGCAGTCTTTTTACTGGTAAATAATATAGACAGGTATGAGGCAAGATATTATTTAGCTTAAATTTAAGAAATTTACAATTTTATTTTATAAATTTTACTAATATTTACATAAATGATTGTTACTTGAAGCGTATTAAAATGATTATATTTACCTCGGTCACGAGTCTTTAGTCTACTCGTGACCACGGTGACTGTAACGTCATCCAAAACGTCGATTATTTCAATACGCGATAAAGGCTCGATAAATTTCAGTAATGTGTTCAAGTCGCGAAAGTTAAAACGAGTTTTTACTTCTCATACCAGATTGACCATAACCATTGTACTAACGTGAATGCCTATTAATTTAAAAACATTAAACTACAACTTACTCGGATTCCGGATCCTCCCACACATTTGAACCTAGGCCTAGATCAGAATGCCGTGGACCGATAGGTCTGTGAAAACCTATAGAAGACACGCGAGCATGAAATATTTGTTCTCTCACTTTTTTTTGATACTGAAAATTAAAGTTTTATTATAAGAAAAAAAACCATCAAGATTAGATTTATAGTTTGATTTATTTAAGAAAAAGAAGGCAATACTCACATCTCTATGTTTCTGCAAATAACTTTGAAATATTTCTTCGAATACTGGCGAAAACTCATTGATACAGTTCTCGAAAATTGACCACTCCTCAGGGTAACGCTTGACTATTTTGAAAAAGTCTTGCACTTTTATGTAAAGTATCTAAAACAATATAAAAGACTCTATAAAATATATCACTGCTGCGTAAAAGGCAGGTTTTCTAATATAAATATGTACTACAAAAGTAGAGAAAATGATAGGGTATTTAAATTCGTTTTTCATGATACCAAAGATCCATTTGTGTGTGCTTACTAACTTGTTTAATGTTGCTCTTGATCTATTACTAGTTACTAAACTAATAGGTATTCCATCATCGAATTTGCTTGTGAGGTACTAAAACACTTACACAACGTACTAAAACATCTGAAAAATAAAACTTACTTCACATTCAGTTGCTGCAATGTATGTTCTTAGAGAGGCCTTGTTCAAAAAAACAGAGCTGACTGAAAGCATGTAGCCAGGACCATAAAAAGCCTTCAATAACTCTCCCTCTTTATTATGGAACTCACATTTAACATGACCCTTTGGACAAAAGATAATAAATCAGGAAAAAAATGAGGTCGGACACTGCATTAAATAGTGTTAAATATTAAAATACTTTGCCATAAATATCCTACCTGTACAATCCATGAAACATTTTTAGTTTGAACACCAAATAGAAATAGGGTAGCATTTTTAGGAAGTATTAAAAATTTCGATGCGTAAGCCAGCTCTCTTATAAGCAAAGGATCGGCTCCAGAAAATGCTTGAGATTCACCAATTAGTTTCTCTGCAACCTCCCCTTGAACTCTCCAAATAATATCATGAGGCTCATCCTTCATAATATTTGGGTGCATGATATCTACCCCTCTAAAATACTTCCAATGACAGTTGAGGTATCTATCTAACCGTTTCAACAAATCACGGTGAATTTTACAATACTTGTAATACTTCTTCAGTTTGGACACAAAGTATTGAAAGTTAATCATTTCTCTGAACCTTAAGTACATAACAGCAACAAATTGAATTTTACAATACGTAAAGAGCAAATAAAATATGTAATCCACAACAATGGCGTAATAGACGTCCACTAATTTCATTGGCGGAAACTCCGGGAACATCTGTTCCATAACCCAAGCTATAGCCGTTCCCATTACACGTTTTTTTCCAGGTTCACAAAGTTTTTTAGGTTGATCAGGATCACAATTAAATTCGCCAAAGAAATATTTTATAGTCATTTCAGGGGTAAAACGAGTTACCACATATATGATATAACCAAAAAGGTATACGCAACTGAATTGTAAAAGAATAATTTTGTAAAACACTATCATCATAGGGTTTTGTTTCAAATCCCAGGGAGCAGCATCTTCATTGAAAAGCATGTACATTTTGATAACTCTGTTAAGCTGAGCAATACGATAAAATTCAGGTTTTCCAATGATGACAACAATGTCTTCAACCCATATTGTTGCCAGAACATCTAAGATAAAATTCATAGTCTTACACCGAGCAAACATAACTGCTGCAAAGCTGCTCGTATGATTTTCTCGACGTGACACAGCTGTCAGTAAGTTTACGCAAATATCTGCAGCATAAACCAGGTCTGTCCAGAATTTAAAAAATGTGAACCATGATGAAACAGGCTGCAATGTTGTTACGTTTGGAGGATACAAAATTAGCACCAAAAAAACTGTTACAACAACAACGCGATGCCATATTGCACCGAAACTGGATTGAGGTAGCAATATCCATGGAAACGTTGCTCTAACAAACATAGACTTGGTCTGCAGCTGATTGTCTGTACAGA
Source organism: Xanthorhoe designata (assembly GCA_963582015.1). NCBI lineage: Eukaryota > Metazoa > Arthropoda > Insecta > Lepidoptera > Geometridae > Xanthorhoe > Xanthorhoe designata. The sequence continues at coordinate 8,726,059 of OY757044.1, read as the reverse complement.
GCACCAACTGCCCGATATATTTAGCGCAATGATAAACCGCCTCTTCAGGTGGAAGCTTTAACCTTTGGGTATCTTTTTTGCCTGATCTTTTTTTGGCTTTGTTCAAAGCGTCTGATATTTCCCACCAACGTCTTTTGAGCCAAGCTATACCTTCATCTTCAGTTCTATCCAGGCCTCTCACGTGTTGTTTACATGTGTATAGAGTTCTTGCGTGCTTTATTCTGTCCCTTACCATATCGAGTATACAACGGCGGTCGTCTGGATATTTATGAATAGCACGTAAATAGTCCAGTCTATTCAAATATAATACTTCACAATAGGTAAGGCAACGTACAATGACCTTTCTTTTCAACGGGGGCACCTGAAAACTTGTGTCACCCAAAATAGTTCCACCAGAAACAGATATAATAGGCGTAATTCCGTCATCTGCTGAAAGTATCTGGATTACTCCACTCTTCAAATAATACAAGTGTGTTTGGGAATTCATTCCAGAATAAAGTTTCTCTCCCGATAATTTGTAGTCCGGTACAATAAGTTCGCAGAGCACACGTTTCAAGGGATTAGACGTTTTGCGGAGTATGGGACTGTGATAAAAAACTGGCCAAACTAAATCATATTTCAAGTCGACTCTTAGGTATCGAGGCAAATCACTTATTATATCTGGAAGACGATTTATCCCACTGCGTGTCTTCCACATCATCTTGAAATAGCTTTCAACTTCTACGCTTGCATGCGGTGAAGTGTTTCTTCGCTTAGTTTCCGCTACCAACCTTTGAATTTGTGGATGGTAAGTGCAAATTCTTCTAAGCCTTAAAATTGCTTCCGCAAAAATCTTCGGAAAAACCACGAAAATTCCAACAAGATGGCCGAGTATTACGAGCAGACTGATCACAATAAATTCCATAACTGCGGATGGTTTTGTATCATCAAGAACTCTGTTGACGACGAATGAAAATACAAATACTGTCGAGTAAATATAAGTTGTGTAGCCTTCATCGGTTTCATTAAGCTGCAAAAAAAAAACAAAAAATAGATCAGCTAGTCTGTGCCATCCAATATACCGATCCTGATCATCTTCGCTTCGCTTTTAAAAAAAAAGCTAGGCCACCAGATTCTTGCCTGACAGAATGTGATAAACTGAGTACTACAAAATGAAATAAAGATGGATACCTTGTGCATGACAAAATTCCTCCAGTCATAATAATGATCTCCTTTATTACATTTGTTGCAAAGACCGTGTTTAGTCAGAAGAAGCCAAAAGCAAGAGACACAGTTGATAGAGCATCCTAAGAGCAAGGTGAATCCGATTATAATATTCCAAAATGAATGTGTCGTCACCAAAGAAAAATATTCTACCACTCTGTAAATCCTAAAACAAAATATAATTACTTTCCTATTTTTATATTATTTTGAACCCAATAGATTGATTTAAATCTTACACTTTAAACAAACAAATTAGATATTTTGTGTTCATTTCTGAAAATTGAGAATAGCCTAACCTAAGGTATACTCAAATTTTAAATTTTTTACCATTTCGAATTATCTAGTTCAGTTCTTCTCTTCTTGAACAACCCAAGACAACAACAAGTAACTTTTTAATTTTGTTTACAAAAAAATAATGATATTACATTTTAATAATGTACGATAGAATCTTCAGAACGAAAACAGTTATTTTTTTATCGTTTTAGTTTTATTTCAGTAGCCTACTTAGAGATAACTTACCGTATATTTTATACCTTATCTTAATTTTTAGGGTCCCAAACCAAAACGACGGAAGAGATGCAACCTTGTTTAATTAAGAACACAATTTTAAAAGTTTTAATCAGCTTACACAAGGAACTCGGAGAATGCTAAAAGATTGGGCCACAGTAGCACTGGCGGGCAAATGTCAGTAACAACAAATCTGTAGAACGGGATCAATGAGATTACATCAAGTAATAACAAGAAGGCTGACTTAGGTAGATGTTCCCTTCTCATCGCCTTATCTGTGACTTGTCTGGAAGAAAAACATAATTTCATAAGCCTATCATTCTGATGAGTACCATGAAGTAGGTATACTATGAAGTAGGTACCTATAAAACATATTTTAAGCTCATTGTAATAACAACTCTACTGAGCTCAATTTTGCCTATCACTGTGGAGTACTAAATAGAAACAAACTTTAAACTGAATTTAATAACAGTATCTTTATTCTTCTCTATCAACAGTATCTACTGATGTATAATATTTCTGTTCTTTCTTTTCTGTTTTGCTGAAACTTGGAATAGGTATAAGTGCAATAGTTTATGACCTAAAATATCACATTATGCTATTTTTTATCCAGGTATATACCACTCGACCGAAGTAGCGGGCGAGTAAGCTTGTAAACGATATATTTGCTTAAAAGTAAAATATTTCAATTTATTGTTCATAAAAACCAACACACCTGTGCACAACATGAAGGAAGGTATCGATTCCGTATATTGTATCGCAGCAATACCAATAAAAGTACTTTATATATGACAAATAAGCGATACGGTCCATTACGTCCCAACAGTACACGATCGGATAAACCGATTGTATTGGACCCTGAAATCAGTGCTTTATATACGGACTTGGCTTATTGATAGACAGTTTTGATGTACGGTCGGCAAAAAAGTGGTCTACCAGTTTTGACAAAAGTTTCGATGAGATCTAATGATCGATAAGGTTGACTTTTTCTTGCGAGAATTCGAACTTGACACATGGCATGAAGTAAATATAGTTAAGAGAGCAATTGTCACTTAATAAGTGCAAGTGGAAATCGACCTTGGTGTTTCATGACGTTCAAATGAAACTTAACCGTAGGATAGTAGAGCACATTTTTGGCCGACCGTACACAATACCTTGATAATGTACGTACACAAGCATTTATCGACAAATTCTATTTCTGGTCATAGCTGAGCTTATAACAGAAATATGTACTCTATTTTGAATCATATTTGATATTTTTTAAGCGTCAACGATGAGCGGATTTATCGGTAGGTTTTTGATGCCACATTCACGTCAAGTCTTTTATCTGTACTCGTACAAACTTCATGAACAACAACTAAGATGTTTTATGGGTTCGTTTTCAGCAACTACAACCCGTGCAAGTTAACTTGAGGCTTCACGCTGTGACGTCAACACGTCACACTGCCAGTTGTATAGCATGAAGGCGAGTGCGGGGTGCCGCGGGGCATTTCAGCGGAGTCTCAAGTTAACTTGCACGGGTTAAACACTGTATGATTTCATTAGTCGTGAAAAAGAAATGCACTATCGAGATGCACATTTCGTAACTGCGATTGAATGCAGTCAATTCACGTAATAAAAACCACACACTTTTATCAAGCTCAAAGTATCGTTATATCATTCATAATAAGTCAAACTTTTGAATGAAGCCAACACTATATAACCACTGAAAAATATTGTTTACGTTTTAAAACAATTTATTATTACTTACCAATGTGCTTTTGACTATAACGCTAAATAGCACCATCAGCTTGAACACTGGGTGAAAAGGTAGAAAAATCAAGTTACTCCATTCGATGCGTGCCTCAGATGTATCTTCGGCATCTTCGTCTTCAGTAAATCCGAACAAACTCGAGCTCATATGAGCCATCACTTTAATGTACTTAAATTTTACCTTATTTATAAACCTGGATACATCTAACCGGAATCAACAAAGCTTACATGATTTATGAATTATAGAAATCTTCGTGCTCTTTGTGGATGCAAATATTCAGGTAAAGTGCATTTGATAGATGTCAGAGTATAAACCAAGAACTTATTAAAAAAGTTTTAGAAAAAAAAGTTAATCCTTTATTTTATCTAAAAGTAGGTAGGTACTTATATAGGTATTATATTAAAATATTATATGTAAATCTGTAAAGTATATATAATGCAAATCTGCAGCTAGCTTCAATAACAACCGAGAATTTCTCAAAATAAAACCTAGTCTATACATTCAAGAATTAATATCATATTTTTATATCGCAAGCTTCAAGTTTTCTTAGATTTCTATGCCGTTTCACTTTTGCGATCTACCATAATAATATGTTTTGTGTTACCTACCCTATACCGATAAAATAAACAAATTCATTCAAGATTACTCTTACAATGTTATAATTAAAACATTCAAGCTTCCCTGATTACAACAGGTACTTTAAACAGGTAACTTCTTAATTACAAAAACAATAAAACTCAAAATAATAACCCTGAGACTTGCAAATGATCCTCTTCATCAGATAGAGATGAAAACAGAAAAGAAGTTAATTAAGTTTCTTTCAGCGAGGGATAAAAAGCACACTTTCGCCTTTTGTTCGTCAAGTCAATTAAGCTTTGAGAAAAATGAAAATCTCTGGGTTTTAAATTATTTACTTTATACACATTTCATTGCGCTGTTTAAACTGGTAGAGGTAGAAGTCTATTTCTTCTTTATCATACTATCTTTGTTTAAACCGACATCTAAATTGTTTAACGACGGTAGAGATGATTAGGGAAAAAGATTAGATGATACATTGACACTTAGACTGATTGCGTGCGACAACGGTTGTTGCAACATATTCGAAACATTGACAAATAATCTGCAAAAGTTAAATTAATAATTAAATAATAATAATTAAATAATAATTAAACACACGATAATAATTGCGTATTTTCAAAAATGAGACAGAGATAAGACACAGTAAAAATTTAGTTAACATGGGCAAAATTAATTTTTTTATTAAAACTGACTTCAATTACGTGAGGAGAGAGCAATTTCCTGCACTCTCAAGGTGCATTTCTGTTCCAAAGATATAAATAAAAATAAATAAATAAAGAATCATCAAAATCGGTTCATAAACGACGAAGTTATTCGCGAATAAAACATAAAAATAAAAATATATAATAAAGGTAGGTAGGTACTATATATTATAGTGTCGAATTGAGAAACCTCCTTTTTTTAAGCTGGTCAATAAGAGTGTCAGATGCTATCAATAACATTGTTCTGTATTATTTCGAAAATATAGGTTGTTCAGGCTAACAAGCTAACGCAATTTTCTAAGACATAATCTAGAGAAGACTTGTGATAATTACTAATTAGCGTTTATTTTCGATGTTAGCAATTCAAACAAAACCCTAATTCTGGATCCTCCATAAAAACAATTGAGATAATAGCAAGCCATTTACGGTAAATGAAACAAGTATTTTCCCCACACATTTATTCTAGACATTACAGTTCTATAACAAAATCCAAGATAACAACAGATGTAGACATATCCCAGTCGTACTGGGCCAAATCCAAACAAAGCATTTTGGCGTGAGAATAAACTTAACATAGAATAGTCACTCAACACTTTAAAAATAATATATAAACTGTTTATAAACAGTAAATTAACACTTAAAGCACAGCTTAAATTATGTCCTAGATAGGTATAATAGGTACTAGTAATTCGGAGTGTCGCAAAAGCTAAACTTAACTAACTAAAAATGTTGCCGTCCCTTTCATAGCGATGGAACTAAACATTTAGGAATATGAAAATTATATTTCCTTTTCACAATTTGCAAATATCCAGTTTTTACTATATTTTGCAGTAACAATTACTCGTATGTAAATACATTTAAATATTTTTTGGGACAATAATGTATCTCAACTTTTAACAAACAAATTTCGCAATCAATGACCCAAATAACAGTCCATTCTACCTTTGCATAGGTCTACCAACACACTCGCAGATGAGATGGTGTGGGTTTCCGAGCATGATTCTGCAAAATACTCACACAACATTCCGTAATGAGCACTAATGCTTCAGCCATTTAATTAAGATAATGTGCTTACGCCAGCTTTTGACGGCTGCTACATCAAAACGAGATACTTTTCTATTACTAATTCTTTATAGATAATATGATGAAAGTGTGTCACGCTCTAAAAATCTTGAATGTTGCATGTATTTTCTAGTTGTAGGTAAATTTAGCCTGCAGATATTTTTTTTTGTTTTGAACTCTGAAAGACACAACCAAGCTACATATATAATAGAAGCACGATCTTTTTTTAAACTTGTTTTATAAGAAATTGGTCTCGGTCTTTATGAGCGAAATATCCGCGGTAGAAACTTTGTCGTTGAAGACTATGAAAAAGTGTTATAGCCGTCGGGAGTCCAGTTATTAGATAAATAAGGATCCATAAAATTGCTTTCATCCCAATAAACTTCGTATTTGAGGTGGTAGATACGAAATAGCTACCGGTTAACTTTTGACCTGTATTTTCACAGTCTGCTAGATATTTGTAACTCATGTATCTGAAGATGTTCTGAAGTATCCAATACGAATTTAATTGAATTTGATATATCATCCATATTCACATCACTCAATGGATTTTCTTTATAGTATTCTATATAAGTAGTTTTGATATTCACAAGTAAATACCTAAATTCATGTCTCAGTATTTCATTTACAGACTCTAAAGCCGCATTCGATGTTTTAACAAAACTTCTTATATTATCTGATTTCTCTTGTTCTTTTATGGATATGATATGGCCTCTAGTTCTTCTATCTATCATAGATCCAGCTGCAAATCGGAGCCAAGCAACAGTACCTGATAAATTATCAGTAATCTGTTTTATCACTTCCTGGCTATCCATAAGATTGTCAGTTTCATAAATGACGTTGTTAATTAAAATATCAACACCACCATGTTTTTCTACTGCTTCATTAAACACGGACTCGATACTTTTAATGTCAGAAAAATCACATTGATATACAATTATTTTTCCTTTAATCTCTTCAATCGATTCTTTTAATTCATTGTTTTCACAAACCCCAATAACTGTAATGTTTTCTTCTGCAAGCATTTTAGCGATTTTAAATCCTATTTCGGTGTCACAGTTTGTAACCAAAGCAACTTTATTGTTCCAGTGTTCCATTTTATTTTTGTAACTCGTACCTTGTAGTTTGAGAAGACTGTCAAAGCGAGGTGTGTTTTGATACGAAGTGAGCTTAACGCTTTGATCTTATGCAGCAGTAATGATGATGGCTCAAGTACTTAGTAGATATTGGATTGTTTCTAAACGCTTGAAGACAATGTAAATATTTTAAACATAAATTGTGTTTCATTCATGCCACACTGGTACCTACCTACAGTAAATATAAAAAATTTACTATTAAGTAATTTCTTATATTTTCAGAAGAAAATGTTTTTAAAAGTGATTGTCTGATCTAAGACTTTGTAAAAATGACATGCTTAGTACTAAAGTCATTTAGTAAATCTAAAATACAATAATTAATTCTTTTAAAATACACTTAATTTAAAATACAATAATATTATATCCTTGCGGCATTCGTTTAGAACACATTGTAGTTAGAGGAAGCATAGTATCGTTATATTGTTTGCACATAAAGTTAAGCACGAGAACACAAGTACGTACTGGTACTTTGTATTTGCAAAATCGACAGAACAATCGTTGGAATCGTAAACTCCCGATGTTACCGAGGTGCTTTACGATCTTGCTTTTATTTTTAAATTGATGAAGAAGAAGATAAAACGTTTTATATCTTTAAGTCAGTAAAATATACTAAGTAAATACTGCAGTTACGATTTTCAATATTGAAATTATATTTTATGTTGAACGTGAGTGCAAGATTGTAAGAAAAAACTACTTTTCGTATATCAGTAAATTTCATGTAAGGCATGAAACAAAATTTCTTTTACATGCGCAGTTTGAGGTAGAGCCAAAATCTTTAAGATGACTTCAGAAACATCTTTTACTGACAAATGTGGATTTTTGTCGAAGAAATGATCGCCAATAAACTTAACACCAGCAGTTTTGAATAAACCAGTGCGAACAATACCGGGTGAAACACTGGTTACTTTAATATTTTGATTTAACAATTGACAATCGTTTGTCAAAGTATTATTAAATGCTGTCATTGATTTCTTGGATGCAATGTACATGTTTATAAGAGGCTCTGCAAAATTAGGCATGTAATGTCCACAGATACTATTGATATTGATAATTTGACCACCACCTTTTCCTATCATCGATGCAATTGCTAGACGAGTGCAAGCTATCAATCCGTAAATATTCACATCGATAATTTCCTTAAAAACTCTAACATCACCGGTGCTAATTAGTCCTTCTTTTCCTATTGCTGCATTATTGATCAGTAAATCAACACCATTGTAGTCTTCTACTATTTCTTCAAAAGCTTGTTTTAAATCTTCACCTTTTGAAACATTGCATTTACGAGGTATAAATTTACCTTCAACTGTGCCCCATTTTTTAGCATTATCCTTCATTTTCCTGACCTTGTCTTCAGTAGGCTCAAATCCAATAACAGTCATTCCTATTTTCACCAAATCTTCCGATATTTGAGCACCAATACCATGACCCGCTCCTGTTACAATAACTACTTTGTTTTTCCAAAACTCCATTGTTACAACTCTTGAATTCTTAATCTTAGCGGCTTATATCTTCAATGTGGAACTATCAAATTGAGACATCGCGTGATCATTCACTTTTGTTATTATAAGCACTTACACAATTTATCTACACTCCTTATCGAAGCGTTTAAGTTTATGTATTCAAGTAAAACTTAGCATAAAACCAACCAAGTATGTATAAATTCTACTAGGTGATATGGTGAAATGTTTTTATACTCCTGTATTACCTCGAGTGTAATGGAACGAGCTGGAATCTATTTGCCCATTCGATAGGAACGGGGAAATAGCCCACTCTCACTCAGGTTATTGGATCTAATCTATTGATCCCTTGTATTTCTGTTCCAATATTGTACCAATCTATCTGTGAGAAGCACAAATTAATTTCATTGCAATGGCATTCCTAAATATTTACGAAGTATGAAAAGTTGTGCTCGATGGTAATTTTATTATGGACACCAGAGTATTTGTAGATAATAGGGGTCAATCAACGAGTTGTTTAGTTACTTTCCAAAGCATTTACTACTACTTCAAACCTTTAACCCGTAACTCAATCATTATTTAAAACTATACGAATTCATTTACAAACTACAGACTTCTTAAACTTTTAATAGTATTTAGACTATTGTGGAAATATAAATCCTGACTTATTTCTGATTAGATTTTTCAAGCATGTACTTGCCAATGAAAATAATACTTATTCGTTTACGTCAGCGACAAAATGGATCATTGTTCATGCTACAATAGCTTTCAAGCATCAATAGACATAAAGTAAATTGAACACAATTTATAGACTTTTCGCTCTGGGTACGGAAAAATCGCACCATCAGGGGAATATTTTAGTACAACAATCTACGTAAATTGCAATTTTTGAATAGGTAGCTTAAACAATTTTTGTTGTTATTTTAATTACGCTGCTGAAATAGATCTAATGTTTACTTAATATAAAGCGTTTACATGTTTTTAAGACTCATAATAAGAACTGACTTAATACTTTATCTTGACTGAATATAAATAAAATGTAAATGCAACAAGTAATCGTATTAAACATCTTTTAATGATTACAAAAAGTGTAGCTACTATAATCTACCTACTGTACCTACTTCTATTTTGTATAGGTACATGTAACGTAAGGCCATTTAAGCATTAGTTATGGGGCGCTTTTATGAAGATACAATTTTCGTAGCACCCTAACAAAATAGTTTGGTCCACTGAAAAGAAAAACCACGCAATGTGCTCAACTATAAACAAAACTTCCAAAGCTCTTTAATCAAATATTTTTCAAAATGAGCAACTGATACTGTGCCTAGTTTGACTTTAGCTTATGCAATATTAAGTATCATATAAAACAGCTTCACAGTTTCCTCAAAATAGTTCGTAAAACTCGTCGTTCCAAAGGCAATCTTTAGTTAATACGCGATCGTATTACCTCGTGAGTAGATGCAGTGTGTGCGTAATCGCGCGATCACTCACGACTGATTGGATGTGATTCAGCCGAGATTTGTTGAGATGTGCCGTCGGAGACGCTGCGTAAACGGTTTCGGTTATAAAGTTTTTAAGGTTTATTAAGAATGGTGATGGGGGTACAAGTATTTTAACAAATATTTTCTTACTTTAACTGAAAGTTGGTAATCTCAGCTAAAATGAGAAGAGAAGAATTATAAAAGCATTTTCGATGTACCTACCTATTGATTGAAATTAAATACCTACCTACAAAAGCAGAGAAGTAAGATTAAACATAGCTTTTATGAACTAAATTACTCTGGGAATGTAAATATTATTATTTTCAAGAGTATTATTCCGCCATTTTCAGTAACATGTCGATCCCGTCATAGCTAATAAGCGAAATTACTACAGGAAGGTTCCGGTACAAATTAAACTAGGGTCACTCCGACCCCACTTATGCGGCTACAGTTCATTACTGTTGTGGTTAATCCAGCATCAACATTATTTTTATGCCTGGCACTTTCCATGAGGTCAAATAAATATATTTTCTAGCTACATAATAATTTCTGACGTTATACTGAGGCGTATTTTATTTTGAATGTCTACAATTAGTTATTTTTGTTGAAGCGTTCCAAATGCTTGATGCGAAAACGGAACTTTTTTTTGAGATAATAAATAATTTTATATTTGTATCAGAACTCATTTTTTTAAATGTTTATTTTTCTTCATTGTATGTTATATTATAACGGGCCTTTAGGTACGTAGTGAAATAAAATATTCCGCAATTTATATCAAACTAGTATACTCTTGTATTGTGTTATACACTAACCCTCTTATTAATAAACAAAGATCAACGTAGTATTAATTTCAAGTTTTATTTGTATCTTTATTCTGTGTACAATAAAGTGCTAATTCGTTCATTCACTGACGTTCTTTGTTAATCTTTGTTAATTAATAAGGGGGTATGTGATCATAACATTATGTGGTGCTAAAATGAAACTATACGATCTGTGGTCTACGACAAAATAATAGTCTGACACACCATTAAACAGAAAGGGAAAGTTTCACCCCAAAGATAAATAGTTTAAAACTACCGAAAGGCTAAAGGTATCTACATTTATCCCGTATCCCCATACAAATCGCCGCGACCTTACGCTCCGTTACGCGCACGGACGGCCTTCTTTCACCGCTTACATTAGAATAAGCCAGGGCGACGTAAATAAACGATGTTTGAAAATGTGCAATAATAAATCAGTCCCGACCGTTGTCCGCTCCCAACGTTATTCTAAATTTCTAACCCATGTTGGATGCTGTATCTTGTCTTGTTATTTATCTTGTCCACCTTTACCGTTTTAATATTGAATGTTTGAGTTTTTCACTCAATTTGCAGGTTTGCGAAATATCTAGTTAACCCGTCCACATAGCATTAAATTAATTTTTCGATAACCAAAATTACTAAGACTAAGATTTTAAAATCGTAAAATATTAGCATTCTTTACACATTTTCACCATTATATTCCCATAATTATGTTTAATGATAATACTTTAGAAGGGAGGTCTTCGTGTCATGCTCCTAAGCAGAACCATCCTTCTATTGAAAACCTCTAGGTACTTTATATTTTACCAATATCTAGTAACATAGTAGGTAGTAAATAAAAATACTAAACAGTCTCCAATTGCACTTACATGGCTATGGGAGTGAATTTATTAATTTAGCTGAATTAATTAAACGCAAAACTAAAACAATCTGACTCAGCTCAATTGGCAACAAATCATCATGGAATTAATTTACTAATGATCGTTTTAGTTTTCCTTCGGGAAATCTAGGTACGTGTTTGTGTTTAGTAGAAGATAAAACGTTAATAAAGAGTCTTCGGGGACTTATAAAACTAAAGGTTCGTTATCATTGAAACCCATTTAGACCTTAAAATCATATTTTTTTAAATACATTAAAAAAAAAATAAAGCTCAAGTAGGTAGGTATACTTAAAAGAAGAACGCTTGCATCGGTAAAATCAATCATTACTTCTGATTATGAGTATTTGTTTTAAAAATAATTAGTAGGTATCTTAGGACACACAATCTGATGAAAAAAGCTTTGAGTTTGAGCTGCCAATGATGATGATAATGAAAAAATCATTCGTCTAATAGATGTGATTGTGTCATGGCCTCATGGTGGGACATGCCATACTACACTACTCAACAAAGTCTAGGGAACAAGCAACAATGCTTCATCTTTTTTGTGATAATTCGTAAAAAATGTAAGTACTGGTCACTAAAATTTATAAATTAAGGCTGGAAGAGGAATAAATCATTTGTTCGAAATTAAAAAAATAAAACCAAAGTGCGAAAGCTTTTCAAAATAAGAGGGAAAAATCGAACTTGGTCGAAGAGTAAGGGGTTTGCTAGCATAAAGTTGTTGTGATTTTTGTCATGTATCGACTTTTATTCTTGTGAAAACCCATTACTGCCAACTTTTTCGACATTTTCGAAAGTCTAAGCGTTATGTCACGTCGTGATTTAACGCGGGAAGAGATGCTTAGGGCTGTGGGTATGTTGGAAGCTAGACGCGGTCAACGCGATATCGCGGCCGCTGTGCACTCACAGCCAAGCGTAATTTGCCGATTATGGGCACGCTACAGGGCTACAGTAGATGTAGCCGAACGTCACCGAGGAAGATACAGGGTCACTACCCAGAGACAAGATCGATTTCTGCATAATGCTGCAAGAAGGCAGTCCCAGATTACAGCTCGCCAGTTGGTAGGAAGACTCCAGTCCCAGCACCAAGTGGTTATCAGTGACCAAACTGCCAGGAGAAGATTACATGAAATCAATCTCCGCGCTCGCACACCATTATGAGTTCCAGCTTTGCGACGTGGAAATCGAGGGCGTCGTTTATGTGGGCTAATGCACATTTGCGATGGACCGACAATCAGTAAGCACGTGTTTTCTTTTCCGAAGAGTCTCGTTTCGGATTTCATCCTGATTCAAGGAGAGTGCGTGTTTGGCTTGTTCCTGGTCGCCAAAGTCGACTCCAAAATCCTCAGGAAGTTCATCCTTATCAAGGCGGAACGATCATGGTGTGGGCTGGAATTTGCCTGGGTGGGAAAACTGATCTCGTTCGCATACGAGGCAATTTGAATGCAGACCAATACACTGAACAGGTAGTGCATCCTATGGTCATCCCCCACTACCAGCAGTTTGGCCAAGATTTCGTGTTCATGCAGGATAATGCACGCCCACACACCGCAAGGCAGGTGATGAATGTGTTCAGCGAGCACAATATCACGGTATTAGAGTGGCCTGGTCAGTCCACCGATCTCAATCTAATTGAGCATGCATGGGATTTACTCGGAAGAAGAGCTTTCAGTGATTTTCCCTTAAAATTTAAACACGGGAGAAGAACTTTTTTTGCATCTTTTCAGAATATGGAGCCTTATTTCACAGGCGATAACTGATAACTTGATATTCAGCATGCCACGCCGATGAAGGGCCGTGACTAATGCCCTGGGAGGTCCAACGGATTATTAAACAGCTGCAAATAATGTTTTTTCATTGAATTTCCACATAAGCGTCATAAGTTTTGTAATTTAAAGAAAATTGTTTGTTTTTTGGTTTAGGCACTATTTTTTTTTTTTTAAATAAACCTTAATTTTTTACATGAACGCTTTTTATTTAATTGCATAACTGAAATCAAGAATAAATTTCGCTTCTTTTGATGTATAACATCTGGGAAAATAAAAAAGTTTAATTAAAAATATACACTAAAATATCCTTGTTCCCTAGACTTTGTTGAGTAGTGTAGATTTACGTAGAGGGTCTCCTTTACTTAATAGACAGTCTCCTTTCACGTCGATTAAGGTAAGGGCTGGCAAATGACAATGACCATCGTACTTTGTCAAGGTGCGTAGAGTTTCATACAACTTCACCACTCAACCCCTATTTAGCTTAGTCAACCTTTCTACTCGTAATATCCCTTTTGTAGAGCTTCAGTCTCGTGAGTTTGAGACAATTTCATGTAATTTGCCGGTGATTAGTCTTGAATTAGGCTCGGAATGATACAAGTTGCCGTAGTCACAGATAAATGTTGTAACACTGATTATCCTTGCGGTGCGAAGGGGTGCCCACAAGGGTAAGCGGTCAGAACTTGGCCGGTCCAGCTTAATTGCGTTCGACGTTGGAAGTATTCTCATTTCGGTACGTGATGCTGGTTCTATCTTTTGGAAAGAAAATTCAAAACAAACAATACGAGTGTCAGTAGTCCGAGTATCGTTTTTACGACTCTACTAATCAAGGATTGCGATCCATATTGGAGGCGATCTCACTGTAGTAAACTGGCCGGTTCTTTATAGGCACCTTCAGATGGCAGCAAGATTAGGTTTATGTAAATGATAAAAATAATCGCATGAAGCAAAGTGTTGCAAAAGCAAACTGGAAGATATGATAGAGTTGAAGAAGAAACTGACCCGCGGATTGATCAATTCCTATGAATTAATTATAAAACAGTATAATAAACAATGACTTCGCTTAAAATGTAATAAACCGAAAGCTTCTAGAAACGTCTAATGACAGTTGACCTCTAGTTTTGACGATAAGAAAAACAACATGTTGATACCATCTAACCACCAGTCATTTGTAGGATAACAATCATTTCAAACCGTCAAATACTTTGTCATTACCGGAAGTGGACTATCACAAACGTGGTGACACCGTGTTTACCTGGAGCGCGCTAGTGGACATTGTAAACAACCTAGCCACGTTTCTACACTTTAATGGTCCACCTGTGTTTGCTTTAAAGAACCTTTTATTGACTCAAGCCGCAGTAAGCAATGATCTATCTATACTGAGGGATTGTACCAAAGGATAGTATTGGTTTACTTTACACAATTTGTCCATAGTAGCAATGTGGGTTTGTTAAAATATTTTTCTTGTATAAAACATTTAAAGATATTCGATGAAATAAGAATGTAACAATCAAAAACATAGTATTTTTTGTTTAGGTATAGTATAGTATCATTTGATTGATTAATATAAAAATAGCCACTTACTTTTTAAAACTCAATATTATTTTTACTTGTACTCGTACAATGACATTATTTACCTTTCAATAGTTTATATTTTCCAAAACCAAAACGAAGTGTCCGGTTTTCTAAAGTTTATTCTCTGCAATGCACAACCAATATTACCTCTAAGCTTACACGAACTGAGTTCTTTTCGCTGCCACATATAAAATGTACATTCCCATTCCAACACTACAATAGTTTCACCTGTAAGATATTTCCAACATTTCGAATAGAAGTTGTTCGAATAAAGAAACTTGTCTTGTTACGATGGAACTACAAACGGTGAAAATGTCGTTCCAATTCCAAGTAATAGATTCTCGATTTTTTTAATAATAATGTGTGTAGGTATATAGTGTCATTTACACGATGCAAGATTCTTGTCTGTTGCATACAATAAAATTTACTGTCATCATGACTTGCATGGTCTAAACAACAGTTGCTTACAATTATAGAACGTCAATTATTGCATTCAATTATTGCTCTAGTACGTACAAGTAAATGACATCATGTAAATGGCACTACTACCAACACGAATTCCATCACAGTTACTTACAAAACCTGCTCTACCTCTTATGATACTTATTGTTTTAGTTCATCATTGCATAAATTAATTCACATAGATATATGTACTAACTTGCAAAATTACTGTGTCGTAAAGTTCAAGAGAACTTAATTTTGTTCCGTAATGGAGTAAAATACTCTAGAACCTCCTTGAATAAAGTTCCCAAATTAGGAAGATACTACGAGTAAAATATACTTAAAATCATAGCACTCTATCAAGCGTAAGATTAGTCCATTAGTTTCCTAAAATATGAGCTTAATCTCGACTATATCTTTCACCCTTATTTATCATCCCTAAGGTACCTACCTGTTAATGCCAGATATTCTGCTTTGATCCTTTATATTAACTTTTAATAGTCCGTCCATTTCACGAGAATTAATATGCAATTTGCATGCTAATCGTCTATTCAGCGTACAATCTTAATTTTCGTCAAGATGAACTTTCTTAAGGTCGTTAATGAAATTTTCTATGAGTTGAAATTGCTCGTAATGAATAGGTTCGGGTTAAATAGTTTGTTACTGTGATGAATAATTACCCTGCTTTCGTAAATCATAAGCTTAGACCGTCTGCTTTTGAAAGGATAAATTAAATCGTCTATATTTCCATTCAGTTTATAAACTGTTTGTGATAAAATTATGTAGCTATTAATGTAGCTTCAATCCATAATTTATTTCATAAAATAATCCAACTTTGTATTCAACGCTTTAATTTAAAACTTATTCATACTTTATAATTTATTTTGAACTTGAGATTTCAATCTTTAAATAAGAGGAAGTAGAAAGTTGCAGGTTTTTTAAAGCAAAAGCCGCCATAAAATTATCTTCCTCGCGAACTTTTTAACTTAGATTGACTTCTACTGAGACTTCTCGTTACTTCAGAATAAATCTGAGAGAATTTTGTTGTCGTCCATTCAATAGCTGGTCTTCCAACCTTGAAATTAACTTAGAAAATATACGGTTTTCTTTAAATTTTATAGGTGCTTTCTATCCTAATTGAATTATCTAAGGTCCTGGAAGTAAAAATTGCCAAGTCTTAAAAAAACGTTTCAGACTTTTCGAGCGTAAAACCCAAATCGAGGAGAAAGACGAAGCTAAGGAGCAATACATTTGCCAAATATCCACATTCCAAGCACCAATTGTGTGGTAAATTCGTGACATTGTAGTCAAGATCGTATCCAAAGTTCGTTCACAAGCGGCTAGGGAAATCAGTTACTCTGTTATATTCAAATTGGTATTTCATCTAAAATCAAGCCGTGCAACGTCTTGGCAGCTTTTCAAGTTTCCTAACCTGGTATTTTCTCATTTTCGTATTTTTATTATTTGAAAACGAAGTCGTAAACAGCACTATCGTGTATTGGGCAGACGCCAAACGACTCGGGCCTCATTATCATACTATCATGGAATAGGTGCTTACTCAAAGGAATTGCACCGATGCAATCGTATTGTTAAGCAAAGCTTGTGTTGGATTGTTGAATTAAATTGCTGAACACGTGATAAGAAAGTCAACAGTATTTCATGATAGAGTTGTTTATTAGCCTGAAGTAGTGTAAAATTAATTGGTGATTATGGAACAGTGTTGGATGTTGATAAGGTATTTTATGTTTTACCTACTTATACATTTATATGACTATTGCGTTCCTTGTACCTACTCTTATTTACACAGGCATAACATAATTATATGATTCGCTTTTTCAAGGTATAAGTTACTGACTAGATAGATGAAAATATCTGTAGGTACCTACAACACTGTCATAACACAATATTTTAACATGAGCATATCCCAATATTGTGTGAAACCAAAGACGATTAATATCTAGAAGACAGACAAAGGCCATACACAAAATCGTAACCCGATCCCGCAGTACCAGATAGCCTGAAAACTTTAAAACATCAATTTTATCCAAGAAATTTCAATACTTAGTAGTAAGTAGCAACAATATTCAATATTTAAACATTTTTAACTAGAAAGTAATTGAAATTTCTTGGATAAAATTGATGTTTTAGAGTTTTCAGGCTATTTTTTAGGGTTACGATTTTGTGTATGGCCTTTGTCTGTCTTCTAGATATTAATCGTCTTTGGTGAAACTAAACAAGAAGTCGCAGGTGGCAATCGGATTTTGCTTGTTACCACCCCGCGCCGTTACGATGTAAATTATTATCTTTATACAACTCACAATTTTTCCATTTGATAGGTACTGAAAATTAATATTTTTTGAGTCGTGTGAACCTAGTGGATAGCTTTTAGACTTTTAATACTAAGTTTGTAAATTCGAGTCGCAAGAGAATTAATGTTCTCAATATAAAATGTCCATAGTTTTTGTTTCGACTCATTTTCCCAAATATATCGCATTGCAAAGCTTTTGGAGGAAAAGCCTACGCCTCAATTTACTTGAAGAGCCTTTCTATAATGATGGAAAAATATAATTCCACGTATGTGCCTCGATGCCACATGTCTATGTATTCTTTCATAATGTCATAAAAAAAGAGCTATTTATTCTGCCCTGAATCAATTATCTCGATTATTTGGTTCACAACTTTTCAACAACTTACTTAATTTGTTTTGTTTTCGCTGAACGAGAGCACATCAAAATAATCGCCAGCTTTCTGATAAATTGGTTATAACTTTTGAAGTTTCTAGACGTTCGTTAATTTAATTAAAACCTGTCTACGTTTTGTGATTAAAAACAGTGACAGGAATTGAGGTAGGTTAGGTTAGGTGTTACCTTCGTCAATCACTTTCCTTCTGACAAGAGACGCTACTTAGTTGCTTGAGGAGGTAAGAGTAGTATGTGATTGAGTAGAAAAACAAACAAATTTTACAAAGACTTTTCTCTTTAGTAAAAATAGCCTTTATGGGGGAAATAACACGTTCAAGCTAACGAAAAAGAATTAGAAAGTAGGTAAGATTTGAATAAATTAAACTTTACTCTCTTAACACTTAACCACAACAATGTAAGTAGGTACTTATACCTTGTTTTAGAATAAGGATGTGATTTAATCTTACAAAATGCGTATAAAATCTTTCTACAAAATGAGCACCAATTTCCGAAGATTGTGCCGAAGTTGCTGCAATTCCTGATTGCGCAGTAAAAAGGCGACGCGGGATTAACTTCAAATTCATACATGTTTTACGACCACAATGTCTGGTGTAAGGGAGGTAATAAAGTTGTTCGCAGGTGCAACTCTCTAAGGAGTGAAAGAAAATGTTGAAGTTTTACGCGTACTATGATTTTACGATTGGGATTATAAACTTTGTGTAACTTGATAAGGTTATATTTATGTATATTTTAACGTTTCTTTAGATTTTAAGAAACAGATTATTAGAATCAACATCATTTTATTTTTAATAACACTGAACGGCACACTGCTGTTTAGGTACTCGTACTTTAGCTATAGTATTTCTCTTGTGATCTTTAAAGAAACAAATTTATTATTACAGTAAAAGCCTTATTAAGTAAATTAGCAAATATTTTTTAATAAATTCTTAGACATTCACAAATTTAATTCAATCAATCTTCAAGCTTGTCTATTCTGTCCGTACTCCTTGCACAGTTTGGCGACGTGATGTGTAGCGACAGCGGCGCGACGCGGTAAAGTCGCGACGTCATCTCCCGTCGCCGGTCGCACGTTGAATGCTTGCAATCGGCTTGTGCCAGCCAACATTCTACCTATGACCCTGTTAAAAACATACAACAGGATAAATAAATAATATTCAATAGTTGAGATTCAGCTTTATTTTAAACTGATCAAAAAGTTGAATGCTATTGTTATACAGGCTGGGACTAATTTTAATCTGTACTTTGTTTCAAAACTCTAAAAATTTAATTTTTATCATAAGAACAAAACATACTGACTACAAAGCAAAAGCAACCCCTATGGGGCCAGAATATTACACCACCCTGCATGGACTTTTTAGTAGTATAACGGTTCCTCTTTCTTCAAACGGCATGTTAATACCTTTTTCCCGGCCTAAAAAGTCAAACAATAGTTTATTTGCGGTCATCTTCAGAGTTGGCCACTAGAGTTCGTACGAAATTACTTTTCTACTTGAACATAAAGTTGTTTATATTCAATTGCTTCGTTACATTTGAAACTTTCATTTAAATGGGTATCTACCGGCAGCTTCAAATCTTTAACTAATAACTTATATAATACTAATTCAGTAGAAAATAATTAGTATTAATCTAAATACTAACTTGGACTAAAATACAACTTACCTTACGGTACAAGGTGGTTTCAAATCTGGCAAAAGAAAGTCGATTTCATAATAAACGACTTGAATAGCTGGACCATTGTCATCTCTCACAACTAAATTCTTTGCACACTTCTCTCCTGGTCTTACGCTTACACATTTACCTGAAAACCACATACAGAATACTTAATTGATTCAGGCGTGACTATACGGAAGTCCATCTAGCAGAATTTTTATTACTCCTCCGCTAATTTAAATTAGCGGAAGAGTACTAGATATTCTAAAATTTTCAAAACACATACAATAGAATACTACAAGATTCATCAAACCACAAATTTAACAAAATTTCAGAATATCTAGTACTCCTCCACTAATTTAAATTAGCGAGGGAGTACTTGATATTCTGAAATTTTCAATACATAAATATACAGAATAACTAAAAGATTCAACAAATTTCAAACAGAAAGAGCTTCAAATCTACAAGTTGAATGCAGAACCAAAGTACTTGCTCTTGCATTTTCGAATCAAATGGCGTAAGTTTACGACAAGTTTCTCATTTACTTGAAATGCAGTGACATTACTTCACAAACGCAAGGAACGCAAAATTAAACAAATGAAGTGTGGAAACTAACCAACAATCTCGTAGATGACGAGAACTCCGACTTCTTGAAGGCTTTTGTGCCATTTTAGTACTTTCTCAACAGGACCGGAGAATGATCTTGGTCCGCTCTTGTTCAACGCCTAAGAACATTGATCCAGGTGAATCAATCAAAAATATGATAAAAAAAACAAACTTTACTATTTCACAGCAACACAAATACAAAGAAGAGAAATAACACGACTTAAAATTTTCGGTTATTCTAGAGATAATTATGTCTGATTCTACTAAGATCAAATGGCAACGTAACATCTAAAAACTAAAATCAGATAAAGGCAGTTAGCCTTTGACGATGTATCACCTAGAATGCTATTAAACTTTATCTTAATAAAATAAATTTACGGGACTTTCTCACGTAATTAACATTAGGTATATTATATAACGACGTTACTTTATTTATTAATAGTTCGAAGCGTTGCGGTCCGCACGAAGAAATTGACAGTGTTGTCGTCGACTGTCCATTACTGATTCTGATGTAATAATAATAACGTAATTACGCAATAAAGTCCAGTAAAGTAGGTACCTACGCAGTAAATTCATATAAATTATAACTGAAGATCGCGAAAGTTTAAATTTGACTACTTATATCTTATTCAAAAACACAAGTTGAATTAGCTTTAAGCGGTTACGTAAGTACTTAGCAGTCACAAACATACGCATTTATAATATTGGATAACAAAACTCCTTCAGTAAACGTTTTATGATCCCAAGTTTAAGATTAACTGAACAATAGGCTATAAAATGAGTTTGAGTCATTTAGCTTTTGAGCAACTTTATTACGTCATCACTCAAGTAATTTAACTGCTGTTGTTGCCTTTAAAGCATTAACCCTATTGAGTGCCTATGGTACAAATGTAAAATAATTATTACTTAGTGTCTATAAAATACCTAGCTATAACATTGGAGTATTTGGTTGGTCCGTGGTTGTGATAAATATTTTATTTTATCATTAAACTTTTACGTTCAATTTATTCCAATAACAATATTTTCGAGAGTACCTATCGAAGCAGTCATTTATGCTTTTTTTTAAAGGGCTCTTCTCTGCCCTTGCATAAACATTATCATAATCATAATTATCTACTATTATGGATCATACACACATAATGTCCCACGCAGGAAATTAAATAAGTACACACCTTTTGCATTTCAATCTCAACCAAACTTTCACACTAAAAGTACCATACAACAAAATCAACATAATACTCAATTGTTTGAATTTATCATTATTTTTAACTGTATTTATTTTATTTTTAAAATTATTATATACTAGCTGCGCCTCGCGGTGTTACCCGCGGTAGTTTCCGTTCCCGTGGAAATACCGGAATCAAAAGTAGCCTATGTGTTATTCTCGGTCATAAACTATGTATATTCCAAGTTTCAGCCAAATCCGTTCAGTAGTTTTAGCGCGAAAGAGTAACACACACTAACTTTCACCTTTATAATATTAGTAGGATTTTTATTTATGTTTGTGAGAGAACAAATAAACTATTTGAATTTGAATTTGAATACTAATATTTATGAGAATACAGCTCGGAAGATTCCAAATTCTAAGATTATAAAACGTACACCTACAACAGTAACTTTAATTATAAAAAAATATTTTACTTTTAACAGAGCAGTCGTCAAGAATACTTGAACTAAACCTGGGTTATGTCTCTAAAGTAAAAGCTAAAGTGTCATTCAGAAATACAACACCTTTAGTTAGCTACTTAGGTAAATCTTCATAACAGACTCAAGAACAAAAAGTACAAAAAGCCATCTAGATTTTCCAAGACAAAGGAGGAAAGGCGAGACAAGACGGATATTGCACAGGTACTTTCCGTTTATTTTCTTTTACGAACAGCTAGTTCATAGAATTGTGAAAGAGCATCTTTTTCTTGTACTATCGGTTAATAATGTCTATAGTTTAAGTATATTTTTCTTGGAAACGTCGTAGAGCAATGATACTACTTGATTTTAAATATCATGAAAAATACTAATTTGATTAAAAAAATATCAAACAACAAAATCTTAATGCACTAAAAAGTTGGTAACAATTAGGTATGAACTTATAAGGTTTTTTTTAGTTTAAATAGCTCATAATATAACTATGTGATATACATGTACATTGAACACTCTAAAAAAGCCTTGTTAAAATTATAGCCTTTACGAGTTGGTACTAGCAAGTATTTGCAACTTGATTAGTCTTTTAAGAGTTTTAACAAAGTTGTTGATGTCGTGCATGCATCAAATGAGGAATTAATTTCGTATTTTTCAACCAATAATAAAATCGATTCTCAATAAAAAAACTACCTTGCAAAACACAACTAGAACCAGTTGATAATTATAATGTAGCTCAACAGATCCAAGCTACTTCCAGGAAGCGTGCCCAAGACACCGCCGTTGTGGTGCTGAATGGAAATACTGATCCGTAATTCTGTTACGTTGAAAAAAGTTTCATTTATACGAAAGTGCAGATTCCTTGATTAAATTCGGATAAAAATCAACAGTTAAAAGTATTAAAATGCTAAATTTTAATGAATATTCAGCATTCAAGATGCACGTAGCACTCAATCAATGGTGTAATTGCATGCAACCGAAAACAAATCAGAATGAAATCGGTTTACTGTCGCAATTACTTTTTAATGAAATTGCGATTTATTTCCCTTCACTGTCAATTTGATTTTGCACTGATTGAGAAATGGTTGAGTGATGATTGTGAACCAATCATGATTATAAAGTCGATAACTATATCTATATAAATAGATCTATTACT
Source organism: Xanthorhoe designata (assembly GCA_963582015.1). Lineage (NCBI taxonomy): Eukaryota > Metazoa > Arthropoda > Insecta > Lepidoptera > Geometridae > Xanthorhoe > Xanthorhoe designata. The sequence continues at coordinate 8,702,969 of OY757044.1, read as the reverse complement.
GAAAATCGGTTAAAAATACTTTTAAAAAAACCTATATAATTTAAAGCAATAATTACGCGGACCTAATTGACGTTCAATAAAATTTCAATATTTTTGGACATTCCACACAGCGCCATCTAGTCCCAAGTTAAACAATTTAATGCTTGTGTTATGGTAAACAGATGACTGTTTGTTTCGGAAATACATATAATTTTATACATAGAAAACACCCAGGCACGAGTTGGGCACTTGCTCATACGAACGAACGAACGAGATAAATATTTGCAGATCATTCAAACATTTGTCCCGCAGCGGGAATCGAACCCACATAATTGTAAACAACTGTTGTTTACACCATGCAAGTCATGATGACAGTCAATTTAATTGTATGCAACAGGCCAGAATCTTGCGTCGTGTAAATAACGCTTAAGATTTGCTATGAAAAATACACAGATCACTACGCACTTCCTAACACCCTCAACTCTGGGGCAAAATCGGTATGAATTTAAATGAACCAAGATATAACTATCTCTGATTTTACTAGTGTTATTTCAACAGTCGATGCTCGACGGAATATGTGAATGAAATACAGATTTCAATAGAAAAATACGAGACCATTTCGCAGTTTCTGTTAGTTTTTACGGCTATGGAGAAATTTGGTTATGCATATTTTTTAACCATGAATGTTATAATAATAAACTTGTAATTGGCCCTCAGCAAAGTACAATGTTCCTTACATGTGTATTTTTTTTGTCAATATTGTATAATTTTTATCCTAGCTGTAAGTTTTCCAAAAATGTAGAAAATAAAATAAAATAAAATAACTTAGAACTAATCCAGGTTCGTGAAACCTGGATTACGAAACTAATAAAGATCTTTATCTTAATAAGAAAAGAACAAAGCTGTGGGTAATTTTGGATTTTATGGTGATTTAATTTAGTTAATGAGACTATAAAACCCTAATTAGGTACAATAAACATTAATCAAATCAGTTCGTTCGTTCTTATGAGCAAGTGGCCAACTCTGGTGACGGAGTTTTTAGGCCGCCTAAAGGCCTCCGTCATGGTTTAACGACTTGAAAAGCCGGGACCGACAATTTAACGTGCCCTCCGAAGCACGGAAGCGCTCAGCTGATTATGCCACTTGCGGTCACCCATCCAAGTTGTGACCGCTCAGAACGTTGCTTAACTTCGACGATCTATCAAGAACGTCTTGGCAAGCTTCGCCACGAGCGAAAAAACCAAATCAGTAATACACAAATAGGGTAATCAAACTATTTAGTTTTTTTAAACCATGACAACCAACTTGCAGTACTTGTATGAATTGAGCATTATCTATAATGGAAGATAAATGATAATATAAAGCTAGTAATGTTATCTGACCTTAAGTTTATCAGCACGCGACATCATTTGCTGGACATCGTTCCTGATAAGATCCAATTCGTTTGGCTTGTTTGAAGACGCTATATAACAAATAACTTTGCTACAATTATGTATTAATGCTATTGCGACCTCAAATGTGAAAAATAATGACTGCAAAATGGAAAATAAGATTATATTCATGAGAAATGTTACTTTCTCAATAGCATAATGTTAATGTAAAATGAATCAAGCTCCGATTTCAGAAGAAAGATTTAGGTAATATCATTATTACAATAATTTTTAACCTTCTATTCACCCAAATTATCTGCAAAAGATTTTTATATGCCAATGATGATGATTTAGATCTTAGAAAAAATTATGACGTTTTCATCGTAATTTTTTTGTTCGCCATTTTCTCATAATCCTATACTAGTGGCAATTCGGAGTATCGCAAAAGCTAAATTTAACTAAGTACCTAACTAAAAATGTTGCCGAACTTAACTAACTAAAAATGTTGCCGTCCCTTTCATAGCGATGGGAATAAAAAGGATGGCATTAATTTTAGTTAGTTTAGTTTAGCTTTTGCGATACTACGAATTGCTACTACTATCAAATTATTTACACGCGTTTTCTTGACTAGAGCATCACTACTTCACCAGAGTTCGTAGCACTTTCGTAGCAACGTAGCACCTCCGTAGCACCGCTGTAGCAACGAAGTTCGAGCTACAACTTGGCCCTAATGACCTTGTTACTTAGTTTGGCTTCGCTTTGTGGTTAGTATTTGGTGTGTGACATGTATAGCTTTAGCTTATAACTACTCGTAATTGTTAGAATATTGTTGAGTATAGATCGACTAGTAAAATGAAAACATCGTGAGGAAACCCGCGGCTAGTCAGCCCTACACGTATTGACCATTGTCTTTCCTGTGGATATGGCCGGCTAAGTAAAAAAAAAACAGTAGTTTTAAAAGCACTAGTTTTTTTATTTCTAATATTTGGCTATAAATTGATGCATGTACAGTGTAACCCTATGTTGGGAATCCTTAAAAATAAAATAAAATAAGCTGAGAGGATGGTTTAGGTGCTGGGCAAGCCTATTCCATCTCAACAATGTCCCAGGCACTAGTGTCCCGTTAAGTGTAGGCAAAGCTTGCCTTGACTCTGTATAATTAATCTAGTAAAGATGTAAAGGCTTAAGACTACTTAGTAGAATCTTGTAAAGTGAGATTTTGGGCTCATCACAGAAATAAATAACATAATCGGTAGTCACTTTTTTAACTGTAGACATTCATTGGTGTCAATTCAGATGTTGCAAAAACTAAACTAAACTAAGTTGACAGCTCTAAAATTGATACCATCCTTTTTATTTCGATCGATATAAAAGGGACGGCAACATTTTTAGTGCTGCCAAATTAGTTTAGTTTAGTTTTTGCGACATCTAAATTGACAAAATTATACGTTTGTAAAAAATCTGATCTAGAGATATAAATAAATAAATAAATATCCTTGGACATTCCACACGGCGTCATCTAGTCCCAAGCTAAGCAATTTAATGCTTGTGTTATGGTAACCAGATGACTGATAAACTACATAGATACATTTTTTTTTTGTAAATACATACATATTATACATAGAAAACACCCAGACACGAAACAAATATTTGCAGATCATGCAAACATTTGTCCCGCAGCGGGGATCGAACCCGCAACCTCTGCGTCTCAGGCGGGCTTTCGCCCACTGCGCCACAGAGGTAAAAGGGTTTAGGCAGTACATTTGGCACAAAGTTACACGTTTCACAAGTAGTTAGTATTCAATAAGAATACTAACCGTAAGAGAAACGAAAGCAAAACCATACTTAATAATTTCTCACCAAATTTGGCCTGGATTTTTGGTTGAGTTTGTAATTTCTTCGCTTCTGGAGTAGTGTAAGGTTTAGGTATCGGCATCTGTTCTACTTTTGACGGTTCTAAACAGAATAATTAATTAAAAAATATTTATAACAATAAAAAAAAATTTCTGACCTATTTCCTTAACCTGCAATACTTGTAATATAATAAACATCACCAGCTGACCCATTAGCTGATTTACTCAATTTCTAAACGAATCCAATAAATTAAAATAAGACTACTCATTTGTCTGATGTTTGTAATAACGTTGATTTACCATTGTAACTTTATTTTGTTTGTAACTTTATTTTTCTCTTAATCTTTAGAAAAAGAGAAATTTAATTTAGAAGTTTGTAAATATTTAGAGGTGGGTATTTCATTTCATTTTAGCGTTATGTAAACCCTAAAATGATGATGACTATTTACAAAAATCAATTATGCAGGCATAATCGTTTTTATATCAGTCAATGGGGGCAATTCTGAGTGTCGCAAAAGCTAAACTAAACTAACTAAAATTATTGCCATCCTTTTTATTCCCATCGCTATGAAAGGGACGGCAACAATTTTAGTTAGCTTAGTTTAGCTTTTGCGACACTCAGAATTGCCACTATTGTAGGTACTATTATTATGTCTGGTACCTACAACTCACGGTAGTTGAAAGTCAAAGGATATTTATATTTATGTATAGAACCTCACCTAATCCTCCTAGAGTCATCACTTGCGGCGAATTCGATACATTTTTAGGTTTATTCCTATCCGCTCCGCCGAAACACCTATTCTGATAGTCGGCACCAAATGGGTTAATTGGTTGGTTCCTTTGCAACTGGCCTGGAAATATTAAAACAAAGTAATGGCTTTATTATTAGTTCGTTCGTTCGTAAGAGCAAGTGACCAACTCTGGTAACGGAGTTTTTAGGCCGCCTAAAGGATGAAAGAAAGAAATAAAGAAAGAAAAATCATTTATTCTTGTAGGACCTCAAGGATCACTTAAGTATCGTTTTACATGCTAGGTGATTCTAATGCCTGTTCCAACGCGACTCCCTACACCAGGGAAAGAATCAGGCAAGAACCTGGTGGTGTGGGCCTAGCTTTTTTTTAAAAGCGATCTCTTAACAATCTAAAATAATCTAAATAGTCAAGCTTCAGTGGGAAGCCAGTCGAACAAAGTAATGAATGTGAGTGAATGAATGAATGAAAATTCTTTATTGCACACCTTAATTTCTAAGACATAAATACAATCCCACTAATCCCACTAATATTATAAAGGTGAAAGTTTGTGTGTTTGTGTGTGTGTGTGTAAGTATGTAAGTGTGTTTGTTACTCTTTCACGCTCAAACGGCTAAACGGATTTGAATGAAATTTTGTATCAGGATTGCTTATACCCTGGATTAACAAATAGGCTACTTTAAATTCCTGAAAAGTGCAGTGTTCCCGTGGGATAAACCATTATTATTCATCAAAATAGTTTCGGTAGTTTGGCCGTGCAAAAGGCAGCTGTCAGACAAAATAACTTCATAGATGGCAGCAAAGGCAGAAATATAACTCCTTCACGCTCAAACGACTGGACGGATTGAATGAAATTTGGTAGCAGGATTGCTAATACCCTGGATTAAAATATACGCAAATTAAAATTCCTGAAAAGTGCATTGACTCCGTGGGATTATTAATCAAATTCATGAAAATAGTTTATACAAAATAGTTTGATGAATAGTTTGATTGAAAAAGTAATAAAATAATTTCAATAGATGGCAGCACAGACAAAGTTATTATTCCTTCACGATCAAACGGCTGGATGAATTTGAATTAAATTTGGTAGTAGGATTGTTTATTCCCTGGATAAACAAATAGGCTACCTTAAATTCCTGAAAAAAGAAATGGTTCCGTGAGATTATAAACCAAATTAATCATCAAAATAGTTTGGCCGTGAAAACGTAACTGTTAGTCAAAATAATGTTAAAAGATGGCAGCACATGCAAAGTTATAACTCCTTCACACTCAAACGGCTGGACGGTTTTGAATGAAATTTGGTACAAGGACAGTTGATATCCTGGATTAACACATGTCTTAGGCTACTTTAAATCCCTTAAAAGCGTATTGTTTCCGTGAGATTATCAAAATAGCTAAATTATGCTTCTTGAAACTCAAACGGCTTATCGAATTTCAAATATTGTTTTTTTTTGTCCCGATAATCTCACGGAATTGGGACTTATGAACGCAGATAAATCCCCGATAAAAAGATTTCTGGCTCAACATAAACCATTTGAACAAAGTTTATATTTGTGTCTTCAATTAAAATTCGCTACAGCACCTCATCGTCGCTATTTTATTAAATTTCCCACAGTTTCGGCTCGCTTCGAGTCTAAAATCCTCGCAGCGCTCGCTTTGCTCGCATGTTGCTTTTTCAATCTTTTGCAAGCAAATTGAACTGTGTCAGACCATAGAATAGGAACCGACCAGCGCCTTTTCTTTGAGCATCATAAGCAAACATAAGTGTCAGTCATGATGAATGTGTCTTAAAAATTTGAGTCTAAGAAACTCGATGCGCTTGCTTAGTTCGAAGCTCGCTTCGCTCGCACGGTAGCTTCACAAATATTTTGCTAGCAAATTGAACTATGTCAGACAATATAATAGGAACCGACCAACAGTCAGCCTTTTATATGAGCTCCATAAGCAAAATCAAGTATCACGTCAGGACGCATTTGTTTTTAAAAATTTCCGCTCGCTTCGCGAGTTTAAGACGCTCGCTGCGCTCGCTTAGTTTGAAGCTCGCTTCGCTCGCACGGTAGCTTCATAAATATTTTGCTGGCAAATTGATCTATGTCAGAGCATAGAATAGGAACCGACCAACAGTCAGCCTTTTCTATGAGCTCCATAAGCAAAATCAAGTAACACGTCAGGACGCATTTGTTTTTAAAAATTTCCGCTCGCTTCGCGAGTATAAGACGCTCGCTGCGCTCGCTTAGTTCGAAGCTCGCTTCGCTCGCACGGTAGCTTCATAAATATTTTGCTAGCAAATTGAACTATGTCAGACCATATAATAGGAACCGACCAACAGTCAGCCTTTTCTATGAGCTCCCATAAGCAAAATCAAGTGTCACATGACGAATTTGTCTTAAAAATTTCGGCTCGCTACGCTCGCATGGTTCGAAGCTCGCTTCGTTCGCACGGTAGCTTCTTGAATATTTTGCTGGCAAATTGATCTATGTCAGACCATAGAATAGGGACCGACCAACAGTCAGCCTTTTCTATGAGCACCTTAAGCAAAATCAAGTGTCACATGACAAATTTGTCTTAAAAATTTCGGCTCGCTGCGCTCGCTTGGTTCGAAGCTCGCTTCGCTCGCATGGTAGGATCTTGAATATTTTGCAAGCATAATAAACTGTGTTAGACCATAGAATAGTAACCGACCAGCAGTCATCCTTTTCTATGAGCACCAAAATCAAGTGACACAATGACGCTTTGGTCTTAAACAAGGAGCAAAATTAAAAATTTTATGAATTTTATTCGATTACGTAAGAAGAGAGTAATTTTTTGCACTCTCGAGGTGCATTTTTATTCATATCTCTGATGATCCTAATCAGACCAAAAAAAAAACATCAAAATCGGTTCACCCAGTCGACGAATTGAGAACTTCCTCCTTTTTTGAAGTCGTAAAAAAAATGTATCAACTTATTCACCGCGGGTAACACCGCGGGGCACAGCTAGTCAGTAATAAAACTACGAACAATGTACAATGGGCGGCCTTATCGCTAAGAAGCGATCTCTTCCAGGCAACCTAAAGGCCTCCGTCATGGCTTAAAAGTAAAGTTGATATTCGTAATAAATAAGTAGGTAGGTACCTAATTGTTATTAGAAAACAATATAATTTACCAAAACACAAAGGATATTTTTAACATGGTAGGTAGGTACCTAAGTACCTACCTAGGTACCACGCGAGCGAAACCGGTTATCTAACAATATTACCTGCAGCAATATATTGTGGGCTGTTGTCGGCATATCCAGCTAAGTATCGTGGATCTATTCCAGACAAGTGGCTTTGAGGCACCATCTGAAATAAATAAAGTCAGTAGGTAGGTCAGTACCTAGTAGGTAGTCACATCATAGGTTACCTATGAATTGTATTGAGTAGACAATAGGTAATAATTTCTATATTTTTAATATTTCTTTATTTTCAAGATTTATACCCACAATGGTGGCAATTCTGAGTGTCGCAAAAGCTAAACTAAGCTAACTTAAATTGTTGCCGTCCCTTTCATAGCGATGGGAATAAAAAGGATGGCAATAATTTTAGTTAGTTTAGATTAGCTTTTGCGACACTCCGAATTGCCCCCAATTTCATTCTTATTTAGGTAGGTACCTATAGGTAGGTAGGAACAAACAAAATCTGTAAGTAAGTCTGGTTGTGTTACAAAAGTTAATCTTACCGTATTTGGGAACGCAGTTTGTCCCATTTGAGGCTGCTGTGTTTGGACCAGGTGAGGCGAATTCAAATTTTGTGGCATCCCAACTTTTTGCTGGACATTTTGAAAATTTTGTGGATAGCCACCACTGAAGTAAAGGTTTTCAGGAGACCTTAAAATTAAACAGTTTCGTTAGGCACGTAGCCATACTGGCTAATATGATATCAAGGGTGATCAAAAGTAGGTAGGTGCCTACCTATATTATACCTAAGTATCTACACTGGATTTGATAGACAAGGTGATTCTAAAACGTAGGTAGGTAAGTAGGTAGGTAGGTACCTATAAGTAGGTAGGTATCTAAGCTTTTCTTGTCAGTACCTTAGGTTATAAACTAAACTCACATCATACTGCCACTTCTCGCGTTTGCAGAAAACACTATAATTTGATTTTCCTGAGGAAAACCTGAAATATAAGAAATTGTAATTTTAAAGCTAATAAGTAGGTAGGTAAGGTAAGTACCAACCTAAACTCTTGCAATCGTACCTGCACCAAATCTCGGTTCTTTGACAATAAATCTATCCATTTTTATCTCGTATTTATTTATTTAGGTAGTTAGACGACTACTTTTAATTTTCCCGCTCACTTAGTTTGAATTTTGTTTGTTTTATTTGAATTCCCGCCATTTTTTACTATCCCACTTCCGGTTTCAGTGTTTTATTTTCTGCCAGTCAGCCAGACTTTTTCTAAGGCATCATTTAGACGATCAGTCTATTTTATAGTGCTATGAAAAAAACTGTAAAAATTACAATGACTTTGACAGTTTCAAGTATTTATTTACTTCCGATGAGTCAACCGCTGTCAATGTCAAGTGTCAACCTGTTCCCTTTCTTCTTTCTCTCTTTCTGTAAATAAATAAACACAAGATTTAGAAAACTGTGATTAACACTGTAATTTAAATCAATATGGAACTCCAAGATACCTATTACAATAAATCTGAATATGTAGAAACGGTTCGTTGCTAAATTGTTCTCATTTTATCATGTTCTATGCACTGAGTGTGTTTTACATTTTACTTTATTGTTTTCAGGCTTCTGGTAATAAAGTTAGCAGGCAAACAGTATTATGTGGATCTCAGAACATCGTTCTACACGGCAAAGTTATCGTACAAAGCGATGCAATGATTCGTGGAGATTTAGCAAATGTTAAAACTGGGAGGTTTTGTATCATAAGCAAAGGTTCTGTCATACGACCTCCTTTCAAGAAGTTTAGTAAAGGGTAAGCTTATTTGTCAAACGTTTACTAAAGTGCTTGTTATGAACTGAGTCGACGGGCCTGGGGCCATGATATCAGTAACAATAGGCATGTGCAAATTGTGCAAGTGCATTTTGTCTTAAATATCATTATAAATCTCCGTAAGTCCGTTGAGCGCAAGCAACATAGACTAATTACAATGATTTGTTTATTGCAACTCAGTTCTTAACAAGGGTAAGTACTTTATGTAAGGTACTTACAACTATACTACTTCAATGAGACAGAAAAAACAAATACATAAAAAAATGTATATTATTTACCTACCTAACATTAATTTTATGTCATGTCACCTTTTTTGGTCTTCACTTATGAAACTTCTTCACAACCCTAATAAAAAAATATTATATAAACAGATACCTACATACTTACAAATTTTATTAAAAATATTGAATAAAGGCATTTTATTACCTCTATGTTAGTAAGCAATAATTATAATTTTTATTTGGAATACCTAACCAGCTTTTTTGTTGTTTTAGAGTTGCATTCTTCCCACTTCAAATGGGTGATCATGTCTTTGTTGGTGAAAACACAGTTGTAAATGCAGCAGTGGTTGGCTCCTATGTGTACATTGGGAAGAATGTGGTTATTGTAAGTAAGATTATTAATAATAATGTCAATGACCTTATTTCAGTACATTGGTTATGTTTAAAGAAAATTGCATTAGAGATGCAACCAATATAAACTACTATAATGTATGTAGCCAGTCCAGCCGTTTTTATAAATCTACAAACTGATACCCTTGTCCAAAAAAAAATGTTTTAAATATTTGAAGACTTGAAAACTTGGATGTAATACTAATTTTTATATGTAGCATGCAAATCACTAAAATTAAGTGCTAATCCTAATGGTGACCTAAAATGCTAGATTTAAAACAATATGTCTACCGCACCTTAGGAATACAGTGATCATATTTCATTTTCTTGACTTATTAACTTATAAGAAAAATAGAGTTCTAATCCATTTACAAAATTCCAGGGAAGAAGATGTGTCCTTAAAGACTGCTGTATGATTGAAGATAATTCAGTTCTCCCAGCTGAAACAGTTGTGCCATCATTTGCAAGATATGCAGGCAGTCCGGCACGCCTCATCACAACTCTACCTGAAGCAACACCGGACCTTATGACGGAGTTCACTAAGAGTTACTACCAGCACTTTTTGCCTACTACTTCAGTGAATTAGGACTTAAGTAATAATATGTATCTTATTTATGTGTGCTTAAATTATAATGCTTTTGCTAAAATAAATCATTCCTTTAACTTGTCTCTGACTACCCATTTGATATCTTGGAAGGTTAGTTATACAGTGTTTTTTTCTAATGAATATAAAAGTTACTGAGAACTAGATCCCTATTATACTTAAAACATTTAGGTAGGTATGTTTAGGTACCTACCTTGTGCCTAAGTAAACCACAGAAGTAGGTAAGTATTTTATCCATTTAAATGTTGTGTAAAGTGTTGACATGAAAAGGTTAGGGGATGCGATAGGAAATATTATATTGCCATAATATGTGTTATTTTATCTGTGGTGTTACCAATTATAATAAATTACGATTTAGCGATGAGAAAAACTTAGCTCCTAGCATTGTAATAAAGGTGTGAAAGTAAGTAAAGTGTGTTCCGACTGTATAGGTACTGTAGGTAGGTATACACAAAGATAAATAAAACACTACGTTGGTTTGGTACAATATACCTACCTACACTACAGTACCTACACTACCTACAGTGTAGGTAGGTACACTACTTCACACACTTTCACGCAGCCGTTTGAGCGTGAAGGACGGATATAAATGAAATCAGGTACCTACCGGCTATCCTAAATCCTGGATTAAACATAGGTAGGTATGTTACTTTTAACCCGATATTCCATGGAAACGGGAACTATTCACCGCGGGGCGCAGCTAGTTATTAGTTAAAAAATATTTGATTAATAATCATTGTTGCTTCTATGATGCTTCTACGGATTTATTCATAAAAATATCTCATTTATCATGCTGCAAAATCTTCTCAGTCTCCTCCTCTTTGGTCTCCTCCTGAAAGGAAATAGATAAAAACGATTTTATTCTCTTTGGCCAGTGGCCACTACGTTGACTAGGACACAACTTTCTTTTTTGCTTGACACGAACGAAACGTAACTTACTAACTTTCTGATTCAGGAGAAGCCTCTGCTGTATAATTAATAAATTATTGGCACTAAAATGAATTACCTTATTTTATGGCTAAAACAACCCTAATTTTATTTTTTTCTTTGAATCAAAATTATTGTTTGCGGCTGCTGTACGTTCTTGCTTTGCCTTGCGGCTTGCGTCAGGTCAGCTTAGTTAGTTTAGTTAGCTTGTGCGTTGCGTAAATTGGAATGGAACGGATTTGCCGTCGTAGCGTAAGATTTTGATGTTTCGTTTGTCCGTTTTAGTTTTACGTTTATTTGTTGATTCATTGCTGAGTTTTGTATTAAATAAGTAGTACAAATGTTGTAAATAAATCTGTAGTGTTACGATGGAGTACCATTACACGGCAGACCTTGATTTGCCTAATGATCCAACAATGTCGGGTGCGTATTATTTTTCCGACATATTATTGATTTCCCGGTTACTTGTTGCTTAGAATGCCCCTTTGTTTCGCATTTATCGTTCAATACATTAAACTGATTGTTGTAAACGTTATCCTGCTCTCAATAAGACCATTTTCATATAGTAATAATTTGATCAATGCTTCTGAGCAAAACACCTTGTCATCAAAATCTTCTCTACGAATTTCTAAGAAATTTAACGTAGTAAGTATCTCAACGAATGCGTCTACTGTAATGCAAACTAAACAACTGTATTTTTAGATAATTAAAAGATCAGTAACAACATTATAGTAAGTAGGTACTTACTGAACAAACATTTAGAATCAAAGTTTAGGATCAAAAACAAAATTGTTCTACAGGTTTTTCTCAAGAGTTTTCACCGCAGTATTTGATACCGACAAAGGAAGCTGATTATGAAGTCCGAAGCAGCTTGCTTGTGGATGGTGGTGATAGATTTGGAGTATCTTCTGTAGTCTTTGACAAGTACGAGGAGTTGATTTGGATGGGGAATCAAGGGGTGAGTCTTAAATATCTTAAAAACCAGAATAAAAATCAGATTTAAAAAAAATACTATGAAACATTCAGCATTTTCATCAGCTACGCTGTTCAATTAATTAACAGGTTATTTGATCGAATTTATTACTTATTTGTTAAGTGGAAAGTGCTACTGCTTTATTATTAACAAAAAGAGCTTATCTATCCCTAACGAAGCGTAAAACTTTCTTTTTCAAGTACTTAATTTAATTTAGCCTTTAAAAAAAATCGGTTTTATGCCTCAATCTAACAAACAATGCTTACAGGGTCATGTAACTTCATACTACGGCCCTACAATGCAAAAGTACACATCATTTCAAGTCCATGAGACAGATGAAATAAGGGATATAGTGACACATGAGGAAGCTCTCTTCATACTCACAAAATCACAGCTGAGACAACAAATAAGAAGAGGACTGCCGAAGCATACATACAAGTAAGTAAACAGTTTACTTAATACTTATTTTGATTATTAAGTACTTACTTTTTACTTACTTTTATTAAGTACTTACTTTACTTAGTTGAACTAGGTAAAGAGCATGTGCTGGGTTAGCCTATTTTAATCTTCTACATTGTGTCAATAGTGGCTATTCTGAGTGTCGCAAAAGCTAAACTTAACTAATTATAATTAATGCCATCCTTTTTATTTCCATCGCTATGAAAGGGACGGCAATATTTTTAGTTAGCTAAGTTTAGCTTTTGCGACACTCAGAATTGCCACTAATGTTTCAAGTCAATTAAATTACTTTTTCCTAGTAGAAGGCTACCTACCTTTTTATTTTAAGCTTTTGACTAAATTAACTTTATGAAATTAGTCACGAAATTAACTTCACTATCAAGTTCTTTTTCTATTCATAATTCATAATTCATTTATTTGCTTCAATGTGGTATGTACAGAGATCTTATAATAACTAATTAGTAACACACATTCCCCATAACATCTGGGATGCAAACTTAAAATAATTGAGTCTATTAAGTATTAAAATGTCAAAAATAGGTAATGTCAAGATAACATAATAATGTAAGTCCCAATAATGCACATGAATAAGCAAGGTAATCTATACATCTATACATCTATACAAATATTATAAAGAGGAAAGGTTTGATTTTTTGTTTGTTTGTTTGTTTGTATGAATTGAATAGGCTCCGAAACTACTTGGCAGATTTGAAAAATTCTTTCACTGTTGGAAAGCTACATCATTTCTGAGTGACATAGGCTATATTTCATTTTCAAAAAAAATAGGCATCCTTACTAAAATTACGATAACGTAATCCAAGGTGTGAAAAAAATATCAAAAAACTACCTTACATCGCGTGCGCTGCGAAAACTATTGATGATAGAACAAAATGATATACTACATTTTTTTAGAACACACCATTATCTACAAAAAATCAGCGGCAGCATATCTCTAACTATTACAGTCATGTCACAATAAGCGTTTTTTTATTGAAAAAAAGAAATTAAAATACCACCGCTACAAAAAGCTCTTTATTTGTACCTTGGTATTAACCCTTATCAAAATAAATGATGTATTATTTAAGACTGCTTCAATCTATACATCTATACATCTCCACCTTTAGAAGAATCTATATACATCTATACAAATATTATAAAAAGGAAAGGTTTGATTTTTTGTTTGTTTGTTTGTTTGTATGAATTGAATAGGCTCCGAAACTACTTGGCAGATTTGAAAAATTCTTTCACTGTTGGAAAGCTACATCATTTCTGAGTGACATAGGCTATATTTCATTTTCAAAAAAAATAGGCATCCTTACTAAAATTACGATAACGTAATCCAAGGTGTGAAAAAAATATCAAAAAACTACCTTACATCGCGTGCGCTGCGAAAACTATTGATGATAGAACAAAATGATATACTACATTTTTTTAGAACACACCATTATCTACAAAAAATCAGCGGCAGCATATATCTCTAACTATTACAGTCATGTCACAATAAGCGTTTTTTTATTGAAAAAAAGAAATTAAAATACCACCGCTACAAAAAGCTCTTTATTTGTACCTTGGTATTAACCCTTATCAAAATAAATGATGTATTATTTAAGACTGCTTCAATCAATATATATAAAACAATAAGCATTTTTCTGCAATCAACGCACAGACCAAACCGCTGAAGCTATGAAGCTGAAATTTGGAAGGTAGCTTCCTTTTAAAACAAAAGTGAGCACTAAGAAGGGATTTTTCGAAATTCCACCCCTAAAGGGTTGAAAACCGTTGTATGCAACTTTTTAATGCGTGAAGCGATTTTCTTCAAACTTGGTTTAAATATGGTAAATGATAAATAAATTTACATGTTAATCAGAAATTAAAAAAAAAAAGCCTGATAAGGGGTGAAATGGGGTGTCAAAGTTTGTATGAGAACTTTTTAATGGGTAGTTCGATTTGCTTGAAACTCGGTTACAACACTAACAATGCAAAATAAATATATACGTGTTTTAGGGTTTTTCGAAAAAAACCCTTTAAAAGGGTGAAATGCAATGTCAAAGTTTGTAGTGAAACGTATTGAAGGGAAGCGCGATTGGCTTGAAAATCGGTTTGGATACTAAAAATACAAAATGGTTGGACACGTGTTTCAGGAATTTTCAAAAAATACCCTAAAAAGGGGCAAAAAGTGGTGTCAAAGGTTGTATGGAAAATTTTAAACGGGCTTAGCGATTTGCTTGAAACTCTGTTGCTTAAAAAACAAAATAAATAGACACGCGTTGAAGGGTTTTTCCAAAAAACCCTTAAAAAGGGTGAAATCCGATGTTAAAAGTTTTAAGTGAAATGTATTAAAACGAGGTGAGATTGACTGGAAATTCGGTATGGATACTACAAAATAAATGGGCAATTGTTTTAGGGTTTTTCGACAAAACCCTTATAAAGAGTGAAATTCGGTGACAAAGTCTGAAGTGAATTTAAACGTATTAAAAGGTGGAGCGATTTGTACGACAAAATCAGTTGTAACGCTTAAAATACAAAATAAAAAACCTTTAAAGAGTGAAACGCGGCGGTTTTTAAAGCAAACATTAAAGCTCGCTTCGCTCGCCCGGTAGCTTCTTAAATATTTTGCAAGCAAATTTATCTGTGTCAGACGATAGAGTATGAACCGAACAACAGGTCAGCCTTAGCTATAAGCAAAATTAAGAATCAATGACGCATTTGTGTAAAAAAAAATCGGCTCGCTACGCTCGCAAACTTTGAAGCTCGCTTCGCTCGCCCGGTAGCTTCTTCAATATTTTGCAAGCGAATTTATCTGTGTCAGACGATAGAGTATGAACCGAACAACAGTCAGCCTTATCTATGAGCAGAATAAGCAAAAATAAGAATCAATGACGCATTTGTGTAAAAAAAAATCGGCTCGCTACGCTCGCAAACTTTGAAGCTCGCTTCGCTAGCCCGGTGGCTTCTTCAATATTTTGCAAGCGAATTTATCTGTGTCAGACGATGGAGTATGAACCGAACAACAGTCAGCCTTAGTTAGCTATAAGCAAAATTAAATACAAATACAAATTGTTTATTTAACAATTTGTATTTGTATTTGTATTTAATAATTAAGAATCAATGACGCATTTGTCAAAAAAATTCGGCTCGCTACGCTCGCAAACTTTGAAGCTCGCTTCGCTCGCCCGGTAGCTTCTTCAATATTTTGCAAGCGAATTTATCTGTGTCAGACAATAGAGTATGAACCGAACAACAGCCAGCCTTATCTATAAGCAAAATTAAGAGTCAATGACGCATTTGTCTAAAAAAAATTCGGCTCGCTACGCTCGCAAACTTTGAAGCTCGCTTCGCTCGCCCGGTAGCTTCTTCAATATTTTGCAAGCAAATTTATCTGTATCAGACGATTGATTAAGAACCGACCAACAGCCAGTCTTTTCTATGATAACCATACTACTACAAGCAAAACCAAGTTTCACATGACGCATTTGTCTTAAAAAAATTCGGCTCGCTTCTGAGTCAAAGAAGTTCTTGGTTCAAAGCTTTTGTTTTTTAAGTATTGCAACAGAGTTTCAAGCAAATCGCTAAGCCCGTTTAAAATTTCCTATATATTATGCAAGCAAATTGAACTGTGTCAGACCATAATAGGAACCGACCAACAGTCAGCTTCTTTATGAAAATCGTAAGCAAAATCAAGTGACAGTAAAAAAGTTTAGCTGACTGCGCTCGCACCATAGCTTCTAGAATATTTTGCAAGCAGATTGAACTGTGCCAGACCATAGAATATGAACCGACAAACAGTCAGCCTTTTCTATGAGCACCGTAAGCAAAATCAACGTAGGTAGCCACTTTAAATACAAGTTAATACAACCTTATGATCCCTTCACATTTGAGAGGTAGTTTTGAAAATAAATGTTACGAGACCTTTTTGTTGTGTTGTGTTGTGATATAAATTCGATTTTACTCCATTCATTCATTCTATTTTGGTTTAATTTCTAGAAATCCCTTCTATGTAGGTACACCTCCATTTATCAAGATTCACTTTTCTCAAAATAGCCAGTCAGTACGACCAGTGTTTAAGGTAGGTATACAACACGCGAGCGAAGCCGCGCGGGTCTGCTAGTTAGAAAATAAGTTCCTTTAAACTATAATAGTTTTTGTTTATAAGCCAGAGGCGCAACTCTTTTCTGAACTTATTAAGAGGAAGGTCTTTAATGAGTACTGGCAGTGCATTATAAATTATACCACACATTACTTACTTAGTTTTTCTCTGCTACTCAGATGTTTTTTTGTGCTCTACTTTATTTTGTTACTTAAATACTTTTCAAATTTCTTTTGGAGAATCTTTATTTGGATAGAAAGAGAGAGACATAGCATGGTTACTCTTTGTTTTGCAATTGTTTTTTTTTTATCATAATTTACAGTTCCAATATGGCCTCTTGTTCATACTTACTTTTTTGTACATACTTATAGGTCGCGCCACGTAAAAAGAGCGCTGGCTGACAAGCTGCGCAGAGTCGATTTTTAGGTCCGATTGGTGGTGTGGACTGCGGCGCGGGGTGAAGGGGTAACGCTGTCATTGATTCGGCGCATGCTATTGGTTCGTCAGCAGTCCTTAGCTTCCCGCGCTGTCACTACGTCAAATTCGTTTGCAAAATATCATCGCGTACAAAAGTTTTCGCTTACGAAATGGTTTTACATAGAGAAATCTAAAAAATGATTTATGACGTAGGTATATAGATTTATGACACACATACCTAAGTACTTAATATTTATTGTCAACAGTTGATCTGACAAAAGTAGTCAGATCAACTGTTGACAAAAAAAAATAGGTGTTAAAACGGTGTATATACCTAACTAGCCTGCCCGAGCCGACCGCCCAGCTACAATACTACCTACATTGTGATTAGTACTTTCGTGCGCGTGTGTAGCCATGCGCAAACATACCCCCTCCACTTTTTTCCAGCGCTCTTTTTACGTGGCGCGGACTATACCAAGGTTTTTAATTTGACATAGGCAAGAGTGTTTCGAAATTAATAAAAATCCTTTGTGTACAGATCTCCAAACATGCAAGATATGCAATGCTTGTACCAAGAAAGTCCTACCAAACTACTTATGGGTGGACACCAGGACAACCTACTTGAATTGGACATTACAAAGATGGTGGAGACTGTTATAGTAAGTTGGATTCTTTTAACACTTTCACTGCCATAAATAATAAATAATGTAATCGGTTTTCTTAAACTTTCGCGATCACAATTTACTTAATATAATTCATATTAATTATGCAATAGATGGCTATTGCAATGCAACATAGCCGAAATGGCGGGACGTAAAGAAATAAGGTAAATAACGCGATAAAACCCCGTGTCAATGTATTTACTAGGTAAGGGCTAATCTCCGCTAGTTGCAGATAAGAATAGAACCTAAAATATAAGTTCTGAACTCAGAACAAAAAGGCCAATATTTTGCCTGGTTCATTGTAAAAAATTTCTTCTAGCCTATTCCATCTCAACAATGTCCCAGGCACTAAGAGTCCCGTTAAGTGTAGGCAAAGCTTGCCTCCTGACTCTGTATAAATCTATACTATAATATTATAAAGAGGTAAAGTTGGTTTGTTTGCTTGTTTGTATGTTTGGGGTAATCTTCGAAACTACTCATCCGATTTCAAAAATTCTTTCACCAATTTGTAGCTTAGACTTTCCGAATGAACATAGGTTATATTTTATCAAGGTAGGTACCACGTGAGCGAAGCCACGGGCAAGTTAGCTAGTCATCTAGTAAAGATGTAAAGGCCTAAGTTTTTTTTCTTCTAGCCTATAAAGGAGAAAGGCTGTGCCGTTTTACGCAGCGGTGGCGGTTCCCTAGTGGCTTGTGGAAGTGCCTGCGGCAACGTCGCGCTGAGAGACATCAGGACTTCTAATGTGGCTGAGCACACGTTCAAGGCTCATTCAGCTTGCCTCTCTGACTTGGATATGCAGGGAGATCTGCTTATTACCTGTGGATTTACGCAATCGTAAGTAACTATGTGAAAAAGAACAAAAAAATATCACACTAATACATTAGGTGAAAGTTTGTAAGTGTGTCAATAAACAAGTCTATCTATCTATTTATCTTGTATGTGTGTAAGTGTGTTTGTTACTCTTTCACGCTCAAACGGCTGGACGGATTTGAATGAAATTTGGTAACAGAATTGCTTACCCTGGATTAAATAATAGGCTACTTTTGATGCCGATATCCCCACGTGAACGGGAACTATTCACCTGTGGATTTACTAACTTGCCTGTGGATTTACGCAATCGTAAGTAATTAAGTAAAAAAAAAAAACAAAAATACGTATCACACTTATACATATTATTAAATATAAAGTTTGTGTATAAATGTGTGCGAATGTTTGTTACTTCTTCACTCTCCAACGGCTGGACTGATTTTAATGAAATTTGGTACGGCGGGTAACACCGCGGTTCGCAGTAAGTAAATAAATATTTTTTTCACAGAAATGGCGCAACAGTAGCCGAGTCTTACGTCATAGTTTGGGATGTCAGATACCTCCGTAACAACGGTAAAGACGACAACGTCTGGACCGTGCCTACGTCGTCACCGCCATTGTTACTGCACTTCTTACCAGCGTTCTCTGGTAGGGCGGTCGCGTCGGCGGGCGATGGTCATGTGGCATTGCTGCATATCAACGATGCTACGGAGAAACAGGCTGTGTTTCAGGTGAATATGGTTCGAATTAGCAGTGTACGTCTACAAAATATCTTGTATGTATTACCTTTGGTATAGTATTATTTTATCTGTGGTATCCATTGAGATGTATTATAGAGCCACAATCAGACAAATTAAATGTAAACGCCAAAACTCGTAGTGCCGTAGTCTGTCTCTCTGTCTGTCTCGCTTTCACGCATAAACCACTGAACTGATTTTGTTTAAATTTGGTACAGAGATAGACTAGACCTAGTGAAAGGGCATAGGTTACATTTTGTTCGGGTCCCACGCGTGAGAAGCCACGGGTAGCAGCTATTACAACATAACGTGTCTTTTAACGCATGTTGTGATCACTACATAGTAAAAAACAAAGTCGCTTTCTCTGTCCCTATATCCCTATGTATGCTTAAATCTAACTACGCAACGGTTTTGCGTTTTTTTAATAGATAGAGTGATTGAAGAGGAATGTTTATTTGTGTAATAAGGCTACTTTTAACTACCGAGGGGAACACCGCGGGGCACAGCTAGTAAATAAATAAATTAATCAACAAAAAATTGTACCGATAAATTAGTTATTTTTAAATGTTCTCATGTAAGTGACTGTGTCTTTTATGAGAATAAATGTCTTTAAACCTAAATTATTATTTCATAGGTGGACACCCAAAACACAGTGTGTACAGTAATGGACGTCGCGGCGACTAGTCAAGCGTTGGTGTTTGGTGATCAATCGGGACATCTCAATCTGTTCTCACCGGAACATAACCATGAACCGCGTTTTAACCAGTTTTCAAGGTAAGCGAATATATACCTTGTTTTCGTTGTATTAAGGTCTAACACTTTACTTAGACAATATTTAGGCAATTCTTTTATTACCTATAAATAAAAAGTTAACCGCTCTGACAGGATTCGAACCTGCGTAGATACAAGCGATCGCTCTTAAGGTGTATGCGTCAAACTAACGCCGCCGCCTATTTTATTTTATTATTACGTTGAACAAAGGAATTTTGAAACACTGAATGTTCCTTTGTGATTACATAGGTATTATAAAAAAGCTTATGATAGGATTCACAAATTGTACACCATACAGGCACCTTAAGCCGAGCTGCTTGAACACTAGGCTACGGAAACCCTTACGAAATAATGAATACAAAAAACTGTATTTCTTTTAAATGGTGAATTCATGCAGATTATTTCATTTTGCATGTAATAAAATTACACATAGACAATTAGACATCTTCAAAAAATCTAAAAATTGCCTAAAAGATCTGAAAGAAATGACTACCGCTCCCTGGGATACAGGCATGATCATATTTAATTTTTTTTCATATCATTTCAAAATTATCTATACTAATACGAGTATTATAAAGAGGTAATGTTGGTTTGTTTGTATGTTTGGGGTAATCTTCGAAACTACTCATCCGATTTCAAAAATTCTTTTACCAATTTGTAGCTTAGACTTTCCGAATGAACATAGGCTATATTTTATCAAGGTAGGTACCACGTGAGCGAAGCCACGGGCAAGTTATAGCTAGTTATATACATTTACAGGGAAACAGAATTCGCGACACCAGTCGATCTACCGTCCGTGAGTTTCAACAACACTACATTCCGCTACTCGTCGATTCAACTGCCAACGCTGCCCGCCGGTACCAGATGGTTCAATGAACTGCCGCCTAATTACTATAGAAGGGTTTATCGGTACGTATTATTTATATTCCACTTGTTTTAGAAGAAATTAAATAAATAAAATAAATAAATAATAAATATCCTTGGACATTTTACACGGCGTCATCAAGTCCCAAAAAAAACGAAACTTAAGTGATCCTAAAACGAAACTTAAGTGATCCTTGAGGTCCTACAAGAATAAATGATTTTTCTTTATTTCTTTCTTTCCCAAGCTAAGCAACTTAATACTTTTGTTATGGTAACCAGATGACTGATATAATACTTAGATATCTACTTTTTTGTAAATATACATAGGTACAGTGACGGTTTGAAAATGTTCATCGGTTTTCAACTTGATTCGTTTAGCACTAATCCATTTTAAAACTTGAAAAAGGAACGTCACTGGATGTTGGTACAATAAAAATTGATTCTAGTAATCTGGTGCAAGCGAAAACCGACTCTAAGGTGACGAACATTTTCAAACCGTCAGTGTACATATATTATAGATAGAAAAACATTTCTCATAGTGAACGTTATAGAGCAAGTTAGGAAGCAGTAAAGTCTGATTAGCCCTTCAGTTGCCTCGTATACATACCCATATATTTTGCCAAGACCAAAATGGCCGCCGACTTTTTTACGCCGTGCGCTTCAAACTGAAATTAGAGCTGTTTTTTGTTAAAAATAATACATTCACCTGAAATATTTACATAAGTAAGGAAGTAAGTTCGTATGAGCAAGTGGCCAACTCAGTTGACGGAGTTTTTAGGCCGCCTAAAGGCCTCCGTCATGGCTTAGCGACAAATTTAATTAATAGCTTAATATTTACATAAAAATGTGTTAATTTCTTTCTTATTAAATCAGGACTCAATTATTTTTATAACAATAAATCCGTTTGTTTATTTAAAGAAATCTTACACGAAATTGTATAAAAGTCAAGTCGCCTTAGTAGAGTATTCTAAAAGCTCATTGAATTTGTTCCAGAAAACCTAAACCAATCGACCCCGAGGTGCTGAAGTCTATGAAGATGCAAGGCCCTATTGGATATGCACCTAATCCGAAAACGTGCAGAAGAAATGAGGTAAGTTATTGTGACGACCTCTGTGGCGCAGTGGGCGAAAGCCCGCCTGAGACGCAGAGGTTGCGGGTTCGATCCCCGCTGCAGGACAAATGTTTGCATGATCTGCAAATATTTGTTTCGTGTCTGGGTGTTTTCTATGTATAATATGTATGTATTTACAAAAAAAAAATGTATCTATGTAGTTTATCAGTCATCTGGTTACCATAACACAAGCATTAAATTGCTTAGCTTGGGACTAGATGACGCCGTGTGAAATGTCCAAGGATATTTATTTATTTATTTTTATTTATTTCACTGTTACACACCTAAGATAGATATTGGGGGCAATTCTGAGTGTCGCAAAAGCTAAACTAAGCTAACTAAAATTGTTGCCGTCCCTTTCATAGCGATGGGAATAAAAAGGATGGCAATAGTTTTAGTTAGGTTAGTTTAGCTTTTGCGACACTCCGAATTGCCCCCATTGGCAGCTCCGATTTTCGTACCGAATATTGGCATGGCATGTCGAATTTGGTATTAGTTAGCAAAAAGCCATCGTGAGAATGCGTGGCTAGGATTCGAATCGACGATCTTGGGATAGAAAATCGAGGCACTATCCAACTTGGTCAACACGGTTTAAGTAAGTACGTAAATATACCTAGTAGTATACCTAGCACCCATAACCTATTCATCATCATCATCATCAGCCCTTCTCATCCCACTGCTGGGCATAGGCCTCTCTTCGCTTCCGCCATTCGACCCTGTCTCGCGCCAATCTAACCCATGTCCGACCTGCAGTTTTGACTATGTCGTCGACCCATCTTGCCATAACCTATTGCAAGATAATAATAATGTAGTGAGCGAAGTTACGCGAAATATTAATATCATCTGATATCTTTGTTTTTAGATGCCGTACATAGAAGACAAGTTGGAAGATTTGCAGGCAACACGCCATGACAGAAATGCTGCTCAGCCCATACCACAGAGATACCTAAAGGTATATTTTACTTTACATTCCTACTTTTTGCATTGCTATGGCATTTATATTCAAATTCAAATTTCTGCCATTATAATAAATTCAAGGTAATAATAAAAAAGTAAAAGATATATACCGCCTTATGCATTTTGGTATAGTAAACGAATATTACTTCTGTTCCTTCTCTTTTCATTGACATAAGAGTAACAAGAATAAATCATTTTTTAAATCTATATTAAATTGATAAATCTTTATAAATAAGACCGCAAGCATTTAATCACATAAATACAAACACTAAATGCTAATACTTATCAAATGTCGTGATAATACACTCTTAAAAATAAGTTACTAAGGAATAGATACAATTATTTGAATTGATTCTGTGCTGGGTGGTTATTCTCTATATTTCTATAACCTAACAAAACGCGACACACACCAGACGAGTCGCGTTTAAAAACAAACAAGCCACAAATCCGTGCTTGTGCGTAAAAGAATTAATAAACAACGCATTAAAATCCCTACAAAAATGCGAACTGTATCAACGTGACAATAAGACTCGTCACCAAACTGAAAATAGACACGAAAGTCCCCGCATTCATATCCCACATATCGTAAATAGAGAATCTTGGCGGAGTTTCCTCGATAATATTCAACATGGTCTTAGCTTTCTCCCTCATAGGGCCGTCGTGGTGTAGCGCCATGACAGAGATGCACAATCGCTTCGTCTCTTTCACTTCGCCGAAGAATATTCCGAAGCGTAACGCGAGAAATGCAGCGATAAACATATCGATTATCATGAATATCAAAAACACAGACTATTTTAATAGGTAGCTCGCGTACGCTCTGCAACATTGATTGGTCGGTTCTCCCACGTGTAGTTTTTGATGGAATTACTATACCATTTAGTGAGACCGTCAAAAACTTAGGAGTAATGTTTGATCGTACGCTTTCCTGGAGCGCGCAGATGGAGGTCACCAGCCGTAAGTTGTTTGCGTCAGCTGGTTCTCTAAGAAGGTTAAGAAATTTTCTCCCTACCGCTACCAAAATCATGCTAGCTCAATCTCTCCTTCTT
Source organism: Xanthorhoe designata (assembly GCA_963582015.1). Classification (NCBI taxonomy): domain Eukaryota; kingdom Metazoa; phylum Arthropoda; class Insecta; order Lepidoptera; family Geometridae; genus Xanthorhoe; species Xanthorhoe designata. The sequence continues at coordinate 8,679,017 of OY757044.1, read as the reverse complement.
CCAGTCTTGGATTATGCTGATGCCTGTTACTTGGATGTAACTGAGGAGCAACTAAATAGGTTGGAGCGACTCCAGAACGTCTGCATTCGGTTCATCTTTGGTCTGAGAAAATACGACCATGTCTCTCCTTTTCGCAAAAAACTCAAATGGCTTCCTATTCGCCAGCGCCGGAACCTGCATATAGTCTCTATTCTTTTCTCAATTCTTTTCAACCCATTCTCCCCTTCCTACCTCAAGGAAAGATTTGAGTATCTTCACTCTTCTCACGTCTCATCTCTTAGGTCATCAAATAACTTGTTACTTAGGTCTCCAATTCAGAGAACTTCCTTCTATAGTGGCTCCTTTACAGCTCAAGCTGTTCAGCTATGGAATGATTTGCCATTAAGCATAAAACAGTCATCATCACATCGCACTTTTAGACATAAGGTGCATGGTCACTACCTCTCACTCATCGCTGATTAGCATTAAGTTTCTTCCCTCTTTCATCTCTTTTTATTAAGTATGTAGATAGTAATTTTTAGTGCCTATCTATATCTTTTGAAATTGTTTACTTTTTAGTATTAGGCACACCGCCTTCCTGCAAATTTTCCTTTACCCAAATGGTTGCCTGGAAGAAATTGCTTTTAGCAATAAGGCCGCCAGTTGGTTTCATAATTTGTTCCTTGAAATTGTTACTATTATAGTTTAAAGAAATCAATAAAGAATTATCTATCTATCTATCTATCTATCTAATATCATAAGAGCTGTCAGTTGACTGAGGCTGTTTATCATCTGAAAATAGAAACGTAATTTTTATACTTATGTAATTAATGATTTCTGCCTTTTGTATCACGCTCGCACTAATATTATAAAGGTGAAAGTGTTACTCTTTATGTTACTCTTTCACGCTCAAACAGCTGGACGGATTTAAATGAAATTTGGTACCAGGATTGCTTATACCCTGGATTAAAAAATATGCTTCTTTTGACCCTGGTATTCCCACGGGAACGGGAACTATTCATCGCGGGTATGACCGCGGGGCGCAGCTAGTAAACTATATAAAACTGTTAAAAATGTTTGAGTGGAATCATGAACCTTAGACAAACCTTAATAGGTTTTTAAGGTGTTTATTACTATGTTTGTAATTTATCTTTAATGTTAAAAAAAAAACTATTTAGGTAGGGCTAATATCTAAGGCTAGTCACAGTCGCCGTCGACCCAAATGTCCGTGACCAGCCGACAGATCGTAATAAAAGTCATATTCAACGTTTCTCAAACAAAGGCGTTCATAATGTTAAAGAACAAACATTTTAAAACTTTTACGTTTTGGAAATATTTGCAAGTCAGTTGTGAAATCACGCACACAAATGTTTCATTATGCCACCGGTATCAGGCCGGAACTATATAACTTTTATGACACACAAAATGCTATCTAATAAAGTACCGCCTCGTAATTCATTACTTCATTACGATTTCTTATCTCGAAACCAGTATCGTGTAAGGAAAAAAGCCTATTGCTTAGTAACTAGTATCGTAAAAAGAAGATTTTTTCTTCTACCGTACCTGGTTACGAAACTCCGGTTTCGTACGCGGCCGAAGGCCTACCTGTCTCTTCTATGTTATTTTGTCTTAGGTGTATTTGATACAGAAAACTATAGTTTGTGTTGCAATACTTACATTGCTCGACACAAGATACAGCATCAGTTCAAACGACATTAAACTTATAACCACCAGTTTTATACAAAATAGTAAAAGCTGAAACAATACAGACATGTTAATAAATACCAAGTATTAAATAAAGTTCAGTGGATATAAAACAAAACATCATCACCTTTTATCTGAGTAATTCACGAATAGTTATTTTCAAATTCTTCTTTTTATTTTATGCTATTGCATAGATTCTATCGCGGGCTCTGCGTGGAGACCGAATCCAGAAATTCCGTAACGAAAATAACCTAACACCCCCCATGCAATAGCGTTACCGCGGCAGTCTCCGAGTGCCACACGTCTTTTTTTAATATGAATAACATGTTAACTTAAGTAAGACCTTTCTGAATAAATACATTTCATTTCAATAAAATAAACTTAATATAAGTACCTGAAACCTATAAAGGTTTTGAAACATCGTAAAGCAACTGAATATCTCCTTCAAGTAATGATGAATGTCACTTGTAGCGAAATAGTTATCGGTGTCCTCGGCTACAAATCGAATTATCTTTGTAGATGCGCCTGATAATATCGTTGGCTTTCTAACATTCTCGTCTCGTTTTAAATAACTCTCTATTATAGAGTTAACAAACCTCACTCTCACAAAGAAAAATATCACTGTACCAGAACATACAACTATTTCTAATATAAAACTCAGAAGGTATATTGTCCATCCAATGAAAGCGAATCCTGTAAACTGGAAACTCACGAATCCGACTACAGTTATAGATATAAAAGTTATCACAATCGTGTATACTGCGAATGCGTTGATTCGTTTCAATAAAGCGTTTAATGCTTTACGCTTCTCGATCTTCATAAGTCTGTCTAGCTTGTGGATTTTTATTAAAAAATCAGCGTTTTGATGGCCGTTTGCGAAGCGAGTGTGTATCACGTTGCAAAACGATGCTGTGTAGATACTAAACATCACCATTATACTTAGAGTGGTTATAGATCTGTCTGGCATAAGTTCAAGGAATACTGGCGTTGTGACCACGTAGATTGATGCGACAGTGAGAGACATACAGAGAATCGTGTAGCACTTTTGTAGTACTGTAGGTGGGGTAACAAGGTTGTTTTTGATGCTGACTCGACAACTACCCATTAGGTGTTGTAAGCTGTATACGTTCTTGAATATGAGCTGGAAATCTTTCTCTAAGAAATTCCGTGGAGGATTTTCTGATGTGCTATCTTTAACGGTGTCCATATTTCATGTTAAACTTGTAGATGCTGTGAAAAATGACTAGCAGTAAAATAATAGTTAAAATCGAATTCTAGCTTTTGAGCAGGTAACGTCCAAACTAGTGACACGTTACAAATTAAGTGAAGTGAAGGTACTTATATATTTTACATGTTCTCTTAAACCATTACAGTAACGACGATGGAGTATAAGCCACTTAAGTTGATTTCAAGTTATTGGTAATTGTGGACAAAACTATTGATTGCTTGACTATTTGACATAGTGACCAAAATACTGTTTAAAGCTATTACTTTAGTTAATAATTATAATAATGCAGACCAATACATTATCGAACAATGTATGCTAATGTACTTTTACCAATCTACTCACAATTTCGATGTAGTAGACTTTAACCTTTACCTCGATTAATAAAATACATAATTCATTGTCATAAGAGTGACAAGAAAAAAACATTCTTTAGATCTATATTAAATTGACAAATCTTTATGGAAATGCCGTAGACTTGAAAAATTAAATTAAAAGTTTTCTCTAAAACAAAATCCGATACAAAATCACAGACGCGGGGGTAATGTTAACTACATTTCAATAACTTCTTTCAGTTGGACGTCCGTTACAACAGATGTGGTCCAAACGACGTGCTCGGCTCTTTAAACCAGACCGGCATGCCGGGAATCGAATCCACACTCCCCAATTCATACTGCAACGTGATGCTACAGGTACGTGTTTATTGGTTTAGGATAGATCGTTGGACGTGTGTGGGGGAATAGATTTGAATCGGCTGGTTTTATTCTGCTTGTCCTCACCTTTTCATACTCCTAGTTATCATATTCATATTGGGTGTAATGCCTTTATTTTCAAATGTGGGTCACCCTTATTTCATTGTTTTACAGTGAGATACAGACAAGTTCTGAAATCGTTAGAACTTCGCATGGCTTTGGAATAATTCTATATGCATGGTTTAATAAAATTAAACACAGCTCATTAAAAAAAGCCTACAAAGGTATTTTATAAATAAAACGTGTTCTAATGACGGGCTACTTAAAAAATATAGACAAAGAACTAAAAATCAAACTTCGTTTAACAAATTTAAAAGCCGTTCAAACCCTGTTCCACCACAATTCGTTTTGTTGTCGCTACTAATAGATGGCGCTGATACGCGCGCTGTTGTAGCGTCAACTATGAAAGCGGCAAAACTGTTTACAGGTCCTATATTACACGGCACCCCTAAAAGCCACACTATTGGCACATACATGCGCGAAAGAGTTCTGTCTCAGCTGCGAATTGGGTACGTAGTATTGTAGTTCTGCTTTGACGCTTGTAGCAAGAATTCTTTCATCTGCGACGACGTAAAGATAAAATGTTTTGTAGGAATGATGAATGTTCAAAATGTTAATAGTTAATAAAATGTGCTAGTACAAAGAAAATAGTTGCTGTAGTACCAGCAGCGAAAGTAGCCATTTACTACGGGAAACGATGCTGTTACTTTGGGCAACGTTGCTAGTTACTACGGGAAACGATGCTAGTTACTTTGGGAAACGTTGCTAGATACTACGGGAAACGATGCTAGTTACTTTGGGAAACGTTGCTAGTTACTACGGGAAACGATGCTAGTTACTTTGGGAAATGTTGATAGTTACTACGGGAAACGTTGCTAGTTACTTTGGGAAACGTTGCTAGTTACTTTGGGAAACGATGCTAGTTACTTTGGGAAATGTTGATAGTTACTACGGGAAACGTTGCTAGTTACTTTGGGAAACGTTGCTAGTTACTACGGGAAATGTTGCTAGTATGTACTATGATAACAGTTGCTAGTAACCTACCTAGGTATGAGAAGTTAGGAAACATTTGCTCGTACCGTAATTTATGTGGTCTTTGTTAGTATTGAAGCATAATTCTGGGAACAGTCTTGTGATTGGTCCACGGTATACATTAATCGGCTTACTTCGACCGACACAGATCGAATGGCATCAGTCTCTCTTCAGTCGTCACAAAGAGAAGATGTCTTAAACTTGTCTTGAATTGAAGCATGATAGCTATTATTTCAAGTAAAACAAAGGTATGCTTTCAATTTCACGGCGCTTTCTCTCATCTGCTCGGAACTCCAAGACTAACCAAACATTCATCATTTTCAAATCTAATTAAACAGTATTGTCTAAATAGCCAAATAATTCTTGCTACCTGCAATAGAGCTACTATTTTATTCATTATAAGGCCTGTATTCTTGAACATTGAACTTTTAAACTTAATAACTATAGTATCTTAAACTATAGATTTACTAAAATATGAGTCAATTGATAAATTTTTAGTATGTGTTTACTTCAAATAATAATTCTTCATCAATGCTTGCCTAACTAGATTAATTTAATAATATTGTACTACTTAGTTTTAAGCAGGGATCCGAGGCGATGCTGTTTCGACAACGAGATGGAGAAACTCAGGGGAATCAGTGCATTTTAAAAATAGTATTACTTTTTAAACAACATGATGTGGTACAAGATTGAACTAAGTTTGGTTCATAAACTATAAGCTATGAAAATTGCATCTTGTTGGCAATTTTGATGAGCAATATAGCTCAGTATATTTGCAACTTATACCCTTGCTGCAATTTCATAGTGCAATACATTGCCGAGTGTAGTCCAGTAAAATTCTGCAATTAGATTGCTGAGATATTTTGTATGTCCACGCCAAGCTATATTGAGGCTAGTTCTCAGGAGTTAAGGGCGATATTGCAGTTAAGTCAAAGCGTGATAAATCATGTGCATAGCCGGCTAGACACAGAATACTTGACTTTGACATTACTTGACATGTCAATATTGCCGAGCAACACAGCAATTATTGCACTATGTGCACAAGAAATATAAAACAAACGTTAATTCCGGTTGAAATCCATATTTGGATTTATATGTTCACATTCTTGTTCTGTGAGCTACTAATAGTTCACAGAATTACTCTTGAACGATATAACTGTAAATATAATCACCGTTACTCAGTACAAAAACATTTTAGCCGATACCTAAAGTTTAATCATGTACCACATAATACACATTTTAATCTCTAAATCAAGATTGCATACAGGCACTTTTACAACTTGCCTAATTCTAAAAATGACTATCAATGTTACAGGCTTCCTATTTCGTATGCTCGACACTAGTGGTGGAGCGCCTTGTCAAGCTAGTAACTTTCTGCGTGCTTTCCGCACTGTACCCGAGGCCGCGGCCTTAGGCCTCATTCTGCCGGACCGGGGGCCTGATACGAGAGTTGATTTAGTTGCACTAATACAGGTGAGTTTTGATCCTTAACCACGGTTTCCTAAAGCAATTTAATATTCTAATCTAATCTGAACAGCCCACTGGATTCCACTGCTGGGCAAAGGCCCATCCCTTTTTCCATAGTTTCTTCATAAAGCAATTTCAGTTTTTTTACGACTTACTTAGTTGAATTAATAAACACCTAAACTGCTCTAGATTGGTTCGCACTCAGAGTGATTTGAGATAGTGTTTTTGCGCGTTTTACTACGCTTTGGCACATTAAAACCGTACCAACTTATTTAACTTAGAAAAAACTGTAAAAAAACTGAAATTGCTTTACATATGTTTTTGGGGTCGGCACACAAATGTATTATTTCTAAACTAAGAAAGAAGTTTTGACGAGTCTCAAAGAACACCAAGAAGTCTAGATTACTTATTTGTTGCATAGTTGTTTCTAAAATTCACATTCATTTGTTACAGAGTTGGAACCGTTTTATCCTACACCAAATGCACTACGAAATACTAGACACACGACGGAAAGAGTTGGAACTACAGATCCTAGCAAACAGTCCGCCTAAAGGGCCTCGATTAAGCTCCTTGAAAAACGGCCCTATTCCCATGCCGCCTGTGAATGGACACTATGAGAAATATCATTTTACTAAAATTGAATTTCTCGGACCAACGGAATTCGAACAGGAGGATTTGAGGGAAGAACCGTGGTTGGTTGGTCGTGAGGAAGGTTAGTACTGGTTTTATAGTAAAAGTTTGATTATCATAAAATTTCGATTCAATTGAAAGTATTGACTTAGAAAAACGAGTTGGTATAATTTATTGTAACAAAGTGATTACTGCAATATTTTTTTTTACTTACTGCAAACTTAAGCTTGCGTTTTGTGCTTCATTTTGAATTATAAACGGAACTTAATCGATCAATTAAATCATTTAAAAAGTCCCATAACACAATAGCAATATAAAATAATAGTATTTTTAGTTTCAAATTAAATGATAAATATTAGTATGGCGTGTTGTAGCTTGTTAGTATTTTCCTTTAAGATTTTAGACCTTATTTTGTATCAAACCCTCTGCAACAATATCCATTGAATCCCGTTTCAAGTAATACGTTTAAAATCCCTATATTCGTCAGTAAAAAAGCTTTTATTGTTGCAGAAACTGCAGACCAGGCAAGCATGGACGAAGAAAGCTTTACTGACGAATGTAGCGATCAACTAAGTGAAAATCTCAAAAACTATAGTGATAGTGAGAAACAACCAAATTTACCCCTCAAAAACCATAGTGATAGTGACTATCAACTAAATTCAACCTACAAAGTTCATAGTCGTAGTGACTATCAACAAAATTCAACCCTCAAAATTAATAGAGATTTTGACCAACTAAATTCAACGTGCAATTACCAATGTAATGCAAACCAACTCAATTTCTCCCAACAAAACTGTATTTATGGTGACAATCCACTAAATTTTAGTTTCAAAACTTACAGTGATAGTAGTGACAACAAAATAAGTGCAATTATAAAAAGTCATAGTGAAAGTGTTAAGCAACTAAATCGAACTCTGAAAAGGCATAGTTATAGTAACTTTAAACTATATTCTAATCACATAATTCCTAGGGATATCATCTATTATTTATTTTTTGCATTTTTAATTTATATTTATATACGTAATTATTGTAAACGCAGTGTTTTGTACAACACTAGTATGGAATTTAAGAGATACAGCACGGTTTCCACAAAATGTTTGCTATTTTCCCATGAAAAAAAATGTATGTAGGAATATATTATTTTATAACTATATTGAGTGCCGAGATGCACATGATTTAAGACTTGCTGTCGGGGCTTATTGGCGGGAATTTGAGAAGTCATGTGTTTTCTTTTTGTTTATTTTTCAAAACTTTGTGTATTAGCGAATGTTATGTACAATAATGGTGGATTATTAACTGTTGATTCGTGAACGTACATAAGTGTGGGTAAATGAAACAAAACTGGATATCCTTCATTGCATTTCGAATTCTCCCAAAAAGTCCGTGCGATGCTTCAGTAAAGACCCACATCTTTACTGAGGCACAAGGGAATAAATAGGTAGGATATTATGACTATGTATGTAATTTGTATTTGTGTATATCTCTTGAATTAATTATATTACTTGATAGTGGCTAAATACACAAGCCGTGCGTAGCCAAAAAAAGAAAATAAAAAAGATTTGTTAACGTTAAGCTAAAAGGCGGGCTTTTAATTTGTATTTGTGTATATCTCTTAACTTGAATTAATTATATTACTTACTTGATAGTGGCTAAATCCACAAGCCGTGCGTAGCCAAAAAAAAAGATTTGCTGTCGTTAAGCTAAAAGGCGTGTCATAGACTCTGTCACCACAGTTTAGCTCATTTGAACATACATACATATTTTCTGTAGACATGCTATTAGTTAGGAGCACACCACGAGGTGGCGTTAAAAGTAACTTTATATTAAAGAGTTAAAAAAAAATAACGTGTACCTATAACGCATTGTAAAAATGTTGATTAATTTCGCTCAGGCTTGGTCTGTCAATAAATGAACCAACAGCTGGTTTCTCGAACACAGCGATGATCTTCAAAATTAAAAAAAAAGTGTCAAATGAGGAAACAAATTCGACATTGCCGCGTGATTTGACCGTTGATTCGTTATTTTTTGAGATTATCTGCGTTCGAGATAATAATTAACCTTTTAAATGATCATACAATTTCAAAATTAAACAGTTGTTTCGGAAACTAATTTCCACTAACAGACTCACAAAATACGCACTCTCATAATAATAATTATGCAATGCATATTAGTTCAACAAAACTTGTATTTATTTCATAATCTATTAGTCATTTTTAAGATCTCATAGTTATAGTTTAGATTTTGTTATGTGATAATAATAAAGCACTAATACCGGGTTTCTATATCCAACTAACGGATGTCCGTAGGTCGGTCGTCATAGCAACGTCGCTAACTGTCAAAAAGTTTCATACATTTTGTGTCAGATAACAACGTTGCTATGAGGACCGACCTACGGACATCCGTTAGTTGGATAAAGGAACCCGGCATTAGTTGATATAATGTCAGTAGGTATTAATTTCTTTAAGCATATATTTATCATAACTTTTATTCCAATAAGTTAATACCAACTCGAACTTATACTTACTACTTCATAAGCTTTATTAATTGGTATCTAGTAGTATTAAATTATTTATGCACCGCAAACAGTTATTTGTATTTTTGAATCCTTGAATGTAAGTTAAAATTAGCATCATTATTTTTTCATGCAGTTGTGTATGGATTTCCGGATTATACAGGTATGTAAGAAAAAGAGAATTATCAATAGGTTATAATAAACGGGACTACGTAAACGTCACTTAAAAATGCATACCACTGACAGCTTTGTTTCAATATTAGGTATATCTGAAATGAATTAAAATGTATTCAGAAAGGTTTTACATTAAGAAACATGTTTTACAAATTACAAAAATGAAAATGAATGAGAACAAAAGCAATACAAATAGGCTTTAACAGCTTGGCGACTAGTTTGCGTTCGCTGCGACTGTATCGTGTTGTATCGATACAAAGGCGTGCATAAGTTCTCAGTATAATCACAGATAAAAGAATACTAGGTAGTATAATACAGAAAAAAAATGCAAAATAAATAATAACCGCTCAGCTTTCTTGATCAACTCCACTAAACACGCAACCTAATTGTCAATGCAACGAATTTGCCATCGTTTACTCAATTTGTTTTGTAAATAGATGCTACACTTGCAGTTAATAGGTTATTGAACTAAGCTCGTAGGGTTTCTAATATGAATTCTAGGTATTTGCGAAGCAGAGCCCATACAGTCCATTACGCAGAATGAAAACCATGAGTTGGAAGATAAGCAGTCAGGGAAAGAGGAGTCGGATATATCACAGCTTTTCGCTATCGGCAGGCACCAGCTGAATAGGTGTTTGAAGTGTAATAAAGAGGTAAAAAGTGGCTTGTTTTGCAAATTGTTAGATTCAAATGAGTTATTTACCATAAAATTATCGCTTCGTCCACGTTCGTAACTAAGCTTTCGTAACTGGTTATGAATGTGAAAAAAAAATATGTTTTGTAACCAGTTACGAATTAAGTTGGTAAATAAATTTGAATTGAAACCGATACAGTTATGTCAATTTATCGACACATCGCGAAGACGGCCGAAGCCGTCGATTTCTATTATTAACGGTTATACCCGCGAGTCGCAAGTCAAAGGATTATACATTCGCTTGCGAGTTAGCCCACAATCGTCCTGACAGTTGAAAATTCAATTCAAGATCATGTGATGTACACTGATCAAGCGGAGATCCGTGGTCTCTGCCTATCCCCATGGGAAAGAGGCGTGATTTTATGTATGTACGTATGTATGTCATGTACACTGAGGGTTTGAAAATGTTCGTCACCTTACAATCGGTTTTCATTGCAGAAATTCAATTTTTATTGTACCAACACAACATATTACCAGTGACGTTCCATTTTCAAGTTTCAAAAGGGATTATGTGCTCGTGCTCATTTAAACGAATCAAGTTGAAAACCGACGAACATTTTAAAACCGTCACTGTACAATCATTCTAGGAATGCCGAGAATCTGTAGCCCTAGCCTGTGCCTTACAATATCCCTCTATAACGTCACGAGAGAACGAGACACGAGGCGGTTTCATTGAACTAATACGCGCGTCTCTCTCTTCGAGACGAAGCACGCCCGCTTGGTGCGAGCAGTGCGGGAAATTCACGCCGACTTCACAACGAGGGCGACTTATCAGGTATTTTGTCATCATCATTGTCTCCTTGCCCTTATCCCACTAATGCCGGGTTCCTATATCCAACTAACGGATGTTCGTAGATCGGTCGTCATAGCAACGTTGTTTTCTGACACAAAATGTATGGCACTTTTTGACAGATAACAACGTTGTTATGACGACCGACCTACGGACATCCGTTAGTTGGATATAGGCACCCGGCATAAGTAGGATAAGGGCAAGGAGATGATGATGATGACATAACATGTTTCTTTTCTCCATTTCCTCTAACAGCCGTCATCTCAACAGTCACCCCTTTCTTACTCATGTCATCTTTCACACAATCCATCAATCTTTTCCACGTGTTTTAGTGTTGTTGTGTATTTTATTCGCACCCTAGAATTGACTGAAACTTGAAATATTCATAGTTTATGACCGGGAATAACATACAGGCTACTTTTGTTACCGCGGGGCGCAGCTAGTACATTATAAATACCAATCGTACTTACATTTTTGATAGTTAATATTCTGCGTTCCAGGTTACCACCAATTCTAGCCATAAACTGTGGCGGCGTGAACGTTCGAGAGAAGGCGTATTGGGCAAAAGGCTCGCAAAAAGACATGGTAATACATCACTATTGTAAGTATTAAGTATAATTATCCTTTAGAAAATTACTATCTAAATAAATGCGATTACGTTTTTAGTCGGCGCGTGCCAAAAACTAAAGCTCGATTCGAATGGCAAAAGCATTGTGGTTTTGCAACGATTACTAAATTCTCATTATAGCACGTCGATGGGCTTTTACTAGGTACTTAGTGAAAATTGTTATGTGAATTTTGGAAAGTTAAAGATTGTTTTTGTGAATCCTACTATATAATAATATTATAAAGGTGAAAGTTTGTGTGTGTGTAAGTATGTAAGTGTGTTTGTTACTCTTTCACGCATAAACTACTAAACGGATTTGGCTGAAACTTGGAATATACATAGTTTATGACCGGGAATAACACATAGGCTACTTTTGATTCCGGTATTCCCACGAGAACGGAAACTACCGCGGGTGACACCGCGAGGCGCAGCTAGTAAGTATATAAAACACAGGTAACATTTTCGTTTTCACTTAACTAACTGTTATGTATGATGGTTTCAGCCGGAAATAAAGCGAGGAGCCAGCAGTAAGCCGTGTCGATACGGATTACATTGTGCCCGACCCGGCTGCCATTTTAAACACCCGGAAAGGTAAGTCTTTTGTAAGTAGGTACTATCACCAAAAGCGTCGCTTTACCAATTTTGAAACAGTTTAGCTTGCAAGATGTTAGCTAGCTGATCCTGCCCTTTTTATTTTGACCAATCGGAGTCATTTGCGGGTTCGATCCCCGCTGTGTTGTGATGTTTGTATGATCTGCAAATATTTGTTTCGTGTCTGGTTGTTTTCTATGTATAATATGTATGTATTTACATAAAAAAGTATCTATGTAATATATCAGTCATCTGGTTACCATAACACAAGCATTAAAATGCTTAGCTTGGGACTAGATGACGCTGTGTGGAATGTCCAGGGATATTTATTTATATTCTACTATATATAAACTTAAACTACCACTGACTCACTGACTCATTGACATAATTGTTCTCCCTGATGGTGGATGGGGAGGTAGGTATATTTTGGCGGATTCGTATAGAGTTAGGTCTGGTGAGTTGGGGAAAAATCGCAAAACCCCCCTTTTTGCCCCCCTTCCCCCCCCCCTTTTTCGGATCTCGGAAACTAAGAGACTTGGAACAATTTTTTTTGCGGAATCGGATAGAGGAAGCTCGGGGAAGTAAAAATTTTTTTTCAGTGTTGCCCCCTTTGCCCCCCCTCTCCCCCCCTTTTGCGAATCTCGAAAGCCTTAAGACTTGGAACAATTTTTTTTTCAGATTCTTAACAAGGGGCATCTAGATAGTCGAAATATTTTTTCAAAACTCCCCAACCTCCCCTAAAATTGAAAGGGCTGTAACTTCACAACGGTTAGAGATATCCATTAGGTTTTTGAACAAATATTATAGTAGGTAGGCGTCGGAGGTCCTGAGTGGAGCGAACCTACGAGACCTGAGTGGAGCGGAGGGGGGAGGTGGCGAGCGAAGCGAGCCGCCGACCCCCGTAGCGTAACGAAGGTCGAGTGGGTGAGCGTAACTCAGGGCCGACGACTTGGTTAATTTTTTTTTTTTTTTTTTCTTAATGGTTCAGGGCTCCTAAAGGGTTTTCATACTGATTTTGGGGTTCCCATTGCGGTTTATTAAATATTTTAAATCTCCTATGGATTCTCAAAATTTTAGAAGGGTAATACCATCTGTCAGAAACATGGAAAAAGAAAACCGCGTGCTGCTTGCAGCACGCGCACCACGCAAACTAGTTTATTTATAAACATCTAAAAGCAATAATTGTTTGATGACTTTTACCATTGTTAAAAACTTACTGTTATTATTTACATCACCCAAAGCACCGCTTCACCACCTTAAGGGTGCTTTTTCTGTGACGCAACTAGCAGTTTACACCGCTTTGCAACATTCGAACACCAATAGCAACAAAGTACTTATTTCGGTGCTTTGTTATAAAGTTTGAAGAACAAATAATAACATGTTTTTAACAATGGTAAAAGTCATCAAACAATTATTGCTTTTAGATGTTTATGACTTTGATTGGTCAAAATAAAAAGGGCAGGATCAGCTAGCTAACATCTTGCAAGCTAAACTGTTTCAAAATTGGTAAAGCGACGCTTTTGGTGATAGTACTTAATTGGTGTAGGCTTGAGAGTTTTCATTTTCCGTTGTTATTTATTTTAGTGTCTCTTTCGGACATAATTATTGTTAAATAATGTTGTATTTTGTAATTTTGTGTAAGTATAGTGTAACCTGGTTCTGACGGAAGATCAGCGTTGTGTTTTTATAAGCGCAACATAGTGCTGAGTCAGACCTTTGTAACATTGCCAACTGTAACATTGCCATTTAAAAAAAAAAAAAAACATTTCAGTTATCTGCACAGCAGGGCTATTGCCCTTGTCGTGAAACGAAATTCATCTTACGAATTAACTATCAAAAAACACTTTACTATTCGCTGTTCATTTAGAACAATTCTAGGCCCGTGCGGCCTGTTTTGTTGGTTTGTCGTAACTACTTAAGCGCGTGACAGAGTTATAATGAATAACTCAGTAAAGAATGAAATGGCACTTTTAACGATCGTCAATTAAACACGAGGCGCGTGTGCGAACTGAATTGCACATTGTTGCGTCGTATTAAGTATTTTAATACATAATAAAATCAGCCAAGTGCGAGTCGGACTTGCGCACGAAGGGTTCCGTACAGGTTTAAGAATATTTCAAGCGTCTTCCTGTTATCGTTATTAAAATCGAGCAAAAAACGGCAAAATAATCACGTTTGTTGGGAGCCCCCCTTAAATATTTGTTTCATTCCTTCTATTTTAAGTATTTGTTGAACAACAAACGGCAACAGAAATACATCTGTGAAAATTCAACTGTCTATAGCTATCACGGTTCATGAGATACAGCCTGGTGACAGACAGACAGACGTGCAGTGGAGTCTTAGTAATTAGGGTCCCGTTTTTAGCCTTTAGGTACGGAACCCTAAAAATCACCGAACCTAGATCAATAGCTGTCTAACGGCCAGTCTCAATAACCTATCTATCTTTGGTTTTGCTTACTGCGGGTAGATATTTGACATTTCTTCCATACAAAAAACGTCAAACAGCTACTGACAGTAAGCAAAACAAAAGATAGATAGGTTATTGAGATTGGCTGTAAGTGAGTAAGTTCGCAAGTGGCCTAGCTATAATAGCTGTCATAAATAAACGTTTTTCCAGTCCAAACTCAACACAGTCGAGCTCATCCAAGAGTCCCACTCACGAGTCGAGTTGTGTGCTGCCGCTGCAACTACTAATACGGCTACAGTCTGATGGCGATGTCGTTGTTAACGATAAGGTAACTTTCATTAACTTTTGAAATTAAAAATGATTTTTAGATAACGTGATCAATGCATTAGCTTTGAGCACGTTTTTTGCAATGCAATTAAACTTAAGGAAATAACATGGAAAAGGTAAATAGTGCGAAGGGGTAACTTAGCTAATACGACTGTTTCCCCTAGCTCCTATTTGGTTCTCCTACTGGTAGGATCACGAAAACCAATGTCTTTACGTCTTGTCAGTAATGAGGACCAATATGTCCTTATGTTCTGGGTCTTGCCAGTAAAAAAAAATTATAACATTAGAAATTCACTCTCCATCCAACAGTAACTTTCTCACTCCACTAATCCCCGGTTCCTATATCCAACGTACGGCTGATCTAGATCGATCGTCGTAGCAACGTTGTTATCTATCAAAAAGTTTCATACATTTTGTGTTGTAAAAACAACGTTTCTTTAGATATATGTAGATAGAGATCGACTGTCTTTCGTAAGTTGGATACCTATATAGGAATCAGGCAATATAACGCACATTTGCGCCTCAATCTCAACAAGAAATTGTATAATTAATAACACAGAACATACAAGATTAAAATAAAATAAATACAGTCACTGAGCTGTCGATACAGAACGGCATTCTATTATATATCTATCTCTAGTATGCTGCCAGTGTCTTGGGCACGCTTCCGTCTGGCAGTGGTTTGGATCAGTTGAGCTACCTATAGATCGTTTGTAACGATCTTTAGGTGGCTCAACTGGTTCTTAATTGTATTCTGTACAGTTATGTAACTATGTAGTAGTTTAGTTTCTGTAAATGTCCAAATTATCTTTAAAAAAAACCTCAAGTAATTTCGTATGAGCACGTGGCCAATTCTGGTGACGGAGGTTTTAGGCCGCCTAAAGGCCTCCGTCATGGCTTAAAGACTACCTTTAGTTACAGTACGACACATCATCCGAGCCGAACTCTCCAAACCACAAAATAGACACCAAGTTCAAGAAGAAAGTAATAACGACAGCGACGGAGGAGGAATACAGTCTGACCGCAGCAGTTGTTTGTATTGAAGACAATCCTAAGAACCTGATAGCGTTCATACAGACGGACGGACGGGAGTCCGATTGGTACATGTTCAATGACCTTAGGTAAGTGCATTGAGATGTATTAGGGAAGGTTCATGACTGACGTAAAATACGCCGAGCGTATCATCTAGCGTACCTAACGTATCATCGGTTGAGTGTGAACGGTCAAGTGTTTTTCTATACATTTGTCTGTTCTGACGCATTTTCCGTCAGATTAGCCTTCACAATCTAATTGCTGCCAAAACTCAAAAAATGTGCGTGCAAATTCAATGTTCTACAATGACATTTGACATTTGATTTTGAATGTAAACGTTATGTCGTTTGTTTTAATGTTCAATGTCGCTTGTACGCAAAATAGAAAAACTCTGCGCACTACGTAGCGTGCGCCGAGTTTTGGCGTTTACATTTTATTTGATTGATTGTGGTTCTATATATAATATATAGAACCACAATCAAACAACTATAATACATCTCAATGGGTTAGTGACATTTTTATATGGAAGCTGTAAACGAAACTATATAATGACTAGCGCCCCGCGGTGTTACCCGCGGTGAATAGTTCCCGTTCCCGTGGGAATACTGGGATCAAAAGTAGCCTATGGTGTTATGGTAATCAGATGACTGATATAAACTACATAGATAATTTTTTTTTGTAAATACCTACATACACTTATACATAGAAAACACCCAGACACGAAACAAATATTTGCGGATCACGCAAACATTTGTCCCGTAGCGGGGATCGAACCCGCAACCTCTGCGTCTCAGGCGGGCCTATGCCCACTGCGCCACAGAGGTCGGTATGGTAGGTAATTATTTCAAAAACAATACCAGCAATTAATTAAAGTGTTTCTATTCCAGTATAACTCCCGTGAGCGTAGAGGAAGTGGTACAATTCAGTGCGTGGTGGAAAACTCCCTGCGTTTTGTTCTACACATCAGCGCAAATCCGGAACGCGGTCGAGACGATATCATAGCCGATGCTTTTGTATGGGCCACACGGAGAGTGGTATGTATTCATTTCAGAACAATAGGCTTAGGCTTCTAAGCATTGAGATGTATTATAGAGCCACAATCAGACAAATAAAATGTAAACGCCAAAACTCGGCGCACGCTACGTAGTGCGCAGAGTTTTTCTTTTTTGCGCACAAGCGACATTGAACATTAAAACAAACGATATAACGTCTACATTCAAATGTCAAATGTCATTGTAGAACACTGAATTTGCACGCACATTTTTGAGTGTTGTCAGCTATTAGATTGTGACTCTTTAATACATCTCAATGCTTCTAAGGCTGCGTTTCCATTGACGCGGAGCTGTGCGGAGCGGTGGTTAGCGGTGCATGAATTGACCAATCACTATGTTCGAAATCGCGGAGCAGAGATTTCCTTACCTATATCGTCCTTTAGTTTATTTATTATTTTACAGTGTTAAACCACACTTAGGTATTGGATATTTCATTATAAATGAAAAATCTTACTAAAAGTTAACGGCACCGGCAGGAATCTTACTAATAGTTTCAGGCCTCGGCTTACAGGGTCCGTAGCCTAGTGGTCAGGCAGCTCGGCTTAAGAGCGATCGCTTGTATATCGTCCTTGCTAATACTAAAAACACATAATAAAACCACGGCATAGATATTAAATACAAATGTGATTCTAATCCTCTTCATCCTGGCCGAACTAGCCGAGGCAGAGATCGCTCATGTCTATATACAAGCAAAGACGATTAATATCTAGAAGACAGACAAAGGCCATACACAAAATCGTAACCCGATCCCGCAGTACCAGATAGCCTGAAAACTTTAAAACATCAATTTTATCCAAGAAATTTCAATACTTAGTAGTAGGTAGCAACAATATTCAATATTTAAACATTTTTAACTAGAAAGTAATTGAAATTTCTTGGATAAAATTGATGTTTTAGAGTTTTCAGGCTATTTTTTAGGGTTACGATTTTGTGTATGGCCTTTGTCTGTCTTCTAGATATTAATCGTCTTTGATACAAGTGAAAACTTAGTTAGAGTGAGGTGATAATTGTTTCAGATGCTATAAGGTTTATCTGTCAAAACCACATAAGTGACATTGTACTTAGCAGCTAATAGTGTTAACAAACTTGTAAACCTTTTTGAAAATAAATTTATTTTTATTAATCATAATTCGTTTGTTTCAGCGCTCCGGGCTCATACCAATTGAACGCGCACTACCCACTGTCCACAGAGGTACAGTATAGTTATATCTCATAGACTTACAGCCAGTCTCAATAACCTACCTATCTTTGATTTTGCTTACTGTCAGTAGCTATTTGACGTTTTTTGTATGGAAGAAATGTCAAATATCTACCCGCAGTAAGCAAAACCGAAGATAGATAGGTTATTGAGACTAGCCGTTAATGACTCGCTACGAGCAATAATGCTTCCGAGAGAAATGTATAGAGTAGATATCAAACGAGTAAGTGATAAAGAATCTATGGATGTAGTGTTTATATTTTGTCGATCGAGCGTGTGACGTTTTTTTATGCTTTGTGATTTCAATGGCCGACATAACAATACATAATCTTTTCTATTCTGAAACATTACTACTACGACTAGATGCGCCGGCGGAATACCGGGATTAAAAGTAGCCTATTTTTTTATTCAGGGTATAAGCATTTCTGGTACCGAATTTCATTCAAATCCGTCCAGCCGTTTGAGCGTGAAAGAGTAACAAACACACTTACATACTTACACACACAAACTTTCACCTTTATAATATTAGTAGGATAGTAGGATGAGAAATATTAATTGGTTTGTTTGACAAATAGTAACGAGTAGCCATAAAAGTTAATGAAAGTTGAGAAAGTTACCTAATGTTACCGTGATGTTACAGTTAGTTCGTTCGTTTGAGCAAGTGGCCAACTCCGGTGACGGAGTTTTTAGACCGCCTAAAGGCCTCCGTCATGGCTTACGACTTTAAAAGCCGGAACCTACAATTTAACGTGCCCTCCGAAGAAATGCTCGCTCAGATTTAAATGCCACTTGCGGTCACCCATCCAAGTAGTGACGTAGTAAAGTTGGTTACGTTAACAGTGTCGCTAATTCAATGGTTTTTTCCCATTTCAAAAAAAAAGCGCTCGTGGCGAAGCTTGCTAAGACATTCTTGATAGATCGTCGAAGTTAAGCAACGTTCTGAGCGGTCACGACTTGGATGGGTGACCACAAGTGGCACTATCAGTTGAGCGCTTCCGTGCTTCGGAGGGAACGTTAAATTGAGCGCTTAATTCTGGCATCACGAAGGCCTTTAGACGGCCTAAAAACTCCGTCACCAGAGTTGGCCACTTGCTCATACGAACGAACGAACGATTTCAAAAAATGCCCATCGCGCAAAGAAGTTTCACTTCAAAAATCACTCATTATAGTCAAAGTGACATCAACTTTACGATAAAACCTCGCTCGATCGACACAATACCGATGCAAGATTAGGCTCAATTAAGTTCTATTCGATTAAGGCACAAAAATGCGTTATTTGTGATAGAATTTAGGATATTAATTTAAGTCGCGTGAGATTGTCATGTGTGAATTAATACGTCCATGTTGCGGGTAATGCGGTTCTTGTCACGTCATCGAAATAACTGTTGTATATACTGAATGGTTTTTGAAATTATCCTCTAAGTTGCAATTGAAAATGTTAATTTGGTAAAAGTCTCTGTATGTTGTCCAACTTGAGATTGTTTCGCTAGAGAGCATTACAATCAGCTTGACCATCTGAAATACGAAACGAGTTATTTTTATACGAATGAAGTTATTAAAATGTCACAGAAAATAGATGATTCGCAAATTCTATTTTGCAACATCCCGAAGTCAGTCCTCTGCTTGTAAAATTATTTATTCTGTGACACGGCTTTAAAAAATAGTTTTATCAGTTGTTTCTTTGACGTATTCAGATTTTAATAATCTCAAACCTTACAAATAACTATTCAGTTTAAAGGTTCAGTATTTCAAACGGTTATTACGTTTTACAAAATGTTCAGATAGAGAAATCAGGTGTAAATCATAATAATTGGTTACTCAGTTTAAACCACGCAAGCTCGCCAATTTAATAAGATAATAGAAAATAAATAAGTGTAAATAATTGAAAATCATGTAGTGTATTTAATTTTGAGACGAATGAAAATACGGTGCAAAATCATTCCTTGTAAGCATTGTGCCTAAATAGCCGAAATAAAATCAATAGCAATAATAAAACGGTTGAATAACCCAAAAGTTGCCTTCACGACACCAAAATATTTACAGAAATTGCGAAAATATTTTTCTATTGTAATAGATTAAGCAGAATTTATTTACTTTTGGTTGTGATTGTTTAAATTGCTGCATTTTTAGCACTTGTGTTTTATACAAGGTGCGCGTTATTTCAGTAACAATTTGTGTCAACTCCTACGGGCGTAAAGTGGCCACTTTTGGTAATGAAATACAGTACACTTATGAAATATCATAATAATACAGAATAATGTATAATAAAACAGAATGTGTTCTGTATTATAAAATACCAAAAGTGGCCACTTTACGCCCGCAGTATACCTACTACTATAATGCCACTATTGCAGATTTAAAATACTAAATATCCCAAGGTATTTTTGGTATTAAAAAAAGGGAATAAGACACAAATTATTACTATTTATAGAGCTACAGACTGCTGTTATAAGTCTTTCTTCGAAAGATAATAATATATATTTTATGATATAATAATATGAAATGAGAGGTAATACAATTCTGTGTCCTATCAACTGTATTTCGTAGGATAGAAAATCTATGATTGTTACGCAAATTCAAGTTTTCATAGGTATGTATTTCAATCCACATTAATTTTACAGCGAAAGGATTGCCACATGGATGGAAAATAATGTAAAAAAAAATCTGTTATGTCATGAGTGGCAATTCTCTTTGCATGAAACCAGACTAAAATTCTTAAAATTTTAGTCGGCTACTCAACTTAGTAAGAAATGAGTGCTATTCTGATGACACAGTTCTCTAAGTGAGATTTTTAATTAGGAATTTTAGCTATGTTAGTCTAAACTTCTGAATCGCCCCCAGTATTTATTCAGAGGGAAAAAATCTCATATATAAATCTCACTTCATTAATAATTGTGAAATATCTAACAATTCCTAATTTTAAATACTTCCCGTGTGGCACTTTATTTCGGACATACTAGATAGTGTTATAGCCGTTTTTCGAACGCAGATCATCTCCAAAATTATCTACCTAATCAGAGGTCAAATCAAATCACGTGACAAGTGTCAAATTAGGAACAAATTCGACACTGTCACGTGATTTGACCATTGATTAGTTAATTTTTGAGATGATCTGCCTGCGTTTGAAAAACCGGGTGTTAAATATAACATTTGTTAACGTATTACGAAATAATATTAGTTGCGGTTACAACTACAAGTATAAATTTTTTTATGCATAATAATAATATTGGACATGGAATTGTAAAGCTGGAATATTGTTTATAAAAACGCATTTCAGGTCAAATTTAATAAGTTTTTGATCTCTAAATTTTACTGCTTAGACTGGTGGCTGGTTCAAAATAAAATGAAAATATTTTATAATTGTGTTTTATTTAAAACTTAATTAACTTAAGTTAGGTACCTACTGTTTTTCACTACAGTAGGTAATTTCTTTCAAAGGAAAAAAAACTTTAAATAGCAACTTACTAGAAGCTGAACAAAATTAAAATATAATTCTTAACCGCACACAAAAACTTTTACTTAAAGATTAAATTAAAATAAATAATGAAACTTACCATACTCGACTCGTAGTACATACCTACTCGTATTTATGTCATAAAGATATTTTTGCCTACAAAGCGTAATCGCTTATTATCTCTATCTTTTATATAACTTAAATATAACACCTTCTCATAAATCCTCCTCAGGTTTAAGATCCGTGGACGATCCTACATCCACCTGGCTCTGACTCAACTCAGTCTTGTGATGCTCATCTAAAACGCACGTTCTCTCATACCTATTTATCGCTACCTTCTTGATCGTCTCGTACACCGTTGGATAGCAAGCAATAGACTTGTCAAACTCTTCTTTATCCAATCGGAATATTTCACAATTAGTAACGGCTACTGCCGACGCTGTTCGGAAACAATGTTTCATGACCAAGGAGATCTCGCCGAAGAAGTCTCCGTCTTCCAAATGACAGATTTCGTTGCCAGATTCGGAGTAAAAGGCTACAGTGCCTTTGTCGATGAAGTAAAGGCAGTCCCCTGGAAATTGTACAAAATCTATTGGGGTTGTAGAATACCTTCTTTTATTTAGAGAATATCTACGCATCGTAATGACATTAAAAAAATCACGCTGTACTTTTTATATAATAAGCTTACCTACTCGCCCGCGGCTTTGCTTGCGTGGTAATCACCTGGATCAAAAGTAGCCTACGTGCTATGTCAGGTCATAAGCTAAGTATATTTCAAGTTTCAGTCAAATCCGTTCAGTAGTTTTTGCGTGAGAGAGTAACAAACATTAATCTTAATTGATTTTACTCGAGATGTCATCTTTTTAATAGTCATACCTTTCCTCGCTTCTTTCTTTTTCTTAATGGTAAAGATTCTTGTCTATTCATGGTTCTAGATATTTCATAAAGTGACGGCAATTCCGTCCGTAATATTAAACCTTATCCCTGTTAATTCTGATAGTCAAAACGAACTTAAAAATAACAGGGACAGGATAAACCCGAACGGCTACTCCATCTCCTGTCATGACATGTGCGTGTTAAGAAGTTAAAAAAAACACTTGCCCAAGTGTAAGGACTTTTGCGAGTGCTTTTTTATGACCGAATAAATAATGATGTAGGTTTTAAACTAACCAAGAGAATTGATCTTGAAGATAATATCACCAGCGATAAATATGACTATTCTGAGTTTCAAGCCGATCTGCAGTAGCAACGACCTTGGAAGCTGCTTCAGAAACACCAGCTCTCTAACCAGCTGCCGGCCAGTGTGCATTATAATATCTTCACGGAGTTGCCCGGTTACGCAAGCAAGCATTTTTGACTCCTATAAAAATGAAAAACATTTTAAATCTCGTTCTTGACTTTTTATATCGTAGGTACAATTTTTCATAGGTACTTACCTAATTTGTTGAGTAGATATTTTTACTTCTAAGTACCTTACCTACCTACTACTTTATTATCAAAAGTAGGTACCTCTACTTCTAAGTACCTTACCTACCTACTACTTTATTATCAAAAGTAGGTAGTTTGTGGTACGTATATAGTTGCTAGCAGCAATTTAGATCTTGCGTACAATGAGTGCGCAAGTGGAAAAACTCAATTGAAAAATTGTGTAAAAAGCGGATTCGATTCGGTCTAGAGTTTTCACCGGCACATATTTATCAGTGAATAATTAGGGTGTAGTTCAGTCTATAGCCAGTAAGAATATTAAAAAGCTAAAGAGACCATACCGCAAAATAGTTTGACTGGTATCGAATTGCGTAAAACTTCATGATCTTCTGTTTGATGCGTGGCGGAAACTTTCTCATGTTCATGTAGGTTTCCACTTGCTTAGTCATGATGAAGTACTTTGCTTTGGCTGATTCCGACCCAAATAGGGCCACTATGTATTTTAAGGTACAGTGGCATGTTAGAAGCTGGAAAATATAACTTAAAAAATAATAAAACAACCAAATAAATAAATAAAAGAAAAAATCTAAGTATATAGATAGGTAGATAAGTAAAAATTAAGGATACCGTCTAATGCATTAGGCTCTTAGCAGCTCGATGGCGGTTTTTCAGAGTACCTAAGCTTTTGAGCTGATAAGATTTAGAGAAATCTAGCTCAAAATTTGTGAAATATACCTTAGCTATCAGCCAAGATATAACGAAGAAGTTCTCGAAACATCCATTCCTTGACATCAGATTTATGTTTGTATTTTTTCTTAGCATTCCAACTAGAAGAAGAACGGTGCTTATTTTACTTCACACTAAATACTCAACAAAAGGAAAAACGCAGATTGTGTTACCTACTTGGTTATAAAACTTGTTTAATTTCACGACCTACCAGTCGTGGAATTAAAGTAGGTATTATCCCTGCTTTGCTAATAATGTAGAATACTTATATTAATAAGTCTTTAGTGCTTCCGTGCTTCGAAGAGTACATTAAACTCTCTGTTCCTACAATGAAGTTATAAATACCTACTACAGATGGATTTTGGGAAGTCCAAAGTTACACCGATGTCATGAATGGATATGAAACGAAAATGAAAATTTTAAGAGGTTCTCCATAAGATTAGGCATACACGGGCAGCTTGAAGCAGTCTGCTTTGAACTGCTCCACTATAGTTCCATATCGAACTATAATATCTCTCTTCTCTTCTTATCCGGTACGCTCTTGACAGAGCGGTCGTGATCGCTATGCAGTATCAGTACTGGGGGGGGCAGATGTGATGCGCCTCACGATGTTTCGCCACTTCTGTCTGCTGGAGGTCATCCTGCTGCACTGGATCAGTGAACCTCCGACTGCAGACTTTATCTGGTCAGTCCATCGCGTGGGTGACCTTCCGCGTGGTCTAGAGCCTTCCACTTTTCCTTGGACGACAAGGCGCTCTAAGGACTGATTATCACGCCGAGAAACGTGTCCGAAGAATGTAAGGATGCGAGATTGTACTATTGAAAATAAACGCTGCCGGATACCGAGTTCTTGAAGAATCGAGACGTTCGTTCGAAACTCAGTCCACGAAACCCCAAGCATTTTTCTCCAGCACCACATTTCCAGAGCATCTATTTTCTGTTTTTCCACATCTCGCAGAGTCCACGTTTCAGCTGCGTATAAAAATATGGGGAATATAAGTGTCCTCACGAGCCTGGTTTTCGTGGCCTTGGTTATGTTTCTATTCCTCCATATTTTCCTCATCTTGTCCATCGCTGTCCTCGTGATACCCATACGTCTTTTGATCTCATCGATGCACCCGCCATTGTTGAACTATGTAGTGTGAACTATAATATAGTTCCACTGTAATCCTGACTTGCTGCCGTGGTCTTCCTAACTACGATTTGACCACTAAACAAACTTACTTTTGTTAGTAGAAACCTTATGAAAGAATAGTACCTACAGTACCTGCTCTTGATAAAACATACATTTACGGGTATTTATCGGGTATTTGTAAATGTATGTGTTTAATATATATAGATAATCTTGCGGAAAATCTACGAACTTGAATGGCGGTCGATAAAGGCCAACTTGAATTAATTAGCATAATTTAAAGAGATCTCTAGTGCAGAATACTATCCAGGAGTTGTGGCAGTTGGGGTGAGTTTAGGCAATAAGATATTTTATGTATTTTGTCTATTTTTACTGTTTTCACCCTAGCACGAGATCGACGGTCGAACCACGGAAAGCTTCGGAGCCAGTTTTTTAGTAATGTTGGTCGTCTAGATCAAACATTTGGTCCTACTCGAGCGCGGATTTGTTTAATTCCGAAGCCCTGTGGTTTTATCGTCATCCCGTGCTAGCTACACAAAACACGCGGTCGATTCCTTGTTCAAAGTGCTCCGGCGGTATACGAGCAGCTTTGCACGGAATCTTCTGCCCAACTCTGGTTAGTGCGGAACGCGGCGGCTGAAATACTTGGCGGTTTATAGTATTTTCAGTCATAACTTTGGTAGCTTGGTCTGGTGCCGTGCGGTAAGGTGCCTACCAAGTTTACACTGCACAGAGAAACTCAAAACTATTTGTATTGCGGTAGGGCTACACACATTATTTAGTAGTGTTCCCTAAATAAAGTATTTGTAAACATACATTACACAAACATTTTGTCCGAAGTCATTTTCTTAGCTCTTCATACTTGGTGGTGAAGAGTATTGCACACTATCTAGCGGCTTCTGATAGATGTGCACTGGGTAAATTTGCGGTATTTTTTGTTGTTGTAAATTGTTTATATATTGTGCAGAGGTAGCACATACTTTGCATAACCTTGAATTCTAAAAATAGAATTCATATTCTAAAAATAGATTTAAAGTTTTTGGGCCTACTAAAGCGGTATTTAGGCAATATTACAATTTAGTGTAATAGATCCAGGTATTCCTTTTGGTCTAGGATACCTAGGATCACTATTTTTCTTAGATTTGTGTTGATAATCCCACGGGGGATTTACTTACTTATTTTGTGATTCTTTCTTTTGTTTTATTGTGTGCTATTTTTTTGTGTGTTTATTTTTAAGTTTTATAACTGAAAGAGTCTTCTGTTGTTTATTCTATTGTGTTAGTGTAAATTAATTAATTAAAATGCCTCCTAAAAGTCAAACTAAACTTCTCAAGGTGCGGTATGATATGGCCTTATTAAATTTAGATTTACTGTATGATGCTTCTCAGTCACCCTTAGCAACTGAGACTGAAAGGAATGAGTTCCAGCTTAGGTATGGGGATTTAGAAACTACCTATGCAGAGTTCACATCAACTCATGTTGAACTCCAGGCCGGCCTTGAGGAAGATGAAGAATTTGATAGTTTTAGGAAAAAGTATGTAGTATACAATCAAAAGTACTATGATATTAAGCGGAAGTTTTTGGAGTTGTTTCCTGTCAGCGGTCAGTCATCAGAGTATGGTACTGCATGTTCCTCAGAGGGAACTGGTAGAAGCAAGCGGGTGTTTTTACCAAAAGTGCAGTTACCAACTTTCTCGGGTAAAATAGAAGAGTTTGTGTCCTTCATGGACTTATTCGAATCATTGGTAGGACAAGATACATCTCTGACTAGTACAGAAAAGATGTACTATCTTGTAGGGTCCTTGTCCGGAGAGCCTAAGGTGCTCACTCAACATTTGTCTGTCACCGGTGACAACTTCTCAATAGCACTAGAGCTATTGAGGAATAGGTATAACAATAAGCGGCTACTTGCAGATAAGTTGTTACATAACTTGCTAGGGACATCTCATGTCAACAAAAATTTAAGCTCACTGAAGCCGTTCCTCAACACTCTGTTGGAAAACACAAAGGCTCTTGAAAAAATGAAATTCCCGGTGACAGAATGGTCTTATCTGCTCTTCTTCATAAATTTTCAAAAATTAGATAATAGTTTAAAAAAGCATTTTGAAGATAAGATGACTGACAAGGAATTACCAAGTTTTGCGGACCTCATTAAATTCTTGGAAAATGAGGTAAGGATTTTAGAATCCAGCGGGGAAGTCCACAGTGGTAGGGTGGGTACTTCCACAACCAGGACACACCATGTTACCTCGCAGGGTGTCCAGGGTTCCACAGGTGGTTGCAAATTATGCAAACGGGGTAACCACAATTTATCAAAATGTGATAAGTTTTTGGCTCTAAAGCCGCGCCAGCGGAAGGAGCGCGTCAAAGAGCTAAGGCTCTGCTTTAGGTGCTTGGGCGAGCATAACATTTACGAATGTTCGTCAGGGTGGTCATGTTTTAAATGCAAATCGACTGGACACCACCATCTCATCCACTTTGATCTGCCACAGTCGGCGGCGGCTAGCGGGGGTTCGGGGGGGCCATCAGCGGTGGGTGGACCTCGGGCTTCCAGTGCAGATCTGAGGCGGTCGAACGTACCCGGTCCGGCTAGGGTAAATTCGCCGATAAATAGGGATGAATCGCGCACCGAACCAAATAGGGGAGGTTCGGCAATAGTGGACACCGGGGCGGTTTTAACGTCTTGTAATAGGATTGAAGATCAAAATTCTCGTCAACGTACAACAGTGTTGTTGGCGACGGCTGTAGTGCGTGTTCTTGATAGTTGCGGTGAATATCAGGAAGTGCGCGCACTATTAGACGGGGGGAGTCAGAGCACTTTTGTAACGGAGGTTTGTTCTAGCAGGTTGGGATTAAGGCGGTTTAGATCTGAGATTGTTACGGTTACTGGATTAGGGGGATTGCCGGTTAGTGACTGTAGGGGAGGGGTAAATCTCACAATTAGCCCTAGGTACGCGGACCATCCTCGGCTTGTCACGACGGCCACAATCTTGAGTAACATCACTCACAACCTGCCTAGCGCAAACTTGTCGCCGAATATCGCGGAATGGTATAGGGGTATTTACCTGGCGGACGAGAGATTTTACGCGAGTCGACCCATCGACATTCTGATCGGTGCAGATTTGATGGGCGACATAATGATCGGCGGTGTTGTTAAAATCAACAACTACTTACCCTGCGCGATGAACACTATTTTCGGTCATGTGTTAATGGGTCCAGTGACTTATGCGGTTCCACGAAGTGAATATAGTGCGGTTCATTATTCACAAACTTTTGCGGGGCATGTCACTACTGACCAGATTCTGGAAAGGTTCTGGGAGGTAGAAGACATACCAGATAGGGTAGTTGTAAATCCTAAAGATGTTGAATGCGAAACATTTTTTAGGAATACTCATCAGCGGGATGAGTCTGGCAGGTATATAGTTAGGTTACCTTTTTTAGACGATAAACCGGAATTAGGTGACTCGGTTTTATTAGCCAAAAGGCGGTTTTTGGCTATGGAAAGGCGGCTTACCTCAAATGAGGTACTACGTGAAAAGTATATAAGTTTCATGCGGGAATATGAACGAATGGGGCATATGTCGGTCTGTGACCGGGACCCGGCTGACTATGCTAGCGGTAAGGGGTACGTCATACCTCATCACGGAATTTTTAAGGCGGACTCCGAGAAAATTCGCGTAGTTTTTGACGCCAGTTGCGGGACAACCTCGGGGTTGTCATTAAATGACACATTACATGCGGGGCCGAAATTACAGCGGGACGTAATGGAGATCATTTGTCGGTTTCGGATGTCGGAATACGTTTTCACAACCGATATAAAAATGATGTTTCGGCAAATTGTAGCTCACGAAGATGACAGGCGGTATCAGCTCATTTTCTGGAGAGAGGCTGCGGATCAGCCTCTGCGGCTATATTCGTTAAACACAGTGACTTACGGTATGAAGTCCAGTCCGTATTTGGCGATTAGGACATTGCGGCAGCTCGCAGACGATGGGGAGGCGGATTTCCCTGCTGCGGCTGATCTTTTAAGGTCTTCCGTATTTATGGATGACATCTTGGGGGGCGCGGATTCTGAGGCCGAGGCAAAGCAGTTGAAAGATGACCTGACTAGCTTACTTCGCTCTGGCGGTTTTGAGTTGAGTAAGTGGGTATCGAACAGCGCGCGGTTGTTAGAAGATGTTCGTCCGGAAGATCTTGAGAAACCACGAACCTTTGATAAGGAAGACGGGCCTGGTTTCTTCAAAATTTTGGGGGTAGAATGGGACCCTACTAGGGATGCGTTTTCGTATCATTGTAAATTGAAAGATAATAGTAGTTGTACTAAGCGGATCATTTTATCAACCTTGGCAAGAACCTTTGACCCACTTGGTTGGATAGCTCCGGTGCTGTTCCAGGGCAAGGTTCTTATGCAGCGGCTTTGGAGGTTGCAATTATCGTGGGACGAAGCCCCACCACCGGATGTGGTAGCGGAATGGGGGCAAATAATAGCGGATTTACCTCAAATAGAAAATATAAGTATGGCAAGGTTTGCCTTAGGTTTTAACAAAAAATGCTCCTTGCATGGATTTTCAGATGCTTCTGAAAGCGGATACAGTGCGGTAGTTTATCTGAGAACCATTGATAAGATAGGAAAAATAAAAGTGTCACTTATGATGGGCAAATCGCGGGTTGCGCCGTCAAAGATAAAGGTCACAATTCCCAAGTTAGAGTTGTTAGGTGCGACTTTATTGACACGTCTAATAAAATATGTTGCGGAATCCCTTCAGGATAAAATAGTTATTGAGGAGATAGTTTGCTGGTCGGATAGCACTATTGTTCTCTCGTGGCTGCGAATGCCACCACACACATTACAGACGTTTGAGGGGAACCGGGTCTCCCAAATTGTCAATTGCGGGTTAGAGATGAAGTGGCGGCACGTACCATCTGAGCTGAACCCTGCAGACGTCGCGAGTCGTGGTTGTCGAGCATCGGAACTGCTCGGATACTCCTTATGGTGGGAGCCCCGATGGCTCCAGGGGGAATCAGCGACGTGGCCTGCAGATAAGGTTAGGCAGGATCGGGACTTACCAGGTATGCGGAAAACCTCGGTACAAGTCCATGTGGGTACTGCGGAGCCAGACCCAATATTTAATCGGTTCAGCTCCTTATCAACATTGCAATCTGTCGTAGCATACGGTCTTCGTTTTGCGCATAATGCTAGGAACCCATCCAACAAGATCACGGGCGTTCTGGCGGTTAAGGAACGTAAGATTGCGTTGGATCGACTTGTTCAACTAGCGCAGCAAGCGGAATTTGCTGCAGATTTAGACTGTTTGAGGCATGATAGGCAGTGCTCAACTCGTATGCGGCGGTTGTTTCCATTCATAGACAGTGAGGGTCTATTGCGGGTAGGTGGTCGTTTGGATCGTTCTAGTTTGCCGTTTGAAGTCAAACATCCTGTAGTTTTGCCCAAAGATCACCCGCTTACTACTTTGATAATCGACAATGCACACCGGGTTCATTGTCATGTCGGTCCAACAGCCCTTCAGGCTATTTTGCAAAAGGATTACTGGATCCTATCGGCTCGGCAAGCCATTAGAAGTAGAGTTTTTAAATGTATTTCGTGTTTTAGGACTAAGGCTAGGTCTGTCGAACCCATGATGTCTGCTCTACCGAGTGACAGGGTTAATGCGACTGGGGTTTTTCATACGGTGCAAACGGATTTTGCAGGATCCTTTTCTATAAAAGCTTCTCGCCTTCGGAATGCCAAGGTGTTGAAAGCGTATTTATGTGTGTTCATTTGCTCTTCGTCGAAGGCGGTTCATTTAGAGGTCGTTAGCGACCTATCGACGGAGGCTTTTACAGCTGCCTTGTCCAGGTTCACAGCTCGGCGCGGTCTTCCGAGTGTAATACGGTCTGACAATGGCACTAATTATGTAGGAACGAATAGACATTTAAATGAAGTACACAAGTACTTACATAGCAAGGAGGTTGAGCAAACCTTGGGCGGCGTTGCGGCTAAGAGCGGGATAACTTGGCTGTTTAACGTACCAGGGGCTCCTCACTTCGGTGGTCTATTTGAAGCGGCTGTCAAATCTGCAAAAACTCTCCTAAAGCGGATGATTGGAGAGCAGATTTTGACGTTTGAGGAACTGACGACGGTTTTTACTAGAGTTGAAGCGGTTCTCAACTCTCGGCCTCTCTGTCCTCTGACTCAGGATCCTCAAGACCTCGAAGTACTCACTCCTGCACATTTTCTTGTAGGTAAAGCCCTACTTTCGGTTCCAGAGTATAATCTGGAAGATGTGCCTGACACGCGGTTGGGTCGTTTTAAATTAGTTCAGGCTATAGCTCAAAGGTTTTGGAGGCAATGGAGTGACCGGTACCTGCATTGTCTTCAGAACCGTAATAAGTGGACAACTCCGACTGATCCGCCTAAAGTAGGGGATCTTGTTTTAATTAAGGAAGAAAATATTCCTAGTCTCAAATGGAGACGCGGTAGAGTAATAGAACTTCTGCCTGGAAGGGATGGAGTAGTTAGGTCTGTTAGGTTGAAGACTCTTTCAGGTACATTTTTAAGGCCAGTGGTAAAAATTTGTAGGTTACCGCTGGAGTAGGTTCGGCAACTTTGAACCTATTCTATTTTTTAAACTGAACAGCAGTTAAGTTTTTTGTTTGTTTTGTATATTTCTATTGCGGTTTTGTTTTTGTTTTTATGTGGTTAATTTTATTTGATTTTGCGGTTTTATGCGGTTAATTTTCTATTGCGGTTATTTAGGAAAATATGCTTTGCGGTTTCTTTTATTAATTTATTAATATACGTTTGGTTGTGCGTTTACTTATTTTGATTGATAAAGGCTTTTAGCCTTTCTCGGGCGGGGGGATGTTTAATATATATAGATAATCTTGCGGAAAATCTACGAACTTGAATGGCGGTCGATAAAGGCCAACTTGAATTAATTAGCATAATTTAAAGAGATCTCTAGTGCAGAATACTATCCAGGAGTTGTGGCAGTTGGGGTGAGTTTAGGCAATAAGATATTTTATGTATTTTGTCTATTTTTACTGTTTTCACCCTAGCACGAGATCGACGGTCGAACCACGGAAAGCTTCGGAGCCAGTTTTTTAGTAATGTTGGTCGTCTAGATCAAACAGTATGTTTTATCGTGTGTTCTGATCGCGAAAGTTTAAAAAAGACTAGTACCTGCTCTGTCCAATGCATGAACGAATCGTATCTGAGCAGTATCGTTCCATAGATTCGCTAAGGATATCCAAGAGCATTGTCTAGGATGCTCCGGCTGAAACGATCCCTCGTAGACGTACTCCACAACAAATTGAAAGAAGATGTTCCATGTTAGGTAGGAGAAGATGAGGGTTACTATTTGGATCAAAGTTCTTTTGAGGTTCTGCAGGGGGAATAATAATGCTGTCGCGAAAACGGTTTGCTCTAAAGGGTTAAATTATTTCATTATTTAAATTAACAAAATAGAGTTTAATTAGGTAGAGACTAGTAGCAATTCGGAGTGTCGCAAAAGCTAAACTAAACTAACTAAAATTAATGCCATCCTTTATATTCCCATCGCTATGAAAGGGACGGCAACATTTTTATTTAGTTAAGTTTAGCTTTTGCGATTCTCCGAATTGCTACTAAGTATTCTTAGACTAAGTGTACCTACCTACGGCAAGAACATTTTGTCAGATTTTTATACAACTTCTGTAAATATTTCGAACTTACCTAAGTGTAGTATCTTTACTTACATCAAAAGCTGGTCATAGTGATAGAGTTTACTATAGCCTAGTATTCTTTTATCTGTGCTATAGCCTAATGTGGCTTGCTGTAAATCTTAGGTAGCCTACCTCTTCCAAGGTTAGAAGTAGGTAAGTTGATCCATTTCAGTTGATCCGAGTGGAAGTCCTCAGGTATCTTTCTAAGGATCACAGAAACTCACCCCACATCTCATAATAGTCATCACATTATTAAGATACTTCAACAAAGTCGGCAGTCTCAACACCCTCATCGAAATAAGAGCAAAATGGAGTACGATAGGTCTTGTATCAAAGATCAATGTTGGCACGAAGCAGAACGCTGCCAATGCATCCACGACGAACCACGTCCTTACATATTTAAACCAGATTTTCTTCAAATCTAACACGACGTATTGACAAGTGTTGCCTTCGATGTATCCAGTGAAGAAGTTGATTAAAATGTTCAGAACGAACATGAGATCGAATGTGTTCATCAGTCGCATGTGATAATCCTGGAAAAAATGTTATTATCTTTCTTTCATCCTCATCACCACTTAAGTAGGGGAGACCGGGGACAAACGTAACAGTTTGTATTCCATGCCAGATTTCTCGTTTGTAATAACATTTGTGTTAAATTAAATATAGCCATATTATACCTACGTTTATGGTCTATAAATGTACATTATAATTTTATGTATTATGTCTTGGTTTCTATATATTATTGAGCCTCCAAAAAAAAATGGAGATTGTTACTTTCGACCCCATGGTCAGGACGATAGTAACAAGGGCGTGGGTCGAAAGTAACACCTCATAAGTTATAGTGTATGTTATAAAAACAATCAAAAGAACACAACGGTGAAATCAAATTATTTATTTCAAAGTTATACGTATTACAAAAATAATTAACTTTTTACGTAAGATTAACCTTTTAGTAGGTAATACGTAAAA
Source organism: Xanthorhoe designata (assembly GCA_963582015.1). NCBI lineage: Eukaryota > Metazoa > Arthropoda > Insecta > Lepidoptera > Geometridae > Xanthorhoe > Xanthorhoe designata. The sequence goes on along the minus strand of OY757044.1, from coordinate 8,645,434 downwards.
ATCAATCTAAATGACTTTTCAAATAAAAAAAACAAAATCTAAATCGATTTTTCTGTTCGAGAGCTGTGATGCCACAGTAAAACAACCACACAAACACACACAAAGACATTTCAAACTCTTAACACCTAATATAAAAGTAAAAAAATAAAAGTTGAATAACATCACACTTATATACAGGGGAAGTAACACGTTACTTTTGTCCTGCCATGAGATGTTACTTTTGTACCCAACCCCGTTTTTGATATTTTATGCCAAATAACTTTAAAACTGAACGTGTTATACGAAAACAAGTTATAGCATGCTAAAGACAATCTTAATGTTAATCAACGAACTAATAGTCATATTGTTCTCAGCATCTTAATTCTACGTAAACACTAAATGAATAAACAACAACAAAAATCACTTTTGGTGCAAAAAATCACAATACGTCCACTAACAAATTGTTCCGCGTGCCGCGGGGCGCGGGGACTGAACTCATCCGCGGGGGGCGGTGCAAGCTAACAACCAAATGGTCACATGCGTCGTTTCGACCATTGGACATGGCTACAGAGCGATTGTTACTTTCAACCCGCCGTTACTTTTGTCCCCGGTCTCCCCTACCTACTGTAATTATTTAGAAAATACAATAACGTAGAATTTTGTCATGTCACAGGTATTTTCTTAGACTGTGTTGTTTATTTGGTAGTTTGTACGTTTATGTCTCGATGCATAGTTTGCGTTCTCTTATCCATCGCTTCTATGTTAACTAACTAGTTTTAACAGAATTTGTTTGCAGAAAGGAAGACCTATGTAGGTATACAGAGAACAGAAGAATTGAATGGATTGTGCATAGCTTCAAGGATTTAAAACTATGACTAGACATCTTACCTTCTCCAATGGCATCGGTTCACTAAAGTGCACAGCCAGCAACGTGTTTGAAATCAACATAACTAGAAAAAGGTAAGCTTCACACCAAATCCTCAGCTTACTGAACGGGTGGATTGACAGCCGGTAGAAACGATATTGGCGCTTCTTTTCAGAGCATAGCGCTGCGTATGATCTACAAGAATTTGTAAGTTAACACTATTACATTCACTTGCTACATTCGAGTAAAGTTAGGTAGGTACCTGAAATGAAATTGAAATGAAATATGATCACGACTGTATCCCAGGGAGCGGTAGACATTTCTTTCAGATCTTTATGCAATTTTTAGATCCTTTAGAAGATGTCTAAGGGGGTAGTCAGAGATATGTCCAAATACATAGGTATTTGGTACATGCCCACATCTTGCAGAAGTTAACTTTCCATACTTGATAGAGGAAGTTAGGAGTGTTACTCAATAAGTTTGATACTTGCTTGTACATATTTCTTGCTCTGATATCCGCCTGGCTAACAGTTATCAGATCGAGAAAGAACCGCCTCAGTCTTCCACATCTGCGGCCGTAGGCCGCGGTGATATAATCGGAGGGGAGTTGGCATTGGTGGCTCCGAAAGTACTTGTGGTACGTCGTTGACTGTTTATTCTTTATCGACGATCCTAACATTGTGGTTCCTTATTTTTAACCAATAATAACTGTTAAGTATAGCTTTTGTAGTTCACTTCACTTCTTCTTTTAAGCTTTTGTAGTTAGTTGATTCCTCTTGTTAAATTGTCAAATGTCGATGATGTCAATGTCGAATGATATTTCAAAGAGAATATAATTCTCTTCTATATAACCACTTCTGAAATAGTATGACTTTGACAACCATGTCTAAGCATAGATTTACATTTACACGTATTTGGTCTAAACCTAGGTCTACACAGAAAGTATGGTTAATACAATGATCAAACAAACAAAAAACAGCTTTTCCAAGACCGGCACCTAAGAGAATAAAATCACTATTACCTACCGCCACTATCAAGACTTGGTATAGTTACTCAACTCTTTGATCAAAACTACATTTTGAATACCTAATTATAAAGTTCTCTTTCCCGAAAGAAAAACCCATAATGCATTCAAAAAATATATTAGCTTTAACATAAAAAATAACAAATAATTTATAATCAAACTTATTGTAAACAAATTTTAATCTCCTTTTAAAGTCCACGGTATAGTTACCACGCTGTTTCCCTTCCACACATCAGCACAGGTTTTGGAACAAAATACAGCACTCAATATCACTTCTTGGACATTGTCGATTAGAATTATGTTACTGGAAAAGAAGAGACAAAACATGAATTATAATTACTGTAGCTAAAATTAGATTACTAATCTATTTATTTCACAAACCGATGTTTTCATTGTAAAATGGTGTTGAATACCCCTAATATTTTCCTCTATATTTTTAAAAGACCTATCCGACGACACCCCACGCTATGGAACAAATGAGAAAAAAAAAATCACCTCCTTATAATGATTTTTTTATTTAGGCTTTCTTATAGGTATTTTTATCTCTACCAGAGATTAGGGTATTTATTTTGTCAATGATCTCTACTACCAGGGCCAAGGTTTCTTTTCATGGACCTATCTAACTAACACTGTCCTTCAAAATCTCTTCTTAAACAACTGTCTAGCTTTCCCTAACTTAATAATACTTTGAACTCATCAATCTCAACTAAAAAGGTGTAGAGACTTACCCAAATGTGAATTCATAATACACATAGTCAAACACAGGCTTTCTACAATTTGCATTTTCACATCTCGATACAGGTCCATTTATTAACTCTTCTTTGATAAAATTGGGTATAGCGTCCAGATTGCTGTCGACAATATCTTTTGGCACGACATAATCATTCTTTTTCATCTTCATGTCTTGTGCGTTTCCTCTGGCGTTTATATTTATGTTATTTAAATCATTATATAAGTCAGTAACATTGTTGTTTTCAAAGTTACTGTATATTTTCGGTTCGGAATATAAGCTGAGTGTTTCTGACGATAACTTTTTAGCAGCTTCTGAAATTTTATGATACACCAAGCGCTTGCTCATTTCAAACAAGCTTGGAGGAGTATTCAACTTCGATTCTTGTATGACATTGTATTGTGGTGGACAGTCAACTTCAAACTCCCATTCTATTGAATCTTGGCTCAGTTTTAATCGACATTTATGGCCTTGGAACGGTATGATCTGATTGCTCGTGGAAGTGAGACATCTGAAATTAGAAATGGATTTTTAATTATGGATAAGTCTACTTACCTACTCATGACTTTTGCGTGTAAAATAGGTTTATTTGGACAAATATCGTGACCCTGAATCACTGACAATAATCCTTGAGAATAGGGCATTTGCAATTCTACTAGCATATCGATATTTTGAAACCTTTAGGGGGCCTATTAACTCCGTCACCACAATTTGGCCTCATACGAACGAACGAACGAATGATCGATATTACATAATGTCGCTATTACCTAAGTTATTCTATAATTATGCACTGTTCTGAAATTGAAAATGCTCAACTTTTAAACATGTATCTGAACCGATTAACCATAGAAATAATCAAAAATTAAATATTTTATATTTTTTGTAATTAGTGCCCTATGCTTATCTAAGTATCTAACATGTAAGTAGTAGGTAGGTACCTACACTTTGTTAAATGTATTCTTCCATTCTAGCTTGATTCTAATATTATTATTTAATAGTTCTTGGCACGTCCTTGTATCTATACGAAATCCCACGCATGAAATCCACATCACATTCAATCATTCCCTAGCCTGAATAAATTTCGTTTGTATCTGAATAAATTTCCCAACTTTCGATATGCCTAATATCCCGCATTAAACTTCGCCTTACGACTTCCCAACTCGGAAATCCCAATTTACCTAAATCTTCGCTCACGTTGCCTAGGTGGTGGTAGACACCCTGCTTATTACTTTAGTTATATTCACAAAGTAATAACATAATAAAGAGACTGACTTAAACTGTTAGACCGTATTAGCCACAGAGAAAAAAAGAGACTTCCTTCCATAATTGAAGTCCACAGAACGCTGATAATGATTTTGTTTTAAAAATCGTCGCGTTTACTAATTATACTTTCAAAAATAGATTTGTAATAAAAGTAAGGAAGTACCTACCTTATTAAATATATTTCTACCTGTCCCCTTGATACCTTTCCTTGATTTTTAACTTGCTGTTTGAAATTACTTTTGACCAACGTTTTGCTATAGGTTTGTTAAACCAAATAACTAATTAGGTAGGTACTTAAATTACGAACCTTGTTTTTAACCTATCAATTTGTCCGTCTTGTTATTTTAAGTTTGTTTGTTCATACCACAAGTTCATATCGGTAAGTTGCAAAGACCTTGTCAAGTAACACTCCTCTTTGCTTATTCCGAAGTAGTTTCGCAAACTGTAAAGTATCATTATAACTTACGCAATATTGAGACTTCTAGTTTGCTGGTTCCGAAACATGTGATACCAGAGGGAGTATGGTAGACTCCTCAAATTTCTGTTCCTCCAGAACCGAAGCTCACAATGATGGTAATTGTAGACTGGCCTTTGTGGTAGCCATTTCAGTTTGTTGTCTGAAAGATGGTGTTAAAAATGCATTCGTTAATAAACTACTTAGTATTAACTCTCTCTAACTCTGTCTCTCTACCTAATCTTCAAAGTTAAAAGGCACTACTAGCTTCCGCCTCAGGCTTGCTGTTATCGATTTAAGTGTCGATAATTATTAGTCTAATCAAATAATCTTCATCTTAATTAATTTGGAACGAAATCGCTGATGTACCTACCTACCTTATATCATATTATTGAGTGCTGAGCAGACCGTGATAAATTTTCGTTGTCTGGTCTTTTTGGTGACCATCTTTTCTAGATTGAAATCATTATATTTACCCCGATGTTAAAAAGTGTCATCTTTCTAGGTACAAACTACGAGTATAAATCAGTTCCAATCAAAGTGGCCTCAGTTATATTAAAACGACTTACCTATATTATGTAATACTTGTATTACCTATATAACTCTATGGTAAATAAATGAATAATTATGAATAATATGAAACATAAAAATAAACTATAATTCTTTGTATTTAGTTCTTTTCTTACAAGAAAACACACGAAACATCACGTACCTATAGTATCTATACATATCGAGCCAGTGAAAAGTACCTATATAATAACAGATGATGACTGCATTATTCAATCATTTTGTATATATTTTCATCATATTAGTTTTGGTGTAACACATTGATTACAAACTCAATAAAATACCCACGATTCCCATAAAGCCTAAGTTAATCAATCTAATTATAGATTAGTGGTTACCATTACTCGAATTGGGTCAGACTGATCAATGAGGAAGCGCATTTGATTTATGTAGCAGTTTGTTATCATACCTACTGTCTTTAGCTCAGTTTACGACTGCTAAACTGGTAACTAGAACGTTAGGTAGCCGTTGAGTTTGTGTTGAAATTTAACTGCACCAATACCTACTGTAATACTGCAATGATACTTGCTTAACTTCCTCCGGGTTCTTTGCTCGAATTGTTTTCATGTAAAAAGTACAAGTACTTACTTTTTACACGAGTACCTATGTACTTTTTACACGAGTAGGTACTTACCTATTTAGTAATTGCAAATAATTGCAATTACTAAATACTCAGACTTGCCTCATAGGATCTAAAATGGCTGAAGATCGCATGTCTATCGTTCATAGGGGGTTATTTATGTCGTTACAGCCGCACTCTAAGAAATAATGTTCATTAAATCGTGTATGGCTATGCTAAGGTTTCATGAACATTCAATGTCTTTGAATGCGGCAGTTAGTTTGTTTACGTTTAATTACAACATAATTCTAAATAATTCATAGAAATATTTTTTACTGCTGTGTGTGTGTGCTTATTCGACTGCTATATTTGTCAGACAATATTAATGATGTAGTTACGACTTCTATCCTCTTCAAATTTAATTTGCATTAAGTACCTACATATTAAGACGTCAACCCCGTGCCAAAAAAAATTAGCAAAAGATTAGTAGGTAGGTAGGTACTATTATAAATTAACGTACAAAGTACCTACCTAAATAAATTTGTAATCTTTACTTTATTAACAATGATAGAAGGTTAACAGTCTTATTACCTGTAGGTATTGCACTTAGGTACTTACATTATTGTATAATGAAACAAAAGTAAGTAAAATAGATAAAGAAAATAAACAAAAGGAACGAATTGGTATTATTCGTACGAAAGGGAAAGTAGGTACTTTTTCTGAGTCTAATTACATTACTAGTAATCCTATTGTCATCTACCTACGCCAGCTCAAGACTAATTGAAGTACCTAATAGGTATTCCCATTCAAAGATGCCTCGCATCGAACTTGAAATAGAAAAAATCTCATTTAGGTATGTTCCGTCAACGTGAAGAAAAACTACAATTAAAATTATTACTTAGGTACCTATATACAAATGTATGATTAGATAGTTATATAAAAATGCATTATATGTAGCTAAGACTTTTCACGTTGCGTCTAGCGACTAATTAAAAAAAATAAAGAAAACGCAAAATTACCACAAACCGATAGGTATCGGAGGTATCTCAGCTCAGCAATCCTTAGAGGCAGCTCAGACAGCTCGTTTTCATCCAGTATCAAAAACTTAAGATTCTTCACTTCACCTATCTCATTGGGGATCCTCCTCAACCGATTACCACTCACATCTAAACATTTTAGACACTTCAGATTCGATATATCTTTCGGCAACTCCGTGATATCGTTTCCACTGATATACAAACTTTCTAAATGAACCAACATCCCTATATCATTCGGGAGTCCAGTTAGAAGGTTTTCTTTTAGATATATATCTGTCACTTGAGATTCTTCACCACGGATTTGTTGAATGGGGAACTCTGTTAGACCTCTATAGTTCCAGTGAAGCACTGAGCTCGGTAGAACCTCTGGATAATTCATTATCACTCCTCACTACTATCCTTATCATTTGCTTCGGATTACACGCTTTATTAATATTAATTTCTTTAAACTTTTGAAGTCATTTGATTTTTTCACTTTCTTCAACTGAACATAAATTTCATTAAGTACTTTTTTGAAAGACATTTGATTCTACGAACACTTTCTTCTGAACATTAATGTTTAGTCTACGAAGCGTATGTTTGTCTGTCCGAAATACGCGCACTCTTTCTTCCCGTTTACCAGAGACTGCAACGAACGTCCCGAAGGTGGATTATTTTTAAAACTATAACAAGGTTACTATAATTTCTTTCGTTGAAATCAGTCGTGCAGTTAAAAGCTTTTCATAATAATAAAACAGATTGAGAGCCCTTGCGTAATGAATAAACAAATTGAAGCGGGGTCCATAATGGGTTTTACTTATTTATATCCTACCGTGTTCTGATGAAAATGCAATTCAAAATATTTAACCTAGAAACAAAACCGTTACCGAACACAACACACGACAGGTCGGGAGTTGAACCCGCACTTTAATACGGTTAAACACGGTAGCAGTTAGGTACCTACTAATTACCCACGGTGATGTACCTAGTTATCTGAATATAATCCATCTCATCTAATCTAAGCTAAGATCTAAATCAAACTCGAATCTTATAATATATTTCTATCGTAAACAAAATGTAGATAGGTAGGTACATACATGCTTTGATGATAGTCATAGAAAATTAATTATTGATCAACCAGCTTACCTACTCCCGGTTCCACGCATGTACTTATATTCTAAGTGTCAGCCAAATTCGTTCACACATCCATAAAAAACTTACCTACGCGGTAATAAGTAATATTATTGGGATAAACTAAACATACATAATAAACCTGTGACGTCAGATCTGTCCTTCCTTACAACTAAACCAATAACAACCGCGATATCTTAAAGAGTTTTTGGCAGCACTCCAAAATAACCAGTGTGCACTGTGTTAGGTCGAGGACATCAAACGTACTTGTGGTAAACAAAGAAAACAGGAATAATGTTCAAATAGCCATCAGATGATTCCCAGTAAAACATGGGGCTTTCTTACGACATAGAAACTGCTGGCTAAGCTTTAACAGATTTTGTACTTCGTCAATAGTAAGAAACAAACATTAAAAAAGACACATTCAAATTATTTATTTTGTATAGGATTACTATAGTAAAAATTGCAATACTACAAAAGGTGCTCTAAATAGAAAGGATAGTGTTATTTCTTATAAATTGATACATATCTAACGATCATTAAATATATATTTTATCTATCTAATAAGGTCATTGAAATTCAGATTCAGACTTTAAACATCTCAAATCTTGTTGGAAACACAGAAATATGATTAATTAGAGCCATAATAGCAAATCTTGTTATGATAAAAGTTTCTATTGACTAGAAGTTGATAATTCAAAACTTATACTAACTCTTAATCAAAGAGTAGAGATCAAAAATTCTATTCGGATAAATAGACACCAATATACTTAAAATCACATTCGACGCGCCATCTGTGATACACTCACTTCTTCTCAGACTCAAACCTACAACGCCATCTTTTGGTCATTTAATATCTGCGGATGATTCGAACTCGGCGACCCTTGCCATCTTCATCATCGCTGTCGAATGAAGCTTGTTTGTGGCCCAGCATCAGGGCTTGGACCTCAGGATTCAAGGGTAGTACTGGGAATGAAGAGCGTCGCACCATTGGAGCAGGGCGAGCTCCTATAAAAGAAAACGATATAAGTATTTATCAAAAGTTCAATGATCATTCTTGAGGGTCTATCAACAGTTGGTAAGTCTACCTAATCAAATGCATATCTTTTGAAACTACGAGTGTACCTACGTTACATTCTACAGAAAAATCTGGGGATTCCTGCGTTGGTAGGTATTTTGTGGAAATTTAAACTCACCTTGCTATACCATCTGGAGATATAAATTTTGCCTTTAAAAATGTGGTATTACTCTAATGTATGCACGAATCGCTAAATACTGAAGCTAAATAAATAAATAAGGTAGCTGTACAAGAACAATAATTTACTTAGTAATCTGGCAAAAACACTGTTACAAACAAACAAATAAACGTCAGAGAAATGTTACAGTTTGAGACCTATTATTGTTTTAAGCCAAGTTTTAGCCAGTAAATAACTCTAAAATGGTTTTTTATTTGGGTTTCTACATTCTTAAAACTTTTTAGATACTCTCGCCTGAAAATTAAGATTTGTTAGAAAATGTCATCTATTATCTAAAATTCTAAATAATATAAAGTACTTACCTACCTAGGTAGTTTAGCAATGATAAATTAATGTAGGTACCTAAATGATTACCTAGTACTTAGTAAAGTTTCTGTAAATAAATGTATTTCCCATTTATTACTACGTTTCAATATTATTTTTATTCCTTTAACTTGTACCTACCTATAGGTACGCGATTTATAAGTCCACGAATAATCAACCAAAAGGCTTTGTACAGCTTTGATCAACCGAACGGAACGTGTTCATTAGACGGAGTTTAATTGATTACGTTCAATACATATGAACAATATTTAAGATAAACAATAATCCTATTATGTTCGTTTAGATTCTGTTAAAGTTACTTGAGGATTATGTGGTTAATCCTTTTACTGATTATTGTTTAACTAGAAGTTCTCATAGTTAACTTGCTAATTAATAAATAAGTAATCAAACGTAGGTACCTATAGCTATTTAGGTACCTACAAGAGCACCTAAACTCCAACAATTATATTTTAAAATTTTAAACAAAAAAGCAGTTTATCTTTATATTTTAGAAATTAAAAATGATTTCGCTCGCTCTAACTAATCCATCTGAAAGAAATAATTTCAAGGCCAAAACCACCTTACAGTAATTTCTGAGTTTTGAGATTTATATTGTGTAGATTTGTGACAGAAAAACTACAACATAGGGCATAATTTCTACATGCAATTACTGTTTAATACTTTCTATGTGAAATTAAATAAAATAGACACAAAGCTCACAGTGACATAAATTTTCAAGTGCATAATTCAAACTCCAAAAGTGATAACAAACACCAATTACCTGAAAGTATTTTTCAGTCGTCAGACAGACCTTGTAATGAAACAGAGAATAGAGAATATTGATAGAAAGAAATGAAGAGATACTAGATAGATAGACATTAATAGACATTCAGATTTAAAACATCAAATGCTCTTAAAAAACTTGCAATGATTTTTGATTTTAGAATAAATTAGCGAAATCAAATGTAAATTGCGTACCGATAAGTTTGGCAACTGATTGCCTTTTCACCATTTTTGATTCACCAGAAGCTTCACCAACTGAAGCTGGTGCTGATTCAAGTTTAGTCTTCCTCTCGCTCAAATAAGAATTGGTCGAATCTCCTCGTGTATAAGGTCTAGTTTGCTTCTTACTTTTGTCCTCTCCACCGCCAACAAATGACTCGGCGATTTGGAATAGCTGCAGTCCAAACTTGCTAGATTCTCGTCTTAACATTTTCTTATTAGCAAACTCAGCTAGCGATTGCCGTCGTTCACCATCAGGATTCAGTCTCAATCTAGCTCGTTCCTCTTCTTTTACTTTGAGCACGTCCAATATAGCATTCAAGACCAAAATTATCAAGAAAACTGTGATTCCTATGACCGTCACCGTATTGTTATCAGCACTCAACCTTTCTGGCCTTACTTTTTCAGGTGGAAGTTTTTCTGTAAGCGCCTCTAGTATACTGCAGGTTTGTAGGGATGATGGGATGGTTTTCTTTACCGTGCGTATTGCTTTTGCGACGTGATTTTTCGCGTTTGCTTCTGGTATAACTGGTCTGCTTTTCTCATCGGGAACTACGGTCGAATCAGCATATCGCTTTGTAAACCAAATCTGAACATTGTAGCAGCAGTAAATCACCACGAAGAATATAAAAAGCAGAATCTTACGTTCGTTCATGTTTACATCACAAAAGCACTGGTTTGTTTTGACATGGAACCGCGCGTGCGTGATACCTCGACTGTTCCAGTCCAGAAATAAATTGTTTTAATGGTTTTCGATGCAGCGTATGATGGATTTAATATAAAATTAGCGATTATTAGTTGTTTTGGTTCAGAGCAAAGATATATTTGGTGTATCGCGTTTGGCCACGGGTGTACTGACCCGCTTTGTGTGGGGCTGGGGCTTTCTGCGCATGTGCCGAACCTCGGTCGACGTCGAGTTTGTTTGTACTCGTAGGTATTATGGTAGGCGCGTTCCTACTACAAAAAAATAGTTCCCATTTGAACCGTTTTAGTTTTACGCTGTTGTTGTTGTTGCCTACATTCGTAGATTTTCCTAAAACAAGTACAATTTCTAGTTAAACAAAGCTGGAATGTAGTAAATAATGTATTGACACACACGTTTCAAGTGCCGCCACTTAAAGATATCACGATTTCATTAAAAGTTATCAGATATACGTTATATGGCTCCCTATTTTTATTATTCAATTGCGTTATGAATTTCCAATATGAAAATGGAAACCATATATCTCTGAATAGGACAAATTGGAAGGTAGGTGCCTTGTTAAATTTAAACAATAATAAGTATTAAACATAATTTACCTCTATAAAGCAAATAACAGTCCATAAAAAGACATCGTCACATTTGCACTAATACAAATATATTCACTTCGTTATTTTTACATTAGATACAAACAATTTTAACGTAGGAATAGGAACACGTTGAATGATTTCACCACTACAAAGAATAATAATTTAAACGATGACATTATTACTACGAAAATAAAGGTAGACAAAAAATCTACTTATAATCAGGTAGGTAAGTACCTAGGTAGTTTTCTCTTTATCAGTTTCCAACTTTAGTAAAATTTAGCTTCTGCAAACGCTGGTTATGATTTTGATAATTATGATGTTTATTATAGATGGTCATTGGTACCAATTCTGCACACGCCAAACTAAGCTAAAATCATACTAAAATTCTTAAATTTAGGTTTAGAGACTCAACCCTATTCAGATGGCACCAAACTAGACTAAAATCTGATTAAAATTTTTAAAATTCCTAAAATTATAGTTGGTTACTCAACTTAGAGCAAAATGCTAAAGACTTATTCGGCGACAACCATTTTAGTATTTTTCGCGTAAATTTAAAACTTTATCCTAATTTTAGAGAGCATGTAAAAAGGTGTTGATTAAAATTAGTAGGTAAAGTGCTAAGATTTTTGTTGTGAAATTGGAAGCTATTACAGTGCAAAATCAAAGTAAATTATAGTAAAATGTATAAATAACAATGGTGTTTGGTAGAAAAGTGTTGTTTTAGTGTTATAGTTAACTAGAAATACCTACTGGTGATAGTGGACTTTGTGGTGGCTGCCTGTGATGGATTTTTCGGAAAGGTTTGTGTTTTTGGTATCTTCTTTAGGTACTACGTAGTAGGTACGAATGATTTCTACTAGTAGTAGTAGGAATCATTAGGTAGGTAGGTAGGTAGGTACATTGTAGTCCTTGTTGTTATGTTGAAATAGGTAGGTAAGTAGGTTGTTCCTACTCATAATTATCTACCTACTATAAATGTGCAGTGAAGCTTTATCTCTTCACATCAAAACTCAGGTGGGCTACCTACCTACCTACCTACTCATCATTATCTTTTTGCCCCTATTCCTCATTGCGGGGTCGGTAAAACATGTTTCTTCACCACTTTTTTCTATCAGCATCATCTCAGTGCTCAGCTCACTCACATTTTGTACAATTTTTGAATCTCTAGCGGTGTAGGGTCACATTTATCCATCAACAATCACATTCATTGTTTAGTAGACCGTATCTACCTACCATGTTGATAACATGACTCATTCCTCTTTTGATTTGCCCAGCCCATGAGCCCATGCCAGCAAAGAGCATGTAATAGCATACCAGGCTAGCCTTGTTCTCCTCAATTTATCAGTTCCAGGCATTATCTTCAATATTCCCCTGATCTATACACACACCTACTGCTATAGGTAGTTAAAATGTAACCTGCAACTAGGTTAGGCACCTAAGTAAAACCTTTTGAAAGAAATATTACTTATATCTAATGAATTGCCTACTATATTACAGGTGACAAGGGCTACCGTTATATCTTGGTTGACAACATCAAGAATGAGCCACACAAAGGACCGGAGGACCACTGATAAACTGAATAAGTGTCTACACCCCCACGGACCCTGATTATAAGCCCAGACAATGTACAAAAATCATAGTTGCATAACCTAAACCCTGGACAAGATTATGTTTATGGATAAAGTTCTCAGGCAAGGATAATACTGATTATGTGCTCACATCTCTGGTGTCACACTAATTATAATACTAAATCATGGTTACTTTTTGCAGATACACTGGAAAACCATGCCCTAGAAGGTGATAAATGATAATACTAGTTAACATTCAAGAAAACAAGCAGAATGGTATTGAGCTTGGAATGGACTTCCTTTCCAATGCTCGGGCTATTAATCAGTCAAATTTAAACATTTCTTGTTATGTAAAATTAAAACTAGTTATTTTAATTTTGTTACTTTTATTAAACACCATAATTTGAGGAAAATAACAGTACCTACTATATATATTTAAGTTGAAATATAACCAATAAATCGGAAGGTACTACTATAACAATACTAGTTACATTCATTTGAGCGAGCAAGGATTGATTAGGATTGTTTTGTAACATAGCATGTGGTGTAGGTACCACTTTGACCAGACTTCTTCTACGGTAAGGGAAACTCCTGGTTCTGTAGCTTTGAGGTTTCTTTGCGAATGGTGAGGCAGTCAAAGGTAGATCCTAAAAAGAAAAATTGTTTTAATTACAAGTTACTTTAAGAACTTACAAATAACCTTCTAAAAATTGTTTTAATTACCAGTTTGATGTTCTGTCTTCTGAGGCAGTCGGAAAATCTTAAGAACTTTGTTGCTATTTAGGTAGGTATATGTTGTTGTTACTAATGTAGATCCACTCGAGGTGTCATCTGCATGTTCCTTGAGGTGTGGATCTGAACTTTCTATGCATTTCTATCACCCAGTTATTCAAAATCTATGAAAATAAAACATTGAAAGTTAAAATAAAATACAAGTCAAAAAACACTTTAAAGTAAGTAGGTAGATTTTTCTTATGAAAAAGTAAAACTTACATGTTTGTTTGTGACCCTTTACAGAAACTATTATCATAGAACTTTCAAATAATGAATTTATTTCGCCCTTAGCTTGATTAGGTATCTGAAACAAAGTCATTTAAAAATTAGTTTTACATACATACCTCAACCTATGTAGGTACTTTTTATACATAATACAATATAGAATCACGCCTCTTTCCCATGGGGGCAGGCAGAGACCACGGATCTCTACTTGCCAGGTACACTATGTGAAACAAAACAACATTTTTCACGCATTACTGTAATATCATTTTCAAGATCAAAATTTCTTTATCTTCCACTACTAACCTTTTCAAATTAGCATGGTATGAAGTGACCGATTGGTCGTCCCAAGTATCGGTGGAGCGATAGGATGGAAGCTGACTTGCGCGACCTCGAAGCCAACAATTGGCAAAAGACTGCAATGGACAGAAGAAAGTGACGAGTTCTCGGATCGGAGGCCAAGACTCACTTTAGGTCACTGAGCCAGTGGAGTAGTATGGTATGAAGTGAAGAAGACCTAGGCTCTATGCCTCAAATAGAATCTTTTTGAGAAGATAAATTGAATTCGAATTAAATTTTGTTTGTTTGTTTACTTTGTTTTTAGTTTGATGCGCTTGTGGCCTGTCAAAATTGTCAAATGTCAAATAAATTATATATGTCAACGTCAAAACATTAAATCATTCGTTCATACTGATGGAAACTGATGTCAAGCACCAATAAAATTTTCGAAATTGGCAACACCATGAATTCAATTTAAAAACCAGACTAGGCATGCCAAATCGGTTTAAATTTAGTATGTTGTGCTATGCGGAATAGAGTAAAACGCATTTCTAAACTTAGCTAGGATTTTTAACTAGGATTTTTAGTTAAAATGCGGAATAGCCACCATTACTTGACCAACTTTACTTTTATAAGCATAGAATCGGTAGGTATAGATTGCAACCATTCCTGACGCACTTTCCATAAAATGATTATTGATGAAAGTTGTTGATTGACGGAACAGCAATACCAAAATAGCTACCTAGTAGGTTCGTTGTACGGCTATTATGGTATTATTATGTAGTTTTGTTCTAGTTTCTGATGAAATATATAAAATTAGAAATTACAACATTTATTAGGTACCAAAATTAAGTCAACGATACACAATTAACTCCAAATACCTATTATTTTTCTGATGGCGGCCTCACTTGGCGTATCCTGTTCGTTTATTTGCATTATTTGTCCAAATACAGCAATGTGTAGAGTCTACAATAAAATAGACCGTCTACACTGTAGACAGTCTATTTTATTGTATTTGCTTTATTTGCACGAATATGGCAAACAACGCAAATAGCGAATATGCGTTTCCGTCAACTTGTCGGTTTTTGATTACACATCAAAGGAATAAAATAAGGCATCTGATTTGATTTGCCCGTACAAGTGCATGTGTGGATGACGGTCTTTGATTATTTGAGGCAAACACAACAATATCGACTCACGAATACGCTAAGCCAAGTGAGGAGCCGCCATTAGAGAGTATTAAGTACTAAAAAACCAACGTACAATACGCTACAAGGAATCTCGTTAGTGCTTTTAAGCAACAAAAATACCTATACCTACCCTCAAAATCTTAATTTTAATAGTACAGAGCACGTACAAGCAGATGCTACTTACAAACTCGTTGCTATTCTGCGACAGAAACCTGTTTATTTATTCCCGAACGGTAGTCGGTATTTGTATTGCATTTTCTAGCCATCTGTGGAATTGCTGGTTTAATTGCTGGCACGTGAACGAACACAGGGTTACTTTACCCCCTTTATATTGAATGCACTAAGAGATTGAGTGCCCCTAGGGTTTGATTCTCACATTGCTTAAAATTATTAGGTTTTTAAGTCGCTGAGTACCTACGATTACCTAGTTATGTTCATAGTTTCATACATTAGGTAATACCTAGGTACACACATTAATTAATCAAAATATTGAGCGTCTGAAAAAAATAGAGGCTAGATCATTGTCTTCATTGAAAAATATAATTTGAGAATGTTATAAGACTTTTTGAAGTCAGTATGAGTTTCGGATAATATCTCCTACAAAACATCAACATTTTCCTTATAAAATATTAATATTAATATGTAGGTAAGTGTATAAATAGCCCATGAGAAAAAGAAATATAATATCTTTCAAATGAAAGCTGTTAAGTAATATTGCGTCCCCTCGATGATAACCCTCTAACGGGGGGGGCTATAATATTGCGTAAAGTCATAAAGTGTTAATATTATGGAAGCCGGTAGGTAAATGTTTTTCATACAAAAGCTAATATTTCATCTTGCACTTGTATACTCGTAATAGCTTTTAAAGATAGAATAAGTACCTAGATAAATTTTAAACTTTTTTTAAAACATAAAATCAAAACAGAACATAGGTAAATAATAAGATCAACAGGTTTTTTAATATAACTAACGGAGAGAAAACAAACAATTCTGATTGACAAGATAAAATAATAAAATGCGAAGAATGAAAGCCATCACGGTTAAATTAGCAAATCATTCACTAACCAATATTTATTTTGTTCACAGAGTCCCAGGGAAGTGACGATACAGTTCGAGTCTAAAGTATTCTATTTCTATAGTCATTCTTTTGATTTGACATTTTTGATCGCTTGTTTTCGTCATCGAATGTCTTTAATTATATAATCCTATAAATTTTCTTTAAATCTAAAGCGATTGTAAATGTAACTTGGCTAGAAAGTTTAATATTTAAAAAATATTATCGGGACTTAATCGCGTATTGAAATCATTATTGACCTCAACGTTACGATGACTTTCGATAAAGTTTCGATGACACAGTCACCGTGCTCACGAGTAGACTAAAGACCCGATAATATTTTTTAAATAATTAGTCGGAGAGTTTCAGTCAGAGTACGGCCCTGAAAGTTCAATGTCTCGATCTAGAACAATCTGTTCCCATTGGCTTTATGCGAGGGAATTTTATAATTTAGGATTATTTTGCTAGAATCCTGGATGCAACGATACGCCTTGACGTTCAACCACCAAGGCTATTGCCTAAGTTGGCTTAAAGGTCAAAAATTACAGTAAATCGCAAAAATAACCGTTAGATTTGACTGTAAAACTATTTTTAACGTCAAATCTGGCAGTATTACTGTCACATTTGTGTAGTCGCGATGGCGACAAATTTCAATTCGATCAGGTTAGGTACGATAAATTAGGCAACACATTTGGATTGTAAGACTGACTTTGTCATTTTATGACAGGGATATGACTGGCGTTTAGATAAATATTTTAATGACAAAAAACAATACGCTAACGTGGGGGTTGTAGACCAACATTCGTTTGACAGCTGTGTAGTAGGTAAGTATACTTAAGGGGCGCGTCTCTAAAAACGCGCGAAAAGGCACTTACCATTTTAAAAAATAAACTAATGAAATCACTTCATAGAATGACAATAAAAAAGAATCGAGTTCTCAATAGATGAGTCTACACTAA
This sequence comes from Xanthorhoe designata, assembly GCA_963582015.1. NCBI lineage: Eukaryota > Metazoa > Arthropoda > Insecta > Lepidoptera > Geometridae > Xanthorhoe > Xanthorhoe designata. The sequence continues at coordinate 8,627,949 of OY757044.1, read as the reverse complement.
CACCGTGTGATAATTCTAAAATAATCCTTAATTTTTGAGAAAAAAATCGTCAAAATCCATCAAAAACATCGAAATCGACCTTTTCTATTTGAACTATTTATGATATTATTGTTGTTATTATTGATAATATTTTTTTATAAATCGTGAGTCAAAATAGTAGTCAATACATTCACCGTGAATGTTTTTTACTAATTAAAACCAAAAAGCATTAATCTGAGCTTAAACATCATTAATTTTTTTTGCAGAATTTTTTTCCCGCCGCCATACATTTTAGTATGAAGCAGTGCCTGACGTAATTGTCTTTTTATTAGAATACACGCTGCAGAAATATTCAGAACCCGCTGGGTTTCCAAAGTGACCGCACGTCCGTCATAGATCTCGCCGAGCTTCTTTTGTTTACTTTGGACTAGAAAAAGGGTGGGTTGCGAGTGTTGGAAACTATCTGTACCTATTCATCGAGCAAGTAGACGAACTAGGTAGATACGTGACTTTTACTTTGTAGTATTTTTTCTTTTGAATAAATTATCAAACCCTAACCAATGAACTATATAGGTACGAGTTATGTCGTAACTTATTTTTTTACCTATTTCAGAGAGATGGGAAAACGTATAGAAAATTACTTTAAACACAAAGAAATTAAAGAAGTATTAAAATAATGCAGTAAGCACCCACATATAATGCACCTACTCATCTTTTTACCCGACCGTAGCAAAGACAAAACATTGTTGTGTTTTACCTTTTTTTATTTATTATCTCGGACCTCTGTGGCGCAGTGGGTGAAAGCCCGAGACGCAGAGGTTGCGGGTTCGATTCCCGCTGCGGGATAAATGTTTGTATGATTTGCAAATTATATTTTGTCTTCAGTTTGGGTGTTTTCTATGTACAATAATATGTATGTATTTACAAAAAAAAATGTATCTATGTAGTATATCAGTCATCTGGTTACCATAACACAAGCAATAAATTGCTTAGCTTAGGAAAAACAAAAATACAAAAATTAGGTATGGAAGAAAAGTTAAAAATGATTTAAGTACCTTGATTGTATCTCGACTATCACTGAGAAAAACAAAAAAAATAACAAATAAAAACAGGTTCAACAAGGTCATTCATTCATCATCATCATTGGCAGCTCAAATTATAACCCACTGCTGGGCATAAGCTTCCTCCCTCAAATGCCACTCTAATCGGCCCTGTGCCGTTCGCATCCATCGTAGTTCATTACAGCTAAAATATCTAAGGTTCGGGTTTCCGATTTATTACGATTATTCAACAAGTCTTACTACCGACATTCCACTACAGAGTGAAGGCCCGTCACTCATGGTCATCGTCCCCGTCCCCCCTTTTATAACTAACAGTTTTTTTTTTTTTTACTTTATATAAATAAATAATCGATTTTTAACATAATTGTTGTAACAGTTTTATGTGGATATCGAGTGTTCGTATTTTTGTCTCATTTCCGATCCGAGACGGATTTAATCGAATTATTAAATAGGTATGTTTCGGAGTACCTTCTGTAAATAAGTTGAAGCCGTCCTAATCTGTACATATATTCCATGTTTGTACTAAATTGTCTTATAAGTAAACAAATAATTTTGATAAACGATTTTTTATCTATTATTGCACATTTCTCATATTATTATTATAACACAGAACATTGGTTTGACAAATTATCTTCAATTTCTCAAAATTTAAAATGATACCAAGAAGCATACACTGTGACCCAACCCTTTGCCGTGTTGGTAACTAATTGCAGGCCGCGTGTTGCTAATACATTGCGTGTTTTATTGTGATATTTATATACATCTCACAACGACAAACGCGTAATGGATGTGTAACTAGTGCGAAACTTCGAAAGTAGTTTTATTCGTCTTCAGGTTGTAAATGCTCATTTCGGGATGCACTTGTGTGAGTAGAAAGTGTCAATGTAGGTGTTAATCAGAAATTCCCACGCTCAAGGACTGCAGGCTTAAAGCGATTTTTTTAATTTCCTATCTCAGTATCGACACAGTTAGGAGGCTACAATCCAGAAAGATTTCCATTTCTCGGCTCGATGCATCCGGCCGCGCATTAAAATAAGCAACTGTTACACAGGATGTGTGAAAAAGTTGGTTCAGTCCTATTATTACCTGAGTAGGTACCTACCTGTTTAGTTTTATTTGTTGAACTTATGACACCATGACGTTTTGTGTACCTACCTAGTAGGTAATATATAGGGTGCGCGTGGTAAAGAATAATGGTCTTATTCATAAAAATTTGACAATTTAATATATACTTACTTAGATTTAAAGATTGTTTTTTCTTGTTACTCTTATGTCAATGAAAAGAGATAGTAACATATTATCCGTTTTAGCTAAAGTAGGTTTACTAAACCAATGCATAGGTAAGGGAGTTAATCTTCTAACAATTTTTTTTATATCTTTCTAGTAAGGTAGGTACCTAAATACTACTTACATATTTTCTGGTTGATATCCTAAAGGTACCTATTTAAGCTACATTATAATGATCATTACCTGCACCTACTATTATTTATTCTATGGTATCATCCTTATGTATAGCGACTAAGCTGCTAACTTACCCAACCAACTATGAGCAGTGTTATCCCGCATCATGCAATTTTGCATTACTTATAGTGATTTAGTGTGCAAGCTTCAGCCGAGCTTATGCGAAAACTGGATTAAATCCTTGTCAGCATTTTATTTATTCGCTGTTGCGGTTTTGAAAACAGTAAGTACTTAAATAGCTGTCCTTCGAGGAGACAATATCAAATGACTTTTGTAGGTAATTAGAAATACCTAGGGGAAGACCGGTACCCTCCGTACAGCGGGAGCATTCGTACAGTCAATATTTCTCCGCGATTTAAAACGTTAGCGAGTTCATACTTAAGTGTGTGACTACCCCCTATACCCGCAAGGTACCCGCGGAATAACGAGGCAGTGCGACCGACGGCTTCGGTGAAATGAGTCGATACCTGTTTTCGCTCCGCGTAAGTATAGTTTGGGTTCATCTTTGAAAGTGTTTGCTACCAGTAAGTTTTACTTTAATTATAAAAGAAATTTATTACAAATAAAGCACTGATGCCTTACTTTATGGTGTACCTACGTTTTTATTTTGCTACAAAGCTAACAGTTTTTTTTATTTTGAATTAAATATTATTTTTTTGGTATTGGGGTACCTTCATACATAAAAACGGGGGTAGATTCGTACATGCAAATGTACCCCGGAGTTATTTGCGGGGGTCCACGGCAAGTATTTTTTCCGGGTCTGGGTGTTGTGGTACCATGGTACTTGTAGTTTGGGACACCCACGACACAGGGAATTCTAATGTGTGATCAGATCTATGAATGAAACAGCTGGTTGTTGTTTATTTACCAAGAATTGTATAATTGTTTTGTTTCAGAACTATGCCACGAAGTTACCTAAAAAAGAGAACAGATCGGGAGAAAATAAAAAAAAATAATGAGTATATTATAATAAGATTTTGGTACGGGTTTTTATTTGAATTTTACGTAAAAACAGTACCTTCTATTTTTAAGGCTAATAAGTGTTTGATCTCAATTGCGAACATTTTAATAAGATAGATTATCTAAGATTAGATTCGTTTTAGGAAAACAAGTCTCATATTTGAATAAAAAACATTTTAAATGGGTTTTTTTAACTGTGTATGAATGCTCCCTACCATGTACGAATGTGACCCACGGTATGTACGAACCTACCCCGCGTGTGGGGTGCCTTCGTACAATTTCCATCTTTTACGAAAACCGCCATTACTCGGTTAAGATGCATTGAACAAATATTTATGTATCTCATTACTATAGCTAGATTATGTAGGTTATCTAATAGCATTTAATTTATTACAAAATTGCAGTTAGTTTTTTTTTTACAGGGGTTAGAGTAAAAAGTGTACGAAGGGTACCGGTCTTCCCCTACTTACTTACCAAATTTTCCCTAAAATTAAATTTTGCTTTGTATCTAAGACCTAGGTATATAATGTTACCTAGGTAGGTAGTATTCAGTAGTAGGTATCCATCCTGTAGTGACTGTCTAACACGAACTTTACTTGGTAATATAGGTAGGTCCTACATCAATTTATTGATTATAATAGCTAAGTAAAAAAAATATTTCTGACATTTCTTAACCTACTTTAGACTAATATAGTATAATAAACGAGAACGTTTGTATGGGTGTGTGGATGTTTGTTGCTCTTTCACGCGAAAATTACTGAACGGATTTGGCTGAAACTTGGAACATGCTTAGGTGGTAGGTAGGTACTTACCTAGTTTATGAACTGTAGGTAATAATACTGTCTTGGCCGATTTCGACCACAGCGACTGTTTGGACTGGATAGGCGTATTCAACTTTGAGTAGAACTGTAGGTAGGTACTACAGTTCTAGTCTAGTCTAGTCTAGTAGTTCTAGTCACAGGCTACTTTTTAGCCAGGTTGGCCGTAGTCTTGTTAGGTAGGTATTAAATATTTTAAAAGGCGCTGGTATAAAAACGGAATTCATTCACCATCGAGAATACAAAATATCATTTTTCAATAGTGAACGGAGAACTTGAATAGGTAGGCAATCGCTGAGTTTTTCTCCCTCATTTGAATTTGAACGCGTTCATAATGAGCCTCAATTGGCTCATAATATAAATTCGGATCTCAATTTCAGTCTTATTGAATTCGAGCGGACGCGCCGTTTGCAAATGTTATTGAACTAGGGAATAGTTCAGATAGCGAGGAAGTATCCAAATTGTTACATAGATTCAATGCCTTTGTACCCATGTAAGAGGCATTTTAAATGGCACTGCATGATTCTAGCTACACCTAGTAGGTACCTACCAACCTACATATTATTATCTACAATCGCTTTTCTTGGAAACAGAGAAGTTAGCTAGGCATGAGATTTTGCCACTTTTTTTTAAATTAAAAATTTAGTAAGTAAGTACTGGTGGCAATTCTGAGTGTCGCAAAAGCTAAACTAAGCTAACTAAAATTGTTGCCGTCCCTTTCATAGCGATGGGAAATAAATAGGATGGCAATAGTTTTAGTTAGGTTAGTTTAGCTTTTGCGACACTCCGAATTGCCCCCACTACCTACTTAATTCTTTTACTAAATTGGAAGAAAGCAATTTTTAGTACCTAGGTACCTAAGCTGTTATGAAAATACAGGCAAATTGAGAACCTACTCCGTTTTTGAAGTCGGTTAAAAAAGGATAAGTACCTACGGCTCTGAGCATTATTTGATTCTATTATGTTCAATTACCTACTTAATACAATACCTAAGTACATAACCAAATTAATGCCATTAGGTAGGTACCCTAAACAACTAGCAAGCTTAGTGGTTATTCTATAGGACCTAACAGAACGTAACTTGAGAGTGGGATTAAGTAGGTATTTTAAAAGATGTGCTAGGATCGTAGTAAGGCCAGATATATTATATTGTGATCTCTGACTATCTCTATCTATAGGAAATAGGTGAAACATAGTAAGTGACGGTTTAGCCCCACACGTTTCTGCTAGGAACGTTTAGGACCTAAATAGGATAGTTTAGGTCCTAAAGATCGATCCTAGCAGAAACGTTCTTGAGAAAAGTAAGATTGAGCAGCATCTAAACTTTAGGTGCTGCACAATCTAACTCTTTCTGAACAATGTCACTGCACACGTTCTGTCTAATGCAAGAAGGTTGACCCTATATAGGCCATATTATTTTTTTATCTCATCTCTATTGAAAGCTTGACAGATAAGTCGAGTGACACGAAAGATCGGTAACTCCTACAGGAATGTTAGTAGTTAAAGTGGCTCTAGCATGAACGTGAGGTAATCATAGAAGATTGGATTCTCGAATGCCTGTTCGTATTCTGTTAAGTAGGTTTGTAATAGGTATTGGTGCAGAATAATTACATTTCAAAATGTTTTGATGTAAGTAGGTACCTACCTACCTACTAGAATTTATAGAATAATTAGCTGCGTCCTGCGGCTTTTTACCCGCAGTGAATAGTTCCCGTTCCCGTGGGAAAACCGGCCTTAGTAAGAATTACCTACCTAGGTACTTAGCATAGCTGGGCATTAACTCGTTAATCCGTTAATCGTTAATTAACGAAGTTAACATTTTGATTAACGGATTAACTTTTAAGTTAACTTTCAAAAATGTTAACGGACACGTTAACTTCCGTTAATATGCGAGAAGTCCGTTAATCGTTAATCCAATGCCTAATAGTTACCGCGCGGCGCGTGGCAGCGAGTGAAACAAAAACTAAACTAGATATATTTTGCCGGCGCGTGCGAGTGAGAAAGAAAACTGCGAAGAGATTTGTTTCGTTTGATCATTTACGTGTTGATAATTGATAAAGAAGAGCGTGTATATAAAGGTGTCCAGCGGGAAATTTTCAAGTTCAACACTAAATAAAAAATAAATGTGCTTGTTAATCATAAGTTTAATTATTTCAATATTTAGTTTAATTATGCGGATTTCACGTTTTATAAAGAGTATCATCCAAATGACGCCCGTTTTTTGCTAGGCACTCTTGCAGCCGACCTCTTACATTTGCTAATTCACGAGAGCAAACAGCTGGCTCAATGCTGGCAATTTCTTGTCGTTTTTGGACAATGTAAACGTTTTTGATGGCGTTCTTTGGGGTTGTTGGCCGACCAGTAACGCATGTTTTGTTTGTTCACATACCCATCGATATGAAAATGTGCTTTATCACTGAACAATATGTTTCCAAGCGTTCTTGCTGTGCGAAAACGCTCCAAAATTGTTCTTGCAAAAGTTTCTCGTAATGGATAATCACTTTCGTTGAGAACCTGCACGATTTGCATCTTGTATGCATAGAACTTTATTTTTTTCTTCAAAATAACATGCACTGTTGACTTTTTTATTCCAGTACAGGCCGCAATCTTTATCTTATTGATTTGCGTGGATTTCGCATAATTTCATGTCGGACTTGAGCCACATGTTCTGGCGTCGCTGCTGACGTTGATAGACCAGGAATAGATCTATTGAGCGTTGTGCCTTCTTTCCTGAACTTTTGCACCCACGACCAGATAATTTGCCTGCTTGGTCCATCACTAAGTTGTTGAATATTAAAGTGATTACGAAAAGCCCGACGCGCTCGAACTAGTGATTCTTCGCACTTTAGGTATTGCTCGACTGCAAATGCACGGTGCGCTCCCGACCAGTGACTCATGGCGACTGAAAAATCCGCAAGTCATGCGCATCGAACAATACCACTCCCATTAAGCTAGCTTCTTTTGTTTTTGAATAATTTTACTTTAAACTTGAAAATTTCCCGCTGGACACCCTTTATATATAAATTAGTAGCAGCTTTTTGTTATGGCTAAACAATAGCTCGTGATATTATCTACATCCTTTGTCAGTACCTAATCATCAGTCAGACCAGACAGATGAAGCTAAAAACTCTATTCAACTATTTCTAAACAGGGCATTAGCCTCGAGTCGGGTAGTACCCGCCGACGTGCCCGGCGCAGCCTTATCATTTTCGATTCAAATTCAAAGTCAATCCGACATTTTATTTCTATAGTTTATATTATTTTATTATAGTGTTAAAAACCACACTTAGGTTTCGGTGCTTTAACCGAAATATCATCTTACTGATAGTTTCGTCCTCGGCGTCAAGGGCTTCGTGTCCGAGTTGTAAGGCAGCCTGGCTTTAGGGTGATCGCTTGTATCTCGTGGGTTCGAATCCCGTCGAAACCGTAAAACTTTTAGTAAGATTTTTCATTTGAAATTTTCTTTCTATCAAAATTAGTTTGTTTTCCGGCTTTAGTGTGCCAGTCCAGTTGTTTGAGAAAAATATTATTTTTTTACGAAATATCACTAACCGGTGAGTTTCTAACACTTAACGCAACGATATAAACATGAAATTTTACACATATTAACGGATTAACGATTAACGTTAACTTGCGTTCATTCTTCCGAAATGTAACGCTTTAACGTTTAACGAAGCTAACTTTTTTTGTAACGGATTAACGATTAACGAAGTTAACCATTTGATTAACGGTGCCCAGCTATGGTACTTAGGTACCTACTTCAAAACTATACAAAAACGATGTTGTAAGTAGTGTGTACGCAGCGTTATTTCGATTCGCGAAGTCGAATTTAAATCGCTGCAGGTATTTTTAACGGCGCCTTATAGGTTCTGGAGCTTACGGGAAATTCATTGCTAATTTAAAACAAGTAGGCGCTCACTTCACCACAGCTTGAACGGCAATAGAATAGAAACAAACAAATTAAAAAGTGCTTAATTAGAACGAATTTCTATTTTATACTGAAATAAATCCTTCGTTTAATCGTTAATATAGGTAGGTACGTACTACCTAACCTAGTGTATTCGGAGTAGGTACCTAAGTAACATCGAGGGCTGTCTTGATTTCTGGCTGCCCAAAATGCGGATCCCGGGATGGCGACGTCACTCAGTGGCGAGTGTCGTCGTAAGCACCGCGAGGGTGCCGGGCGTGGCTATGGGTGCCATTCCCGGGACTGTGCTTAAGGCAAAATGCGAGAGGGGTACCGGTGCGTTCCGTATGGAGATCCCGGAACCCCTTGACATGCATCGAGGCCGGCCACCGGGTTGGTTTTTAGTGGGTCGTCAAATTGACAACCCCACACTCCCCAGCTACGCTCCCTCAGCGTAGTTGGATAGTCTGGTCGCAGATTTTCCAACCCGTACAAAAAAAAAAAAAAAAAAGGTTTTAAGTCGGTAGGTAATAATAATAACACGTAAGTATTATATTTTCTAACAGCTTACTAATAGTTGCGATTTCAAATTTCATTCTTTTTTATTGTAAGTTTGGTCCTCGACTCCTCGCTTTCATTGATAACGAAATAATTTTAGGATATTTTTTTTACTAAAACAATTTGTGCTTCATGTGATACCTACTAAAATTTACAATGTAAAAAACTACTTAAGTAGGTGTACCCTTTTAAACAAAATTATAAGTAGGTAGTACCTAATGTAGGAAGTAGGTACCTAACTATCCGAAATTTGACTTGGAAGCGGTGAAAGAAGCCTAAGCTTAGCAATAAGTAGTTAATTGTAGGATCACGGTAATCTGCGACGACGTCTCGGGCCCGCCTAATGGAATTTACTGTTTTCATTTTGGCTAGTCCATAGTTCACCGGTTTCATAAAGGTAACACACACTTTTATAGAAATATGGGGCGTTGGTTTACGTTCATAGCACTATTGAAGAAGGAGGTAGGTAAGTGTTTTTATGGCATTATCTTAGAGGTAAAAAGACCTATGATGAAGCGTGGCGAAGCTTGCTAAAACGTTCTTGATAGATCGTCGAAGTTAAGCAACGTTCTGAGCGGTCACTACCTACTTGGATGGGCAAGTGGCATTATCAGCTGAGCGCTTCCGTGCTTCGGAGGGAACGTTTAATTGTCGGTCCCGGCTTTTAAAGTCGTTAAGCCACGACGGAGGCCTTTAGGCGGCCTGAAAAACTCCGTCACCAGAGTTGGCCACTTGCTCATACAAACAAACGAAAAAGACCTAAAATTAAAACTTACCAAAATGTTCGAATACGACAGGATTTTATTGAACCCGCATTGATCTAACCTACAGAGATTACAGTAACTAGACCTACCTATGGGGTTCTTAAAAAGGGTGTTTTGATTGAATTGTTTAATGTTTAATGGGTCTGCGCAACTGCCCCAGGAAGAAAGAAAGAAAGATTAAAACATTTAAATCAGTAGGACCTCATCACTTCGAAACGTCATAATAGGAAAGTAATATTGGTAGGTAGGTTATATTATATACTTACATCATCATCATGATGACGATGGCGATAATGACAAAAAGTAGCCTATGTGTATTTCAATGAAATGCAAACAGGATGAGGATTTACAAATGAATCGAAGCACTGTCGTTATCTTCTGACTATATATATTTATATATACTTACCTACTTGATGACTATAATTTTTACGTGAGTGATTCACGGTGTGTTATTATAATGTCAACTACAATTGAGCTTTCTATCGATCAATCTAATTGACCGGTAGCATTTACTGTTGGGTAAAGGCCTCTTCTTCATCACGCCACTCCAGCGCACCAACAGTCATAATGCTGCTGGCACCATACCATACCACACCATGTTTATGTTGATGGAAAATATATTTTTTTCTATTCTATCCTTGGCAGTGTTGCGCCAACCGGATCCGTTGCTCCCCAACCGCCTGACAATGTTGTCTGACCATCGGGCAAGTCTGTTGCAAGACCGCCGCATCTCTTTGCCACTATTCTGGAACTGCCTTGGTCCATTGATCGTCGTTTTCGAACAATAGTTTTGAAAGTGGAATATTTTCATGACACCAAAAAAAACCTGAATCCAATCTCAAGCTGTCTTCGTATAAAAACATCATAAAGCAAAACTTAGCATAAAACGGCACGCCCTAACATCTAAGGCGTTGTTCCCTAATGGCGCATAGTAAGCGGCTGACGGTCCGACTGACTCTGCGGGGCGCGCCATGCCATGCGCCAGTGCCGACCGCGAGCATCGTTCGCTGCGACTCAGCCGCTTACTGAATGAGTCGGTAAGTGGAACGCCGCAAACTGCGTAATAGCATGCATGGACACTACAATTTAACATTACCATCAGTCAGCCACTTACTTTAAGACTTATGGGGACAACTATTAAGAAGCTCCCATTCGGAAGCGTTATAAATCACGACACAAAGCAGTAGCTTTTTGGAAAAGCCATTGTTTTCTCAGAATGTCATAGCCAAGCCAGCAGACACAATACGGCTTTGTATCAAATGTTTTTATGATTCTCCTTATTTATTAGGCGCTATAAAGTTAATGTTTTGAGAGGTATTTGTAACAAAGCTTTTTGGTAGGTAAGTGATTTATGCCCAGGTGGATAAAGGACGAAATTTATTAAAGTTCACTTTATTTTATAAGGAAGATTTTAATTTATCAAATAAGTACTTACCTAATTATAAAAAAATAAAAATACTTATTTCATTTAGGTAATAATAGGTGACGAGGCTAAAAAATATGATGTTAATAGGTGTAAATCACAATTTTGATTTCTTAGTTCATCAAAATCGGTTCATAAACGACGAAGTTATCCGCGAACAGACAATAGTTAAAAAAAATATACCTATAATAGATATACCTACTTACGTCAAATTGAGAAACCTCCTTATTTTGTAGTCAGTTAAAAACATAGGTACTTAATACTTTTAATTTATTACATTTTAATGTGCAGAGCTTCGGGAATATCTTGAATTCAAATTAAAACAGGTTCGAGCCAATTACGCAGATTATAATCCTTTGAGAGAATAATTAGACATTTGTATTCCATTCAATAAAACCACTTGGATTGAAACGAGACTTTTATTTTGGGCATTTATTGAATTGTTGTTATGCGAAGGTTTGCGAGGACGTCTGTTTGCTGTTTTATATTCAATCCCTGGTGAAGCTTGCTAAAACGTTGATAGATCTTCGAAGTTAAGCAACGTTCTGAGCGGTCACTACTTGGATGAGTGACCGCAAGTGGTATTTAATATCTGAGCGCTTCCGTGCTTCGGAGGGCACGTTAAATTGTCCCGGCTTTTAAAGTCGTTAAGCCATGACGGAGGCCCTAAGGCGGCCTAAAAACTCCGCCACTAGAGTTGGCCACTTGCTCATACAAACTTACCTACCTACATATAGAGGTACTTATTTAATCTATTTGATATTGAAATCAATAGGGTTGCTTCATTGAAATGTTATCTAGCTCATGCAGAATTACAAAATTTTGATGATTTATCCTATGTCTTTCTTTTATTAATCCTTCCGTCTTTTAAAAGAAGAAACGAAAGGGACTGCATCACAACTGTCTCCAAGATAACTTTCAGGTCTTTTAGATCCTCTGCTGTTGTCTTTTGGAATATTAGTAAGTGATATATCCAAATATTAGTACTTATTTGCAGTATTTTTTCTAATAATACCTACTTGGTATACATACCAAGGTAAAGCATTCTTTTCGAGTCATATTACCAACCCTGTTATTGTTTTCATCGCGATTTCCATTATCGTTTTGAGCTCATGTTGAAGCGCATGTTAATTTTATCAAAACGAAAAATTATTGATGCTCTGTAGGGAATAGGGATACAATAGTGGCAATTCTGAGTGTCGCAAAAGCTAAACTAAGCTAACTAAAATTGTTACCGTCCCTTTCATAGCGATGGGAATAAAAAGGATGGCAATAATTTTAGTTAGGTTAGTTTAGCTTTTGCGACACTCCGAATTGCCCCCAATAACTACTCGTCCAAATCGGCTCCATAGATATTTTACTTATTATTTAAAATAGGAATACATTTATTTACAGAAACAAAACAAATAGATTCATAATTTAATATTAAGTAAGTAGGTAGGTAGGTACCTAAGTAATTTAAAAAAACGAGGGAACAACAAAGCGAATGCTAGTGTTACATTTCATCATTCATTATTTAAAATTTTCTGGTAAACGTGTTTTTTCTATCATTTTTGTAAAATCGGAACTTGATTTAAAATGTTGTTTCAATGATAAAACTATAAAAATAGATTTGGTCATAATTAAAGGCTTTTTTTCACTTTTAACTCTAAGATAATAAATTACCTACTTATAAGTAGGTACCAACCTACTTAAGTATAAAATCTACAAACATTGCATAATTAATTTTATTTTTAAGTAATTTAAGATCTAATATAAGTACTCCGTCACCAGCGTTGGTTGCTTACATTATTAGCTAATAGGACCTTATGACCCGTCAAAGGAGCTATTTTTTATTCAAACAAAACTGATGAACAACGAAAGTGAGGTCGAGGAGTCAAGGTGACCGACACAGTATCAGTTTGAGGGGTCTAAGGTTAAGTTGCTAGACGGGGTTTAGAGCCTAATGCACAACGCGTTTTACAATAAAACGCGCAGTGACTGCGCGTTTGTATCGATACAAACGCGTGGCGAACAAAAGATATCGGCAAGCTGTGCTGTGACCCATTTTATTTATTTTATTTTATTTCTTTGGGAAGATAAACAGTCATACATTATATATTTTGACATAGTATTAATATAGACATAAGTAAACGTATGACCCACAACATCGTCTACAGATTGACTAAAAAAGAATTTACGTCAACAATAACTTAACAAGATAACATTCTTAATGTGTGAGACAAGTAGGTAATTTTTGAAAAAAGAAGGTAGGAACAGGTTTAATGTTGATCTAAATAAATTAAGCTACTTATATTTCAAAGACTAACAGTTAAATAGTTGCCAAACGAATAATGAATATTTCAGTATAAATGAAAAATCTTACTAAAAGTCAAAGGCTCCGGCAGGGTTCGAACCTGCGTAGATACAAGCGATCGCTCTTAAGCCGAGCTGCCTGACCACTAGGCTACGGACCCTGTAAGGCTATTAGCAAGATGGTTTTTTTTTATCGGTTAAGGTTAATTAAATATGTAAGAATATCGAATAATGAATACTTAATTTCGATTATAACTACTTATAATTAGAATTATTATATAAATAATAACCATGCCCATGCACACTGTCCTCGCGTTTGTAAATCGCGCTGCGAACTAGCCAGGTGAAGCACCTTACAAAATCGCGCAGTGACTGCTACGTTTCAAAACGTGGTATGTATTGGCTCTTAGAGTTTCTTGTCGATGATGTTATTATCACAAGATAGTGGTGTCTGTAATTTGACAGCTAACTGGCTGCGTTTCCACTAAAGATTGTGTTAGAATGCATTGCGAGGGGCTTGGAACAAGGAAAAGTGTAAAGGACATTGCTCTGCGTCCATACATTGTTTCCCCTGGAGCCAAGAGCATCGGATAATTATGTATTGTATTCTCTATCATTAGTAGATTCTTAAAAGATCTTGTATTTGTAGCGGACTAGCTGCAAAAAAGGTATATTTCAAAACAAGTATCAGATTTTGAGGTTATAATCTAACCATAACAACGAATATTAAATGTAGGTACCTACGATTTTTCATAGCTCTGAGTGATTTTTAAGAAACTGAAAGGTAGGTAATATCATAATACCTACCTATTCTTCCAATAACATGGAACCACCCGCAGAGCCACAATTTACACAAAATACACATTCCATTGCGTAGGTATGCGTAGGATCTAAGTCCGTTTTAGAGTGCCAAGTTATCGTTCGAGCGGTACCTACACAGTTCCGAAATCACAGCCAGGTAAATCGTTTTTTAAAACAATCCAAGTCCGTTAAAATAGCCAAGTCGTAAAAAAGTCCCAAAAGTCACCAAAACACCGAACACAAGAAAAGAACACAGGAAACGCACAGCACAGGAACTGTAACTTTTCCAAAGTGACAATAACGGACGACGCGACGTGACGTTCACAGCAAAACTAGGGTTGTAGTACGACACCACACCAATAATCGATTTTTTCGATTAAGATTTACTGTGGTCCTTAATTATTTCAAACTGTCTGTTACATCACCTTTGTCATATAAACATTACAAGTATGTGTGACAATGGTTTATTTTACGCCGAAAAAGAAATTTTATTTTTGTATTAATTGTCGTAAAAAATGAATTAGAGAATCAAAATAAAAAGTTGTGATTACTGTATAATATTATTCTTACTACCTATTTAAAAATTGGAGTATGACTGCATACATAAAGTAGGTATTCTTATTAGGATTTTAAAAATACACTTTAGAAAAGAAAACACAATCAATCGATTATAATTGATTGGACATCCCTATTTCACTTCTGACACGACATGACATTATGCGAAGATGGCGATCTAATGTTATTAGTCAAGTTAAATTCTATTAAAAGTACATTTTGGAATACTTACAGCTAGTTCGTGATACAGAAGTAAGTATTTGCAACTTAAATAATAAAATAGGCGATTAATTATCGTTTAATCTGATACTCTTTATTGCACAGGGTCAATTTGGACATTGTCTTTTATATACTTACACTTTTCCTTGTTTCTTTTGTGAATACAAACATAATTACATATAGAAAAACACCCAGACAAGGAACAAATGTCTGCAAAACATACAAATAGTTGTCCCGCGGCGGGGATCGAACCCGTAACTTCCGCGTCGCAGGTGAGCCATCACCCACTGCGCCACAGAGTAATTTCCTGTGTATTATTATAATGTATAGAACCTCCTTAATTTGAAGTCGGTTGAAAAATTATTTAAAATAAGATTATTAATCCACCTAACGTATTTGCAGAGTCGACTGGTAGGTATGTGACCGTGACTTCTTGAACCTGACTACTTAACATTGAATGATTCTTCTCGATGTCATATGAATTTGTGTTTTATTTTATTTATTTACTTCATTTTTTTATTTTCAAATAATTCGGTTAAAAATTGGTTAATGAGGATTGAAAAAGACAGTGAAAGGTTAACAATGGTTTTAGCCTCTATAGAGATTATAAAACTTTACTGTTTTATAGCTAGGTATTCCTGTTTAGTAGTTAGTGGGTACTATTTGTACTTTTTAACCTTCTTTTTCGATTAAGTATAATATAATAAAAATTAAAAATGAAAATCGCATCTTTCTTAACCCAAAAAGCAAGGTTTCAAAAGTTCAGTTTTTTATAATTCTTATCTACGGTTTTTATAAATTATCACAGTTGTTTTTAAATAGTTATAACGTTACAATCAGAACCAGTTGAACCATCCAAGGATCGTTGTAAATGTAATGGTTTAATTTCTGTAAATAAATATTTTGTAAGTAATCAAAAAGTTCGTAGGTCATACCTACCTCGAATTTACCATAATGCTCAGTCAACATACAGGTTTTAATTTGTATGGGAATATCGTTATTGCATTTAAAATGTCAACTGCCGCTTCAAAAAAAGTTGACCTTTTCTCCCGAACGTAGTCTAGGTATGATATCATAATTTAAAATTCCTAGGAGCCTATAAAAGAGCACGATACCCAAGAATAAAATTAGTTTCAACTTGAACTTTGAACGCAAGACAATATGGTAAGTCAGAACTGCTCTTTACTGAGTAGCGGTGGTGTGAACGTTGAAAATGAACTTCATTATTTAATAAAGTGATTTTTTTATTGTGATTTTTGAAGTGGTTTATACATTTTACTATGTAGTGTTTAGTGAAAGTGACTCAATTTGGCTGTAAAAAACATAACGTGGTGTAAAGACTATTCATAAGTAAACAAATTGATAGTCAGCCCTTTTTACAAAAAGCTCTAAAATTTTGTGTATAATTTCCATATAAACCATGGTTTGGTGTAGGGAGGTGGTGGTGGTATAGGGAGTCGCTTTGGAACAGATTAGAATCACCTAGCATGTAAGACGAAACTTAAGTGATCCTTGAGGTCCTACAATAATAAATGATTTTTCTTTCTTTCTTCTATATTGAAAATTGATGATTCTTTTCTTTGAAATATGTAGTCGATTAAAAAATTGGTGTTCAATAAAAATAAATTATACGTAATATTTTACTACGTAAATTTTAAATTCCTCAGCTCGATTGGTAACAAAATCTACATCAGTAACTTCTGCTATTAAAGACTGAGACTAGCAAGCATACAGACTACTACAACATGAGTAAAATGTGATTTCAGAAGTCCTTCATCGTAGCTCTCTGCGTGATCGCCGTCGCGGCCGCCTCTTCCTCCGATGAGAGCGCTAAGGTCAACAGCCAAAAATACGAGCTGAGCCCTGAGGGATCCTACAATTTTGGCTACGAGACCGAAAACGGAATCTACGTTCAGGCTTCCGGTGCTCTGAAGACCTTTGGCAAGGTGAGTTTATGACCGCCGGTTTTATGGTTCTTTCAATGTCTCTGTGTTACCTCATCTATTTAGTTTTTAGCGGTCACAATTATGAAGGGAGACCACAAGTGGTATTGAAAGCTGAGGGCTTTGTGCTTTGGAGCACATGTCGATCATTTAAAGTCGTTAAGCCACGACGGAGGCCTATATATGGCCTGAAAACTCCGTCACCAGTAACTTACTCTATTTTTCTTTGTTTTAGGACGAGAGCGCTATCGAGGTTACCGGCTCCAACCAGTACAAATCTCCCGAAGGTGAAACCATCAGCTTGAACTACATCGCCAACGAGAACGGATACCAACCCCAGGTAAGGAAACCATAGACTAGACCAGGCAAGTGAAGGTCAAGTCAATAACGTTGAGACGTCTCAAGATCTTGGAGATACTAAATATATTGGGCTTGTAGCCAAGTTACATTTGCAATCCGTAAAAATAGCTTGTATAGAAACAAACACAAATTAAAGTAGGAATTGACAGATTTTACATTTATTTTGTTCTCATTTCGTTTTCATTCGTCATCGAACGGTCAAATTCCTATACATTTTTCCAAAGTGATTGTAAGCAGATAACTTGTTCAGGGGTTCTTTTACGAACAGCATATTTCGTTGCCTAACCTTTAGCAAGCTATTATTTTCGAGGCATTATATTTAATGACACTTAAATTACGTTGTCTGTCATCGATGCACAATTACATAATGATGTCGGAGCAGCTGCTGCCCTAGCTAGATCGTAGAGACAAGACTCATATTTTGTTATGGCTGAAGATCCACAAAGGCTCCTGTATAAAAAATCCATTGATGAACTGGCTTTGGACTCTCTACCAAAGTCGAGGCACTAACTATGCCAGTGATGAATAATCCTTACTAAATATGTTTTTTTTTCAGGGTGCTCATCTCCCCACTCCCCCCGCGCCTCAGCCCATCCCCGAATACATCCTCCGCTCTCTGGAGTACATCGCGGCTCACCCCCACGTCGAGAAGGTCGAGAAGAAGTATTAAATGATCCACCAAACCTTACCGTGAATTGGCTTTAATTTTTGTTGATTTTTAGTTTGATTTATGAAACAATAGGAAATATACAAACGTGTACCAACTCGTGGTTTTTTTCTTTCTCTTTGTACCTAATTGTGCAATTATGGTAATAATAAGAAGGTATTCGGTTAGTGGTAGGTACCGCGGTACCACAACCAATCAACATCCTTAAAAAATTATGTCAAATTTTTATCCGATATTTTTGAAATTGATTCCACACCTCTTGCATCTCAATTGAGCAGTTACTCGACACACCACTAAAATCTTAGGTAAGGAATTAAAAAAGAAATGATTCCGTTTGTGCGTTCGTTCGTTCGTATTCCGTTCGTGAAACCTATCATATTAGTTTTATTTTGTATAGTTTAGAAAAGTAGCGAAAACAGAGTTTGGTGGCCAACAAGTGCAACATCGCTACTTCTAAACTATACAAAATACATATAATTACAAAAACATTAAAATATAATTACAAAATATAATTTGATGACCTCTGTGGCGCAGAGGGCGAAAGCCCACTGAGACGCAGAGGTTGCGGGTTCGATCCCCGCTGCGGGACAAATGTTTGCATGATCTGCAAATGTTTGTTTCGTGACTGGGTGTTTTCTATGTATAATTGTACGGGATGACCGCACTCTATTGCTGGGATGTTCTTGAAAGAAAGAATTTTCCACTTGGCGATAATACTATTTATTTCTACCCTTTTGTTCACAATTCGAAGCTGAATGCTGAACCTTACAATTCAAGTTAGAGGATTTAACTTGATCTTAACTCTTGTACGAATTAAACTGTTCTTAACACTTCCAATTACAGAGTTAAACTGACTCGATACAAAAATGCGCAAATATTTATAGTACGGCTACTCGGGATCGGGAACTTTCCAGAAAAATCTATAACAATCAAGAGCCGAGTTTATGAATATTTGGTGCGCGTAAGCACGCTATCTCTTTCTCTTTCGCACGCCGCGCGGTAAGCATCGAGAAATATCGATTTCTAGAATTTTCCAGTAAAGTAAGGAGTCTAACTATACTTAGCTACCTATTAGTTTAACAATTATCGGTCTAATCTCAAACCTATTTTAAGCTATTTCTATACAATACTAAGATATAAAATCGTACAAAATTGACTACTAACTGTCTATCTATCTATATCTAAAAGGCTATGTATCTATTTATGCGCCGTCTCGTACATTTCTCCCGCCGTGCAACCTTGTTGCATCTTCTTGCGGTTATGAGACGGTGCTTTCTACTGGCAGGATCACCATCTTCTTGACCGGTCTTCGCAGAACTCCTCCTCTCGTGGCTACGTCGACTGCTCGAACTGCGCCGTCAGGTCCTGGATACGTAGCGACGACTTTCCCTCGCACCCATACGTTTCGGGGCAGGTTACAATCGGTCAGCTGTACAAGGTCACCGACCTTGACGTTGGGTCCGTTTCCATGCGGTTCTCGTCGTTTCTGAAGTTCTGGTAAATATTCTCGCAACCATCTTGTCCAGAAGATGTCAGCCAGTCGTTGAGCGGCACGCCAACTGTTCCTGGATACGACGTCTTTTTCATTAAATGTACCAGGCGTTGGTACGTGTCCGGGTCCTCCAAGCAGAAAGTGGTTTGGCGTCAAGGCTTCGGGGTCCTCTTCACTGACCGAAACATGGGTCAGTGGTCTGCTATTAACTGTATATTCCACTTCTGCCAGCAGGGTCATTAGTCTCTTCAGTGGGTCTTCGCTCGTGAAGGGTCGCGTTCAGTGCGATTTTCACTGAGCGAACCATCCTCTCCCATGCGCCTCCCATAAATGGTGCTCCAGGAGGAATAAATCGCCACGCGATCGTCTTTTTAGCCGCTTCTTCTGCAGTTGCCTCGTCTATTGCTTGCCGTAATTCTTTGTCCGCTCCTCTGAGATTAGACCCGTTGTCTGACCATATCTCACTTGGACAGCCACGACGCGCTATCATTCGCCGTAATGCCATTATCGCTGAGTCCGTGCTGAGTGATGCCGCTACCTCCAAGTGAAGTCAGACACGTGAATATGGCCACGTACCTTTTCTGGCTCGTTCGTCCAACTGCTACGGTCAACGGTCCGAAATAGTCGACCCCGGTGTAAGTGAAAGGTCGCTTGTGATATTCCAGGCGACACGAAGGCAAGTCTCCGGTCCTCGGGTTCGGCGGCATTTCGGTCCTCATTCGGCAGTGTAGACATCGTCGTAAAAGAGTACGTGTTACTGGCCGCAGACGCAAAATCCAGTAGTGCTGTCGGCATTCGTTCACTGTTGCTTCAACTCCAGCATGGTGCCTTCGTCGATGTATCGCATTAATCCATAGTTTCACCGTTGGGTGATTTCCATCTAGCACCATTGGAGACTTGAAATTTTCAGGTACGTGTTGCGCAGCGTTTATTCGGCTTCTCAGTCTCAGGGCGCCGTCATTGTATGCGACGCTCAGCTGATATAGGCGGCTTTCTTTATTGATCGGCTTTTCTTCCTTGATCGCTGCAATATCGATTCCAAAGCAATCTTCTTGTGAGGCTTTCATTAAGAGCTCTTCTGCTCTTCTTAATTGTTCTGCAGTGACCGGAAGTGCTTTTCTTGCTTCTTTTATCTTTGAAGTGGGTTTGACCTTCTTCACTTCTGGTTTCTCAGCATTTCCTGTCTTCCTCCAGTCTGGATCTTTGAGCGCATTCTTCCTGGTTCGGCTGTAGTTGACTTGATGTTTAGTCAATCTACAGAGTTCGATGAACTGTAGCACCCTAGCAGTTGTATATCGAAGTCGTTCCCAGTTAGAAAATCTGGAGACTTCCGGTAGGCTTTCTGCTAGCCGTTCTTCTTTTCTGGTTACGACGTGATGAACTTTTTCCTCCCCCGTTGACTCTCTCGAGGTTGACGTTTCCGCTTCTATTGGCCATTTGTCTTCACTCTCATACAGGAACTCTGGGCCTCTGAACCATCGATGCTGTTTGTCGAAACCTGATGGGACGTGTCTCGTCGCGTCATCAGCTACGTTCTGTTTCGTTGGTATCCATCGCCATTCGTTGACAGTTGTGCTTTCCTCAATCGCGGCCAGTCGATGGGCCACATACGGTTTGTATGATCGTGACCCTGTCTTGATCCAGGAGAGCACTGTCTTACTATCAGTCCAGAACGTCTTGGAATCAGGTTTCCTCTCATGTTCTTCTATTACAGCCTCGGCTAGGCGTGTTCCCATCACGGCGGCTTGCAGTTCTAGTCTCGGGATTGACGTGAGCTTCAATCAAATTCATCCAACTTTTCCATTGCTCCGCGAGGTCTTCGGCTATTTTCTCATCCCACGGCGTTCCACGGCGCCATACTTCTTGGAGTATTTGCTTAGCTCCTATCGTAACTGGCGAGGCGAAGCCGAGTGGATCGAATAGAGACATCACTATTCTTAAGGCTTCTCTCTTCGTCGGTGCCTTTCCCTCGATGAGAGACGGTGGGATGCGACTGAGGTTGAGATTGAACGTCAGTTCATCCGTTTTCGGTTTCCATATGAGGCCAAGAACTCGTTCCTGTTTCTCTTCAGATTTGTAGAGTTCTGTGGCTTGACCCGTTTGACGCTCGTCGAGAGCTGCCAATAGTTCCGGTGCGTTCGACGTCCATTGCTTCAGCTCGAAGTGGGCTTCTCTGTGTATGTCCCGCACTCCTGTTGCTATACGTTTAGCATCTTCTATTGTTCTGAAGCTGTCCAAATAGTCGTCGACGTAGTGTTTCCTTACTATGGCGGCTGCGGCTTCCGGATGCGTCTCTTCATGCTTCTTGGCGTTCAAGTTCTTTACATAAATCGCTGTAGACGGTGAGCTGGATGCTCCGAAGATAAGAGATGTCATTCTATACTCTTCCGGGGGTTGATCATCTCGTCGGTCTTCACGCCATAGGTACCTGAGTGCATCTCTGTCTTCAGGTCTGAGCTTTACTTGCATGAACATTTCTTGAATGTCCGCTGTCACTGCCACCAAATGTTGTCTAAATCGCATGACAACTCCCGGCAAAGACTGAAGAAGATCTGGCCCTTTAAGTAGCAAATCGTTCAATGCGACACCTCTTGTCTTGGCTGCCGCGTCATGTACCACCCTCAATTTGTCCGGCTTCATTGGATTGATTACTCCAAAGTGTGGGAGGTACCATGTTCTATTCTTCGTCTTCTCTTTCGGCGCGGGTTCGGCGTATCCCTTGGTGATCAGCGCGTTCATTTGCTCTGTATACTTTTTCTTTAAGGCTGCATCTCGATCCAGTTTCTTTTCAATGTTGAAGAGTCGTTTCAAAGAGTTCTGGTAGTTGTCGGGAAGGGTCACGTCCTCTTTGCGCCATAAGAGCGATGTTTCGTATCTGCCTTCTTCTGTGTGGACTGTATTTTCTTCTAAGATACGAAGGGCTTGCTCTTCTGGGTCAGACTTTGGTTTCTTTGGCTTGATGCAAAGTGCATCCATAGCAAAGTACTCTTTCATCATCGTGTCTAGGCTTTCTTCTTCTGTCGAAGATTCCGTAATGTGCGATACGAAGTGGAAATGGCGGTTGAGAGTGCGGCGATGACTCCCATGTAGCACCCAACCAAGTGGCGTCAGTGAAGCCACTGGTTGGTTTGCTCTTCCTCTTCGGACCTTTGTCGACAGAAGAAGGTGCCAGTTGTCTTGCCCGATTAGAATTCGTGGCTTTGCATTTTCATAGCAGAGCTCTTCGCTGATGTCTTCTAGATGCTTGCATTTATTGATTCGTAGTCTTGAAACCTCTTGCGACGATACCTTCAGGTTCTTCACCGTTCTGGCTTGAATTCTTTGCGGGATCTGATTAGCTCCCTGAATGGTGAAGTTGACTCTTCTTGACTTCGATTCTGCAGTCTTCATTTCGTTGATTGCTTCTATTTGTAGTGGATCGATGGGTCCTTTGGCTCCAATAATATCAGCGACCTTCTCGTCTATGAGTGTCACTGTCGACCCGTCGTCCAGTAGTGCGAAGGTGTCTATATTTCCCTTCGGTCCTGTTGCTCGTATTGGGATGATCTTTAAGTAGGATTGCTTGCTCATAGTCCAAGCAGAGTTGATGGATTCGGTTGCCTTGTCATCTTCTTCTATAACCGCCTCTTGTTGATCACTGTGCAGCATCCTGTTGTGGATGTACTTGCACTTGTTGATGCCGCATGGTTTCGGCTGGCAGTTGTGGGTGCGCGCTCTGTATCGCAGGCACCGAAAACACAGGCGTCGATCCTTGGCGATTTCCCATCTTTCGCTTGTAGTTCCTTTCTTGAATTTATCGCAATCCTTGGCTATGTGTCCCGTTGCTTCACATACTGGGCACTTGATCATCGTCGGCTGCTTTTCTGTAACTATGTTGATCTTCTGTGGACGTTTCTGTTGAGTGGTTTGATTCTGTGACGCTATATTCTCAGGTAGTGCGTAGGGTCCGCACAGTTCGGCTTCTCTCTTCATGAACTTATCGAACTTCAGTAGATCTGGCTCTTCTTTCGGCTGAGTTGCTGCGAAGTCGTAGAATCTGTAGCGTAGCGTTGGAGTAAGCTTGTCCACCATGGCTTTGGAGACTTCTGGATTGTAGAGGTAATAGGTGCAGCCCAGTGCCTTGAGAGTAGACACGGTATTCGTCACTTTAGTGGAGAACACGCAGATGTCCCTCGGTGACTCGGTGAGGCGTGGCAATGCACGAAGTACTTCCATTTCTGCCATAGCTATTGATTCCGGTCTTCCAAATCTTGCTCCCAAGGTCTTCATGACTTCCGATGGATGAGCGTTGGTGATGAGTAGACTTCCCACAGCTTCTCTTGCTTTTCCTTTAAGGTTTCTTCGCAACCGGTTCATATTTTCGACAGTTGAAAATATTCCCTCTGTTTCATTGTAGGCTGCTTGAAACGGTAGCCAGTCTTGATGATTTCCATTGAAGACAGGTAGTTCGATGTGTTTCGACCGCTGTCCTGCCCCGATAGCGAGCGTGATCGCTTTAGTCAGTTGAGATAAGTCTGACTGAAGCGTAGCTCCCGCCGGTGTGATTCCCGCTTCTGTAATCTTCAGCTGAGTTTGTTCTTCTTCTTCTTTTTTCTCTTGCTGAACTGGTTCCGGTGCTGGTTCGGGCAGGGCGTGATGCGATTCCTGAGTAATGGCTAGTAGCGTCGGCGGTCCTTGGTTGTTCAACCAATTATCCACTCTTGTGTTGGCAGCGAGCGACTTGGATGAGACGGAGACGGCGTCATCTTCATCATCCGAGTCTGCTTCCAATGCGGCTAGGCGGGCCGCGGCTAGTTCCACTTGAAGACGTGCGAGCTCTTCTTTGGCTTTCGCAATCTTCTTGGCTTTTGATGTACGACGTTTGGATCCTGCTTGTGACAGCAGTTCCAGTCCCTCATCCTTTCGTGCTGTAATTTCTTCAGCTGTTGGCTTCTTCGGAGACTTAATCCTCTTGCTAAGAGCGTCTTTCTGAAGAGCGGCCTGGCTTGGTTCAGCGGCGTCTTTTCGTGCCGCGCGCCTCAATGGTCTACTGGTTTCTGCAGTAGTTTCCGATGCCTGTGAAGTTACGGTTGTAGCTTCCGATGACTCCGTCGTGGTCTCTATTACAGCCACAGATGCTGTTCCCTCCGAGGAGGATTGGTTCTCTTCCGACGGCGGAGTGCGTCCCCTCCCAATAGAACGCGTGACTGGCATGTTGGCGTGGCTCGAAGATTTCTATATTTCAGTCTTCAAGAAGACCGTAGGGCGAAATACTGGATTTCCTTTCTTCAAAATATCCGGCTTTCGAAGGACCAATGTACGGGATGACCGCACTCTATTGCTGGGATGTTCTTGAAAGAAAGAATTTTCCACTTGGCGATAATACTATTTATTTCTACCCTTTTGTTCACAATTCGAAGCTGAATGCTGAACCTTACAATTCAAGTTAGAGGATTTAACTTGATCTTAACTCTTGTACGAATTAAACTGTTCTTAACACTTCCAATTACAGAGTTAAACTGACTCGATACAAAAATGCGCAAATATTTATAGTACGGCTACTCGGGATCGGGAACTTTCCAGAAAAATCTATAACAATCAAGAGCCAAGTTTATGAATATTTGGTGCGCGTAAGCACGCTATCTCTTTCTCTTTCGCACGCCGCGCGGTAAGCATCGAGAAATATCGATTTCTAGAATTTTCCAGTAAAGTAAGGAGTCTAACTATACTTAGCTACCTATTAGTTTAACAATTATCGGTCTAATCTCAAACCTATTTTAAGCTATTTCTATACAATACTAAGATATAAAATCGTACAAAATTGACTACTAACTGTCTATCTATCTATATCTAAAAGGCTATGTATCTATTTATGCGCCGTCTCGTACAATAATATGTATGTATTTACAAAAAAAAAAGTATCTATGTGTATCAGTCATCTGGTTACCATAACACAAGCATTAAATTGCTTAGCTTGGGACTAGATGACGCTGTGCTGTGTGGAATGTCCAAGGATATTTATTTATTTTATTTATTTATTTATTTAACTATTACAGAGGTGAAAAGCAACGGTTCAATTATTTTTATAAAATTTCATTGTTCAACGTAATAATAAAATAAAAAAAGCGGCGGCGCTAGTTTCACGCATACAGGCACCAAGATACCCTGTTACCCATTGATAGTGTTCTTACTACAAAAGTGTAAACCAAGATACGACTAAGAAACCAGTATTTTCAATATGTAGGTGTGAATAAAATTTAACTCGTACCTACAACATTTTATGATCTTGATTACCGGTTTTAAAATTATCGATAACCAATAAAATTTACTCTCCGTAACTGCTTTTGGCACGTCTTTAAGATTCCTTCAAGGTCATGTTGAGATCCGAAAGTCGGTTGATGTTTGAAGCAAAGTTTTAACAAGACAAAATGGATATTTTCAGAACCAAATACAAATTCATCAAAAAGATCTTTAGGTTTCACTTGTTTCGACTTTCAAAAACTTAGATTTTTGTTGATTAAGCTGATATAGGTACCTAACTATTTAAAAAATATACCTACTTAATAATAACAAAAAAGTGGTTAATTATTAACACTACTAACATATAAAGTAGGTATTGTGTGTTATAACACTCTTCTTAATATCCAATTAGCCAGCACAGGTTAGGGAGCATAGACAAAACGCTCGATTTGACAACTTTTTGATGAATCCTTTGATTTGAAACTTCTGAACACAATATCCTTTACATTTTTTCTTTTGCTACAGCGGAAGCGACTGTAGAAATGTAATATGGCTGTAATATAGCACCATAACGCCATATGGATTTAATTCAATATAAGCTGTTGCACGCGGCTTTCCACGCGTGGAACCCCAACAAAATGTAACCTAAGGTCTTGTCTATGTATTTCTACCAAAAATCAAAATTGGTTTAGTGGCTTAGGCGTGAAAGCGACAGACAGAGTTACTTCGTATTTTATTTACTTTGAACATGGTAATTGTAGGTACAGAAATTACATACAGGTGTAAAAATTTCAATAAAGTTCATCACTTTCACCTATTTGTCATAACATGCAAACAATAGGTACCTACATGGAAAAAAACTTTGCCTAAAGATCTGAAATAAATGTCTACCGCTCCCAAGGAATACAGACGTGATCATATTTCATTTTTTTTTATTAAAAAAATTGCTCAGGATGGTACTATAATGTCAATCAATTGTATGTAATCATCATCTAATGTATATAGTATTATATTATCTATTGGTAGGGATAGTAATTGTAGGTATACAAATTCGTTTATCAATGGTGCCTTATTTGTTAACATCTATTTATCCTGATCAAATGTTAGAGTTAAGGAGGTTGTTCTCAGAAAATAAAATGTCAAGGTCAAGTAACAAAGTTGTTCTTAAACGATACCCGCTGGGACTTTGAATCATCAGTTTGTTTAGCTCGTTATTTAAACCACAGATAAAATAATACTATACTAGTAAAACAGAGACTACCTATAGCTAATCCTACCATCGTTGTCTACTTAATCTTTGTTTGGGCATTTAAAAATAACAAGTTGATTTAATCGACTCTATAATGTTCAATAGGAAACTTTTCTCGTAGTAACTTGCTAAATGAAATCGTCAGTTTAATAAAAAAAAAATCCAAACATTCTCTTTAAAATTAAGAGTAGGTAGGTATGTCGCGATGTGACCGTCAGGCCACACTTCAGTCGGTTAGGAATCCTCACGCTGCCCTGTATAATGATCTATCAAGTGGCCATATACGTGAGGACCAATCTGGACTCTTATGTGCTACACAGCCAGGTACATGAGCACAACACACACAACCGACATAACATCAGACCGATATCTCGGAGGCTGACTAAATCATCGAAGTTGACTCACGTCATGGGCCCTGCTGTATATAATAGACTGCCAAAAAAAATTACCGAGGCCAATAGCTTAAACAGTTTCAAAAATAAACTAAAATGCTGGCTTGTTGAGCAATCTTTTTATACCTATAATGAATTTGCAGATAATATAATATAGCATTAAGTTAAATTAGGCAAATTATTATTATTTTTTTAATTTCAAATTATTATTAATTATACAGGGTGTAAAAAGACGTCTACCGAAAACGAAACGGGGTGGTACAGCACCCCAAAAGACATCTTAAGAAACATTAGTTGTCTGAAAAATGAGAGATCAGCTGTTCGCTGTCGTACGAGCGTACTAAGCTATGCGTAATACTGCTGTTTCTTTAATTTACTTGTTTATTTCCTTTATTAAATGATCTAATTAGGTGGAAATGGTCTTATTATGTTGTACGATGTGTATGTAACTAAAAAAAAATAGAAAATATTTAAGGTAAAAAAAAAAAAAAAAAAAAATTTTTTCCCCTAATTATGTTCAGTACTATGGTCTGATTGCAACCCATCAGTTTTCGGTAGTAGTCTTTTTACACCCTGTATTGACAAATAATACATATTATTTATAATTTAATATTATTATTCACAGAACTAATCTAGTATAAATTACTAATTTCTATTTTCAAGTATGACACTAAAATGTATGTTCCTGTACTACTTAGATATTTAAGCATACCTACCTAGGTATGCACTGGAAACTGTTATTTTATGTGACGTGTAAAGGTGTTTACCAAATAAATGACTATTATTGACTATTATTGACTATTATGTAAACATTACAATGTCTTTTATTTTCTATGATTTTTTTTTTTTTTTTACTAATGCTAGATTTTTTTAATTGCCTTTTTACTTTTTTGAATAATGAAACTAAATTATAAAATATTTTTTTTGAGGGCTACTGCTGAGGGACAGTCTGAAACATTGAGTTATTGAAAAGTCATTTTAGGAATACGTGATCCATTTAAAAAAATAATACCTCTGCATATATAACATTTAAAACTTATTTGTAGGTACAATTATTTTGTAGAAAATAAGATTTTGAAAAAAAAAATGTTTTTGCATGTCAGATTATTTATTTGCTAATAAAAAAAATGTATGACGAGTATGCGCCAAAAATGGATCTCCGGTAAATTCGTTAGTTGAATATACAACCGGGCAATTGCTGATTGCACTGTCTTATTCTTATATCTCAAGTATTAGTGGCAGTGGTTTGGATCGGTTGAGCTACCTATATATCGTTGGTAACGATCCTTAGGTAGCTCAACTCAGGTTCTAATTGTTTTTTGTACAGTTTTATTTAGTTTCTGTAAATAAATATTTTTTTTTTGGTATAAGCATCTTAAGTACTTACCTATTTTGTTGGGGATAGACTTTTTCCCAGCACTAGAACATACCAGGTTAAAAAAAAACTTTAGGCTTAACATCTTTAAGATGTTCTTGAAGTACTTTACACCTTTATTAGAACCACTATTAGCAGCGCTAAGAGACTATTTAAATCATCTTAAATGCCTTTAGTGGATGTCCCAGGCACTTGAGTTAAGTGTTGAGATGGAGTAAACTTGCACATCACCTAAAACATACTTAGCTAGGTAGTTAAGTGACTTAAAGTCACTTAACTACCAGTCGGTAAAGTCGGCGACAAGAGGTGATTAAAAAGCTCTATCAATAAAAATCGTACCTACCTATATTTTAAACTTTCGCGACTTGAACACATTATTCAAATATATTCGGGATTTGATACCACAGTGACTGTAACTTCATCCGAAACACTTGTCTACGCACCCGGGGTGCGTAGACAAGTGACAAATGTTTCGTATCTATTCTCTTTCTATTATCGCTACACCTTTGATTTGATATTTCTGATCGCTCGAGTTTTCGTTATCGAATGTCAATTCCTATACATTTTTTTAGTTTCTAATCGAAAGCGATTGTCGAAATGTAACATGGCTAGGGCAGCTGAAACGTCAAGGATTTTTTTTTTCTGTACAAGATTAAGTCCCGATAATATTTAAATAATGTCATCACCTTGTTTTTAATGTTTTGGCGATACTTTGCATTCCAGCAGAACTGAGAATAAATAATTTTAAGCACTACTAGTGGCAATTCGGAGTGTCGCAAAAGCTAAACTAAACTAACTAAAATTAATGCCATCCTTTTTATTCCCATCGCTATGAAAGGGACGGCAACATTTTCAGTTAGTTAAGTTTAGCTTTTGCGATACTCCGAATTGCCACTATTTTGTGACATTAATTTGTATGGCTCATTGTTACATCCCACTAATATTATAACCGCGAGTTTGTATGTTCATTGATGAATGTTTGTTACTCTTTCAAGCTAAAACTATTGAACGGATTTGACTGAAACTTGGCATTATAGGTACATATAGGTAGGTTATAGGTACATAGGTATTATACTTTTTATCCAGATTAGCTAGTTCATGATAATAGAATCAAAATTTTTTGTAGTTAAATCATGAAAAAATATAAACTGCTGATATTGAGACACATTTCAATACATGGTCCAGGCTAACGATTCCGTTTTCATAGAAGTATTCTAAACTTACATTTAATTTTGAAAACGTCAATTATTCTTAATCATCTTGTTAAACTGTGCCTTATTAATAAGGTATAGGACTTATTTGGCTCAAAGGGTCAGCGTTGCCATTCCGCGCGGAAAATGCGGCCAGTATTTTGAAGACGCTTCCATCCGGCTGTGGCTTGGATCAGTTGAGCTACCTTTATTAGCAGAAATTCGTGGTATCTGCCTATCTCTATAGGAAAAAATATCGTTTTCATGTTTGTATGTCAAAAGATGCATCAAGTATCGACTTCGGGAATAGGATTTGTAGGTCATACATAGGTAGGTGTTAACTGTTACCTACTTATTTATATAAAAGCATCAAGTTTTACGTGTTAAATTTTGAAATAATCAATTAGGGTTTTTACCGTGTAAGTGCCTACTTGTTAGCTAGGTACTTTTAAATGTCAATCATACTCTTGCATCAAGTTGTGTCTAGTTATTTCGCACAATCAATTGGTAACAACCACTTAACATACGATTCGAAGATTTACTTAAAATTTTTTGCTAGATTTTAGAGACAGGAAAAACCTATAATAACTAATACATAAACAAACATCCTTCCATATGCAAATTAGTCGTCGAAATCCTTATTTATCTCAGTATAATGTGAAAGCTACGTCCTTCATATTTAGGGAAATTATACTTTGAACTTTTATCTTGCGTTATGGTTTTTTAGAAACACGATTGGTAAAAGTTTTCTCGATCATATATTTTTTTGAAAAATACATGTTTTTCACACAGTTTGCTATTTATCTCAGGAACAGAACGCTATTTTTTTTGGTTTTATGTTTTGACAAATAGCCTAGAAGTATTTATTTAGTTCTGGTTTTTTAATTTTTCGATTGCTTGTTTAATTAACTTGTAATTAAATAAAAACTGTTTTTTCGCTATAAATTATGTTGCGTGTCTATCGTTCTGCGCTTCTCACTCACGAGTAAAACATTATTCGCTCTCCCGCTCATTCCTCGGCGTTATGGCACACACTTAAATGCTAAATTGTAGTTACAGTGAGGTCATTAACCCATGACAGAGACCTTGTTCACTTAAAAACTCTGACACCTTTTAAATAATAAAAATTAAAAACGTTTAACTTGACTGACTGATCTATTAAAGAATTAGTCTAAACTACTATCCCTAATTTTATACTGTACCTATGAACCCACTCGAGCCAAGCGACTGCTCAGTCTGTTTCTTTATCGGCACCACGCATTGGCTTCAACTTGGTTCCAACATTAGAATAGCCAATGGCAATGCTCTGTTTGTGTCGAATAACCATAAACGGAGCATTGCCATTGGCCATTATAATGTTGGAACCATGTAAGTGACAAAAAACGCTCTTCAAAATTGTTAATAACTTATCTATAAGGCTTATGCATAAGGATGTATATTGGTTCAGTAAACCTACTTTATCTAAAACGGATATTAAATCTGTTGCTATCTCTTTTCATTGATATAAGAATATAAAAAAAAACATTTTTTAAATCTATATTAAATTGACAAATCTTTATGAATAAGGCCAGACTCTAGACAGCTGTAGAATAAAGGAAAAAAGAAAGAAAAAAATATTTATTTCAGTAGGACCAAGGTCTCAAGGATAACATTGAAAACATCATACATGCTAGGTGATTATATTGCCTGTTCCAAACGCGATACACTTAAACAAGAGCAGTATAATCTAAAAGTGAAGAAGCAACAGCTAGTATCTAGCTACTCCATGTATTTATGCGAATCTAGAATATCCTTAACACAACCTTGAGCATCAGAATCACCTAAATCTAAACTTAGATAAGGGGCAAGAAAGACAACCACTCGATAGGAACGTGACAATCTGAAATTAATTAAATGCGAACTCACGGAAACCTCTCGTAAAAGGTTATGTAAAAATAAAAGGCGATTAATATTCATCCAATAATGAGCATTCTTTTCAAAGGTCAGTTGGCTTCGCATCAACGAGATTAGCGGTTTTATGAATACCTATTTGATGCCTTTTAATTTACTAGTATCCGCTTGTGGCTTAGTTTGTACTTATTCTTATAAAAAGTAGCTTACGTTCGTGTTTATAAATTATGTAGCTTGTAGGTATTTCCAAGTTTAGCCAAATCCGTTACGCACTTTTTACGTGAAAGAGTAACAAATATCCATCCATCTATTTTCACAAACCTTCGCATTTTTATTATTAGTATTAGAAAGGCTGCTTCTTAATATTGATTTCTACAATAATACTGGAATTTGTCAACTAAATAAAGCTATTGGGAAATTTGTTGAAAGTTCTCTTGCGAATATTGCACGTGCCTACGAATATTTTGTAGATAAAATAGCAATATCAAATACGAAATAATATAGTAGGTATTATGAACTATGTGCATCTATCCAGCAGTGGGAGAATGAAAGTTCAAACAATGATTTGTATTCCCAAGTAGCGGTAGACATTACTGTCGTATATAAAGCACATTAAGATTCTTTGAAGATGCCTAAGGGATAGTCAGAGGTCAAAATACAAAATTTAGTCCTACATCCTACATCAGTTCAAACAAAAATAGTGTTCAAAGAATATTATATTAATATAACAGTGTAACAAATATTTACAATAATTCTAATGGCAGTGTTTGTACTATGGTGTTGCTGGTTTATTGCTTAGGAGGATGGCTGCGGATGTACTCCAAGGAGCGGATGATGGCAGCGGGAATTTCAGGTGCGACAGGAAGATGAGCTCCCTGGAATAAAGATACAGCATGAGAAATAGAAGAAATGGTTCTGTTGAGCAAAATCGTCATGCATCAGAAGGCGAAATTGGTCTGTGTAAATCAACACCTCTGTGGCGCAGTGGGCGAAGGCCCCGACTGAGACGCGAAGGTTGTGGGTTCGATCCCCGCTGCGGGGACATACAAACAAATGTTTGTATGTTCTACAAAATATTCGTTCCGGGTCGGGTGTTTTTCCGCGGGACAAATGTTTATATGTTCTACAAAATATTCGTTCCAGGTCGGGTGTTTTTCTATCTATAATGTATGTATTTAAAAAATGTATCTATGTAGTATCTATATTAGTCATCTGGTCACCATAACACAAGCATTGAGTTGCTTAGCTTGGGACTAGATGACGCTGTGTTTTGACACGCTGTGTTGGACATTCCAATAATATTTTTTTTTTATTTATTAACTTTGACACAAAATCAACAACAATTTGTTACAAATACAAGAAAACTTTCATGACATTTTGACATGCCTCATACTTTATTAATAATTCTCTTGAAATATTATTTTGTAATGCGCAATTATCTTTGAAAATAATTACCTGGGGCTGGAATCCGTTCTCATCAGCGATGTACCTCAGTTCAACGGGACCCTCGGGTGAGTCGTAACGGTAAGCGCCTTTCACGCTGAGGGAGGGATATTCCTGAAATTTTGAAAAACATAAGCTCTGGAACCACAACTCTATCATAATTATAAAATTAGTAACACCAAAATATGTAGTAGTTTAGTTTCTATAAATAAATTTAGGTAGGTATATTGCAATTTTTTTTTTAAATAATAATAAATATTGTTAGATATTTCATCAGTAGCCCCTGAAGCGCTCGAGGCGAAGCTTGCTAAGACGTTCTTGATAGATTGTCGAAGTTAAGGGACGTTCTTAAATTTTTGGCTTTTCCCGGCTTTTAAAGTCGTTAAGCCATGACTTAGGCCTCAAGGCGGCCTAAAAACTCCGTCACCAGAGTTGGCCACCTGCTCTTACGAACTTACTTTAGTAGCCCCGAACTAAGCATTGCTTGAAGTATGCAAACCAGGCAAGTAGACTTTGATTCTTAATTTTTTTTTTAATTCCTTTCTTCAATACCCAGGCACAGAATAAACTTTACAAACAAACTATATACATCATAATATAAATGTTAATATGTGATGCTTTGAGTTGGAATCAAACCCACGGAGGTATCGCTACAGAGCTGTTTACTGACCAACTGTGCTAGAGGTAATCATCAAAGACCTTACTCTTCTTTGTTGTCTGATATTATCATCTAAATCCTTATATACACCATATAATAATATACATATAACTCCGTATATAGAAATATAGAATATAGATGTTTTTTGCATAATAGCTGAGTTTCAAACTTGACAGCTGGCAGTAGCACTTACGAGGTGCTTTCTACTAGGTACTACTCGTAGGTGCATAGTAGTCAGAAGACATTTCAAATGTAAGCCACCAACGCAAGGATGCGCGAAATTTCGTTTTGAGCGAACTATTAGTATTTAAGAGTGTGCCATAATTTTGCAATTTAGTCAATTTACCATTAATTCTAAATTAAATCCTTATTTTTCTCAAAATGATATTGGAAATAATACTTCGAAAATAAGTACATGTTTTTCACACATTTTGCAATTTATTTCGGAAACAACACACTATTTTTGCGCTGTGTTGCACTTACTGCCAAGAAAAAACATTATTTGCTATCCCGCTCGTTCTTCGGCGAAATTATGGCACACTTTTAAGTTTAGCGGACTTTAATGTGAAACTTACTCCAACTTGGTTTAAAGATCCTTGTTCTTGAGCATAGATGCCGTTGCCGGTTTCGTAGCTGTAGGCGTAGGTGCCATCATAAGGGTTGTTCTCGAAGTCAGCCTTAACAATGGGGGCGACGGCATCCAGGTGGGAAACGTCGGCGGCGGCGCAGGCCACAGCGACGGCAAGGACTACTAAGAATTTCTGGAAAAACAAGAGGTTTTTAAGTCTAAACGACACTTGATTACCATTTGTATTATTACCAGTTGTCTATGTTTATATGTCATGTATTTACAAGAAAAATATCTGTGTATATCGGCACAGATAAAAGAATACTAAGTAATATCGGTCATTTAGTTACCATAACAGAAGCATTAAGTTGCTTAGCATGGGACTAGATGACGTTGTATGAAATGTCCAAGAATATTTATTTATTTGTACCTATTTGTACCCTCAAAGCGCTTTGAAAATGCCTTATGAAAAGTAAGGGGTTATGAACAAATTCAATTTGGTAAATTCACAATTTTTTTCAACTACATAGTCTAGTAAATTTTTTTATAAATTAGGTACTGACAAGTTCTACTTACTTTTAAAGTAAGTTTTTGAGGTTTCGCTGTTTCGACCCACAGTTTCGACCCGCACAAATTTTATTTGTGTTATATTTTAATTTTTATTTTTTTATTTGTTATATCAGTGGGTTAAAACGCAAAAAAAAATTATTACTTTTGGCTTCTGGGTTGAACATGTGGGTCGAAACAGCGAAACCTCAAGTTTTTTTTTAATGGTATGATTAAAAGCATTGTATGTACCTTAGCGAAAATAGAAAAAAGAGAGGAAGATTTTTTATTCTAAATAATCACAGGCATAATGTTAATAACATAAATTATACAATATTCCACAATTGGTAAAGCATAAAAAGAAGAAACTCTGTAGGGATATTTAATTAGTTTATTTTTATTTTTAAAAGTCCTATATGAAATAAATAAATTATATTACCATTTTGCGGGATGTCCTGTACTGATTCAGCAACGATCTGATAAAATAAATTCCAAATTACCTTTATATAGGTGCTAGTATTATTTGACCAAACGCCTGGTCTATTTTACAAATCTGCTTTTAATATTCTATGGCTATAAACTCGTTTCCTAGAGGCTTTCTTTAAAATACATTTATAACAGAACTGGTTTCAGTAAAAATAGGCAGAAAAAGTAACACTCATTAACTCGTTCGTTCGTTCGTTCGTATGAGCAAGTGGCCAACTCTGGTGACGAAGTTTTTAGGCCGCCTAAAGGCCTCCGTCATGGCTTAACGACTTTAAAAGCCGGGACCGACAATTTAACGTGCCCTCCGAAGCACGGAAGCGCTCAGATGAAAATGCCACTTGCGGTCACCCATCCAAGTAGTGACCGCTCAGAACGTTGCTTAACTTCGACGATCATTAACTGAGCTTTATCATGATTAGTACTTTTTATAGATTTTTCGAGAGTAGAGTAGTCCACGAATCTTAAGTTTGAGAGGAATCTGTTTAACTGTATGTATGTTATAGGATGACGTAGTTTAGTGTAGGTAGGTGAGGTAATGATTATGACTGTGACTTGAAATTGTATTGTAGCAAGTGACAGTGGGTCAACGACATAAAGTTATGTCGCGGGCAATTCCTGGCTTGGCACTGCGCATGACCAGATTATGTGGCGTTAACGAAGGGAGGCCCACACCCAGCAGTGGGTACCAATGAGCTGTGAATGATGGTGATGAAGTGACAGAATTTTAATGGATCACTGCTGGTTTAAAAATGTAATGGGACAATGAAGGAGTTCTTAACTGTTAGTTGATCACTTGTTTGGGTGAAAGCTGCTGTCTAAATCCATATAAATTAAAAATGCGCGACTGCAGCGCTGCAGCCGCGCTGCAGCCGCGCTGCGGCCGCGCATCAGTTCATCAATCGACTAGTGACGGTGCACACGTATTCTTTGTTCAAGTCTAAATATGAACGAAAATCAGGTTGAAGAATTTATCGATGAAGTTGAGAGTCGTCCAGCGATATGGGATTCGAGGTCCGACAAGTACAGCAATAAAATCGAAAAGAAAAAGGCGTGGGAAGAAATATGTAATAAATTTATTGAAAATGTCACTTTTTTCAAATTTTTCTTCGTCAGAGTCCATCGTTAAACTAAATATGATTCTCGAACCAAGCTACAGCAGCGCGGCCGCAGCGCTGCCTCCGCGCTGCCTCCGCGCGACAATTTGCGGCTAATTTGAAGGCGCCCGTCTAGAGCATCACTTTGGTGGTGTAAAGTCTAGACTAGACTTTAGACCACCAAAGTGATGCTCTAGACTATGTCTACGCTTAAAATGAAGTTACGAATGAATTTTTTAGTCTTGTTATTGTTTTTAAAAATGCATGAGAGACGATAAATTGATCAAAACGCGCGTAAAAATATCTTTTGCGCATTGCCACTAGGTACTCTCTGTCGAAAGTACCCAGATATTTTATGGCTAATAATTAATGTTTTATTGCCGAACATGAATTTTATGTCATATCGCATGCGCTTGACAACAGAGCGAAAAAAATCCCAAATTACCTGTCGGATGATCCACCCAACCTTGAATCTTAAACATTTACGTTCACCAGCAGCATAAATTTGAGTAAATACCAGATAGGCTATTAAAGGATTTGTTTTTTGGAGTCAAAGAATGAACGATGTCAAAGATTAAGTTGTGAAGAAGAAACGAATGTGCCTTACTGAGTCTTCAGTACAAAGTACAAGTACCTAGTCTTTATTCGGGTTTATGCTCAATAGTATTTGCAAAACGGCGGACGAAGGCACTGGATCGGCGTGATTGGCGAACGTGGGGGGAGGCCTTTGCCCAACAATTGAACAGTATAGTAACGGGGTAGTAATAGTAATAGTATTTACAACAATTGACAGCTTACAACATTTAATTTCACAATGAAAAATGATAGAAGGTAGAAGTTAAATCACTACAGAAACTATTAATAAACAAACTAGTTGCTCTGCCCAACTGGAACCAAACAAAACGAAGACTATGTCCTCAAGGTCCTCCAAGGTCTAACTATCTTTGTACCAATTTCATCCCATACAAATGGGTTCAGTGTTTTGGGC
This sequence comes from Xanthorhoe designata, assembly GCA_963582015.1. Taxonomy (NCBI): domain Eukaryota; kingdom Metazoa; phylum Arthropoda; class Insecta; order Lepidoptera; family Geometridae; genus Xanthorhoe; species Xanthorhoe designata. Next base: position 8,590,588 of record OY757044.1, on the reverse strand, counting down.
GTGAATACGTAACAGACAGACAGACAGTCAAAGTTACTTTCGCAGTTTAGTTTAGTAGGGATAGTAGAGACCTATTAAACATTTTAAAGCGCCATCTAGTCTAACTTATGAGTTAAGCAACTTAATGTTTGTGTTATAGTAACCAACTATCCAGATACCTAACTGAATACTACTAATAGAATTAATTAACTTTCTTTACCATCTATACCTGGATTTTTTGTTCACGAATCATAGTAATATACCGCTATTTAGGATTTAACCAAGGCTTTCTGTTTTTATAATCTAAAACAGAGATCTAGAGTAAGCCACACTTATACTTAGTGCGCTAAATTGAGAAACTATTTTCTTCAAAAGACTATTAATTGAAACGTAATTACAGCAGTTACCTTAGTAGAAATACATTTTTATCCAAAAAAGATAGTCTACGTAAATTAAAAAACCGGGCTCATGATTATCTAGGCACCCAGGAGTCAGAATCAGACCAGTCAGCTCTTCAAGGGTACGATATATTTTTCACAGAACATTAATATTTTACTGTATGTAGTTATTGTTAATTTGGTGGTTGAGGTAATTTTATTTTATTTTATTTTATTTTTATGGATTTCCAACATAGGGTTACACTGTACATGCATCAATTTATAGCCAAATATTAGAAATAAAAAAATAATTAAATTAAGTTAAAGTAATTAAATCACCTGAGGTGGATTGTTTGAATCAATGCGCGTTCGAGTTCCGTTCAAATAAAAAAAATAATAATAAAGTAACTAAAGTTTCTACAAAAGATGCTTAAATTATTGCCTTCCTTCTTAATTAAATAATTATGCTTTAAACGTTTTTTTTTAACCTATTCTGTCCGACTACTGGGCAAAGGTCTCCCCCAAACTCTTCCAATCATCTCGATCTTTAGCTGCGTCCCACCATCCTTCATCGAAGGTGGCGAGATCGTCCCGCCAACGTTTTCTCGCCGACGCCGACGCCGCCTTCCATTTGAACGTTTACCAAACATAAAAAAAATTGGACTTATACCTACCAGTGCCGATATTTTATGTAGATAATAATTTAAATACTCGTTTTATAAATTTAATAATTTAATCAAAAGGATTCACATCTGATCTATAATTTTAATCTATGTCAAATAGATCATGTGGATGTGTCTCTTAAAAAAAAACAAGTTGGTATTCACCCAAATTTGATATTCAGGACATGCACTATATAAGTCTGCATCCATTCTTTTCAATCATTGTCAGTTAGCTGCACGAAGAAACAAGCAAAATGGTACATTTTTTCTGATTTTATTCGTGATTTTTAAATTTCCTTAAATTTGAGTTTTTTTGTTTGTGAAAGTGATAACATAGATATACATTATACTTAATAGCACAATACATGGTTACTCACGTAAATATAAATTGTCGATACCGACAATGTTTCGATTCTTCCGATATATTTACGTAATTTCCCGTGTGCTATAATATCTAATACAACTCGCGATAGTTTTGAAAGTGATCGTATTGTATAGTATATAGTATCTACAGAAATACTAAGTGAATCGTTGAAATTGCTCAAACTTCTAACAAAACATTTTTTGTGTAAACCTAAAATTACTATTAAAAAGCTGTTAGTGTTCGTTTTGTAGTGTAGTTTCTTGAACTTAGTTTTACTCAATCCAGTAAGCTCAGAGCCTGTAGCCAAGTGTCCTTCGTATCTATTACACTTCAATCAGCACAAAAAATTCCTATAATTTGACATTCTGAACGAACGAGTTTTCGCCATCGAATTATCAAATCAATTCAAACTTTTTCGTTCGTATTTGTTATAGCCTAAAGCCTTACTCCCTAAACTTTTAAATGCTATAATTAATATCAATATTAAGACAAGATTAGGAATAAAGGTATAAAAGTACCTACTCAGGGTAGTGCAAGAATAATAACTATCTTAACTTTTTTCATATAAAAAAAATAATATCTACAAAGATTAATTCAGCATATTATCACTGTCCTAAAATATAGATGATCTCCTATGCCTTCGTGACATAAAACTGACTGAATTTATGTTCCAGAAATTCCTAGTGATCCTTTCCGTCGCCGTGGCGTGTGTTGCCGCTGATGTGTCCCACATCGTCAGAGATGACTTCAACGCTCCCATCGTGAAGTCTGCTTACGAGATCAGCCCCGAAGGTGCTTTCCAGTACGGTTACGAGACCGGCAACGGCATCTCCGCCCAGGCTGAGGGTCACGTGAAAGACCCTGCCAACGTAAGTTTTTGACGTGACAACAACTTATAAATCGATGAACGCTGGCTGCATGCACGAAAAAGGATAACTCATTGTCTCGTTACGCTCTGACGTTGTCACGTTAAACTATCGTCCGTAAACCGACTACAGACAACCATTCTTTTTAAACTAGCCTTGCCGGACAGTTTCACCCACCAGTTTTTTCAATTAAGATCTGAATAGCCTATAACCTTCCTGAAGTAACTGAGCTCATTTTGATTTGCTTGGCCGCTGGCTACAGCCATTTGATTTAAAACAATAGACTAAAACTTAACGAAGATGAACTGTCAATTGCAAACATATTTTTCGAGAGATAGAGCGTTCTAACAAACAAACTCTTGACTATTCTAATTATATTGGTTCGATTTTGATCATCATAAAATAGCGTTGCGATAAAGATTCAATTTTCGGTTTTTTGGAAAAGTCTGCATTTCACTGACAAGCAGAAAGCAGAAGGCCACGTATTAACTGTGAAGAAAAATATATTAACGGTTAACTACTTTTGAAAAGTGGGCTGCGTTCAATGCCTCTTTGGATCTGACGACTTCAAAATCAATAAGGTTTTTTAGGTTAAGAAGTGTAGATATTTTTTGTTCCTGTGTGTTTCTTTGTTCATAAATAAAAAACTTGATCATCAATAAGATCTGATGACTAAAAATATCTAAGTGTGTCTGCTTTTCAAAAGAAAATATCAAGCTAGACAGAGTGTATTTGATGAAACCTTAAAAACTAATAGCAATGCGATGAAAAGAAGATGTTATTTTTGACTGTAAACTATTTGACATTTATTTATAGTTCAATCACTGCATGTCGCGACGTGATGACTCCAAAAAAACTAAGTGTCAAGGTTCCAATTTAAATTTTAATGTTATGTTAATACTAAGGCCAAATTTAATCTACTTAAACGTTTGTTTAAATTTTATCTACAATTAGGAATCACAGATTTAGTGTGGAGTTTATTTTTGCTTCTGGCCACGTGGTCAGACCGCATGGCTTGATCAATCGAACTACGTGAACTTCTTAGCCATTATTAAGACTAAGTCAAGTTGATGTTAATACAATTATTTAGCCTTAAATATGAGGCAGGTACCTCACATTGAGCATCAAATGATTGTACTGCTACTACGGTACTGAAAAGAAATATAATAATATAAGTATTCATAATTCAAAACTAAATATAAAATACATCCTGTGTTCGTTCCTGTTGTACCTGTCTGGATAAAAAGTAGCCTATGTATTTTTTTAAGTAAAATAATTGGTCAATCATACCAAAGACGATAATAAATAATCTTTGATCATACAAACATTTTCGCGTGAAACGGCGGGTTAACCTATACGTGAACTTTTGCCTAAGCAAATGAAAAGAAACGAATATTGAATAACAAATAAAAGCTCTGGCCTTGGCGACTCCGGCTACACGCTTTAACCACGTGTTCGTAAATTAGAGGAATTTACTACAAAAATTAATCATAAATTTAACGATTAATTAAGTATCGTTAGTTTAACGATATTCTAAGTTCGTATAAGCAAGTAGCCAACTCTGGTGACGGAGTTTTTAAGCCGCCTAAAGGCCTCCATCACAGCTTAAATTATTAAAAAGTTTACGAATTAATTAAATAAATTCGATCATTATAATATACTAGCTAACTTGCCCGTGGCTTCGCTCACGTGGGACCTACCTTGATAAAATATAGCCTATGTTCATTTGGAAAGTCTGAGCTACACATTGGTTAAAGAATTTTTGAAATCGGATGAGTAGTTTCGGAGATTACCCCAAACATACAAACAAACAAACAAAAAAATTGTCACCATTTCAATGTTGGTTGTCTTTGTTTGGTAAGTCAATAAAGGACTAGACGAGTAATTTAGTAGCTAAACGTGGCACCTAATAAACAATTACTCGACACTTTGACTAAATTATTCGTCTAGTGGTATACCTACGCGTTGAAGTCTTTTGTATTAAAAACGTAAAGGTATACTACATAATATTAATTTACTATGTGATAATCAGAGAATACAGAGTGACGTCAACAGAATATAAAGTTTATACAATTTTACCGTCCAGCTACAAATAAAATAATATCATCACAGCGGTTAGATTTTGGTAAAAAATATTCGAATTAAAAATTTTAGGCGCACTACACAAAAACGCGCATTGGCTGACAGCTCGAAAAACGTCCTGTACGATTTTTAAATAATCTACAGTTTTGTACCTAAATGCGTTAGTATTTTAGCTACTCTTTTTTAGTTACAGTTTACAGTTCCACATAATCTCTACTAGTAGTATATTTTGACGTTTTAAAGGTCCTACTCCTATGAAAAACTCTGTGTCACAGTAGGTGAAGGCTTGTTTGAGGCGCAGAAGGTTACGGGTTCGATCCCGCCACGGGACAAAAATGTTTATATGATCTGTAATATACATTTTTGTCTCAGGTCTGGATGGGTGCTATTCATATCTATACTTCTATACTAATATTATAAAGAGGTAAAGTTGGTTTGTTTGTTTGTATGTTTGAGGTAATTTTCGAAACTACTCATCCGATTTCAAAAATTCTTTCACTGATGTGAAGCATGGACTTTTCGAATGAACATAGGATATATTTTATCAAGTTAGGTATCACGCGAGCGAAGCCGCGGGAGAATAAGCTAGTTATGTATATATTTACAAAAAAAGTATGCACAAGTATATTAGTCTTGTGGTTCCCATAACTAAAGCTCTGTTTTCTTTCGGGCTGCATGATGTATGAAATGTACAGAATAATTCATTTATTTATTATTTTCCAGGAATACCCCACTCTGGAAGTCCAGGGTGGCTACAGGTACACCTCTCCCGACGGCACCCCCATCGAGATCTCGTACGTCGCTAACGAGTTCGGATACCAACCTTCTGTAAGTACTAATAGTAAACTTCGTTGCCTCATGCTCCCAACAGAACTATCCCGGAATTTAGATATGAGAGTATATAGGAAAAATTGTATATAAATTGTAATTGTAGTGCAATTCCAAAAATTGTACATACCACAGTTTCGGAGATACCAACATACGATTTGGTTCCGTTGATTTATTAAAAACTAGCAGACCCGCGCGGTTCACTTGCGTGTTGTACACACTACTTTCCATAATAACTTTGACACCTTATCTTACTACCTTTTAAGGGTTAGTTTAAAAAATCCTCTCACCCGTATCTATTTATATTGCATACATAGTATTCCAACCGAGTTCTTATCTAATTGTACTCTTCTTACAAAGTCCCTATACAAACATTGACCCCCAATGCAACCCTTTAAATGGATAAATCTGCGGTAAAATGGCGCCTATTATAAGTTAGACCTCTGACAATACATCAGTAAAAACTGCATTCTATTCCATTCAGTTATAGATTTTGCGTGTAACATACTTAGGTACATAAAGACAAAAAAAATTTTTTCGGCTTCTGTTGCTCAAATACTTGAGCGAAGATTCAAGTCTGAGTGCAGACTCTGAATACGACCTTAGTCTTTTGCGGATGAAGTTATGGCAAGTAGAGCGGATCTACGCCGAAAATATAATGTGATTTTTTAATTTAATTATTTGTTACAGGGTAACGCCATCCCCACTCCCCACCCGATCCCGGAAGCCATTGCCCGCAGTCTGGCTTACATCGCTTCCCACCCCCCGCAAGACTCCATCGTTAAGGTCGCCAAGGCTGCCTACAATACCCTGGGCTAAGCCTTCACTCACACGATGCCTTCATGTACCTAATAGTCAATAAACTTAAGCTATAAATGAAGTTTTTTATTTAACAATTAATTTAAGAGTTTAAATTATTGTAAGTAATTGTTGTCTTATGAACAAGCATAAAATTTAAGTGCTAGAAGACCTGATTTCTAATGTTTAAACACCATTTAGAGCTCGAGCTCTAAACGGTGAAAGAAAATACCGTGAGGAAACTCGAGTTAATGCGCATTTTTGAAACAAAAAATACATTGATGCAGCTTGGGAATCAAACCCACGACCTTCGATCGACAGGCGAGGTACATCCCACTCGATCAACTTGGGCTTTTACATCTTTTACTAGATGATTTATACAGAGTCAGGAGGCAAGCTTTGCCTACACTTAACGGGACACTGTAGTGCCTGGGACATTGTTGAGATGGAATAGGCGTGCCCAGAACCTAAACCATCCTCTCAGCTTAGCCGGCCATATCCACAGAAAAGACAGTGGTCAATACATGTGGGACTGACTAGCCGCGGGTTTCCTCACGATGTTTTCCTTCACCGTTTAAAGCTCGTGTTAAAGTGCATATACATTTTTCAACACGAAAAGTCCATTGATACACGGCCGGATTCGAACTCACGACCTTCGGATCGAAAGTCGAAGTACTTATCCACTCGATCAACACAGCTCTAAATTCCGATCTTAAACCAATATTTTTATCTACCTCAATTTATATTAGGTACCACACTACCTGATAATTACTACTTATGAATTCAGGCGGTCGGAAATAGAAAATTACTCGTGAGCTCATCAATTATTTTGTTCATTCAAACAGCGAATCGGGTCATCGATCCACAGATTATGACGGAGAAGTCCCAGTGGAAAAGATGCGACTCAGATATTAACGTGATAGAACTATGAGAAAGAATATGTTTACCATCAGTATTGACTTTTACGAGGTCCTTGGAGTAAAGGTGAAGTGATTATCATGTTATATGTATACCTGTGACTTTATAAGTTCTGTTTTGGTTGCCAGCTTCACATAATATTAATCATAAGTAGAGAACCCTCTGCGGGTTTGTTAAACCTTAATTGTGGTTTTCCGTGTATAGAGCATAAGCGGAGATGGTAAAATAGGTTTGATTTAACTATTATTTCAAAACAATGTCGGGCACTAGTCTCGTTTAATGTAGGCATAGGTTTAAAGTTTTGTGAGTTTTTTAAATATGGTAAATAATCTCTGGAAATACTGAACTACAGTCAGTCCACTCGCGACCATGGCTATTGCAACATAGCCTAAACGTCGGGACGTAAAGAAATAAGGCAAATAACGCGATAAAACCCCGTGTACATGTATTTATAAATATGAATTGTGATCGCGAAAGTTTAAGAAAAACTATTATACTGAACAAATTTTTTTGATTTCATGAAAGATACAATAAATATTCCTGATCTACATGGGCTACTCGTATATTATAAAAATCGTGCAAAGTCATGGAGCGGTCTATAAAAGTCTATAAAAACACTTCCTTATTATCCTGAGGTAATTAAAACGCAGTTCGACAAAAAGTTATTAAGAATACTGTCTTTTAATCACCCAATTAGTAAATAAATACACTCACTGTAAATACATCACTGTAATTTTCAAAATATATATAATTTTATGAGCTTATTAAAATTGTTCAACCAAAAATGGCAAAGCTTTTATCTTACAGAGGTTTGAGGGTGTCGGCAAATTGATGAAGATGATTTCGATAAAAATAAGGAACCTTCGAAAGTTGAAAGGCTTTCGATCATTACGTACAATTAAGTGGAATTTATCAGGGAAGACAATTTTGCAAGTTTATGTCGTAAAAGCGCAGGTAAAAGATGTACCTATACCTAAAGATGATAAAATGTGTATTTTTGGTTTTGAGCAAATAAATGATATGATTGGTGGAGGAACCTTATTCTTAAAATATCGTAAATAAATAATACTTACTCGTAATATACAAAATACCGTATTCATACTCATACATACGAGACGAATTAATATAATTAATTAATAAAAAAAGTAAGTTCGTATGAGCAAGTGGCCAACTCTGGTGACGGAGTTTTTAGGCCGTCCGTCATGGCTTAACGACTTTAAAAACTTTAACTGAAGACTTTAAAAGACTTTAATTAATTAATTAATTCATCACTATGCATAATGTAGATGACCTATACTATAATATATATTTATTTTATTTTATAGTGTTATCCATAGAGGTGTTTTTAAGATAAACTGCATCCCAAAAAATCAATCAGACGGATTTTAAAGCTTATTAACAAATTTCTGAATGCAGTTTGAACACATCTCTTCACTAGTTTTAGGAAACTATTGTAAAGGTCGAAAATTTAATTGATAAGTTTTATTACAGAATAATGATATGTATTTTTTAATTAGCTTATACTATCCCACAGCTGGGCATAAGGCTCATGGACCTAGCCATAGTAGTATAGGTAGTAGAAAGGAATATACAACGCTCTATTTCTTAATTTCTTTAGGATAAGGCCTCTCTCGATTCTTTCCAACACCATGATCACTCCCAAATAAAAGACAACAATATTAAAAAGTTTGTCATATTTCTCATTAGAATTTTGTCATCGAAATAACGTTACTATAACAATCTCATCAGAGCTTCGGTTTGGAAATCACTCATCGCTTTCCGGTAAATGGTTTTATGATAATTTATCTGAGATGCAGATAAAACAATAAATCCATTAATGTTAAATTTATCACTTGACATTAAAAACGACTAATCGACATGGTAATCTTTAATTATTCATCAAATCTGTTTTAAATGATTTAAAACTGATTTTTCATCTAAATACTGGCTTTTTCAAATTATTCAGTAGGTAACGTTTTTTTTTTTTTTTGTCTAACCTATGCTGTCCCACTGCTGGGAAAAGGTCTCCCCCATCAACTACAAAGCTTTACTTTCTTAAAGTAAGTAAGTAAGTAAGTAAGTCTTTAGCAAAGGTAACGTTTATCACATATTATTACAATCAATTTGTATCATATTCTAAAATCGTTATGATATAAGGTGTTCTTTTTCATTCGTCAAAACAAAATGATGAGTATCTCCATATGATATGTCTATTTGTAGAGTAAGGAAAAACAGATTGATAAACTAGATCGGGTTATTAATGTGGTTTCGTATTAACTTATAAACATGGAACAAAGTGTGTGCTTATATCTTTTAAACTGCGTAACGCATTTAATGCGGCTTTCATCATTAGGTTAGGTAGGTAGAGTAGGTATATTTACCTAAAGTTCGCACGTGGAAGTAACGCAGAGTTGATAATACCTCTTGAACCATGAGATTTTGATAAATACCGGGATTTAAAAATCATTAAATGAGCCTAATTTATGTTAATAAACACTAATTACTTATTTAAAAAATCATTCCAAATTTAAAATATTTTATTTTTTATTACATTTACAAAAGGTATTATTAACTAATTGTTACTTCCATAAACCAACTTTAGTAAATAAATACCTTATGCATATTGGTTTAGTAAACTTACTTTAGCTAAAATGGATATTAAATCTGTTGCTATCTCTTTTCATTGACATAAGGGTAACAAGAATAAACATCCTTTATATCTATATTAAATTGACAAAATCTTTAAGAATAAGACCATACTCTACCTATTTCGATCAATCACTAACAATTATACAGAGTCATTCAAAAGAAAGGTTTAAATGTTAAGTACATGCATTATTATAATAGAGGAAGCCAGTAACCCCGGTAGGTAAATAAATAAAAGATTATGTCGTCATATTGTTAAGTGAACGGTTAAGCACCACTGAAATTACCTAACACTAGAGGCTTTGACATTTAACATAAGTATTATTGTGTTTGGACAGACGAAAACGCAACGGTAAAGTATATAGCATTTATAATAATATGAAAGTACTTAGTGACAACATACTTTTGAGACTAATACTAATTGAATGATGACTTTAAAATGATGAGTATTTTAGGTGTGGGCCAAGTTTATTCTATTTTCAAACTACCAACAAACCAACACATCTAAAAATGTTAATGCGTAAGTTTAAAACAAACTTCAAATAACAACATCTAAACGTAAACGCAACGAGTAAAGGCGTAAGCTATTAATATAATTACGCTACAACAAAAAAATCACCTTGACACATTTGTAAAAATTACTTGTATAAAAACACTCACATGCCTTTCGACATCGGCCTGAAAATATGCATAGCTAATGAACTGCACACCTAGGCATTCAGCTGATTCATCGACCTTTTAAATCATTGTGTCATCATTGAGCATTGTAAATGATGTTTTAAACTTTTTAAACTATCATAGTTTTCAACATTGACTTGCTGTTTTATGGCACATGCGACTTTGAACTCGGAACTTTGAAATATCGGGAAACTCACAATCTATGAATCATGGTAAATATCCTGTTTTTAGTTTTTTTTAAATACGAATAAATGCTCATACGAATGAACGAGTTTTTTTTAAATGATGTTTGCCTATTCAAAAGGGGACTTGGACGATTTGCACCGCGGTTCAAATTGCGTGTGGTGCGAAACGACTAAAAACCCGGCATTATTAGGTTTCTATAATTTGTTTGACTGATTGATTTCGTAGAAAGAGTCGCCAAAAGCAAAAGTTGCGATTTTGACTCCCGTGACGAGATACATGATTTTCGTATTTCTATAAAATTGATAATTTTATCAAAAGAACGTATAAATACAACATTATAACATTATTATTAAATAAATAAAGAAATAAATGTAAAAGTCATGTTTAATATATAATGACAGATGTTCCACCACTTACTTAGGACCCTATTCAGGCAAAGCTCAAAATAATGTCGAACGAAAGATATTATATCGCTTGATCGGAATATAATCATCGAGAATCGAGATGGATACATACACCCAGAATGTGTAATAGAAATGGAATATTTAAAAGACGCTCGGTATACAGAACAACGCGTGACATGAAACGATTATTAAATAATAATAATTAATTTTAGAAGAAAATTGATAGTGATAGTATTAAAATAAGCCTGCAATGTCGTGTACCAAAGTTGAACACTAAACTTTCTACCAAACTTCTTTTAAACATGAGTCAGTTACGAAAGTTTAACTTTTTATAGTAATAATAATAATTACATTTTATTTCAGGCAACTTAAGAATAGTACAGATAGTAAAAAACTAATTCTAAGGCCCATAGAAATAAATACCTTTTAGCCATATATTATTTCGAATTAGAAAGAATTTTTGAACATTTCAATTTGAATAATACTATATCGAAGGCTTTGAGAATAAAGTTCCAAGTCAACAATAGGCAATGTCAAAGTTGAGGTAGCGCCGTAGGCAGTGGCACACATTCATAATCATAGTTTAGACAGTATGCCACGGCTTGGGGGACTGTTCAAGCCACTTTTGAATGTCTATATGATTAAACCCATGATTAAACCCTACTATTATTATAAATACGAAACTTTGTATGGATGGATGTCAGAGCTTCAGAGACTTCTTTTCTGATACTCTTTTACGCAAAAACTATGGAACGGATTCGGCTGAAACTTGGAATATGTATACGTCATAACGTCAGGTGATAACCTGGAACAACACATAGGCTACTTATTATCCAGGTCAGTAGCATTTGACCGAAGCCGCGGGCGAGTAAGCTAGTTATTAGGTAATATTTAGCATGCGTAGGAGATTCACTTAAATAGGACACATTTTCAATCTGTAATTATTTTAGAAATAAAATGAAGTTAAAATATGGCTATATTAATCTACCCTACAATATACATACTTATTCATATATATGTATATCATTTATATTTCTGTTCATAGATACGTTTACATTAGGTATTTATTATTATCATTATTTTCCTCATAGCTTGATAAATAAGTAATGTTTAAAATAATAGTTTCTAAAGTTTTGTAATCATTAGATGATATGCAATCAATTCCCTGCATAATTCGAATTGCACAAAGTATTTTAAAAGGCTCAATAATATTACGTTTAGTTGATTACCTATTTCGTAATTTTTTCAAAGAATATTATTGTAGCTTTATAATGCTCATAATGTAGACATTACATAAACCTTTGGTCAATTTCTGCAAATAAATGTTAACGTTAAGTAAGTAAGTAAGTAAGTTCGTATGAGCAAGTGGCCAGCTCTGGTGACGGAGTTTTTAGGCCGCCTAAAGGCCTCCGTCATGGCTTAACGACTTTAAAAGCCGGGACCGACAATTTAACGTGCCCTCCGAAGCACGGAAGCGCTCAGATATAAATACCACTTGCGGTCACCCATCCAAGTTGTTAACGTTAATATTGTGAAATTATAAAATTCAGATTATTAAAATCTAAATACTGGACATAAATATATTATTTGAAAACAAATCCACGTTTTTTACAAAAAAATAAGCGCTAATGGCGAAGCTTGCCTAGACGTGCTTGATAGATCGTTAAAGTTAAGCAACGTTCTGAACGGGCAAAATAATAATCTTGATGCCTAAAACAACCTACTTAAGTTACTTGAATTAAATCATACAAAATGAGCTAAGTACTTTCTTTACAATTTTCTGATATTCTTCGTCGACGTTATTGGCTTCGTGGCCGAGTGGTCGATGGCAATCCGGCTAAAGGATGATCGCTTGAATCACGCGGGTTCGAATCCCGTCGAAGTCGTAACTTTTCGTAAGATTTTTCATTTTCTAATTTTCTGATATTTTTGTGTCAAAAATATGATACAAACGAAATATAGGTCAGTTTATCAATAATAAATAAATTGGTTATTTAGTGGCAGTCATTTTTTAACAAATAACTAAGAACGTTTATAATATCTTATTTTGTACACCTATTTTCTTTGAAGCAAAGACAAGGTCTTTACTTTGAACTTCAATTCAAATCCTCATAAGTACAACTCAAGGCTGAGTTCAAGTAATTGTTGGAATCTTCAATATAAATTTTATAATATTGTATCAATTATAGCGAAGGTAAATGAAGATGACCTAATGACCTGCATTTTGAGCTTTTGTGTAGGCAGTAAGTTTCATGGTTATATAACTTGAATTTTGAAATCAGAAGTGTTTTTTTCACTGGAGTTATGACAAGTTTATTTGAACTGAAATTATGACAGTAAAGTAGGTACAGAACAAAAGTTTTGGGATGATCAAATTAAGTGTATGCTTAGCAATGCTTGGTATTGGCAAAGACGATTAATATCTAGAAGACAGACAAAGGCCATACACAAAATCGTAACCCGATCCCGCAGTACCAGATAGCCTGAAAACTTTAAAACATCAATTTTATCCAAGAAATTTCAATACTTAGTAGTAGCAAAGACGATTAATATCTAGAAGACAGACAAAGGCCATACACAAAATCGTAACCCTAAAAAATAGCCTGAAAACTCTAAAACATCAATTTTATCCAAGAAATTTCAATTACTTTCTAGTTAAAAATGTTTAAATATTGAATATTGTTGCTACCTACTACCAAAGACGATTCATATCTAGAAGACAGACAAAGGCCATACACAAAATCGTAACCCGATCTCGCAGTACCAGATAGCCTGAAAACTTTAAAACATCAATTTTATCCAAGAAATTTCAATACTTAGTAGTAGGTAGCAACAATATTCAATATTTAAACATTTTTAACTAGAAAGTAATTGAAATTTCTTGGATAAAATTGATGTTTTAGAGTTTTCAGGCTATTTTTTAGGGTTACGATTTTGTGTATGGCCTTTGTCTGTCTTCTAGATATTAATCGTCTTTGCTACTACTAAGTATTGAAATTTCTTGGATAAAATTGATGTTTTAAAGTTTTCAGGCTATCTGGTACTGCGGGATCGGGTTACGATTTTGTGTATGGCCTTTGTCTGTTTTCTAGATATTAATCGTCTTTGGTATTGGGATTAATTTAAGATGATGATGATCATAATGATGACTTTAATGTAACAGTAATAATAATTTGCTAAATAATTATTACTAAGCCTAAAATGGATCAGAAATATAATTCAGATAGAGAAGTGAAAATGATTGAACAAAGCGGGAATGAATTTGTAAATGCTATACAAACTCCATGTTTTTAAAAAGCTATGGCAATGATTATGGGGAGTGATTACAAAAACTCAGGTTATTTCATCCACATAGACGATTTATACAGTGTCAGTAGGCATCCTTCACGTGACAGAACGCTCTAGGTAGTAGTAGCATTGAAAAGGATAAATTTGCCAATTAAAAAATCATGTCAGCTCTCAGTTTAAGCTTTATCAATAATAATAATAATACATATCCTTGGACATTCCACACAGCGTCATATAGTCCCAAGCTAAGCAATTTGACGACTTTGTGGAATGTCCAAGAATTTAATGCTTGTGTTATGGTAACCCGATGACTGATAATTATACTACATAGATTAATTTTTTTTAATTTTTTTTTGTAAATACATACATAGGTATTATACATGGAAAACACCCAGACACAAAAAAAATATTTAAAGAGCATATAAACATTTGTTCCGCAGCGGGGATCGAACCCGCAACCTCTGCGCCTCAGGCGGGCTTTCACCCACTGTGCCTATAAGAAAATGAGTTTTTCTTAGATTTTTACGCCATAAAATATTATGTAGGTATCTTGTATATAATTAAAGGTAAAAAATTTAAGTCAACGCTTCGCAATAACAACTAGTTAAAAGTGATTACAATATTCTGACATTATACAATACATAATAGTGATGCTTGAAGCAATCTCATAATAAAAAAATAATTTATATAATATACAATCTTCTTTAGTTGAAGTAAACACTATTTACAGAAACTAGACTAAAATAATAACATAGGAACTAAATAAAAGTGTCAGATTTGACACCACCATACCACAAGTATTCAAACAGTTATGTCACTTACAACGTTTTGAAGATCTGAAAACATTATGTCTAGTTCTACCGCTCTTCCTCATAATCAATTTTTTTCAGAATGTTTTTTTGTATCTATTCTTAGAGTCAAAACTAAAGCAAAATACGGATGCGATCAGATCCTACCACGTTCACCTTGTGACCACAAAACATCAAGATCAGAGCATCGGGTTGCAAAATAATGCAAACTCGATACAGCCCATATGCGACGGGTATAAAACCTCGAACGATTATACTATAATCACAGTTACACATCGTCGGTTAACTTTGACACAAGATGGTGAGTAGAGATTGTCGATTTATCATAAAAGCTTTGGTAGATATTTGTGCGCATATTTTGATCAGTGATTTGATTACTTTTGTTGTATGATAGACACGTGATTATTATAATTATTTCTTCGTTTTCTTCAAATCAAGTTAAATATTTATGTTCAATTCATTATGATATTTTAGACTTTAAAATAATGATACTTACATTTTTTGATAACAGTAGTTATTCCTATTTCTTAACACCAGTTGCTTTAGAGCACGTGTTTACTAAACTTGTGATTTGCATGAATCAAATCAATATTGTTGTAGATTCGATATTAACTATTTGCACTGTGTAATTTGATGTCATCAATGTAATTCATGTCTGAAAATTGATTAAAAAAAAACAATACATAGTACCTATGTAAAAGATAAAAATAGAAACATCAATTAAAAAAAAAATAATTTTGCACTTAATTTTGAAAATATATACGAGTAGCTCATTACTCCCAATTTGTTGTTTTTTTTAATTTTTTACTTTCTAACGTTCTACGTAACAAAAATGATTTCAAGACCCAAGCTTATAAAACCACTTTTATTCCAGAAATCCTTTGTTGCTTTCTTCGCCCTCGTGGCTGTAGCTGTCGCCGATGTGTCCCACATCGTCGGCAATACCGAGGCTGGCGCCCAGATCCTGAGACAAGACGCTGACGTCTTACCTGACAAATACCAATACGAATACGAAACCTCCAACGGCATCTCTGCCCAAGAGAGCGGATCGCTGAAGCAGGTTGGAAACGTAAGTAAAATGATACCAAAGATTAACAAAAAACAAAATACAACCCACAACTCTATTTTAACTGGCAATCTAGATATAACTAACGATATATCGTTTTACATACTAAAGTCGTGTATTGTACCATTTTATTAAGTTGCTTAGTCTGACGCTGTGTGGAATGTCTTAGAATATTTGTTTATTTAGCTTAGCTAGGAAATTAAAGTCATGATTGAAATTGTGGGAGTACCTACCTTCAAAGCTTTTCGACTATCATTTATTTTCTCAAGAACCATTAGAGTTTTAATAAATAACGTGAATTTATGAAGTTAACGACAGTAGGTATGTAAGTTAGGCAAACTTTTTGACGATGTCTTGGGGTTGGTAAGAGACAAGACCAAAAAGATGACGCGTGTGATACAAAATAGTAATAATTATATATAAAGCCAAGTGGTCATGACTGTATTATCAACAAATCGCTAAGATCATAAAATGCCCTAGTATTCAAGGCGCCCTTAAAGTAAAAAGCCATATGGCGGGATTGCTTTGTACTAAAAATAAGAAAACCAGAACTAGTTAGCGCCGTGACTGTTTTTTGTAAATATCATCAAACTACGCAATAAATATCTATATAATACGAATTTAGCAAAAACGTGTCTTTGAATGTTTGATGAGGAATATTTTTTTGCATAAATGTGTGACAGTGACAAGAATTGTGAAAAATATTTTATTTATTATTTAAATTTATTTTTCCAAATCATTCAGAAATCATAAAACACATAAAGTAACTAAACGATAAAGTATACTGCACTGCAAAGTATACTAAAACTTTAGAATAGCAATATGCATTTAAATAGCAAATGCAATATAAAATCAATAAAGAAAGGCTTTCTGCAAAAGAGAAGATGATATAGTAAGAGGAAAAAATTCAAGAGATTGAGCTAGCTTACAACACCTACTTATTTTATGAGAAGCAGTAGATAAACAAAGTTACTAATATAATTCAACAAACGTTATATTCATAATTCAGACTGCTTCGAATGCTAACATGAGTAATTATAGTATTTATCTGGAACTCATGTCGTTTTAAAATACAATACTACTTAAAAAAAATTCATTCACTTTAGCCGAAATCTTTTCCAACAAAGAAATGTAGATAAAATAAATTCACAATTTAACTTAATAATAATAAATATTACGAGTAATAGATGAAGCGCTCTTGGCGAAGCTTGCTAAGACATTCTTGATAGATCGTTGAAGTTAAGCAACGGGCTGAGCGGCGAGCGCTTCCCTGCTTCTGAGGGCACGTTAAATTGTCGGTCCCGGCTTTTAAAGTCGTTAAGCTTAGGCTATAATTAATAAGGCTTAAAAACTCCGTCCTAAGAGTTAGCCTCTTGCTCATACAAACTTACTTTTATTTACACACTAGCTGCGCCCCGCGATGTTACCCGCGGTGAATAGTTCCCGTGGGAGTACCGGGATTATAAGTAGCCTATTTTTTAATCCAGAGTATAAGCAGTTCTGGTACCAAATTTCATTCAAATCCGTCCAGCTGTTTGAGCGAGAAAGAGTAACAAACACACTTACATAGAATAGAATAGAATAGAAAATACTTTATTGCACACCATATAAGAAAAATTAACAATGCAGTTACAACAACTTAATTATGATAGGTATACAATCGGCGTGTGTAAGTATGTACAATGTGTGTGTGTAAGTATGTACAGAAGTACATACTTACACACACACAAACTTTCACCTTTATAATATTAGTAGGAAGTAGGATAGTAGGATAGTAGGATTTTATTCATGATCACGATTCAAAGTTTTATTGCAACTGTTTGGCTGATCATAAACCCGTCACACCAAAATTACAAACTATTAAATTTTATTGAATCGACCGAGACGTATAAAAGATGACCACATTAAGTAAGCTTACGCAACTGTGCTTCGGCCACAATAAGAATAAGTCAAGGCCGACTTGCATGAAGATGAACTCAATATAATTTATAGCGGTATAGTTTTATACCCTAGGTGGTAATTTGGAATTGCTAATACTAAAATGTATCATTTATAATGATATTGACGGTTCTTTAGGGTATAGGTCTCAAGTCACAGACCAAATATTATAGTATTATTAGTAGTTCTGTGATCTACTGAGTCAGTAACAGAGTGTGTGAGTAACAGATTCCGATTTTGTAACTTTTATTATACGCAACAGCAAAAAAACTCACGTAAGTGTTTTAATGTAAAATTTAAAACCCCTATTTAGATATGAAAAGCCGCATGTTGTACTTGTTAAAATACAAATATAGATCACTTGAGTTATGTAAATTTGTCAATAAAACCTTGGTATTTCGTTTAAGGTCAGAGTTTACGCAATAATAAAATCTTCGTTTTAGAGCATAATGTTATAGGTGACCTCTGATGTCAAACCTCTTAAATATCTTGTGAAGACACAATCTTATTTGCTTATAAATGATACTTCATTGACTAATATATAAGAATTTTCCCATGATTTGTACGTCATTTGAATTTAAATGAGATGAAAAAGACAATTGGTATTTTTGCGATTGTAGGTACTTACTAAAACGTGCAAAGAATCAATAAGTTTACAAGTGTATTTTCTCGACGGGATTTTTGTATCTCTGGGCATTCAAATTATAGAGTTTTGCTAGACAAAAAGTTTTTGTTGAAAAAAGGAAGTCCACAAATACAGAAGTATCTATAATTCAACAGGATAATTTATTAGTTCCATTTTGGATAAGTTGCGCTACTTCTCTGTTACAACGATTCTTCAATGGTTCAACTGGTTCTTGTAATTTTTAAAGTTATGTTAATACTAAACAGTAGTTTAGTATCTGTAAATAAATGTAAACATCTAATTATATGCCAATATGTTAACTGCTATCGCTAAATTTAATTCTGTTTTTTATTTAGTTTTATTGCAATAATGAAATTGTTTTTCAGGACGCCGCCATCTCCACTTCTGGATCCAACTCGTACACCTCCCCCGAGGGTCAACTTGTCCAGCTTACCTACATCGCTGACGAGAACGGTTTCCAGCCCCAGGTAAAAATCTAAATTATATTATTTTTAACCGTTAGTGCTATCTAACTGCTGGGCAAAAGTCTCTCAATTCCAGACGTCGCGGTATCGTGTTAGCATCTCCCAAAACTTAGCTTTGTCTAGTTCGAAAAAAAAATTAAAGTACAACTTAAGAAACAGGCATTCTCTGAGATCTTTTGGAAACCAAGATTCGGAGATATGAGCAGCAAGAGCAATCTTTAATGGAACGAGCAAACAAATGCTAAATGTTACAATTAATTCTAAAATTTTTGAACTTATAAATATGAATAAAGACGTTTCCATGAATGTTGACTAAGTGATTAATAACGAATTCAAGGAAATAGACAAAATTAATTTTGAAATGTCAAGAACGACAAAGTATTAATAAAATATAGTAATTAAATATTTACGGAACTGGTTTTATGTCTTCGAATTATGCAAAAATCAAACTCATAAAAATTATGATAATAAATCAGAATCAGATTAAATTGAAATAAAAACAGGTTCATGTACCTAATACATTCTTTTGGTTATGTATTTAAGACTTAAATTTTACAAATTTTTTTTCGTAAATGATATTTTTTACATTTCACATGAAGTGTGTTTGTAGAGAAGATGTCATAGATCGTATTTTATTGATAGCTTTGCAATATGCGCAGAGCCTTAAGATGCTCACCTTTAGCTGTTTGGCGCTCTAATGTTTATGCATTTAGTGCGCGTTCAACAAGCCTTTGTTCATTCTCAGTTCTCACTTTTTATTATTGAACTGCTTGCTCTATAAACGTATGTGTACTGTGCGCATTGTAAACATTAGTGCGTAATCAATAAACTTCTAAGCTTGCTTTTTAGTTTGCGCTCTATACATTAATGTATTGCTTTTGAATGATAATACAAATTAACAAACATTTTTTTTTGTTTCAGGGCGCTCACCTTCCCACCCCTCCTCCCCCTCAGCCCATTCCTGATTACATACTCAGGGCTATTGCATACAACGCGGCTCACCCCCAAAAGCCCGAAACCGGACCAAAATACCAATAGGACTTTCTATTAAACTATTTAATTAAACCTAGTATAAGAAACATCAAACTTTGACCCTGCCTATTTTCTTCTCTAGTCACACTTTGTATGTGAAATTAAACGTTGTAAAGAATTGATATACCTATATTTTATTGGAAACCTTCCTTGAAATTTCTTAAAACCAGTTGTGCCATCTAAGGAGTTTTGTACACGATATATTATCCAGTAATTAATTATACAATTCGCCCCCGAGGTAGTCACATCGTTAAAACTCAATAAATGTCCCTTCAAACAGTTATTATCAAAGCGACTTCATTTGAAAATCTCATTTCATTAAGCTTCAGACGACAATTTAATTGAATTCTCATAAAAACTTCTCACGAAATAATTTACTCACTCACGCCATTCGAGGACTAATGGTATTAAAAAGTAGAAAATAATTCAAATACTTTTAGTTAAGGTGGTGTTTTATTACAGTGACTTAATAAGTCGCACGAAATGCTACTTCAACTTTTACTTGGCATTCTCAAAGAAGAACTATGTTCCTTCCTTTAAATGTAGCATTTGCGGAAACCTGTTCAGTTTATTTTGACTAACTTGTCTAACAAGACATTAATCGGAATAATCATAATATTGCGATTAATTAACTTGTATATTTATTTTTATGTCAATCATGATGCTGCCAGTGCTTAGGCACGTTTCCGAGTGGCAGTGGCTTAGATCAGTTGATCGTTTGCTAAGATCGTGTTGATCGTTTAGGTTCTAATTGTATTTTTTACAGATAACAGACAGAAAACAATACTGTTTTGATAGTAGTGATGTTAGGATCACCTGTAACTATATAGACTCATAGCCAACCCTCAGTTACACGTTCACGAGGAACGGAGAATGGACACGCTCTTGTGTCACGACACATGAGTTGACTTGCTGACAATTCGGACAAAATTTATTTAGACACAGTATCCCAATTGACACTTTTGATTTTATTATTATTTTACTGTCGATTCAGACACCATTAAATTATTGAAGCTGTTGAGCACAATAAAAAAACCAGAGTGTTTTTTCCGTTAAAAAAACCTAATAACCTACAGTCTATCCATCTCGTTTCTGCCACATAAAGGCTGTGCCGCCGTTTTTAACTAACTGTACAATGCAGCAATTTTTAATGGTGTCCGAATCAATATTAATGAAAATATTAAAATCAAGAGTGTCAATGGGACATTGCAACCCAATTTATTTTGTCCGAATTGACAGCAAGCCCTAGGAGTCTAGATTACATTTGCACGGCTTCGATAACAATTTGCACCTCGTTGCTGTCGTAATTTTGTCTGCGACAAAGAAACGTGGACAATATTGTCAAATCTCTGTGAGTGTGGAGAGTGTACGTGAGGCTTTGATACTTGAAATAAACCTTCTTAAAAAAATATTTAAAAAAATACATAAACAAGTACGTCAGAAAAAAATGCATTATTAAAAGGTAATAATTGGACAAATGCCGTTACCAATTGGCAGCCCGTCGGGATGCGAGGTCGTGGTCGGCCAAGGAAGCGTTGGAGGGACGATCTCGACACCTTCGAGAGACGTTGGTGGGAAATCTCGCAGGACAGAGATGGTTGGAGGGATATGGGGGAAACCTTTGCCCAGCAGTGGGATGATATAGGTTGAAGAAAAAAATAATATTTAAAGGTAAACTTGGAATCTGCCCGAGGCTTCGCACCCAAAAGTACCCCTGCGTGTTATTCCAGATCTTAAACTGTGTATATTTTAGTTTAAGAAAAAAACATTCTGTAGTTTTTGCGTGATAACATCCCTCCCGCGATCCTCACAAACCTACGCATGTATAATATTAGTAGAAAATAGGATATCAGTAGGCAATAATGGGTAGTCACCGGTCGAAGCAAATAATTTTCGATGTTTTATAGTCGCCGAGCTCATCCCAACAACTTAATTTCACTTTTTGTTTGCATATAACGTACTTTTTGATGAAAAGTGCTTGCAGCACGCGATGCCCTCATTAATGACATAGGTAAGTAAATATCTCATAAATTTTTAAAGTCTTCATTAATTTTCATTAAGAAATATTGAATCATTGATGATCAAAATATATATTTGACTCTTAATAAACTCAAACTTATTTGTATTTCAAGCTGATAATATGAAATAAACAAAAGGTCCACACTCAACAAAAACAATTTAGCGTTAAGCACACCATTAAACATATGAAATTAAATGATGCGCAAAACGCAATATTTACAAAGCCTTTCATTATACTTATTAAGTGTAGCGCATGTCATAATTTCAATACACAAACATAATAAACGTGCAAACACTCAGACTTATAATGGATTCAGTGGAACCAGAACAAAGACTGATCCTGCCTGTTAGGCGACGACACAGTTGAGACGAAAACAGCTGGATTATTCCATACTCAAAACATCCATAAGCAATTAAGTTCGTATGAGCTAGTGGCCAGCCCTGATAAGTAATGTTTGAGCTTCCAAAACAACAACAGCATTGTTTTTTTTCATGACAGGAGTAATTTTAGTTTCCTTCTTTTTGAAACCCGTTAATAAGTTAGTTAGGTACTAGGCATTTGATCATCGTGCCTTGAGTATTTGCCTGAAAGATTTCTTATTTCAATTAGGTAGCATAGTGAAACTATTTTTTATGTGTTGTTATTATAACTATTACTCAGCCGAATTATAATAATTTTACATTATAGGTACTTACACATAGTTGAGATGAAAATTGCAAAATTAGATAATAAAAAAATGTTGAGCCGACTAACACAATGACCGCGAGGAGTCACCATACTCATACCCAAATGAAGACTCTCCGGAAGAATCGAAACATTGTCGATATCTAAATCGACTATATTTATGTGAGTAATTTCCCGTAGGACTTCATGTTCTATTAAAAATTGTGACATGACAAGTGACCCTAAATAAGCTATG
The DNA here is from genome assembly GCA_963582015.1 of Xanthorhoe designata. Lineage (NCBI taxonomy): Eukaryota > Metazoa > Arthropoda > Insecta > Lepidoptera > Geometridae > Xanthorhoe > Xanthorhoe designata. The sequence goes on along the minus strand of OY757044.1, from coordinate 8,567,618 downwards.
GTGAAAGGGGTGAGGGCGGGTCGAGGGGAGAACAAATATTGTCTCAAAACCAACGAGCTTCATTAGCAATGATGTAATTAATTTCACTGTTCGATGAACGCTGAGCGGTTCAACACACAGGATTTGTTTAATCTGTATTACATTGTAAAAACTGATGGCTTTTGTTGCCTGATTGTGGGCTGAGTAAATTGCTGGAAATTCACTTTGAATTGTTACGAGGTATTCACTGTATTAAATAATTTTACAGTAAAACGCAATATTGAAAATTTTTATTGTAAATTCTGAAAATTGGAAACTAAAATTGAAGTCAAATTAATTCGCTCAAGTTCAGTGCAATATCACTTATAACCTTCGTTGTCAACATTTAAAATCAAAATCTCATAATATTTATTTCGCTTTTGACTAGAGTGGCTTGGATCAGTTGAGCTTTTTATATATTGTTCACAATTGGTAAGATAGGTAAGTGAAGTTTAGTTTCTGAAAAATAATTGTACTGGTACCCTGTTAATATCATATTTTCGAGTTCTTTCCCAATAACAGCATTGTTTATATACACTAAATTACCTTATAAATAATGTCACTATAATCTAATTTGAGCCGGCGTAAAGCTGATTTGGTTCATAGCAAACAGTACGTTCATTAATACCTGCCTATGCTCAATGAATTCCCGTATTTGGCACAAACGCCAAATTCGATAACTTGCTTTGAGTGGGACTCTGCCGGCATGCAGCAGTAATAGAATTACGCAAACGCGGTTCGCCGAAAATGAGTTTGCATGAATTGAAGAAGTTCGTTTCAATACGTGCAAAAATAGCTTAGCATTCAAAACAAATATTTTACTGTACCTAAAAAATATGACACAACAATGTTAATTTAATTAATAGATATCATTTGACCTTTCACACAGCGTCATCTAGTCCCAAAGATGACGCTGTGTGGAATGTCTGGAATGGCTAAGCAATTTAATGCTTGTGTTATGGTAACCAGATGACTGATATACTACAGAGCTTACAAACATTTGCTAATAACGATCTACAGTCATTCTTGTGTTGAATTGAAACCAGGCATAAGTGGCTAAGAAGCGCTCGTGGCGAAGCTTGCTAAAACGTTCTTGATAGATCGTCGAAGTTAAGCAACGTTCGGAGCGGTCACAACTTGGATGGGTGACCGCAAGTGGCATTAACATCTGAGCGCTTTCGTGCTTCGGAGAGCACGTAAGGCGGCCTAAAAACTCCGTCACCAGAGTTGGTCACTTGCTCATACGAACTAACTTTTTTTAGTGGCTAAGATACACTACCATTATCTATACGTGCTTCAAACATCAGATCTCTAACTACAGCCGTAGCATTTCTAATTCAAAGTTCTTCTGGATTCGTTTTAACTTCTTAAAATCCTTACAAATACTTCAAGTCGCTCTACATATTTGCCATGGCGTCATTTCCGCGATGAAAAAAGTAATTTCATTTTATTACAACAGGAAGTTGCTTTCCCATGTATTACCGAAGACGGCGAATGTATGTAAATGAAAATTTATTCGTATCCGGCCTGTAAGGGTTGTGAGAACAATTATTACAAATGTTGCCGGAAAATGAGACATTTTATAAACTTTTTCCGGCTTTTTAAAACCATGATAAAAATACATACATTGTAGATTTAAATAGAGTATAAAATAACAATAAAAACAATCTATTAGGAAGGGTCTAATTGCAACGTACACGCATTCATATATCAGACAAATTCCGTGTAGTAAAAACAATTTATGAAATAAATATCAACAGTCAGTAACATACCTTTTTGTAATTGATTGAACGGTCCGACCAACATTTAAAGAGATTGTAGCTCTTCAAAAGTCGGACAACAGCCAAAACTATTCATTTTCTGTTCAAAAAGCCTGTAGAGAAATTGTATTCTGTGTCACACACATGCCTTACAGTCTCTTAAGGTATGCAAGACATAACTGCTTAATCTTAGCTTAACATTTTGTGCAAGTGAACCAATTTTGATGAATTATTTTGCTGAACATTTCAATCGACTGTCTGAAAGGATAAAAAAACTATTATTATTTGACCACTTTAGGTATTTGGAATATCATTCCAAATATCATTCCAAATACCTATAGTGTAAAGTATGTTACTTTGTCGACCTCTAGATAGATGAAAGCCCACCTGAGACATCTCGCGTCTAAACCGTCCTAGGAAGATTAATTAATCTTCCTAGAAACCGTCCCTTAGCATAGATTTTCCATGCGATTAATATGAAATTATGTCTCTGAGTGCCAAAGAGAATAAAAACACTACGTTCTGAGTGCGAAAGTTTGCAATCTCTGTCAAACTTTCAGTTCTTCTTTTCTTTATTTTGGCTTCGCACGGCTTGTGCCACGCATTAAGCCACTACCATGTCATTATGTTGAGTTAGATAGTTTCCTAAGCTGTCAATGATGTAAGGGTGTAGTGACACTTGAGCATCCATCACGCTGCATTCCAGGCGTTGTGTCGCTGCTTTATTACGTGATACACCTGGGATGCGCTCGGCGATAAGATCTAGCGCTTGACACTATTGCTATTAGCAAATTACTATTGAAATTCGATTGGAATTTCAGTTTGTGATGTTTTTAATGTCTAATTTTAAGAATGAGAATCAGTATAAATGTCTACAATGTGTCTTACTAACTAACCAACCCGCCCAGCCTTCTTTGTTATTGAATTTTCAAAAGTGATAAATGATTTCAATAAAATGAATAAACAATGTCCGACTTTCGCCCTCAAAAAGTGAAAGATGGCCAGTTCTTATTTTTTACTCTTTTGCTTATCCTACTTATAACAAACTATACTTAGGTACAGCTATACTAATAACTTTTCACACAAATTTGAAGAGGTTTTCGGCTCCGGGCTAAAAGTTACAATCATCTTCGAATCACCTACCCCAAAATTAATGCTTTCCTAACATCATTGCGGCCCCAATGTTTTTCTCTTCAAAATCCGTATGACTACAAAACTATAATATTATTAACCTACCATAATAGTTTTAATTTTAAAACCTCATTTTGTATAACGGTATGTCACAAGCAGAAACACAATGTGGGCGTAAGAGCTCATTTGGCAAAATTAAACCATCGAAATTTAAATTAAAACGTTAGGTATTTGGATGCTTTTTGTGATGCAACAAGGTTTTGTTAATATTTTGTTGTAAATCAATTCTTTTGAAATGCTCTGAATACAGATACAGTAATATGTAGGAAAATAATGCAATAATGCCTAAAAAATTTAGAAATACAAAATCTTTATTGTTTGGCTGGATTCGAAACCACGATCGAAAGTCGAGGCACTAACTTGTGTCACGCATTTAACCACTACCATTAAATCATAAATTCAAAAGTCAAATATATTTTTAAGTTTCAGATAAATAGGTTGCAACCAAAACAGTTCTGTGGTAAGGGTACCGAATGCAATTCAGCTAGGTAGCGAGCGTCGCACATCCACGATATACACCACGCCGTTTATTGCACAAATTGCAAACAGCTTTCAGCTAAAAGCATTGTTACAATAAAATAAATATTCTCGCGAAACCTCGCCACTTAGATTTTAAGGCAAATCTAGAGGAGTAATAAAGTTGCGCTTTCTATAGTTTCTAAACTAAAGTAGCTTTTCCATTCAAATGCACTTTTGAAACATTTGGCAGAGTTGAATGAGATATTCGTTTGAATTGCATTTGAAATAATAAAAATAACTATTATTATGAGCCGTGATGATCCCACTGCTGGTCAAAGGCCTTCCCCCACTCTTTCCACACCTCACGATCCTCGGCAACTACCCTCCAGTCCGGCATTTATAGTAGCATTTATAGTCCGTGATTTATAGTGATATTAAAATGATGTTATTTCCCATGTCATCTTGAAACCGAAAACTCGAATTCATTTGTCGACAAGTGACTAGTGAGTTCTTTCACTTGTGTGAATTCGTGTTCGAATTTTTACAGGATGACTCTGGTGCAAGTCATACTTCGACTAATGTCTAAACATGCATGTAACCTCAAAACTTTATACAGGTGCTGAACGTGTAAAGCTTTATGACGTTATACCTGCTTGCAAGTACTTGCACAATGATAAAGCGCGATTAATATCAAAGAAAAAGACAAATCTTTCACTCCATCAATTTCTAACAGATAGTAGCATCACGCGATATCGCTATTCGTTTTAAAGAACTTAAAATACATAGGAATGTCTTGAGAATCTTTGAATAGGAATGTAGATGCTAGTCTGGAAGGCATTGCACTTGGGGGTTGATATATTTACAATTTGATGGGATGTACATTTCTTTTCATTATAAATGAAAAATCTTACTAAAAGTTAAAGGCTCCGGCAGGGTTCGAACCTGCGTAGATACAAGCGATCGCTCTTAAGCCGAGCTGCCTGACCACTAGGCTACGGACCCTCTAAGCCGAGGCCTGAAACTATTAGTAAGATGATTTTGTATCGGTTAAAGCACCGATGAGCGCCATCTACAGGGATATTAGAATATCACCTGCTCATTGATTGAAGTTGCATTCAACACAAGTGACCAGAGATGTCGCTACGCTAATTCTATAAATTATTTATTATTTTACAGTGTTAAACCACACTTAGGTATTGGAAATTTCATTATAAATGAAAAATCTTACTAAAAGTTAAAGGCTCCGGCAGGATTCGAACCTGCGTAGATACAAGCGATCGCTCTTAAGCCGAGCTGCCTGACCACTAGGCTACGGACCCTCTAAGCCGAGGCCTGAAACTATTAGTAAGATGATTTTGTATCGGTTAAAGCACCGATGAGCGCCATCTACAGGGATATTAGAATATCACCTGCTCATTGATTGAAGTTGCATTCAACACAAATGACCAGAGATGTCGCTACGCTAATTCTATAAATTATTTATTATTTTACAGTGTTAAACCACACTTAGGTATTGGAAATTTCATTATAAATGAAAAATCTTACTAAAAGTTAAAGGCTCCGGCAGGATTCGAACCTGCGTAGATACAAGCGATCGCTCTTAAGCCGAGCTGCCTGACCACTAGGCTACGGACCCTCTAAGCCCTCTAAGATGGCGCTCATCGGTGCTTTAACCGATACAAAATCATCTTACTAATAGTTTCAGGCCTCGGCTTAGAGGGTCCGTAGCCTAGTGGTCAGGCAGCTCGGCTTAAGAGCGATCGCTTGTATCTACGCAGGTTCGAATCCTGCCGGAGCCTTTAACTTTTAGTAAGATTTTTCATTTATAATGAAATTTCCAATACCTAAGTGTGGTTTAACACTGTAAAATAATAAATAATTTATAGAATTAGCGTAGCGACATCTCTGGTCATTTGTGTTGAATGCAACTTCAATCAATGAGCAGGTGATATTCTAATATCCCTGTAGATGGCGCTCATCGGTGCTTTAACCGATACAAAATCATCTTACTAATAGTTTCAGGCCTCGGCTTAGAGGGTCCGTAGCCTAGTGGTCAGGCAGCTCGGCTTAAGAGCGATCGCTTGTATCTACGCAGGTTCGAATCCTGCCGGAGCCTTTAACTTTTAGTAAGATTTTTCATTTATAATGAAATTTCCAATACCTAAGTGTGGTTTAACACTGTAAAATAATAAATAATGTACATTTCTTGATGCTCGAAATTCATTAAATACGGGCTTATTCAAAGGAATTAAGCAGAGCTATCAGCGTTCAATAGCGATGTACATTAAAATATTAATTTAATTTTCCAATCTAAATTTGACGCACTACCGGGATCTCTTTGATTTTTGACTTGAGATTTTTTTTGATCAGTTATTAGTAGTAAATTGTAGTCGTATCTACTGGCTATACAATACAATGTGAACTTTGATCATTTTTTCACTAAAACCTTTGTACATTTTGACACCTATACTTAACTATAACCATTTGAACGTTCATATCAGTCATGTGATCAGCCAAGTCCCGTAACGCTAAATTACATTTGTTTTTTTCTATTCGAAGTTTCGCAACGATCTTGGTTCCTTTGAATATCACAATATTTAAAAGAGCTCAGTGGTTATAATTATGCGAGCGCTTGACAAAACGAGAACATTACTGAAACCGTTCCGTGGAAAAATGTTTTGAGCGGACATTTTTCTTCATTTAGCCTTATTTGAATAACGAAAATGTATTTTTGGTCCTAACTTGGTTTACAAGTCAATTTAGTAAAAAGAGCAGGACTATTTAATTGTTCCGTTCGCCATTTACAGGAAAAGTGCAAAAATTTGAGAGATAAGATATTGAATATTCGTTATAGTAGGTATTCTTTTTTTTAAACGTTATAACATCGGAAATAAATAGCAAAGCTACAGCTAAGTATCTATATAGATTTGAATTTGAATTTATTTAAATATAGTTGACAAACAGCTGAGATCAGGGAACGAAGAGAGAAGGCTTATTTTTGTGATACTATAAGAAACTACAGATGGCAAGTGCCTACAAATATGTGATTTCGCTACTTAATGTTTTCGCGAAATGTTTTACTATCCAGGTTTTTGTGGCTATCACTGGTTCAACCACAATTTTTACAGCATAAGTTAGAACATTGTGCTTTTTACGACTCTGTCATGATAGCGGATGTTTACTACACTATGTTTCAAACAAAGGAAGTTCCTCTCGAAACCGCTATTTTTGCATACCTGCAAAGTAATAAAAGTTGGAAAAAGACTTCAGAAGAATGCTGCATGCAGAATATAAAACACCTAGGATATTTTTCATTACTTTGAGTACCTACCTACCTACTCACAGTTATAAAAAATTCTAGGATTTTACAGTCGACCTGTAATATCCTGTAATATGACCCATGTGGTTGTGTTCGTCAAACTAGCGCTGCCACCAATTTTATCTTATAATTATGTTGAACAAAGGAGTTTTACAATACTAATTCTTTAGTTAATAAGCAGCATTTCTACGTAATATCATAAGCTTATTTTCGATACCTTTGTAAAAGTTTTATTTTGTATAGTTTATGAAGAATAGAGTTTGGTGGACACCAACTGCAATTTCGCTACTTAAATATAGACAATAGAATAGACAATTATCTGAGATGCTACAAATTATGTCGGGTAGAAATTTTAAAACTGAAACTGACAAAATTAATTTCAAGTGATGAGCAGCTTTATTTTCCTATTACATTAATAAATAGCGGGTTTTAAAATTTTTGAATGACGGTCTCGCAAGTTCATCAACGATTACACCTTATTACAGAATTTAATTAAACTTTGGACATTTAAAGCTTGGCACGTTTGCATAAAAAAAACTTTTGTAATAACTCATTGTTATAAGGCTTTTCTATGGTAAAAAGCTAAAATATGAGGGCAAGAATGAATCTTTTATAATGCATGTTTAAAAAAAGAAACATGATCACGTAAATAGCCATGGCTCGGTAACACATTATTTAGGCTTTGAAGTTCATTGAGATGTTCAAGGGAATAAGGTGTACCTACATATTTTTGTTATGTGCACATATTGCAGAAGATAGCATTCAAATCGAGGCAGATTGCAAGCCTGCTATTAGACTGCTAACTGAAAAAAAAACAAAATTAGTAACTATGAAACCTATTTAATTACAGCAATAGTAAGTAAATTCGTATGAGCAAGTGACCGATTATGGTGACAGAGTTTTTAGGCCGCCTAAAGGCCTCCGTCATGGCTTGAGGACTTTAAAAACTGGGACCGACAATTTAACGTACCGTCCGAAACTTTGCGGTCACCCATCCATGTTGCCAACTCTGGAGACAGAGTTTTTATTTTAATTTTTAAAGTTTTTATTACAGCTAACAAGCTTTTACATAACTTTTACAGAACACAATTTACAACCAAGTTTCTTTGAGACAGTAAACTCGTCTTGTAAATTCTACAAAGCCATGAAAACTTTTTCTTTTAAAATAATAACATCTCGGATTAGTAAAGAGGTTCCAACTTCCGAAGCCAACCTGAATGCATGCGCCTTGGAATCTATCTTTCTGCGCATGCGTAAGGGAGCCATGGCGTCAAACAAATGACAGTTGTGTCAACATTCGCGTCAGGAAGGGAATGTTTTCCCGTGATACCTCGGAAAATAATGATAAACACGTATTTGTTCCTCAATTTTACGAAAAAAGCTTTGTATTTTCATTACACATTTTATAGCCCAAGTTTTGGGGGAAAATCTTGCAAAAAGTAAGGTTATTTTCATGTGTTTACGAGTTCTATTATAATTCAAAACTTTTGGTGCAATGTATTTTTACTTCTAAATTAAAGTAGTTTGTTCTGTGGTGTAGTGAGTTCTGTGTACCAGGAGCTAAGCATTGACCAGGAGGTGGTATTGCGTCGTTCTCAAGAGTCTCAACTCAAGGTATGCTATTTCCTAATTCATGCTCAATGGAATTGCTGTTGATAGCAAAACGTCATATACCGTAAACACCACGCGAGTTCAAACCTTAGGTACAGGAAATAAAGCTGGAATAGATTTGGAGTGTTTGTTTTACGACAAACGAAACCTTACAAGAAATAGGTAAACGTACATAACGTTTATTTTTGTTGATTTAGCTTGAATAACCAGGGATACCCATTGTTATGTGGGAGTGTGTTCATTGAGCTTTACAATTACTTCAGCGGTTTCCACTGATATCACATTTTGTTAAAAATCTTACAATGTCTTACAGTTGTTTTTTTTTCGTTTTTGAAATATGATCACGACTTACTTTTGTATTTTCTAGATGCGGTAGACATTTATTTAAGACCTTTAGGCATTTATAGATCTTTTGAATTGTCTAAGGGGATAGTCAGAGGTATGTCCAAATACACATTTGGTACATTACCATAATAATATTAATAAAGGAAGGTTAAGATTCACCAACCGATTTTCTGATTATTTTAGACACAATGTGCTCAAAAGGTATCAAAAGGCTGAAGGAAAATATTGTGAAGGAACGTTCCGCCTTATGTATTGATGTCGTTTGTTTTATGGACAACATCGTGGAATGCTTAAAGAGTAGCTTGCTATAAACATTGTTGAAATATTGTCGAAGTTAAGCGACATTCTGCGCAGTAACATGATTGGGAAGTTGACCACTAGAGGCAGTAGTAACAAATCGTGCTTTGGAAGGCACTTTACATCTTTACTAGATGATTTATACAGAGTCAGGAGGCAAGCTTTGCCTACACTTAACGGGACACTGTAGTGCCTGGGCCATTGTGAGATGGAATAGGCTTGCCCCAGCACCTAAACCATCCTCTCAGCTTAGCCGGCCATATCCACAGGAAAGACAATGGTCAATACGTGTGGGGCTGACTAGCCGCGGGTTTCCTCACGATGTTTTCCTTCACCGTTTAAAGCTCGTGTTAAAGCTTTCTTTCTTTCTTTCTCTCTTATCCACTTGGCCAACACGGACGGCAGCATAGTAATTGTTTCTCTATCTGTATTGTAATCAATCTGTCTATAGAAGTAATGTCCCAAGAATATTTGATTTATTTATTAGGGAGATTTTCAGGCTTATTAGAAACTGCGTCATCAGAGTTGCTTCTAGCTCAAGAACTTTCTTCTTATATTCTTTCATTTACTATTTATTATTATGAACTTGGTTGAGAATCTGTGGAAGAGAATCGCGAGGGATCGGAGAGAGTGGCGTAATGAAGAGGAAGCTTATATCCAACAGTGGGTGGACATGAGCTGCGATGATGGTGATTATAGTGAAACACGTTTGCAAGTTCTATAACCTTATCTAGTTTTCCTTCCAGTGACCGTAACAGTTTGACACAATAGTCTAAAGGTCATGCAGATGTTGGAAGTTTTCCAAATAGGTCGGCCATGTTCTAAGGGTCAGCATAACAAAAGATTACTTGGAAGTAAACATAACTTTTGAAATTATACTAAGTAGCAAGTAGTCTTATTTCTATGAATCGTAAACGATTTTATTTATAGACCTTTGGACCACTGTGGATATTATTTGACATAACTTGAAGTTATTGAAATGTTTGTCGTTTTTTGAATGGAAGTTAATAAGTGTAAGCAAAACCAAAGGTAGACAGACAGGAAGGTTATTGAGACTCCTTTGTTCGGTGCTCGCCGTTAGACGTTCTTGATAGGTCGTTGAAGTTAGGTAGCATTCTGAGCGATCACAATTTGGATGGGTGACCGCAATTAGCAATAATAGCTGAGCGCTTCCGTGATTCGAATCCTTAAATTGGCGGTCCCAGTTTTTAACGCGTTCACTGCCCATGACGCACGTGGGCTAGTTGTAAGGTATCGGCCATAGACTTCTCCTGCGGAGACGACAGTAGCAGCTGGCTTAGTTTGGGTTAATCTATTTCGTCCCACTGTTGATTAAAGGTCTGCCCCAAACGCTTCCAACTATACTTATGTACTTAATAAAATGCCTTTTTATTTATCTAGCTACAGTTACAGTAAACAGATCCAATGGTCGCGTTTGCGTGACTTATTTCAATTTAAGAGTGTAATTTGCTAGAACTCTAACCGAAGACTTAATAATTTATGAAAGAAAAGTAATGAAATTGGTTATGGTTTTTGTTTGAAATGAATTCTTTCCCTGGTGTAGGGAGTCGCGTTGGAACAGGCATTAGAATCACCTAGCATGTAAAACGATACTTAAGTGATCCTTGAGGTCCTACAAGAATAAATGATTTTTCTTTCTTTCTTTCGAACCTTAACACGGAAGAAAGCTTCTCATAAAGCATTGGTTGACAATATTTGTGTTTGATGTTAACTAATGTGGCATTTTGCTTAGAGGAGTGGCACAAAAAGTGGAGGTCTATACCCAGCAGTGGGTAAAGTCAGACTGCGAATAGTGATGATGATGACGTTCCTGACACACCTTTCTCCTTAATCACTAAATTCGTACAAGCTGGCCGGCGATAAAGGGTATGACCTGGTCCTTTTAAAGTCGTTAAGCCATGACGGAGGCCTTTAGACGGCCTAAAAACTTCGTCGCTAGAGTTGGCCACTTGCTCATACGAACGAACGAACCTGCTCCTTCTTCATAATGTTCATTGTGTTCACGTAGTTTTTTTCTTTCAGCTACGACTTGCATTCATTCTTCGTCCATACATTGCATGTTTTTCTGAATTTCATAACATCATCTTATTCCACCTCACATCGTTTTCTCATCACACTGTTTCTCACTCTATCTTTCATAGATACCCCTTATTAGAAGTACGTTAATTGGCATAAGCCCTCTTTCGAATCTGTTTACATAAATTCATCAGGTAAATACCTCATCAGGTTACGGGAGTAATTTTCGCCCTTGTCGAGAACCCTGAAATTATAAACCACGGGCAGAGGGCGCTTTAATTAGACACGTGTATTCTATCGCGGTTTTGAACTGGCAAGAACAGTACAGATATCAACAAAACTTTGACAATCTGTTTACAAATAATTCTTTCTTTATTGTATACAATAAAATAATACATTAAAAATACAGATAGTTAGGGCATGTACAAAGGCAAGCTTAACCCTAAAAAGAGTTTTCTTCCAGCAAACCTTGAATTATGTGAAATTAAATTAAATAATGAGCATCTAATTTCCAGGGAGCGGTACACGTTCTTTTCAGATCTCGTTTAGATCCTATGAAGGTGAAGGTATGTCCAAATAACATCTTTGGTACATGCCAATATTTTGCAATAAGTTAACATTTCATACGTTAAAAAAAAAATATTATTATAGAAATAAAGATTACTTAGGTATATTATTATCCCACTAATATTATAAAGGTGAAAGTTTATGTGTGTGTAAGTGTGTTTGTTACTCTTTCACGCTCAAACGGCTGGACGGATTTGAATGAAATTTGGTACCAGAATTGCTTATACCCTGGATTAACAAATAGGGTACTTTAAATTCCTGAAAAGTGCAGTGTTCCCGTGGGATTCGTGCAAAAGGTAGCTGTCAGACAAAATAACTTTATAGATGGCAGCACAGGCAAAAATATTACTCCTTCACGCTCAAACAGCTGGACGGATTTGAATGAAATTTGGTAGCAGGATTGTACCCTTGATTAAATAATAAGCTACTTTAAATTCCTGAAAAGTGCAGTGTTCCCGTGAGATTATAAACCAAATTATTCATCAAAATAGTTTCGGTAGTTTGGCCGTGCAAAAGGTAGCTGTCAGGCAAAATAACTTCATAGATGGCAGCACAGGCAAAAATACAACTCCTTCACGCTCGGACGGATTTGAATGAAAATTGGTAGCATGATTGCTTATACCCTGAACTAAAAAATACGCTACTTAAAATTCCTGAAAAGTGCATTGATTCCGTGGGATTTTTAATCAAATTAATTTAAATAGTTTATACAAATAGTTTGGTCGTGCAAAAGTAACAAAATAATTTCAATAGATGGCAGCACAGGCAAAGTTACTATTCCTTCACGCTCAAACGGCTGGAATTTGAATTAAATTTAATAGCAGGATTGTTTATTCCCTGGATTAACAAATATGCTACCTTAAATTCCTGAAAAAAGCAATGGTTCCGAAAGATTATAAACCAAATTATTCATCAAAATAGTTTGGCCGTGAAAACGTAACTTTTAGCCAAAATAATGTTAATAGATGGCAGCACAAGCAAAGTTATAACTCCTTCACGCTGAAACGGCTGGACGGATTTGAATGAAATTTGATACCATGACAGTTGATATCCTGGATTAACACAAGTCATAGGCTTCTTTAAATCCCTTAAAAGCGTATGTTCCCGTGAGATTATCAAAATACTTAAATTATGCTTCTTTAAACTCAAACGGCTTAACGGATTTCAAATATTGTTTATTTTGACTCGATAATCTCACGGAATTGGTACTTATGTACGCAGATAAATCTTCGATAAAAAGATTTCTGGCTCAACATAAACCATTAGAACAAAGTTTAAATTTGTGTCTTTAATTAACATAGGTACCAGGACCTCATTCATCATCATCGCTATTTTATTAAATTTCCCACAATTTCGGATCGCTGCAATTCTAAATCCTCGCTGCGCTCGCTTTGCTCGGAACCGACCAGCGCCTTATCTTTGAGCACCATAAGCAAACATAAGTGTCGGTCATGACGAATTTGTCTTAAAAATTTCGAGTCTAAGAAACTAGATGCGCTTGCTTAGATCGATGCTCGCTTCGCTCGCACTGTAGCTTCTTGAATATTTTGCTAGCAAATTGAACTATGTCAGGCCATAGAATAAGAACAGACCAGCAATCAGCCTTTTCTATGAGCACTATAAACAAAATCAAGTGTCACATGATGCATTTTTTTTTTAAATTTCGGTTTAAAAAGCTCGCTATGCTCGCTTAGTTCGAAGCTTACTACGCTCGCTTGGTTCAAAGCTCGCTTCGCTCGCACGGTAGCTTCTTGAATATTTGCTAGCAAATTGAACTATGTCAGACTATAGAATAGGAACCGACCAACAGTCAGCCTTTTCTATGAGCTCCATAAGCAAAATCAAGTGTCACGTCAGGACGCATTTGTTTTTAAAAATTTCAGCTCGCTTCGCGAGATTAAAACGCTTGCTGTGCTTAGTTTGAAGCTCGCTTCGCTCGCACGGTAGCTTCTTCAATATTTTGCTGGCAAATTGATCTATGTCAGACCAAAAAATAGGGACCGACCAACAGTCAGCCTTTTCTATGAGCACCTTAAGCAAAATCAAGTGTCACATGACGAATTTGCCTTAAAAATTTCGGCTCGCTGCGCTCGCTTGGTTCGAAGCTCGCTTCGCTCGCATGGTTGCTTCTTGAATATTTCGCAAGCAAGATAAACTATGTCAGACCATATACCATATATCCGACCAGCAGTCATCCTTTTCTATGAGCACCAAAATCAACAAATGACGCATTGGTCTTAAACAAGGAGCAAAATTAAAAAAAAATGTTAAAACTTTTTTAATTACGTAAGAAGAGAGTAATTTTTTGCACTCTCGAGGTGCATTTTTATTCATATCTCTGACGATCCTCATCAGACCAAAAAAAGAATCATAAAAATCGGTTCACACAGTGCACGAATTGAGAACCTCCTCCTTTTTTGAAGTCGTTAAAAAAATGTATTGGGCACAGCTAGTATAATATAAAACAATAATCATTTTTCTGGAATCAACGCACAGACCAAACCGCTGAAGCTATAAAGCTGAAATTTGGAAAATAGCTTCTTTTTAAAACGAAACTACGCACTAAGAAGGGATTTTTCGAAATTCCACCCCTAAAGGGGTGAAAGGGGGTGAAATCGTTTGTATGCAACTTTTTAATGCGTGAAGCGATTTTCTTCAAACTCGGTATAGATATTTTAAATGATAAATACATTTACACGTTTTCTAGGAACAAAAAAAAAAACATTTAAAGGGGTAAAATGTGATGTCAAAGTTTGTATAGGAACTTTTTATTGGGTGGTTCGATTTGCTTGAAACTCGGTTGTAATACTAACGATGCAAAATAAATATACACGTGTTTAAGGGTTTTTCAAAAAAACACTTCAAACGGGTTAAATGCAGTGTCGAAGTTTACGTAAATACAACACGCGAGCGAAGCCGCGCGGGGTCTGCTAGTTATTAATATACGTGACAGGCCCATCGACGCTATTAGAAAGCATCGCATTTATAATATCATAGTAGGACTATGTTTGAAATGAAGGTATTCACAGTATTTACAGTGTTTAGTAAGTTTGTGACTGATTGTACCTTCCCACTAGTGCCATAGAACAAGTGGTATTGGTAAGGGATCCGTGTTATATAGTTGGTAAATAGATATGAGGACAAGCAACCTGTTTCCAATTCTATGTAAGACTGAATATTGGGATTATTTGTTTGTTTGTGGTGGTGATGTTCAGATATTAATTAATATGAAAGCTATAATATATTAAGATTTACCAATATTTATAATGTCTGTGATCTAATACCAATTTTTAAACTTATTAAATCTGTCAATATCAACTTTGTTTGACAATCACCTCGGGTCGGAGAAGCGCTGGTGGCGAAAGCTTGCTCAAACGCTTTTTGATTCTTTTAAGCGACTACAAAAAAGGAGGAGGTTCAATGTTTCACTCAAGGTATTTTTTTAATTTTTTTATGTTTGTTCACCGATTTTGAAAATTCTTTTTTTGTTTGAAAGAATATACTTTTGAGGTGGTCCCATGAAAATGATTTGAAGATCTGATCAGGATCTTTGGAGTTATAAACAGAAATGTACCTCAAGAGTGCAGGAAAATTACTTCTTACGAAATTGAAGTCATTTTAATAGTGGAACATAGAACTTCCTTCTGTTAAAGTCTTTAAGTTCTTTAGGTCGGTTAAAAAGTTTCCTAACATGAACATAATGTAAGTACATCAATATTGCATTAAGCTTATCCGACATGGCAGTCCCATTACCAATGCTAACGGCTAATAGTATTATTGACTCAAATGGGCGCAATGTCCACTGTGTAGAACACGCATTAGCTATCAGTACGCATGATTACATTTGTTTGATTATATTGTCCTGTTAATGCTATTAACCCATCAAGTAACGGGCGAATTATGTCGAACCGCCGTCAACCGGCGGAACGACCCCGGGGTCGTTGGTACCTTTTACAGAAATTGGAAGTAAATATTCAAGATTAAAAATTGTAATTTAATTTTTGTTTTTAATTCTTTCTATGACTTTGTTTGTGACTTTTAAGTTTTAGGTAATCTCTTTTATAACCGATCAGATTCGAAATGTCGAAAATTCGCGAATTAGGTTAGAATTAGTCAAAAACCGGCAGAACGACCCCGGGGTCGTTCCGCCGGTTGACAGGTTAAGGCCTATATTATTATCGGGTCGGTTTTAGCACTACCAGCGCCCTGTAGGCCTAACATGTGCCACGCATCGAGACGACAAATGCAATATCTCGATAATGTCAAACTGCTCTAACGTACTATGTTAGAGCAGGAGATAATATTTTGTCGTGTTGCACATGCTAGGCCCGCTGGTCGAGATTTCCGCGTAGCCCCTAACAAGAAAGGGTTTAATGCTTCCATTTTTTTGAACTTGGAGCGGGGTGTTCAAGGCTTGATGATTTTGGCGCCCCTTGGCCTGGCTTCTTTCAGCTCTTGTACCATTTATGTAGGGCCGGCATAACATGACGTATTCTCTTCCATTTTCCTTTATCGGCCGACATTGTCATGTTGACATTCACTACTAGTAGTATCTATCTATTTATCTAATGTGTAATATAATCATTTAGGTATAGGTATTTAACAAAACGGGAAATCTATGAATGCAGTTTAAATTGTTTTTTATATTAAAATGAAGTCTCCTTTCAGTAAAATTGTCTATCTACAATAATTAAGGTACTTTCCCTCCATGTGGCTGTGGGACGCCCTGTATAAACATAGCGTTTATCTTTGTATGATTTATTTGTTTTGTTCTAATTGTCTACAACGGTACTTTGGTTTTTATAAACTTTAAAAACAACATAAAACATTGATACCATTACAGATAATATCCGTGCAAAAACAGGAAAGGCTTACATTAAACTGTAGGCTTTCATGCCGAAAATCGTGTTAGATAACGATGCGGGTCATAACAATAGTTTTAGATCTATTATACGCCGTTTACAGTACTAGACTGCTGATCTGGCTATTACTATTACACGCAATAAATAAAAAAAATGTCTTATCATTCACATCAGAAAATGACATTTAAAAATATTTTCTTCAAATTGTAAATAAACCCGTAAACAATTAATACCTCAGTAAAACATATTAGATATTTATTAAAACTTCTTTAGGTGTCTGTATGCGTCAAACTAGCGCCGCCGCCTTTTTTATGTTATTATTATATCATCATCATCATCATTATTATATACAACCACCTTGAAAGCTAGATAATTCTAATCCTATTCCAACGCGACAAGCGCCATGTGTAACATAAGAAACACGACAAACCTTCTCACTGTCGACAAAATCTTCTCTCCTGCTCTTGCATAATACTTTAAAGCAGTATCACATTATCGAAATGTTTCATTTATCGTCTCGGCACGTTGCACGTCATGTTATGCCTTCAGGAAAAAGTTAGGCAACTAACGAGTGGGGCCTAGCTTTTTTTATCCATCCATAGATCTAAATAAATAAAGTCAAGATGGCAGCCAGTCACGGCACAAAGTGTTTCATAAATGGGTCTTCTCATCAACTTTTAATTTGTCCACGTGCCAAAGTATCAGACATATACTGTACGCAAGTTAGAGGGATGTTTTTGCGAGCTTTTTTACCGTTCCCCGTAAAGCTCGCTAGAAGCCTATAGGGTTTACCGGGAGGTACCCGCGCAATATTGTGAGCTGAATTCATAATGGTGTAATTAATGAGCAGAGGCATAGCTCAGTTAGGACGAACGCTGCTTCCCTGTTACTGAACAGATATTTTAGTAAGAACGAAATTACAAAAGGTTCACAAAAAGTAGAGAAACATAATTGTTTCTCTACTTTTTATGCCTATGGCCTTATGGCTATTCATTATTATTTTATTATTATTATAAAACTTAAGAGCTCAGCTCTTGTCGGTGTAATGATGCAATTTCCTCTATATGCTTCTTTCCGATGCGATCTCTTTTACTTCTTGATACGATATGACAGCGACCTTCTCTTATAACTGACTAATGTAATTAATTCTCGGTCTTCCCCTTCCTCGTCTTCCTTCTACTTTTCCCTTATATGATTAATACATTGTTATCTGCAGAAGACATTTCCACGGCAATGCCTAATTTAGAAATTCATTTTGATAGTTTGAAAGTGTCGGTATGAATTTATTACAATTATAAATAAATAGTTAAAAAAAAAACAAAAATAAATTCAGGCCGTCTATTCTCAGATACAAATTTGGTTGAGTTTGAGTGGCGGTTAGTACGATATGTTGAGAGAATCAGCTGGTATTTGTAGACTGTGGTTAATACATCAAGCCGGGGACTTCCACAATACGTGCATGCAAAAACCACCCAAGAGAGACGCACGGTTATTATTATGAGCAAGAAGCTTTAGCTGATAGCAAAGTCTTCGCTCTGCAGCCGTCTGTCAACGACTGTCTCTTTGCGGTAATCATCTTGAGAAATACAAAATATACCTATACTACGTTATACATAGTGAATTTACAAGTTTTTTAAAGCTGCTAAATCTCATTGATTGAAAAGTGGCAAGAAAAATACATTCTTTCGTTCGTTCATACATTCTTTAAAGCCTTTCTAATTTGATAGTAGGTTATGAATGTTACCATTTTTTTTATAGACATAAGAGTGATAAGAAAAGAACATTATAACCTTAAGCCTTGTGTTGGTATTTAACTTTTTGGCTTATAATAACATTGGTGGGATGATCTTGACGGGTTTGAGAAGGAATGGTGGAAGATCGCCAAAGACAGGGATCAGGAAATTATGGAGACAATTGACCACAAAAGGTAAACAAAAAAAAAAAATGTACTCGTGATCGCAAAATCAAAGTATTTAATATCGAACTATCAATAGATAGAAATAATTTACATAAAATTAAATAATTTAACTAACAATAATATAATTTAGCTTGAACATAACTTAAAACCTTGTTATAGAGTATCAAATTCATTTAACATTTTGGAACCGGCATGATAACATTATTCTGGACGACGGTAATACATCCAGTTAGCTTTATTTTATTCCCGGTATGGTGAGAATTTCATCATGATGAGTGAGGGCTTTAGTTACACCGAAGATTAATCAAATACATACTATACTAGAAGTTTGCCTCGAATGGGATCTCGCGCACCTTTGGTAGCTTATATTTGTACTTGCTTCTGACTACCACTATTCGTTTAAAGTTATAATAACCTCTACTGCGTGCTAGCTTATACATATGGAAAACGCAAAATGTGGACATGTACCAAAATATTAATATATGGACATACTTTGACTATCCCTTTGAACATCATTAAATGATCTGAAATGCTTGTTCTCCAATGAGTATGTCTACCGCAGCTTGGGAATATAGGTATTCATGATCATATTGCATTTTCTATTTTTCATTAAATTTTTCCTTAAAACACGAGTAGGTATACCTACTATGGCTTTTATTCAGAGTCCATAGTAAAGCGTGAATCGTGTCTCAAGCGGTGATTCATCGCTGAATTATTAATATTTCATTTTTTTTCATTTCATTTCATATTAATATTATTATTAATTATTATTATAATTATTGTAGTAATCGGTAATTCATCGTTCAGATTCTGTAGAGAACTGACAGAAAATCGGTGCTTGAGCAAAAACTCAAGCTTGAGTGCAGACTCTGAAAACGAATATAAGGGCTCGTATTTAGAGACTGACTTGAGTCTTCGATCAACTATCGATTTTGTGACAGTTTTTTTGTTAAAATTTATGAATGAATACTTGAGATGTTTTCCGAATATTAATATTCGAGTTCGAGAAACCGGTTGTTAGGTGAGGTTTTTTCGAACGTAGATCACCTCAAAATTATTTACAGAAACTAAACTACTTAGTTACATAACTGTACAAAATACGATTAGAACGAGTCGATTAGTTCATTTTGGAGATGATCAGCGTTCGAGAAACTGGCTCTATGGGTAGTAGATACGAATACGCATCGGTGTGACCGTAGACGATAGCTTCCCCGATATAACATTACACATGCGTAGGTACGGATGGTCGTTCTCTTTATTTGCTTTTCATTTGCATACGTGATGAATAAGTGAAACGGTATAATAAACTTCGGACGTGTTATGCAGAGCAATTTGTGTGAATTGCTGACCTTTTTCACTGTTTTTTTTATAACAGATGATCGTGATAATGTGGGGCACAGTTTTTATAAATGAGCCTAAGAATCAGATATTGAAAATTTCAGAATATCTACTCCTCCGCTAATTTAATCTAAACCAAATCGTGAGGTTTCCTCACGATGTTTTCACAACGGCCAACCACCCCCTTGCCAACCAGCAAAGCCCTACTATGCCGGGCTAGGCAGGGTAAATCCGGGAGCAGCATTAGTGCAAACTCGAGAGTAATCCAACTTTCTTGTCATTTAGTTTCGTTTGAAAACTTTGAACATCCTACCTTGGCGTGACGTCATGCCTTAGTAAAAAGACGTCAAACACAAAATGTGTTTTTAAAAACTCTATTTTGGCCTAACAAATGTTTCTTTTCGATAAAAAGGGTTTTTATAAACAAAGGAGACAGATTTAAGAATCTAATAGAATTGTTTTTCAAAATTAGTCATCATGCCTAGGTATTCATCGGTAAAGATGTAGGTAAGTAGGCCATAGTTTCTGGTTCTAGAAACTTATGACAGTTATCTAATCTTGCTGCGCCATACAGTGCCCGCATGGCATAACAGACTTTGTGTTTAGTATTTCATGATTATCTTAATTTATTTCTAAGCTAGTACTTTAGTAATAATTTGACATAGCTTTTGTGTGAGCAACAAGCGAAAGTGAACATAAAAATTGTTCTAAGTATACACTTTATGTCTTACATTTTTGATGCGCAAACTTCATTGTGCTTATCCATTAGGCATGGAGCACAAAATGTGCTATCCGAGTCCACGAACCCCAATTGTAGTTCAATCCACTATGAATAATCTAAGCTAATGTGGCACAGTTCTGTCCCGTAATGATACGACCCTGTCCTGTGTGAATAAGTAATACAGGGTGTTCTGTACCGATATGCGCAGGGAGCCGTACAATAGACGGTTAGAAGGATATTGCTTCATTTCATTCATAACTGAGTTGTAAGTGCGAGTTACGTAACTCGAGTAGAGGTGATTTTTTTTATTAAATTACAACCCGCTCATTCATAACATTTAAGTGCTGACTTTTTATGTGTGAAGTAACTTTTATGTAGAGTTAACAATTGATATTTCAATATCTTTTATTTTTATAATTTTATCCAAATTTATTCTCTGGATATGACGTGATTTGCAAGCACATAAACTTCAGTAGTTCATAGTATACCCGTGGATGATTGATGATTAATATAATTATTACTGATTCCTGAGTTTCCTAGATTTTTACCACGCCAGCATAATCGAAAACTTATTTTTAAGGAAAACGAATTTCCAAGGAAAAATTTTATATCCTTGAAAACATGACAGAGCTCCAAAAGTCCTAGATACACGAACAGCGTAAACTCAGTAACGAGTTGACAAGAACTTCATAAATTCAGAGTTTGATTTTCCAAAGCAAATTGAAGGAGTAAGGACAATGCGACGCTGTAAAGCATAGTTTTGTGAAGAGTTTATTAAATTTTCCTCAGAATTCACCACCGAACCATAGTTACAAACAAACAGCTCACTCATTTTAAATGACGGCCTCGGTGACGTGTTGGGCGATTGCAAAACTTGCAGTTGGTCAAAAGTTTGTTATAGGATATTAAGTTTGGGTTTTGTGGTTTTATGCTATTCATTGTTAGATTAAATAGGTATAATGACAAAGGGAATATTAATGTAGGTCCTGCTGTCTTTATTTCATAATCAATTTTTAAAACATTTCTCTATTCAAATGACATCAGAGTTCATTTATTTCCGAACTAAAGTCTTGTTTCATTTTTATTGAGATTGTTTAGAAAAAGCCCGTGGAAATGTATGCTTACATAATATACTATTGTATCATCAGTATCAGCAGGACGCAGTGCACTGTAAGACCAGAGGAAAAAGTTAAGTCCATATAAATCATAAAATTAAGTCATAGTCAAAGATAACTATCATAAAATCGTAGTTTGAACTCAAAACTCTAGTGTCTGTATTGGAGTAGAGCTTTCAACCTTATCCTCAGAACAAACATTGAAAGGGTTATTAAAAAGTGAACCAGCTTATCATTTAAGCTGCAGTCCAGCGGTAGTGTCAACAAACGAAATGGATAAAGTTTTAAAGAGCTATAATGCAATCATAGCGTCGACTCGCCAACTTCAGAACACAATTCTGATGCATAAATAATAACTTAAGTTTGTGTTACGGTTAAACAAAAATATTCATTTTGTTAATGGATTATCTACGTTGCAACCCTACGTGGATAAATGCCGAATGAGTTAACTTAAACAAACCTGTGCTTTTTAAAAGCTGCGCCAAGAACATATACATTTTAGATCAGCTCATACCTATCTGACAATAAAAACACAAATTAAAAAATAAATAAAACTTTGCCACAAAAGTCCTGTAGAGAAAATAATTAATCGTGAGCAAAAACACCGTAGACAAAATTAACAGAGTAAAATGGCTGAATGACAATATTATGCTCGTACGACTGTCTGAGAGGCATTATTTCGGGATTTTAACGTCCAAAAAGAGGCAATATGAATATAAATTGAAGTTAAGTTGGAATTGAACGAATACTATTTAAATATGAATGAGTTTAAAGTATTTCTAGGCCTGAAACATTTTAACTGGCGGTAATTGATTAAATGTTTGTTGTAGATTGTTTATTATAAGCTTTGTTAGTACGATTTACTGACATAATGCCACGTAGGAATGAAGTAAAAGCCCCTTCACACTCGCGTTTGTGGTTCACGCCGCGATCAGGGCACTGTCACCAATCCACACTCACAGAAATATTGGCAATGTATTTCGCGTTCCATTGTCGTGGGATAAAAAAAACTTAGGCCGTACATCTTTACTAGATGATTTATACAGAGTCAGAAGGCAAGCTTTGTCTACACTTAACGGGACACTGTAGTGCCTGGGACATTGTTGAGATGGAATAGGCTTGCCCAGCACCTAAACCATACTTTCAGCTTAGCCGGCCATATAGGAATGACAATAGTCAATACGTGTGGGTTTCCTCACGATGTTTTCCTTTACCGTTCAAAGCTCGTGTTAAAGTGTATATAAATTTTTCGACACGAAAAGTCTATTAATGCACGGCCGTATTTGAACTCACATGCTCTTTTACAATTACCCTGCAATTCAGTCCACAGCTTATTGGACAGAGGCGATGATACCAGCCATCGACCGTCCTAATTCGCCCAGTGCAGTGTTAATGACGACGGAAGCCGGTAAGCCCGACAGCATTAAAATGTCTGTGGCCACTAATTTGGAGGAAATCTTTTTATTCATTATCGAAGCGCTTTTCTTTTAAAAATCAATTGAATTGATTGTGAGTATTATTTTATCAGTGAGGCATTCACATTTCGCGGGATGCATCTGATTCGAAGATTTGTGATAATGACTTTTATTCATCACTTTTAGAAGAAAATTTAGAATCGGTTGTATTCCAAGAAGTGTGCGTCGCCCCTTTGGTCTACTTAATAGCCATTTTCCACTGTAGTTTCCTGGTTCTCTTTTAGAGTGGTTATGGTGTAGCATGGTTAGACGTTTGTGTAATGTCTTCTTGGTATGCCACGTGTTCGTGCTTCGGAGTTATCGTCAAATTGCCATTCTTAGCTATAAAGTCGTGGTTCCACTGGTCAGTCGTGTGTCATGGAACCACGACTTTATAGCCAAGAATGGCAATTTGTAGGCTATTAAATCATGCAAATTTACTTAGCGTAGATCCGTATCAATATAAAATGCTTAATTGCCATGATATCTAGGTTCTTTGTTAATACTTATTGCAAAATAATACTGCTAAATATCCAATGATATGTCACTGTTTATATTCGGAAATGCAAATGTGTCGCGGTGTATTGACGGCTCAGCAAACATTCAGAATGTTTAAGTAATTTGTGGAGCGTTGTCTGGAATTATCCCCGAGGTTTGGTTTTGGATCCACCTAAATGTTAAATGCAGCGCTATTCTCGTCCCATCTCTCTGATTCACCGTGCTTGTGCACAGGTTGTTTGTTATTTTCTGCTTAATATTATGTTGAGATTATTTTTCTGTGTCTGGCAAATTAGTATGATAGGGGATGGGAAGATACAAGTCAAAAGATCTATTTGTATGAAAAAACTTTCCTGCCTGCGGAAAACAGCAGTAAACAGCCACAAAAAAAGCTTAAGACCTATTTTGCATTGGCCAAAAACAGTTCTAGACTAGAGGATGAGCGCGCCAACCTTCATTAATTGGATAGACACTAGAAAATGTTTCAGACAAAAAATACTGCTTCTCGATAATCTTTCGTCTAAAGCTCATGTAGATTTTTTCAAAGTATTATTTTAGAGTACGTGGTTGGTTGGTACCTTACTTAATATAATATACTTGTTTGGCGGAACTCTCGGAGAGCTATAAAAATGCAAATAAATTTAAAGTGTAACTGTATCATTCTGTATAACATAGCACATTTATAATTTAAGCTCTGCCATTTGGCTGCCTCTTTTAAAACTTGAATAAAATTCATTTTAAATCGTGATTTTCGATTCTGAAATGGTATTTTATAAAATATGGAGAATTTCTTCTGTCACATAGAGAACTATTGTCACATAATGCTATTTCTGTATTTTCTCATAAATTTTGGTTGCTATTATATTTTTAGTTGATTTGCGGTCTACCGCGAGCTGGTTCTAGCTCAAACACTAACCTCCTTATGCATATTGGTTTAGTAAACCTATGTTAGCTAAAACGGATATTAAATCTGTTGCTATTACTTTTCATTGACATAGGATTAACAAGAAAAAAGCATTCTTTAAATCTATATTAAATTGACAAAACTTTATGAATAAGACCATTAGTACATTGCTATTTTTTACAATGACTTGCGCACTCGCAAAAATGTAAAAAAATAATTCTGACAAGATCTATATACGTAAATTTGTTACCATAAGGCTTCTGTCATATTATCTTACTTAAAGTTACATAAGGAAAGTCCGTAAAGCATTCGTTTTAAATAACTTTAGACATACTTAAAACTATATCATGTGACGTAATTGTTAAGTCGAAACTGCCTGCTAGAAAGAAGAGTATTTTCTTTCAATTAATGTCAATTTTAAAACTGAAAAGGCAATTTCGTTATGGCACCGGAACGAGGTTTCGCTGTTTCGACCCACAGTTTCAACCCGCACAAATTTTATGAACCCTTGAAGGCTCTATATTTAAATCACAGTGAATTGAGTAGGAACGCTTTTCCTGAACCGTTCCGCTGTCTTGACTTATTTACGGATTTCCGGAAGAAGGTAAAAAACCCCTTTCAATTTTTTGCTTAATTTATAATAATGCGGTATAGATTGTTATTTATTTATGTAATTCTCATACTCAAACGAACTATTGAATATAATATACCTTTGAATCACTCTCATTCCGAATCAATAACATATTTTAACATTATTTCTAAAAACATAAGTTCGCTCGCAAAGCAATTGGCCAACTCTTAGTGACGGAGCCTTAAGGGTCCGGCGACGTGGCTCGGCAAAATTCAGTTCCCTGCGCGTTCAAACATCGACACACGAAAAAGTCTTGGTTTGCTTGTCATTTTGCATCTGTGTGCGTGAGCGTGCGTGACACACGCACACAGACGCACTGTTAGAAAAGGTTAAAAATGTATGAAATGTAAATGCATGGCTATTTTGCAAGGAATTTGCTTGTCTCCCGTAGTCCCAAAAATTATGACTGAAAATTGTTTTTATTCTTCACACAGTGTTGTTTTTCTGTTACTAGACCATATAAGCTATGTTTCTAACAGAAGGAAACATAAAATATTCTAGTGTTTAATACTAAATAAATATTAAGAAAACATGTCTTCTATGATGTAAAAATATGCAAAATGTGATTCGGTTTAATTTTACTTTAGCTAAGTATTTTGAAAAAAGCTTCTGACAGAAACCTAGATAAATGCTATCCTAATACGAATAATAGCATACTATGCTAAGGTTATGCTCAAATTTTAAATGGTTATGGTATTACGTTTGTATGGGTAACTCGTACAGCTCCGAAGCCTTAAGAGCGGTCAACCCGGCTTACTTTTCATACAAACGCTCGTACGTGATTATGCAGTTGTGACAGATCTTTCTTTTAAACTTTTGAACTAATAGGTATCTTGCGCACTATATCTAGGTTTCTATGAAAACTAAAAATCAAAATTTTGAGAAACAAATTCAGTATAAGCCTCCAAAAACCTGCGGCAGCCTGGCGGCCTCCGTCATGACTTAACGACTTTAAAAGCCGGGACCGACAATTTAACGTGCCCCCCGAAGCACTCAGCTGTTAATGCTATTTGCGGTCACCTATCCAATTGCCGCCGCTCAGAACGTTGCTTAACTTCAACGATCTATCAAAAATGACTTAGCAAAGCTTTGCCACGAGCGCTTTCTATATTTGTAATCACTACGACCACCCTGTATAATCAAAAAGGATACCTAATAATAATAATATGGACAAAATTTTAAACCCGTAAAGAATAAAATTAGGTTTTAGTCATTTAATACATCCTAGTTAAATGTTAAGGCTCGTTGAAAAAGGTAATTACTTTCGGCATTATTTATTTTCTACCAGATCCCTGTTATTCACAATGGTTAGTTCACATCCAACTGTTTTCTTTCTTATTTAAGACGATAAGGTAACTTAGAAGACGATTCAAATGTCCGCGGAACTAGGACGGGTAGAAAAAATAGGAATTGCACCTAATTATCTAAACAAACGGCTATTCAGCTAATAAAATGATAAGAAACATTTTCATAAACTTGCAAAACACAAAATCCGTTAGCAACTTAATCTGATGAAAAAAACGCTTGCCAAGCTTAATAAATGAGGCGGGCGGCTATTCCCTTAACATAATGGAATCTTTTTAGATACTTTAAGGCAGCACTTTAGCTTAATGAAGAGCCATAATTCATTTTGACGCCCGTGCTAACTAGAGTAGCACCGCACCCTCCGACGGGGGTAATTAGATCGGAGACACCATTGATTATTAAATATACACCATAAGGGCGAACTATCGTCTCTCATTTGATAATTTCTTGAAAACGCCCCTTAGTGAGAGCTTTCCGAGGCAGAAACTTATCAACATAAAAAATACGTTAATTTTCAGTTAAACTATAAGTTTCCTGTTAAAAATAATAAAAAAAGTAATTAAATAATGTATAGTTTGAGATAAATTATATCAGAAATGTTTAGAATATCTTGGTTTTGAAATTCACGCAACATTTAGTTTTCTCTGAGCAATTCGCTATGTCAATAAATTTTAGCAATGACTTATCTGCTAGGCGTTTTGGATTATTAATAACTTCATTTAGGCGTCATGGCTACTTTGAATATACCAGGAAACGTATGCAATGGACTAGGTAAAACAATTTATGGTAGGTAGGTAAGGGGACTAAATACACCTTATATTTTTCTCAGATATTTTCATAGTATAAAATAACAAGTGTTTTTTTTTTAATCTTCGGGAGAGAGCAATTTCCTGAACGAGGTGCATTTCTGTTCATTACCCCGCAGATCCTCGTCATGTCTTAAACACAATTTACTGACGGAATAATCGATGAACCTACTTCTTTTTTGAAGGTGGTTAAAAAACTGAGATAGTAATAGCACCCAAATCCATTTCAACGACACTTGAAACCGAAATTCACAATGATGTAAAAATAAGATTTTTAGAGTCGATTGTAAAACAGAGCCTCATTCTGACATTATTTTTGAAGCGTGTTTCAGTGATAACAGTCGTAAGTTAGCTTTACGACCTCAGACGGTCAAATGGTAAAAAAATTCTTTGTCCTTGTTTAAGGGCTCGTAAAGTACTTACCTTAACGAGCTTAGAGATAACGCAGTGATAACAGCTATCCTTTGAACCATAAAACGCGCTTAACATTTTTTCGATTAGTGTAAACATTGAGTATTTCTTTGTATTCTGTATTATCTGTAGTTTGGTTCTAAAATCCTATTTGAGAGCTTTCAAAAGCTTGTGTCTTTGAACCATTAATCTTGTTTTTAGGCTGCTTTTACTTCAATAGCAGTTTTGGGCGAGGTAAATTTCGCGTAGTAATTTTTATTTTTAAAAGGAGTGGCGGCCTGTTTAAATTGTGTTTTTAACGTGTTTCTTGCTGAACACCTGCTAATTATCCTTTAAGATCTATAATTATACTCCTATGTCTGAAGATCTGTATGAAGTTTACTTTATTTAGGCGTTCCTTTTTATGTTATTCATTTTTGTGTATTTTTAAATTCTAATCAAAACTATACAAAGCATTTGCTAGCTCTGAACACATTGATATTTTATTAACCGTGGTCTCTGCTTATTAGGAAAGATCGTTATTACGGTGTGTGTGTGTGTGTTTGTGTGTGATATTTGAATGTATTCTAATATAATATACTTCAATAAAAGGAAGAACTTAGTTGCTATTGGAAATAAATAGCATCAATTCATCCTGCCCAATAAAATACCTTATTTCTATTGCATTTAAGTTTCACAAACCACTTTACCACCTATACTTATCTCCTATTTCGACGTTACTCTATGCAAAGGTTAACAAACTTACTATGTTCCGGTTAGAAACTACTAAATCTGAGTAGACTTTTAACACCTCGCT
The DNA here is from genome assembly GCA_963582015.1 of Xanthorhoe designata. Lineage (NCBI taxonomy): Eukaryota > Metazoa > Arthropoda > Insecta > Lepidoptera > Geometridae > Xanthorhoe > Xanthorhoe designata. The sequence continues at coordinate 8,539,255 of OY757044.1, read as the reverse complement.
TTAAGCAGCTGGTCAGTTCTTAAAGTTCTTGGTTGTTTAAATCTCGACCAGTCACGTATGGAAAGTTTAACTTCTGTGGGCATGTTCCAAAATGTATTTGGACATACTCTGACTTGGGGTAGTCAGAGGTATGTCCCAATAGGTATGGCCCAAAGTGGAGCTGTTTAAGCTAATGCCTAGTGTTCCAGCCACCACAGCTGGTGGCAGAATGACTGACCCGCCGATGCCATAACAAAACGTCAAATAACTTTGTGACATCTGTCAGATTCCTTCTAACCTATACATGTACGCAACCGGCCACGATTTTTGTAAAAATTAACATAAATTATAATAAACCTACTTATTCGAAACGAAGTTAAATTTATCCATCCCCGTAAGGAACATTGGTGACCCACGACGTGATTTCGATCGCGTATCCACTTCATCTAGAGGAATCGATTGCCGACATACGATCACGCCACGCTGTCGCTACGCGCCGGCGCATGGTCTTGTCGAGTCGCAGCACAGAAACCTCATCAAGGAAGGATCGAGTGGAGGGCTATTCGACCTCTGCTGCAGCCAGCCGGAATTCCGCAGCCACCGCAAGCAAGGGAAGTGCCCCATCCTCAATCTCGTCCCATTCCCAACCATTTTCATAACCTTCATTTGGTCTGGGTAGCATTGCCGGCTTCTCAAGAAGTCAAAGATAAATCATATCTGCAACTATTCAGCCAAACATAAGCAAATATATCTATTTATCGTGCAGCCCATTAGTTTATTAGACAATACAACAGACATACATACCCATTTATCCAAGTTAACTTCATTGACATTCCTGTGCACACAAAATATTAATTTGTTGTTCATATTCCAGCACGTTTACCCTCTGCATTCCATCAGTCAAGGCCCACTGGCTATCACTGACCCATTGAAATTGATGAGCATAGGCAGTACAGCGCAGGATATATCAGTTACGTATATTTTTAATTTTTTACAATGTCTCATACATCGGAGAAGTCAGTAGCATCTCGTACTAAGCTAAGTGTACCTAATATAGCATACGATCTTAAGGACTTGTATACAAAAAGAAGCTCAATCAAAGGGCGAACAACAAAATTTAAGAATCTCATAAGTAAATTCACCGATGAATCTACTCAAGTGGAATTATCCATGTTGGTGCAACGTCTTGAGATATTTAAAGATCTTTCAACTCATTTCCAAGAAATCCAGTCTGAAATTGAAGTGTTGGATCCCACCAACATGGATAAAGAACTTGATATTAGGGAAGAGATGGAGGCAGACTTCTCCATATTGATTGCTAAAGCTCAAATAATAATTGAAAAAAGTAATACTAAAAATTGTGACTTCAAGTCAAGGAAATCTAGTTGTGGCTCGTGTGACCAACTTGTCACTGGTCATAAACCCATGGGGTTTAAATTACCCATTTTACAAATTGCCAAGTTTGATGGAACACCCTCTAAATGGTTAGAATTTAGGGACACTTTCTCCATCCTCATTCACAAGAATGATAAAATTGATCCAATACACAAGTTCCATTATCTCAATTCCTATCTAGCAGGTGAAGCTTCTTTAGTGATTAGTAATTTAGAAATCAGTGCTGCCACGTACATTGAAGCATGGCATATTCTCTGCCAGCGATACAATAACGAGAGACAACTCAAAACCAATCACTTGAACGCATTGTGTAGTGTACCATCTGTGCCACGCGATTCTGCTAAGAGTTTACGTTCTCTTATAGACAACATATCCAAAAACTTAAGAGCTTTAAAAACACTTGGAGAACCAACAGAATCATGGGATACTCTGATCATCCACTTGGTCTCAGCAAAACTCGACAGCAGCACAAGCTTTAAATGGGAGGAACATAAAAATGGTTTTGAAGGGTCTCCTTCGCTGAAGGAATTCATCAGCTTCTTAAACAATAGAGCTAACATACTAGAATCTGTTCAATACAATAAAGTAGAAAAGACGTTGAGTCAACCCAAGACTAATAGTCAACATCCATTCAAATCTAACATAAAAACATTAACAGTTTCAGCTGAGCCACCTTCTTCACCCGTGTGCGTCCTGTGTAAGGGCAGCCACCGGTTGTATGATTGCGCTACATTCCTTGGCAAGTCGCTGGATGAAAGAGCTTCAGAGGCGCAGAGGTTGAGACTTTGTCTTAACTGTCTAAGAAGAGGACACAGTTCAAGCCAATGCAGGTTGGGTTCATGCCTAAAATGTAAGAGACGTCACAATACATTGCTGCATAGGGATCCTCAGACTGCAAACATAACAAATGTAGCACAAGCAACTGAAATAGGGCAAACTTTATCAGAAGTAGATCAGGACTTATCTGAAACTGAATCAGAGCCTCATGACGACGAAGCTGCCGTCATGTCAGTAGGCACCAACCAGGGCGTACTTCTCTCGACCGCCTTGGTTGAAGTATACAATCCAGCAACTAAAGAGCATGTAACGGCACGCACTCTGCTAGATAGCGGCAGCCAGAGCTCCATTATTAGTCAAAATCTAAGCGACAAATTGCAATTGACTTCTCAGTTGACGCAATTCAATATTGTAGGCATAGGTAATCACACTACTAAGTTTGAATCATTAAAGAGATGTACAATTCAAGTAAAATCTAAATGCAATTCGTTTGCAACAGAGCTATCGTGCCTCGTCTTACCTCAAATTACCAGCAATATGCCTACCAAATCTTTCGACATTACGCAGGTCAAGCTGCCATCTCACGTTCAACTAGCGGACCCCGCATTTAATAAATCCGCTCCTGTAGACCTCTTGATAGGCGCCGATCTTTTTTGGCAATTGATTGAACCTCAACAAATCACACTAGGGCCAGGCCAACCTATAATGCATAAGTCTAAATTAGGATGGGTATTAGCAGGGCCACTTTATACTAGTAGTGTTACAAATTACTTGCAATGTAATCACATTTGTTTTGTTGAAGGGAACGAGAAGGACCTTACCAACAAAGCTCTAAATGAACAATTAACAAAATTCTGGGAGGTCGAGCAAGTACCTCAGCCAGCTAGTCCAATGACAGCTGAGGAAGTTGAATGTGAAGGCCACTTTGTTGAAAATACTTATAGAAATAATCATGGTAGATTTTGTGTTAAATTGCCATTGCTCTCTGACCCTGATTGTTTAGGAGATTCATTTAGGTCAGCCAAGAGACAGTTTTTGTCATTAGAAAAACGATTGAATAATAATTCAGAATTAAAAAGATCATATACTCAGTTTATGCAAGAATACAAAGATCTAGGTCATTTAATAGAATCAAAGGTTTTGATTCCTAATATCTGTTACTTCATTCCTCATCATGCAGTGCTTAAGCCGACTAGTGAATCAACCAAATTGCGTGTGGTTTTCAATGGTAGTGCCAAAACAACATCCGGCTTTTCAATTAATGATTTACAAATGGTAGGTCCGCACATACAGGACTCCTTATTCAATATATTGATTAGGTTCCGTCAGCACACATATGTGTTGTCAGGCGATGTTGAGAAGTTGTACAGAATGTTTGAGGTACAAGAAACAGATCAAAACTTGCAAATGATATTATGGCGTGATGATGATAGGGAACCTTTGAAATCTTATAAGCTAACTACTGTTACCTACGGGTTGTCTAGCTCAAGCTTCCTCAGCACTCGTTGTCTTTGGCAATTAGGGCAGGAATGTACTGAACCAAAAATAAAAAATATTATCCAAAATGATTTTCTGGTTGATGATTTGTTGACAGGAAGTGAAAGTCAAGCAGAGCTAGCCTACATAAAAGAAGCTGTGAAGGCGCCTTGTCCGCTGGTTGTTTAAACTTGCGCAAGTACCGGTCCAATCTTCCATCTCTTCTTGTAGACCTAAAAACAAATCAAAGAGAGCTGCTCATCAGCTCTTCCTCTCACACCTTAGGTGTAGGATGGAATCCCAATGAGGATTACATTAATTTTCCAACCAGCTACAACAGTTGTAAGGAAAATGCCAAAATTACAAAAAGATATATCTTATCTGAATCATGCAAGGTATTTGATCCGTTAGGCTTATTAAGTTTGATAACTATAAAACCAAAACTTCTAATCCAGCAATTATGGTTAGCAGAGGTAGACTGGGACGAACAAGTTCCCACACAGATAAGCAGGTTATGGTTATCTTATATTAGTGATATGACGCACATACAGAACTTGCGCATTCCTAGACATAGTTTGTGTAGGTCACCCATCCATGTAGAGCTACATTGCTTCTGCGACGCTTCGCAGTCTGCCTACGCAGCGTGTATCTATTTGAAGTCTTTCAATGAGCAAGGTGAGAATGTAGTGAATCTTTTATGTGCAAAGGCTAGAGTAGCTCCCATTAAACACACTACGATTCCTCGTTTAGAGTTATGCGCATGCGTCCTCGGTGCGCAGCTCACAGGCGCCGTATGTCGCGCTCTGCGATGTAAAATTACACGTAAGGTTTTTTGGACTGATTCATCTATTGCACTAGCTTGGCTAGGAATGAGATACGATAAGCTCAAAACGTTCGTAGCGAATAGGGTAAGTAGCATTCGAGAAATGACCGACGACGACTCCGAATGGCGTCACGTTCCCACGGCAATGAATCCTGCCGATCTAGGCTCACGAGGTGTAGATGCTAAAAATATTGGCAATTTAGACTTGTGGTGGAAGGGACCCCCATTCTTGAAGCAATGCGAAAGCGCATGGCCTATTTTTAAGCGGACGCACTGCGAAGATGAGTTACCTGAAATAAAGATAAATCTTAGTAAATGTAATGTTGAAGTAATTGAACCATTTATAAATTTTGATCGTTTCTCCAAACTAAGTAAATTAAAGCGTACAGTTGCATACCTGCTGCGGTTTATAGGAAATTGTAGACATCCTACTAATAAAAAAATGTATACATTGCAGCCTGAGGAACTCGCAGCTTCCTTTCAAGTATTGGTGAAATTGTCTCAGGAAGGCAGTTTTCCCACCGAGCTGGCTCTTCTTCGCGCTAAAAAAGCTCTCAGTTCTAAAAACCCACTGATAGCGCTCTCTCCGTATCTCGATGCAGAGGGCATTTTACGAGTAGGTGGGCGATTAAATAATTCATGCTATGCATTTGAAAAGCGTCATCCTATCTTGCTACATGCTAAGCATACACTCACCAAGTTGTTTTTCCGGCAGGAACACCTTCGCCTTTTCCATGCTGGTCCTCAGCTTCTTCTCTCTTCTGTGAGGGAACAGATCTGGCCTATAGCAGGTAGAGATCTGGCCCGTACAACATCAAGGCAATGTGTAGTATGTAGAAAAGCAAGTGGTAAAACGCTTACTCCTTTGATGGGAGCACTTCCAAATCAGCGAGTAAATCCTGGCTTCCCGTTCATAAGTGCAGCAGTCGATTTTGCTGGACCGTTTTTAATAACCGATAGGAAGGGGAGAGGGTGTAAAATAGCTAAGTGCTATCTATGCATATTTGTTTGCCTTAGGTTCAAGTGTTTGCATTTAGAGGCCGTCAGTGAGCTCACATCTGATTCATTTATATTGTCTTTGCGTCGTTTTATCGCTCGCAGAGGAAAGCCTCAGGATATCTTCTGCGATAATGGTAGAAATTTTGTAGGGGCATCTAGAGAAATAGGAGAATTTCTTACATCTAATGCTAACAACATCGATGAATTTTCCACAGAAGAAGGTATTAATTTCAAATTTCAGCCTGCATATGCTCCTAATTTTAATGGGTTGGTAGAAGCTAGTGTAAAATCAGCTAAATTCCATTTAAAACGAATTTTAGGAACCACGCATTTGACTTTTGAGGAGTTGGCAACCTTGTTCAGCCAAATTGAAGCTATCCTTAACAGCAGACCTCTATCTCCTCTGTCATCATGTCCTAATGACCTTAACTCCTTAACCCCAGGGCACTTCCTAATTGGACGACCACTAACGGCTCTACCTTCACCAGATTTGTCAGACTATAACAGCTCCCGTCTAGACCGGTTCCAGCGACTGGAGCAGTTACGCCAACACTTTTGGAGACGCTGGCAGCTAGAGTACGTGTCGGAGCTACAACAAAGGCACAAATGGCGCGTTCCTGTTCGACCGCTGCAGCAGGGCGAATTGGTACTGCTAAAAGAAGAAAACGCACCGCCCATGCGTTGGAGGTTGGGTCGTATCATCGCACTATTTCCCGGAGCGGATGGAATAGTTCGAGTAGCTGAAGTAAAGACCACTACTGGGACTTCCCGACGTGGAATTCAATACCTCTGCCCCTTGTTGGATCCCGAAGAAGGCATATTGGAAGCATCTTCCAAGGCCCCGGAGCATGTTCCAGCCACCACAGCTGGTGGCAGAATGACTGACCCGCCGATGCCATAACAAAACGTCAAATAACTTTGTGACATCTGTCAGATTCCTTCTAACCTATACATGTACGCAACCGGCCACGATTTTTGTAAAAATTAACATAAATTATAATAAACCTACTTATTCGAAACGAAGTTAAATTTATCCATCCCCGTAAGGAACACCTAGCACTGGGTTACTGGTGTTACTACCAGCTGACAGCTATTATGTATCTTTAAAAATGTACAGCTTTCTTGGTTAATAAGGTGTGATCGGAACTGAAATACACACAGTCTATTGGACCATCTTAGATAATAATTCATTTTTACGTATGAACTCAATATGATGATCTCTTCACAATACTGGATGTATTAGGCCTGTATATGTATTACAATGCTGGACTTATTCAATAAAATGTTAACTAACGTTCATTTTGTGTCATTCAAAATGTCTCAACTTTAGTTTTTAGTTTCCAGCTCTAAGCTCTAACTTTATGCCACATTGCACACTTTCCAACAGCTAACTTTAAGACGGTTCAGCTGAAACGAAGTAAACACGATACAGAATAGAGGAGACGGAAATACCGTTCGATACGTGGACCATTGCGTCTCAGCGGAAAGTTAGTCGGACACTAGCCCCGGTACTAGGGAGTAGACATACACCAAATGGGCATTATTCGATTAATCATTTCTATTGAGAGAATTTCATTCATCGTAGATGTACCTACTAATGATAGTATAAATCTGTTAATCTGTTAAATAAATATAGCTTTTCCTCTCGGTAGCATTTTGTTATTTCTATAACTCGGGAACTGTAATCTGATAGGTTTACTAAGTGCTTTTATGAGGGAAGTCGCAGGAGAATGTTGGTTGTAAATACATAAGCAATTTGGAGTGGTTGCTCGCAAAACTGTTTAGGGAATTAATGTTCCCGCATGTTAGAGGATCGGGAAATTAGCTGCAACACGATCCACGATTCTATAGACCCATAGTCTCTGAATGCAACACAAAACAGTTCCATATATCTATTTATTATTATAAAAACCCAACTCCTGTAGAATGTACATGCATAATTATCGCTAAAATATTTAAAAACTAGTGCTCCCTTAGGTAATTACTGGGTATCACAACATGCTTTCAAAAGACAGAAACTTAATTCTAAGTAATTAATTAATTAACTTAATTCTATATCTGAAGTTTGTTACATAGTTTAACCTTTATGTACCTATATCGCTGGATATCTTTGTAATTACTTTCCGCCCAAGACTTTTGAAAAGGCTTACGGTGCTATCTTTCGAAATAATACTTTTCAAACGTTCGTGCTTTGTACGCAATATCTGTATACTGCGTTAACATAACACAAGTCAACTATTTTTATTTGTGGAAACTTGTAATTGGACTTAGCAATTTATTCCATATAATATTGTCATGTACCTATAGCTGTAAGTTTTCCAAAAATTTCAAAATAAAATAAAATAAAATAAAAATTATCGGTTTAGATAGGTACCGACAATATCTCGATTAATCCTGAGAATTTTCATGTAGGTAAATTCCTGGCATCTCATTGTACATTATTTACGTGAGTTACTAATGAAAGTTATTAAAATTTTATAATACATTTCGACATAACATAATTTCAGTTTGAAATTGCATCTTGTCTCTTGCGTAGCATCCCTATTTCGTTCCATTGAACAGCCATTCAAGCAAGTAACTTCGCAGCGTAGGTAAGCTCTGTACGGTGGTCGGAGCTCGTTTGTACCAAATAAATATTATTAAAACTTATTTCTATTGGCCGGAAATAATTTGTAGGTACATTCTGAGTTTATTTTATTGCTTTTAATTGGTTTAGATATTGGACATGCCTGTTTTTGCAATACTAATCTATACTATTTATTAGTTAATGTACTAATATTATAAGCAGGTTGGTTTGTTTTGTTTGGGGTAAGTAATCAAATTTCAAAAATTCTTTCAACGATGTGTAGCATGAACTTTCCAAATAAACATAGGCTACTAGGCGCGGGCGCGTAAGCTAGTTTTATATTATAGCCAATGTCTATAATAGATCAATGTCTAATGATAATGAATTAAACAGTTTCAACACTTTACTTGAATACAGTCGTCCGCCTGTTTTGTAATAAAATAGTACTCACGAACATTCCATCAGAGTCATTATAATTTCTCTCAGATCTTTTGACCTGACTATCCCTTTCAGTTATGGAAATCGCGAAAGGTTCGCGTTCCAATGGCGTAGTTCTCTATTGCGCCGGGATGCGAACCTATTCAGAAGTTGGAATTCAATGAAGTTATGTAATTCTCGCCTCGGCTGTACGAAAGCAAAACGCGAACTCATTCATGTTGCTTCACATTCGGATAGTAGCTGGAACTGCTAAAAATAATGTAGGTACCTAGGTAATGCAAAGGCAAAGACATTGCTCGGCTCTCCTGCTAATACGATATTCGAATTTTTATACAATAAAACTTAAATTGATTTTGATGTTTTCGTTCTTTCGGCTCGTTTGATAGTAAATTTATCTTATTGTTTTACTACTCACTTTTGTTCCATTAGATAATTTCAAAAACCTTTTTTTTTTCATTTAAAAATTTAAGTATTTTTTTATTTGAAAATGAGTAACCTGCGATAAAAATAACAATATCTGTGTTAATCAACAATTATTTATTGTACATTGATTGATAACAAAGTAACAATCATTAGATTCATATTATCATAATAGGATTCTTAGAAAATATTTAAAAATATAAGTTAAAAAATTAAGTACAAAAAAAACAAGTGTTTTAGGAAGTGTGCGAGGCCAAATGACACTGCATTATAAGTATAGCTTATTACCCGGTTGATTTAAATAATTACGTACTACAGAGTATTATTGCAATAAAGATAAATAAGAAGAGAAGTACAAAAATAATCGAATACACAATAGTGTTATTGGAAGTGTCTAAAGGAGCCTACAGCCGTAGCGCAAGTTGTAATGAATGGACCCGTAAACACTGTGTTTCCATTTACTAACTTCATACCGGTGGGGTTTTCATATTGTCGCAATTAATTTATTTTACATGCTGCCGTATATCGTAGAAAAAACAATGTATGTAATAAGTAAGAGACCTTTCCCAGCAATATGTCTAGAAAAGATTAATTAAGTTAAAGATTTATGTTTTTAGATTTAAGCAATAACATAGGTACTTAGAAGTTTTTGCTGGCTGCGGCTTGCCTGATTTTCAACAAACATGGCTAAGATCATGCTCGATAAAGTCACCTTATGAACAAAAAAAAACTAAATTCGAATCAGCTCATCCGTTTGGGAGATACGATGCCACACAAATATATCTCAAACTTATAACACCCCTCTGTTTGGTCGGTGGTTAAAATGTATATTTCAAGCAAACCAAACATAAAAAGACATAATATTACCTTATTCAAGTAATATTTCGTGGCAGGGTCATTTATAACACTCTGCTGAGCCCATTCGTTACTCCTATAACGTTCAATGTCAAACTCAAGGTTGAAAGGTGTGTATGAAAAATGTGGCCCATTAAACTAAGCCATTTCACTCCTAGATTTGCGGAATGCGCGCAACAAGCTTTTATGAGTGACGATAAATTATGAAACGTCTCATAGTAACGTCATATTATAACATGAAGTAGAGAAAACGGTATAAATGTGGTGGCAACTTTTTCAGGTTTAAGGAAAATTTGATCTAGGTAAATGTCAGGGAATCGTAGAATAGTAAGTATATAATTAAACTCTTATTACCCTCTTAAAAACAAATACCAACGAAGTATTAATTTTAAGTTGTATTTGTATGTTTATTCTGTGCACAATAAAGTGCTAATTCGTTCATTCACTGACGTTCTTTGTTAATCTTCGTTTATTAATAAGGGGGTTAATTATCAATCAAAGATTTATTTTCAAGAAAAGGTATTGTGATCGTATTTAGTCTTTATTGATGATTCAACATCAAATCTGCCAAGTACAGTCATGAAAATGTTAATAAACTCACTATTTTAATTGAGTGAGCCGAGTATTATGAATACCTAGAGTCTGTGCTATTCTTTATACTTGGCTCACTGAATATTTAACTATTCAACTTCTATCATCATTTCTGATAATTCGAATTTACATCATCGAATGTCAATTCATATTTTTTTGTTTTTATTCTAAAGCGATTGTAGAAGATTGTAAATGTTACTTAGCTAGGGGAGAAGAAACCATATCACTTTTGTAGGAAGCATTTATGTTTCATGACAGTAGAAGTTGATGTATTTAACCTTTGCGAGGCATTAAGTAGCGATTCAACATGAATATTTTATAGCTGTAGATGGAGGTATACTGAACATTGAAGCAAGTAAGGCTGAAATAAGTTGCACTTAAAATAGAACTTTACAAAAATACTGGCATAATAGCTTCGTGCACGAAATTCGTTATATTTTTGAGAGTCGCGTTGGAATAAGCATTAGAATCACCTAGCATGTTAGACGAAACTGAAGTGATCCTTGAGGTCCTACCAAAATAATCGATTTTTCTTTCTTTCTTATATACAATCTCATAAGTATTCAAGGATCTGCATACAAAATTTCAATTCAAAATGTCAAGAAACAATAGTTAAACTGCATCACAATATGATGAACGAAAATAATAATTCGTTTTAATTTTCCAACTCGAACCACCAGTTTTCTTAGTGCGAGTTGGGAACTCCTCTATTTTTGTACCTTTACAAATATATTTTACTAGCTGCGCCCCGCGGTTTACCCGCGGTTGATAGTTCCCCGTTCCCGTGGGAATACCGGGGATCAAAAGTATTCTATTCTTTAGTTTAGGAATAAGCAATTCTGGTACCAACCAAATTTCATTCAAATCCATCCAGCCGTTTGAGCGTGAAAGAGTAACAAACACACTTACACACAAACTTTCACCTTTAAAATATTAGCGTGGTAACCTTTCGCATTAGGTTGTGCGTGATCTTCATCTTTGTTGTTTTGCTTCTGCCACTGGGCTACAGTCATTACCCACATGCCGTTCGCAAAGCGCTCGTCTGTATTCAATTACGCTGTTACGCCCTCACTCTTATTGTATTGTTTTTTAGAATGTTTACGGCGCTTGATTACTATCGGTTAATTACAGAACGTCGCTTTCAATTTCCAGCACTGTAAAAGGATTAGAGCTTTTACACAATGGGTTTAACATGAAACATGATTGATCATGATAATATCTCAAAGGCGCGGTAGATCTTCTCTCAGACACGCATTTAAGATGCTTTAAAAAAATCTATGTCAGAGTTTGATTGTCATGCATGACTATGCCTACATGATAAGCGACATTAGAATATATTTAAATTAATTACTAATTCGTAATTAAGGCGCTAAATCAAAGAGTGAAAAACACATTTGTAGAAAGTTTAGGAACAGAGGAGGTAGAAGAAATATAAAATGATACAAACTACTATAATAATAAATGATACTATAGCACTCTCTTCAGGTTAATGCGAGACAGTAATTTATAAATCGTGGAGACGGAATTCATAGGCCGACCGAATGCCTTCATACTACCAGCTCTTATAAGCTGTGGTCTTTAAAAGGACAGACGTGACAATCTGGTTAACCGTATTGGCCATCAACCAAAGAGGAAAGAACACTCGACCGTCAAAGATTTTTGATTTTCACGATATATTGAAAATTAGAAAAAATACTGGTACTCCTTTGCCTATCTCTTCTAAGAGTTTCTTCAAGTTGGTCATACTTTCAAGGCCTGAAATTCTGCTACTATAGTTAGCCAGTTAGCCACGAAGCTCGTACGAACAAACGAGGCCTGTCATAATTAACTTTTTATAAAACTCACATGCCCGTAGCACACCTCCGCCGCGGAACCTTAACCGCGGAACCGCTGTAGTTTGGCCATGTCTTGTCAAATGTGGGAATAGCAGAACTCAGTGAAACTGCCTGTTCTTACTCATAGATTTGACTATAATTCTAATTTCTTTCCACGCGCGGTTTTGGTCGATTTGCTCCGACGTAATCTACACCTCTACCCAATTCCGCGGCGGAGGTGTGCTACATGGCGGCAACAGGCGGCTATAGATGGCGCAAAGTCACACTGGATGATGGCCGATAATAGGACAATGAAGTTTCAGGCTTGATAGCCAGGTAAGTTGAAAACATATTCCACATTGCAAGGCGTTCATGAATGAAACTAGCAATGACCATGGATGTTACAAATTTAAGGAGGCCGGTACCCTACCTAACAGTGGGTAAAATCGGGCTGATGATGATTATAAATTAATATACGAAAGTTAAGGAAGTAAAATGAAACTACTTCCGTTTTTTTAATTTGTTTTGAAAGGCAGGTAGATCATAGATGTCGGTCATAATTCACGGCTCCGTCTACCTAGGAAACCAGGGCTCAGTACGAGTGGGTAGCCGATTTGTAACTGGGTCAGCCGCTTAATATGTGGATTCCCGGATTACCTGCTCTCTGATCGTGCATCTCGAGCGGATATTCTGTTAATATCGCGGGAATTAAATGGAAATTGAATTGCTCCTGATTCCTGCGGTTTTATTGAAACTTACATGTTAATGCTCGCTGAAATTGAAAATGAATATAGAGCGGTAATCCTAATTAATAATATTATTTGAAACGTTGTTTTGAGTTAGGTTTTCTAAGATACGTATGTACTTTGTATTTTTAAATGAGCTTGTGGCCAACTTTGCTGAAGGAATTTAGGCCACTTGGTGGTGTCCGTCATGGCTTAACGGCTTATAAAAATCACTCATTTAATACCACTTGCAGTAACCTATTCAAATTGAGGCCGGTCAGAACAATGCTTAACGTCAACAATCTGTAATAAACGTCTAAGCAAGCCATGAGATAATATAAAATGAGCCCTGAATATAAATGTCTAAATGCTTCATTCAACAATTTTTTCCTCCGCAAAGATAAATCTTGTTAGCATACCTAGACAATGCGTTTAATCAACTACCGTCTCAAAAAGGTCTGCCCCAAATTTGATGGGGCACTTCTCCTAAACAAAAGGCCTGGAAATTGCCGGGACGTTTTTCCACAGACAACCCTTATAAAATTCCATCACCAGCACAACTGTAACGATTGCTTTTTGCATAATTTATTTGTGTTATTCATTGCAGTGCCAACCCTTTTCGAATAAGCGCAAACTTCTGCAAAAAGTTTTATGTTTTATGCCGCTCTTTGGGAAGTCGGCGTGATTGTTCGTCTGTTGTGTTCACTCTTTGCCGTAATGCCTCTGTCAAACGAGTTTAGTAGATAGCGTAACTGTTAACTTGATTTTTCGATAGCTGTCATGGTTTCAGACTTACCCTCAATAGCCCTAAAAACACTCTTTATTCAAAATTCTCTATTCTATTTATGGTCTTTCCGGCTATACCGTGCCATACCATGGCCGTGCTATGGCCGACAATGTATAAGCAATTTAGCAGCCGTTTAAGATATTGAAAGCTTTTAGGAAGTCTTTTTGGTAATTAACAGTACCATTACATGACGTTTTGCAATAGCCACATTATATCAGATAATCAAAGACGATTAATATCTAGAAGACAGACAAAGGCGATACACAAAATCGTAACCCTAAAAAATAGCCTGAAAGCTCTAAAACATCAATTTTATCCAAGAAATTTCAATTACTTTCTAGTTAAAAATGTTTAAATATTGAATATTGTTGCTACCTACTACTAAGTATTGAAATTTCTTGGATAAAATTGATGTTTTAAAGTTTTCAGGCTATCTGGTACTGCGGGATCGGGTTACGATTTTGTGTATGGCCTTTGTCTGTCTTCTAGATATTAATCGTCTTTGCAGATAATGGAAGTTTGGAAATAGTTAAACAACTGTTTTTATTCTTCGAAAGACCGTACTCTCCTGTCTAAAAGCAAGTAAAGACTTGCCTCGTGTAGTCCGTGCATTAGACCTTTTCAATTTTCCCTCTCATTCTAACCTGTTATTGCTTACTCGGCGCCTGCTTCCTTCGCCTTTATTGGATTGATATCAGATTGTTATTTTTTTCTGTTTGCGAAATTGGCGCAGCTATTATTTTTGCAGATGGCTCCACCGGGCGGGGGTAATGCTGTGTATACACTAACCAGACCAACGAATGTGTGTAAAATTTTGAGTTGATGGGCTTGCAATCGCGTATGGAATTTTAACTTAAACAAAATGTACCAAATATGGTATTTGAACGTAGGTAGAGGTACCTCTGACTATAAATGAAAACCTTACTAAAAGATACTGCTCTGGCGAGATTGGAACCCGCAATGAAACAATCAATCGTCCTTAAGCCGGGCGGCCTTTACCACTCGGACACGGTACCCCTAACGCCGAAGTAGAAACTATCAGTAAGATGACTTTTTAAAGAACTTAAGTGTAGTTTAACACTATACTTCGGCATCTTCAAATGATCTAAATATGACTAAAAAGAACTGAAAGAATTTGCCTACCGCACCTAGGGAATACAGTCCTAATCGTCATATTATTATTTTTTCATTTTTAATTTTCATTTTTATGATAGCTACAAGTTTTCATACATCTGTCAAATAACTTCATGTTAGCATTGATTTAAAAATGCCATGGTAAAACACTAGTGTGTACATAGCCTAAGGCGATTTCAGTGATTTGTTCCTGCTTGATTAAATCATAACCACTTGTTGGTTCGTTTTGCGGCAATGGAGATGAAGGATGATGAAATAATCGAAGAAGAAATTTAAACTAATAACTTTGATAAGAAGGTTAGAGAGAAATAATTAGAAATAAGCTTGCCTTTTAATAAGAATTGGTTTTGTTTATTTGTTGTAAGTTTGTTGAAATCTTGCTACGTAGTTCTAAGCCAGTCTTCCTGATGGATGATAAAACATTTTATTGGTAACCATAACTAATGAAAAACTAAGAGATTATTTAATAATCATAATACTTAATAATGTTTATTACAGGAAACCTATTAGTTAAATACAAGATGTAAAATACTTAAACAACTAACGCCATATAAAATAAATACCTTAGTAGAGTCTACATTATTACCTAATAATTATACCTACACACTTATTATCCAACACGTGAAATCGGTGACTTGGATGCTTTAGTATTTTTATTTAGTTTTAGTAACATTATAAGTAATCCGATACGATTTTCAGTTACCAAAATTAGACAGAAATAAAAGTACTGACGAACTATAACACCAAGGATAGTTAAATATCTTAATGAAAAACTATGTCACAGATTAAATTGATAACAAAAAACTTATATTAACATGAAAAACCACTTTTCGATAACGTTGCATATTGTAAATTATTTTTATATGAATAGGATCGTCGAAAAAGGTAAAGGTGTCAATTGGAGTGAAAATATTTACATTATCTACAGTATAGCACATTATGATTAATCTCTAGCTTCAGCATCAGCATCACATTAAAAAAAAAAGAAGTTTTTACATAAAATAAAAAAATCTGAAAACAAAACATCAGTAGTTGCGCCTTTTTTTGATAAATACAGACAAACACACAATATACATACATATATAATAGAAATTCACGCCACTTTCCCATGGGGGTAGGCAGCGACCACGGATCTCCACTTGCTACGATCCTGACACACCTTTTTCGCCTTATTCAGTTTTATTAGATTTTTCATACACGCTCTCCGGTTTAGGACCTGGCCTTTCTCCAAAATGTCATCAATTTGGTCCAAATATGTTCGCCTAGATCTTCTCCTTCCATATGTTCCATACACGCCTTGTACACCATTTTTAATGATTCCGATTATGTAGGTATTTAAGGAAATTTCTATAAGAAAAATGTTAGTTGCGTATTTTTCCTTATGGCCAGTCGCTCACTATTATAGTAATTTATCTTTTTTAATAAATCTTGTGAATAATATATTTTGCACATTTAACTTACGATATCAATAATTATGGTGACATGACAACGTCTAGCTAGCCAGATAGGTAATAGTAAAATACGTACATTTTTCATAAATTGCCTCAAAATGTCAGTATAGAACGAGGACCAAATAAAATTATATTTCTTCAAAGTTTGGTTACGAATAACAGCTAAAAAACCACCTAGTTCTTAAAACGGTTTCACAGTGATCCTATTAAATACTTCTGTCTTGGTGTCTATTCTGTGTTCACCTGTACCTACCTATCGTATAGTTCAAACAAGATAGAAAGTAGAATGTCTACATGCATTGTTTTTTTATTTCTTTGTTTAGGCTCAAACTTGGGCTATTTGATGGATGGCATCGAAATATTTCAAAGATAATATTATTTATTTAGTTTACCTACAATAAATTATGGGTATGGATTTCTCGGTATTTTATACGGATTATGTTATGTGTCATTAACCGAAGCGTGGACGCTCCAGCTAGAGATTGTGGTACGATCTATAATTATTATTAATACGGATTACCGTAAATCTCATTGCTAGAAATTTACAAATCTTCTCTACAAATTTATATAATTCTATCACACTAATAAAGGTGAATGTTTATGTGTGTAAGTATGTTTGTTTTTATTTCACGCTCAAACAGCTGGACGGATTTGAATGAAATTTGGTACCAGGATTGCTTATACCCTGGATTAAAAAATAGGCTACTTTTGATCTCGGTATGCCCGCGGGAACGGAATCTATTCACCGCGGGTAACACCGCAGGGCGCAGTTGGTATTATAGCTCTACTGTTTGACTGATGTGGTTGGTGGATTGACACAACCAAAAATAAAAAATAATCAATGAACATTAGAAAGTTCTTTATTTCCAAAATGTCTCCTTTTTGGTCATAGAATGATGATGATTATCATTGCAAAATACGCTTACACTATTTACTTACTACAATGATCGTATTAGGTCACTTACACCGGAATAGGGTAATTACTAATAAATAGGTCGATGGTTATTTGCACGTGGTAATGAACTCGTTAGCTGATAACATAATCGCTAACACTGGCAGGCTATATTATCGCTGTATCATCATTATAATTAACCTGATTTATTTTTCAAAGCTTGTTATTTTCATTATGGATCAAAAAAACAAATCAGACAAATGGATTTACGGCCGGTTTCAATATTTAACTTACGAATGATCGTAGATTGATCGCCATAGCAACTTTGTTTAGACATCAAAAAATGTAGGATACTTTTTGACAGATAACAATAATTACTATGGCGACAGATCCACGGTTATTAGTAAGTTGAATATTGCAACCCAACATTAGTAGATAATATACCTACTTAGTACTAGCAATTACAAGTGGGACAGACTTCAATTTTGTAGAGAGTAATTTCTTGCACTGTCGAGCACTGTCTTGTTTTGTTGAAAAGTTTTTTATATCTATTGTGATTGTGATTGAGTGTTGTAAGATATAATATTGCGTAGGTAAGTAACTAAGACGAATGTGAGTGCCCACACAAACCCTAGGGGTTTTTAGGGCACAATATTTAAGTGTTTCTGTATATTTTTGAATAATGTTTAAATAAAAATAAAAAAGCTACATTTTTGTTGCTAACTCCGAAGATCCTCATCAGATCCTCAAAAGTAATACTAATAATAATAATAAAGAACTTTATTGCAACAACATAGAGTTATAGTAGGTACCTAAATAAAAATCTTATAACAATGTTTGTTACAAAAGGCGGTCTTATCGACTAAGCGATTTCTTCCAGACGACCTGCTTAAAACTAAGTAGAGACAGGAACTATGCTCTTGAAGCGCAGTAACAATTATCCACGCGCGTAATTTTCTAATATTATTACGTTTCATTTAAACAAACTATTCCCAGTGCATAATACCGATAGCTGATAGGTAATTATTGCGAAGTGTAGGTAGTGCCAAGTTGACCAAGATAAGGGAATTCTGATAAGGTAACAGACTATGTCAGTGTTAGTATGGACAGCAGCGATATAAATGCACAATGTTTGCAGAAAAAATGTACAGGAATTGCATTCGTAATCAATCTCTAATGTTTTTTTTCGTAATTAGATTTTTATAAAAACATGAAAACCTACATTTACAAAGTTGATTTCTTAAAAATACTGTTACAATTGCCTTGCCTGTTTTAAACATTGCTTATTGAAAAACAGAATACGCAGCGTGTAATATAATAACCTTTAGGGTTTTCTGGTAAAGTTTGAAAATTATAGCTTTTTGGAGTTACTCTCGTTATTAAGATTAGGTAAGTACTATTAAACATATTTTTGTCATTTACTTGAAGCCTTCACTTAGAAAATTGGTACATAATAAACACAAAATTTTATTTTGGTTCAATCAAAGATATAAAACATTTTTAAAACGTGACTGAATGCGATTGAAAACTTTAATGCAAGGGACGTCCCCGGACAATGTGAATGTTCAAATATTATGATATGGATAATAGTATTATGATAACAGTATTAACCATTCACTGGGTGTCCATTTAGATGTTGCCAAAACATAAATAAACTAATTTGACAGCACTAAAAATGTTGCCGTCCCTTTCATAACGATCGAAATAAAAAGGATGGCATCTATTTGCGACTATGAATTTTTATTACTTACCTACTTGATGGTATAGGTAAATACCGTGAAGAAGTCCGTGGCTTATTTTATTTTATATCAACAAAACAAACAATCATAAAAAACAACTTACATAATTAAAGATGCTACTAAAGACAATGTACAGGTTTTCGCTTAGCAAGAAGTACATTAATAATTGTTGTTTTAGATTAGGTCAATAAGTGGATTTCTTAGAACTTGTGATCTACTTTGATGACGAGGTTTATACAGTGATTGCGAATAGAACATCGAATTAAACTCAAAAATGACCTACGTAAAGTGAGCCGTGCAAAGAACCAAATTTTACAAGGAATTAGACAGATTTTTGAACTACTGCTGCGGGAATACAGTCGTGTTCATATTTTACGTAAAAAACTTAGCAAATTAGTGACAGAGCTCAGAGTGATATTGCAAATGTGTGCATTTTTTTTAATTTATTCCAGACAGCCAGCGCGAGTAATTTTCTTGAAGTACTAATTTCATGGTGTAAAGTTTTTTGAAAGAAAGACCTTCGCTGTGGCCGAGATAAACAAATCAACGTATCTTTGAAGAGATATTACTGGGGAGAACACCTACGATATAATGCATAAGTTATTACTAGGCATTTCAAACTTAAATATCATGGTGCCTTACTAATCGCATTCAAATAAACGGAGCACTCATATTTGGCCGCAGAATAAATAATAGTCACTATGGCTAATATCCTGCCGCAGTAATATCGTTTGAAATGATAGCATTATCAGTTTTGTGTCAAGTTGTAGGTATGTGATTTGTTTGAATATCAACAGAGGGCTGATTGTTGTTTACTGGCTGGCACATGTCATTTGTATTTAAAAGTAGTAAGTAGTAAAGTATCTGTTTTTTAATCGACTTCAAAAATGGAGAAGGTTCTGTTTTACCGTAGGTAGGTATGTATTTCTATCGTCTACCTTGTCAGTATTTTTTTAATAACTAAAGTTTTTGTTTTGATTGATTTATTTTATTTAATTATTATTTATACTTAATTGATTTTGTTGAAAAAAATTTTAGTATACCTAAAGTGGTCTATAAGGTGAAAAGTAATTTATTATTATTATTTATAAGCCTGATGTTTCCCACTGCAGAGCAAAGGCCTCAAAAATGGCGCCAAGATGCACAAAACTGAGATCAGTGGAAAGAGGGAAGGTGAAAAGTAAGAAATAAAAAATTCACTGACAAAATAATTTGAAAGAACATTTATAACATTTTATTTCTCTGTTGACAATAGTCAGCAGGACCTAAATTGTAATATGATTCTACATTGGAATTTCCGCAATTAAGTATTACAATTATTTATACAACATTGAACATAATTGACTATCAGCTGTATGAAATTGGTACCTAACTGTGTCACCTGTAATAAGATGAAATATAAAGTATAATATATTTACAGAATCTAAACTACTAATATTTACATAACTACTTATACAAATTACAATTAGAACCAGTTGAACTACCTAAGGATCGTTACAGATGAAATTAAGTTAAAATGAAAGTTTATTTAGTAAGGTACGAGTTAAATTATATTTTTTTGTTATACTTAGAAAGTTAAACTAAACTGCAACTTACACAACAAAAACATAAAAATCACTTACTAGTCAAGTAAAAACATTTAAAGTTTGTGAAATGCATGTTTATAATTGAGATTGTGCATTGAACATTGAATTATTATATTTTATCTATTGAAGAAGCAAATGACCAGTTAACATAAAACTCCATAAAAAGTAGAACTTTCAGAGATATATATATATTCTATATAGTAGAAATTTCAGACAAACAAACAAATTTGACCTCTTATATCATTAGTACCTACCTACCTACTAGTTTGTTAACCTAAGAGTCGTTTAAGTATTTTATGAATGTGCCACTGTTCCTAGACATTTTCAAGAGTTATAAAGTGTCTCAATATTATCTACTAACCGGTATCAGAAGATAGGTAGGTACTAACAGTTTTTTAATGCAGCACAGTAAAAAAAACTCACGATTAAAAATAATGAATTTAAAAGTCATTGAATCGTTTTGAGGCGTCTGGTCTTTTTAAATTTTTGTGATATTGTAATAAATAGTTAAGTACTTTCGTAAATCAATATGTCACATTTAATTTCAGTACAAATACTTTAAAATATGGATAAGACAAAGTAGTATTGAGTGTGGATTCATTCAACGCGGCGCGACCGGTTTTCACTCTATAGGTACTTACGCGGAAATGCAACCTTTGGCACTCATGCTTCTTACTTGCGCAACAATATTATAATATAAGTAATCTTTAAACAAGTACCCGATCACATAATAAAGAGCGATCAGACCGCAATCAATGCGATCTCAGATAAGATACCGCTTATTTAATCAAGCGCCTAACCAAACAAACGAACAGACACTTCAAACAAGTCAACGTCGACATTAACACAAACGAAATCAATGCAATAGATAGCACGCAAGTGCTTCTAAGTTTTCTCATTGCGATTTTTTATCTTACGCTTCGAGCGGAAGTCGGACGATGCGCGCATCTATGCCGCATCCCGTTTCACTCCGTCCGTCCTCCAATCGCCTTCGACCTTCGGCCGAGCAGACCTCCTCGGTCCTCACGTCCTCAGTCTTACTCCGCGCGCCGGCACGCACGGACGTACACCTTCGCTGTACAATTTCCCGTTTCACGAGCTTTCGTTTTACCTGTGGATTCTTAGTGGATTGTGTTTTTAAGTTTGTGGCAATTTTTTTTCTGGATTTGCTGCAACTTTCCCTGTGAGGGCTCTTCGATTTGTTTTCAAGGTCGGTACTTTATGCTTTGCGAATAGTAATGAGATTGGATGCATTCGGAATGTCGCATGTCCAGTATTTATTAGCATTAAAGGTCCGTTTGAGTGAAGGTTTTTTATAAAGTGTATAAGTTCATTGACGTTTCGATGCCGGTTTGTTTTTGTAATTGTTTTTGTTGCTTGACCGGGTTGGAGACTGGTAGTTGCTTGTTGCAGTAAAACCTTAATGGTGCTTAATTCTGTAATCTGTAACCCCTAGTTTACGTAGGTAATTCTTGACATAAAATAGCGTGTTTTTATTTTGCATAAATAATTCTATGTGGAATATAATGTAGTATTTTTGGATTGTGAATTTGTATGATACAAGTATTACACTATTATTTTATAGGAGATAGTTGTGTGTGTACACCTAAGTGTGAATGTTTGTTACTCCTTCACGCTCAAACGGCTGTATTTGAATGAAATTTGATACCAAGGTAGCTTATATCCTGTAACACATAAGCTACTTTTGATTCCGGTATTCCCACGGGAATGAGAACTATTCACCAGGGGTAACACCACTATTCACCGCGGGCAACATCGCGGAGCTAGTAAAATATATAAAAAAAAAAGAAATATTTTATCCTTATCAAGTTCTATTTATGTTATCAATCAGTCTAACTAAAGGATTGATAAGCTAAAATGTGATTTCAATCACCATGTTCAAAGCATTTATATCATTTTTTCATGGAATGTATCTATCGGCTTTGATTAGGTAGGTACATTACGAGCATTATTTAGATAAAAGTATATTTTAATCAGATAACAAAAATTACCCTAATTTTGATATTATCTGGTAATGCAAATACAGCACTTAATAGTAGGTATGTGTGGTCATAAAACTAACATGTTTTAAAACTGCTAAGAATTCTGAAAAGGTTAAACATTTTGTCGTATCAAAGTAAGTAAGTAGGTATAATTATTTCACAATAAGTAAGTTTTCATAAAAGTCACTCACATTATATTCATGCTTGTACCTACTTTAAATAGTTAATTAAATTATCTCTTTTAAATCTCGTTTTTCTATACAACTCTAAATGATTGTAGTTGTAACACATAACCATTTTGTTGGTGAGATAAAAAACTGTTAATATGACAATGTTGGTATTGCAATAGGAGCGTAAGTTATGATGAGGAAAACAAGAGTATAAGAAAACGGAAATACCTAAATAACCAACGCATAAAAGTTAAAGCAAAATCTTTTAAATATTTAAATGCTACGTACCTACTCAAAATAAAACAATTTACAACCATCCTTTTAAAGGTTGTCGTGGTGACAGCTTTTTAATGACACTGACACACATCCTTTTTGTTATTTAAATTTATCTTAACTGAGTCATGATTGTTAAAATAAGTTTTTAGGCTGCGTAGCCGCTAGTAGACCTCCGTTACGGCTTAACGACTTAAAAGCCAGGATCCGTAACTTAACGTGCCCTCCGATACATGGAAGCGCTCAGCTGTTTATGCAATTTCGGCCGCCCAACTTCAACTATCTATCAAGAACGAAGCAAGCTACACCATAAGCGCTTTAGATTCCATTTATTTACATTAATTCATAACCAACTCAACTTTACCTGTTCAACTGAATATCATATTTATGATTATTCAACAATCATACGAACAGAACAATAAGTGTCGAGGTTAGCTCAAGGAACCAGGCTTGAGCAAGCCGAAGCCAAGCAAAAAATTGTAGGCCTCGGTTACATAAAGATGAGTATGATGACATTTCGTGTGAAGTAAACTTTATTGTCACCGGTGCAAGAGGTTCCATCGTTTTTGAAGAAGCATCTTATATCTGCAATGCATATTACGTTCGTACAGATGCCAAAGCTTTATAAAGCATATAAATAAATCTCGCGCACCATAACGCATAAATTTCACACAGCATTTGTATAGCCTTAAAGTAGTTACCTAAGTAAAACTAACTTTTGTTGATTAGATTGGTTGCTGGTTGACTGTGGTAGCTTCATGATTTATTTATTTAATATTCAGAGAAAACCTTAAGTATATCCAAACTGAAAAAAAGCTTATATATTATATATCTTTTTAAAGGGTTTATAATTTATAATTTACACATCTGCCAAGAAATATCACAAGAGTAATTAAAAAAAAAAAAATGAAACAGCTATTTTATTAACCAGATGTAATAACATTTAATAACTTGCTGTATTTCTGTACTAAGGATATACTTTTACTTCAGGATCTCTCATAACAGTCCCCTTTTACTGCCGGCTACCCAACTCATAAATTATAGTGTTAGCCGATAAATTACTTCCGTAAGTTTACGGCATCCGGCCTTCCGAGAACTTATTGACACGAATCCACCGTTCTGTGGTCGTCAGGCTCACCTTGCTAATTAGCTTTCAGATATTCGGAATGCTAAAGCGAGTTGCCGAACCTATTCGTAGAGTAATCTTCGTTCGAACTTTGAAGTTGTTCTCTTTGAATTCTATCTATAATATTAAGAATGGCCGCAGCATTTAGTTTAGAAATTTGAGTTTCTTTATTATTTAAAAAGTAATAATGATGGTGACTGAAATCGCAAGTGGTATAAACAACTGAGCGCTTCGGAGGAAGCACGTCAGTCCCAGCTTTTGCAGTCGTAATGCCTTTAGGTGGCCTAAAAACTCCGTCACCAGAGTTGGCCACTCGCTCATACGAATTTACTTACCTACTTTTACTATCATCCTAGCTTTTCGATCGCTGCTATAAATATAGGTAAAATTTGACTTAAGTAAAACCTCTAAACAAGTATCCAATGTTTCCATTTCTGCGTTTACCTGAGACCTGTAACGCACCATCCGGATTTTGTGAATAACAAGCATGTTTTACCTGTTTTGAAAACTACGTCACGAAACATGGTCGTCGACCTCCACTACATTTTGTTCCTTATGGGTTTCTATGGCATCGATGTTTTAATCCAGATCAAAATTTGAATAAGTTACATGATAACCTGACGGAGTTTAGTGACCTTTGGTATTTTGAGATTTAGAAAAGTGAACAAATTGTGAAAGTTGATGGCCGAAATCTTAAATGTCTATCTGAATTTTAAATTGACCTGTTGAAACGTGTTATGTTTGTACTATCAGTTAGTGTTGTGATTTTAATTAATTAAGTCCGATTTGATAGTAATTCTGTTGCAAAACGAAATTAAATAAAAATAAATATGTAATCACGACTGTGTACTTCCTGCTAAAAGTTTATGACTTCGACGGGATTCCAAACCGCGTGATACAAGCGATCACCCTTTAGCCGGGTTGCCATTGACCATTCGGCCACGAAGCCTGTGACGCCGAAGTCTAAACTATCAGTTAGATGATATTTCGGATAAAGCACCGATTAGCGCCATCTACATTGTAGAGAAATTAGAAATACCTACTTTTAGTAAGATTTTTCATTTATAATGAAATACCTAAGTGTGTTTTAACACTAATAAAAATTATATAATATTAAAACTATATTATAAACATATTCCTAATAACGATGCAGTAAAACTGGTAGGTATAGGTACCTTACTCAGATTTCAGTAACGATTTTATAGCCGCTTCAAATCGAGCTAAGCCACAATCGCTAGCCACATAGGAACAATAGCGGATTAGTACCCGACACATTTTGCTGTTGCCGATCATTATGCAAGCTTTTCATATTCCTGTAGGTAGGCTTTAGTAGTCAGTCTACATGTGGCTTGTTTAATTGATAGATATTATAAAGGCCTATAGGTATATGTATAAAGGCCTTTAGGCGGCCTAAAAAACTCCGTCACCAGAGTTGACCACTTGCTCATACAAACGAACGAATTGATAGATCAGATGAGGCTTAGACAGATGCAGTCAAAATACAGAAATTGACGATTACCTATATACTATCCATTAGTGGATTGGAAAATTTGGAAACGGGTGCTGAATATCGATACTTATCCGTAATTGCACAGGGCAAGTATGTGATGTGGCTAATATTTTTTTAAGTAAAGATTTTTTCTTGACTTGAGAAAATCTCGATGGAAAATTTATTTATGCTCGCTCACTTGTTTTAGTTTATGCTTACAACAGTATACTCGTAATAAAAAAAAAGTCGATCAAAATGTAGGTGTGATAAAATTTTGTTCAGCTTTTGAAACTAAAAATAAAAACAATTTCACTAATCGCTGCTATGACTCATTTCAAGCACAATATTCCTTTACTAAAGCTTTAAGATTTCTCCTCAAATCCAAATATCGCTAACGATTGGTAGCATTCAATATCGCTTGGTCTTGTTAATTACCAAATTCCCTAACGAGCTAATGATCTAACTATAATCATAGTGAATCTGATTTTGCGTAAGCACCTTTATCTCAACAGGCTATGGTTCCATTTTGAAGTTAGCTTTAAAGTCTCACGGGGCTGATTTTCGTTCCGCATCGAGCGGCGGAAGCAGCGCTCGTAATTACTCATCGCGACTGACGCTCCGAAGTCTCGTCAAGAGAAAAGTCGTTGCGTCACTTGCTCGATTTAAGTCAATTTCACGTTACTCTGCCTCTTCAAACTTAAGCTGCCGATTTTTCAGCGACAAGGACAAATCAACTTGTTGATTTCTTTTCTCATCGAATTTATGACTTCCGAATTGCAATGTTAACTATCACACTTTTATTACCCGATTTTAAAATAAGATTCTATGTTACACTGTTACTGTAATGTTTTGTGCCGTTTCCCCCCATGTTAGAAAATTATACTTAACTTGAATTGCCCACAGAACGCTAATAATTTAGAAAACAGTAGAAGCTAATTCAACAAGCGAAGGCCCCATTACTATCCGCTTTAAACTTTAACCATATCTCTTGTCTGCACCTCCTTTAGAAATACCCAGGCACAAGTCTTTATATAAATTAAACACCTCGACGTCTTCCACTGAATTTATGACTATTGTTTTAAGTTCCGCTTGAATTTTGAAGTCGAAATTGCGGTCGTTTTCATATAAGGACAGGGTATGATGAAGGGGGGAAAAAGAAGTGAGGTATTAAGCAAATCAGTCAGTAGTACGATGATGGCTTCAGGTCAGATTTTAACAGTAAATCTTATTGTAGACAGAATAAGAAGATTGTTACTTTAACCATATAAAAATCATCTTATTATAAATAAATGTGGGTAAGCCAGTTCAGTAAGTATTTTTAGAGGTCTTAGGATAAGATTAATTAATTGAAGAAATCGAAGCGCTCGTTGCGAAGCTTTCTAAGAAGTTCTTGATAGATCGTTGAAGTTAAGCAACGTTTTGAGCGGTCAGTACATGTATGGGTATCCGATGAGTACCGCAAGTGGCATTATCAGCTGAGCGCTTCCGTGCTTTGGAGGGCACGTTAAATTGTCGGTCCCGGATTTTAAATTCGTTAAGCCATGACGGAGGCCTTTAGGCGGCCTAATAACTCTACTACCAGAGTTGGCCACTTGCTCGTACGAACGTACTAGTTTTTATGACTAATGAATAAAAGTACTTATTTTAATATTAATTCTGTGTTACAAGGCATAATTTGTAGAAAATTAAATAAGTAAGTAAGTTCGTATGAGCAAGTGGCCAACTCTGGTGACGGAGTGAAAATGAAATATTATTTATTGAAAGCTGACGTCATGCTTGTAGACACCTTTGCGGTCACTCGGGAACAGGTGGCGTAGAAATTGACTAGTTATTACCAGACCTCCGTCTGGTTGTGGTTTTAGTTTCACCAGTTTCGGTGCATTCATAAAATTGATAAACAAATATAATATAATAGAATTTTGTTTGACATTATATGTAATAGCAAACGGGAAATTACGTAAAAATATCGTCGATTTAGATACCGACAATGATTGGATTCTTCCGCAGAATCTTCATCTGGGTATGAGGGTCACTCCTCGCGGTCGCGTCTCACATTTATTTTGAAAGTGAAAAAGTATTATAATTGTTAATTTAGACAGCGTTAGTATAAAATTTTTGAGTTTTGTTACCTTGTCCGTAGTGATTATTGATACGCAAGTTGTTAGAATGTCAATCAGTTGTTTATTTGTTTCTACGTAAAACGGGGTCTACACTTCACAAGTTTTCTCTTGAAAATGTCTTTATTTTTGTAGTTCTTTTTGAAGCTAAGATAAGATAATGCCGTAATGGTAGTTCCACTAAGTTTCATAACAAAAGCTACACAAATTATTCTTCAAAAGAGCAAACAAAGTCAAAGGAATAAATGACTAAGTTTCAACTTAAGTGCAAGACTGTGCCGCACTTAGGTCATAACAGCTTCAGCGTTTTATTTTTAAATGCTCAGACAGAAAAACAAAATATCAGAAGTAGAGAAGTAGAGTATGTTAGCATTTTATTTAAAAGTTCGCATTGCTACTAATGAAACCGTGTTTTGAAAAGAAACTAATTTTAAAAGTCTAAATAATCCAAGAAGGCAATAAAAACTTTTTCATAGTAGTGATTATATTCAAATTGAATAACATCGAAACGATCTCAAGGATCGGTTGAAATTTTCTCAATTTATCAACATTCTAGAATATTCAAAATTAACTAAATTGATAAAAAAATAAGGAAGATTTACACAGAAATTATTCCATAATTCCATAATATTATTATATTTATATTTGAAACCATGGATTGTTTTACTCCTACAAGCATTTTAAGCGAATAATAATACCTACTTAGAAAAGCTTCTTAATCATGTACATATAAGATGACAAGCCTTTTAAGTATGTATATCCATCCGGTATGGATAATTTTACTTTAAAGGGAAACGACGATAAAAACGTGAGAAACTGCAAAATATCACAATTTGTGGAATCTGCTTCGTTTATTTAATAATTCATATTGTATAATCAGAATATTTTAATTCATTCTGCATAGTATCCAATCCACTTTGCAGCTATTTTAATAAAATCTAGAGTTATACTAAAAAAATATGTAGGTAAATACATATAATATATACATTTATAGATAGCAAACACCCTGCCCCCGAATAAATATCTGCAGAACATACAAACATTTGTCCCGTGGCGGAATTGAACCCGGAATCTCCGCGTCATAGGCGCATAACCACAGCGCCACAGAGGTCGTAAAAAAATAAATTTTACTAAACGAATAATCCATAAATGCACGGCCGTCGTTTGAACGCAAGCTCTTCGGATTTAAAGTCGAGATGCTCCACTCGACTATCACGGCTCTAAAATCTATGCATAGTAATTTTAAGGATGATCGTCCATTACTCGATTGAGTTTATCGTGGCATTACTCCCGACAATTGACTACTTTCAAGTGCTCAGTGAACAGGTTTTGACCGTTACCACGCTTCGTTGCGATTAATACCAGTATCGTCAAGTTTGTTGTCTTCAAAGTATTTTTAACGCTTCTTCTGCATTATATTTGCAATAATCAAGTGGCTGACTCAAATGACGTAGTTTTTAATATACTTTTAACCTCTGTCATGGCGTGATTTAAAAGCAGGGACGTTATTCAACATTTTATCTGTATGGTATCAGTATGATTTTAAAAATCGTAATTTAGGTTTTTATTGGGGGCAATTCGGAGTGTCGCAAAAGCTAAACTAACCTAACTAAAACTATTGCCATCCTTTTTATTCCCATCGCTATGAAAGGGACGGCAACAATTTTAGTTAGCTTAGTTTAGCTTTTGCGACACTCAGAATTGCCACTATTATCTCTGTATACCCATAAGGCACTCAGTATATTGATCCTAAGATTTATAACACACCAGTTGCCCTAGCCATGTTACATTTTGACAATCGCTTTCGATTAGAAACTAAAAAAAATGTATAGGAATTGACATTCGATGACGAAAACTCGAGCGATCAAAAATGTCAAATCAAAGGTGTAGCGATAATAGAAAGAGAATAGATACGATACATTTGTCACTTGTCTACGCACCCAGTAACGGATACCTTTTCCATCTTTAGAAACTCGTTAGTGTAGTCTCGATTCGTGTCGTGGTAGAGGGAAGTAATGACGCGATGTCAACGGAGGCCGTCGGTCAAGTGTGCTAACCGCATAAGGTTGTTTGCAATACACACTCGACTACCTTACCCACACATGCATAACTCGATAAAGGTCTGGTGATAAAGATACTTGTCTTGTTTATTGATGAGTAACGTGAAGGAATTGCTATATGAAAGCCCTTTGTTTGATATTTTAGAAAAAGGATCTAAAATGGCTAAATATCCAACAGAATTATGTGCACTAGTATTAGTCGTGATTGCATAATTCATTTTCATAATTATTTCATCCATGTAATATTTTTTTCTACCCATACCCTACGACTACCATTCTAATGTACCTATTTATTATGTGTAAAGACACAACTTCATCAAGATATACTAGTAAGAAGCCTTAAAAAAACGTTTTTATTACGTTCACCTTTTAATGCGTTTCCTCTTTCAAAATGAGATTTTTTTAAAGAGGAAACTCATTAAAGGTTTTTGTTTCTTCATCATGATTTTTTTATTTATTTAGTTTATTATTAATTTTTTAATTCAAAATGCATAATACATTTTCCAAAACGAAAAATCTACACAGCCAAAAATTTTAACCCACGACCTTCAGATCGAAAGTCAAGGTACACGATTCACTTGTATTCCACCTCAAGTAACGGTTTTGATAATAGCGTAACAATGGAGAATTGATTTATCGCAGCATAATCAATTGGATTTGTGCAATCAATGCAAATAATCGTATGATTAAATTGCAATGAGTTTCAAGTTCCAAACTGGGCAATGGGCATAGAAACAATACTCAGTTATTTATTCAAAGCTTTATTATTATCGCTATAACTTCAAATTAAGTCCTCTTTAAAAATAATACGATGTCTAAAACATAAATAGGTAATGATTTAGTTCTTGATTGTATTTCAGTAACACGGATTTAACGCGCAATTTTTACACGTGCCAAAAATACGTCATGCATTGTTTATTTGTTTTTGTAAGAATTAATTAAAAAACTTGTATTCTGCCAGGTAATTATGTTTTTTTTTTAAAAATAAAGGACACGTAAAATGTAAACCTTATAAGTAATGCTAATGTTTGCATTGGCTCCCAGACTAGTCTAGCTCTTCGAAGGGTCTCAAATGATTTAGAGTCAAAGTCCAGGACTCTGGAGATCTTTATGAGAATCATCACCACTTATTGTTTCATTTCATAATAAAAAAAATATCTGAAAGAGATTCTGATAGATTCTTCTGTGCACTATCCACTCAGGTCACTAGTGCCCAAGTTTATTTTTTAATCAAATATTTTCGTTCTTTTATTTTTTCAAAATTCTTTTTGTATTTTTCGCAGTTAATTCAGTTTATCTGTGAACGTTTATAGTCTACTTTTATAACGATATTTTCAATGTTCTGGCAATATAAATCCACGTTTCACAACCGTAACCTAATCCAATTATTTCCCATTTCAAAACATAAGCCATCAACGAGGCCGACGATATGTTATCGACGAATCAATGAGTTTGCAACAACAATAACTCCCTTATCAGACTTTCTGCGTTGTGAATTTCATTTTTCTATCGAGTGTTCAAAAGTAGTATTAAAAGTATAGCCGCATTGAATTCAAACACTACTCTTTTGCTCCTTATGGTCAATAAACAAAGTTTTTAACATAATTAGCAGCAAAACTAAAAGTATCCTAATTTAACTACCTAACTGCTCCCCGCGGCTTCTCACGCGGAAGACCCGTACAAAATGTAGCTTACGTCCTTTCTGAAGGTCTAATCTATCTATGTACCAGATTTCATCAAAATCGGTTCAGGTTTAGGCGTGAAAGCGTAACAGACAGACAGACAGACAAAGTTATTTTCGCAATTAAAATGTATAATATTATAATAGGAATAGGGATATATATATCCCCTTATAGTTTGAAAGTGGCATCTGTGGTTGAAAAGGTGAGGAGTGCCAGATTAGCATGGTATGGTCATGTAATGAGGAGGGATGATAGACATATTACCAAAAGAGTTATGAGTATGAATGTGGATGGGTATACAAGTAGAGGAAGGCCGAAGAAGAAGTGGATAGATTGTGTGAAAGATGATATGAATGTAAGAGGAGTGAGTTCAGAGTTGACGAGCGACAGAGGAGAGTGGAAGAGGAAAACATGTTGTGCCGACCCCACTTAGCGTGGGATAAGGGCAGGAGAATGATGATAATAGGAATAGGGATAGTAGGGATTAGTAGTTTTCATCCAAATTCAAGTATAGAGAAGCTGGGATACATCATCAGACTCGGCGCTTTCATTTTCTCCTACAAAAAACAGGTCCGACCAAATGGTTTTTAATATAAAATCATCAAGATATCACTAAAGTTCTTTGCCACTTCTGAAATTGGTTATTTGCTTGTTGTATAAAAAGTAACTGTCTAAAGTTAAAAGATCATAACTTAATTCTAATTAGAAACTTTAAAGCCCACTCGCTATTGTTGATTCATCAGATAGTTTTCGCATCCATTACGAAGTTCAATAACCTCATTTACGCCAGTCGACTCACTCAATTCATAACGTTTACCAAGGAATCATCCTATCTTTCATTCTTATAAAGAAGAATGGGTGTTATGATTCTGTCAATTGTCTGACATAACAATGATGTCATTCAGAGTAATGGCTGAGATCAACGGAACGTTATGTGCCCCATTGTTCATATTGCTTCCTAATCTATATTGCAGATTGAATATCAACTGCTTCCATCTCAGTTTACGAACGATTTATTGCAATATCAGCATTCAAAATAGATTTTCGTTTATGGTCTAAGTGAGCCTTTACTTTAAGAGGGTAGGTTTCTAAAGATGTGGGAGATGCAAGGTATTGTTCTTTAAGTTTGAGAAACGTATTTATTTATAATATGGACATTCATTGATGTCCATGTGGCACATACATAGTAAAGTCACAGTAACTGTTTAACTAAATACCTAATTTTTTAAAGTAATTTTATAATATACAAAATAATGAGCACAAAAGAATAAATGCATTTGTGGGTTTGCCTTTTTTCTACAAATGTTGTTACGCTCTAGGCTTTAACGACTCTATAGATCTTCATGAAGTTTTCTATACACATTGACACGAAAAACATAGGGTGCAGATAAGGATAATAATAATTATGATCCAGAAAAAATATTGTTTTACATGTATGCGCGGCGAAGATGCGGACAAAAGCTAGTTTATCCAAATTAATGATTAAAATATCATGATTTACATGAATGTATGAGAACAGATAATAATCTCTGTTATAACGATTAGACTCGAACCCACGCTCTTTAGCTTACAAGGCGGGCTGGTTCCCACTACTCTACCACGCCTCATGCATTATAACAATAGGTTTGATTTGAGTATGTTTGTGAGAAGTTAATTAATTGTCAAGGCGTATGACAACGTTGTTTTGCAAACATTAGGCAAAAACGTAAACAGCGTGTCAACTGTTGGCTAAAAATTGGTGCTAGTTATAGACTGTAAAGTGACCTAGATTGTCTAGGTAATTACTGTTAGGGAGTGAGATTGTTTGCCATTTCATTCGTTAGTTAAGACAAAGACGATTAATATCTAGAAGACAGACAAAGGCCATACACAAAATCGTAACCATAAAAAATAGCCTGAAAGCTCTAAAACATCAATTTTATCCAAGAAATTTCAATTACTTTCTAGTTAAAAATGTTTAAATATTGAATATTGTTGCTACCTACTACTAAGTATTGAAATTACTTGGATAAAATTGATGTTTTAAAGTTTTCAGGCTATCTGGTACTGCGGGATCGGGTTACGATTTTGTGTATGGCCTTTGTCTGTCTTCTAGATATTAATCGTCTTTGGTTAAGATTAACAGTTACATTTGAATTTCTCTATAATTTTTGTCAACCAAAATGTATTCAAAGAGTTAAGAAAAACTGAAGCCCGCGACTTAGTTCCAAAAATATTGATCACAATATTCTTGATCTAAGTATAACAGTATTAAATAAGTATTTTAGTTAGTGTGTGAACTTAGCATATCATTTCCCTGCATCTCATTATTTTAACGTAATAACGTATGTAGTATCGTTTTCATTTACCATTTAAATCTTCAAGTACCTACTAATTAGTATTGACAGTCTTACCAAGTTGGTTGGTTAATGTATAGTGATCATCAAAGTAATTATTGTTTTATTTGTTTCAGGTACAATCCCTCCATCTATAATACATTAGTTACTGTCCATCGTGAGTAATAGCTGTTTTTAAGTAAGACTGGAAACCTAAATTAACAAGTGCCTTGAACTCTAATTGTATGAATTATTAACATTATTGGTATTCTACATAGTTGATAATTCTGTGAATGTTCTCTATTTTTATATAATTATCTACATTTTACATTAATCAGTAAATAGGTACCTAAGAATTTTTTTATATTTTTTAATTTTTTGTAGTAATTTGTGACGTATGTTTCTAATGTCATTGCCAATGTCAATCTGAATGAAAGAGATATGTCAATCATACGTGTAAGCTTCAAATAAAATGCCACTCGAGTGGCACCTCAGAAGAAGGAAAGATATAGAAATGACATAACTACGAAAAAACGAAGCAGCCTGGCACGAAGATGGCGGCTTGCCTTAGAGCTGTGCGCACTATTATCGATATCGATACTTGAATCGCACTGTCGAAAATTATTTCTTTTAGAATAAAACTGAAGAACGCTAAAAGAAAATAATTTTCGAAAGTGCAATTCAAGTTCATGAACATGAAATTAATGAATTAATTTCAAAAACAATATTCTGTCCAAAACATTGGCAGCATAAAAGGCTTAGCCTCTTTAATTTGTTCTGTAAGTACCTACTTGTACAAGTATGTCCATAATAAAAGTAATTTTACCCAATTTAATCCCAGTTGCCACCGCGGCGTTGCAATATACCTACCTACTTGTTTTTTATTAATAAATATTCTATTCTTCTACATATAAAAATTAATCCTATTTAGATGTCACTCAATAGCTCCTTTGCCCAGCTGTGGGACACAATAGGTAATAAAAAAAATATCTTAGGTAGGTACTTATAATAACCATTTAAAAAAAGCTACGGTGGTACCTACGAAGTGCGCCCAGGTCAGCTTGTTACTAATATAATACTTAATACTTAAATGTAAGGGAGACCTTTGCCCAGCAGTGGGACACAATAGGTTATTAAAAAAAAAAACTTAGGTATAATTATTTATTTATGAAGCTGTGAACACTTTAAACCATTTTCTGGCAACGACACTACCAGCCGCACAACTTGTCTATTTTAGACTTACCAACAACTCACTTGAAGGCAAAGCATCATCACGCAGCCTTGTTATCGATCTGTTAAAACATTCCTCTCTAAAGTGCAGGGAACAAATAAAAATATATTTGCTTGATTTATTTCAATTTTCCAACCCAATTATATCCAGCCACTGTTTTTTAATTTTTTTAGATGTTGGCAATCTACAATCATAAAATAGAAATGAGTTTTATAAATAATCACCTGTCGCTAAGCTATCGATATCGATATAATGAAAATGAAACTCTATTTACAATGACGAAATGTTTTCATATAAAATCACATACTAATAGTAAAACAGTAGGTAAATTATTACAGAAAAGCAAAATTGACTTTTTAAACTTTCGCACAAATAGCAAAATCTTTCAAAATAATAAAAATAACAAGATATTTTCAATGAACTAAGTTACTTGCCTGTGTAACGTTCTAATGGGATGTTTTTTATTGTTTTGCATGCGGCAGCCCAACACACCGCATCGACCCATAACAGATGCAGTATTATGCACCTTCTAATACAACAAGGAAGCAAAATTTTCGCGTTTAATATTAAATTTTCATAAAAACACTGAAAATAACAAGTCGCGATGACAACTGATGTACTCAGGTCAAAGAGCATGTAACTTGTGGTTGGCTGCAAAGAGCATGTAACTTGGCTGGGCGACGTGCTTCAGGGAGATTGTTCCTAAAGTAATGTATACAGCAAGTCCATTCCTTTATAATGTCAATGAGTGGCACTCAGTGGCAGTGATCAAATAACGGGTATTTTAATTTGCAACCAATCAAATGAGCAGTAAGTTTGATGTTGTAGGTAATTTACGAAATTACTCACATTCTTTTATCAAAAGTATAATACTGAGGTGGTCCTATTAATAAAAATTGAAGATCCAATGAGGATCTACGGAGTTATGAACAGAACCTCGCGAGTGCACAAAACTGATCTGTTATGAAATCAAAGTCGGTTTATTTTTATTTTGCTTTTTTTTTAATAGCCACCAATATAATCTCTATATAGCTATAAACGTAGGTACCTATTATAAATATGTAACCTGCATTTAAATATACTCAGCTTTCTTTATTTATACATTTCTTCCTATTCATGATAATGAAGAGCATTGGAGTGCTCTTGAGAGAGGCAGGATCGATATTTTAACAAGAAGTAGGATGATCATTGCTATCTCATACCACGTAGTCTAATGTAGGACGAGTCTTGAATAAAATTACTCTTTTATTCAGCTCAAAATATTCCATCTTATAAAGTTATTTTGAACGAGTAGATTAATCTAAATGGTACATTTTAATCTATATGACTTTAACTAAAGTATCAAGTGCCCAAATTAATAACAATCACGTTTTATGTAAATACGTCTTTGGAATATTAGTCACCCCGAGCTGGGAATAACCATAATTAAGCCTTTACACGTACGCGCTTTATCGCTTCAAAGAGATTTATAGTGTCAAGTTGTATACCCTTGAAAGGCAGCGTGCTTGACGCTTGCGGCATAAAAATATTAGTTCGATCTATGATCATCTTTGTTTGGTATCGTAGCATACGTTTTTTAAAGGTCCACTTCTGTGCAAAGTCTTTCATACATTCCCTCACAGCTTATATTTTTTAATAAGTGATAAAGGTTAAAATTATTGTAAAATAAAAGTTTATATTTGAGACAAAAACAAGATGTCTGCTTTAAGATAGTATTGTTTTGCGTCAAGAATTTGTCTACCGCACCATGGGGATACAGTCGTGTTATTAATTCATTTGTTTTTGTTAACAGCGCGAGAAAGCGTACGTCTAAATATAGCTATTAAGACTGGCTTAGACATTTAAATGAGACTCAATAGTCCGTAGAGCGTGCGCACTAATACGAAACTGTGCTTAGCCGAAACTTGACAATACTTACAAGCTCCACTCTATTACTTGCATTGTAAAATTAACTTTAATGTGGCACTTGAAAGTTGAAAATAGGTGAGGAATTAATACTAAACTTAGAACCTGTGTGTAAGGTTTCCCTACAACTTTAGATGATATGATAAATAATGATAATTGATAGAGAGATAGAATTATAACTGATTTATTGATACTGATTATTGAATACACGAGACGGCGGTCGAACGCGTACTGATCGTTTTAGCTTAAGAGCGGCCAACCCGGCTCACTTTTCATACAAACGCTCGTACGTGATTATGCCGTTGTAACAGATCTTTCTTTTAAACTTTTGGACTAATAGGTATCTTGTGCACTATATCTAGGTTTCTATAGGAACTAAAAATCAAAATTTTGAGAAACAAATTCAGTATAAGCTTCCAAAAACCTGCTTTTAGCATAAATTTTACCTGAACTTTGGCCGTTCATAATGTACTCATAAATTGTAAAAGTAAAGAAAATATTGTCATAGAAACCTTGCAAATATTATGGAGATTCTAAATGACAAATATTTATTTTACAAGCTTGTAAGGCTTACTGAAAAACACGTATTTCCTGGAACACTTTTTATGAAATTTCCGCACACTATTTTTCGAGTGAGCGAGTGAGCGGCGAAAGTACCTACTGAATGCCGAGGGCTGAGGCGATATCTCTCTCTTTTCGCTTTGCTTCTTTTTCTAGCATTGCGCTGGATGAAACAACAAGCTTTTCAGCTATGCCCGCGTCGATGATAGACGCACCGGGAAGGGCCACCTTAAGTAAGTATAAAAATGCACCGCATGCAAAGGCGCAAAATGTGCAATTTACATAAATTGTACATGCTCCCGAGGGAAAAGAATGTAAACATGATTAAAATATGATAAATTAAAAAAAAGTAAATTAGTATTGTATACACAAAAAGTCTCTAATAATGTCTTGCTTAAGGTATTTCAATCACTGCACTTCACTTTTTATAAAACGATTAATGAAAATAGGCGAAGTAGTAGCGTTTACTACACTAGATTTACTACCCGCACTGTGATTCACTTGGGAATAAATTTCTTTTTCGTCAATATTTGTGCTACTGCTTGCTGTTGCTGAGGGCCGCGCCGGAGTCGTAGAATAGTGAACACTCATGTTGGTTGAGCGTTCGCTGCGAGGCGCCGGCGCCGGCGCAGCGGCGGGCGAGATTCGCGCAGAGCAGCGGAGTCGCCCTCGCCGCCACGCGAATAGGATGAGAGCCAGAAGTCCTGCGCCAACCACGAGATATAGGACTATGAACTGATGAACGTCGTTATGGGATAGATCTGAAAGATCTGCGTTGGTTTCTGCTGATTTCAACTGCTCTATTTGTGTGCCGATGTTCTGTAGATCCTTTCCATAGTTAAGATTGTCCAGACCATGTGACATACTCGTATTCGCATTGATGGGTACTGATAAGTTGATAATGTTATTGATGGAAGGAATCTCTATTTGCATGATATCTGGACGAGTCCTTAATTCATTCGTTTGTCTGTTATGAGCGAATATTTCATAGCCTTCACCTTTGATGACAGCCGTCTCCAAGTGTCATTATGCCGGCCTTGCTGATTTGAACGGCTGTAACTTGATGCTCACATATGATTCTTACGTTATATAGGTCACAAACAAAATACAGATATGTATTTAATTGATTTAGTTCTGACCAGGTTGCTGCGCATCTTTGCGTATAAGTTTTGCATTGACTTGATGATTGGTCCGTAAAACAAAAATCAGAATCTGAGGTCATGTGATGAATAGGCCTTTGTAATCGGCATAGACGTGTTGATGAGTCAAAGAAAAGACAGTTTTGAATGTCAGTTTCAGACAATGTTGTGTACGAATCCTTTTGTAAGTTTAGAGCTAAGTATTCTGCTATAGGTGAGATAACAACCATCTCATTTCCGTGCTGGCGAGGAATCGGTATGAGCTTGTATAGCTCATAAATGTCTCTGGTAACCAGTGGAATTTTGATTTCGAAAATGAAGTATAAATTTGTCATTCTTGCTTTAACCTTTAATAAATGATATATGCTTGATAGTTCTGTTTGTAAGTTGCTTATGGGTATGGTCACATCCTTGGAAAGTTGCCCTGATATTATGTTTAGCTCATTTCGCAGCTGCTCTGGGGTCAACAGATGGATATTAAATTTGCCGTAATGGATGTCAGTGATGGTATCTACCAATGTTTCCTGTATGTTTTTCAAGTTCATTAGGATGTTGTTGGCGATAATTGATGATAAAGCAAAATCGTTATTGCTTGCACATGCTCCGACCTGTTTTGATAAAGAGTTAGTATTTTTCTCGAGACTCATAAGCTGTTGATTAAATAATTTGTGCTGATTATTCATAGATTGTTCTACTCTTTTCAGTAAATTGTATTCTGATTCTACTACTGATGTTTGATTTTTCCACAGCAGTGCTAGATGTTTTTCATTGTTTCTAATTAAGTTTATATCTTGCTCATATTGCTGTGCGAAGTGTTCGTCAAGTACTCCGAACAAACTATGTGCTAGGTATCCAATTCCATTGATAAAGCCGCGGCGGCGTCTCGTTACGGCGCGTGCCTTTTCCTTACCAAGCATCAAGCTGTTATAGTACTCTAATTCTTGGAACCCGTGACGTAACTGTGATAAAACTACGTCACAGTGCGATTGTTTTGATGTCATTGAACACATGCTTTCAAGGCGATTTATGTATTTTCTGTATAATTTTAGTCCTTGCCAGTATGGGTCCATGTCATAATAAACAACAAGCTTCCACTCATCTCGGACAAGGTGCATATTTGATAATTTATCGAAATAAATGCTTTGATTATTATTGATTCTTGATAATTTGTAGTCACAATAAACAGGGGAAACTATTAGCATCATTGTCAACATTAATAGCCCCACAAAACTGATTGATTTAGGTTTTTTCAAAGGTTTTTCTTGATCTTCTTGTGTTTTTTCTTTTTGCTTTTGCGCTACTTCTTTTGATGGAGGCTCATCAACTGGTAGCTTTGATAGTTTTACTATTGGTCTTTTCATAGTTCCATTTTTTGTCTTGAGCGTGACTACGCGAATAAATCCATCTTTGCCAGGGTGGAGTTCTACCACTCTTCCCATAGCCCATTTTCCCGGAGGTACGTTCGCGTCATTAATGATTACAATGTCGTTTACTGATATGTTAGTTTCTGCTTGCTGCCATTTGCTACGATTTGATATTTGACATAAATACTCTGCTTGCCATCTTTTCCAAATGTCTTTGAATGTTTTCTGTACTAATTGCCATCTTGTGCGTTGGTCTGTTTCGGTTTCGACTATAGTAAGAACCGGGCCGCTAGACAAAAAGTGAGATGGTGTTAAGCAATTTATGTCATCTGGATCCTCTCTCAATGCACATAAGGGCCTAGTGTTTAGGCATCCCTCAATCTGTGCTAAAAGTGTTGACAGCTCTTCGAATGTAAGTTTTTGTTCTCCAATCACTCTACGAAAATGATATTTCAGGCTCTTGACGGCTCCTTCCCATAGTCCCCCAGCACTGGGCCAGGAAGGAGCATTGAAATGCCATTCTATCTGCATTTCTGCTACTGTTGAGAAAAATTCTTCATCTAGCGTGTTTTTAAGATTGATGATTTCTTGCTCTAGTCGTTTGTTGGCTCCCACGAAATTGGTTCCGTTGTCACTGTAGATATGACGTGGGGTACCTCGCCGGGCTGCCATACGCCGGAGTGCTGATAAAAATGCTGTTGAGCTTAGATCGGACACAAGCTCCAAGTGTATGGCTTTCGTGGCCATGCACACGAAGACTACCACATACCCTTTCATGGTTTTTATGCCTCGACCTATGTTTGCTTTTACGCTAATGAACCCTGTAAGATCGACGCCAGTATTATAAAAGGGGCGCGTTGGATTACATCTTGCTGATGGT
Source organism: Xanthorhoe designata (assembly GCA_963582015.1). Taxonomy (NCBI): domain Eukaryota; kingdom Metazoa; phylum Arthropoda; class Insecta; order Lepidoptera; family Geometridae; genus Xanthorhoe; species Xanthorhoe designata. The sequence goes on along the minus strand of OY757044.1, from coordinate 8,498,493 downwards.
AAGTCTCCCATGATTTGTTTTAACTTGATAGGTTCATGCTTCCTACATGTGATACAGTTGTGAACACGTTTCTTGACCGCTCTTATTCCTCCTATAATCCACACTTCTTGTCTTAGCTGATTTAGAGTTAGTCGTGCTCCTCCGTGTAACGTTACCTTGTGGGCATGGTCAATTAATAAGTCTGTGAAGTGATGGTTGTTTGGAATTATAAAGGGATGTTTCATATTTTCACTAATGTTGGCATTTGTTATTCTGCCACCAACTCGTAATAATCCATCTTTGTCCAGAAACGGGTTCAATGAAAGAAGCTTGCTAGTTGTTTTTAATTTCTTGTCTTGTTGTAGTACATTTATTTCTTCTAAAAATGATTCATATTGTACGCATTTAATTGACTTCATTTTTGCTGATTTGATTTCTAGTGCCGTTAAGTATGAGGCCGGGCGTCGATGGCGATTTAAACTTAATACACGATATATCCATGCGACAATTCGCGTCACACGAGTTATACAGCTGTGTTTGTTGATAAGCTCTCGGATGACGTCACCGCCTCGACACTGTGTAGAAACGTTTGTTTGATAGTATTTCTTTACTTCTTGATTAGTGTCGTAGGTCACAGTTTGATCGTTTTTTGGAGGAGAGAATATTAGCTCAGGTCCTTTCCACCAAAGTTTATGCTTTTTAAGTTGTGCTGCAGTGATTCCACGACTTGCGCAGTCTGCTGGGTTTTCAGCTGATTTGATGTATTGCCAGTACTTTGCTGGAATAATTTCGTTGATCTTTTGAACTCGATTTGATACAAATGGCTTCCAACGGTTCGGATCTCCGTTAATCCAACCTAGAACCGCTGTCGAGTCTGACCATCCGTATGTTTTTAAGTTGTATTCTGATAGGTTTTGCTGGACTATTTTTATTAGACTTGATAGTAGAAGTGCCGCGCAGAGTTCGAGTCTTGGGAGGGTTACGCTTTTCTTCTTCGGCACTAATCTTGATTTTGCTGCTATGATTACAGTCTTTGATGTGTTTTTGATTCTGCTGTAAATGACACAGGCATACGCACTCTCTGATGCATCGCAGAATCCGTGCAGCTCTATGTCATCATCTTTGTGCCCTTCTAGCCATCTTTGGATCTGAAGAGTATTGATTTCTGCCAGGTCTTGCTTGATATTGACCCACTCGTCGTTTAGTGATGATGGAATTGGTTCATCCCATTTAATGTTTTGTTGCCATACTGACTGAAATAATAGTTTCAGCTTGGTAGTTATAGGACACAGCCAGCCTAATGGATCGAAGATTGTTGATATTTCTGACAAAAGAGATCGTTTGGTGGCTGGTTTTGATGATGCTATGTTTATCTTCAGTTGGAATGTGAAAACATCTTTTCGTGGATCCCACTGAAGACCAAGTGCTTTCGTTGATTCTTGATGTTTAAAATCAAATGCTGATGATGATATCTGATCGTTGCTTTTTTGTTGATTCAATAATGCTATTTCATTAGATGACCACTTCCTCAGATTGAAACCTCCCGACTTTAAGAGTTCAATCAGATTTGATATGATATGTTTTGCTGATTGGATGCTGTGGGCTCCACTAATGAGGTCATCCATGTAGAAGTCCCTATCCAAAATTTTTGCTGCTTCCGGATATTTTTGGCCTTCGTCAAGTGCTAACTGTTTGAGGGTCATCATGGCCAGGAAGGGTGCAGCCTTTGTCCCGTAGGTCACGGTAGTAAGGTCCCATTCCTTTATTGGTTGATTTTCTTCATCCCTCCATATAAGTTTTTGATACCTTTGATCATCTTCATGGCAAAGAATTTGCCTAAACATTTTTTCGATGTCGGCATCCGGCTCGAAGGACCATAAAGATGTAAGGTTTCCCTACAACTTTAGATGATATGATAAATAATGATAATTGATAGAGAGATAGAATGATAACTGATTTATTGATACTGATTATTGAATACACGAGACGGCGGTCGAACGCGTACTGATCGTTTTAGCTTAAGTAAGTATAAAAATGCACCGCATGCAAAGGCGCAAAATGTGCAATTTACATAAATTGTACACTGTGATTAATTTGTTATTTTAGTCGTAAACATGAATTAGCGCTTGTGTTCAATTCTCAATGGTACAAATAGTATTAATAAATAATGCACTCCTTTTGAACGCCTTTGAAAACACATTTATGATTTTAAAGTCAATTTCGATAGACCGCTTTAAAAATGGTTAATTCTATCTATAAATTAGGCCGTATTGACGGAGGTATCCAGGCATTTAAAATCTTCGTCACTATAGTTGATTGTTAGATCGTGTATTTCCTGTTTTCATTCATAAAATGCATTATGTATTATACTTTATACATCTAAATTCTCTCAGTTTTGTAACTTCTCTTCTAAGATTTCATCCAACTGAAGTATTTTTCCTTGATAAAACTTCGTAACAAACGTCTTTACCGCTGTCAACTGTCGGGATCCAGGGGCCAATATAGAGGGCGGTTACGGTCAGATAAATCTCAGCTTACCGACCACGTTCAGTTCCGATGAACTGCAAGTTGTGATTCATGGCCTTCTGTCTCTGCTATGTTAAATGTGTCAATCAACGTTGAACTTTCAATGTGGTCAAAAACTTTGAACATAGTATTACAAATGTGTTTTTTCTATTGTTAAACTTTAACTTTTGAAGGCTGAAGTTGTAATATACCTATTAACTTGAAATCTGCGGGTGGTACTAGGAAGTTAGAAAGTTATTATCAGCTTTTATCTATTCCCCTATGTTTGAATTATGTAAGGGAGTAGGTTCGTATGAGCAAGTGGCCTACTCTAGTAACGGAGTTTTAAGGCCGCCTAAGGGCCTCCTTCATGGATTAACGACTTTTAAAAGTCGGGACCGACAATTTAACGTGCCCTCCGAAGCACGAAAACGCTCAGCTGATAGTGCCACTTGTGGTCAACTATCCAAATTGTGACCACTAAGAAAGTTACTTAACTTAAACAATCTATCAAGAACGTCTAAGCAAGCTTCGCTACAAGTGCTTCACTAAGTACTAATGTGACTGTAAATAATTCAAATACCAAATCTTCTCATCCACTTGGACATAACTATCGCATCTTATCTGCACGAGCAATAACAATTAGCAGGGCCAATGTAATTGTCTCAGTGGATTGTGGAAACTGGGCCGGCAGTAGACCCTTCAGGGCCCGGCCACAATCCCAAGACTGTCGTTGAAATATTGACCGTAAAAGTCCATTAGTGTCCAATAGGAACTGTTGATAAGTCGAATTTGAAACATTAAGGTGTGGAGCGGCAGTTTCGAGAAAGGGTTAAAATAATAATGGATTATAATGGTAGGGATAGAGTATCTGGTGTGAAAGTTATCTAGAACGAATTGGGTTTAGGCGATAAAATAGGGAGAAATGGGTTAGAGAGGCAACTACTGTGAAATTGTGGATGAAACGTATAAAGGGTTAAAGGAGTAAATTAGACTTTAGAGAATTATATTTTTAACGGATAGTACCTAAATCAGTCTTATTCAACAATAAATGCAATAATCGTCAACAATAGATAGCAACCAGAGATCATTTCTCCACCATAAACGAGAAATTGAAAACGAATGGAAAATACCATTATCTGTTTATCAAAACCGAGATCAACAATGAGTAAATCTCATCGAATCACAATCAAGAATAAAGAGCCTGGAACGAGCACTCTATACCCATTTATCAATTGTAGGCGTCAAGCCAGACACAATACGATGGTTCTAATACTTATAGACATTGTGTCCGGAAGAATGACCCACGTCTCAAGGCGCTGTCAAATACAAGATGATAAAGGACATGAATGAACGAATTTACGAACCACATCAACTATGATCTATAAGGACATTGTCGTGCTAGATGAGGACGCATTACTTTTCACTGAACAGATAATTCATTTTGATGTAGGAACTAATGTTATGATGGTTGTTATGTTAAGACGTTATTGTATACACGGTCTGTTGTTTGAATTGCGGCTATATCTGTTCCTCTTTGTTTTCCTTGGCATAAAATACATGCGCCTAAGGGCTCAGGCCGAAAATATCTGTTTTCCAAAAATGTATTTTTCCTAAAATGTCTACTTTTCCATAATCTCAGCACGTCTTTTTCATAATGTCAGCTGAAAAAACAGGTATTTCTGGTCTGAAACCGCTTAATACTTACAAGTTGACAATTTGCCAGTAAGACCCACACCATGTAAATAAGAGGGAAGGTAAAAAAAAACATTGACCTAAAACATATTTTCTTCCACGAATTCAAACGAAAGCTACGGTATTATAGTTCACTAGCCTAGTTTACCGTTGATTCATTAAATATTCTTGTATGCACTGCAATTTACGAGTAGTATTGCCAACAATGTTCAACGGACATTATACTGTATCGTATATTTAAGTAGTTAAAGTTAAGTTATATTGCCTATTAAAAATTAAAACAGAAAAAACAAGTAAACTTGTATTTTTGGCTGTTTAACCTAACATACACTAAGTAACCAAATTTGTTATTCAGTTATTATACTTTTTCAACATATAATTTGCAAGTAATAATTTGAGAAAGCTAGGTTTGACCTTTACTAAAGTAAGTAGGTAGATAAGATAGGTACTATTGAGTTTTGATCAATGATTTATTATTGATTGTTGACATATAAACACGATCTTAAAGCCTGTGCATACCACGTTTTTCGAATGAGCAGCCACTATGCGATTTCGTGGAGCACGTCACCTGCTTGTTCGAAGCGCGTTTTACAAGCGCAAGAACGGTGTTCATCGTCACAGCTTGCCACCTGCATTTTGTTCGTCGCGCGTTTGTATCGATACAAACGTGCAGTAAATGCGCGTTCAAAGATCGTGGTGTGCCTATGCTCTTAAACAATACACATCAGAACAATAGATACAAAACAATGAGTAATGACGGCGGCCCAAACAGAACTCAGGCCGTTTGTCCACCGCCGCCGTCACCGGGACGTCAACAAGAACGAGATTATTTCGGGTCGAGTTTAAGATGACGTGACGGCCTTGCGGTGGACACGCGGCTATTATAGTTAGTCTATGTATCAGTACTTCGGCACCGTCATCTCGTTCTCGTTGACGTCCCAGTGACGGCGACGGTGGACAAACGGCCTTAGTCTTTCGACAACAATTCTGTTGTCGAAAGACTACGTTCAACCTTTGTACTTCCGCGTGAAGTGATCACGGAAATATTTGAAAGTAATGCCTATTTATTTTGTTCAACCAGATGAAAGTCCGATGGCTATTCATAGAGTTTCGACAATCATGAATTTACGAAATTTATTGAAAGAAATAGGCGTCATCATTTCAAATAAGTAATTTCCGATGACCTTTAGATGATAAATGAAATGATTAAGCTGAATCGTTTTATGTTAAATTTGAAATTATTGGAAGGCTTTACAAAGATTCAAAAACATTTATGATCACGACTGTATTTCTAATGTGCGGTAGACAAAGATTGCAAAGATTTTTTTATAAAATTGTTTACTATGCATTTATTTGGTTGTTAATTATTCAGTTTCAGTTTTGTTGTTAAAATTATGCATATAAAATTCATCAGCGAAAGTCTGTGAAAAATGGATTTCGTCTTTGAAACTAACGAAGTATGTAGGACTAGGTACTTTCACTCAAATAATGATATTCACACACTTTGTTTTTTAAAATCTTCATCATAATTACAAAATGATTACAATGTTTGTATAAAACTTTGTTTGCTTGTAACCTATAGTGACAAAGTTTTTAGACAACCTTTCTTCCGTCATGGCTTAACGACTTAACAGCCAGGACTGTAATTTCACGTCCGAAGCACGGAAGCGTTCAGATGCGTAGGTTTGTTTTTAATTATTCAATCAACAATAAATTAACCTAAAAAAATCCACTAGTTTTAAAGACAACGTGTCAAAGTGGTCTATAAACGATCGTACTGAATAAATACATTTCGAGTTTGAGTTTTTGTTGTTGTACACTAACCATGGCACTTAATATTTTTTAAAACCTCTTCTGTCTATTCTGAACTACAGAACAAATTATTTGAGAACATAAATAAACGTGAATCCACAGTATATAAACGTTCAAATAAACCACAAGTACAATGTTTACAGTAGCCGAGATTGTAGCTTGTTATTTCTTAATATAGATCGGTTAGTTTTGATTATACTCAAAATACGGCAGTCTATAGAGTAATTTGTAGGTTTATTGTGTACGTTTCATTATAATTAATTATACTCATTTCAATAAAACAGTTTCTCGAAACAAATCTTCATCTGGAGCAAAACAATAACGAAGTAAATAGTGAAGACCAACAGTTTTGTAATATTTTATACTTTTATAAGATTTCGTTTCTTTTTCTTTTTCGAAGATACTCGTATAATTCTACAGTTTGATTATTTATGCCATTTTTAATGGACAATAAAGTAGTACTTAAATATTATAAGATTTTTTGCGGTTAAATGATTTAATGATCATTTAACCGCAAAAAATCTTATTCATTAAATACTTCATTAAATACTTATTCATTAAATACTTCATTAAATACTTATTAAACCTGTACTTGTTTCTTGAAATGTTACTTACAATATGCCTGTTTTACTAGATTGGCATTTTGGAATCGAGATAATCAACTTTGCCTTGGGGATGGCATTTTTAGTGATCCATTTAAGATCTATTTTATTTAGTTTTTTCTTTTGTTATCTTTAACTCATGAACATTTGAAACTTAAATTTATCCTCTAGGTACTATTTATAACAGCTTTCTTATCTCCAAGCATAATGTGAGGCTTTTGTGAAACATTCGCATTGACCGACCCCAAATTCGGTGGTCGTTAATTCCCATTCTCTCGACGCGCGACACGATAATCGCACAATTCAAGAACAATACAATATGAATGGTCAACACTAACGGGTCTCGGGTATTCCTCGGTCAAAGCGGAGATTCTACACACGAGGCCATAACGGTACTGTTTCTTTTATTCGTATTCAGGCACAGTCTCGTATCGCTTTACGAGCGCGGTCTCGGAACCAAACAGTCATTATAAATACATTTTATTTTGAAACGGACGATTCTTGGGCTTAGAACCATTTGTCTCTTCCTTTATATGTACGTACCTAAAAGTTGTTTGTAATTTTAGGTAAGGAATGGTATTTTAATAAAAACTTGAATTGATATTAAATGTAGAAAATTTGATGGTAATTTTACACAGTGGCATCTAATTTTGTGGGTACCTACTAAGAGAATTAGATGAATCTATTTTTGAAAAACATCTTTTGTATGCAAGGTTACACCAAAATAATTATGAACTAACTTTTACAAACAGGTATACTCGTAACTAATTAATTACTGATCTGAGGAATAAAAGAGCCAGCAGTATCTCCACAAAAGAGACTGAAAGAAATAAGGATTATCTTTTATGATAGCGCATGATAATTATGAGTTTACATTATTTAGTTATATTGAAGATAACATCTTTGCTATGTTGGTTAGAGGATTATTGACATGTATTACGTAAATACTCTCAATAAAAAACAAAAATATCTCTAGTTTTAAAATAAGGCAATCAGGATTAAATATCAACTTATTGTTTAAATAAATATAGTTCAACACAAAACGTAGCAATTTGAAAAACCTAACTGTGAATAACTTATTATGCAGAACAAAATTAAAATGTTGGTAAGACTATTAATTTGATCGTTTTAATAGGTAACATTGAAATGTTGATAAAACTAAGAGTACTAGAACTGGTAGATATCTAGTTAAAAAGTAACATAATACTAATAAACTAAACAGGTGAATACAAGAATTTGTATGAAAAGAAGTTCAAACTAAGTAGCTAGTTATACCTACCAGTTTTTACAATTTGAACCGGCCGCACTAGTTTTAATGCTCCGCCGGGCTTAACACAATTTTCGCATTATAATGTTACAACACTATGATAATAATGATACACAGTATTTGCATCGATTGCCTTTCCTTCTTTGTTTCCATTCAATTTTTCTAATTAGAAACATGTACTTGTACTTTGAAAACTGTATTAATGTCTTGATTAGAAACAAATTCTGGTCATTCACCTTTCAATGTCTCACTTGCACCAAATAGTACTTACAATTAGTTCGGTATTTGTATCTGGAAATTGAGTAGCAGGAGATTGATCTAATAGCGTAATAATGCAGTTAGCTATCGTAATAGTAGTTAAGTAAGCCCTAAAGCAACAAGGTCGTTGGCAATGACCGCTGAACTGGTTTATTAAACATTTACATTAATGAGTTCACTTTGATTTGTTGAGGAATTCTATTGACTAGAACTTGTAAGAAATAGTTGAAATAACAATCATTTTAGTAATAATTTTCTGAGATAAGTATAACAATGTTTTATGAGTCTCTTCAGACTTCGATCTTCTGTTTTGTTTGTGATGTTTAATCAAATAGCAAACTGCTGTTTAGACTTAAATCGTCAAAACTTCGTAAAAATTAGATTATGTCGAATCTCATCACTAATTAAATACTTACTATTTATAATATAAAATCTTCAAAGCTTATGTTTAATAAATTATCTTGACATAAGTAATCATAAACTTAAACTACGTTGCCGTCAGAGAATTACAAAGATTAGATGTTATCTTATAAGTAGCGGCACCAGCACTTAGCCTTGAGGTGCACCGGAACTCTGGTAGACGATCTTATGCATGTCAAATTTGTATTATTTGTTTCCATCTCAACAAAGCGAAGAGGCGAGATAATGACATCAGGTAACATGGATATTTCAAAGCATTATGGTATTTATTAGAATAAAACGTCAAAATGTAGTGTTTTAAAAGCTTATTAAAGCCCGTCAAACACGTAGCTATAATATATTATTAATATGCCGTGCTGTAATATATATTATAGTAAGCTACCACACACGGAGACGATGCTATAATATATATTTTGCCGTAAATGTCTTGCACAATACTATGCAATAATATAGTAATATGCGTTAATATAAATTACGGTATAAGTTGGTGACATCATAGAAATTATATAATTATAGCTGCGTGTGCGGTAACTTGAATATTTGAGAAAATATATCGTATATCGTATGTAATATATCGCCTTGCTATAATTTATACTTAAAAATTAGCTGCGCCCCGTGGTGTTACCCGCGGTGAATAGTTCCCGTTACCGTGGGAATACCGGAATCAAAAGTAGCGTGTATTAATACAGGTTATAAGCTATCTTGGTACCAAATTTCATTTAAATCCCTCCAGCCGGTTGAGCGTGAAGGAGAACAAACATTCACACTTACAAACTTTTATAATATTAGTGTAGGTATATCTTGATTATGACCTAAATGAAACAAATAATGTTTATTGCAAACATACGTCTCTACGTTAAACCTTATTACATGTTTAACAGTAACATGTTTGATAAAGTTTGTTTGATCAGTAATCGTGTCATGATTCAGCATCGATTAAAACCTTGGGTCAATTTACCTTCTTCACAATACACGACTAATGAATTGAAGATTTAGTGTTACCTTCTATCACTACGTTTAAACTTTGTATGTTGAGTTGATGTTTGAAACCTAATCATAAACATGTATGGTTGAAAATAAATGATTATTATTATTATTATTTGTTTATAGACTTTAAATCTACTCGGTTGTTAGACCGGGAGTAACTGTGACGCACGGGCCTAGGCCAAGTGTGACTCAGTAGAAGGTTGTTCTGTGGGGAGTTCTGTTTGTAAGAACTTCCTCACTATTCTGCAAGTGTTCAGAATCACTGCTTTTTGTAAAAGAGCATATGTATGCTTTGGTAGATCAAGGAAGTCAATAGATTGGAAAAGTTGAGTAGGTATTACTCCAGTGGATGACAGTACTATTGGGACTATAGTGACTTTTTTCAGCTTCCACATGCGGGTAATTTCATTTTTGAGATCAACGTATTTGGAGAGCTTCTCTGCGATCGTGTTCTGTAGGTTGTGGGTGTTGGGGATAGCAATGTCTATGAGGAGTGCGGTGTGGTTGGTCTTATCAACAAGGGTCAGGTCTGGTCTATTGAAATGAGTTGTTCTGTCGGTAAGGATGGCTCTATCGAAATAGAGTTTGTGTGTGTTATTCTCCAGCACTGTTTCGGGGGCATATTTATAATAGGGTGTTGGTTTTACTGATGTATCTACAAGTTTGTATTTAGCCGCAAGGTTTTGGTGAATAATATTAGCTACTTGGTCGTGACGAAACTTGTAGTCAGTTTGAGCGATTACTTTACATGCTCCCGTAATATGCTGAATTGTTTCAGAGTTGCTATTACATCTTCGGCATCTATCAGTGGGTATATGCATTTTCATAATATATTTTTGATAGTTGCGCGTTTCTATTACCTGATCTTGTATGGCGATCATGAACCCTTCAGTCTCAGGAAAGAGTTCACCACGGCTGAGCCACTCGTTCGACGCCTGTTTGTCGACGGTGGGTTGACTCAAGTCGTGGTGGTGCCTTCCGTGCAGAGACTTCCGGGCCCATTCGGCAGTTAAGGTTTGTCTGTCTGTTAATGTTTCGTTACTTTGCTGGGCAAAGTCTACTAAGTTAAGCGGCGTTAGTTTTCGATCTAGCTGAATTATTGATTTGTGTAGGGGAGATGTTTCAGATTTAGAGTGGAAGTAGGTTCGCAATGATGTTATTTGCTTGCTATGTAAGTTTTGGATATCGATGATACCTCTCCCACCCTCCGTCCTTGGTAGCACTTGTCTTTGAATACAAGCACGTGGATGGTGCTTTCTATGTTTGGTCATAGTGACGTTTATAGTACGCTGTAGGTTTTTAAGATCTGTCTTAGTCCAATTAATTATTCCGAATGAATAAGTTAAAATAGGGATGGCGTAAGAGTTTATTGCTTTAGTTGTATTTTTAGAATAAAGTTCAGATTTGAAAATTGAGTTAAGTCTGTGTTTGAAATTTTGAGTTAGTTTAGTTTTAATGTTTTTGGTGTGAATCTGTTTCGACTGATGATAGCCTAGATATTTGTAGGTCTCGTTTTCACTCAAAGAGTCTATAGTCTCGCCTGACTGCGTTAGATATGCGTGTTGGTGTGTCTGTCCTGCTTTCGTAGAATTAATCTTACACTTATCAATGCCAAAATTCATAGAAATATCATGTGAAAACTGTTCTGTAATTTGTACTAACTTTTCCAATTCAGGTTGAGTTGAGGAATATATTTTGATATCATCCATGTAGAGTAAGTGATTAAGGTTGTAGGTTGGGTTGTCAGTTCGTCTTTCTTGTCTGTTGTCAATAGGGTATCCTAGTTTGGTCGTGTTTAAGCTATTAGAAAGTGGGTTTAGTGCAAGACAGAACCATAGAGGACTGAGCGAGTCTCCTTGGAATATACCTCGTTGGATCTTTATTGGTTCTGTCTGTATGTTTCCGCATGATGAGTTTGTATGTAATCTTGTTGTCCACTTAGTCATTGAATTATTTAAAAATATCACTAGCTCTGGGTGTATTTTATAAATCTCAAGAATTTTTATGAGCCATGTATGTGGGACTGAGTCGAACGCTTTCCTATAATCGATGTAGATGGTGTATAGATCCTCTTTAGACTTTTGTACATTGTTTAGAATTACTGCATCTATCGTAAGTTGTTCCTTACAGCCCTGGCTATATTTTCTACAACCCTTTTGCTGCTCCGCTAGTATTTTGTTTTTATCTATGTGCTTGTTGATCATTCGTGCTAAGCATGCTGTTATAATTTTGTAAATAGTTTGTAGGCAGGTTATCGGTCTATATTTGGCAGGATTATCGGTGTCGTTTTCGTCTTTAGGGATCATGTGAGATATTCCAGCTGTGATGTAATTTGGCATTGTATGAGGGTTTTTTATAAAGTTGTTGATGTGGTTGTAGAGAAGCGGTTGAACTGATGAAAGTTTTTTGTACCAGTAGCTGTGTATGTGGTCAGACCCTGGTGACTTCCAGTTGTGTGCTGTTTTTAATACTTGCTGGTAAGTTTCTACGGGGATATATTCATACTCCATTGTGTCAATGTCCCTATATCTTTCACGCTCTTCCTGAATCCATTCGGCATCGTCTCTGAGCTCTGCTGGATTTTCCCAAATGTTAGCCCAAAATTGGCGTAACACATTGGGTTCTAAACTGTTAGTTGGTCTGTCGGTAGCGTTAGTATTGCGTGGTGAGTGGTTCCTTGTTTGTTTTGATAGAGTTTGGTAGAATTTTCTTTCATTATTCTTAAATTGATTGTTTTCAGTTTTTCTTGTTGAGCACGCTTTGTATCGTCTAAGACGGCTGCTAACAACGATGAGTTTTTGTTTCAGGGTGTCCAGGTAGTGTATTGGTTCTGTATTTGGCTGTTCATATATTGTGTGTGTTTGATATTTTTCAATTATTGAGTTTACTTGTTGAATTAGGGTTCTACTTCGGGTTCCGTTAATGAATTGAGTGAGTCTTCCTATTTGTTTACGCAAGTCCTTAACTTTTCTTTCTAGGCGCTTTTGCCAGTTAGGTGTAACATTTCGCTGTCTTTGATTTCCTGTTAAATCGGATGGTATTTTAAGCCTAGATCCATTTAATTTCGCTGCCGTCCATGCCGCGCAATAAATTGCAGTTTGAAGTGCTTCAAACCCAGAGTCGATGTTAACGTTTTCAAGTAAAATTACATCATTAAGATAGCTGATAGTTTTTGCTAGTTTTTTGGTAGATTTTTGTCTCGGAATAAAAGGTCTTTCTTCAGGGTTTGTCTCACAAAAATATATTAAAGCCTCATTAAATATAAGATCAACCTCTGGATTTCTATCATGCTGATTAGAGATGTTGGCGTGGTTGGTATTAATTTGTTGTTGTAATTGTGATGTTTGCATGTTTTCTTCGTTATTGGATATGTTTGAGTCATTGAGTGCATCATACCAGGCTGTTGTGTTTAAGTCCTCCTGATTTATGATTTGAGTTGTATTAGCTGCGGTGGTATCTAACTCAATAGCAACCTCTTGTCTAATGACTTTGATCCTATTATCATCAATGAACCTATTTTCTACGATTAATCTTCTCTGGTCAGCTATTCTTTGCTCACTGTAGTGGGCAAGGTGAGGAAAAGTGTTGATAAAGTGTTGGTGTAGGGGTTTTCTATACGCAGTTTTATTTGTCTCTAAGTTCGTGATCCTGTAATATTCTCTCAGTATTGTTTCATTATGTTCTGCTTTCCAATGCATTCTTTGTTGTGTAGGGTGTCTCAGTGTTAGGGGAGGTTGTGTTTGGTGTTCGTTCAGTGTAAGATAAGACTCTGCTTCAGCTCTTATCAATGTCAATGTAGCTTCTGTCAGTAATTTGTTACGAACTATTGCCCTGCGCTGATCACCTACTCTCTGACGGCTAACTACCATGTCAGGGAAGCGTTCGGTAAACTTATTATGTAATTCGGTGATATACGATCTTGTTTCTGTTTCCAGTTTGGTAATGATGAGATATGTGCGCAGGATAAAAGTGTTCATATCTTCCGTCCATTTTTTGCGCGCACGTGATTTAGCTTCGGCGGGTACTGCATTATCGACTAATGTCGGCAGTACAACGTCTTCGGCCAATGGAGATGAAGTTGAGGTTCTTTCTGAAGTGGGAGACAGGGATGAAATTTTAGAATTATAGTAAAGATAAGAAGGAGGAGAAGATGGAAGAGAAGAAAAAAGAGATGATGGTGAGGATATACGGGATTGGGCTTCCTGGTCCTTTTCGGCATAATTTTCTTGACTCAGTCCTCGTTCCTCAATGAGGACCAGTCGCTCTGCGCTCGTACTGCTGACTCCTGCGCCGGCTCGGGATGTGCTCCGGCTTGAATTTTTCCGTGGCCGTAGGTTATACCTTCTTTTGGACTCACCTTGTTCGGGTAACCCGGCAGAGGGCCGCCCATTACCCTCGCCACCGATGGCTTGCATGCTGGAACGTCCAGCATCGGCTCCAGACGTGCCCCGGCGATCACCCCCGGGAAGCGACCATATACTTAAATTCTTACTTGGCTCCATCATCATGGGTTTGCCATTACCCTTTTTGGTCATCCGTTAAGTCATTTCGTTACGGATGTCCGCCCCTCACGTGGCTTAGGTGGTCAAGCGCGGACGTGGGGTTGGGCTTGGAGGGGCTTATTATTATTATTATTATTCAACTCAATAGTGGACTTCACTTTCATACAACACCTGACATAACTCACTGCTTTGTACAGACTTTAGTTTTTTCACTATTTTAAGTTTAGTATTATCCTAATTATTCATCTTCAAAAAACATTAAACCACAGAATAAGTAATATACTTTTGTTTTTTTTTTGGTTTCGATCGCTTGGACTTTTATCTTCTGTCGAATTTATACAAAACTAGCTGCGCCCCGTGACACTATTCACTTTGAATAGTTCCCGTTCCCGTTGAAATACCGAGATCAAAAGTAGCCTATTTTTTAATCCAAGGTATAAGCAATCCTGGTACCAAATTTCATTCAAATACGTCCAGCCATTAGAGCGTGAAGGAGTAACAAACGTACACCTTTAAACAAACTTTCACCTCTATAATATGAGTGTCATGTGATTTATAATCCTTTCACTACATTATTCTTGAATTGACTTGTAGTAAAGTTTAATAATAATATAACAATGTAGATTGGAGTTGTTGTAAAAGGGTAGCCCTGTGTTGGTACACCCTGTTTTAATAACACCATTGGTTGTAGTACCAAGTACAACTTGACGCATGTCATTAGATTTTGATTAGCGTCACTTATGCGTCACGCACGCAAGTCAATAACCTACATTTACCTCGCCTTGGGGTATAGCGTCTTGAATATTTTAGAAATTAATATTTTATTATACCTTCTGAAGAGGTTCCGTAAGTAGGCACTTTTGGTTTATGAAATTGTATGTGAAAGGAAATCGATTTTGAAGAGCATTTTTACCTTAATATGAATGTATTAATTAAATATAGCGGTCCAAGAATAATAAAATACGTAATATAAACAGTAACTTGCTTACTCTTATTTTATGAAAAGGTCAATGCAAAGAATGCCTTCAAATAAGTTAACAAGTCCATTTAGATTCCATCCGGTAATTGCTTAATCTTTGTAACGCCGATCTCAACAAGGCTTCGTAGGATTAAGCCTCGGCCATTGACTTACCGGTTTTGGCTCCCATTCAAATAGTGGTTCCGCTAGGTCCATCAACATTTTTTCTACTGTTCCATTTACATTGTAAAAGCGTTTCTTTGGCGATTGAATTAATTATTCTTACGGTATATTCCGTTTTTGTTTCAAAAATATGATTTATATCTTTATTCTTCTCAGTATTTACACCTCTGTCGATTCTGACTAGTTTTGCAATAGCATCCAATTGAGTGGATTCGCCGCAGTGAATAGGCGGGATGTTTTCATTGACGTTAAATTATGATGAATGCATTCATTGTAGTGTGCATTTATTACGTTCGACCTTTTGTTCGGCGGAATTATCTTTCGCAATACCATTGTTGTTTATGATTGCGCTGATGGCTGATGATTCCTGAAAAATTGGCACCTGATTGTTTAGCTTGTTCTCTTTTATACAAGCTGCTTATTACGCGTATTCAATTGAATAATGGCATGTACTTTAATTATTTTCTTTTGCAACACCATTGTGGCTTATGATGTGTTCGTATGAGTATTTCATATGGCTTTATTAAGTGTGAAATCAGCACGTGAAAAAACAAATTGGCTCGTGTTTTGTACTAACTTAACTGATATTTGTTGAGCATTAGTTGTTATGCGTTTTGCTGGCGAATTGAATAATGACATAGTTTAGTTTGCAAAAGGTCACAATGTTATTAGCGGCATCCTGTCTAGTGATAAATAGGATTTGTTAGTGCTCTGGCGTTTTGATTGAAACTGAATAAAGCGGGTTTGATTGAAGACTTATTGAAATAAACATGTTAAATTAATATTTCCTAGAGGCAAATAAACATTATGTAAATGAATAATAAATTAGAAATATTTAATCAATTTGGTAAGTAAACTGTCATTTAGTTAAACATTCAAGTAAATGCTTGGGTAATATACAAATTTTTACAAGTTACATACTCGTTATATAGTATAATAATTTCTATAGATTTCTGACGGCTGTAGCAAATATGCCACCTAACAGGAACAAAATATTGTTATTAGTAAAGAAGTAAAGCCTAGACCTAAGAAGCATCAATAAGTAGCATGAGGAGGACCATTTGCATAAAAGCATACAATAACTAATAGTACAAGTATAAGGTCGTGTAGATACGTATAGCTTAAGTGGTCGTTCGCCCTTTGAACTTGCCCTTTCATTTACGTCTAAAGTTTCAGCTTTCTAACACCATTCACAGTTTATAACGTGGACGTATCGTTGGGCACAAGTTTCCTAACTCTTACCGCAAATAGTATTACTTTATGTTTCTTAATGCTCTCAGTTCTGAAACTAGAAGTTGTTCTGAGATGGTCTTAGGGTTTTACTTTAAGTTAGAATAGTCACTTCTTATCTAAACAAAAAAGTATTTTTTTATATAATATCTCAAAACATAGGTTAGGAATATTGAAATTGATTATACTCTTTAAAACTAAGTCAACGTCAGAAAGCATTTATTTTGTATTTCCCATTATAGGTAGACTGAAACAGTAGGTAACTCGTAAAAGAAAATATTCACGACATAAAATAGTAATGTTTAAAGAATATAAAAGGTCGCAAAAGTTTAGTAAAACGCCTTTGAGGTCTCTTAACAAAATCACTTAGAACCTTTATTTTAATTGTATTCCGCAATAAATGAATAAGAGTTTAAAATAATGTAAAAAGTTGATTAGTATTATCAGTTAAACACGGTTTTAGGTTTAACCAGTTTAGCTCAGATTTGAAGCACAGAAAGTTTCTAAAAGCTAAACATTATTTTCTATTCTATCACTATTCTACATTTGTTTGTAAGGATGTGGCTATTTTTACTTCGCTACGATAGGTATTTGAATGTTCGAGAGCGCTAGGTGACGATTGACAATGATTGATTCAGCTTTCGAAAGATAAAAGGGTGCCTTTCATAGTTTGAATTTAGTCCATAAAGTGTTAGACGCGAACTTAGAAACTTTGAAATTGATTGGTTGCAATTTACTAAACTTTCGTAGAATTTTTCAGTCAGAATTTATTAGTTGTAATGACTATTCATCAGTCTTAGTTTTTTTTATTAGATATAAATACATGCTTATTTATATAAACTTTAGAATTAGTGTTTTCTGATTTTCCTTTACATTCTAGAATTAACTAAAACATAAAGACTAAACGGGAAATTACTCACGTAAAAATATTGTCGATTTAGATACCGACAATGTTTCGATTGACTGTGTCACAGTATGATATTCTCCGGAAGAATCGAAACATTGTCTGTTAAGAATATTTTTAAGTGAGTAATTTCCTGATGTGTTAATTTAATTTAAAAATATTATGATTGTTTCGTTTGACCTCAACCAATTATCATGATTCTTTTTACTCGCTGTGCGGGGTTCAGAAATGGACAAATTCCAAAAAAAATTTAGAGAATTAGGTACATCGAAAGTCTAAAATTCGATTTTCATAGCGTCTACATTTCCACGATACGATTATTCGTTGATCTATCGATTAGTGAGTAGTATCCTTACTACCGTAGTAAGGACGGATGCCAGTGCGCGGTTTTCGTTTGATCCGTAACTGCATCATTGGTTGATAACAGGATATTCAATAACAGAGTGGTTCTCATAGTAAGCTTCGCTTTATCATTTGTTTGTTAGATTATACTCTCGACTCAAACCAAAGGTTATGAAATCAAATGCGAGTCTTGCTTCAATAAGTTTTTGGAATAAATAGAGCTATCAGTGGCGAAGATTTAGATAATCGTGTCAAGTGTATAGATAATATTTAAATTAAATCATTTTGAAATAAGAGCCATAATTTATAACATAATTTAAAATCAACAATCAATCAATCATCGTGCTAATTCAAAAGGGTAAAAATAAGCAAGCAAAATAATTACACATTTTTTAAAACGCGGCGTATCTAAAATCAAAGAACATCTTGTTTTCATGTCCGTTCAATATGAATTATAATCAGTTTCCTTTATTCTCATTAACTAAACTCTTTTGTATTTGTACCTTTACTTCCACAACATTAAGCCTGGGACACAATAACGCTATCGGCCGAGCGAAAGCACCGCTTTCACCGCAACCTTCGACCTTTGACAGATAGGGGATCTTCTCGATCGATGGAGACTCGCAATTCATGTGGTTTTACCTATACGGCTTACGCTAGTGTGCACTGAGCTTAATGTTGAGTCATTGAATGTAATGAGGGGACTTTATGACAGGTTGAAACTCTACGTAGAGTTGTAATTGATTTCTATTTTGATTGCTAGAAATAGAAGTTAATGACTAATTATCGAGATGCATCAACCCAATTTCGATTCGTCCAATGTAGGAACAGCATTTTGTATGACATTTATTTATGAAACAAAACTACAACATATTAACAAAAACATCGGAACCAGTAGAGCCATTTAAGTAACATTGTAAACGAAATAGTAACTCAACTGATCCAAACCACTACCAGTCAGAAGCGCGACAGCGGTTTTTTTACATTATACCAAAGACTATTAATATCTAGAAGACAGACAAAGGCCATACACAAAATCGTAACCCTAAAAAATAGCCTGAAAACTCTAAAACATCAGTTTTATCCAAGAAATTTCAATTACTTTCTAGTTAAAAATGTTTAAATATTGAATATTGTTACTACCTACTACTAAGTATTGAAATTTCTTGGATAAAATTGATGTTTTAAAGTTTTCAGGTTATCTGGTACTGCGGGATCGGGTTACGATTTTGTGTATGGCCTTTGTCTGTCTTCTAGATATTAATCGTCTTTGATTATACCTACCGATTTCATGCAAACCATTTTCTATCGTAAGAATGTTTGCTAATAAAAAGTATGTTTGTAAAAAGTAAGCAAGTGGCCAACTCTGGTGACGGAGATTTTAAGGCCGCCCAAAGGCCTCCGTCATGGCTTAACGACTTTAAAGGCCGGGACCTACAATTTAACGTGCCATCCGAAGCACGGAAGCGCTCAGATGTTAATGCTACTTGCAGTCACAGAACGTTGCATAACTTCGATGATCTATCAAAAGCGTATTAGCAAGCTTCGCGTTTAAGGCTAGTTATATAGGTAGTTTAAAAGATGGAAAATATGGAGGAATGTGTTGCAATACGATGCGTTTATACTACACCATATTAAAAACAACAAGCCATCCACAAATATCATAAAAGCTTCGTGAACGAACCCTGCGTGATCCAAAGTCCAGATCTTATCGTAATTAGTGTGTCGGAAACTATTAATGCTAATAAGCACTGTATTAAATGTAGGTTTCAATTTATTTTCTGCGCTTCTAATAAATCATTTTGGATGATAATAATGCCTGTTTTCCGGTTCAGTATTTTTTTGTTACTTTTGAAAGTTGTTTTGATAAAATATTCTTGATATTTGGTAATCATAAAAGTCAATACCGATTTGTGCGTAGTGTTGTTAGGATGACAGTTTTTTTAGTTTGTTAATATCTATGCACATATTCGTACCTCGTTATTCTACTAGTAAACTGTTGCTATCTCTTTTCAGTGTCATAAGAGTAACAAGAAAAGAGCATTCTAAATTAAATCGACAAATCTTTATGATTAAAGGCCTATTTTTAACAAACATTTGTCCCGTGGCGGGGATCGAGCACACAACCTCCGCGTTTCAGACGAGCATTCACCCACTGCGCCAAAGAGGTCGTAACAATATAACAATTAATGTAACCAAACGAACTTTGTGTAACAGACTGCTTCTTCTTACACAGTTGGTGCGAAACTTTGGTATTGTACATAACAAAGCCCCATCACGTGATACTAAATTACATAAATGTCTAACAATAATTAAATTTTGTTTCAGGTCGGTACACCCAAACGTGGATCGTGTTCCTTGTAAGTTGACACTTCACCCACACGTTCGTTAACTTTCTTTACTTATTGCTTTGTGTACGTAAAGTTATTATAGCTATAATGTAATAGGCTTAATAAATGTGTCCACCAAGAATAAATTGGGTGAAAGAGCATTTCTAATGATTGCCTATGATATGTAGCTTTCTAAAAACACTATAATTGATTATGAATTCTAAAGATTATTCTTAGTGAAAATAAATTCGATGAAATTGGTCACTAGGTCACGTGACTGTGAGCACCAATCAGAGATCATGACGTCACGGTTTGCTAGTGCCATTAATTATTCATATATTCACATATAATGTGATAAACCCATTTTAAATACGAAGAAAACTACGACTACCACTCGTACGTGTACTTGCCACCACGTGACGTCACTCAAGACGCCATAACAGCTGTTAGGGAAGGTTCATATCTGACAGGCTTTAATATTATGATCAGTTTTTTTTATTTTTCATAGAACTAATCCGTTCTATGTCAATTAAGTATAACAAGTTTTTGATCCATTAATTTAATTGCTTTTTGTAATGATAGAATGACATTGAGGTCATTTGTCTATTTCATTTAGAACACCCCCCCGCGGTTTCGATCGCGCGGGATAAAAATAGCCTATGTGTTATTCCAGGTCATAAACTATGTATATTCCAAGTTTCAGCAAAATCCGTTTTGCAGTTTGGTGCAAAAAAAATTAACCAAAAATTTGGTATCCCGAAAATTATTTTTTTATCATGTTTTATTTCAATTTGTCTCCACTTTTATCGTACATTTTTTTCCAATACATTAATAATTGAAGGCGTTGAAAGATAAAATAATAAATTATGTATCGTTGGTTCAGTGTGATATTAAAATTTATTCGGCATCGTAAATAAAACGCCTGTTGTTGGGGTAAAATTCATAAATTAATATTGAAAGTTGAGAAGCTATCTGCCAGCGACAGTCGGCAGTCACGTTATTTATGTTTTGTATCATATTTTTATGATAATTAAGTACTTAATTAAACAAAGTTTGCAATGTTAATATTATTTTTAAATGATTTTGGTATCAATTCAGATGTCGCCAAAACTAAACTAATATGACAGCATTAAAAATGTTGCCGTCCCTTAGGATGGCATTAATTTTAGTGGTGTCAAAATTAATTAAGTTTAGTTTTTGTTATATCTGAATTAACACATCATCAGCCTTACTAAAAAAACGAAAGAAGTGTAAGCGCTATTCCACTCAGCAACACAGCTCTAGTATCATAAATAGGAATTAGTTAATTACAAGTAAAAGAAGTAACAAGATCCGAGCACTATCTCCGAGTCGAAAGCACTAGGCTATAATAATGCCATAACAAGCGAAGGAAAGTATCAAGTGGCGATTCACTACCTCTCTAGTTAGCGAAAGTGAATATGGGTGACGTAAGAACTATACCAATTGGCTTTAAGATCTTTGATGCTACATTTCAATGGCTGCTTTGCGGTGAACTAGGGTTGGGACTAAAAACGTTAGAAGATAAACTAAACAATATTTACTGTAAAGCGCTTTGCCGTACACCATGTATCATGCCATCTGTGACGACCTCTGGGCGAAGGCCCGCCTGAGACGCGGAGGTTGCGGGTTCGATGCCCGCCACGGGACAAATGTTTGTATCTTCTACAGATATTTGTTCCGGGTCTGGATGTTATTCTATCTATAGTATGTATGTATTTACAAAAAAAAAAGTATCTATGTAGTATATCAATCATCTGGTTACCATAACACAAGCATTAAGTTGCTTAGCTTGGGACTAGATGACGCCGTGTGGAATGTCCACGGATATATTTTTTTATTTATCTATCAATGATTTTGTTAACTGCGTTAATTTGTCATTTTTAGTAGTACAAGCTGGCTAAATGCACTTGCCGTGCGAAGCCAAAATAAACAGAAAAAAAAGTCAAATATCTAACCGTAGTAGGTACCTAAGTACACGAAATCTCAAATTTAAAGAGCATTGAAAAGGCATAAGTAACAAAACAAGCTTAAAATTTACCTATGAAAATGAAAATTAAACCGACGTGGATGCTGACAACAAACGTAATATAGCATAAATGATATTATGCATTCAATATGCCAGTACATTTTTATGGGATGCAGTGAGTTTCGAGTTATTTTTAGTATGCGACTATGAAATAAACATAAGTATTTTATCTCTGTAGTGAAATTCAGTGGACTGTTATAGCTGTTTTGTTGTAAATTTACACTGTGAACAATATTATGTTAACAATTTTTAGTGACTGCGGATTTAGTTAGATACAACTTGTAGATTTTACAACTTGTAGTGTCAATGGTATAACTTGAAGTTTCTATATCTGGGATTATTGCCAACATTTTAAATATACCTATATGTTATTCCATAATATGATCTACCTACGCCCTATTCAAAGTTTAATTTACATCGGTTTACTGGTTGAAGCATAATTTGAAAAACACAAACACCCAAACAAACTTTCACGCATTTAATGACATCATTGAATATTGCATTAATTGTTGTATGTAGTAGTTTGCCAACTGCAATGATTTTACACTGGCAATTTATGTTTAGCGAAATGACGATGCAATAAAATGGAAGATGCTGGATATTCTGTCGAAGTCTTGCATCAAAATAAGCTTTGACAATTACCTTGCTTATTTGATTATTGCACATTGCGGTATCGGCTGAATGCCAAATTCTTGTGCAACTAATGTTCCTACCTCAATACAATCAACCTTGCAAAATGATGAGTCACAAAGACGTTCATAATACACTGTCAACTTTGACCTGTAACGATAAGGTTCAAATTTGGATAAAGCTTTTGTGCTTAGCTTGGAATTTCCATGGAATAATCGCGCAGTTTGTCATTTGTTTTGATTGATCACTGATTGATCACACACAATCGTTCACTTACACCTTGGAACATACAACATGCATTCTGGTTGCAAGCACGACTCTTTTCTAAATCAATAAATGATGTTCCAATGAACTGCTTTATCAGGTTTTTTGTACTTAATTTTTAATTAAGTTTTCAAGATTGTCAAGCTTAGTTTTCTTTGCAATTATCATTTTGACCATGTTTTTAGTAAAAGGCCTTTGCGTTGCAATGGCAAGTCACTTTTACCAGTTCTATACTAAATGCCTCAGTTTCTATTACTTTATAGTGTTAAACCACACTTTTTTAAACTATTTCATTACAAGTTAACTTTATCCTGTCCATCCAAAGGTTACCTGGAAGAGATCGCTTTCAGCGATAAGGTCGCCCATTGTTACACTTTTTTTTTGTTCTGTGTATCTAAGTTGTGTTGTTTCTTTTATGGTGTACAATAAAGTAATATTCTATTCTATTCTATTATATTCTACAAATGAAAAATCTTACTAAAAGTTAACGGCTCCGACAGGATTCGAACCTGCGTAGATACAAGCGATCGGTCTTAAGCCGAGCTCCCTTACCACTAGGCTACGTAACCACTTACGTCGAGAACTCAAACTAATATTTAGATGATTTCTTGGTTAACTTTTAGTAAGATTTTTCATTTATTCGTCGATACTCCATTATTAAAAGATTAAAATGTTATCAACTACAATTTACATAATCAACGCTTCACAAAACGTTCAAATACAGAAGTCAAAGTATTTTTGATTACTTAATTAAAAATAAATCTAGAGAATTTTCAAACAATCACATGGTTAGAAAAGTTTAACAAATTTGATATGAAACGAGTATTAAAAATTCGTGCTTGGCGTTTCTCGGGCCCCTGTTCATTTTAATTCCGACTTCAATTGCTTGGGGGTGGGCGAATTTGGAAATGTAATTAACTTTCAATCTCAAGTATTAAAGTCGAATTTGTACAATTTGTTCGGGAGTGTTACAGAGCTTGGGGAATCTGACGGGCTTAGCTGAAAATTGAAACCACTTAAGCTTGGGTGCTAGTGAAAATGTAGAAATGTAGCTTAGGCCTTTTCAGTATTTCAGTTATAGGGAAAATATTTTCCAGCATCCACTAAATACAATGTTTTATATTTTAAAATATAATTATAAAAAAAATCAAATGTTTGTTGACTTAGAAAAATATAAATATAAATAAAGATTCTTTTTCGCGTGAGATGGTAATTTTTGAGATTGAGAGATACACATAAAGAGATTCTTCGAACTGTGTAAATAATTCTCAATGTAAATAATTGGGAGCGCTTGTTGGAACGTCTGTTTGATTTCCAATGCCATTGGAAAGATAATGAGAAAACAACAACGCAAAGCCTGGGGGTTGTTTCTTGACGTTTCAATGTGTTTTGGAATTCTGATTTTCACTTTGATCGGCTGACAGACTTTAATTGCCCGACTTTAATTGTCGGCTGTAATGACAAGGTACTGTTTCGTTTAAATTGTATTGCGGCAAACATTGTACTGTCTTAATATTTTATTTAAATCGTTTTTTGGGGAGCAACCTTTGCTTTGCCCTTAGCAGAGCCTGCCAAAGTCTCATCACAAACTGATCAATGGTTTAACAGGACAAATATTTGAACATTAATTCTAATGATTCAAAGGCGAATGTTCTATATTTCACTTTATGCATTTTTATAAAAATTTTGCAGATAAATAATATTAGGAAAGTTTCGAAAAAAACTAAGAGTTTACAACAATTTTTTATTTCAATCATAAATTGCTAAACGCATTATTTTATATAGAAATATATTACACCTTAGATTTAATGAATATAAAACAGTGTATATTAAATACATTATTATAATTAAGTATTTCACGCAACTAGTAATTAAAATAATTCAGTCGAGAGTTGAAAAAGCCTTTCAGTATTATAAAAAAGCTAGATGAAGTAGCTCAATCTAACGTAAACCGATTTTAATAATCTCAAGTTCTTCTGTCCACGACCAGACCACACTTAGCTCACAATAGAGATGATTCAAAAATATGAAAGGAGGCCTCTGCGTTGCAATGGCGTTCCACTGGCTACAAAAACATTAATAATTAAAATTATAAAAACATTATACAGGCTTATAAAACATTAATAATTCTAATAATGAGATAAGCTACATTGACAGAAAAATCGTGAAATGTTGGTCGATCAAAAGTCTTCTGTCTGCAATAGTATCAAGATTGATTGCCAATGGGCTTTACAACTTCCCTCCATCCGAACCATACTAAGCTGCTCTGATTTGTTTTTCTCTACGCTCCTCTTCATTACATGGTATCAATTTTGTTTTGAAATTGAATTAAATTGTTTCCTACATATACCAGTAAGTTTCAATGTTTGTGTTGAGTCAAAAATGTTCTTTGACTGCCTGAAGGTATAGTGTAGTGATGCTGTAAAGGTGACATAAACTTTTTTTTTGCATTTTAAGGTAATTTATAAATGAGGAGTTCTGCGAGTCCATTTTCTAAAAGAAGTCTTTTGGGAAGCCGGTAATTTTATGAAAAAAAAAAAATATCCTTGGACATTTTACACGACGTCATCTAGTCCCAAGCTAAGCAACTTAATGCTTGTTTATGGTAACCAGATGACCGATGTAATACTTAGATACGTTTTTTTATAAATACATACATAATTATAGATAGAAAAACACCCAGACCCGGAAAAAATAACTGTAGAACATACAAACACACAGCCACATAGGTCATCGTTTTTTTTTGCATGGGTATACAATGTAGATCATTTACATTCTATATAATGTAACCAAGAATTAACCATAATTAATAAATAAATCAGTAGTAAAACTCCATAATTGGATTAGTGACACGAAGGGAAATCTAATTAGTAAACAAGAATGCGTCAAAATTTGTACGATACATCGATTGTCCGGATCGACTGTGTTTGTCTCGTTTAGAATTCACTTTGACGATGTAGTGTAGCGACAGAAAGCGATAGAATTGACACGGTAACGTATACTGTTTGATACATTGATGCCCCGGCGTGCTTGCATACTCTGTTGTGATACTGGGAATTTATTAAAGGTAATCTTTTCAAGCGATTTTTGACTAAGAAAAATGGTTTATCTAGATTTTGGTAAAATGATTCAAACAACATTTTAAGAACCTGTATTGCGCTAGTTAAGACTGGCACATGTATACTTACAGGAACGTCTGTAATGTGTTTAATATTAAACTTTGTCACAATTTCACTAGTAATAAAACCAAGAAAAAAAAAAATATGATCTAACTACAAACAAGTATCAAATATTATGTGTACTGCTACTAGTTTGCTAATAAAGTGCACTAATCAGTGGTATTAGTGCATCGTGATTGGCGATGAATCTGCCGGCCGTCACGCAATTACAGGCTGATACATGGTGTAGGTTTCGACAGACAACGCACCACATTAACCTAACCAACTAATCAACTAATGTTAATTTACATTCTGGAAAAAAGGGACTACTAGTAAGGAGCTGAAAGAACATCCTTTACGACTCACTACCTCACGAGATTAGTTACCTCTAAGCCTTATCAATATAAGATACCAATTAGCCATTATAATATAAAAAAATAAAAAAAAAGCCTTTATTAATTCCATAACTTAATTTACGTAGTTTTGAAAAATTTAAAAAATCGAATTAATCATGCATTTACTTAAAAATTATATATAATTTATATATAATTTTATAATATTAACATAAATATAAATATAATGCAATTATTGGAAGTTAGGACCCCTCTCGGGTATAGGCCTCCTCCAGTTCTTTCCAGCGGTTGCGGTCTTGTGCCTCTATTGCCCAGTCTTGGGTTTTTAGGGTTTTCTTTATTTCGTGCCATTATAATATAAGCCTTGCTTATTTTGGGACTAGAATGTGCAAAAAATGATCAACAATATTTATTATTTTATTGTATTTACTTCAAACTTAATCTCTACACGTTTTGTTTTTAGCAAACTGTCTGTGCCATGCGTCGCGCAGATATAAATCAGTAAAGTCTGGACCAGCTTCAAATTTTAAAACTGTTTGCTTTTATCTTTGCTGATGTAACTCCTATAAGGAGTTTTATTGTACACGTAATGTGAATGAGATCAATTACGCAACATGCAATTGATTGATGGCACAATAAACCATATTATCTGATATACTGGGTGATAATAGGCATTGTCTTTATGTAAGGAATGGATGTGAAAGGTGATGATTGTTTGAAAGTACATTGAATCAAATCGAAAGGGTATCGTTTATATACGTTACATATTCTTTACAGAGCTCGTAGCATAGCTAGCATAGCTTTCTAACAGCCCTTTTTACACGACAACATACGTACACTACTAAACAGGATCCTGCAGAAAACTGTATCCTGCAAAAATCGGGAGGTTGCCGTGTGAAACGGCTGTAAGTCAGGACGAAGCATTATACTATATCGCGTTCTGTAGTTAAGCAAGTAAGTTTGTATGGAGCAAGTGGCGAACTCTGTTGACAGAGTTTTTAGGCCGCCTAAAAATCTCCATCTCCATCAACAGCAGCCCTGAAGCGCTCTCCGAAGCACTGCAGAGCTGGGGCAAAAGTTGTGTTAAACGATCTTTAAGACGGACACAAAAAGGACCGTTGTTGATGACTTCAATTATTAAGCGCTTCTGTGCTTCAAAGAACAATTATACTGTCGATATCAGCTATTTTAAGTCTTACTGATTTTTAATCATTATTTTTATCTTTATCCCCAGCCTGTCTCCACCCACTTCCTTGATTTTTATACAAATGCTTATTTCGCCTTTACTTTTAGAATAAATACTTATTTAATTGCCAATTTTGGTTATTAAATATTGCGAGAAAATTATAATTATAATATAATATAAAATTAAATCTGAGTTTCAACTTAAGTATCTAATAATGAACATTTAGTTATAGAACAATCGTTATTCATTATGAATTACGTTTTGGAGGCTCCTTAACCTGCTACTTTCGTTTGATTTATTTGCAAAGGGTTAAAATAAACGCTACAATTATTGAAATTTATATTTTGAATTTTAGCCTAAGGACCTCATCAACTGGAAGCTAATAATAACGTTTTCCTAAGATTTAAAGTTCGCTTTCTGACCGAATGAATTTCATTTCAGGAATAATATAACGGTTTTGATTAAAATTATATGGATGGATTAGTATCAGTATCGGTAGCAGTTTTACATAATATTTCTTGATTGTGTCAAGAAAAGCTCGCAAGTAGGTATTTCTTTGTTTTCTACCTTGAATAATGATTTTTAAAGAATACATTCATTAATTTATCACACTTCCGTCACTTTTTTTTTATAGAATACAATATTTCACCATCCTGCTCCGCACGTTTGGTTTCGTCTTCGGAAAAGGAATTTTTACTTGCGCTTGCTTATCACTTAAGTATAATTAGGTTTCACAGACCGTAAAAAACAGGCTCTTATTAGCCAAAATGATCTTAAGCGCTTACATAACTTCAACAAGCGATGTGCATTTAGAACGTTTTGCACTCTGACGCGACTTTCTAAATAAACATCTCAAATCGTGCGATGAGCAGACAGAGATGTGTTACTTTGTTTTTTAGCATCTCTGTTGTGCAATGTAGGTATTATAGTTGTCGTAAATTAGTTATCCGTGAACAATAAGTAGAAACGACAATAACCAGTACCCGAGAAAACCAGTTGCCGCAAGCTTGTATGTATATCAACAACTTTTAACACATTTTTTTTAGTAAAAATAGAATTTTCGCTACATTGTGTTTTGGCACGGTCACTGAATCTGCTGTCTGTTATTTTATCAGATAACAATATTGTTGCCAAATGCATTTCTTGAAAGTCACTTCCCAAAAGAATTATTGACAACTGAACAGGTTTATGTGCTCTTAATATTCATGATTCATTTTTTAAAGTTATTTTCAATCAAGCGGTTGATAGCCCATCCAAACGCGCGATTTGCGCTCGAAGCTGTCAACAATCACACACTAACAGAGATTTGACAATATTGTTCTCGTTCCTTTGTGGTGGGACAATATAACGACAAAAACGCGAACGAAAGAAGAATAATGCGAATGCAATCTACACTTCAATTCCGTGGGTTGCTCACGGATTTGCGCTTGCCGCTGGCGAGTGAGGATAATAATAGGCTATCACAAACAGGCAATGACATAAAGTATTCAAGCTGTTTAAAAACTTCGTTTCAGAGTCAGCCACTAGCTCATTTATATACCTACATTATTCCTACATACATACATAGGTGTGCGTGTGTATATAATATCATATCGTCAATAATCCCGTCTTGAACTTGGTAGTTAGATCTCCGCTTGCGGAACTCACTTGTCCATTGATAATGAAATACGAGCCCGCCGTGCGCACACCGATCGGCGCGTGGTTTATTGGATTATGTGCTGTCATGTTTGGCTGTATGCTCGTTTGAATTATGACTGCCTTTGGTAGAAATTGACCGCTGTGCGTAAGGTCGAGAATTGTGTGGTCAGTGAGTTTGAAAGTATAGTGTCTGATGATAGTTTAATAATTGTTTGTTTTGCTTTGTTTTATGATGCTGTAAAATGTAACTAAGTAAGTAACCGATAGATTAAGATATCTCCATTATACGATTACCCCATTAAAATTATCCTTATTATCTAAAGATCTGAACGAATGTCTACTAAGAATGTCTTAAAGGTACCTTTAAGATATTGAATATATTTATTAATATACTTACTTGTTCAAATCTCTGTTGATATTAAAATATTTGTATAAGTATAATTTAAAAGCTACCAGTAAGTGAAACCTGGCTGAGTAGTTTGAAAAAAAAACAAGTACAAATAGATCGATGTTCAATATTATTTGTATGGTTTATCGCGTAAATTACTATCTATTTTATATACATTCGTAATCATGAAAACCAGAGCACGAGATAGGTCCAGGAAACCTTTTTATTACATTTCCGGCGACACTCACTCTTGATACGGAATCGTTGGAGCGAGCGATGTATCAATTTATTTATTGTCAGAAATATTTATGTGCTGTCACACAAAAATGGATCCACAATTGTGCCCAATATTCCACCTCACAATTCACATGCCTATTGTAAACTATCAGCTCGTTATGTTGAGGTTTTTTCTGATCTTTTTCAAAGGTAAAATTGCCTTGAAATGACAGCACTTTTATCGATATTGTTTAGGCATCGGTCACGGTCCTTTTTTAGTTTTGACCGACACATTTACGATGAGAATTCGCTATGAGCCGTAGTTAATCTTTTAATACTCGTAGGTAGGCAGGTAGTACATCTTCGTGTCGTGACTTTTAATACATATTTGAAATGGTCAATGTACTTTATAAAAGTAAGTAGATTTGTGATCTATTTGTGCTTTGAGCAAGTGTTTTTTTTTAATTACCTATTTTTATTGTAAGTACGATTATGTAATTGCATCAATTGAAACATTACACCAACAAGAGACTGAAGTTGTTACTGAATTTTAATAGTTTTTTCTCTAAATCTTTTGTTTTGTATGGGACCTAAAACTAAGCATTATTTTCGGAGGGCAAAGCAATTTAGTTAACTTGATTTTTAGTTTATTTACTACATAAAGTGAAAATAAGTATTTTTAAGCTGCTTTCGCTATAAATACTCTTAAAATGTCCATTATGAATAATTTGGTAAATATCTATTAAAATAAACATTTTAACCAATATTATTGATCATCAGAATAGGTTAATTGTGATGCGTCGTTGGTAATTAAAACCAGAGGAGAGGATATACTTTGAGATATTAAAGTATGTTTTCTTTCAATTAATTTTTTTCTAAAAGCCGTTTTATCACGTGTGATGTGATAGTAGCGGGCATTAGCATCATAATATAGTGAGACCATGCACATAAGGATAAGGGTTGTCAGCACTTATTATTATTAAAATAACATTCTATGATCTAAATATAATTGTTTTGATATCTAAGAAGATAATTTACTACATTCTCTGTATGTTGGAAATATGTATAATTAGTTTTTATTCTTTTGATTTACATATTATATTATCTCATCGCAATCATGAAAGTGTTAAAAATATGTGATTAAAAAAAAAGCACATTTTCTTGAAATCTTCTTACAAAATAGAAGTCGGTTTTATAAAAAATCATGTTTTCCACTCACACACTTCATTTTAGCACAAAAGTGATACGAGTTGATGGATGAAAGTGATATTGTTTACCAGTTTCACAATTGGTACTAACTGGTACGAGATATTGTAGTAAGAAATGGGAACTGGGGATCGTCAATTTGTCGGAGTCAGTTTATTTTGGTGGATACTGAATTCGTAACAGTTCACCAACATAACCTGACCCAGAAAATTGTCACGAAACTTCGTTTTCGTTGATCCCCAGTACAGCCTCTGTTCAGTTTTAATCGACAACCCTATTGTGGATTGCGTTGATGGCGACACAAGGGGGGATTAGGCGGGATGAGAAAGGTCACTTGTTTGCTTCACAGGTATGCGAGATGATTATAGAAACGCCAAGACTAATAGGTCGCGCCACGTAAAATGAGCGCTGAGGGGAAGTAGCTGACGAACCAATAGCACTCGCTAAATCAATGGCATGAAGTACGCCGCGTTACCTCTCCACCAATCATCGACCGCTGCGCAGTTTGACAGCCAGCGCTCTTTTTACGTGGCGCGACCTATACCACATACCATCTCCGTGAATAATGTCGAAGATAGCTAGATTGATAATGCAGTG
Source organism: Xanthorhoe designata (assembly GCA_963582015.1). Lineage (NCBI taxonomy): Eukaryota > Metazoa > Arthropoda > Insecta > Lepidoptera > Geometridae > Xanthorhoe > Xanthorhoe designata. Next base: position 8,466,836 of record OY757044.1, on the reverse strand, counting down.
TTTGTAGTCCTGTGTATAATTTACTTTGACGCTAATTATTAATTCGACGACCTCTGTGGCGCAGTGGGCGAAAGCCCGCCTGAGACGCAGAGGTTGCGGGTTCGATCCCCGCTGCGGGACAAATGTTTGCATGATCTGCAAATATTTGTTTCGTGTCTGGGTGTTTTCTATGTATAATATGTATGTATTTACAAAAAAAAATGTATCTATGTAGTTTATCAGTCATCTGGTTACCATAACACAAGCATTAAATTGCTTAGCTTGGGACTAGATGACGCCGTGTGAAATGTCCAAGGATATTTATTTATTTATTTATTTATTATTATTTTATTAACCATCGATGTAAGAGAGGTTATGAGTTTGTAGTGTCTGTCTGTCTGTGGCTTCATAGCTCCTGAGCGTATGAACCGATTTTGATGCGGGGTTTTTATTTTAAAGTTAACCAAGAGTGCAGTGCTATTAGGTTTCTTATTTGTGTCGGTTTGCTTATTTTTTTTTATTAATAATGATAATGATAAAAAGGTTTTTAGCAGACCTAGACAATTTAAATTTAAGAGAATAAGTCACTGAGAGGTAAGACATTGCACAGTTGACAAGATTTACTTGTGTTCTATGTCGTACCTTGTCGACAATCTCTTCTCATACTTTATTAAAAGCCAGTCAAACTCAAAATAAAACTCAAATTAAGAATGTATTTATTCAGTACGATCGTTTATAGACCGCTTTGACACGTCACGTCTTTTAACGTCTTTCCTTGTATCATACAAGAAAAACTTAAAAAAATATAACAACTTTGTTTGTATTTTTTTTAGTTCTTGTTAATGAGCGGAGTTATTATTAACTCCGCTCATTAACAAGAACAAAAAGGCTGAAATAATTTTTCATAATTATGCCTACAAATTATGCATACAAAAACCGGCAAAGCAAATGGATATTCAATTGACTAGAAATTATCAACTTTATTGCAACGACTTAGGGTTCAAAGGATGTTTGGTAGATAAATATTCAAAGTACTGCAGACGGCTTAGTATTAAACAGGTAACCTAGCTCAGCATGTTGGGGTCATGATAACGTCTTTTGTGGTTTTCGGACGCTCTAATTGCGACAGGGTTCTAAAATAAGCAGGCGAATTTGAATTTGTTTAGGAAGATACCAATAAAAGTTTTAGCGTTTTGATATTACCCAACAAAATGCTACGAGCTCAAACGATAGCGTACGATATTTTGGGTATTAATTACTTTCACTTTCAGCCATCACTGCAATACAGCGATTAAGCATACGAGTGTTTCAAAACGTCTCTTATATTTGCTTTAAAGCGGTAATAACCATCGGATAGTGTCTTTATAACGCAACATTAATTTCAAAATCCAACTTTCTTTGGTACGTTAGTTCTAATTCGCCTGATTTTAATAATCTGAGAGCTAGAGATTGTTTTGTTACATCACTGCAAATTTTGAATGGAATAGTGCAATTATGTTTAGTCTAAATTGCACACTGGATTCCACTGAAGTTTAAAGTATTATTCTCTTGCATTCCTTCTGGCTTAGGAATTTCGTTTGCCAGTTTGTAAAATGGTGTAGTCTTTAGTAGCGCTGAATGTTATTGGTTAATAACATTCAGCGCTACTAAAGACTTCAATTAAAATAGTAGTAGTAGTAGTAGTAGATTTAAATAGTATAGATTTCATAGTAGGTACATAACATGCTTTGCGTTTTGGGATTGTAAGGCCGTATAAAAGTTCAACAATAAAAAGCTCGTCGTTTGTCAAAATATATGCCACTAGGTTACTCGCCCGCGGCTTCGCTCGCGTGGTACCTACCTTGATAAAATATAGCCTATGTTCATTCGAAAAGTCCATGCAGGATAAGTAGTTTCGGATATTACCCTAAACATACCAACAAACCAACTTACCTCTTTATAATATTACTTTTATAATATAATATAGTATATAAATGTTTCATCAATGCCTCCTGGAAACAAGTTATGACATAATAAATTGAATTTTTACAACATGCACAATTTGGCATCATGACCTTCACAAAAAAATTGCTGTTGGCGTAGGAATCGCAGTAAAATCTAATAAACGAAATAAACAAAGACACACGTAGGTATTTATTGCAGTAATTTGTAGTTTCTTGCAATCTAAAGATTTGTGAGTTAGTCAAAGGCACGTGACAATATTTTTTGTATTCAGCAATAGTTGCAATACAAAATAAGGAGTTGCCGGTACCAGTTATAAAATCGTTAACGCGTTTTTTCTTATTATTACGTTGATAAAGGTGGCGGCGCTAGTTTGACGCATGCCTTAAGACATGATCATCATTTTAAAAATGTCTTCACCAGTTTTGGTCACCAGCTATACTTTATATGTAATTGTCAATCCACATACGAGTAAGACTGTCCCCAAGCCTTCACGGGCTTTTGAACTACATTAATGTTGAAAAATAAATTAATTAATATAGTGTCTAAATGCTGAAACTTTCGTCTCGGAAGATGCTCCACTGAGCTCAAGATCGCAATGAATTTGTTTAATAAATTATCATCTCATTTAATTTAACTTGCACAAACTTGAACCTAAGTTTGTGTACCTTAGTACCTACTTAACTACTTAGCATGTTCCGTGTGAGTTATAGGTCTCCCAACTAATGTTTTATTTTGTCGAAATTTGTTTATTTCCGCATTTAATTTCAGTATCGAAATTAACGTTCTTCCCCATTTTGTCATTTTAAGACGCAAGAAAGACAAAACTTCCATTGGCTACCATAATACATAATTTACCTAAAGTTTCAAGACCACTGCAATAATTTTTGCCATAAAACACTCTTAGAAAGTTTCACTTTCCATGCTGTTTGAATTTCTGTTTGCCTAAATATGAAAATTTATGTTTTAAGACAACCATTAATAATTACTTAGCGCCATGAGGTCAGATGAAATATTAATTGTAGGCCAACGGCTTGCATAAACGTCTCTTCATTATTTCGAAATTGGTAAAACCTTTGCCATTTGCGGTATTTTGTATTGCGGTTTACATTTCATTATACTTTTTAATGAATAATAAAATTAAATGTCAATATTTAGAAGCATGGTCTATTAGGATGCACTCGGGATTCTGGCTGGGAGTGAGTTTAAGTCCCAGCCGCTCAAAAAGCAATTTTTTTTATTTGTACCATCCAACAAGGTACCAGGTCAACAAGGTCTTATTAATCTCATGATTTGGTTATTTAATCGAAATATAAACAAACTCACAGTAAATCCAAACATACGTTTTTTTAATCTCAAGGTGTTGTAAGTGCTTCAAATTCCAAGTGACAAGTTGCAAGCAAATCGCTCCTATTGGTAGTCTATATAATAGTTCAAAAACACTTACCCTTTTTTAGATGTTTAATGAAACTAGACGACTATACCAGAGTCTGTAGCCATTTGACAAACGCTTCGTTTCTATTCTCTTTCTATTAACGCTATTCCTTTCATTTGACACTTCTAATCGCGTGACTTTTCATATCAATAATTCCTATATTTTTTTCTGTTTCTATTCTAAGCGATTGTAGATAGTAAGCAGGTACAAAACCACCAATGAAAATAAAACTATGTTGTACCGAAGAGAGAACTTTGAAACTTTCAACTTCACTCCATCTTAAAAATATCCTGAAGCAAACTAATTTGCTTTGAATTATCCAGCTTCAAACTTCAGACCATCCCGTTTTATTCTGTCTCGTGAAATAAAAAAGTAGAGAAGTCCCGCAGTTTCAGAACTTGAAGCTATGAAACTTCCTCACCGCAGTTGGAAAATTGCTATCAAATTAATTACACAAGAACAACTACTCTAGCTCTGTTTGAGGTTTTGTGAGCGGATCAAGTTTCTATTTTACTGACTTTTGTGGAAACTTACTAAAGTGTGTTTACAATATTTTCATTGTTTTTCAAGCGGACCCAGGGTCTCAACCCCAAAAGGTTCAAATATGTAAATAAATATGGTTTTTATAGTAACACTCTTAATTCCTGTTTTATAAAATCGTAGGTACATCCATCACAACGTCAAATCTTTTATTCAGTAGGACCGCTGGTTCACCCAGAGTCTTACTTTATATATTTATTTACATAGTCTTAAAAACTAGATCACTCTACGACCGTTCGCGACCAATACCGTAAAAAACCAAGGCAGTAAACACGGTTCTGGCCTCAGCTGAAGTACGACTCCGAAAATGTTTTCCAAAACAAGCATCATTTTTCCACGCTCAAGCACAAAGGCACTGAGTGATTTCACATCTCCGAGGATTTCAATTTAGAATTGATCGTAAGTGGGAGGTGGGGAAGATTGATAATTCGGATTTTTACCCGGCATCTGACGGAGGCCGCATAAGTGAGCGATCGACTCGGCTAATGATGCCAGTGGATTTGATGTCAGAAAGTGAACTTCTATTATTAGATATCTGCTTAGACTGTTTAGACATTCCCTTAGAAATGTGTAAGGGGTATTCAAATATACTTATATAGAACAATACGTGACAGATTACAAGACCATAATCGCTTACTAAGGTTTCATAACAATCTTTTTTTATTGTTATAATCTTATGTCGCACATTATTTTTATACATCTATATAATATTAGTATGTATAAATAAAAGTTGTCTTGCTGTCTTTTCTGTGTCCCTAGCTTATCGGCTCGAGTGGCGCGTGTCATTTTTACGGATTCCCGTAGATTTATGCAAATTTGTTTTGTCAGCGGCTCACCTTGTTACACGCTTCAAACCGAAGGCAATATTGAGTTTTTATAAAGATTCTTCTTATAACATTTTGAATTAATATAGGACAATGGTGGCGATTCCGCTGTCCACTGACTAACTAAAATAATAACAATGAGTTAAAATTGGTTTCACATTTTTTAAATTGATAACATTACAGTAATGTACTAACATGCACGATAATTTTACTAGTAGGATAAATCTAGCGCACTAAAAATGCATGCAAAATTATTTTTGTTTTTTAGAAAAAATGTTTTTTTTTGCATTTGGGTTCTTATCGTGATTATAATAGGAATGCTCACATTTTATACAATTTTAGTCAGTCGTTCGTTCGTTCGTATGAGCAAGTGGCCAACTCTGGTGACGGAGTTTTTAGGCCGCCTAAAGGCCTCCGTCATGGCTTAACGACTTTCAAAGCCGGGACCGACAATTTAACGTGCCCTCCGAAGCACGGAAGCGCTCAGATGAAAATGCCACTTGCGGTCACCCATCCAAGTAGTGACCGCTCAGAACGTTGCTTAACTTCAACGATCTATCAAGAACGTCTTAGCAAGCTTCGCCACGAGCGCTTATAGTCAGTAAAAAACAGATTCGACTATATCTTACATAATACACACTAAACACAAATGTTTGTATTGACATTATAATACAAGCGCGATGCTCAATTAATATTCATAGGAGTTGGTCCATTACTTGTGCAAGCTTCGTATCTGTCAATGTAATTAAACTGTTTCACACCGAATAATATGCAACTGTTATGTATTACTAAGCCTTGTGTTCATTGGTGAACATGCTTTAACTACAAATAGGTATCAATATTTTGAACCGCGCTGATTCTCAATCGAGGTTCGTGGATTAGGGTTAGGGTTACTTGAGGATTGTCGTTCTGTATCAATCAAAAATAGATAGATGACCGACATTAAGAGATTATTTTCATGTTTTAAGAATGGGTGATCGGCAGTGGCATAACCAGACTCTGTTTTGCTTTAATTGATAGAAAAAAATGTCGTCAAAAGAATCAATAGAAAAAACGAACTTATGAGTACCTACTAGGTACGTTAATATCTCTCAACTGCAAAATTGACATTAAATTTTTTTATAAATAACGCTTTCAATATTTTCCTTTTATGATATTTTTGCCATATTTCATGAATATTTGAAGCACGTGTCCGCGCTCATTAACGTTTTATGAGAAAATATTTTTCTTTCGTCTTATTTGTCAACACGAATACATTTTGTAATAGCACTTTATATTGTTACGTGTAGGTAAGTACCTATATTGTGTTCGGGTTACGGTTTCTTTGTGTCAGAAATTAAATCGACCAAATTGGTGATATTATTATAGAGAAAGACTAGGTCAATAGTAAACGTTAAATTGTCGGTCCCGGCTTTTAAAGTCGTTAAGCCATGACGGAGGCCTTATGGCGACCTAAAAACTCCGTCACCAGAGTTAGCCACTTGCTAATACTAACTTACTTACTTACTTACTTTAGTAAACCGGAGAGCATGTATGAAGAATGTAATGAGAGTGAATGAGGCGAAACTGGTATGCCAGGATGGCAACTGAAGATTTGTGGACTCTGCCTACCCCTATGGAAAAGAAGCGTGATTTTATGTATGAAAAAGCTTCGCGTGATACTAACCTGCATAAAAATTATCCGATATGTTATTCCATGTTATATTATATCCAGGTATATTCCAATTTTAAGTCAAATACGTTTAGTAGTTTTTTCATGAAAGAGAAACAAATATCCATCTATACATCCATACAAACTTACGCGTTTGTAATATCAGTAAGATGTATAATATAAGTATAAATGTATATTATAATATCGTTTATGTGTGAGAATTTCTAAGCGCATCTTAAGTCTGTGTCACGACAAATTGAAGTAGGCTGAATGAAGCTCATAATTGGGTGCCATTGTGTATTCAACGGCCTATGGTTCGCGACGATTCTATTTAGCTTACGTTACGATACAGGCATAGTGTACGCTTTGGCGTAGATACGCTTTCGTGGGGATGTTATTGATAGGCTTTGACGAGCCAATCATAATTGGATCTATTCAATATGCGAATAATTTGGGTTGTTCTGACAATTAATATTTTGATAATGTGGCAATTTCAAATGTGTATAATGATTAAGAAGTCCTAAAATGCTATGTTGCTATATTGCTCGAGTTCGACTTTACGTCGTAGAATGTTGATTACTTTACATTTCTGAACGTTTCTATTCTAAAGCGATTGTAGATGTAGATTGTAAATGTGACTTGACTAAGGAGGCTGGGTCCGTTCCGACTTTCGGCTCGACCTTTCATAATCGTGTATTCCTTGTCACGATATTACCTATTGCCTTTATTAATTCTGTCTTGAAATTACTTTCTTTTTTTCTCTTTTTGTTCAATAATTACGTTTCTTTGTGATATTTCTTTGTTTTGTTCTTTTACATGGAGATTATTAAGGATGAACATTTTTGTTAATTAAAATTTTTGTTCACACAAAATCTTAAGAAGAAATTAATACTTTACGAATTTATTTAATTATCTAATTTAAGTATCTACTTTTTAACTGAGACTAAGTTACCTGTCCTTACAAGAATAGAGCAGTTTTTTGCGTATAGTCTATAACGGCTAATACATAACACATACATTTTATGACCTTTTTTTCACCTATTACTTGTACTTTATTGTTATGACCTGTGTGCATGTCAGTTGCTGGTTTACCAGTTCATAAGTTTCTTTGTGAAGTGTACAATTAAGTATTTTAATAAAATTATTAAATACTTTCAGTTTCACAGGTTTTTTGTATGAAAGAAAGAAAGAAAGAAAGAAAAATCATTTATTCTTGTAGGACCTCAAGGATCACTTAAGTATCGTTTTACATGCTAGGTGATTCTACTAGATGGCCCGTGTTATCATGCGTGAAACGCATCGCAAACACGCACTGTAACTAGATTCGTGCCAAATTTCATAAATAAATAATAAATAAATAAATAAATAAATATCCTTGGACATTTCACACGGCGTCATCTAGTCCCAAGCTAAGCAATTTAATGCTTGTGTTATGGTAACCAGATGACTGATAAACTACATAGATAGATTTTTTTTTGTAAATACATACATATTATATATAGAAAACACCCAGACACGAAACAAATATTTGCAGATCATGCAAACATTTGTCCCGCAGCGGGGATCGAACCCGCAACCTCTGCGTCTCAGGCGGGCTTTCGCCCACTGCGCCACAGAGGTCGTAAAGTGCTGAATTAAATGATTTATTTATGATATGATTCAATTTGGAACGGTTTGGATGTGACATGAATATTTCAATAAAGGATGGTTCGTACTACACCGACCCGGGACCGGGACGGGTTCAAATAGGAATTGTTAAACATAAGGATAATATTTTTATATGTTCAATTCACGCTACCCGTACCTAAAAAAAGCTGCGTTGGTCAAGTGGATTAGTACTTCGACTTTCGATCCAATCGTGAGTTCGAATCCGACTGTGCATCAATGGACTTTTCGCATCGAAAAAAATTTAGCGCATTTAACACAAGCTTTTAACGGTGGAGGAAAACAACGTAAGGAAACCAGTGAGCTCTCTAATAGCGTCGATGGGGTATTTTGTTAGTTAAAATCGTGAGATAACCATTAACTATTTATTTATAATCTATAAAAACGAAATCTTCTAATATGTTTTTAATTTACTTTATGAGTGAAACTAGCGCCGCCGCCTATTTTATTTTATTATTACTTTGAAACCAGAAATTTTAAAAAAATATTGTTCTGTTAGTAAAACCTATTATAATTTTTTTTTAATACCTATGTAATAGTTTTTTTTTTTAATACCTATGTAATAGGAATATCTGAGAGAGTGTGTTTATTGAACCTTAATTTCGAAGTAATAAGCCTATCGATTATACAAGTATACGCGCCTACCCTGGAAGCGCCAGTAGAAGAGATCAACACATTTTATGATCAATTGGAAAAAGCACGAAACCTAGCTTATAAAAATCTTATAGTGATGGGAGATCTAAATGCAAAAATTGGACAACGAAAGCCTGAAGAGAGCGCAGTAATAGGTCCATACTGCTACGGAAATAGGAATCACAGAGGCGAAAAATTAATACAGTACGCACAACAAAATAAACTCACAATTATGAACACAATCTTCAAAAAAAGTAAGAAAACTCTCTGGACATGGATAACACCCGATAAACAGCACAAAAATCAAATAGACTACATTCTAAGCAATTTCCAAAAATATTTTACTAATATGGAAGTTCTAAACAAATTGATATTTCCCAGTGACCACAGACTTATAAGAGGAACAATTAAATTGGAGAGACCAATGAAATGTAGAGCTACTTTCAAAAAAACTGAAAACCTACTATCCTGTGAAAAAAATCAGGAATTGTATTTAACTACTCTAAAAGAAAAAACAAAACGTATGTTACACAGGAAAGACAACGAAGACATAGAGTCATATTACAACAAGATAGAGACAGCAGAGCTTGAGCGAAATAACACCATATAAAGTAAAAGAAGATATACTTTCTGAAAACACTAAACATTTAGTACAACTTCGCTTCGAACTACAACACAAACCATCAAGAAACAAAGAGGAAAAACAAGAACTATCAAAGCTTTATAAAACAACAAATAAGCTCTTAAAAAAAGATTACGAAAACTATAGGATGAAAATTATCGAAAAAAACCTAAACAATACAGGAAGTCAAAAGAGAGCTTACAGGCAGCTGAATACAGAAAAACCATGGATAGCTACACTGCAAACTGGAAAAACCGCAAAAATATTACAAACACGAAAAGAACTCGTAGATACTGCCACGGAATTTTATAGAAACCTCTACCACGAAAAGACAAAACAGACACATTCAAGTATGTACGAAAAACAAACTTTAGGTTCGGACACTACTTCAACAGTCACGCCATTTGACAATAACGAAATATTTAAAAGTATTGAAAACCTGAAAACATGTAAAAGCCCCGGACACGATAATATCCCAAACGAAGCCATAAAAATAGGAAGGTATCTCTTGAGCGGCCCTCTTACCATTTTATTTAATGATACTGGAAAAACAAGAAATTCCTAATACCTGGGCAGAATCAAGAATAACTCTACTATACAAAAAAGGAAACTCGTCAGATATTAACAATTACCGCCCGATCAGTCTACTTCCAACCTTATATAAACTTTTTGCTTCCTGTATGGAGAAAAGAATAATGAAATATATCGAGAAGGCTCAACCAGTGGAACAAGCTGGCTTCCGCCACGGATTCTGTACTATCGACCATATTCACACTCTAGAGCAGATAGTGGAAAAGTTTCAGGAATTTCAGAAACCTATTTATCTCGCCTATATTGACTACGAAAAGGCGTTTGATTCAATATCACACGAAAGTATATGGCAGGCAATGAGACATCAAGAGATTCCAGATATCTATATAAATATAATAAAAAATATATATAGTAAAAGTACGAGTAGGGTTAAGCTGGATAGACTTGGCCCTAAATTCGACATTCGAAGGGGTGTGAAACAAGGGGACCCATTATCACCGAAAATATTTATTTCTGTGCTACAGAATATTATGAAAGATCTGAACTGGTCGGAAAAAGGAATTAAAATAGGTGAAGAATATCTAAGTAACCTAAGATTTGCGGACGATATAGTACTTTTCTCAAATACACCTAAACAGCTTGAAACAATGATAAGAGAACTAAACACTGCTAGCGAAAATATCGGCTTAAAACTAAACACCTCCAAGACAAAAGTCTCCACGAACAGCATTAAAACAACGATTACTGTAAATAGTACACCAATTGAATACGTGGACGACTACATCTACCTTGGTAAACAGATATCTTTTAAAAGCTCTAGGCATAAGGACGAACTAGACCGCAGAATAAATACAACCTGGAAAAAATACTGGAGCTGTAAAGAAGTACTAAAATCAAAACTTCCTATAAAATTAAAGAAAAAAGTAATGGATTCCTGCCTACTACCATGCCTGTCATACGGAGCACAAACCTGGATTTTTAACAACTTCACCAGGGCCAAAATACAATCATGCCAACGCGCGATGGAGAGAAGCATCTTGGGCATCAAATTAAGTCAAAAACAGAGCAGCATAAGTATCAGAGAAAAAACAAATGTACTAGATGCCCTTCAACATGCGCAGCGGCTGAAGTGGAAATGGGCCGGTCACGTAGCTCGTAATACAGATGAAAGATGGACAAAAAAAGTCACGGAGTGGGCGGGCCCCGGTGGAAAAAGGACTAGAGGTCGTCCAAAAGAACGCTGGGCGGATGAACTAACAAGAGCAGTCGATGGAGACTGGATGGAAAAAGCAAGAGAAAGAGACGAATGGAGACAGATGGAGGAGGCCTATACCCGAAATGGGGCCTGACAATTTAATTGAAAAGTTTTTTTATTTTATTTTTATTTTTGTTTTAGATTTATATAAATTATAGTGGTTAAAATTTTTTAAGATAAAAACCTAATTAAATTTTATTTATGTAACGTATTGTCGAGGAAATAAAGGCTTAATAATAATAATAATAAAAAATAGTTTTTTTTGTATAGTTAAGCAAGTTTGGGAAGTTTGGAGATGAGGAGTTGCCACCAAACTCTCTTTTTACTTCACCTTAAAAAGGTCAGTCTCGGCTTGTAAGTCGCTATAAACCAAAAACTCTGATACTAAAGTTACCCTTTCGGACACAGTGACCCAGGGTCATCAAGGAGTGCATTACAAACATAATTGCTTATCCATAGTTAGCACTGCGGTCTCTAAGGCTGTGTCCCCAGTAGGCAAACTGTTAGCGGCCGACTGAGTGAGCCGTAAATTTGTGGCGTACTGAAATTTGAGTTAGCTGCAAACTCAGATCAATTTTTCGAACAACCATATCGCCGCCGCCGACTGGAACCGGTTTTGCTGTGAGTCGGCCACTAACTGAGACAGTCGGCGCGCGTAACGCTGCAAACTGCGTAAAGTGAGCGCAAAACTAGCAAACTGTGACACTCCATTTCAAATATATGGATCGTACTAAACCGATACGCCGCAAACTCAGTCGGCCACTAACACTTTGCCTAATGTGGACACAGCCTAGTACCAACCATTGATTGAGCGTGATTGATGTCTCCACGTCTAAGGCTGAATAGTAATCCAATCCGATTAGGTGTACTCACTCAATATACAATTGCACATACCCACGTTTACCTGTGAACAATACTGGTAATTTTGCGGTAATCTGAGATTGCTTATTGAACTATGAGAAGTTGTTTATACGAGTATGTTCATGTAATAAGGAAGTTGAGTCGTAAGCCTGTTTATAATTTTTTTACCTTTTAGAACCATAAGAATATCCATAAAATATCAAATGGAGAATGTGACATGTCTAATATTTTATTTATTTCCAAAGCTTCCTAAAAATAATGTCTCTTTAACTTAGTCAAAGAAATTTTTTTTCTCAAAAATCTTTGGAGCCGTTTTCGAGATTCAGATTATAAAAATAGGTAAAAGAATTGCTCGGTTAAAGGTATTAGATAGTTACAGTAGTGGTACTTGTTTTGTTTTGTGGCGCTAAAATATCTAGATTATTTTAGTGTTTTGTAGTAAATATCTGATAATAAAAACTTGCATCCAATTAACCAGAGATTCTGTTTAATGAGACTTAATTTTTGACATGGCCTAATCCGCTTAATTAAAATTTAAATTCTTACAAAATACAATCGTAACAATTAACATTTTACTTCAACTTTACTTTACTCGGGTTTCCAATTATTGGACGGGCTAATACAAAATGTTCGAAGATTACAAATTAATAATTGTTCTGCAGACAGAGATGAGATGACCTTTGTCTATATTGATCCGTTTGCCGATTCTAAATGGAAATGGGTCGCCCTGGATTTAACAGACATTAATTAGGAATTGCTGCCTGAAGCTCTAAAATCTATGTGGTGATGGAAATCATAGAGGATATCAGGCGGCCAATAGCGTTAGCGTTGGTATAACCAAAGACGATTAATATCTAGAAGACAGACAAAGGCCATACACACAAAATCGTAACCCTGTCCCGCAGTACTAGATAGCCTGGAAACTTTAAAACATCAATTTCATCCAAGAAATTTCAATACTTAGTAGTAGGTACTACTATAGTAGGCAGCAACAATATTCAATATAAAAACAATTTTAGGTAATTTTAACTAGAAAGTAATTGAAATTTCTTAGATAAAATTGATGTTTTAAAGTTTCCAGGCTATCTGGTACAGGTTACGATTTTGTGTATGGCCTTTGTCTGTCTTCTAGATATGAATCGTCTTTGGTATAACCTTCCACTCGGAGTAATTATTATAAGGCCTTGACGTCTCACTACAGGCATGGCGAGAAGAGAGTCTACTTTTATAGGGTTTCGTACCCAAAGAATAATAACGAGACCCTATTACTAAGACTCCGCTGTCCGTCTGTCTGTCTGTCACCAGGCTATCATGAATCGTGATAGCTAGACAGTTGAATTTTTTAATAGATGATGTGTTTTGTTGCCGCTATAATAACAAATACCAGAATAAAATATTTATATTTAAGGGGGACATACAAAAAACGTGTTTCTTTTGATATACTTTTGTTTGACCACAGTCTCGCCTCTTGTTAAGTGATGATTCGGCCGAATTTGGATCAGGAAGGTCTAGAACACCTATTTACTCTTGCATCTTGTCTCTCCTTCGATTCCTCTTTATTATAGCTAATTACTTGCAAGAAGTTACTTTTAGCTTCGACAACGTTTTTGTCTTAGAGATTCTAAATACTATAAATAAATAAATAAATAAATATCCTTGGACATTCCACACGGCGTCATCTAGTCCCAAGCTAAGCAATTTAATGCTTGTGTTATGGTAACCAGATGACTGATAAACTACATAGATACAATTTTTTTTTGTAAATACATACATATTATACATAGAAAACACCCAGACACGAAACAAATATTTGAAGAGCATACAAACATTTGTCCCGCAGCGGGGATCGAACCCGCAACCTCTGCGTCTCAGGCGGGCTTTCGCCCACTGCGCCACAGAGGTCGTCGAATACTAGTCCATGTTCTATCTCAAACAGTTTCTAGATTTGGGATTACGTTCAATGGTCTCGTCCATTTAGTTATAGTGTAGATTCTACAAAATAAATAATCTTCTACAATAAACAAAATTTTAAATTCAAATTCTTACTAACATTACAGACTTAGCATCTAAGACGTTAATCTATTGAGATCATTTAAATGGCAATTACCTAAAATTAAAAACAAAATAAAATACAATAAGACATTTACTTAGCTAAGTACCTATCTCTAACAAAAAACTGACAAATTAACTAGTATATAATTTACAAAATAATAAACATAAAAAAACAACGAATAAGTAACAACTAGATATAAGATTGACTACCACGAAATCACTTTTATCAAAATACTAAAAAAGCATCCTCTTTTATCATCGCCAAAACAGAACTAAGTCGCGATTGTAACCGGACCGTCCGTTATCGTGTGTAGTGGGCGTGAATAGTCAGATAAACGCGTCCTACCACGGTTTGTTGAACAAAATGCCTCTTGTTTTACGCCTTTTTTAGCCCGAATGCATTGGTTTGGTACTGATATCTCATCAGTATTACACAGTTGTCAGAACAATGTTGTCATGTCAGTGTCAATAGAAATTGTTTACATAAGTACCATACTGCTAAGTAAGTTCGTATGAGCAAGTGGCCAACTCTGGTGACGGAGTTTTTTTAGGCCGCATTAAGGTCTCCGTCATGGCTTAACGACTTTAAAAGCCGGGATCGACAACTTAATGTGCCCTCCGAAGCATGGAAGCGCTCAGATATTAATGCCACTTGCCACTACTAATTCAATGAAAATCATTGATTCTGTAGGACCTCCTAGGGTCACATTGAAACGTCTTGTGAGCTAGGTGATTTTATTTTGGGTCGATGTTGGTAATTGCAACTTTGTCCTCCGATCCTTGAAAGATGTTGAGTGTGGATAATGAGAGAAACCTACTAGCTCTGTGGTCTGAAACAAAACGTCTCAAATGCTACATGATTTTGCAGCTAATCAGGGTTCTAGCAATAAAAATGAATGTGTGTATGCAGCAAATTATCACTGCAGCTCGTATTTTAATTAAACTTTTTTTTTTAAAAAAAACTTCTATCAGTCTATTAGTTCAAAATTATTTGTCTTCAAAAAGCCATCGGTGCCCATTAATTTTATAATCCGATTGTGATTACCCATGATTCGGGTATCACATGCCAGTTCACACCTAAAATTACCTACCTATAGCATTAATTTAATTGGCAGTTTCAATAATGGATCACGATTTTAAAGACTTCTTGTGTAACCTTATAATAAACTACTTGATAGAAACAAGTTATACAAATATCCTCTTCGTGACTAGGTGAGGTTATTTAAAAGGTTTCTTTTAAATAAAATTAAGATTTATTTTTTAGAATGTAAGGCATCTTTAACTATCAGTTCAAAGCGCTCAATTTTATATTGATTACGTCATCGATGATGATATTGACCTTGATTTACAAACAAGCAAAACAATAATTTACTATAAAAATCTACAATCGATATATCGAGTGGTTCTGCTTGTATTAGTTGTAATCGGAACATTCCACCAACAGGCTGAAATACGAAAATCGACACGATAAATCGTTTTTAGCTTCAAGTATGAGTCCAGTAATAACCTATTTAAATTAATTATTATATGAAACAACTTATTACTGCACCTAATAAACAAAATAAGCACGTTATAAAAACCTAGCTAATAAGTCTAACGTGTAGAAATATTCTAAGTTAAACCAGTTGTATTAATAACATTTTTATTTCTTTTCAGGTAAGGAATCTAATTTAACCACGGACAGAAGTAACGGTAAGAATATAAAAAAAAACCTTAGAAATATTTTACGAACATTGACACAGATTCGAGTCTTTGAAATTACACAAAACTTGGAATACTTCCAAAGCGGATTGAGCGTTGTATCGAGTGGCAATTTCTTACCATTTCTGTACTAAAGTGTCTGAGAATTAAATTCATTAACTTGCTTCGTGGAAATTTTGATAAATTGAGTCACTATTAATTTCTGCGAGGGAATCTCATTATTGTTATTAAGAGCCTTTAGTGTCCCTTTAGTTAGGGTGTTGTCAGACCAGTGAATCGACCGTCGATCGATGGTAGAATGGGTACATCGACTTCGATTGATAAAAAATGTTTAACCAACTAAAAAAAGTAACGATGTTTTTTTATGCATCTTCACCGATTATTCCGTCAATAGTGGACCGATTATGAAAAAATGTTTTTTGTTTGAAACAGTGAGTGTACTCTCCGAGGTAGTCCCAAAAAAATTTGAGGATCTGATGTGGATCTTTGGAGTTATGAACACAAATGCAAATCGAGAGTGCAGGAGATTTTTCTCTTTTCTTGTGAAAGAGAAGTTAATTTATATTTTTTTTAATTTTGCCACTTGTGTCACGGATTAAAGCCGTGAATAAGTTTTTCCTCAATAAAATCTCAGAGATTTAGAATCTCTGTGAAACGTTGAATTAGATTATAATAATGACAAAATGTTAACACCTCTAGAAATAAAACTTATTTATTTTCAATTTAAAAACCAGCTAGTTGTCAATCAATATAAAAACTTAATTAGGTACATTTTTAGACAAATTCTTTGGATAAACATTATGTGTATACACATACTGTGATGCAACTTTAACAATAAAAAATGACCTTATTTTGTTAAGAAATAAAATCTGAATCCCATTCTATTGTATCTGCATTCACAATAACAAACTCATGAAACAGAGTGATCTCAAAGTTCCTAATTCAATAATTCGAGATAGAAATTTCAATTTCCGAACTAGAAGCTGTGAAATGCTGTAGAGATGCTATTTAATTGGAGCGCCAGAATTAGATGCGGAATAATTGACAGTATTGTTCTGACTCTCGCTACCAATTCGTATCCAGATGTAACCAATTTGTTGTGGCTTCGTATCTTCTGATTCAATCCGTTCTATTGTTTGTTGTCACCATTTTTAAAAGGAGTCTATGCAATAGACGTGGAGATTATAATTTAAATTCAATAAAATAGGTAAATGAAGATTCAAAAGCTTAGTCAGTATTGGTTTTCTATACTAATGTTGTCCAGCTTAATCAAGATTCAATTCAGCCGTATCGTTCTGAGCGGTTACAACTTGGATGGGTGACCGCTAGTGGCATTTAAAGTCGTTAAACCATGACGGAGGCCTTTAGGCGACCTAAAAACTCCGTCACTAAAGTTGGCCACTTGCTCATACGAACGAACGAGCCTTCGTAATTAATTTACTTTAATTAAGTTTAGTTTTTGTGGGATAGAGTAATAAGTATAAACAAGCTTCACGAGTGTGTTCCCAGGAACAGTAGACATTGCAACAATTGGATTTTTGAAATTCATTCATCCTTATAGCCTAGCGAGGTTATCAGAGATCAAAATATAATGAACTTCGTTATGCTCTAGCATTTATTTTTACGATGAGAGCCTAACTTATATGCTGTCCAATCTAATTCAAACCATAAAGGTCACGATTTTTTAACATTGAGTGATTGACGCATGAGTCATGCATTATGCATCATGTTTTCCTTGAACATCACATTATATCACATTATAATTTAACTTGTTATCTTTTGCAATCTTTTAAATTAAATAAGTTGAAAAAGAGACTTTGACGAGTGATTTTGTAAGGTTTGTGTATAATATCTCTATTATTAAAAACTTTGTAATGTTCAGTTGGAGTAGATGTTACTGTTTTTCGTGTCCCAATTAAGGAAATGGCTTCTATTCTCTTCAGTTGTTTCTCTTTTGGCTACGGTTAATGAATCCTTAAAATGGTTATTAAGTAACTTGGAGACAACTTGCACCCTCAACATATAAACTCATTAAATTCACATACTCTTAACTGAATATTGTTAAAGATTAATAATTCGCACGAGTTTGACGATTAAAGATTTACGATCCGAGTTTTGCGTCATTAAATAGCGCGGCGAGATAATCTCGTGACAAATTCTCGAGCTGCCGAAAGTTATCGCTAGTAAAACTGTCGGTACGAGTTTCCTAGTTTAGTACAAGGATATAAAGCAGCATGTGCAAGAAGGAAATGTGGTTTTCTTTCAGGCATGTCCATCATTGCATTGTGGTTTTTCCTTAGGCATGTGTTTTATGTTGTCCTAGACTGAAGAGTCAACCACAAAGTTTAACACACATGCTCATTGCGCAATGTTTACTGCAAAATAAGAAACGATCTTGTATTTTGTTTAGTAAAATATAGTTTTACCAATTCTAAATAAACAAAAACTACTTTTCTGGTGCTCAATGCATAGGTGCCCAAAAAATAGTGCTCAAACGGGAATACTTCCGATTTTTTATTAAAAACGCCTCACTTTAAATTGTGTTTCTTCGTTAATGAATCACTAATCGGGCCATTTATAATTTTATAGTGTAGGTCATTTGTGGCCCGCTAGTCTAGGGTTAAGCAGCTTTGGCATAAAGCATGCGGTCACTAAAGCCACATTCGCCCTTAAACCTCTAACGTAGGAGATGCAATGAGAGATGTGAATTAAAATTCAAGGCGAGTCATACTTTTAGTCTGAGAGGGTTGAGTCAGTTATTTTAAAAGCTTTAAGCACAATCAAGACTTGCCTACGCAATACGTAAGTTGGCCTTTTTTGTATTGAAAAGTAAAAGGATTCTTATGGTTAATTTTTTTTTAGTATTTGTATAGGTATTTTTAACCGACTTTAAAAAAGGAGGAGGTTATGTTCTACTGTATGTATTTTTGTATGTACCCTGTCGTAGTCCCATTTAAAAAAATTGAGGATCTGATGTGGATCTTCAGAGTTATGAACGAAAATGCATTTCGAGCTCTCTTTTTACGAAATTGAAAGTGGTTTTATAAAAAAAACACTTGTCTATCAGAATTATTTGGAGGCTGCATGAATTAATTGAATTAATTGGTAAGTAATTGATGGAAGACGTGCAATGTATTAAATATTTTAATACAACGAGGTAGTTTAATGTAGTAGCTAGCCTCCTAAACTAATCTCTGATGCTTTTTAATAAAAATAAATGAAAAAAACTCTGAAATGTAATATGCTATGATGGTACCACGCGAGTGAAATTGCGTGCTGCTCGCTAGTTTTATAATAAGGCTGATTTTATTTATCAAATAAATGATTTGACTGAGTTTATAAAAATTGAGCTGAATGTGTTACCATCCCAGTGTATACCTTGTTTGCCTTTTCCTACGCCCTTTGACCACGTCCTACCTACGTGCAACTATAATTTCAACTGTGCCCTTAGGTCCGTGTCGAAAATTACTTGTTACAAGTGGAATTAGCCTATTTTCTCCATTGTTATAGGTAGGTACGCGTTTATTGTGCCGTCGTGCCTGAAATCAATATGTCTCGTATATTAGGCTAGTGTATAAAGTATAATCTAGTCCCAAATTATAGATTATATTACGTACCTACCTTATTCCGTAAATTAATGAGATTAAATTCATAGATAATATTTATTAATAATCATTTCAACGAGATTAAGTTCATAGATAATATTAATTAATAATCTTTTCAAAGATTTCCTTTACAGAAATGGCGATCTTCTCAATAATTGCCATATAACGCCAAAAAAAAGGCTTTTTTAATCGTTTAATCACTGCCACAATCCTCACAAGATTTGTATGTCATTTGCTTCAAATCAGCTTTAGGTAATAAAAGATTCACACATCGCCACCTCTGTCATACTGGCTTAAATAAGCACAAAATATGTGAGCCTCGACATTAGCTACCTCTTGGTAAGAAATGCAAATGAGCACAACGTAAGACATTGCATAATGAATGTCTGGTTGTAATGCGGACGTACCGGGTCAAAGGTAGTTCATTGGTGTTATTTTTGAATATTTTGATTCCGTCTCGTTTATTTGCTGAGGAATTTAAATCACTGTAATTACGAAATTAAAAAAAGCTGTATTACTTATTGTGCTATTTAAACTGGGGCTACCACAACTTTTGCATTTTATGTAATTACTAGCAGACGCCCGCGACTTCGTTCGCGTGAATTTCTTCGTAACCTAAAAAAGGCTGAAAAAATTGTACTTTTTACCCCTTTTTAGGGTAATTTTTTAAAATCTCTGAAACACGTGTCCAACCATTTTGTATTTATAGTATCCAAACCGAGTTTCAAGCCCATCGCACCTCCCTTCAATACGTTTCACTACAAACTTTGACACTGCATTTCACCCTTTTAAAAGGTTTTTTTCGAAAAACCCCAAAAACACGTATATATTTATTTTGCATTGTTAGTGTTGTAACCGAGTTTCAAGCAAATCGAACTACCCATTAAAAAGTTCCCATACAAACTTTGACACCACATTTTACCTCTTTTCAGGGGTTTTTTTTTAATTTTCTGAAAAACATATAAATTTATTTATCATTTACAATATTTATACCAAGTTTGAAGAAAATCGCTTCACGCATTAAAAAGTTGCATACAACGGTTTTCACCCCTTTTCAACCCTTTAGGGGTGGAATTTCGAAAAATCCCTTCTTAGTGCTCAGTTTTGTTTTAAATGGAAGCTACCTTCCAAATTTCAGCTTCTTAGCTTCAGCGGTTTGGTCTGTGCGTTGATTGCAGAAAAATGCTTATTGTTTTATATATATTGATTAATTTATTTAATTAAAACTTAGTCCTTTCTCCACAATTATCATTATTGAACTAATAACTAACTAGTTTCCGCCCTAGGCTACGCTGGCATTTTATATTTTCAATAGCCTAGACTTTAAGTTTACCAAGCTATGCTCACATTAGTGGCAATTCGAAGTGTCGCAAAAGCTAAACTAAACTAACTAAAATTAATGCCATCCTTTTTATTCCCATCGCTATGAAAGAGACGGCAACATTTTTAGTTAGTTAAGTTTAGCTTTTGCGATACTCCGAATTGCCACTATTGCTCACCTAAGCAAAGGTCAAAGCTGTATTCTATAATCTGTCTGTTATAGCCAATTAAATTTAAGTTCATTTCAACACTCACCCCTTATCATTACTTATTGCAAAACATATCCGAATTCTCCATTACAGTAATAAGTCGTTACATTAGTGAGCCAATAAATATCCTCAGAGCACCGATCCAGAAATGGCTCCCTGAGGCGTTTGGCTATCGACCAATACAATGCCAAACTGGTGCACACAGCATAATAATGCCATTTGTAGTTCAAGTTTCGGTTTTCGGTCAGATTGAGCGTGAAATATCGGTTTCGGCTTTGATCCCTCAAACTACATTTTGTTTCTTCTACGAGTACGAGTAACTTCTGAGTTCAAAAAAATTACGTATTATTTTTGGTATACGATAACTTGAGTATGGAATATTTCGCGTATAAATTAACTAAAAATTGCTAAGCAAGCCTATTTCAATAGTTTTTCTTAAACTTTCGCGATCACAATTCATATTTATAAATACATGTACACGGGATTTTATCGCGTTATTTACCTTATTTCTTTTCTTCCCGACGTTTCGGCTATGTTGCAATAGCCATGGTCGCGGGTGGACTGGAGTATGCTTCAATTTGAGTTTCGTTGTGTAGCGGGTGGGTAGTTTTGTATCGGACGTCGATTTGTTGTGAAACGTCGGGAAGAAAAGAAATAAGGTAAATAACGCGATAAAATCCCGTGTACATGTATTTATAAATAAGCCTATTTCATTCTTATAGGTAAAATTACATTATTTTTAATTCTATTTGTTTTTAAAAATTATGTTGAATGAAAAACAATACTAGATTTTTCTGGTAAATGTAAAATGCTTGCCGAATTTCGGTTCTCGAAACCCTTCAGTAGCACTCTAGCTATTGGCGTAAAGAGAACGCATTTCAGCATTACTGATATGCGACAATTGACTGTCGAAGTTACGAGCTGAGTGGGTTCTCTAATGCGTGCAATTCAAATAATTGTAATTCCCCAGCCGCGATTGGGACACATCTTTTTCGAATTATGTAAATCACGGCGCTTCTGAGTTTGTAAGTAACAGGTTTATTTGCGAAAATATTCAAATTTTATGCGAGAAGAAATTCTGATCAATGATTTTCTAAAAAACCAATTGAGATTTCGAAGTCGATTGACCTAATTTTGGTGATCTTATCAAAACTTTCTTGGAATAGCTTCACAAATTATTATTCATAGGTATTTATTTCTTAAATTTACAAAACAAATAACAATCAATTTAAGTTAAAATGTTAAAGAAATAAAAATATAATATTAGTATGAAAGAATGCAAGAATACCTACTTAAATGATTTTGTAACACCGTTTTATTAAATAAATGTATAATCGCTAAAGTTGTTATGGATGTTGTATTGATGTTTGTTACTCTTTCACAAAACTTTTTTCAAAAACTACTAAACGGATTTGGCTAAAACTTGGAATATTCATAGTTTATGATCTGGAATAACACAAGCTATATTAGCACCACGTGAGAGAAGCACGGAGGAAGCTTGTATATTGTTTCTTTTATTCGTTCGTTCGTTCGTTCGTTCGTATGAGCAAGTGGCCAACTCTGGTGACGGAGTTTCTTTTATTGATAGTAGTCAATGCTTCTTTATCAATCCCCCTTTTTTTAAACTGGTTGACACTGTTTTGTTGTAAAAGACGTAAGTACCTATGTCTCATTAAATATTATTTCCATTAACTTTCCTTTACAAAAACATAATAAATAAATAAAAAATATTTTCTTTCCGCTTTTTAATTCAATCGAAAGTGATACGTACTTTCGTTCGTAATTATTCTAGCCCTAATTATGATAATTTACACTTTCCTATGCTCTAAGCAAGTAGACTATATAAGTGCATCAGAACGGAACAAAACTCGTTCAACAATCATATATGTTTTTTTAGACCATTACTAAAAAACTAATCTATTATTGCTATCTATTAATTATATAGTTAATAGATGGAATAACTTACCAGGTTGTAGACAGTGCATGTTTAAAGCCATGGTTTGACTTTTGTCGTCATCCGGCTGTGCTTGCCCGTGTTTTTTAAGGGCCGTAAACTTACCTCCAACTTAAGGTATTTTTTATAAAAGTAAAATAATAGTATGTGTGTTAGGGTACAAATGATTATAAACCTCCTGTTACTTTAATAATCTTCACAATTCAATACTTTTACTAAGTGTTATAAATAACAACAAGTGTATATTTTAAACAAATAATAATTATCTTTTTGGCGAACATACATGAAAAAATAAAATATATACAGTGGAACATAGAGCCTTTTTTGAAGTCGCTTAAAAATAAATCGTTTTGCTATGTTTACCTACTTATTTAGCAGAACTAATTTTTTTTTTTTTTTATCTAACCTATCATGTCCCACTGCTGGGCAAAGGTCTCCCCCTTCAACTTCCACTCTTTGCGCTCCAAGGCAACAGTTTGCCAGTTTGATTCGAATGCATCCAGGTCGTCTCGCCATCTTTTCCTAGGTCTGCCGCGTCGTCTCCGACTGTCTTCGGGCACCCACTGAGTGACGAGTCTCGCTCAACGTTCTGGATGCATTCGAAAAACTAATTTATTAAGTATAAATGATCAGTAAAAGTGGGTATCAGAATTTCTGTTAAGTAAATTGCATTTAAACGTAAACTAGATAATTTCAGTCAACCATCATGGTGTAATCTTGCCCATTTGCATGTACTGGTAAAAGTGTTTAAAACGTTGGTTTTGCATAGATAAGTGGGGTGCTTAGATTATTTCTGTTTACCTTCTCGGAAAGTATTTTTGCAAATAAAAAAAATACTGAGGTGAAACTGACGTGTCCTGAGAAACTTATAATAATGCTTAAATAAGCAAAATTCAGTTATTTGACTGATATAAAATGCACATGATTACGATTTTAGGATTGACCGCCCTTTTGCGATCGTTTAAGTACTTATTTTAAAACTTTTCTATAAAACCAACCATAAAGTTATAAAATAGGTACCTATTTGAAAAAGGCCTTTTTTATTATTTAACTTAAACATTGCAGGATGCTTGCTACGAACGTGGCAAGCGTCTCCTTAGTACACCGATCATTCCTTGTTTTTAGACAAAAATACTATTATAGGTAATATATAATCAAACAGACCATCACTAGTTTGATATGATCGACACAGGGTAGTGATGACCATCACTACCCTGTGTCGATCGGGGACAGTTCCTTATTTAGCTGTATCTACAATTTTAATTTCTATTGTCTTCCTTCCTGTTATTGTAATGTTCGTCTGTGCTGTGTTGTCCAAATAAATGCTATATCTATCTAGTTATAAACATAAAACTGCCTTTTTTGAGACAGTTGTGAATCTTTGAAGCATCTTAAAAGTAGAATGCAGTTACTTAATCATTACACTTACAATATCGAGGCGTGGGATCTGACTCGCGTGAATCATTGTTAATCACGGCTTGTCTCTGTGTGTCATCTGTCATGTCGTAATTACTTTCGAATTTTTGTGGATTGCCGAAGATTTGGGTGCTCTTCATGAGTTAAAATTTGCATCATCACAGGCCAGATATAATGAAAAATAACGAAAAAATAAGTTGTAATAATAATAATGTGAAAAAGTACCGGGAATTTATAATATAATATTAAGTATTATGAATTTAACATCAAAGGGGATTTTGGTAATTTGAGTAGGTACTAAGGTGATTTTGACACTAAAATTACCAAAATCATTTTTGTAGGTATTTATCACTAAAAAGATACAACGTTTTTATGAGTAGGTGAGATGCAGCATAAAAAACAATCATACTTAGATAAATCAATAATTCGTTTGTCATTACAAAGTAAATGTGTCGGAATTTTATTTAATGTTGTTTTGTATTATCAACATTAAATAAAATATTGATAGGGCTTAAATAGAATGAAAATAAAAGTGCCTTTAAAAGAGGTAATAATCAAGTTAAGGAATGTTTTTTTATTTCTCTAGTTATGTATTTATTGATATGGAACTAAGATACTACATAACATTTTTATTATTATCTACGGCGTTATATCTAGGGCATATAAATCGAACATAAACAAGTTTACTTTTTACAAACAATAAAAAAAGAAATTAAAATAAATTACTTATTAATAAAATAAAACGAAGGAAAATGTTATGCCCACTTAGTTGGAAAAGGGCAGGGAGATGATGTTGATGGAAGATGAAATAAAACGCCTGGAACTTCAAAGATATTAAAAAACGATTTATAAGAAGATAAAGCCATCAAATCGTTGGTTATAAAATGGTAGTTTAATTTTCGATTTACACGGCATGGTTGCGGGCCTTAATCATCGTTTTACGAAGATGATAAAAACTTAAATTTTAATCGAAATTCTTATCGCGAGTTTCAACAAATCATAACCATGTTACAGTATGTTCACACACATGCTGTTTTCTGTTTTGGATACATTGAGATTGTGAAATAGTTTACATTGTCGTTAGCAAATAATTTAGAATTACAAGACAGTGAAAGTCAATAGTGGTCGCGTATAAGCTGGATGCAGTAACTGTAGTTTAAAACTAACTTTTATAATTATCATCAGCTTTCAGATTTGAGATTAAGTCGTTAAGCCATGACGAAGGCCTTAAGGCGGCCTAAAAACTCCATTCACCACGGCTGGCCACTTGCTTAATGAACTTACTTTAGATCTGAGATAGATTATAATAATAATCTGATTAGCCTGCATCGTATCCACTGCAAGGGCGAAGGCTTCCATACTACGTGTTACGACCATGTCTTACCCAAACGCTCTACTCACACGCTAGTTTGTAGTTAGATTATGTACAAATTTAGTACTTCTTCTTTCCACTACTGTGACAACTTGCATAAATGATTGTTATTTGACAACTAACTATACGCTAGTATGACTGTCTAGGTTGGTCGGCCATCATTTTCGTAGTCTGTAACTTAAACTTATAAATGAATAGGTACAGTAAATAGTATACAATAAAATGTGTACAATAAACCACTGTGTGAACAGACTGTTAGATGGTGAATTTACGACTTGTAATCATCGGCGATAATATCAACGGCTACGACCGAACATAAACTTTAAACTTTCATACTAACTGACACTGTATCTGTGGGTTGAGTTTCCATAGTAATTATTATTTAATCTGCCTGTTATCCCCATAAGGCGATGCTCATAGTGCGCTGCTCGTAAAAAGGTTTTAGTGGTTGTCGTAAATGAGACATGCTGACGAGACATTGATTGCGAAAAGATGGCGGAAAGTTTGGTTATGAATTTTTATTAAAAATGTTGCTGAAAGTACTTACTAGGTATAGATTTTTTATATGTTGGCATGTATAAACTAAGTATTAGAGTTTTTGACTTAGACATTAGACATCTTTTTTGAATTAAAATACTTAATTCTTGGGACTAGTCGGGAGCATTATTTATACTTTACTGTACTTTTACCTAATAAAAAACACTTCTTAAACGCGTAGCTACATGTTTTCGATTTTATTTTTGTTTCAAACATCATCATAATCCTTAGCGCGTAGGCACCCACTGCTGGGTTTGGATACATTTTTTGAAAATTTCGTTTTATCCGTGTAAAACATAGCCGAGCTAGGCTCGGTCATATCACTAAATGAGTAATATAAGGAAATATTTCTATAAGTAATTAAGTGAAAGGTAAAATAGCTGATAGAGACGCGTCTAAAACAAACAGTAGTATCTATCTGTATAGAATAATGGTGATCTTCACACATAAATAAGAGACAATAAGATTACACGATTGCCGTCGCCACGGATTCAGTACATATATCCTCATTACACAGTTTATGTAACACAGATGCATAATTCATTGAACTGTATTGCTTTGCTTGCACTAGTAATTGAGTTTTCGCTGTTTTTATTTGCGCATTTGATGTTTATTGCTGTGGCAATATTGTTCATGCATAGCAATATTAGTAGTTTAAATATATGCATAGGCAATTACACATACAACTCTTTTAATAATGGCGGTTTTTTGTAATGGAGAAATTATGATTTTTAAGGTTTATCCTGCACCAGCAGTGGGATGAGACGGGCTGCACGTGATGATGATGATGATGATGAAGGTTTAGCCGTTGTCTGAGCCCTTTTCTGAAAGTTGCAATACTTTGATCATAATTAGTATCATTTTATAGTCGTTCTCTGAATATTGGTATTGTTTGAGATTTATTAAAAGCTCCTAAGTACAAAGTGTATATGATTTTTGTTATCAGTTTAATTCATATAAAATGTTTCAAAAAACTTCACCTTGGTCGTGACTTAGTTAAGACATGGCTCTTTTCCTGTACCGTGTAATTTAGATCATTTTCAAAACTGAATGTTCACTGAGCAAACACGACTCAACCCTTTGCTCAATCCGTTCAATTTGTTGATTCAATCTTTGAGGAATAGAAACAAACTTTTAATTTATGTGGGTCTGCAATAACTTCCTAATTGAATTCCAATTATATTCATTTTATTAGTTAACGGTTTTCCCATTGTTATGAATTTTAATGTTCAATTTGATTAATTGTAGAGTTTATTAATTAATGTTACTCAAAATTCATTTCACCTTTAAGAAAAAGAACTTTAAACTGTTTTCTCATCAAAATAAGTTAGAGAGTGTACCAAACAAAGTATATAAAGATACGTTGAAAATTTCAACGTGTCTTCATAATTTGTTTGGTTTGTACCCAAAAAGTAAACCAAGGTTGTTCATACATTCCGAATATGTAATTGAAATTGCCTTTGACTACTCCCTTAGACATCATCACAGGATTTTTAAGACCTAAAAATTTTACAGATTGTCTATAAGCCCTTGTGTATTTCAGTCCGTTTCATATCAGTACAAAATAAATTAGTTCACAAGCCATGTAAGCCACGGACGCACTGGTTTTTCAAGCCCTAAACAGCTAAGGTTCGTAAGTCGGAAATCCGTAAGTTAATCCAGGCTAATGCGGGCCGAAGCCATACATTATGTAGGGGCTCGTGCCTCCACATTGTGCGCTAATGGAACCTCGCGCGTTTCTGTTATTGTCCGCTTGTTAGTAGGTCAAGGAGTTTGGATAGACCTCTTGAGATCAGAGGGGCTGGTCTTGAGTTTTATGAAAGCGTATACACTAGTTTGCTGGCAATTTTCATAAGTAAATCTCGGTAAAAGTACTTATAGTCTGCATAGGTCAGAGACTGTTTTTATTTTACCAGATGCTCTGGTAAATTAAAAACATTGAAAAGTTACTTTAAAGTTGCGTAAATCTGAGATTTTTTTGGGTTAAAACACAAATAAAATTTGTGCGGGTCGAAACTGTGGGTCGAAACAGCACCTCAGATTTTACTATCAGATTCCGATTTGGTGACTTGCATAATATAATTTCTAAAAAAATATTTTTTTAATCGATTCACTATAAAAAATTCAGTGATTAAACCCGTAATAAAAAAAAGACGAAAAATACAGACCAATACTAGGTAGGTATGCAACCAACAAATCAACTTTTAGATGGTAGTAAAAGACATAGGTACCATGACTAGCTAAAAGTCGTAATATCGTCATTATAGTTATTCGTAAATCGGACGACGTCGGCTTTAGTTCTTGTGTATGCGGTAAACTCAGACTCAACACTGAGCGTATTCACAATTTTGCACAAAGGATAGGTAGGCTTTTGTGCTATTGAAATCACAGTTGGTGATTCACAGCCTTTGGAAGCAATTTTGTTTTGACATGAGTGAAAAATACCTTACACATTAAATGCCTTTAACTTAATATTTTGCACAATAAGTAAATTAAAATTATCACAAATATTTTATAAACCGTTGTTTAGTTTATATATTAAAAAGTCATAACTTAATTATGTTTTTGTGTGAAAGAGTAACAAACATCAATACAATCTTTCGCATTTATAATATAACTAGCTGCAACCCGCGGTGTTAACTGTGGTGAATATACCGGGATTAAAAGTAGCCTATGTGTTGATCCAGCATACAAGCTATCATGGTACTAAATTGCATTCAAATCCGTCTAGCCGTTTGAGCGATAAGGAGTAACAAACATTCACACTTACACTATACTCAAATTTTCACCTATACAATATTAATGTGATTAGTGTGATATTAAGAGGGCCCTTCCCGGTTCGTCTATCGTCAACGCGAGAATATTTGAAAAGCTTGTTGTTTCTTGCAGCGCAATGTTAGAAAGAGAAGCAAAGCTAAAAGAAAGAGAAAGCGCCTGAGCGCTTGGTTTGCATTCTTGATTTTTCTTTTTTTTCATTGGCTTGATGATATTTAACGAAAAATAGTGTGCGGAAATTTCATAAAAAGTGTTTCAGGAAATACGTGTTTATCAGTGAACCTTACAAATTTGTGAAATAAATGTTTGTCATTTAGAATCTCCATAACATTTGCGAGGTTTCTATCACAATATTTTCTTTACTTTTTCAATTAATGAGTACAATTGACATTATGAACGGCTAAAGTTCAGGTAAAATTTATGCAAAAAAGCAGATTTTTGAAGGCTTATACTGAATTTGTTTCTCAAAATTTTGATTTTTAGTTTCAATAGAAACCTAGATATAGTGCACAAGATACGTATTCGTTCAAAACTTTAAAAGAAAGATCTGTTACAACGGCATAATCACGTACGAGCGTTTGTATGAAAAGTAAGCCGGGTTGGCCGCTCTTAATAGGCTGCAGTTATATACACAACGTATATCTATACTAATATTATAAAGAGGTAATGTTGGTTTGTTTGTTTGTTTGGGGTAATCTCCGAAACTACTCATCCGATTTCAAAAATTCTTAGGCTATATTTTATCAAGGTAGGTACCACGTGAGCGAAGCCACGGGCAAGTTAGCTAGTCATTTATAAAATTACTCTACTATTAATAGACATCGTATTGTGTTGTGTAACTGACATGCTCATGTTGGTGTCGGAGTGCGCATAATGTATTGTTTGAAAAACTTGGCGTGAACACACAAGAGTGTTGAAAGTATGGGTGTAGGCCAGGTTTTTATGTCATTTGTATGTAGGTACTCGTACATTGAAATATACCACTAAACAATGCGCGAGATCTCGATCGGGGCGAACTACTAGTATACTCGTAAAAGATTATTGAACTTGTTACTGAAACTTGATAAAGGTAATCAAATAGAAGTAAACGCAAACTAACTTCCTGTTGAACTGTAAATAAACTATTGAAGTTAAGCAATGTTTGAACTCTTGGTACAATATTTGGAAGATTGACTTACAAATACAACTGAAGTCTTGAAACTTGCGTAAAATCATGAACTGAATGTTTCGTTATAATTTTCTCGAATTGCAACTTTATGATAATCTAAGATCTAGGATCTAAGATTTATATAATGATCAATTTCTTATTTACCTTTGTCGGTAATAACCAATCCAAAAGCATCGTCTATTGCTTCTGTTTGAGTTTCTGCAAGTAGTACATTCCGGATAATGCTCAACTAAGGGCTCTATTTTGGTATCCATGAATAAAATACGTTTTATCGCGTGCGACTCTGCATGTGACACGATATGTACCGCTTAAAGTGTTACGCGGTGCTACTCATACTACGGATATCTGAATCGAGCATTTCAATTTTAGTTACTAGGTAGGTACTAACAGATATTTTAAAAAAGTCCTGAATTTTGTAAACAAAGGTTCACTACAGACAAACAAATGCCTATGTTAGTGGAGTGTATTTAACCACTACTGGTTAATTCGGACTGTTAGATAATAATGAAAGGTCGTTTTATTAGTTACATACAAGTGAAATAATAAGAAATTTTGTACAAACAATAATCTTTCCGTCTTTCTTTTGCATTTTTTAATATAAAAATTATCTCTGAAAATATTACTCTACAAAAATTCCAACCATCAAAGCCATAATCTGAAATTGTATGTTTCCCGGTAGCACTTTCACGTCACGAGCTAATACCGCAACGTATCGTCAAATAAAAAGCGATTGTCGATGAAATAACGTGAGTGGCAATGCAAATGAGCATTGACGTACGCTAAAGCAAATAGGGGCGCGTCGAACAAAGTATCTACTGCGAGAATTACGAGTATTACGAGTGCTTGGGTAATAGGGTCGGTTGTATTACTTCTTTGGTTTCATGCAATTGTTTTTTATGAGTGATTTTTAGTAGTTTATTTTCGGAGCCAAGGCCTAAATAATGGGTACATATTTTGTTTGTTTGCGTACTTTTTCATCTTCATATACAAAACTATGAATAAATGAGAAGTATCTGAAGTAAGGTTATCATCATCATTATCAGCCATTTTGTATCCTGCTGGGCATAATATTCACACTTAGTGTCTGCCATAATAAATACAATAATAAAAAACCGGAGTAACGTAACAAAATAAGGTTGTTTCATGCTTTAAACTAAATAATCGCAATATTTTAATTACATAGTAGCTTTTGAAGGCGACCATTTTTTAATTTTTATTGAAATAGAAAGAACGCTGCCTTATGAGAGTGATGCCAGCAAATTAATTACCAGAAAACCAGTCAACTTTAGATATTTTATAGCGCTTATCACTACTACGATCTAAAATGTCCTCCTGTGTGTCAGTGTGCTCTACACCTATCCTATCCATCCTATACCTATCCACATTGATGTTCAATTCTTTGCCTTTAGTTTTCGGTAGATAAATCGTTGTCATTAGTAGCTAAAGTAACCAAATAGAGAAAATCGTAGCACCACCTTTGAGAGCATTGACCTACTCGGCGTATATTCATTTAATAGATAACGTATAGGCTACTAGTATGTAGGTTGGTTGCAGATTTCTAAAACCCATTTCCTAAAACCCGCATTTATTACCTAATCATTTTTGCTCTACTGCAGTACGCGTATTCATCCGCATGGATGCTTGTCATTTTTTCAGTTTAGAACATGCTTTATGACATTCAGTAATAGTAATTCATTTTAAATTATTTTTTTAAAGAATTATTCTATTTGTTTTGTTTCTTTTCTTTTTTTATTATTATTTAGATTAATGAATTTTTTATTTTTATATATTTTATTATAAATATTCATAATATTGAGTTTGAAGAGTCATTAAAGTTTACTTTAGTTCCTAGATGAACTGATTATATTATATCTGTTTTAATTAGAGGTTTGTGGCGTTTAAAGCAATATTTGCGCACGATTTATCTATCGCCTTTTTTGTATAGACATTAATATAGACAGATCAAAATTTCCCTGAGTTTTATTTGATATTAAATTAGCAGTTTCAATTTGTCGTTTTAAATCAGGTTGTCCTCATAAACTCTTGTACGTGATAATCATTTATTTAAATTGATAACCAAAAAACGAATGCTAAGGGCACAATAGTTGTGCACGGTCTGTGAATGTAATTTAATTTTTTAACTGAACATTCTCGATGTAGACTGAGAATTGCTACTTCAATACCCGAAGAAATTTAAATTGAATAATTAATTTCGTGCTTTTGTGAACGTGTTTTCCGACGAAAAAATTTTTCACAGCGGAAATAAGTCAATTCTAATCACTTTTGCTTACACTTAATGTCATTGAAAAACGTGTTTTGTTTTATTAGTATTAACAAAGATAATTTTAATTCTTGGTATTCATTGTTTTTGGTATTAATCGCTACTCTCCCTAAACTATACACAATAAAACTATGACAGAGATATAAAAAAAAAGCTTTAAATATGAACAAGCGAAACGGTTGCGAACGTTGGACTTTGCCAACAGTGCAACACATTTTCTTGTGGACAGTCTGCAGCATGTCCAAATGTGAACTAAATAATAAGTTTCTGTTTTCGGTAGTTGCTTGTACCTAGTATACAAACAGATAGGTTAACTAATGCCGGTGCAGACCCGGACGCGCCAGTCGGTTTACTTCCGTAACTGAATTTTCGAGGCACGTGACGATTGGGATTTCGGAGCGTTATTGTGTCAGTGCGTTGGTAGCTGTTATTGCGTAGCAGATGCTTACTTTAACCACTAACTATTCTATGCTGAGCTTTCGTAGGAGTGCGTGGGTACGACTGATTATGATTATCTTATTTTAGTGATTAGGTACCTAAAATGTAAGCAAACTATCTCAACAATGTCCCAGGGACTACAGTATCCCGTTAAGTGTAGGTTGTCTGTATAAATAATTAAGTAAAGGTGTTTTTATAAAGTAGGCTTTAATATGGTTGGTTATAAAATGATTGGATTGTCACGTCTAGTGGTATTAATAAGTAAACGCTGTAACAAAAACTTTGCAACCAGAGCTGGTTACAAGCCCATACAAAAAACAAGGACATAGCGATAATATTTACTTCAAAATCTAGCTAGTTTTATTTTTTCATTTTCGGAACAAGCTGTAAAAATACTAGTTTTAAACTTGTTCTATTATTTCGAGAGTACACTGTAAAAACCAAACTATCTTGCGGTTTGGAAATACTAAAACTTATCCACAAAACAAGCTCCCGAAATCTCGTCAGATGGTTGATAGCCAGCTACATAAACACAACTTTATCGCGCACATTGCAGCGGAGCAGACATCAAACAAAATGTTGTTTCTCGACTGTCGATTTAGGAATCTAGTCGGATTGCTATCATAAAAGTGTCATCTCATCACGGATCTAGTTTTAAAACTACGAAAGTGAACCTTATTACCGAGCTCTAAGGTAGTTGAAAACTGGACGCAGCGACGAAGACGCTTTCCCCGTTATACTGTTTAGCATTAAAAGTTTGTTTATTGATAGAACTATCGGTTTGTGTAACCTTGTTCTGAGCATGTATATTCTAGGAATACTACTTAGTTGTTTTGATGAGACTGGCTTTACGAAAAATAGGAAAAACCAGGTGTAAGTTTTGTTGAGATATTAGATTAGGCTAAACGTAGTAGTAATCTGTGTAGGAAATAAACCTAATAACGATGTAGTGGTATACATTTTGACTATGAATCATGCTATATTTGCGTGGGTTTATTTATCCGTAGTATAACGTTAGAGGAGTTCCGTGGGTGTAAATGACATACACAGAAAGTGTTAACTAACAGTTCACAAATTTGAAGGTCTTGATTTGTTATTTAATTTTGTGTTGTAGATTTTTGGGATGAAGCTGTGAAAATTTAACTATTTACTAGTAAACTGTGGCACAAACGCTTCAGTATCCATCTCAACAATATGCTGATCAGGTCTACGATCATCATATTCATCATGCACCTTCATGTTTAGATATTGCCTTTTACATAAAGTATGCGATAGGAAAATGACCGTTACAACGGCTTCTCGTAAATTTTTATATTCGTACTATGGAACTTTTTCGGCCGGATTTTGTATCATAACTATTACCTACCTACGTAATAGGTGTGCGTGGAATAGGGGACAAGAATTGAATAGAAATTTCATTTTTTGTTGTGCTCTTACGTTTTTAGAATAGGTGAATAGTAAGCGATGAAAGGTTTGAGGTTGGTATGAGTTTATTAGTTGAATTTCATTAGCCCCATGGAAATTGGTTAAATGACCTGTTACATTGTCTCTTTCGCGATCAGAACACAATGTTAAAACATATTATTATTATGTTAACGGGTATTTATCGCTATGAATATACGCTTTCGCTTTACTGCGGTGTACCTTCAACACTTCAGTCTACCCGCGACCACGGCTGGTGCAATCCAGTTGAAATATATGCAGAAAATTAGTTTATAAAACATAGGGTTATTTAGAGTGGCACACATACAGTTTGTCGCTTATTACGTTAATCGAACTGTTCAGGATAAATGTTTTTAACTTTAGTAAAATTATTAATAAATTGTGCCATTCTTAAAAGCGATTCTTAAGTAGATTTCGTTGTTTATGTCGTATAGAGAAAATTGTCTGTTTGCATTTGGCGTGGTTTATAAATAGTACTACTTTCTTTCGTTCTGTCCAATGTTTTTAAAACTAGAAGGTGCAATAGCAATGTGTATTGTATAAGGCGCAGTGTCTACCAACTTCAAACATCCCAGTGGGAAAGGTGAGCTCGACTTTCATGACGTCACGTATTGTTTGTATTACCGACTGTTTGCACTTTACTTCGTACGCTTTGACCACGTGAATGTACTTACATTTTGCTCTTATATTTTTGGACTTAGTATGAAGGTTGCATAAGAAAATATTCGCTTCTTGTAACTGAATGTATTTATTATTAATCATTGTAAAGGTAGTGGTTATCTGCTTTACATTACGGAATTCATAGAAAAAATACTTGGAAGCTGTAAATAACAATACTATTGACTATAATTTGAAATAACTACAAACGCAAATTTCATCCTTCAACAAATCACAGAGTTCATTTTAGTAAATATAATTGATTTTTATTATTATTGAGATTACAAAGACCTTATTAACTAATGATTAATAGAATTCTACGTGAACAGATCATGTTGACCTTTATAATATATGATATATTAACTAATGATTATTATAATTCTACGTGAACAGATCATGTTGAATAACGTTTATAATATGATAATAATATAAAAAGAAAGCAATGTAAAAATATCGTAGGAGACAAAGAGAAGGACGCTGTTCTCTTGACGGTCACTGATGCAATAGATTTAATGGAATGAAAGTAATAGATTTTAATTTATTCATACGCGATCTATATTGCATTATTTATAAGCATCTCCAATTTCCTTTTAAATACCGTGTAGGTAGGTATCAGATTGTATATATACAATCTGTAACTCGTAAATCTTATCAGTCGATAATTAGTAAGTAACCAGATTAGGGCGGCGCGAGTTTTGGCAAGCAAGTAATCGTATTTGGTGGGAATTTCAAACATACGCTCAAAGTTAACTTATAAATACGACTTTACGTTCCATGTAAGCTGCTGATACGACTCTGAAGTAGCTAGTTTATAACATTATACAAACTTTAACTTTGTATAATATTGGGATAAATGTAAAATTATAAATAAGCACTGAATTTCTGCAATCATTATTGAAATCAAACTTGTTTATTGAACATATTGATAAAATCTACTCACATAAAAGATGTTTCATAAACTTTTGCTATTACAAATTCATATTTAGAAATAAAACAAATAACCCTACGAGATTGGTTTGATAAGTCAGACTTATATTACTTATTGGTAATAATCAGTTTTTACACAAAAGAGAAGTTAGCTCTTAAAAGCCAAAAAAATTGCCCGAATGTATAAGCTCATGAAAACTTCGTTAAAAAGACTTTGAAAAATTAATAATTTTCTTTGTTTCTTTAAAATGGCGAAATTATTTTAATATTTTTTTTTTCTATCATTTGTCATTTCAGCATAATAACTCTCTCAGCCCTACTTTTAACACGATCCAAACATAATTTTAGAGCCTTAAGTTTTATAAACGCACAAAGTCGGCATATTCTCAAATCCGCAATAGCTGTACTGAAACTTAGTTTTGCGGAGCCATTCATTTGGCGGCGCTAAAGAAAACCTAATGGCACAGCAATGGCGGTAACTGCTGAATTCGGTCTGTGCGCAAGTGCTTTAGCCCATTTCCTGCGGCCGCAACTAAGTGCAAAATGCTCATTCGACCTGACCGCTCGATGTGCCAAGACTCACGGTTTATGACGTCACGGCTCTAATAAGCTTATTTCTCGTAAAGCTGAGGGTTGTAAACTTCTGTGCACCGATTTTGGAACCGGCTCCCGGAAAAGGAGAGTTAAAATTGTTTATAGGTGTTGCTGGTCTTAATGTTTACTAAGTCTTAAGTTGTTCAGTAAAGCTAGGTTGTTAGGTTTAAGCTTTTGCGGCTTCACTCGTGTGGTAGGTGGATAATCACTCAGAGATGTTGTCGTAAAGAAATAATTTGGAGAAACGGATTAGTAGTTCCAGATATCTTTTAAAGAAAATAAAAGCTTCTGTATCATTTAGAATGGATTGCGGTGATAAAGCCCCTTCTAAACGGGCTATTTTTAATCGCACAAAGAAATCGTCGAAATAATAGCCCGTTTAGGCTATAGAATGCAGGGCTTCATATACCGGTAAAATTTTCGTACCGTTACTTCCGCCCAACACTAGGTAACGTTACCAAAACAGGTAACGTTATTTTTTTTAACGTTACTTTTGTGGCATGATACCGGTAAATGAATATAGCGTTACTTTTACTTTTATCGGTAAAGTAAACGTTAATTAACGTTATATTATTATTGATACTAAACAGTTTTCTATCTCTTTCTTTGATTTTCGATGTTACAAGCAGTTGACTTGTTACCTTGAGTTGGTTTGATTGTATGTAACACGAGATATTTTGTGAAAAAATGGTAAGTACCTACCTAATTTTGTATACTAATTGTCAGTCAAGCTCTGTTAGTTGCAATTAATTTATGTACCTACATACTTCTTGCTAAAAAATGTAATTTTATTAAAATGTCATATTGAGCAATTTATTTCGTAGATCGAATGAGATCTACTTTTTCGATGACAGCTGTCAAACTTCAAACGCCCATATCTCGAGAACTACTCGTCCTAGACTTTCCGTTGTGAGCTCAAATTAAAGACCTTGATGAGATCTACTTTTTCGATGACAGCTGTCATACTTCAAACGCCAATATCTCGAGAACTACTCGTCCTAGACTTTCCGTTGTGAGCTCAAATGAAAGACCTTGATGAGATCTACTTTTTCGATGACAGCTGTCAAACTTCAAACGCCCATATCTCGAGAACTACTCGTCCTAGACTTTCCGTTGTGAGCTCAAATGAAAGACCTTGATGAGATCTACTTTTTCGATGACAGCTGTCAAACTTCAAACGCCAATATCTCAAGAACTACTCGTCCTAGACTTTCCGTTGTGAGCTCAAATGAAAGACCTTGATGAGATCTACTTTTTCGATGACAGCTGTCAAACTTCAAACGCCCATATCTCGAGAACTACTCGTCCTAGACTTTCCGTTGTGAGCTCAAATGAAAGACCTTGATGAGATCTACTTTTTCGATGACAGCTGTCAAACTTCAAACGCCCATATCTCGAGAACTACTCGTCCTAGACTTTCCGTTGTGAGCTCAAATGAAAGACCTTGATGAGATCTACTTTTTCGATGACAGCTGTCAAACTTAAAAAAAGTAGATCTCATCAAGGTCTTTCATTTGAGCTCACAACGGAAAGTCTAGGACGAGTAGTTCTCGAGATATGGGCGTTTGAAGTTTGACAGCTGTCATCGAAAAAGTAGATCTCATTAAGGTCTTTCATTTGAGCTCACAACGGAAAGTCTAGGAGGAGCACTTTTGAAGCAACATCTGCATGTTCGTCATGAGCACTGAACGCGTTAAGTCAGATTTTCATGTTTAACTATTTGTATTGTCATCGATCATTAATAAGTGCCAGTAGGTATGCAGTGACAATACAAAAAGTTAAACATGAAAATCTGTAAAAAAAAAAATAAAAAAAAAAAAAATAAAAAAAATAAAAAAAAATAAAAAAAAAACATTTAGTTATAAAAAAAAATTAAAATAAAAAATAATTATTTAAACGAAATTCGATTCGATTATTCGATAGTTTAAAATTCTTTTAAACTAAATCATCAAAAGATCACTTTTTAGTTAGTTTATGTAAAGCCTTTTATGTACAATATTAAACAAGCATATACCCTGCTTCCATAATGTCCAAAAAGAAAAAATGAAAAAAAACTTCTAAGCTTGAATAATGTTTTTAGTTCGGCGCGGCGAAGAAAAGCGCGAATCGTATGAGATTTTGTCATACTAAATTGAAACTAATCTGTGTCTCGAGACAAGTGACGTCACACGCGGAAATCTCAGCCTTTTGATTCTATTATTTTTAAGCCGCCGTAAAAGGAAACAGGATTAGGTGACTGCCCTTGTTCAAAAAATACGAAGGCGGTGGCATTTCGTTACCTTTTAAATAAAATTCCTGAGGAAGAGGTAGAAAACCTATGGAAAGAAGTTTTAGAAGTTTTTAAAAAATACAGTGAATAAAAATAAAATTCTAAAAAAGATTTTTGTAAGTTTTATTGAGATAAAAAATTATCAATCAAATCACCATTATTCATGTGTGCTGTAGACGCCTCGATAGCCAAAACGCAGCGACAAATGTCACGTGTTAGACACACGCACAGCGCGCCATCACCGCGCATGCACGTTCGTTGCCGCTCTGCTCGCCTAGAGCGGCAACATGCATTTTTAACGAAATGAAGTATCGGTATATTATGGGAATTACCTCTGTAGTTGTAACGTTATTATATTTTTCGTTACCTAGGTAACAATACTAACTAAATTACCGTTATATAGGTATCTATATGAAAGTAACGTTATTTACCGTTTTTTTTATTGGGAAGTGGTAACGTTATAAAGCCCTGATAGAATGTTCATCACATTTTTTTTTATAAATGTTCCTTGCCTCGCTGTACTCTTCCAAATACTGTAGGTAAATATAATAATAATAAAAAATTGTCAATTTAAACAGGTGAGACCAGCCAGAGACCTTAACTCGACATAAAAGAAGAATAAAGTAAAAATATTTATAAGGAAAGACTGATGAAAGAGTTTGACACTTGAAATGGGTACTTAAATGGTTATTTCTTTTTTTGTTTCAGGTAAAAAATCCAATGACTGTTATTCCTATTTTCATCCTTTACTCAAAATAACATTTTAAAACGGTAAGCTACACGTTGATATTATAAGACTTTGGAGGACATTTAAATATGTACTTGAGTTATACCAGTTTTTGGTAAGCTTATTAGCATTTTTAAATCAATCAATAATAAATTTAATTCTTACGCAATAGCTATTTTTAACATAATTAATAAGAGGTTTTATGTAAATTCAAAGTGTACCTTTAAATGGATAGGTCGATTTGATTTATTTGTATCTGTTTTGGAATGCCGGGACCGGAGAGGACCGGATAAAAACCGACAACCAAACCCGAATGTGCCACTAATGTATAAATAGCTCATTATGTCCGAATATTGAAACGCTGCTTAAACACAAACTTTTTTAGTACCCATGACGCACATAGGTTCTTATTCGCCGTGCTGGCGAGTAAGCCGGCCACGGCTCTCTCCTTATGAGAGCACCGCGGCATTATTTGACGTTTTCTATACAAAACTGGCAAGTAAGAACATCTCAAATGGTTAATACGCTCCCAAATATTTAAGTAGCGTTCCAGTATTCGGGCGACCGGTATGGTATAGAATATTCTGCTTCATCGATCTTTCAATACGAGAAGGCAATTATTGGAGAGTTTTTTCAACCTCGATATCTTTTGTAGCTATACAATACAATGTATGGTGATTTTGTAATACTGTAATTCATCAGTCACGTCGACCTACAAGCGTAACAAAGGAGTGTACTAAAGAAAGGCATTTCGTTACTTACTTACGCTTTTTATTGACTTCACCCCTTTCATCTTACGCGGGAAATCCGAGGGCTTTGACTGTGAACATGAAGTGATAACTGGATGGAGATTACATGAAGATAAAAACCCAGAGATTAAGATAAATTATGTTGATCAATATCGATTTCAGTGTTTTGGCACTTTTATGAATGCTACGAATCAATAACGTGGTTCTTGTTGTTGGTAGTTTTACTTCACTTTTAAGATAAAACAAAAATGTGTTAATTTGTGGAAAAAGCTAAGTACTACTACTAAGTTTTTTTTTTGTCTTACAAAGATAGGACAAAGCGAATATATACATTATACTTAAAATAAATCATATCATGCAGGCTGCAGCGCATGCCAAAGAAATAAAGTAAAAATAAGATTCTCTCCGGCGTGTCGAGAAAAAAAGATACCTTATCAATTGTTTTGTAACTCGTGAAGATATGTAACTATTTCTGGCTTTGGCCGTTTTATCAGATAGTTTGAATTGTTGGCACTGGTCCTTTTTAAATCCGGGGATCAAAGAAGACCCTTTTATTTGCCGGATTGATTCTGACTATAAAGAACAGATATTAATAGAAATGTAATAACCTCTGTCCCTCACCAGAGTTGGCCACTTGCTCATACGAACTTACTTTTTCTAATATCTGATATAGGACAGCACTAATATAGGACTATCGGGGCGTCTTAGTACAGTTATGTAAATATGCAGTAGTTTAGTTTTTGTAAATAAATTAAAATTTGTTCTTTATATAGGACATGTATTTGACTGTTAGGAGTTTTATTGTTTTGTATCAACTCGAAAGTAGACTGTGAATCCATGTTACTTGGATAATTATTATTCTGAATTTCTGGACAATAATGTGGTCCAGTTTTCGTTTTAAGGACGTAGTTTTTATTGTCTTTACTCTACATACGATAACATCTAGTATTTCAAGTTTCCATAAAAATAAAAAAGACATACACAGTAGAACATTGAACCTCCTCTATTTTTAAGTCGGTTAATTACGATATTTTGCTCCGAATACAGTAGAACATTGAACCTCCTCTATTTTTAAGTCGGATAATTACGATATTTTGCTCCGAATATATCTACAATTTTTACCCTCATAAAGCGGTTGCATTTTAATGGGTAGTATTTTAAAGAACCAAGCAGTCATCGTTAAAAACACCAAATTAAGATTTCATCTCGGTTTACTAGCGTTTTTGGAGGGTGATAAACGTTTTTATGTCAACTTTTTATACCGACAATCTGTTTACGTGTTTAGGTTTACAGCTATCATGAAGTCTATTTTGAAAGTAATGAGTTTACTATTCGAAGAAAAATTATGTTTTCCTAGAAGTTATATTTCTAAGAAAGGACACTGACCAAGTGTATGGAACTTTGAATCAAAGTTTCCAAAGTTTAGTTTTGATCCTAGAAATTGTCGTTCTCCCTCATAATATAAAATGCTTCGCTTGCTTTTTGTCCGATCAAAAATTATGCTCTTGTGAAATAGTGAGCGTAGTAACATGTGATGTTAGAAAGAGAATGTAACATTAAAATAAAGGGAAAACTTTATGAAATCTAAAAATCTCGTTGTCTAAAAATTCCTGCTCATACAAACTTACTTAAACAATATTTGATAAACCATTTTTTACAGAACTGAGGTTAGGCCACGCTATCCTTAAAAGATTTACAGTGGCATTATAATCTCCAATTAAACGTACGGTAGCAATAAATTGTTACCTAAATAATTTCCATTTTCAAGTATTCCATTAACATTTTAATGAGCAGTTTCTTTTTATGAGAACTATACAAGGATATGAATGAGTGCGAATGTTTAAGAATTTATTTATTTCTGTGAAGATTTTTACGATAAGTTCTTTACATATATAACTCATCAGAAATACGCATTTAATTGAAATTACCTACCTACTTTATTATTGTAATAACTTTGAATATTACCAAAGACGATGAATACCAAGTCTAAATTGTCAAAATGTTTTATATTTATTTCGTTCAAAGTATTGAAGGCCAATAATTTATCAAATTAGAAACCCATCTTATAAGCATCATCAGCATATTATATACTATATGCGCCCCGCGGTTTTCCCGTTCTTGTGGGAATACTGGGATCAAAAGTAGCCTATTTTAACCCAGAGTATAAGCAATTCTGGTACGAAATTTCTTTCAAATCCGTCTAGCTGTTTGAGGGTGAAAGAGTAACAAACACACTTACACACACAAATGTTCACCTTTATAATATTAGTGTGATTTTATTCCATAAAATATAAAAGAAAATGTGTAGCAATCTGAGAAATTTCATTACAAAAGCCGGGAATCATAGCAATCACGACAATAAAGTGAAACTTCTCCCCAACAATCACTTGAGATAATTTGCGTTCGCTGCACAAGAATTAAGTTTTGCGAAGATTACCTCCAGCGTTTAGTCTCGTAATGCTGATGAAATGACGCGAATTAAAGCTGCATCGCTTCAAGCGCTGAAAGATCTGGATTGTATGGAGGCTTATCTGGATTTATTCATTCAAAGCTAAGTTTTGATCTTGAGATTTTAAGCATCTTTTTCATTAGCGTTTAAATTTAAATTCTTGGCTCTTTTACCACTTGCTGTAATTCGATAATAAAAGCTATCTTTACAATTCAGTTTTGCTTACGTAATCTATATAATAATAAATAAATAATAATTACGTACGATCCTCACATGGCTCAACCGATTCTAATGAGTTAGTTTAGTTTCTGTAAAAAAATAAAAAGACGTGTGGCACTCGGAGACTGCCGCGGTAAAGCTATTGCATGGGGGGTGTTAGGTTATTTTCGTTACGGAATTTCTGGATTCGGTCTCCACGCTCAAGGCCCGCGATAGAAGCTATGCAATAGCTTAATAA
Source organism: Xanthorhoe designata (assembly GCA_963582015.1). NCBI lineage: Eukaryota > Metazoa > Arthropoda > Insecta > Lepidoptera > Geometridae > Xanthorhoe > Xanthorhoe designata. The sequence goes on along the minus strand of OY757044.1, from coordinate 8,423,799 downwards.
TAACATACGATCCTCATATGGCTCAACCGATTCTTATGTGTTAGCTTAGTTTCTGTAAAAACAATTTATCTAGTATTCCTTTCAAAACTCTCAAGTTATTGGTTTCGGATCTCTCATATTCAGAATATAACATACATTCCTCTAGTTTTTCTAGATATGAGTGAAGATTATTTTAGAATCCAAATAGCATCGGTAAAGTAAATTTTCCGATGGTAAAAGTAAACACAAGTTTATCGGTGAACCCAACAATAGAAAACAAATTATCTTGTCAAAACTCGCGCCTTGGTTGTACAGTCTACTTCTTTTCAGATCTGAATAATATAAAAAAACACATTTCACAGTTTTTCTTCACTGAATATTGAATAATAAAAGGATAATTTTGACCAATAAAAGAACTTTTCAAAAAATAATGTTTTTTGAAAAGTTCTTTTATTGATCTAAATTTGGTTCGGCAGATCGAATTTTATAATACTACACAGACAAAAAGTAATTCAATAACAAATACTACGTTTTTCAAACGAGCAGTCACTCCGCGATTTAAGCCCGTCACACACGTACCTAGCTATAATTTATATTAGGTAGTACTATAAATTATAGCAAGGCATATTACGATAAGTATATTTTCTATTGTGACCGCACACGTAGCTATAATATAAGGTACATGCCTTGCTATAATTTATAGTAATATATATTATAGCTACGTGTGTGAGGCTTTAAGCAAATAATAATTAATTATAGAAGTTATCATTCTATACATGACAGGTTGCAAGAAACACCACTGTATTTTATTGAACTATTTATTTATGAGAAATAATAAAACCGGCCACAGAATTTTTTTTTGGCCACGTGGCCAAACTTCTCATTTAATAACTAAGCATCGAGAATTTGACATAGCCTCTAATAAACTAATTTATCTTCTTTACAACGCCAACTAAAAATGTTAATGAAAGCGTCAAGTCAATATCAACAATTAATGTTACTTGTCCTTCTGATTTATACATTGCCCACTAATTTACTAAGTCGGCCACGGAATTTGCAACTCATCACCATTTTACGTTTTACAGCTTCAATACAAGCTCCTCAAAAATTAAATATTCAAGCTTCAATAGACAACATCAATAATTATAACTTAGCATGTAAAATAATACTTCATATTCTTTTATCATGAAAATAGCCTCTGTACGATTTGGCGCGAGTGCGCGACATGACAGCAACCGGCCATTTGCACCAATCAGAGAGATATAAATGATTGTATTTCAATACACAAATTTATGTTTATAAATAACGTGTTTTATTATGTCTGTCCTCAATAGTTCATATGTAATAATATTAGGAAATTACTTAGGTTGTATCCACCCAGATCGAAATCAGTTGGTTAGGTTAGGTTTGAACAGTGACCACTAACGCGCGAGGCGAGCGAGCGCAGCGAGCGTGCCGCGGCAGCGGCCGCCGAAGCGCCAGTAAAATGTGGAATAAAAGTAATCGGCCACCAAGATCGAAATCAGTTGGTTAGGTTAGGTTTGAACAGTGACCACTAACGCGCGAGGCGAGCGAGCGTAGCGAGCGTGCCGCGGCAGCGGCCGCCGAAGCGCCAGTAAAATGTGGAATAAAAGTAATCGGCCACCAAGATCGAAATCAGTTGGTTAGGTTAGGTTTGAACAGTGACCACTAACGCGCGAGGCGAGCGAGCGTAGCGAGCGTGCCGCGGCAGCGGCCGCCGAAGCGCCAATAAAATGTGGAAAAAAAGTAATCAGCCACCAAGATCGAAATCAGTTACATTCCCTATGCTGCCTTGTGCTTTAGAAGACACAATGCTCTTATTTAAAATGAAGTGTTTAAAAAATTTATGAATACTAACATGATTCTCATAAACTATTATGAAAATAAAGTTATGAGTAGTGGCTTTAATATACTATTTGATGACAATTTTAGGTAAATTTATCGATCGATAAATGTAGGATGACTTACATTTTAAACATGCTAAATTATAAAATTAGAAGCTAAAAGAGTTACTATTTTGGTGTCATATATTAATATTTTAGAAGTTTGCTATTTGAATGCATGCCACAAATTTAGATGCTAAAAAATAACCACCATGCTGAGTTATATTTACAGTGGCTTACATAGAAGATAACTAGTGGCTAAAATACTATTATTCAGACGCGCGTTGGTTGTGGCCGACTTAGTAATTTAGAAGGTAAGTTATATTTTCTGAGGCGAATAATGCTATTAAAAAGAAGCTCGTTTAATTACTACCCTTTATTTATGTGTTAAATCACCGAAATAAAAGAAAAAAACTAGACTGAAATTTTTATAGGAAATTATATTTTAGTGACCAAGTCTTAACATTATGAATCCGGCCACTCCATTTACATTAAAGCTTATTTTGTAACGTTATAGAGACGTGTATCACATTATCATAACTATCATCAATGGCATTTGTATCTCTTACAGTGTATCATAAAATATCTTTGAAAACCACTTACTCGGTTGAGTGTACATCCCTGTATCGTGTAACGAGCCACTCTGAAAGGTACACAAACTAATTTTGAACAAAGTTTACGTATTTCCACCGCGATTCGTCCCGTACTGTGCGACTTATGGAAACCGACGTTGACGTTCTTATTTTAGAACTCTGCTCAAGTGTGAATTGGGAAATATTGATTTTATGTATTATTAGCTGCGACCCGCGATAAATAAGTTTCCTTTACCGTGGGAATACCGGGATCAAAAGCCTATCTGTCCAGGATATAAGTTATCCTAGTACCAAATTTCTCCGTTCAGCCGTTTGAGCAGGAGTACAAACATTCACACTTGCACACAAACTTTCACCTTTATAATATTCGTGTGATTAGCTTACTCGGTCGTGGCTTTTTCTTCTACCTAATTGATCAAGAAAATGCATAATATTCGTTGACTCTTTAACCTCTCAAGGCAGCGAGAGAGTTTACCTATTGATTCAAAACTGCTGCCAAAACGTAAGCTAAAGATTCGGTAGTCTCGCCGCGTTTTGTGCGACTCGGGTATACACCAGTGCCGTGAAACTTTGATACATGGCCCGGCTATAAAACGCAGCGACGCACGCCACCCATATGTTGTACACTCCAGGACAATGGTAAATATACATTAGGAGGCGATAAATTGGCTCGAATCGCTTAGTTTGCGCCGTGAAATTGTATTGCGAGTTGCAGTCTAATAGTTTCGTAATAAAGTTTATGTAATGATTTTTTTTTATAAGCTTTTTAGATGTGATTAGCAATAATTATTATCTATACAAAGTAAAAACAAAGTCACTTTCTGCCATCAGTGCGTTCAGATCTAGTGCGCAGTTTAAACTATGCAACAATTTTTAATACGGTTAATCAAGGTGCTGAACGGTTCTTTCCAAATGATTTTAGTAATATCGCATGTAAACTTTAAGTCTTCTTTAATTGCTTAGTAAACCTACCGCTGTACTTCAAGTAATATTCAGCTCTAAATATAAATTATAAGACGTGTAGTCGATGTTCATTATTGACTTTACTCATTTACGTCGACAAGAAAACTGTGGAACGATATTTCCCAAAGTATTTCAGCAATATCGGATGCCAACGAAACAATTGCGTAGTAAACCTATCGGTGTACCGGATTATATCGGGTAGTTATTTATTTCGTCCCGCAGTGCACCTGAAAAAAACGTCCGATATTGCGCATCGATGTCACTGGGCGGGTTGAATTTTATTTTCGCCCCTAAGCGGAAGCTCGTACGTATTTCCCATGCGTGTGTTGTCGACCAGACAGTTTTATTTTTAGGGTTGCGCATGTGAATGTGCCTGATGAAGTTTTGATTGTTATTGGTACAATAATTTGTAGGTTTGAGTTGCGACTGTTTTTTTTAGTCGAATCGCGTTGACAGATTCTCCTGTTTTGTGTAGTAAAGAACAACGCCATCTGTTGGTAAAAAACATGACCAATGATAATTAATTCAAGCTAAAGCACGTTCATTTGTCAGTCCTGGCTTTTGAATCGTTAAGCCATGACGAAGCCTTTGATCGGCCTAAACACTCCGTTACCAGAGTTGGCCACAAGCTCATTACGAACTTACTTTATTTTAAAACACCTAAAACCGAGAACGGAACCCTCGCCTACGTTGTTTTCTCGAACTTGGCAGCTCTAGTCTTTTTTCTGGGTGAGTAGCGAGTATCAGTAACGCGTTCGCTACATGGCTGAATTGTTTGCCAATGAAGTTTGGTGCGCGGCCGGTGTTTTATATTTTTTTGCACGTTCAGGAATCGAAAATTGAAAGACTTCACTTTTTTTAACCTCCGTCTCAAAAATATGGGCGTTATAGTTATACCGCTATGGCGTGTCTATCTTGTTTCTTAAACGTACTTAGTGTCGGGGATACTTCCAATTTTTTTTATTATTTTGGAAATTCCCCGCTGTGAAAGTTCTCAACAAACTCTTTCGACAGGCATTATCTTCGCTGAATCTCACCATCCTATGTCGGAGGTGGAGATCGTCAAAGTTTTTTCGGCCGGCGCCAACGCTACCATCTAGAACCCAAGACGTTGATCTATTTTTTTTTGACAAATTGTTTTTTTTTTCTTTACTGTTACAAAAATAATAACTTATTGCATATTCACTGAAAAAACGAAATAAAAAATAATAAGAAGAATCTATGACTGAGTTTAGCTATGGACTACAATAGTTTCACAACTTACAATAGTTAACAATAATTTCTTATAAATAAGTAGGTAGTTTCTTTTGTCAACTATATAATTATAACCAAATACTGAGCAGGATTACAATGACTTACAATGACGGTCCATCTTTCTTAGAAAACCTCAGGTTAGGCCAATCTTACATGAAAGGTCAAAGCATTGATCGTGGAATAAAGCGTAGTTATTACTTGACCTAAAAGTGGATAAGATGAAGTAATTCTTAGAAGTAAAGGGCAGATGACTGCATGATGAGTAATAAGATTAAAATCTGGTTTTAAACAGCACATTACTGACCTGGAACGATGTTAGTTATAAATCTAGTGATTAGAATAAAATTACGTCATATTTAAATTAAACAATAGCAAATAGACAGTTTTAATAGCTCCAAATAGTTTTTCGTGAATAATGTTAATGTCCTATGTCCTTTCTCAAGGTATTTGTCTATCTCTGTACCAAATTTCATGAAAATCGGTTCAGTGGTTTAGGCGTGAGAGCGTAACAAACATACAGACCAAAAGACAGCAGAGTTACTTTCGCATTTATAGTATTAGTAGGGAAGTAGGGTTAATTAACTAAGTGACCTGAATTAGTACTTAATGAGATCTTTGACCTTTTTGTACTGCAGTTAAAAGTAATTGAAACTTTGCAATATTTCATCATAGAGTACCGAACCTATTGGATACTATTTGTTAATAAACCAAAGGTACATCACAGTAAACACAAAACAGATTGACTAAAACCACATCAAACAATTTCCCTTCAATCAAACAGCAAATCGATTGCTCGTTTCATTTCCATGTCTTTGATAAAGCGTCCTCTTAAAGTGGCCTCCGGACACCCACGATCTCATAATAAATAAAAATTGCATAGTATAATAATTATGAGAATCAGTAGGCATTAATACTTTAGTAGGCAAATGCCTACTAGTTAGCAACAACTGATAGCCATTTGCTAGTAGTTTCTAGTAAATCCTAGCAAAATTTTCAGTTGGTGCTTGCTAACTTATTTGATATTAGGAAATCCGAGCTCAAGGTTTTCAGAGAGCGATGGAACAAGTAACTACCTACCTACAGCGCAAGTATTCTACAGCGTAATTCTTTTAAAAAAATAAGTAAATGACAAGCGATAAAGTCGCCCATTGTTACACTGTTTTTTTTGTTTTTTGCTTATTTCGTTTTTTGTGTTTGTTTTAAGGTATACATTAAAGAAATTATTATATTTTAACTAAACTCGATAGGCCGCAAAACTTACCTTATTGGGACTGGGCAGGGTACGACAATCTTATGGCTATAGTGAGACTGGGGGTGTAAGACAGGGAGGCAACCTCAAGTGATTGATTAAATCTACCACGAAAATTTTAAATTTAAGAGAATGTGAGGTTTTATCTCAACTATAAATACGAATGTAGGTAATCTCTTTGTGAAAAATGAATTCGATGGAAAATAAACGAAAGTGGATAATATATATTTTTAAGAACCTTAAAAATTCAGTGCCATTTAAAGCTATAAAGAAATAGAAAGCATGGCCACACGGGTGCTCGGGGGCGTACTAAGGATATTACGTCAGTCAATTGACTTATCAGAATGAGGTGGGTCTAGGACGAAATGACATTTAAATTTGGGGTCGAAAGCAATCACTTTGATGAAATCTCGGGCTTTTGGTCAAAGTGAATGGCGATGTACCTCGAGTGTCATAAACAGTTGATCGACTAAACTGTCTAAAAATATAACAGTATCCAAAATTGTTAACATTCAATCATCGAAGTTTTTAGTCCGTGTAAAAGTAGAATTAAATAAATGCGAATGCAACATTAAGTAGGTATATTATGATCACGATTGAATTCCGATCGAGCGATAGACATTATATTTTCAGATCTTTAAGCATTTTAGAATAATGTATGAATAATATTATTGTATGATGTTGTGAAAGTTTTGCTTCGCAATCCTAAAAATTAAGTTTCATACTTATTACTACAAAATAACTTTCGCTAACGATTAAGCATTAAGATGTACCAAAGGCATGATAGTAATCTTATTAAATAGCCTTATCTATAAAACCAAAACAGACATTTTGCTATTAAGATAACTGATTGCGATTGTATAATGTACCTACTGCAACCCACTGATAGGTCTCCGAGCTATTTCTGTTTGATAGTAAATGTTAATGCTACTTGAAATTCCGTGCAAGTGTTCAGTTTCCAATAGCCTCCGAACGCCGAAGTTTAGCGAAGACTTATTGGAGAACTGTATTGCTATATTGAATGGTGAACATTTTATAGATGAACTATTAGTTTACTGAGATTTTATTTAGCTCATTTTAAAGAAACTGTAAACGTAAGTTTTATGAGATTCGCTCAGTTTGAGAAAGCCTTTTGTTAGTCAAGTTAAGATTTATATTTATATTTTTTATCCGTTCTTTGAATGTTCGTATGAGCTTTAGTGGCTGGTATGATGACCTTTTCAAGCCACCTGAAGGCATCATGGCATAACGATTTAAAAGTCAGGGATGCGGGCTATTTCTGAAATCAACAAAGACAACTTGTGTTTCATTAAATATGTTTCATATCACAAAATGAAGGTATGTAATTTAACATGAAACATTGTGTTCATACAAAAGTAGCCCATTTCAATCCGGTGATGATTTAACGTGTCCTCCGAAGCATGGAAGCATTTAGCTGAGAATGCAGCTTCATCCAGTAAACGCTTAGAATGTAACCTAGGTTTGAATACTTTTTCAGGTCATTTCATTCAGTATTTATTGCGACATTCAAAACTTGAAGTTTATTCCAACTTATTAAAATAAAATGATGGCGCAGTCCTTAACATTTACAAAACACAACAATAAAACAAAGTTTTACAACCTTTATAATTGTTTTACAAATTGCTTCATTCATAAAATATAATTTACACAAGAACAAGATGTTTGTTGCAATTTAAATGCTAACAGCTAATTAGTGTTTGTAGCAATATTCAGTTGGAGTTTCGGGTCATTCTTTACAGTGCTGTCGTGTACCCTGTCGAGGCTTTTATTTTAACCACAACCTAAAAACATATTATTGTAAAAATCTAACAAATGTGATGGCTTCTTTTAACTTGACCTGGCAAATCTTGAATAATGCCTATTAGTATGTTTTAAAATTAAATGAACTAACTATAACGGAATTATTCAAGATTTGCCAGGACAAGTTAAAAGAAGCCATCACATTTGTTAGATTTTTACAATAATATGTTTTTAGGTTGTGGTTAAATTAAAAGCCTCGACAGGGTACACGACAGCACTGTAAAGAATGACCCGAAACTCCAACTGAATATTGCTACAAACACTAATTAGCTGTTATATATATGTATATATATTATATATATGTATATACCTACCGTTTCCTTGGGGAATACCGGGATCAAAAGTAGCCTATGTGTTAATATAGAATATATCTTGGTACCAAAGTTCATTTAAATCCGTCCATCCGATTGAGCGAAAAGGAGTAACAAACATACACACACACTTACACACAACTTTCACCTTTATAATATTATTGTGATTGATGAAAAAGTTCTTAATCGTGGTTTTAATGTGTATTGCTATAATAATCGTGAAATTAGTTTGGTTTTGCCAAGTAAAACCCGACACTTAATGTATTCTATGGTTGGCCGCCGCCTATCTACAAAGAAGTGGAAAACCCAAACCCAAGTGGAAAACTCATGGTTTTCAAAAATTAATTCAGCAATTTCACACGCCAGGAGCACGCCGGTATTTCATCGACACACAGCTAGTTTAGCTAGTAGGTAAGCTAGTCCACTCTCTGTTTGGATGATTGAAGATAAGGTTATTTGTGGTAGATAGTAACAAAATATCACCTAGGTATACCACACAGTAATGACTAAAAAGATCTAAAAGAATATGTCTCATATATTTTTTTTGTAGTAATAATGACGTACACTACGCGTGCTACTTGTCACGCTGAATGATTAGGGCGTTGTGCACTACACAGAATTTTACTTTTTTCCGCCCGCAAAATGTCTTTGTCTTACTTAAAGGAAAAAAGGAGACAAGACATTTTTTACATTTTCATAGTCATTTTGTTTTTTAACGCATCTCGGGACATAATCACCTTTCTAAAACTAGTCACTGTCACCTTTATCTTTGAACTACTTGAGTGACCTAGCTGCAGTCCACCTGCAAGGCTGCGGCAATTGTACGGAAACATCCGTAAAACGTCGGCCCACTGAAATATGTCTCGCTGCGAACAATTGCATTTGTATGTGCGTCGAACGCGCTAGGTATTTATCGCCGAAACTCCGCATGGTAATGAAACCTCATTTGTCAAACTGACAGGTAGTTTTTTTTGTTTAAGAAAAGAGCACAGACTTTTATTGGCCAGTGTGGTGAGCGCTGTGTCTTCTGTGCAAAAAAAAAAGCAAAAGCTGAAAACTAAAAAGCCGTTTTATGTTAATTATGAAGCAAATTAAATGTACAGCCATTAAATTAAGTTTTCGAAATGATTAAATTAGGAGATAATTGGTAGAACAAGACACTTAAAGACATCCTGGGCGCGTAGACAAGTAACAAATGTTTTGTATCTATTCTCTTTCTATCATCGCCATACCTTTGATTTGACATTTCTGATCGTTCAAGTTTTCGTCATCAAATGTCAATTCCTAAATACATTTTTTATTTTCTATTCTAAAGCGATTGTCAAAATGTAACATGGCTAGGGCACCTGAGCTGTCATAATTTGTATTAGTAACTGCATAAGACAATAACAGCTAAGTGCTTCAGAAGGCAACTGTCGGGTCTCAGCTTTCAAGTCGTGAAGACACGACGCAGGCGGCCTATAAACTCCATCACCAAAGTTAGCTCTATGTGCCAGTGCACATTCTTTTGTTCTTACTTGCATACAGACATGGACGGACACTCCACTGTTTACTATCCCACAGAGTCGTGAGGTAGTTTTGTCTATTTATGAACCACGTAGTATACAACCCAGGTATCGTCTGTCCATCTAACTCTATTTATGAAAATATTATTTTCTTGTTCAGATTCAGTAAACAAGCGGCATGCAAGACTGAATTTTATAATCCAGTTGTTTCTTATCTTTACGAGTGTGAATTTATGATCGAACACGTATGAAATACGAGGAGATTGCAATATAAATTAGAAGTAAAACCACCTTTTTACGACTTTATTGTACTTTTTCATAACATTCAATATGCAAGAAATGAACACGCCTTATTTTATGTGCTAACTGTTTGCGAAAATTAGATAGAATAGAATAGAACGTAAGAGAAACTTAATAAAATGCTATCGTGGTACAAATGTTAAAATTTAAAACATTATTATTAATATTATTAAATAATAGAAACATTTAAGAATTTAATCGTGGCTAAGACTAGCGCAGGATAGAGGCGAATGGCATTCACGAAGGGAAGCCTATGCCCAGCCACTGCTGGTTAAAAGTGGCTGATGATGAGAAACATCTAAGAGCGATGCCACACGGGCGCTGACGCTGTGACTTCACGTTGTTTCGATCCTTCCGATGCACGTTGTTTCAGCGCACCGTGTGGCATGCCGGGCAGACTGATTTGTATGTAGAACTACGGAGCAGCGTTGACGCTGCGACGACGCAGCGCCCGTGTGGCATTGCTCTAAAAATCAATCCTAAAAATCTCATTTCTAACAAGAAAGCCGTGTTGGTCAAGTGGATAGTACCTCGAATTTCGATCTGGAGGTCATGGGTTTAAATCCGGCCGTGCTTCAATGAACTTTTCGCATCGAAAAAATTTATATGCACTAACACGAGCTTTTTATAATATTTTATAATTGCATTATTACACCGACAAGAGCTGAGCTCTTAAGTTTTATAATAACACGAGCTTATAACGGTGAAGGAAAACATCGTGAGGAAACCAGTTAGCTCTCTAATAGCGTCGATGGGCTTGCAACCTGTCACGTATGGAAAGTTAACTTCTGCAAAAAGTAGGCATGTACCAAATATGTATTTGGACATACCTCTGACTACCCCCTTAGACATCTTCAAAAAGATCTAAAAATTGCCTAATGATCTGAAATAAATTTCTACTGCTCCCGGGATACAGTCGTGATCATATTTCATTTCATTTAATAAAAACACGAGCTCCATAACGTTCTTGCGCTCTTAAAAGCTTCAAAGAAAATGTAAGTTAAATGGGAATATTGCAACGGAAATGCATCATACTAATTTCATTTTATTACGTCTAACAATGTCTCTGTTGCTTGCTTCTAAACACAATGTTGTCTATTCTTTCTTCATTTCGTCATAATATTCATTTCCTTCCATTCCCAACTCGGTTGTTGGTTGTAAATTAATTTAATTTGTCACTAGCCGAGCGACCAGTTTTCTACTTGTGCGGCCAACGCGGTTAGCTCTTGGCACAGACTAAATAATAGAACATCCACAGATGATATTTAAGCTTATGTGTGCAATGGTTTCACTGGTCATTAATTATGTGCAATAATATATTAATGTCAATATAATTACTCATTGTATATGAGTTTTGTCAATGTTTTATGCTCTAAGAATAGGTATTTTTCACAGTTTCGTTGAAAATATAATTAGATATTATAATTTATATGTACTTATAAAGAGGATTGTTTGATCAAATTATTTAAATTTAAAATAAATAAAATGATTTGAAATTCAAGATTATAAAAACCTTAACCTTGCTTAGTTTATGACACTAAAAACTGAGACGTAACGGGGTAAACGGGCTATTATCAACAGAGCTTTGAAGCACAAAAACAACGCATAATAACCAATGCCAAAATTTGAAACATTCTCATTTGGCTTCTTTGTGTTGTTGTGTGGGTTTTTCAATTGTGTACCAAAATGCGTATTTATTTCCCTTGAAGTAAATGTGTGTATTTTAGCATTCACTGCGGTTAAGTACGTAACAGCCCTTTTACCCAAGTATGAATAAAAATGTGTATAGGTATTGACATTCGATGACGAAAACTCCAGAGATCAGAAAGGTTATAAGTTTGTTATTGTTCGTTATTATAAAGCGATTGAAGAAGTTACTAGAACGATTTAGAAGACGCTTAAGCTACTTTATTCTCCAAGCCGATCTGAAGTGGCACATGCCAGCTCTCGCTTCTTGCTTGTACAATATAATAATTCCGTTGCCTTTATTTGTCGCTGTGACTGCACAGTTTTGTTTTCTTTTGAAATTGAACGTGCAAAGTTTATCATAGCTGGACGTCGGAGCTTAAAGCTTTTTAGATTAAAGTCGGTCAGCTAGATGTTTTCGTTTTGCCATCACACTTTTCTGAAATGTACTTAGTATAACGCTTTCTTGTGCAAGTAATTTGTTTCTTTCATAAGCACATTGTTTTATGAGTTTTTGTATTTAATAAATAAAAACAAAGAAGTTACGTGTCGTGTTTTCAGCAAGTATGAGGCTCGTTTAATACAGCTTGTATTAAACATGCAATATTTGAAAGTGCCCTAAAATATCTTCAAAGGACCTTGAATATCTTATAAGATTTTGGCTGTCGTCTGATACTATGGGTTACAAAATCAATATAATATTCATAAAACTAAACAATATACGGGTGTTTATTTCTTGAGTTAAAATTAAAGTATTTTTATTCGTAATCATTACCAATGATTTAATGCAATGCTAAGATTTATTGCCTTTATTTCTTAGGGTCGGTAAAAAAAGAATTGTTTAAAATGTATTGTATCAAGTGAAAAGCGAAACTGAAGCAAATTACTCGTAAGCCAATGAAGGCGAAACACAAAATGAAGACGTTACGGACGGCGGCGGAACGTGAGCAACCTACCTAATCGCAATTCACACCGTACTTCTCGCACCATTAACTTTGAAAAGAGCGATCGCACGGAAGAGATTAACATCCACCGCAGGTTTTATACAGGCTTCTTACGAACTTGCAGGCTGCAGGGCGCAATGGAATTTGTACTCTTTTGTTTTCACTGAAAAATTGCAGCGCATTTTCGTTCAGATTACACGCTGATGCGGATATTAAGACGTCCATGTTGAGCTATCCAATACTTTGCGAAGTTCCGAGAATGTGAAAAGATAAATTTTATTTCAAGGTCTTTGTTTCATACTCTTTACTCGGCTCCTTGAGCTTATATTTTATTTGAGCTTTTAGTGGCATCGTGTTACACACTTTGCTGACAAAATCTCGTGGGAGCTATCTGAAATGCCCAATATTTATATTTACTTGAAACCAATGGATAGGTTGACCAAATAGAATGTTTAGAAAAAATAGAAAAATCGAGATGACGGCTAATAAAGGAAAATAGAGGAATACATGGCTTGTGCCTTATGTAATGTGGGGCAAGTAATTATGATAATGATGATTTGATGACAATCCCTTCGATAAACATAATTTACGTTTTTGTGATTTCAAAAGAATTGTATTTTGTACTTAGTTTTTCTGATGCTCTAAATTTTTTGTGTCATAGTCAAATGAAGCTACTCATAATCGTCATTTTTGTTACGCTCTTATTAGTTCTTCTGTGATGAGTCGCATCAAGTGACCGCATACAAAAACTCACAATGGAAACATTTCACAATGACTATCAAATGACATTATTATGACAGGTAGGGTAATTTTGCCCTACTTTCAGCTTTTTTTTACTCTAGATGAATTGCCACATAAATTGATAAAAGAAACCACAGTGCCAACCAAAAAAACATTAAGCTTCAAAGAGTATTGCACTACACCCACGAATCGGTGCTACTCCGTTGTAAATAGAAAATATTAACGAAATCCTTTAGTCCTTTACGGCCTCGAAACTTCGCAAAATGATGCCGTTCTATCTCGGAAATCCCCTTTCTTTTGTTCTAATCCTAAGATAAGATAAATATATTTGCCAAACAAAGAACGCAGTATAAACCATTAGAGCGTAATTACATATTACCCTCATTACATCATTGACAAAGGAAACAGTTCACAGAAAATTATTCTCATAAATACAGGGTGTTTAAAGCTTACTCAGATATATGGGATCTTCGCTACTGTAGCGAAAGCCGCTTCTCTGTTGTATAGTGAAAGCCGATGTGATATATTTTGAAATCTGGTGTGATATTTCTCTGTTTTGGTATGAGTGTTTCAGCATTCTGGCGTAAGACTGCTATGGAAAACAAAATAAAATTTGCATCGTAAAAGAAATACAATTTTATCTTAAAATAAAACACTAGCGATTTTCACAGGAACCGGTCATATTCCGGATTATGGCATAACGTATTGTAAATACTGTTATATTTTATTATGAAAATATACTTTAGTATCAGATCATAAACAGAGACTACCCAATAGTAAAATAATTTTATTTCTTGATAAATTATACCTATAAGATACGTCTCACGTATAATGAAGTTCCCATGATAATAAATCAAAAATAATGACATTTAGGAAAAGTAACTATTCCTTTTACAACTGGTCCTAGTCTTTATCTGTACTGATAATAATCAATCAAAAGAATTTATTTCGGATTTTAAAAATGTTTTGGCATTTATAACACTTAAGGTTAAAGGCTATTTGAGGCTAGATTATGAAACCATCGGGCATTGCTGGTTATTATTGTAAAAGGAACGTGGATAATGAAAAGGAATCATGCCGGTTTCAGAAATTATTTCTTAGAAACATGCGTTATATTTCTACAAAGCAGTATTATGTAAGTTCGTATGAGCAAGTGGCCAACTCTGATGACGGTATTATAAACTATATTTAACCCTAGACAAAATAATTATCGAAGTTATAGGACACCCTATACAACAGTACGTAACAGAAATACAAGAAGCTCAGAGAACTGAGTTTTTGTCCACTTTCATTAGCGAATGTTATTGGTGGAGTCGTTTGCAGAACTAGCGAGTAAGTCACTAACATTACTGCTTGTTACCTTTATACGACAGATATGTATCTTTGTAACAAACTTGGAAATTCCGCTAGTATTGTTAACGCAAAAGTTTGTATGGGAAATGATATGAAAATGTATCTATACAGGGTTATTCATTATTAGCTACAAATAATTACAGGGCGTAATTTTTGGGTCGTGAATATTTGTTTGGCCGAATCAATTTAATTCCTAAACTGATTTGAGTTTTTGTATCAAAATTTTATTTTTATTACTTTCTTTACGACATATTGCATAATTATTGCCACGAAGACGATGACCTATCGTCGCCAACCTTTTACCAACAATGACCATATTGGATGACAGCTGAAGCCTGTCTACATGTCATTGACCTTAGTGATTTTTCTAATTTAAAGTTTAGACTTTCCATCACACTTTAATCAGACTTTGGACTGACAAAAAAGCATTGACTAGTTACTTACCTATTAATTACCTACTTACATACCAGTCTACCTAGGTAGTTCGCAAAATACTTTGTAACTTAGTTTGCAATCACATAATTTTCATTATTACTATTTGATTACCTACCTATTCATTTAAGTAATTAAATAATTTGGTTAGGTAGGTAGGTGCGTAGTAGGCAGATACGTAGGTAAAAGTAAAAGTCAGTTCATTGATATTTACACATAGTATTTACACGGATGTTTACAACACAGTTACTGATTTATTCACAATAATTGTTCCACATGTCCACCTTGCTCTCGAATGCAAAGACGAGCTCTGCGAAAACACTTCACGCACTCCAACCATCGGTCTCTTTCACCTCTCATAACGTCGAATGCGTTAAATATTTGCGTTTTTAGTTAGTCGACATTCGATATTGTGTGGCCGTCACTTCCATACACTAAGGCTTTTGCACAACCACACACATGAAAGTCCAGCGGCGTCAGCTCAGGTGACCGTGCAGGCCATGCGACCGGGCCTCCACGCCCGATCCACCGCTCGCCGTCCACATCCCCAAGGTGCTCGCGCACTCTGCGCGCATAGTGGACGGGTCCCGTCATGCTGAAAGACATCTGCCTGCGCGCTACCAATGGCACCTCCTGGATACACTGCAGGTCTCCTTGGAGAAACTCCAAATAAGTAGTTCCGTTTAGGCGATTCAGGAAAAATAATAACTAATAATAACAAAGTATTGACAGTTGACACCTTTTTTTTTTTTTTTTTTTATGACAACACTATGGAGATCGTATGCGTTGCGGTGCGGAGGTCGCATATCACCTCAGAAATGGACTATTAGATGTAACATCGCGCCAATGATTCGAAAGGATAATCTTCATCGATTTTCTCGGGATTTTCGTAACAAAACTTAAAAAAATCATTTCATAAATATTTTTTATTTTATTTGTTGAACCTAATTCCTGAATATTTGTAGCTAATAATGAATAACCCTGTAGATGGATGTTTGTTACTTTTTCACCCAAAATCTACTGAACGGATTTGTCTAAAACTTAGAATGTAATTTATGACCTGGAAATATATTTAGGCTACTTTTTGTTCGGGATAGCCACGTAAGCATACCCGCGGGTGGAAATTTATAAACAATATTTCCGTCATTAGGTATAAGTAAAGAGACGCGTTGGATGAGTGGGTCGTGCCTAGATTTTTAATCCGAATGTCGTGGTTTCAAACACAGCGGTAAATCATAATCATTCGTACATAAGCTGTAAATTATGAAGGAAAACATCGTGAGCTAGCTTTTTAAAAAAAACCTAAAGGCATGCATGTTTAACGAAAGAGTAGGAGTAGTGACCACAGATTAAAATGTAATTTATTTCACCTCTTTCACTCAGTTTTACTAAGTTCTTGTTTTTGTTTCAGATTAGAAAGTGACCGGTGAGGACTTCTTAGAAGGTAAGTTCAACTTATTTCTAAGTTCGAATTCATCATCATCATCATTGGCAGCTCAAATTATAGCCCACTGCTGGGTATAAGCCTCCTCCCTCAAACGCCACTCTAATCGGCCCTGTGCCGTTCGCATCCATGCCTTTCCCTCTATGGCCTCTACGAGTATATCGTCCACCCACCGGGCTGATGGTCTGCCCCTACTTCTATAGCTCTCTCTTGGCGTTCGAATTAAAATTCCTAAAATAATCATAATTTATGTGGGTATGTTTGTTTATGTATGCCGTAACGCGTGAACAAATTGAAATGAAACTTATAATAAATATCAAAGGTTCTTACAAAGAATAACATAAAACTTTTTTTTGCTGGTAAATATCAGTGTAAACACTTCAGTAATTTTCATAATTTAAAACAACCTCGGTTTCATTCTAAACATCGAAGCAATGTTTTCTCTAACCAAAGCTCGCTCGACTGAAAACCGACGTAGAACGTTCGTGTAACGTTATTTGTATGCTGCGCGGTTCGAAACTTTGCCGCAGTTGATTTCTTAAAACTTTATATTACACAATTTTGTTTGAACCAGATCCAATATAAGTTTGATAATTTTGCGGACTGCGATTTTATCTGACTTTTCATTCAAAAGTAAAGTTTAAACATAAAATGCTCTTGGTGTAGGCTTCTTTATCAATATTCGATAATGGTATATTTCAATAATTTATGTATCTGTGAATTTGCTGGTGATAGGATTATTAATATTACTTCCATCTAAGAAATGTGAAATATCCTCGTGGTAGTAGAGAAACGGATAAATATTAACAAAAAGGATTGCATAACATCTCTGAGCGAAGATTTTATGCAATCGTAGTGGTCAATATTCATCAGCAAAATCATGACAATAACTTAATACCCTGTATCAACCATTTTGGAACAACTTTTAAAATACCGTGTTATCCTAATGTTGACTGAGAGCGGTTTCATGTTTTCCTTTTTATGCGTGTTCTGTATTCGCTAAGCGAACAATGAAATATATTCGAAGCTGCGTGTGTCGTGGAGAGATGTGCTTTCGAATGATTTACGATCCCTCTACGCTGAAGCTAGTTCTCAATATTGTCTTGTTCAACGTGTTGCTTTTGGCGGTAATTTATCACTTGTTGGCTTTTTTACTGTACGCTCATTCAAGTTGAATCTAACCTACGGGTTTTTTTGACAAAATAGTTTAATTAGAGTCTGGGTTTGCAACCAACGATAACTTTTGCAAAAATTGGTATAATATGCATCTGGACATGTAGAGATGTCTAAAGAGGTAAGACATCTGTGATGGATCTAAAAATACCTTGTTGCCTTGGGAATACAATTGTGATTATATTTAATTTTCCTTAGTCGGAGACAAACCCGTTCTCTGAGCGGGGCGCGCCTGCACCGCTACACGAAGGGAGCTGACCACAGCCGACGAATGAATGTTTGTATGTGTGTGAGTGTGAATGTTTGTTACTCTTTCACGCTCAAACGGCTGGACGGATTTGAATGAAATTTGGTACCAAAACAGCTTATATTCTGGATTAACATATAGGTTACTTTTGATCTCGATATTCCCACGGGGACGGGAACTATTTACCGCGGGTAACACCGCGGGGCGCTGCTAGAAGCATATATTTATGGTTATTGTATGTATTGCGAGTGCTGCAGTTTGCATCTGCCCATACAAAGCATTGACCTTTATATGACTGCACCATTCTAAAACTGCACTTACAAAGTAACTACAAGTCATTTTGTTGCAAGAACAATTTATGCTAAATTGGGAACATTGGAGAGGTCTAATGATTATTATCTGATGATGAACTTTAGTATGTTTATTTGAAGGTCGATAATAGTTTGAGAATATAAAAGAAATTGAATTTTAATAAACATAGGATGTTCTATGTTCTAACAGTGTGCATTTTTTTATTGTATGTTCACCGATTATTCCGTCCAATAGTGGACCTATTTGAAAATTCTTTGTTTGGTAAAAAAAAAGTAAACTCCCAAGGTCTTGAGCTTAAAATTTGAGGATCTGACACAGATATTCAAAATTATGAACAGAAATAATAATAAATAATAATAATAATAATTTGCCCAGCAGTGGGACACACTATAGGTTTTAAAAAATAATAACAATAATAATAATAAAGAACTTTATTGCAACAACATACGAGCTAAAGTAGAAATGCATCTGAAGAGTGCAGGAAATTGCTCTTTTATTACAAAATTGAAGTCGGTTATAATATTCTTTTAATTTTGTAACTATCAAACAACATTAAACTTTTCCATTTCTTTGAATAGTCTATAAATACCACATATTTTAACTTACCACAACCAAATACATAGAAGAGTTCAATAAATACTCGCAAAAGAAGATAATATCGTTTTTACTTTTCTTATTTAATCAGCGTTTTTTTGGGCAACGATAAAACTTCTGAAATTGTTCATTTAGCTTTCTTAATTTGAAAGTTTACATTCAATTTAGTAAGATGAAGGTTGAAATACCTAGACCATGTAATGAGTCTACGGCTCAGTGCTTTTCAAAGATTACTATCTACTTCGTTTTAAGTACTTCTTTGCCTTCATCGATCGTAATATTCGTATCATTCGTATCGATTACTTCTGTGGCGCAGTGAGCGAAGGCCCATCTGAGACGCCGCCTGAGACGCTTGAGATGACGTCGTGTAAAATGTCGTGTAACGTGTAAATTATAAACCATGTTATACCTACCTTATGATTACTTCGCAAAGATAATGATGAATGATGTTATTCCGTGTTCCAAAAACAAGAAACTTACATCGTTACATCTTAGTTTTACCCGCATACGAAGAAAAATGCTTACTTAAAAAATCAAAAGGCGAGGTGATGACAGGTGGACCAAAGCCTAAAACGTTTTAAAAGGTATGGCTTAACCTTTGTGTAGCCGAGGTAGGTTACTAAAAAAGAAACGCTAGCGTAAAAAACATGTATAGGTAATCTCGGACGTTCCAATGAACAAATACCATTTCCTTTCATCAAAAATCTCAGTATATTGGTAAAGAACAAGACAAAGCCTGCTCACGACCTCGGTATCGTGAGAGCCATCGTCCGAGTCGGTTCACAAGACGTTTTCTCTATCTATTTTTATATGATAGAACGTGATGCGAATATTTCGATCACCGATTGCGAAAAATTACTATAATGTCAACACAAATTAAAAAATATTTTGATAAATCTTGTAAAATAATGCCTGTTTTGTCCTAGAGCGACAATCGACAATTTGTGTGAGTAATACACAAAAAATATAAAGTATATTTACTACTTAAATAAAATACTTTAATAAAACCTTTTATTAAAGTATTTAAATTATATTGTGAAAGTGAAGGTCTAAATGGAAAAGGCCACGGTCACATTTCTAAAACTAAACACTATTGACGTTATTGTACTACAGTAGGTAATTAGTAAGATAATCAAAAGCAACAATTCTATTAAAACCGTCATAGAACCAAAATAACACCATAAATTGCTAATGGACCATACACACCAATAATAATTGAGTATTGCCACACGTAACACGGATGGCTTTTTAATTGATCCTTGCTACATTACCCGTCTATATAAAGCGACCTTAAGGGCCTAAACGACAATTTACCGCGGGGCGTCGGGGGTCGTTCGAAATTACGATATTAGTCTATTTTACAGAATGGCTCGACTTTCGGCAATCACCACGTGTGTTCGGGGGTTAAGGCCGCCGCCAAAAGACACAAAACTGCAGTTACTGTACTCGTTTAGTTTTATTCGTTGGTGTGTTATTGGATTTATGTAGTCACGGCTCAAAAAGTACTAATATAAGTTTGTATAAGGTAGTGCCTAACTTTGGTGAGATTTTGTGTAATTGTTCTTCTTGGCCTACCATTTGCCCTGCCTAGGATGAAGATGCCACATGCATGCGTAAGAAGGATGAGTAAGAATGGAATCAGTGTTATAATGACGACTGATAGAGGGAAGTAATACAATGTAGTATACAATGTTTTGCCGATACCACATACATAATGGAGTTTAGACTGGGAGAAGAAGACTTATCAAGAACGAAGACTAAAATAGGTGTTTATGAGCTAGTGCCTAACTCTTGTTTTTTTTTTTTTTTTTTTTTTATTTATTCGGAAAACAAACAGTTTTACAGCCTTAACTAGGCTGTAAAACTGTTTGTTTTCCGAATAAAAAACAATTAAAGTAAACTAAAAACCAATTAACATGTTTTCGCATATTGTGTGATTATAGACCACTTGAAACTCCTTCTTGGCCTTCCCCCTATGTCTTAATATCTTGGTATTAAACTGTCACACTTCAAAAATGAACACTAACAAGTTTGAATGAGATAGTGATTTAACTCTTGTATGATTGTCATTTGTAAATCCTCCTTCGCTTAACCTATTCATAATCCGGAACTGACATTTGAATAAGTGTTAGATGGTTATATAGATAACGTTCGAACTGATGTCATGGTTTCTCAGTTTCGTCTTTAAAGCTATACTAGGTACCTAGGTACCTACTTACCCCGTTATTCATATTGGACTAGTTAACTTATTTTAGCTAAAACGGATAAATATGCTGCTATCTCTCGTTGCCACTTTACATTCCAATAAGAGTAACAAGAAAAAAATATTCTTTAAATCATATTAAATTGACAAATCTTTATGAATAAAGGCCGTTTGTGCTTTATGTAGGCTTATACTGTTTTTTTTTTCAAATTCCAGGATTATTAAGCACATAATCGGACTTAGATTATGGTTATACGAGTAAACCTAGCTTAAAGTGTTCTTTAAGTACCTAAAAACTGATCGTCTATCTAAACTATTAGGTAAATTTACAAGAATTTAGTAAGTTCATATTTTTTTATTTTTCCTTAGTAGGTATTCAAAGTTCAAACACAATCTTCTGTTATGTCATCTTTGTATATTTCTTGCTTTCTGCTTTTCCGAATACACAATGTTGACTGATGATATTCACGTAATAAGTTGTGATATTACAAGAGTAATGATGTCGTCGGGTGTTTTCTTTGTACTCATTTTCTCTGAAATAATATGAGGTTGTGTATTCTAAGAAATAAGTAATATCGTATAGAACTAGAAAATAAAGTGAAGACAAAAAACGTAGGTACTTATGATTTTTCAACTATCAATTTACCAAGGCGATGTTAACATTTATTTCTTGTGTTTTCGTTTATTTTCTTTTATCGCCCTAATAACCCACGGTACATTATAATTGAATTATGAAAGAAAACAATATCCGATGCACGTATTTTTTGGTTTACTTAAGTAACTTAAAGGTTCTAAGACTGCATCCAAACATCATGAATTTAACAATAGCAATATCGATTCAACGTGCTTTGCGGTCGTCGCTCCGCTCACGTATGAATTATTCCGTGGTTCCGCCAATAAAAGTTCCAATACAAACTGCAGACCACAAGGCACGGAAGGTTCCACGTGTGATACCAATAATCTCGCGTCAACTGTTTGGAAACTCGTTTGCATAAAGCTGTTGAGAATACGGAGACAGCTATATAACAGCCACTAAAATTGATGCCATCCTTTTTATTTCGATCGTTATGAAAGGGACAGCAACATTTTTAGTGCTATCAAATTGGTTTAGTTATGTTTTGGCGACATCCAGAATTTCCACTACGAGTATTATCAAGTTAACACAATTTTTCATTGATTTAAGAAGGTAGTCAATATTAAACATGTTCAGTTGGTTTGCTTTTAAAAGACTCCAGCTTAAGCGAAGTCGCGAAAGAGTGACTTGCTTACCGTTGGCCCAGTTAGCAAGTTGAGCTTCCATTTCGATATGTCACGGAGTTGAGAAAACTAATGGAAGTGGTATTAGCTTTGACTCCAGCTAACTCTGATCGGACTTATCGGGAATATGGATTTAGTCTTCAGCTTTGCAAGTTTGTTATTTCATAATCTCGGCTTTATTAAAAGTCGTGGCGAAGTTTTGGTGAAAATACTTCACCTTTGTAGAACTACCTAGATTTTTTGTATCACGATATTAACAGTATCGTCTGAAGTAAAAGCAAAGGCCAATGACAATGATGATAGCAGTATCTTTTTAATTATCAATAACATTTGGGTAATTCCAAACATAAAATGTTATAAATACTGCATTTTCAGATAGTTGTCGATCGATTACAACGATCCTTAGATAGACTGGTTCTAATTATTATTGTATTTTATGTTATGTCATTGTAGTAGTTATTTTGTTGTAAATAAATGTGCTATAACTTTATACTTACTTAGACGTAAATCAACCTTTTCATTATCTTCGTAGTAAGTATAGTAAGGAAAAAAATTTTTTTCTTCGATAAGATATCATAATCATTTTCCTCCAGCATTCCCACATCAAAAACTATCATAAAATTCACTTTTTACTAACAAATCCAACATAAACTTCCATTTATTTTCGCTTTCCTTTACACGAATATAACCGGTCTGTCGGCACACCCTTGAACTTTTGTATCGAAGCTCACGATAGTGAATGGGAGTGCGAAAATGTCATTTATCATGATAACAATTAAAATGCTAAACGGAAGGTTCGATAGCATTTGTCGTTGGCCTTATTCATCAAATGCCACTATATACTAGAATTTAATAGTATTAGTAGGGTCCAATGGCTGTATTGTATTGACCGAGTAGATATGATCATCACACCTACTCGTTCAATACAGCACACATCACATCCTTGTACTGTGATGTTTATTAATTCATGTACTTACTCCTTTAGCAGGCTGTAGGAGTGAGTATATACATTCGTGTTTAGTGGTCTGTGGTTCCATCGGATAACATGCCTGGATTTGCAAAGTAAATTCCCATATTGAGCAATGCCTATTTATTTTGAACCCTATTTAGCTAACACACGATCTTGCTATATTCAAAATAGTTAAACTTATTCGCTTGAAAACAATGTTTTTGTATCGCCACGTGAAGATTACAAAAACTCCTAAATTAAGGAAAATGGCATCGAAACTTAACACTTTTTACCACTAGCCCCGGCAAACTGCACAATACCTTTTTAAGCAATTGGAAAATTCCATTGTATTAACAGTATAATGTAAAAGAATCTATAAATAATATTTGCCTTCGTAAAACTTTCATTCCAATCCTGAGAAAGCGATTTGTCGGAATTCCACAATCGATATGAAGAATTCGTTTATGCAAAGAAAAGTGGTTACAATCTAAACGTACATCGTCGCAGTTGGCCGAATCTATGCTCAGAATTTACATTTTAAGGGGTACGCTGCGAAGTCGCATTATTCCTTTTCCAAAGCAATTTCACAAAATGTCACGTGTTAGAAAAATGTCCGGTGCATATTCAATACGCTGCAGGTTTCAATTCGAAATTACTGGTACGATTGCGCCACACGTAAATTGCTGAACTGAATCGTTTTTTTAATAGAACACTATCAGTTTGTCCAATAAATCTCTAGCAGAATCCTTGCGGGTTAGATAGAAGATATCCAGTATTGCCTCAGACGACATCTGGCGGCTGGCGCGAAGCTTGCAGCTACAACCAATCACCGGCACGATCCGACAAACCGTATAAATTATGTAAAAAACGTGGTCGGACGAAACGAACGTAGGAATGGGCCCGGATCGGATATTTGGATCGAAATGCAATTCCGATCTTAGGAATAAACATGTACCATCAAAGGGTTTCGGGAATGAGGATCCCATTCCGCTGCTAAAAAGGATCCTTTCGAAGAGAGATTCTAAATCGAATGTAATGAGCTTTGTACCCATCTATCTCTGTACCGAAACGGATTCGGTGCAAGATCGAAAAAATGGACTGGAAATAGAAACGAGGCAAAGGCAGCTCAAGGACTGAAATGTTGTGTCAGAAAATAAGATGAATGTTTTTATAGAGTGCCCAGATGTTGAATAACATAACACATGTCTGGCCAACGTCTGGCCTTATAGAAAGACGTCCTACATCTTAATATAGCATTGTTCATTACTGCAATTGTATTGTGTTGTAAGAACGTATACTTTAACTATATGTTCATAAAACTATGTGAAAGATGAATAATAAATAATAATAAGTTTTATAGGCTTTCAAGCTTCGAAGAGCTTACATTATAAGTTTATTTATTTATTTTATCAGTTAAAGTAACTATTTAGTTTCGTGGAAAATTGATTTATAGAAATACAGAAAAAATCCACATTGGGGTCTGATATCGTGCCACTTATTCAGTTTATTAGTGGTACATTTTTAATGAACAAAAATCAAAACTACAGATTGATGGAAATTATGATTGCCGCCCCTCTATAGGTACTCTACAAAAATGAAATGAAATTATTACCTACTTATTATAAAACTTTATGTCAATTAAATTTTTCTAAGCGAGCATTTTATATACTTTCGCATAAAATCAACGCACTCGAAACGTTACTTGGGAATAATAAAGTAAGATAATTTACGTTTCATTTAAATTACCTATGTCTAAAGATCGCGAAAGTTTTGTACGTATAAAAAAATGGAAAGCTAAATATGCCTTATTTTTGATAAACTGTTCATAAGAAATTACCATTATAAATTATAGAATTACCAACCAAAGTAGAAAAACGACCAGATAAAAATAATAATTGAGAAAGTCATCGAAAGAGTAAAAAATATTGAGTGGAACAAAATTTCCTTATCATTTCCATGAAACAGAAAACGAGGTTCTTCTATACAAATTGCATAACATATTGAGCCCGGCAATAAGCCGAGGAAATGACGCTTTGAATCAAATAAGAAAATAATATTTTGCATAAAAGAACTCAAATCGGATCATAAGGCGAAAGTGCTTACGCCGCGTGTCGTCTTGATTTATTCCTCCTTTATACCATTCAATATGAACTTAAGAGACGTTTATTGGAATTCGAACATCCTATATTATAAACTAGCACTTGTCCACGGCTTTGGTCCAGTAAAAGGTTGCATGAAAATTAACAAAATCTATTGCAATTGTTGTTTAAATTTGATCGAAGTTAACCCTAATTTTTTTCTGAAATAAATGTATTTTTTTGTTTTCCCTCCTTCTTTGAATATTACGTACCTACGAGTAGCAAAGTCCAATGACATAGTCTGTAGGAATTTTTGATTTATTTGAAAGTTGGTGCTGTTTTTGGGTGATAGTTAATTTCTGATCCAATTTGTTCTGAAACTTTAATCAACCTGCGTAGAACCTTTATGTTACCTTCTAGCAATAAGCTAACCCAGTTTTCATAATTGACTAGTAAGCTTACGTTAGCTCAGACGGCTGTTATATATCTGTTGCTATCTCTTTTTTTCTTGACATACTAGCCTACTTGCCCGCGGCTTCGCCCCCGTGGTACCTTTATATTATTCTAGATCATAAACTATGTATATTCCAAGTTTCAGCCAAATCCGTTGAGCAGTTTTTGCGTGAAAGAGTATCCACACATCAATACATCTATTTATCCATCCGTTCTTACAAACCTTCGCATTTATAATACAAGAGGAGCAGGATAGTAGGAAATGTAACAAAAACAAAAACATTATTTAAAGACTAGTTTAATTGAAAAATCACTATGAATAACGGGGTAAGTTTGTATAAGATTTCTGGCTTCCTCGTGACGGAAATTCTAAAACCTTTAGCATTACATTTATTTTAATAATCTATTGATTAATGCTATACGAACACGAAAGAGGTAAACATTTGCTTTGGGCATATCTTTTAAATATAATAGAACTAATTAAAAAAAAAATAACGATGACAAAGTTAAAAATTCGATTGATTCGATATTTTATCGTGTTAAGAGGCAGTGACTCACGCTGCTGTCATTGTGCTGTGAAACTTAGACTCTATTATTCTTAAAAATGTTAAATTAGCAATTATTTTTAAAATGGTTTAATTTTGTCAATAAAAAATGATGGCAACAGATATACCACCATCGAAAGAAAGAAAGAAAAATCATTTATTCTTGTAGGACCTCAAGGCTCACTTAAGTTTTGTTTTACATGCTAGGGGATTCTAATGCATCAGAACTCTAAGAAACTTGCAAGTCGATGAACAAGGAAGATAATGTGTACCAGCTTTATATAAAGCTAGCAGATTTAATCTCGCGCTGCACTAAAGTTTAAACTGAACAATTTAACGATTGCAACTTCAGTTCAGTTCTTCAGGTGACTCCAAAGTATTTTACAGACGTGTCTTCGCCAAGAAACTTCCCCTGCACTATTCAATAACTGTGATCAATTAAAAACTAACTGAGAAATTGAAGATAAAGTTTGCTCGTTTGTCATTGAGTGTTGAATACGGCTTGGGGTGGAGATTGATCCTTTGTTTGAGCGTTTGTGATTAAAGATAACGCCCTAATTA
Organism: Xanthorhoe designata; assembly: GCA_963582015.1. NCBI lineage: Eukaryota > Metazoa > Arthropoda > Insecta > Lepidoptera > Geometridae > Xanthorhoe > Xanthorhoe designata. The sequence continues at coordinate 8,396,948 of OY757044.1, read as the reverse complement.
CGAAATGCTATTTTAATATCCCAAATAATGTGCAGTGTCATAACTATTTTAGACGTTCTTCCTTGTCAGATTTTTATAGACAGATGTCAAATAAACCCATAGATTGCTGATTGATAAATGTCAAATAATACCATAGATTGGTACTTACATTAATTAGCGTTTTAGTATTTAGGCGTTAGTGTAAGTAAGAAATTCAGACCAAGATTATCTTTTTGGCTAACTGTGATTTTGTGTAAGGTATAGTTAGTTGGGAGAATAATTTTAAATTGTTAAAATGATTTCGATATAATTATATCAAAATATTTTGTTGTCTATTTGAACAAGCCTCGAGGCACTTTCCCACTCATCTGTAACAGTCGTCTTTCGATCCAAAGGCTTCGAACTCAAAAAATTTATATGCTCAATATCACGCTCTTAATTGTCAAGGAAAACTGTTAAGGATCCAGTTAGCTTTAAGGCTTAATTTTTTAGGGATACCGTCGTTATTGCAATTCTTTTTCTATCTTTTAATTATTATAAAAAAACTTTTGTAACTTTCTTGACGGAACGTGAAGATTTTAATACCATAATGAAATGTTTGTGGAAACTATTAAGTTATTCATTAACAAGACAGCCGTAAAACACCATTTTACGAGCTACTCACAAAATACACAACGCAAGCTACAAACATCTCTCTGGATTCATCAATTAAAACTTCAACGCTCAAACGAGATACAAACTCTCTGCGACTGTTATGGCACACTGTAAATCTAATTGGAAGATTAACCAGCAAATAAACTCAAAGATGTCACTGCGAATAAAAAAATTTTAACGCATGTCAGTTTTACATCACATTCTGCTGTTTTTCTTGATCTTTTGTAATAACCATACATATTGGTATCAATTCATACGTCGGCAAAACTAAACTTAACTAATTTAACAGCATTAAAAACATTGCCGTCCCTTTTATATCGGTCCAAATAAAATTGACACCAATATAGGATTATAGGATTTTATTGTGTTATTTTACTTGTTTATGCAGACTAGAAAAACTGATTAAACTTTAGTCCAGCAGTGTAAAGAGGTAGGTTGGATAAAAAAAACTGAATGCAAAATTTTTTTGCTAAAGTATCATCCGGAAAGTGTAGAAAGAATTCACCTTGTCTCTATTAGCATTACCTTTTATCAACACCTGGATTTTATATTCAACATGGACTCAAACTTTTGAACTAGCCAAAGTTTGGAAAAAACAACCTTCTAAATTCTGCTGAAAAATATTTGCCTGTTGAAGTAAAAAGTTTAGAAGGAAAAAGTTTGTCTTTGATGAATTTTGAAAAGATCTTGGACATCTTGACGGAAACAAAAATAAATTGAAATGTTTTGCTGACTCCGTAGACGAAGAAGCTCTTTACATAGATATCTAGATAAATACAGTAGTAGATAAGTTCACAAAAATGGCTGATTTGCTCTTAACAAATACAAATATAAAAGAAAATTGAAAAAAAATCACAGTCATAATCACATTATTTTAAACCTTACGCTTGCTAACCCTACTTTATGATGAACTTTATTTACCTATGACGAATTTACACATCTTTTTTATAAATGTGACGAATTTACTTTCAATGTATGGAGTTTACAAAAATGTGACGAATTTACTTTGTGGCAAATGTACAACAACCCATAAATAGCAAGGGCTAAAATTATCGAATTAATTGAATACAGGATCTAAGGATAGGATCAAAAATGTCCAAAATATCTGAAGGAATAATCTACCGCAGCATGAGAATACTGTAATGTGATCATATTTTATTTCATTTCATTTTAAATGGTCACTGATTAATTTCTATTGTCTGATTACAATGAAATGTTTTAGAGTGTTATTCTAATTCATTATAAGTTTCATAGTCATTAGAGCCCAGTTAATGTACCAAGAAATACGTGCGACTGTGTGCGTAAAACCAGTAGGTTCATTAGTGGGTTAATTTGTTTGAATTTTACCCAACGATTCCCCAAAATCACTTAGGCCTTCAGATTACATCGCGCGTGAGTTAACCCGACCAAATATTCATTGGTAGGCATATTTCAGAGCAAAGCCGTTATTAATCCAATGTTAAGTCAATTAGGAGCTGAGGCCCTTATTAAAGGGCGGATATAGGTGGCTGTGGAGTTGTGGACACAAGTACTATTAGATGGAGCTCCTGAAGCTAAGAATTAACCTGATAAAAGACAAAAAAAATACAAAGACTATTTTACAATTTTTTTTTTTAAATTCAAAGATAATGTTTGAATTTTATGACAGCTGTCTTTTATCTTTAAATTCATGTTATAAATTAGAAATAAATACTGGATTAAAGATGTGGAATGAGTTTGACACATTTATATAATTTTTCTCCCTATACAGGGTGTAAAAAGACGTCTACCGAAAACGAAACGGGGTGGTACAGCACCCCAAAAGACATCTAAAGAAACATTAGTTGTCTGAAAAATGACCGCGGGCGATCGATGACCGCGGGCGAGATCAGCTGTTCGCTGTCGTACGAGCGTACTAAGCTATGCGTAATACTGCTGTTTCTTTAATTTACTTGTTTATTTCTTTTATTAAATGATCTAATTAGGTGGAAATGGTCTTATTATGTTGTACGATGTGTATGTAACTAAAAAAAAAATAGAAAATATTTAAGGTAAAAAAAAAAAAAAAAAAAAAAAAATCCCCTAATTATGTTCAGTACTATGGTCTGATTGCAACCCATCAGTTTTCGGTAGTAGTCTTTTTACACCCTGTATAGTCGTAATAGATGAAAGTGGACATTGATAATATTTAATATTCAGTTGAACCACTGAGATCACATTGAAAATGTATAATAGCTAGGCGAAATTACTATTGTTTTTTTTTGCGACGAACACCGTGAAGAAACAGTCCAGTGGCATCCAACTGATGATAACGACTAGAAACGTACTTAAAACTTTAATTCTGGATTTATCCAGTAGCTCATACTTTGCATAATCAAGTTTCTATTGTCAGGCAATACAGAATTAAAGCTTGTTGAGTGAAGTTCCGTGAGCGAAGCTCCAACTATGGTGCGCGTCGGGTCGGAAACTAAAATCGTGGCGCGGTTCCCGACTGGTCTAATGGGCGTCCGCTATAACGAGGCACGGAGGACACTCGAGCCCCACCGATCTCTGTAGAGTCACCAGAAGTACCTTAACAACCCGGCTACCAAATACTGCTTGACACTTACATTGGAGCAAATTAATATCAGCCGGTTGCTGCCGAAACCGGCTGTAACAGACGGTTTCTCATACGCATACATCTCCAAATTACCTAATCAATGGTCAAATCACGTGGCAAGTGTCAAATGATGAACAAATTCGACACTGTTATGTGATTTGACCGTTGGTCTAAAAACTCCGTCACCAGAGTTGGCCACTTGCTCATACGAACTTACTTACTTACCGTTGGTTAGTTAGTTTTTGAGATGATCTGCGTTCGAGAAACCGGCTTCTTAAAAATAATCTAGACTCACTGACAGGGTGTCCCAAATGGTAATCGTAGTCACTTCTCATTCAAATATCTAGATCGCTAAAAGTGCCATTAAAAAGGCCACTAGTGTAAATAACAAGTCTTAGATGTTTGAATGCACCGAATAACAAATAATTATTTGGACGTATTGAATTTCCCTTATATTATTATGTATATGGGAAATGCTATGTGTCCAAATATTGATTTGTATTTAGTCCAAATATATAGGCAAATAGATTTCTGAGTGTTCAGCTATATTTGGTGACAATAGTTGTGCAGTTGGTTCAAGTATCGGCGAAACTTACCTACGTCTCTAAAACGAGTTGTGTGCGTCAAGGGTCTTAACATCGTCGAGTACTACACAATTTCGTCCCAAACCGACTTTTAATTGACTTAGCCTGTATTGTATACCGAAACCTTGCCAAAACATATCACCTACAATACAACAGACATTATTTTTGCGCCTGACTTATTATGCTTCTTTTTTGTTCGCAGATTTCGGTGTGAATCAGAAAAAAAGGTGAGTGTTCAATGTAATCAAAAGCTTCACCAACAAAAGAATAAAAAGTTAAATATTTGAAACAGGAAAATATCGTAATACATTTCCAATAAAAGGCCTCGTTGGAAGGCATTTCTTCCAGCCATTAATTCTGCTATTGTGAGTGACGCAGCGGTCATGGATTCAATCAATCGACCCGAATGGGACCAAATCGAGTTGGAATCGAAGATCCCGATTTTGTCCTCCCTAAAGTCATTACTAGAAACATTACTATTAGATAGTGACTTACAAATCGATAAACCTAATGGAATTGACATAGATTCTCGATAACAAAACTATGTTTATGTATTCGATTATACAATTACTTAACAGTTAATATTGAATGTGTGATGGAAATTGTAAATTATCAATATTTATCGATTATTTAATAAGCCTCATAACGAGTTTGCTAATGTACGTTTACAACACACGTTAATAGGTCTTACAAACATTTTACTTTGAGGTCTCCTAATTTTCAGTACTTACGTGGTACGTCCCCATATCTAAAGCTGTCAAAAGTACCTGTATTATTACCAGGAAAATTTCCTGGACTTTTGTTATGTCAAGAGATTATTAATGCTTTAGTTAGTAGATACTACGCCTAGTTGTAAAAGGATTACAGAAGAATTGCTACGACATTCATGATTAATTCGATGAAACCATTGCCTGTCATGAGCGTAAGTAATTGAAATCGTTTTATTTTATGTTGCAGCCGAAATTTGGTACTTTTTTTTCATTTCATTCGATTTAAATCATAATGGTACTTTAAAATCAATATAAATCAAGTTACCAAATTGAGGTCAACAACCAGCCAGGAAGTCTGTACTCATCCCATTACGCAAATTGTATGTCAATTCTCTAACCCTTTATGTTCAGGCCTTTTGATTTGAAAGTTCAACGACATTGCGTAAGAAATGCATCGACCTACATTCGCGATGTTTTAGTACCGTCAATACTGTATTAGAGCAATCTATGAAATTACCCCAAGGCCGGCCGCCGGAATCACTCATTCCAAAACCACCAGCCAGCTCAGACCCACGATACTCCTAACAATCATTGATATAATAGATCAACGTTATCTGGCGCTGCAGGAAACACGACCAGCCTAATAAGACCCATTTGTTCATAATGCAAAAATTAAAGCGGAGATCTAGTTGCTGCGGTTGCATAAAAGTCGCACGGTGTCAAAAGCACCGCTACAGAATGTGTCGGACTAATCTCGTCGCATCGTATGCTAGTAACCAGTAGTTACAGCAACGGTGCCGTCCGGGACCGTTTGTGGCAAAATGTTCCACTGAACTGATTGCAACGTCCGCCACAGATTTATACAGAATGCTTTTGTGCTGATTCACTTTATTAAAACAAAAGCTAAACTTAATGAAATGAAATATCAGCATCCCAGGGAGCGGTAGAAATTTCTTACAGATCTTAAGGCAATCTTTTAGATTCTTTTTGAAGATGTCTATGGACGTAGTCATAATGTATGTCCAAGGACATAATATATATTAAACTATACACATATCAGTATCTTTATCGACGATATTTTACCGTGTGATATTAAAATGTCTATTTAATGTATATTTTATTTAGTTATAATATTCTGCCTATCTGCGGTTTTGCTTAGATTTTTTTTGTCATTATTGGTTATCATTATCAAACATCGAAGTTGTAATGACCTAACCATAGAAACCAACACCTAATATTAGAACTGGACATTAGTCAATGTACTCAAGTCACTTTGTTAGGTTAAAGTGCTTACAAAGGATAACATTTCAGAAATGAAAACATATAAACCATTGAGATGTATTAAAGAGTCACAATCTAATAGCTGACAACACTAAAAAAATGTGCGTGCAAATTCAATGTTCTGCAATGACATTTGACATTTGAATGTAGACGTTATGTCGTTTGTGTTTTAATGTTCAATGTCGCTTGTACGCAAAAAAGTAAAACTCGGCGCACTACGTAGCGTGCGCCGAGTTTTGGCGTTTACATTTTATTTGTCTGATTGTGGCTCTATAATACATCTCAATGATATAAACATTGAATTCTCTTGTGTATGCAAAGTGTTGAATTTTTTTATAATTGGTTAGTTGATTCTATTGTACACTTTCCTAAATTAAACTTTATTATGACAGCAATAAAAATGTACGTAATTAAGATCTAAATGATAAGAGCTATAATTTTTTACCTGTCAAATACCAACTCGAAACTACTTGTCATCGCAAACTAAAGTAACATTGTACAATCGGCATTATAACTCATTTTCCAATTTTCCCATGAATTTCATCAAACTATGATGAGACATAGCGTTGAGAGTCTAAGTATGTTTGTTAATGCTATTTGAATCTAAATCAAACGATATAAAGTTTATTTTCTGTGAATTCCATATAAAAGTGACCCGTACTTGTGCCCGTTGCAAAAGTTAGCAACAAAGAATGCATTCTGATGTGTTTCTTGTGGTTGACTCGCAAAGTTTACATTAAAAAACTTTAGCTTGTTTATTTTACAGTTGTGCTTAACATTATTTTATAGCTTTGGGATACTTTTGATTTGCATAAAGGGTTATTTTTATAGTCTCTAAATATTATGAATTAAGCTTTAAGTTATTTAACACATAAGTTTACATAGAATTTAGGTTTATAGTGCAAGTTTATCATATTTAATATTCATTATTTAATTGATATCCTACATGTATAAAATATCTATTACATAAAATGATTGAAATTGATTTAACTTAACGAAAATATTTATAATCATTGAAACAAAGGATTACCATATTATTGGATAACGTTAAATTTACGAAAGCAATCACGTTAATCAAAATAAATATCACGGGCGGCAAATTTAATATTCGTCCTAATTTATTACACAGAAGCCAATACCTGAACGGTAACTGATGATAATTTTAAATTTGATCTGTATACTGATCTGCAATTTGAATTTATGAATGCGTAATTTGACGTGTGTACACACGAATCGCAATGAATACTTGCGTAGGTGAAATTTATTGCTTGTTGTTTTATTCGATAAATGATGTTTGCACGAAAATATTATTACCGTTTGTGATCGGACCTAGGAAAACAGCACTGTCCACTAAAGAAGTATGTGTGTATAGTGCAAAAATTTGTCTGCTAATTTAATCAGATTATTTTTAGGTATTTCCGTGGTAGAGTCCAGAATATGTTTTTTATTTGCAAAATTTTTCTTATAACATACATATTTGGCTCTCTTTGTGTTATGTACAATTGTACGCTGTTGGATGAGCATTTATATTTAAAACTTTAGCATACGATTTCACTCTCAAGGTACACCTTAACGTATATGCTATTGCAGCCGAAGATCTACATCTGTTCCAAGAATCGTCAAACTCAAGCGTGATTGTAAAATACACATTTAACCATCTATCTCAGGCGCACAATAACAGACAGAATTTCAGATTTATGATAATAGTAGGATTGGTTACGTTTTTTAAATTTCCCGTATAATTTTAAATCCAACATCTCACATAATATTGCTCTGTTTGTATGTCATGATCCATCAGTATTGTTATTTTATTTACTACGACTGAAAATGGCCTTTATTCCCACGCGTACTGTTCACACTCACATACAACTATGAGCATTTATCCCGATACAAGCGGTTCTCTGATTTATCGTATGAACAAATAGTATTGTATTCATTTATTTCTCCAGAGGATTGCGGGTCGGCTAAGGTTATTACTGTAGAGACAAATGGCTTACAGCTTCCTATTCAAAGTGTAATAAGGTTTTCGTATTATTATTTATTTACATGTTATTCTATATTCATATAGTCTTGTTAAATTTTAACACATTGCAGCTGTAATTATATAAACACTCCCTAATTCACAATGGATGTTTCATAGAGCTGAGATAGCTGAGAGGTAATGTTGCCGCCTGTTTTTTTGTTGATAAAAAAGTCTAGAAAAACATTATCCTTGCTAAAAAAAATACAAATTCAATTATATTTGAAAAAAAAAACATTATATTTTATCATAATTGTATAGTATTTAAAACAATAATTACCGAGTTTATGATCTTTATGCCCGTTTTCACCAACGACTCCTAAACAGTCTCCTTACTAAGTATTACCTAAGCTAGGTGATCCCTTAAATCCCCCTCCTACCTAAATTCATTTTCACCAAGCTAGGTGACCCCTAGCGAACCACTACCTAACTATAAGTGATGTATTTTACCGATTCAATTTCATTCATTCAATTTCTGGTTTTTTACTGTCAACATGTAGGCTGTATGTTGATTGTCTATGCTTTAAAAATAAATAGTGTTTGTTTGACATCAAATTTGACATGTTTGTTTTGCTATTATACATATTATTAAAACTGTGATGAATTGGTTTCCTAATTACAATAAACGCAAGAGAAGACAGTTCAAAAGGTGGGAAGACGAATTAAAGGAGTTTGCAGGGAAAACATGGATTCGAATTTCAAGAGATAGGGAGAATTGGAAGAAGTTGGAGGAGGCCTTTGCCAAGACGGGGCAATCAGATAACAGTGCTGAATAATTGTCGATGTCATACTTAATTATAAAAACCATGTACATTTTTATCTGTAATAAAGGCTAATAAATAAAATACATATTGCGTTTCGAGTTTATGATAATTGTTATTTCGTGTGCTTGAACTTTTTATTGTCCTGGAACTCAATTTTTGATTCAATTTTTGTCAACAGGAAAAGGACACTTCCTTTAGTTAAGATTTATCTTCGAAAAAAGTCCACGTCCTCAAACTTTTGGAAGAAATCAATTCTCTCACAAAATATCTGTAAAAATATGGTCGATCCCATAATACACGATCTGTGATCACTTCTATAGCCTCAATAACATCAATGAAATCACTCATTTTTAATAATTATAAATATTAGCAAACACTCACAAACTGATACAACTGTCACCTATCTTTAGGACCCCGAATTTCGGCCCCCTAAATTTAGGTAACACTTAAAGCTTTTAGGTGACGGATTGGGAGTGGTGAAAACCATTTCTTTCTTAGGTGTTCCCTAAAATGAGATAGGTGTCACTTAAAATTTAGGATTTGTTGGTGAAAACGGGCATTAGTGTCCCAAGCTGTCATATACGAATGTTTGACTAAATATATTGTCAAAATCAACTATCCAGGAAAACCTATTGTATTGGGTGTTGTATTGTATTTGTGTATAAAAAATAAGCTTAAGGTTTATTCTATTCAGAAGGAAAATAATTCCGTACACACGCTGGTATGATTAGTCAGTAACCATTGGTTATTTTCCTATACTATTTATAAAGACAGTAATTTACCCAGCCTACGTATTTATTGCGAAAAGCTAAGAGAAAAACCACATTTCAACCGTGATAATGATTTCCATCATCACGTTTATTTTTGAACCGCTTCGCTTTTCAAGGTACATTGTAAGTGCCTACTTAACTCAATTAAAATACCTTTTAGTTACTCGAAAGGAAAACCACAAATACTTATGCCTACTTTAAATAAATTGGCAGTTCCTCAGTGTTGTATAGTGTTGTGACAAACACAAATGTTAAATCGTTGTTCGAACGTAAAAATGTTTCTAGAAACGGTTTTTTTTTCAACTTCATTTTTTGGGTTCCGTACTTTATAAAATTAGTAACAAATTATATTGTGTTATTGAAAATGTAATTGGTCTGTTTTAAATCTGTTTATCATTTTGAGTGGCTTTTAACTCATGCGAAGCTTTTGATCTGCAGTCAAACAATGCAGAGTAACATAAAATAAAAAAAAAACATATTTTTGAGTACATCCCTATTCTAGTGTAGATAACATTCGTAGACTTGGCCTCGTCAGCAGACATGCCGTGACCTTGAAAGCCTCCACCGGATAGATGCGTCACGAACATCTTCGGTCACGACTTGGTGGTTCCATGAACCATTAAAATTAATTCCAAGACTACTCTATAATGGCCCTAATGATAATGAATATTATAGGTTTAATGCCTGCGGTGCGTAATAGTTTTAATGTCTGGATGGATTGGTCTGGTAATTGAATTTGGAATAGTTTGACCTCAAAATTGCTTTTAGAGTAATTGATTTTCAATAGATGCTATCGAATGTTGATTTTTGTTTAAGTTCAGTTTTACGAATTGATTAGTTTTTGTGTTGTCTTTTCTATACCAAGTAGGTTTTACTTAGCTAAAAGTGATATAACTAGTTTTTTTTTGATCAGAAGTGTTTTTAACCTGATTTTACTTGAATTAGGTTTGGTTTAGGAGCGGGACAAGCCTATTCTATCTTAATAATGTCACAGGCACTACAGTGCCCCGTTAAGCGTAGGCAATGATTGCTTCCAGACGCTGTGTAATGTATATCATCATCACTTCAGTTTATTTTTACCTTTACCTTTCTATAACAATTACTAGTTAGATGAATTTCTATAACAAGTCTGATCAATGAGCAGAGAGGATAGCAATGAGAGGTAATAGAATGTAGGCTGTTGTGTAGAATGTAGGTAATTTATTTTATGCATCTTCCTACACATTTCAATCTCGTTGCACTCCTAGACCACAAAAGAAAAAAGCCTTAGAAGTCTATAAATAGGTACCCTACTTTTACGATGGCAAGGAATTCAATTTTACTTACCTACTTAATTCAAGTCCTGATAAGAAGCCTTAAATGTACATATTTACTTACAGTAAAATTGTATTAAATGGATTTTAATGAAATATTTAACATTAGTTATTTGCAAAATGGGTAAACCATAATAAAATGAGTCATACATGTCGTTATTAACATTACATATCGACATGAAAATGATCCCTAAGTAGTAATAATATTGCCATAATATTTTTAAAACTCAGTGGAGCCCTGAGACAGCAAGACGGCGTCGCGGCAGACCTAGAAGAAGGTGGCGCGACGAAATTGATGCCTTTAACACAGCGTGGGTCCAAATGGCACAGGACCGTGATGATTGGAGAGACCAATGGGAGGCCTGTGCCCAGCTGTGGGACGCAACGGGCTAATAATAATAATAAAAAAAAAAAAACTAAATTAAAAACGCTGAAAATGTAGATTTTATCAATTCTATTTGATACAGCTATAAAATCAATTTAATAGTAAAAGCCGGCAGAACAGATTACAAGCAAAGCGCCCGCGGCCCTAGGTATCAATGTTCAGAAATAAAATTTAAAAAAAACGTATATGTACAAACGAGCACCAGTGCAGTGGACAACTGATGTAAAAAACTGAACCCTAAGCACAAGCTTGTGGCAGTGTTTTTTCACTACATGATAAGCTATTAACGGTAGATAATAATAAATGATAATTATAATAATTTCGCAGATTGTAAGGATCTATAACTAAACTTTAGAAAATAAAATAATATTATAGAGACCCTTTATACAAAAATGTAAAATTAGTATTAACTTTGATATTGCTATTGTACTGTATTTCTTAAAAAAGTGTAAAATTATAGTTCTATTTTCAATTCTTGTGTTCCATTTCCATTTTTAATTTCTATATTGAACTGTGTTACTTTATTGTGAGTGACAATTAAACTTTCGTAAAAAGGTCATGGTTATGGCAATCGAATACTGTCGATTAACCTCTGTCGTTTCATAGAAACCAAAAATAAAGTCCACTATAAAAATAGAAAACCTAAGTCTCTAAGCAATACTGTAACTACAAAACGCCTCTAATTGCCTTTCCATGTTGGAAAATTGCTAATGCGTCTGTCGGGAACGGTAATTATCGAGCAATGGCTTGATCTTACATTATGACAGGTGATTAAAAGCATGCACTGTGAAAAAGCTACAAGTACAAACCACCAACAAAATGAACAAAACCCACTCGTACATTTTGTACGGGGGATTAGCACGCCAGTGCCGCGTGGCGGACATGTGACGTGAAAAAGCTTCCAGAAACAAAGCATCAGTTTGAACTGCGGGCAATAAAGAAAATGTATGGTAACCTTAAGAACTGCAAAATCGATATAATTGAATTCAAGACTGTAAAGATTATTTCGTAATAATGCTTTAGAAATGCATGTGATATTGTTAGTGTCGACTTTTAAGTCGTTAAAGTTAAAGTTCTTTTAAGCCAAATGAAATTCATAAACGTATCGATACAAATGCGTAGCGCACAAAATGTAGGCAGAAAGCTCTGACGTGTAGTGCACGTTTGTGAAGCGCACTGCTAACTAGCAGGTGACGCGCTACCCAAATCGCGCAGTGATTGTTCGTTCGAAAAACGTAGTGTGCCTTAGGCTCTAAGCTCTAAGCCGTGATAAAGGCTTTTATGTGGCCTAATAACTTCGTCAGCAGATTAATCCACGACTTGATAACAATGATCAACGAATTCGTAGTTGAATAATGAAATTAGTAGTTGAAACTAGATGTTTGCAATGAAAAGCTCTGAAAGAAAAAAAAAATCTTGAAAATTACTAATTTTTATTTGAAACATACTAGAGAAAGTAATGCGAATTTCCTTGTCGATGGTGTCAGAAACTAGTGGTAGCTTCCGTTTTGGGGGAAAGACCGTGACGAATGCCGCACATATATTTGGGTGCTTGCTTAATTTCATTTCTGGTGCTGGTTTTTCTATAATTTGTTGTGATAACACTATAAATGCGATAGTGTTACGAATTTTAAAACTGGATGGCATACGGTTGTAGGTAAGTATATTATTTTAGGTTAAATATTTTAAAAATAAAATGAGTGAAATTATTTAAGATTCGAAGGAGAAGAATGTTTGAAGGTTATTTTCATGATTTCCGTTAACTGTGCGATACAGAACCATATTTTGTCCAATTAGATGTCACTGAATTCTGAATATTCTCACAAGTGAAATATAATATTTTATGTAGAACAAAACAACATAGCATTTCAGTTTATGATGAACTGAAAAAGCAACGAAAAGATAAATAATTTTGACAAACTCAGTCGTGATCGTATTCGTTTTGTTTTCTCTAAATCTTAGCAACCTCTTTCGTAGTAGGAAAGCATTTGTACAGTGCTTTTCTATTGCTAGAATTACGTTGCACTCAAGTCATAACCATTTAAGTGATTTGAAATTGAATGATAAGCATACCGGGAGATGCAAATCTCTCTCTATTGCAAAATTCCACAGCGATGCTGTACGTGCTCAAAGCTCCAAGACATGCGGAGACGTCTTATTTGCTGCAGTGTGATATATTAACCGTAGCGTGTTTCCAGAGTCGACGTCGTAAATTTCGTTCACGCAACACCCGGGCTTATTTACCGTCGTTCCGCGGTCACAGAATACTCAATATTTTATATAGCTCCTTATGCTTTCTACCATCAGCCTGTTCAGAATATGTAAGACTTTGTAGGTTCCTTAAGTAATGCGTCCTGTCGTTTCAAAATCTACAATCGTATCCTTGAGTTTTGTATACATTTATGTACTAATATGGATTAGTTGCTTACTATAATTTAAACTGAGTTTTTTAGGCTGCTCAAAGGCCTCATCATGTCTTATCCGTCAATTTAACGTGCCCTCCAATAACTTATCCTCACTCACAGAAATTTGATAGTATTGTTCCTTTGTCACGGGACAAATTACCGACAACAAATAGGAACAATCTGATGCGGACCGCGCGCGAAACCGCTAAAAATATGCGAATGGATTCACACTCTTAAGTTGCTGTTGTTCATGGCTTCGGGCCCGAGCTGCAGACTAGAGAGGATGAGTAAAAAAGCATGAAAAAACTCAGCTGTTAATGGTACTTGCGTCACCCATGCTCGCATCAAAATTGTAACCTCTCAGAATGTTTGTTTGAATCTATTTGATAGTGATATTTCCTCTCCTTTGATATAAACTGTTAGTTTATATCTTGAGCTAGGTCTGCCTCAGTTGCCTGTGTCTGTATGTCGCAATAAGTACCTAGTGATTAATGTCATCCCATAAATTATTTAACAAATTATGAACATAAGTTGGACTAGTTGGACATTTGTGCATTTTTTTGTTACTTGTGTGCAATAAATAACTTAAATAATTAAATAAAAGCAAAATCAATCATTTAGACCTGTTTAATATTTTTTTAACTGTACTTTGATATCGGTGTTTTGATTTATTAGAGTTTTAATTTTAATTCGAATTCAGCCATAGTTTACAGAATTTTTATCAATTACTTATTGTGTCAAAAAGTTAAAAAAATAATTTTTATATAGGTAATTAATTTAACAATTACATTTACTTTCTTTGACATGCCTTACTTTGTTTGACAGGCTTCCCACTGAAGCTTGACCTTGTAGATTGTTAAAGGATCGCTTTAAAAAAAAAATCTAGGTCCACACCACCAGGTTCTTGCCTGATTATTTCCCTGGTGTAGGGTATCGCATTGGAACATAAAACTGGAAACTAAAGTTTTCCTTGAGGTCCTACCAAAATAAACGATTTTTTTTCTTTCTTTAAAAAACAAAATTAGTAATGATACTTAAAAGAACCTCTACTCCGTTTACCCTCCTATAAAGTGGTCTCTAAGTTTGACAGAGTTTTTAAGCCAGTCTCTTCCACGGCTTGACCGAACTAAGCTCACTAAAATGCTACTGTAATTTGTTGCACCCATAAACAAAGCCGACTATCTTAAAAACGCTCGAGTGGCCACTAATCTCTTTTTAAAAATGGCTTCCCAGTTAAACTCTACTATTTGGTGTCAGCCCTTAAATAGTTTCACAGCTCAAGAAGAGTAACTAGATCATTTTACATTTAAAACTTCACTTATTTGATGGCCCAAAACTGATAATAGGGCATAGTCACACTTGAACAACTAAGGAAAATTCAAATTTGAAAAATGTATAGATTATGACTTGCTGTACAGGTTGTACGAGTATAACGTATAGTATTATATTATCTGTGGTATTAAGCGTCACCGTGGTGGTAATAAACCTTACTTCTAAAGTTGGAAATACGATTATAATTTTTGTGTCAACCCAATGATGACAAATATAGCTGCACTTGTCACAACGAATTGTTCTAATCGCAATATTATTTTATTTATTTATTATTATAATGAGGCCATTATGTCCCACTACTGGGCAAAGGCCTCTTGATCTCTCCATTTTATGACTGGAAAGATACGATTGTAATAGTAAGCCTTCGCCCACTGCGCCACAGAGGTCGGCTCATGCTTTTCTTTTTTATTTACGGCCAGTTAAAAAGCCGTGTTGGCAAATGCCGGGTTCCTATATCCAACTAACGGACGTCCGTAGGTCGGTCGTCATAGCAACATTGTTATCTGTCAAAAAGATAATTTGACTGCCAATAATGTTATTTTTATTATAATCAGCCCATTGTATCCCACTGCTGGGCAAAGGCCTCTTGATCTTTCCATTTTTGAAAAGATACGATTGTAATATCAAGCCAGCTGTCTTACCGAAGCCTGTGGGCAGCTCAATTAAGCTTCTGCCAGCCCTGGGGTGCCGGCGGCAATTCGTTGCGGTCTCATTAAACGGTCGAATCGCTACATGTCATTGGCTATTGGTATTTTGTATTTTCCATGCGTTAAGCTACTCAGCGCATTGTGAACAAACCAGGTATTTTTATTGTTCAATGACTCGCGGTTTGGCCTTTTGAGTATAGCTGGAAAAATCCAATCAATCGTGAACTAATTGGAAAAGTTTAAAAGGATTGTATTCTGATTATTAATTTTATGTGCGTAATAGTTAAATAACGCGCTTGAGTTTTTCTGCATTTTATGAGGTATTAAGTTAAAAATTAAACTTCATTCGTTTCAATTGTTTTAAGGTGAATGATTAACACGGCTTATTCCAGAAATCCCCTTCGACAATCCTATTCAAAAGGGATTTTTAGACTTTTTGTCCCGAAATGCCCTGACGGTTTTCAAAAAAATACATCTGGTGCCCACATTTTGCAGAAGTGTTTCATAGTGTGATGTGATTATGTTAGTAGGCAAACAGTTCAGAAATTCCGTCAGACAACTTAAAAGGCACATCGTTAGTTCTATCGTGCTCTGAATAGGTTAGATCCGTCTGACATCACCGATTTATAACCAACCACTGACTTTTGGAACATTAAACCTTTCCTGAGATCATTACGCGTTATATATTGCAGGGCTATTTAAAACACAAGGCCATTCCACGCATCTTCAGAACCTTTTAAGTATTGCCTTAAGCGTTGAACGCAGTAGCAATACTTTTTAAAATAAAAAATTTAATGAGGATTTAAAATTCTGTAGGCATTCAAATATATAAATATCTTTGGATATTTCACACAGCGTCATCTAGTTCCAAGCTAAGCAATTTAATGCTAAACCATTTTAGGTTTTTAAGATATCTAAGGGTTAGTCAGAGTCATGTCCAAAATAGATTTAGATTAGATTTAATATTTTCGTTTTAAGCCTTATTATTGGGTACCACTGCTGGGCAAAGGCTATTATGACTTCCACTCCTTTACGCTCCAAGGCCACAAATTGCCAATTTGGCTCGAATGCATCCAGATCGTCTCGCCATCTTTTCCTGGGTCTGCCACTTCATCTCCGACTGTCTTCGGGCACTTACTGCAAAATAAGATCTGATAATAAAATAAAATGTATTTGGACTTGTCTATGACTTCACCCCTAGATATATCTAAAGGATCTTAAGTACCTAAAGATCTGCGGTATAACTACTGTGCCTTGTGGATACAATCGTGATCATACTTTGTGTCTTTACTTTGGTTCACTGAATTAATCAAGTAAGATAAAAACTGCCTTTTCGCTCAGCGTTTTTCTTTTTTTCTATCGAATGTACTTGCGCTTACACGCGGTACGGTTTAACGTCCAGTATTACACGGCACTATCCCGATTACTCTGTGGGTACTATTTTTAGGTTTCACTCACACACACATAGGTATTAATGCCAAGGTCGTTCCTTCCCCTGCAGGATCAATGCTTTTCGCTTCCGGTCGCTGCGCTTCTGTAATATTAATATACTCGTAATTGTACATCTGTCAGTTCATGAGTCATATTCAAGTCATAAATACAAACGTGATGGTATTAGCAAGATAAGCAAGAGGATTTTTTTTTTATTAAAACCCACTACAAACCTTGGAGGCTCAGGCAAGAAACAACAAACGTACCTAGCTTGGTTTTTCTTTTTACAAGTTGTTCTTATAAATGGGTGCATTAGCGTTATTCGTAAATAACGTTCAGCTGTGTGTAACTTACGTCTTTTATTAGGTGCGTCGAATAATATAAAAAATCATATAATATCTGTAATTGTATCATAATTAAATGAATCTAGCTCTTTTGATTATAAATGACATGCAAATGAACAAATACCCATGCTTAATTTTCACCATAATTTCATAATTTCCGCAGAGGTTGCGGGTTCGATCCCCGCTGCGGGACAAATGTTTGCATGATCTGCAAATATTTGTTGCGTGTCTGGGTGTTTTCTATGTATAATATGTATGTATTTACAAAAAAAAAATGTATCTATGTAGTTTATCGGTCATCTGGTTACCATAACACAAGCATTAAATTGCTTAGCTTGGGACTAGATGACGCCGTGTGGAATGTCCAAGGATATTTATTATTTTATTTATTTATTTTAATGGCACGTACAGTTAATAAAACAAACAAATAGTAAAACATTTATGTTAACCTTAAACAAAACTGAACAACCCAAACATTTAAATGTAAATACATCTGTACAGAACCCGCAATATTGTAATGACTGTACTCAGACGTAAAAATATTGCCTCGTTAGCGACGATTAAATTAAAATTAAAATGTCCACGCTCCTGCCGAACTGTGGTCGACTGTGCAAAAAGTCGCTCGGATTATTTCATGAGGATTGTTTGTTTTACTTGTTTATTTCTGTATTTTTACCTTTTTTTGGTAATGTTTTAGTAGAGGTACGACACAGACTGACTAATAAAGCTTTAAGGCTTGTTCGGACGACCTACGCGGTATTCGCTGCCGCTATAGCAAGCGAAAATACTGCGCCGCAGAACTTCATAGAAATTACCTGCGCGGTATTTTCGCTTCCTACTGCGGCAGCGAATACCGCGTAGGTCCGAATAGGCCTTTACAAAAGTATTTATATCGTTGAAAACTCAGTTATGTCCAAACTAATTTTGACTCTTTGAAATAAATAGAGAATAAATTATGAATTCAGTCTCGGGAATATAAAGGAAAAGAAACAAAAGTAAAGTCACGGCAACACTTTCACAGTGCATGCATTAAACACGTAGGTCTGGTTACGTGACCCCAGGATTACGACTTCGTAGCATAGGGAATGCTAGTTGGTATATTTCAGAAGATACATTTTATAAAAAGAAAAATAACTTAAGAGCGGTCAACCCGGCTCACTTTTCATACAAACGCTCGTACGTGATTATGCCGTTGTAACAGATCTTTCTTTTAAACTTTTGGACTAATAGGTATCTTGTGCACTATATCTAGGTTTCTATCGAAACAAAAAATCAAAATTTTGAGAAACAAATTCAGTATAAGCTTCTAAAAACCTGCTTTTAGCATAAATTTTACCTGAACTTTGGCCGTTCATAATGTACTCATAAATTGTAAAAGTAAAGAAAATATTGTCATAGAAACCTTGCAAATCTTATGGAGATTCTAAATGACTAATATTTATTTTACAAACTTGTAAGGCTTACTGAAAAACACGTATTTCCTGGAACACTTTTTATGAAATTTCCGCACACTATTTTTCGAGTGAGCGAGTGAGCGGCGAAAGTACCTACTGAATGCCGAGCGCTGTGGCACTATCTCTCTTTTTTCGCTTTGCTTCTTTTTCTAGCATTGCGCTGGATGAAACAACAAGCTTTTCAGCTATGCCCGCGTCGATGATAGACGCACCGGGAAGGGCCACCTTAAGTAACTAAATACCTTTGAAACTATTGTGAGCTTAAAATGTTTATAAATAAAAAAACATTGTTTAATGTCATGAAATGGTAGTCTCATTCAGATTCTGATTTGGATTCTGATTCTGATTCTGAACTGATGAAATATTGAAATTTGATCTTTGTGGTAATGTTCATTGTAAGAAAACTTTAATCTTGTCTTAGGCCTTTGGGCGGCCTAAAACTCTATCACCAGAGATAGCCGAGATAGACTTACTCACTTTTATCGTAATAAAGTATCGCAATACGTTATCCTATCAGCTACTATGATTTTAAAGCCTGCGACAGATTCGATATCAATCAGATTTACAATTGCAAAAGAGGCTTTAATAAAGCTTTTAGTATTACACCTGGTGCTAAATTATATGCAGACGAATCCTTTGTAAGATTAATTTCAAAAGCTATAAAGGAATTCAATGGTCTAACTAAGCTCTTGATATATTCTACGAGTGTTTTCGTCAGGAACACGCACGCACTCTACGATACTGCGGCAACATCGCGCTATATTATGCAAAGTCCCACTATTTTTGCGGCAGTGACAAGGTTTATTCGCGGCTGAGTGGTTTATGCCCCCCTGAGATAGACCCTGTAATAAACAGACCAGACATCCTCTAGTATCGCTTACTTCGCCGAATCTCACGTGCTACGAAGGGTAAAAGTGCAAAATTATGTAGGAACATGAAAATAGTTTTGACCTGAATAAAACTAGCCAAAATAAATGTGAGAGGGAAGGTAAATGGAAATATTCTCATTTGTGAACAAAATTAATTGGGCTCGGACAAAATAAATGACTAAGATAATTAAATGTGTTCACTGTTCAGCGTAATTTTTTTAGATCTGTATCAAAAGCCTACATGATGTATATACAGGGTGTTACCAGACCACTACCGAAAACTTAAGGGGATGAAAGTACCCATCAATATGAACAACTTTTTCTAAGAAACCAACACTGTGAACGCGAAAAAAAAACAGCTGTTTCATACACTTTAGCCAAGTAGGTATTGAACTTATGTATGGAACTGCTGTTTTTTTCACAGTGTTGGTTTCTTAGAAAAAGTTGTTCATATTGATGGGTACTTTCACCCCCTAAAGTTTTCGGTAGTGGTCTGGTAACACCCTGTATACAAAATTGCCCATTTAATTTTAGTTAGTATGTATTTTAATTGTTGGTTGAAGAAACGTTTAATGATTCAAAAAAACTTAAAACATTGTTGTAGTTTTACATGCTTCTTACTTATCTAAGTGAAAATAATAATTATAAAATAATAGGTAATAATAATAATAAAAATAATTATTATTATTTTTGAGAAGTCTAGATAGACTAGTTAATAATAGTTTTTCAACTAATTACGATGTGAGATGAGTAAGTCATCTCATTCTTAATTTCGTAATCATTCGAGCTTATCACAAGTCAATTCAATAATCTTTTCCGGACTGAAAACAAAAGTATAACAGCTGTGCATTATCCATAGCACAATAAACTCCATTCATTCGTGCGCACAGTAACGTGAGAAAAATGTTTTATAAGTGAACAGAGTTCTACAAGCGCAAAGTGGTTGCCGATCATTAATTCAGAATTGATCCTGTAATTAATTTAAAATGGTATTTTGTTCCGATTGACTTATATCCGATGGTTTCCGGACTGAGGCATAGACTTAGGCATAAACATGTCTAATATACATATTCACATAAGTACCTACAAGTAGTTAGCATTCTTCATGACAAGTTGTAAGCTATTGCCACCTCCTAGGGTACTAATTGTTTCCTTACAATACTTCCCTGCACCGTATTTCGCACATTAAGTAAAAAATACGCCCGACAAAATACTATAACCAATATTGTACTGCACAAGACAACAATGCTGATAGAAAAACAATCATAACATTACAATACCGAGCGAGCAAACAAAAAAGCATTCTGCTCTAATTGGATAACTCTGTAGGCACGCGGGTGTATCGACAATGCAAGAAACTAATTGATTGGTAGGCAATTTGTAATAACAGCTGAGATAGATCTTGGATCTTATATTAATTAATTGTGTTGACGTTGACACTAACAAAATAACCTCATGACTTCATTATGCAAGGAAAGTATCGCTTCATAGTCGCTATTCGCAATGCTAATAAATATAGGTAAGGCATTTCTATACATGGTATAACACAAAGTCGCTTCACACTGTCTGTGCACTCAGATCTTTTAAACTATGCAATGGATTTAAATTCGGTTTTTTTTTCGGATACTTTTGTAGAGAAAAGACCTGTGCAAATCAAAAACAAAGTAAAAAAAGTATTAAATTATTAATTAGGCATTTGTCTGATTAATTACTTAAAAAAAAAATGTGTGTAAATATATTGAATTGTATTAAACAAAATGGTGGAAATCTAGTATGTTTTGATTCAAGTTTTCGTAGTTACAAAACGGATGTCTGTTATTTAAAACTTAGGAAAACATTAATAATTTATTCATAATTATTCTAAAACTCATCAAATTTAATCTCATCCCGAAAGTATTAAAATTCCTAACAAGTATTCATTATCGAGCGCCAGAGATAACATGTTTTGCACAGCCACTAACCAAATATTGTTGAAGGTAAATTGAAAATCAGTGTAAATTTTGTGAAAATCTGAACAACTATGGACTTTGAACGTAGACTGTGTAGTTAACTTGAGATTACATTGGCTACTTCTATTATAAAGTAACAGATATATCGACGAAGACTGGGAAATCGTCTGACATCGCGAGGGGTCAACGGCATCAGCTAAAGTACATTGTAATATGCTTAGATTTATAGAAGTTACGAAGCAAAAAGCTTGAAGAATATAGTTTACAATTAATAATAATTTCTTATTACAAATATTACTACTTTATTACAGTATTATTTTAATTACTTCTTCATTTAAAGCTCATGTTAAAGTGCTTATAAATTTTTCGACACGAAAAGTCTATTGATGCACGGCCGGATTCGAACCCACGACCTTCGGATCGAAAGTCAAATTACTTATCCACTTGGCCAACACGGCTTTAACCCGGGGTAAGTCAGCCCCACGCGTATTTACCATTGTCTTTCCTGTGGATATGGCCAGCTAAGCTGAGAGGATGGTTTAGGTGCTGGACAAACCTATTCCATCTCAATAATGTCCCAGGCACTAGAGTTAAGTGTAAGAAAAGCTGACCTCCTGACTCTGTATAAATCATCTAGTAAAGATGAGCCTGAGTTATTATAATTATCACAAAACAGCAGCATTATTTGCTACAAAATAAAATGTATTTTTTCAGAACAAACATAAGGCTAAAAAATTATTTAAATAAGCAGTTTTATTTTCTTCTCTTAATTTTTTTCATTTTTATAATAATCCTCATTGCTTTTAGACTTTTTATAGCTTCATTGCAAGTTGCAACTCTTATTAGAAATTGCTCTCCAAATCATGTTTGCTAATTCGTTATTGTAAAATTTTCGAGTGTTTGAAAAAGGTTCCGGTTTTTGTGAACAAATTCTGGTATCTTCAATTTTCATTGTAAACTAATTGGTACTTGATTGAACTTAGCATGCGACTTGGTCGTTTCATTGTATGCTGTTGGATGGATATAAAGTTACTTTTGACATTAAATATTGTGCTGGAGACTTGACACGTTTATTAGTAAAACTTTAGGTAAGAACGGTAAAACAAGTACCTACTTACTTAGACAAAAATTTAAAAAAATAGTATTACGAGTGGCAAAATGAAAAATGTTATATAAATTTTGTAAAAACAGAAAGAATGATCCAAACATCCTCGTCAGATCCGTCGTTTTTTACTGCCGGAGTATCAAACAAATAAAAAATTAAATTCAATCCACTTTTGCCGAATTAATCATAAATTATATACAAAAAAATGCATACAGTGAAACTTAGAATCTCCTTAATTTTAGAAGTCGTTTAAAAAGCAGCTTTATTGCTTGCCAGTCATTTAAAAACACTAATCTAATGACCTGACTCTGGACATTTACTTTAATTATTTTAATCAGCCGAGTGCTCACTTACTCGTAGTAGAGAACTGTTTGAATAACTGTATAAATGTAGTGACAGGTAATAGCTGAAATATAGAAAACTACATAATTACCGCCTGCGGCTTTACTCACATTTTACATTTCTTATATTGAAAGTATCTTATCAATCAATATATATAAACAATAAGCATTTTTCTGGAATCAACGCACAGACCAAACCGCTGAAGCTATGAAGCTGAAATTTGGAAGGTAGCTTCCTTTTAAAACAAAACTACGCACTAAGAAGGGATTTTTCGAAATTCCACCCCTAAAAGGTTGAAAAGGGGTGAAAACCGTTGTATGCAACTTTTTAATGCGTGAAGCGATTTTCTTCAAACTCGGTATAAATATTGAAAATGATAAATAAATTTACATGTTTTTCGGGAATTTAAAAAAAACGCTTGAAAAGAGGTAAAATGTGGTGTCAAAGTTTGTATGGGAACTTTTTAATGGGTAGTTCGATTTGCTTGAAACTCGGTTACAACACTAACAATGCAAAATAAATATATACGTGTTTTAGGGTTTTTAGAAAAAACCCTTTAAAAGGGTGAAATGCAGTGTCGAACTTTTAAGTGAAACGTATTAGGACTTCTTTAGGTTACGAAGAAATTCACGCGAACGAAGTCGCGGGCGTCTGCTAGTACCTAATAAAAATCGGCTATAAAAATAAAAACTCTGTCACCAGAGTTGGCCAAGACTGGGCATAAATATGAATAAAAAATAAAATAAATAAATATGATCACGACTGTATCCCGGGAGCGGTAGACATTTCTTTCAGATCTTTAGGCAATTTTTAGATCTTTTCGAAGATGTCCAAGGGGGCATAAATATGAACGGTGTTAAAAAAAGTAAGTCCGTAGACGCACTTGCTATGAACTTAAGCACTTGCTCTTATGGACTTACTCTTTTTAAATTTATATGTGTGGGTGTATATTCACGATTAAACTGATATAGAATTGCTTAAGTGTCTAAAAGATCAGTTTAATCGTTAATGGATTATAAATCATAAACTTTAATTATGAAGTATGAGTATCACTATAAAACGGTATTATTATAATATCCAGCGGCTTCGCTTACGTGACACTTACTTGGATTCAAAACCCAGTATTATTTTAAGGTCATAAAATATGTATCAGTTTATTCAAGTTTAGCCGAATTCATTCAGTACCTAGTAGTTATGTGCGTGAATGAGAAAAAAATATATCCATCCAAACTTAAGATTTTTTAAGATTAAGATTCAAAGTTATAATGACAATATTTTAACTAACATTCCTTAAAGGTCCCACACAATAAAAAATAAAGCAATTTCCATCCAAATTACAAACTTATTTCTGCAAACAAACTCATCGCCATTATTAAAACCATCAAACTAACCCAATGGGCATATAAAACACATTTGTTGCGACAAAACAGAATGAGATGACTGTAAAAAGGGTTTGTTTAATAACATTCAAGATCAAATGAGGCTTGAAGCAATATCAACTTTTTTAAACAACATTTTTCCCTCGTTTCAAGGTAATATAGCGTGAAATAGACTACGTGATAATAGAGCTGAAATAAAATATGCCAAGTGCGAGTGAGGCTCGTATACGAAGAGTTCTGTACAACCGTTAATAATGTTAAATAATACAACATCGAAAAAAAAAAAACGTTTTTGTATTTTATTTTCATATTAAGTATTATTGTTAAAGTTAAAGTCATAACACTATTTTTTTTTTTTTTTGTGACAATTAATTTAAAGTGTGTTTACTTACCTTACCTGCAATGATTTAAAACATATCCATAATGTACAGATTTTATTGCGCAGTCATAAAAACCATAATTAGATAATATTGAAACTAGCCGTTAGATGAAAGCAGAAGCTAAGTAAATCGTCCGAACTATGGCCAACTATGCTGACAGAGTTTTTAGGCTGCCTAAAAACTCCGTTTTAACTTAACGACTTAAAAGTCGGGACCATCAAATTTAACTTGCTCTCCGAAGCACGGAAGCGCTCAGCTATTAATGCCAGTAGCAGTCACCCATCTAAATTGTGATTACACAGAACGTTGTATAACTTCAACGATCTATCAAAAACGTTACCAGCACCACAAGCGCATAATAATGTTGGCACTCTCAGGGTATGGAACCCCAAAAAGTTAATTGCAGGTTGGCTTTAGGATTGAAACCTCGCAAATGTCATTAGCAGGACTCAGGAGAGATGACGAGAAGGTTACTGACCCCTGACCGGTGTAATCCAGTTCATACTAGACTTGAACCAATATAGTTTGCTAAGATTGTATTTAAGTATGGAAGTTTAATATTGCAAAGGTTTGCAATGTACTGAGACACAAATTGAGAAACCTCCTTTGTTTGAAGTCGGATAAAAAAGAAGATTAGATTCGTTATTGCTTGTTTTTTTTTGCCCTGTCAAGCCACAGCAACGCGAGAAAAAATTGAAAAAGCTCCCTTGTTTCTCGGTTAAAATATATTAACTCGCGAGCAAAAAGTCGAACTGTAAACTCTTAGGTTTCCGGAGTCCATTAACAATTCATTTTAAAAGGACTCAATGAAATACGCTCGGAAGTAAGTTGCTACAAGTTTATAGGTATAAAATATACCTTTAAGGCCTTTTCATATGCATACGGTCACGGCACGGTCGCGTATTTATTAAGGAACTAGTAGAACCGCGCGGCTTCGCTTGCGTGTTGTACACGCTACTTTCCACAAAAACTTTGACACCACGAGTTTCTATCTAATTGCACTTTCCTTTAAAACGTTCCTATACAAACTTTGACAGAGGTAAACTTGTGGAAAAATAATAAAGTACAACAAGTTCGCCCGCGACCACGGTTGTTGCAACACAGCCGAAACGTCGGAAAATAATAAAAGGTAAAATCCTGTAAATTTATATTTAAAAGTATGAATTGTGATCGCGAAAGTTTAAGAAAGCCTATTTATTAAGTTAAGTGTCTGGCAATACATCGGTTAAATCTGCATTAACTTTCATTCAGTAAACATTCATTCATTTCCATTGTATATAGTAATTATTTAAAGTAGCAATAATTTCCATGCCTAATTTGGACTATACACGGCACGGGGCGACCGTGTGCATATGAAAAGGACCTTACGCGTTAAATATTTAAGAACGCTTGACTTTTCAGAAATTTTGAAGTTTGCTTCATTTTGCTAATTTTATTTATATGACTTTTTTTGTTGTTTTAATTATGTTTTTTGAGTATCTACATAAAATACAATCTAATTTGACATTACGTCAAATTCATAATGATTTTTATTCACCAATAAACTAACATAACCGAAAACTTACATTTTATACGGGTTTTCAAAGTGCTCTTAATAATAAAGATCTTAAAGCAATAAAGATCGAGTGACTTTTGACGATCTATAACAGAATAGAAACCAATTCTTCAAAATCCACTGAAATTGCCGTTAAATTATAATCTTTGTTAGATTTGGGAAATTAAACCCAATCGTGATCCGTCAAAAGGCTTTATCGACTCCGTGAAAAAGGAAAATGAAGCTCTCCCCGGAGAGATTGGTGAATTGGTCCGTTTTATCTCGTTGAAAGCCTACTCAACTTTTTTGAATCTGATGGTTATTACGTGAATAGCTGATTCACTTTTTATTGATTAAATAAATAAATCCTACTAATATCCTACTATCCTACTAATATTATAAAGGTGAAAGTTTGTGTGTGTGTAAGTGTGTTTGTTACTTTTTCACGCTAAAACTACTGAACGAATGTGGCTGATACTTGGAATATACATAGTTTATGACCGGGAATAACAAATAGGCTATTTTTTATTCCGGTATTCCAACAGGAACGAAAACTACCGCAGGTAACACCGCGAGGCGCAGCTAGTAATAGATAAATATCAGTGCACAATTTTACACGGCGTCATCTAGTCCCAAGCTAGGCAACTTAATGCTTGAGTTAATGGTAACCAGATGACTGATATACTACTTAGATACATTTTTGTTTGTAAATACATACATAATTATACATAGGAAAACATCCAGATCCGTTTAATGATGCAATATATTTATTGAAAAATCTACTATCTTTTGTTTATTAATTGTTATTTTATTTGTAACTAGCGACCCGCCTCGGCTTCGCATAGGTCCAGGAAGCCATCAGAAAGATAATATGAGTATCCACTACGAATAAGGTATTTAATATAGCAAGTTCTTACACAGTGAGCTGTAGTTATCTTTCCTTCCATCGATTTCAATAATTTAAAAGGACAAAGTAATTGGTTTATTATCGTGACTGATCTGATTTCTGCAAAAATATCCGCTAATGGCGTTTTGGCCGATGACGAAGGTGAAAATTGCTTTTAGGTGCAGACGGTTTAAAATGATAATTTTAGGGCGTCGAGACAAAATGAACGTACTCACGATGTTTTCATTCACCGTTTTGAGCTCGTGTTAATACGCAAATATTTTTATTTTTAATTGAAACATTTATTGATGCACGGCCGGGATTCGAAACCACGACCTTCGGATCGAAAATTTAGGTAAATCCCACTCGGCAAACACGGCTCTTTTAAACAATTTAAGCATTAATTTACTTATCTCTTTGTTTATCATGAAAGTGCAGTCAAAAACAGTTAAATTGGAACGTAGCATTTTATCTTCATAAAACTTTTTCAACTGCATTGTCATCAACGTATTCATTGATATAAAAGCCTTGCGTAATGAACCTGCCTGTCATTTTAAACGCTGCTGTAGGCGGATCGTTGCTACATTGTAAGGATAGATTATAGTACCGTCATTCATTCATTGTATTATTCTAAAGCTATAATTTCTGGTGGCAAGGCTTGGAGGCGGACGCCGGATCTTCTTAATAACTGTTCAATTGACTGTGACATAGATTGTACTTACTAACTGTTAAACAATCTGTGAATAGTTACTATGGTAATCAAGAGCGCTCAGTGTAAGCTCAGTTGCAAGGGATGCAAGTGTCCACGAGCTGGTAACATGGAAGAGGAAGAACTTCGTATTATAGTGGTTATTTGTTCGATTCCATGGTCAAACGTATACTGACGCTTCACTGACCTTTGTGTGGTTTGTGTTGACCAAGTATTTAGTTGGACAATAAGCCGCCTCACCACTTACCACTCATGTTTGGCTCAATATTATGGTTTGCTTTTGACTTTTACTTACTATACCTAAGAGACTACATTATTAGCTGAGCCCTTCCGTGCTTTGGAGGGCACGTTAAATTGTCTATCCCGGCTTTTAAAGTCGTTAAGCCATGACGGAGGCTTTTAGGCGGCCTGAAAACTCCGTCACCAGATTCGCCACTTGCTCATGAACGAACGAACGGACGAACGAGAGACTACTTAGGTATATCAAGTAAAAGTCAAAAGCAAACTACGACGCTAAAATGTAGGTACATTTTGCGGCCGGATGTAGCTTGTAGTGACTGTAAAACAATCTATGGCCTAGTCGTGAAGAACTAACTGTTAGGTCATCGCTGGCGCAGGTCATGGCTCTTGCGTGCACGCATCTTGCGGTGAGATTGTTGCAATTTGTTGTCACAACAAATTCACGGATGTTTTGAGTTCAAAACACATAAAATATAAATGGCAGGCGCTTTGTTTTGTAAGAATTCCTTTGCC
Source organism: Xanthorhoe designata (assembly GCA_963582015.1). Lineage (NCBI taxonomy): Eukaryota > Metazoa > Arthropoda > Insecta > Lepidoptera > Geometridae > Xanthorhoe > Xanthorhoe designata. The sequence goes on along the minus strand of OY757044.1, from coordinate 8,368,391 downwards.
AATTCTTTCTTTAGATTTTGTAACCTGTGTGTGAGCTATAGAAATGTGCAGGACTTGTTTTATATACGAGTCATTTATAAGTTGTTCCCTAACATTACTTAGCAAGTAAATGCATACGTAGATATGGCATGGTAATTGAGATGGAGATTTTTCGATGCCATGGCATCATAAACCATAAAATTATAAAAACCATAGCAATTTGTGCCGTATTCGTATATAATGATACGTTTGAATATCTATTGGTAAAAAATTTAATCCCATGCCATGGATATTGTAACAGCTTCAAACGTCTTTTGTTTATTCCTACAATAATAAAAACCATGATATTTTACACTTTCAAAGAAGAACAAAAATGAAATCTGGAAGCTAAAAATGTAGAGATGTCCAAAGCAAAAATCTAAGTATTTAGCTCCTTAGCTTCATTAAACTTTTGAAGCAACGAAAAACATAAAAGAACATCCAAAAACCCAGCGGGAAACACTGAAAACCAACCGCTAACTAACGAAAACTGAAAAAACCACGTTCAAAAACTGCTTAGTTTTGTTCAAAAAGTGTTCTGTTAAAACTTGCACTTTGAAATAACTTGTGTTTTAGTTTTTAGACAAAAATAAATGATACAAACGTGTATTTGAATCAGTATGGAGATTTATTGAACACTAGCTGCGCCCCGCGGTGTTACCCGCGGTGAATAGTTCCCGTTCCCGTGGGAATACCGGTATCAACAGTAGCCTATTCTTTAATCCATGGTTAGCAATTCTGGTACTAAATTTCATTCAAATCCGTTCAGCCGTTTGAGCGTGAAAGATTAGCAAACACTGCCACTTACGATCACCCATCCAAGTGTAAGTGACACTTGGATGGGTGATCGTAAGTGGCATTAACATCTGAGCGCTTCCGTGCTTTGGAGGGTACCTACCATTATATCATAGTGCAGTCTGAACAGAACCAAAAATACTTGATGATCTTGCGAACAATTGTTCCACTACGATCAAATTACATTATTACATAATTTTCTTTAAAAGGCTTGAGTGACCTTTTCGATAGAAAGTTATTACGATCACCTTAATTGTATTGCTCATCTTGAATCACTTGTAGAATTAAATACCATCATCATCATTATTTTCAGCCTGTGTCAACCCACTGCTGGGTGTAGGCCTCCTCCAATGACTGCCACTCGTTTCGGTGTTGAGCCGATCGCATAAAAATTAAATACCACAATAGAAAAACGAAAATAACAATCATTATCTTGAGATTGAAACCCGCTGTTTAATGGATATTTATATACTCAGTTTAGCTTTTTGGGGGCGTTTATTTTAATTTATTACAGCAAACGTCTTTGGAGCGCCGATATTCTGCAGTTAAATGTTATTTACGTAAAGAGTCTGGGTTATTTGTTTAAATAAATGGTTCTTAACTTAGCTATGGTTGTATTGGTTACTATGGTGTAATTTAAAGTAGATAAATCTTTATTGTAAAACGTCTAAAGCACGAATATTTTGCTATGTTTTTTTACTGAATACACTGAGTAAATACAATCTGGACAATCCGAGCATCAATGGATTCTTCGTAACGAAACATTGATGTACCTATGTCTAATAGCTTCTACTATAAATGTCACACTAATATTATAAAGCTAGAGTCCGCGCCACCACTGAAGTCCGATAGACGCGGTGCTGCCATCGCAGAACTATAAAAAATTATCAATTTTCCAATACGGCTTGTACAGAAGGTAATATTTAGGCAGTTGATTGGCAGATGAAGCAAGATAACCTTTTGCATGATATATTGTGGATGTGTGTGTGTAGTACGGAATATTATTAATGATACAAATTTAGTTGCCGCTTTTGCCGTAAGACTTCAGTGGTGGCGCGGACTCTAGGGCTAAATTTATGTGCTCAAACGCGACCTTCAGTTTTTTTCACTTCCCGCTCACCGGTGGCGATTACGCGCCGAACTTATTTCGTTGTATTGTGATTTTGACCATTTGTACCTACCATTTTGCCGTTCCCGTGTGTTTTCCATTATAATTTATATTTACAATCAATCGCGTTTCGAATTCTAATATCACCCAAAACCCCTGAGAGATTTATTTCAGTTTATTGTTTGTTATTTAACGTTTGAACATTATCTTTGAAACTTGAGAAGTGTGGAGTAAAGCAGTTGTTTATTATTAGCGTTATAAAACTTGAACAATGAATTGTTTCGCTTTTATGGAATTTTAATGACAAAAAGAAATAAAATGCCTCACAACAAGAATTATACTCGCACCAATAAAACAGAGATACACGGGATTTCCATTCATTAAAGTTTTAATAGGTATAAGCGGACGCAGTTGTTTACTATACTTGCTGTGTTTGGTGGTTTCACCTGTTATTATAATATTTAATCTTGAATAACTTATCCATCATTCATTCTCCTGCCCTTTTCCCACGCTAAGTGGGGTCGGCACATGTTTTTTTCTTCCACTCTCCTCTATCACTCGTCAACTCTAACCTAACTCCTCTTATACATTCATATTCTCTTTCACACAATCCATCCAAGAAGAAGTCTTCTTCATAGGTACCTACTCATAACTCTTTTGGTGATACTTACCTATGTCTTTCTTTTTATGATCTTGAATAATAACTTATGCGTCCTAAAGTTTTATAATTATTTTTCAAATCAATTTAAAACAGAGATTGGAGATTAAAATTTATCTTTTGTTTGTTACAGATACAACGGCTCCTGAGAATAGTATTTTTTGGGAAACATACGTCCTTTCAAGGTAAAATATCCATTTCATTTAATAAAAATTAAAAAATAAAATTATTAAAAACTGCTAAAAAAAATGTTTTTTTTAGCGTGGGATTGGGTAAGGATTATAATGAAAACAGAAAATAATTCGTTCGTTCGTATGAGCAAGTGGCCAACTCTGGTGACGGAGTTTTTAGGCCGCCTAAAGGCCACCGTCATGGCTTAACGACTTTAAAAGAAATATTTTTTAAATACGCTAAAAAACACTCTTCCACTCACGTCTATCGGATTCGTCAAATCGGAATCCACTCCTCATATCTCATATTCATATAGGTATGCTCGTTCACACAGTTCAACTACTTCTTTTGTCCTTCCTCTACCTGCGTAGGCCACACTCTACCAACAATTCATTTACTATTATGATCGTTTTAATACAAGAATATTTTATGAAGGTATGGTAAATTTTGCGTCTGAAAACATTGACTTTAAAGAAAAAAAACCGCATTGTAGTTTACCAGCTTTAAAGAAGAAACCTATTTGTAACCTATTTGTAACCTAGGTATTTGTAAATCACACTAATTATTATAAAAGTGAAAGTTTATGTGTGTGTAAGTGTAAATGTTTGTTACTCCTTCACGCTCAAACGGCTGAACGGTTTTGTTACCTGAATAGCTTATATTCTGGATTAACCCGTAGGTTACTTTTGATCGGTATTCCTACGGGAACGGAAAATATAGTTACCGCGGGTAACACCGCGGGGCGCAGCTAGTTATAGACATACGAGTAAATAAATAAATAGAGGCTAAAATTAATGAAGGATTTTTATAAGTTTCGAAATATTTTAGCGCGAAGCTACGTCGATCATAGTTTATTCAAAGGCGTTCAGTAATGTACGTACAGTTTCCAAGAAATCCAGTCCCACTCAGCTGCAGAATGTTTTTGAAATGAATCTTTCATGGAACTCTACAACTAAGCAACGCGACGTAAGTCACAGATTTGGGAGTTTTCGCCGAGAATAAACGAAATGGGGTTTTCTAGGAAGATTTTTTGTATTTTTTTTTCGTATTATGTTAAATGTTATTTGAGTTTCACTGGTAAGAATTGAATGTGATTTTGGACGTGGGAAAACTTTATTTACATGGATTTGTTTAGTAAGTACATTTAAAAACAACGTATTTTGCATTCTGGGAAATTATATATTTTGGGATTTCGATATTGGAAGTGAATTTAATTTTCGCTTCCTAAAACTTTTATCCGATATTATTACCGATATTATACAAGTGGCATTATCAGCTGAGTGCTTCCGTGCTTCGGAGGGCACGTTAAACTGTCGGTCCCGGCTTTTAAAGTCGTTAAAGCCATGACGGTGGCCTTTAGGCGGCCTAAAAACTCCGTCACTAGAGTTGGTCATACGAACGAACGAACGAAATAAGTAGTGGTCAATTTTCAGATTTACTTACAGGAATTTAAAACGAAAAAAAAAACAATTACGTGCGGTTTCAAAATTTGTTTATTATTTTTTGGTTACAATACAGTCGGAACAAAATATTTAAACAATAGAGCCTTATCCCCGCTAATTAGCAATTAAAATTAACAAGATCCATGTCGACAAACAAACAGACGCAGGTGCACAGCGACTGAATGTAGAACAAAGGGTTTCGGGCGGCTTCCGGGGAGCTGATGTATTGCCACGCCACGCCGTATCGTCGAACTGGAAAGTTCTTTACTGGCATGGGAATGTCATCGGAAGTCAAGCCATTATGTAGAAAGGAATAAAGACTACAATGATAAGTAAAAATACGTAAAGTTCACAGATCGACTTTTGAGAAACAAATCGAAGCAGTGTAGATGTTATAAGGTTACAGAAACTTGATATAACAACATTTTAATCAAATCCGTCCAGCCGTTTGAGCGTGAAAGAGTAACAAACACACTTACACACACACAAACTTTCACCTATAAGTAATTGTCAATTTTGATATGACATTGTTTCGATTGATCCGGAGAATATTCATTTGGGTATGTATGAGTATGGTCACTCCTTGCGGGCGCGTCTCACCCAGTATAAGTAAGATACGCCTTTATGTAAGGTCTAGTACAAATCACGATAATTTTAAAGGTGAAAAAAGAATCTTTAATGTTACGGAATGCATATCCATTTCTTAGGTCCTTAGCGAAACAAAAATATAATCAAATTCCACTTTTCAAGTAAAAAAAATTACCAACTTATGAAACAAAAACAATTTGCCTAATAGCAGCCTCAATTCACCAAGCAATACACAATTCAACGTTAAAAGACAAACAATTCCCGCATTTTACCATGGCGTTAAACTAACCCAAAAGTTTCGTATTTTAAGTTGCTGACTATACATTACCGGGGAGGGCCGTCGAACCATTTTTCAGCGAAGCACATTGCCTTCAGTAGGCCGATACACATTTCAGAACGCTCGCTTAACAAATTATACACGACAACGACACGCGTCGATAAATTGAACTCATCTGTTTTTAGATGGGGATAGGGATAACTTTTAGGGGTAAAAGCTGGGGACAAATTGTTTGAAAAACGAAATGCTTTAGCGGAATTGGCTAAAAAGTGGGGTAATGAAGCACAGGATTAAAGTAAAAATGGCTTGAATTAAAATACGTTTTCGTCTGATATTGATTACAGGTTCTTAATATTCATATAGCTTATTAAAATGAACTAAACTTGCTTGGTTATGAATTTTTAAACAATTGGCATATCAGTACTTTGAATCATCACGTATCATGATTTCTTCTATGACAATATTTTATACTTATTCGCCTTAGTTTTGAACGCTATTGATTAATTCAAAGGTTTTAATAAAGTTTCGTAATCGAGAATTTACTTAGCTGAATGTAATGTAGCGTAAATGTCGTTTGAACGAACCCTATCTTCACTGTTTTCCCTAAACAAAAAATTAGCCAGAAACCATTTGAAATAAATGCACCGCAAAATTTAAAATAGCAAAAGTTAACTCAATTACTGAGACCAAGATGAGATGCCCAGAGAGCCCAAAAAGGTTCAGCATCGCAATTACCTTTCCACCCTGACTGCCTCGGGCGAAGGATTTTATGAAACATGGCCGCGCATACCGGTATACTTTTCACATTAGTCAAAATTGAATTCTACAGCTTTTTTGGTATTGTTTAATTGCTGTGAGGGGTCCTAAGGGGGATAACTGTATTTTTCTGATTTGAAAGAGAGGAAAACTGCTTTGAGTATAAAATGCTCAAGGTAATCAAGTGCTTGAGAGCACCTAGTTAGAAAATATGATGAAAAAATCAATAATAATAAACTGACTAATATTTAAAATGAGTAAATGTATACTTTTTTCCCTCACTTTAATCACAACTCTATGAACAGTGGACCGATTTAAACACAACTTGGAATAATAATCTTGACCTAGAATAGCAAATAGTTTATTTCATTCGTTAGTATTGTTATGTTTATTTAATAATAGTGAATTTACTAAATAAGGTGTTTTTTTTCACAGGTGTATAACCAAAAACCATGGACGGAAGTAAAAGGACGCGTCGGAAATGAAACAGAGAGCCAGGAAGAAACCTGTGACTATTTGGCTGAAGCAGTCGATGTTATAGCCAAACAAATCACCAAAGTCATGTAATAAAAAAACAAAAACAACAAACTTTTCATATCGAAAAGGCATATCTTGAAAATATCGTGAAAACACGAAACATATCTCAATTTTATGCTAGTCACCATTTTTGTGATTACTTATAGATAAGTTAATTATTGCTCAAATTCTACATTAATAGATGATGATTTTATCGTCAAGATAGAAAGAAATTATTTGATTTAACAGAGCAGATATGAAGTACAGTATGTTTTTCCTGAGAAGACGTACGTTGATATTGAAGGCAGTGCTCGTGTTGACGGCACTGTGGTTTATGGTTGCCTTGCTGACTACAAGTAGTAACACGAGAAATGCCATCGGGGCTCCACCTTTAGAATACGATGATCCCGAAGCGAAGCCATTAAAGATGGTGAAATCTACATCAACTAAACGAAAAAGCGAGTCCTACGTAAACAATCTATCTGATGGTTTGTATTTTGCACTATTTTTGGTTTCGCTGCATGCTTATTTTAATTAATAATCGTTGTAGAGTAATTTTAACACACATGGATGTTTTGTTCATGATTTTAAATAAGATATTATAGACTTTATTGATTTAATAACAATGTACAAACTCAAATGTTAAAAGCATTGACCTTTCCCGCCGTCAGTCCAAATTAAAAAGTTTCTTATCGCTAAATTTGGAACACACTGTTTGTTCAATTAACTCGAGAAAATATTGGCTTACTTTCCAAAACTGTACGGTTTGATTTTGAAACGAACTTTTTGAAACAATACTGTTGTTTCGAAATGTTTCCTTATCGTTTTACTCGTACTTCGGTAGAATGTATGTTGCCGCAAGCAGAGGATGCGATTGTCTTTCAGTTAATGCGTACAAGCCATACACATGGTAATGATGTTGTTGTGGTAGAAACTTGGAAAGCATTCCATTCATCTATAGAGACTAGGCGCACTTCGTTTTTCGAACTAGCGTCACTGCGTGATTTTGTGTAGCGCGTCGTCTGCTGCAGCTAGATCGCGTTTCACAAGCGCGAGGATAGTGTCCACGGTCACAGCTTGCCGTTTGCCTTTTTTCGTCACGCGTTTGTATCGCGTTTGTAACGATAAGAACGCGCACTCACTGCGCGTTTATATCGATACAAACGTGGTGAGTACTGGTTCTAAAGCGTAAATGAACGTGGTGAAAGAAATAAACACATAAGTAGTTTTTTTCTTAGAAACTACAATCAAAGATCATCTGGCACGAATAGTAGTATCAATGTAAAAGTAGTTAGCATTAAATCTTTGTTTTCGTAGCATCTTTGTACATAATCCATGTGTGTATATTAAACTTATGCCCTAATACTAAAACGCTACTTAAATATATAAGTAAAAGCTTCGTAACTATAGTATTTGAGACGTTCTGATTTTTAAGATTTGTTTACGCAATCGTCAATAAACGACGAGATAAGCACCACTTACTTAAATTACGTTTTAGTAATCGGGCGTGTAATTAATGATTTTTAGCACATCTTTTGGGGTAGGTAAGTTACACATTTTTAATTAAGTACTTTTTTAATCTTTGTCTAACACACTTGTTATTTTTCTTTTTGTTAAGTATGTTATTTATAACATTGTCCATACCGCTGTCATAAGAAGACCGTAATATGCATTTCTAGACAGCTACTTTGCTTTTGCTGTTAAATAATCTCATAAATAAAAAAAATAATAATCTGAACTTGTTGAAAGTTACGGTGTTCTTCATATTGAAAGCATAGCTTTATATGTTTTGACGTTGTGCATGACTATACATTTGTACGCAGTGAGCACTCGTGTCGACTGGCTTGGTCGGATCGCTGGGAACGAAGGTAATTTATGCTTCTCTTTGATTTTAAATTTGAACAGCAATACACGAGTAGTGAGTTGTTGAATGTTTCAGTAACTTTATGGTGTATAGATACACTTCATAATATAACTTTTAATAGAGATCTTAAATCTCTAAAGATTAGAGAAAATTTTAATGTCTACCACGCCCTGTTTCGTTTTTTCTAAATTTATGTTTGAGAATAGTTGATAAGAATTAAGTTGTCTTGGAGGTTTTTTAATTTTTCGATACAATTGTTCTAATCCAATTTTAAAATATATGTGGGCAGATATAAATTCAAATATTTTTTAATACCTGTGGGTATCCACATTTATCCAACATTAAATTTTCGCACTCTGTGCTAAATGTCACAACACATGACGTGGGTGGGTCAGTGGCGGAATCAAGCAAACTGATCGATTGAAATTATATTCAAAGCTAATATTGGTTTTCAGTATTCATAGGCAATTGGTCTGAATGTGAATTTACGGAAAATTTGAGCTGAAGGGCGTTTGTGCACTACACGGAATTTTACTTTTTTTTCTGGCGGAAAATGTCTTTATTCCCTTCTAACATATCAGAAATAAGGAGACAAAACATTTGAAACTGTCAGTCCTGACCAGAATACAGTAAAAGTCCGTGTATCAAACGCCCTTATATTGTCACAACAATCAGTATTGACTGCTTTAAGCTGTCATGTATTCTCGTGTATCGCTGTTCTTTGATGTTTTATGGTTTCTGTGATAACACGCTTTTGATAGTTGGTAATGGATGTCTTTGATGTATTGTAGCTGTTGTTAATATTTATGTTAATATTAATTAATATGAACAATTGTAGAAGTATTGGTCGTTACTACAACAAACACCTAGTACTATTGCGTATTATAACATTTGAATTAACCCTGATAAGTACTTAACTTGTACACATTTAAGTGTTAGAATAGTACATTATTGTAGTATTCTAGATATTTTTTTTTAGGAGATTTTACGACGTTACAATTTTTTTTTGTTTTATTTTACTTTTACACTATTTTTACAAAAAATTAAAAAACCGATATAAAAAAAATGCTCTTTCCATTTGAAAACGAATCGTAAAATAACGTAATAGCTTACCCGCGGCATTTTATGGAAAAAAATAGCAATTCCTCATAAAAAAATACTAGGAATCATATTGGGATTTACCTCTACCTATAGTGAAAACTTTTACAGTCACAGCCAGAGATACTCCGTAACATACCTAAATACAACTTGAGAATTTTCTGTTTTTACTCGGTTTAAAGTAAATGGAATTTTTACTACATGCAATTTTCATTCGAAATCCGAGATTCTTGAACATTCACACGGCAATGACCATTTAAAATTATTCCCAACGAGTACATTGCATGTTCGATTACCTCAACTTGAAATACAAGTTCCGATGTTTGCATTCTGACGTTCGATTATAGACGCATGTTTAAGAGAACTTAGAAGATCGGGTTACGTTTGAAAAATAGAAGGGTCCTTTTAAAATATTCCATGATTATTTTGTACATTATTTCAACTTATCTCGGATATGGGCCAAAATCTCTCTCCATTTTCTCTCGATGTCATCAATGTCGTCTCGCCAATGTTTTCACAATTAGCTCGACTTTATCTGACTAGTTGCATCTTTAGAAAAATACTCGTATTTACTAAAACTGCACTTCTCTAGAGTGTTCATTGCATAATTGGATTAAAATTTATAATAACAAAACTCTGATATTAATTAAAGTATTAAAATACTTTGTTAAAAGTTAAATAAGAAGTGGTGAGAGATTGCCTAGCATAGGGTATTTCACGCGTAGGCTGATAAGCAAAAGAAAACTTATATTTTCCCTATGAGGACTTGGTTAGACTGTAAAACATGATTTTTCAATGAAATAATAGTTATACTTAATGCAAAAACTTATTAAAGTTTTCGATCCCGACGTGATTTCAAACCACATTGATACATTGACCCTCGTTGTCGGCGTGCTATTCAGTTTTGAAACTTCAGAATGAAATTCTTGTTAATTATAACGATTTAGCTATGATTTAAAACAAAAATGTTCCCTGTCTCATCTATTACACCTTACTCTATGTCATAGGCCTGGGCGTGATCGCCGCACCCGGCTCGGACAACGCACCCGGTGAACTCGGCAAACCGGTTGTGCTCCCGAAGAATATAAGCGAAGAAGCGAAGGCGTCTGTAGCGGAGGGATGGAAGAAAAACGCCTTCAACCAGTACGTCAGCGACCTGATATCTATAAGAAGAAAGTTGCCGGATCCGAGAGACGAGTGGTAAGTGATAATTGAAATAGTAGACACACAGTTTTTAAGTGATAAAAGCTAAAGGCGTTATTTTATTTAAAGTTTTCAGAGTAAGAAATGATTTTATAGTCATAGTCATAAAATATTCTTAATCTGTAGTGAATAATGTGACCGTTTGGTATATTTTTTAAAACAGTTCTGAAAATATTTCTTAATGATAGTAAGTGTAAAAAAAAACAGTGTATTAATAGTTCTGACTATCAGACATAATAGTGCCTGCCTCTTAAAAAATCGTATCTAAATCATTAACTGGTTCATAAATTTCATTATTGTGCAATATCAGACCATAATGGAAATTGGGAAAAATCTAAACTTTCATTAAATTTTCAATTTTCGTACCCACAACTTTAATGGAAAGTAAAACTTTAATGGATGATTGAGTCTTTCCCAGGTCCAACTATCTTTGCTAGAGAATATCGTACTAATGGTACGTTACTTTGTGGATTAATCCGGATAGGACGCCGGTGGGAACGTTCTTTGTAGCGTCTTCTTTTGCTATTGCAGCTTTTACCTTCAAAAGGACTTACATTTGAGCTTCGAGATGGAAATCGTATTTTTGATTCAACGGTATCGTCGGTGACTTTTGTCTCTTTGACTATGTCGATGTGGAAATTCTTAATGAATTTTGTGCAAAATGGTAAACGAATATAATGTTAATGGATGCTGATTATATACTAGAAAAATAATGTATTCAAAAAATCATACGTTAAATACATAAGACACAAATCATAATAATATATATTTACAGACATATTAAAAAAAAATATTACTCTCATGTTTTCAATAAAACGATATTCAATTTAGACTGATCAGGCAAAATCTATTATTTTTATTAAGCGCGTTTTTAACGTTTTATTGATTATCTAAATTAATGGAATAATAAATAACAACGGAAAAGTTTGCATTGTGCGAGGGCTCTTAGTATTATTACATATTCGAAAAGCATCATCAGCTGAGGGTTACTGCGTAATTTTAGGAATGGATTAATAAATAAATTCACAAAAAATTAAGCTTTTTACATATTAAGTGAAAGAAGCGCATGCATTTAGCTTGTCTAAGCTAAATGCATGCTTAGACAAGCTAAATGCATTGTCTAAGCTAAATGCTAATGCTTTCTCGACATGAATCTGATTTTTCCTTACAATTATCACCCTTTACAAGTGATATTTCACACGGCACCCCTCATTTCTAAACAAGCTCTTTAGCATTGACAAGTAGTGATTGAGTACGTATTCATCATTCAGGCCCTCAGTTGATTGAACTTCAATTAATACCACCCTTCTGTCTATAACTGTGTCATTACATAAGAAAAGTTAAAACAAACTTCAATGAAAATAAATTTAAATCTTTAAAACAGATTTTTAAAAATTACACGACCGTCGGCCAAAAATGTGGTCTACCATCCTATAGGTTGAGTTTCATTTGAACGTCATAAAACAACAAGGTTGATTTCTACTTGCCAATAACATTATAAGTGGCAATTGCTCTCTTTACTATATTTACTTTATGCCATGTGTCAAGTTCGAATTCTTGCAAGTAAAAGTCAACCTTATCGATAATTAGATTTCACAGAAACTTTGGTCAAAACTGGTAGACCACTTTCTTGGTTCACTTACTGGAAAACTAGAAAAAACGCGTTGTAAACCCGTGATCGTTACGTGTACGTATTATACGTGGACAAGGGTATAGAAATGCTCATAGAAGTACTGTTTTCGAGAAAAAAAAATCTACATTACCGCAAGCTAAGCTTCAAGCAAAAGCTAGTGTAAAAATTATTAAGTATGTTTAAATTTCGCAGGTGCAAACAACCTGGTAGATATTTGGAAGACCTACCGCAGACGTCTGTTGTTATCTGCTTCCATAACGAGGCTTGGTCGGTGCTGCTCAGGACTGTGCACTCGGTGCTTGACAAGTCACCAGCTCATCTCATCAAGGAGATCATTCTCGTTGACGACTTCTCTGATATGCGTAAGTAGCTGGAATTTTTTTTCATAAATATTATCCCAATTGGTGTCCGTATCTGGCAGGTTAGAGAAAAAATATTTTGGTCGTAGTTAAGTGTTTTGAAGACTATTTTTTCTATCACTAGATATAAAATTTGTATTCTAACAAGTAATAAAACCCAGTTAGTATGCTAATAAGCGGCGACCTTTCATGCATACAATGCTAACTGAAAAATGGAGTGTTACCATAATATTCTAAATATATATATATATACTTGCCTTGGTTTTCTTTTTTAGATAATCTAAAAAGGATTGCAAAACTTGCGATTGATGATTTTTTTAAAAACTTTGTATTAATTAAGTTAATGATTTATATTTTATTACAGCACATCTGATGCAACAGCTCGATGACTACATGTCATCGTTACCGAAAGTAAGAATAGTAAGGGCGACTCGTAGAGAAGGACTCATCAGAGCCAGGCTTCTAGGAGCTCGATACGTCACCGCCCCTGTCCTGACGTACCTTGACAGTCACTGCGAGTGTACAGAAGGTTTGTTCCTATTCTTCTTTTGCATTTATCAATAAAATTGAACGCCCCTCCATATATTATAAACTATGTAAGCGAAGTCGGTGTCGATTGAGTTAGCTCACGATTTAGGTGAGAATCATCAAACTACACAATAGCTAACCAGCCTTACGAAAAGCGGTATTGTTATCCTTCGAGTAATTATAGCGCATCACAAAGCTATTCTTATAAGTGGTAGACGTGTTCCGCATACTTTTTAGTAGGTACATGCAAAAATACTTGTGAAAATTCAATTCAAATATCCTATATTTTTATAGGTTGGCTGGAACCTTTACTGGACAGAATCGCTCGCAACAAAACGACAGTAGTGTGCCCTGTTATCGATGTTATAGATGATAACACCCTTGAGTATCACTACAGAGACTCATCATCAGTAAATGTTGGCGGTTTTGACTGGAATCTTCAGTTCAATTGGCATCCAGTACCTTCCAAAGAGCGAGCAAGGCACCAACATACGGCGGAACCCGTCTACTCTCCCACTATGGCTGGTGGTCTTTTCGCCATCGACAAAGATTTCTTCGAAAGACTAGGAACGTACGACAGCGGATTCGATATCTGGGGAGGTGAAAACCTTGAGCTGTCGTTCAAAACTTGGATGTGCGGAGGCACTTTAGAAATCGTACCATGCTCACACGTAGGCCATATCTTCAGAAAGCGGTCACCGTACAAATGGCGGACCGGGGTCAACGTACTTAAGAAAAACTCTGTCCGATTAGCTGAGGTGAGAACCAGATTTAAATTGAATAGAGTAGCTTTAACTATTATGCAAATTGAATTTTACGAGATATTTTGTTTTGGTATAGGTATGGCTGGACGATTATGCAAAATACTATTACCAACGAGTTGGTAACGATAAGGGCGATTACGGTGACATCACTAGCCGGCTGGACCTGAGAGAAAAGCTGGGTTGCAAATCCTTTGAATGGTATCTGAAGAATATTTATCCAGAGCTATTTATTCCCGGCGAATCCGTCGCCCACGGAGAGGTAAGCGATTGTCAGTTTATTGTTTTAGGACATTTAACTCGTATCAAAATATTTGATATTTACTTATCGTACTTATATAATTGTTATCCGTTTTACACCTGTGCTACAATGAGTGCAAATAACGGACGTGTTGTTCAAAATGATTACCTGTACAGATCCGCAATGTGGCGTTCAAAAAGATTTGTTTGGATTCGCCGACGCGCAAATCGGATCATCATAAACCAGTGGGACTATACCCGTGTCATCGACAGGGAGGAAATCAGGTCTTCTGTCTTTTGCAATTTGACAAATTGCGGCAGTACCATATTGCACGAGTTTTTATTGTTCTGAATCCTCAAACGACTTTGCACTCTTTATGCACGTGTGAATCACTGACTTTACAGCACCCCTGAGCACGTTTATTGATCTTTTTTTAAAATCATGATGCTAGGTACGAAATAGAGCAATGGGTAGACGTTACTGTCTAAACGGAAACGAAGATATTGTGGCAGACGCCGGCATACCAGTGAGGTTTCATAAATGCCATCACGGTGGTGGAGATCAGGTACTCCTCTGTGGAGTGATTTTTGTTTTGGGGGCACTATCACTGTTGTATCCACGACTCTTAGTTGGCGAATGCGGAATGTTTTATTTTCGTTTTGTGTTTCATTTTTTATGTTTTATTCATTTTCATTGTCACGGTTTTTTGATATCATCACTTAGATTATCTCCATTACCAAATTATCTAAGAAACAATCTCAAAATTTGATTAATTTTGTTTAAAAAAACTTCTGTGTTAAATTTGTTTAAATTTGAAAGTGGCTGACACTTAAGTGATGGTATCAGCAGCACGCTTGCATTTGGCACGCCTTTAAATCTTCCCAATGGCATCAGATCGCGAACGCCCAGTCTGGTATTTGCCTCGACTCTGCAGCCGGCCCTGAGGACATGAAGAAGCCCGTCAACGTGTGGCCTTGCCACGGAGAGTATGGAAATCAGGTTTGTGAAGGCAGCCAAATTTAGATTCTATCATGCTTTGCTTCTATCATTGTAGTTGGTATTGATGAGTATCAAGTAAGTAAAAACTATACATTTAATCACAACCTTGGTCATGACGTTTGACTTTCTAGTGACGGTTTCAGAATAGCTTTATCTTTCCGTGGTTTGGCATAATATTGTGATAATTTAATAAGCAAATAACGTTAATTTTCTATCCATAGACAAAAAAGATATTGAAACTTGACGAAAACGACTAAAACTCCGTTGACTTGACCAATAAATACTAAGCTTACAAATTGATGAGTTCTTAATTACCCCTTAAAACATAACTGACATTAGGAACAATTTTACAATGGTCTAAATTAACTTTAATCAAGCATGCTAATTCAAATTAGTAATCAATGAAGCAATTGCAAACAAAGTAATTCGTAATTACTGTAAATAATAAAAAAACAACCAAATTTTAAAAGATTAAAAACATCTTAGTTAATAACTTCAAATGACAATGCAGGTAAGTCAATTATAATAAGTATGAATTCGCTTGCTTTATAATTATTGCGTTCATCTTCATTACTAATCCAAATTATTTGTCTAGAAAATTCCGCTTATTAATTTTCAACAAAGTCGGTAGATTTAAGTAAAAATGTGGTGCTCCTAAATATTCCAGTAATTTTTAGTAGAATATTGACTCTTTCAATTTGGTACTGCCGTAAGGTAATATTAGTTTGTAAGTCCTTCTAACACTTATCTTTATAACTGTTTTGATAAACTTGATTTATTTGCCTAATTTTATTCAATTTACAGGTGTCGGTTTCATTTTCATGGCCTCTTCTTTGTTTACTCAAATGTCCTCATAGTCTAAGATCCCGTCATACAACGACCTTCACCGAGATGTTTATTTGATGAAACGTATTTTATATGTAATTTAATATGTAAATAAATATATTGCATATGGGTTGCCTAACAAATTTCAGTCCAGTATATGCTTAATAAAAAAAAAAATTTTTTTTAACATTTCACCGGTATGATTATTAGACAAATTCTATACCAATCGAAAGTCTGAAGCCCATAGAATATGCAAACGTTGGGTTGCCTATTCTTTTCCGGTCACAACTATCGGGCAGCCAGGTATAAACAGGCAAATATTATTAGCATTTTGCACCGATCTGATTATTGAATTAAAATTAAATTAAAAATAAATTAATAAATTAATAATAAATTCATAAAAAACTCATAAATTAAATTAATTTAATTAATAGTTGTGACCGGAAAAGAATAGGCAACACAACGTTTGCATATTCTATGGACTTCAGACTTTCGATTGGTATAGAATTTGTCTAATAATTATACCGGTGAAATGTTAAAAAATTTTTTTTTTTTAATAAAGCATATACTGGACTGAAATTTGTTAGCCAACCCATATGCAATATATTTATTTACATATTAAATTACATATAAAATACGTTTCATTAAATAAACATCTCGGTGAAGGTCGTTGTATGACGGGATCCTATACTATCAGCTATGTGTTACTATACCTTCTATTCTTGTAATTATGTCTGAAAAAAACTTTAAAAAACTTTTTTTGACATTACATTTTGACTTTTTCAGCTAAGGTTCGATTCGATCAACAAATAATTTACAAATTAATTTCTGACTCGTTAAAATTACCCCATTGCCTGCATTTGCTTTAAACGTGTCATGGGCACTGAAAGTGATATTGTACTCGTTTATTATTTTTTAATAAATAGAAATCATTTTACCACTGAAATAAGCATGAATAATTAATTTAAATGGTCCTAAAATTTTGTCAGTATTCCTAAGTATTAGAACTCCTTTAAACTTTTTTTTTTTCATTTTACAAAAAAAAAATAGAACTTTACAACTTCACTTGATGATCAGTGACAGACTTAACCGGACACCCCGTTAAGTGTATAATAGGCGTAATTAAAAAAAAAGGATATAAAATCACTATTAGGTAAATATAAATGTAAAACAAACGCTTGGTCGAATTCACCTTGGAACAGTAAAGTTCAAAATGCAATGTCGAATCTCAGACAGCTAGTTGACGGTAATTTTGTGTTCGCAGTACTGGATGTATTCTAAGAACGGGGAGATCCGTCGTGACGAGACCTGCCTCGACTACTCCGGCCACGACGTTGTGCTGTACCCTTGCCACGGGGCTCGGGGCAATCAACTCTGGCTGTATGATCCTAATGTAAGTATTCTTTTCTTGTATTGAAAGTGTCACTTTTTTCGCAAAGTTTAAATTGTTTGTTCTAAAAGGTCTATTTTAAAAATCAGCGTATTTAGTTGACTATCACTCTGATGTTTTTTTAAGTATTGATAATTATTGCTGTTCCATATTTTTATTTCAAAAGTGTGTCTAAAGAAGCCTATTTATATTAAATATCCATAATTTTATCATATTGAAATATAAAAAAAAAATCTTGATTATCAATATAATGCTACCTTCATGGCTACCAGGTATTACAATAAATTGTTCATCACTGTTATATTCAAAAAATCCTACTTACACTCAAGAGTTATTGAGCACACTGATCTCTTTAACAAACTGCACTTATAAAACGCTAAAACATCCCACGCTCTACTAAATATAGCCAAAATTATTTTTGCAGACGAAACTTCTCAAACACGGTTCGAGCGAAAAGTGCATGGCGATATCTCGTAACAAGGACAAAATCGTCATGGAGTCCTGCAATGAGGCAGAATCAAGGCATATGTGGAGTATGGAGAACTTCAACCCGAGCAGACTGTCTCCAGAACTAGCAGCTGATTAGCCCGAGGCGTACGACCAAGTCTTATTCATATAACCGTCTTATATGAATAAGACTTGTTGTGGTGAAATGTGAAGGACTTGAGTTATCCTAATACACTTGTTGTCGGATGCAATATGCTTCTAGTGTTTAGAAGTTCATTAAAATGTTTTTTTAAATTAGCTTGGGCGTAGCATGCTCAACGTGACCTCGAGTCGGCAACACTTTCTCAAAAGTATGAACGAGATAACTCGTTGATTGTCTCAAGAATTTCACCTTGTTCTTCACATTGATCGTGAAAGAATTAGGTCTATTTGTTTTTTTTTATTGTAGTTCAGATTCTTGAAGTCCGCTTTGGTGCAAAATGTATATAATGGTTAAATGTTTTAATGAACTTCTGTTAACAAAAATATAAGGCTGTTAAATAGCGAAATTGGATGTGAAAGGCTTGGTGTGTTTTAACTTAGTATCACTCGTTGACCCCGTCACTATTGGCCTAAGACTATGACTGACGTAATATTTGAACCATCTAATTATTTATATAATTATAATGATTTATAAATTTAATATAATTTACCAGAATTCAATATTTTGTAATCTAAAAATTCGATGAAAGAAAATTATTTTATTAAAAATTTGCCTAAGTTTTAATGGTTTCAAAATGGTAATAATATATTGGCAGAAATTTAATAACACAGATAAAACCGTATTATACGAGTATTCCATGCAAATAATTGTATTTTAGTATTTTGTATAAATAAAGTATTAATGTATTGGCTAGTATGTAGTGCCTATTTAATTTTGTGTACATATCTTTAACATTTAGTTGTAACTATTTTTAAGATTGGTCATAAAATTGTTTATGGTTAGGTACTGCCAGAAGGTAGGAATAAAAAAATCGGATTTAAAATTAATTTCATTGTCTTTGCAGGCTTTACATATTAAAAGGTAAAAAAATAAAATGTTAAGACAAAAATAAACATTAAGTTTTTGGTTTTATCAAAATTTCATGAGATTTCGTAAAAACTATGACCTCAAAAAATAGATTTGTGTTCGTTTATAATTATTGTGATTTATAATAATATAATAATTAGTTCAATAGTCATTTTGACTCATATTAGTAACTAACTAGACTAATTTAGTCTTATCTAGTTAAATAAATGATACTTTTTATAAATACTGTTTGGTCAAACTTTTTTTTAGTCAAGGACGAATTTATTTAAATTCTATATTATTTGTTGAGATATTGGCATTATTATTTAGTGTTTTTGTTATTGGTTCTTTGATTTTATTATAATTATTATAAATTCTTTAACATTCCAAAAATTGACATCGATTCTCGGATTCATGTTACATTCCTTGCAAAACGAAAAAAAACTGCCATTAGTCTTCCTAAACATATTTCTATTTTAACAAACTTATTCCAGAAATCGAGAATGATTTAATTTCCGTTAGGTATTTACTTTATATTATCTCATTGTGAATTATATTACAAACCTCTTCACAATAGGATTTAAACTAAATTATAAACTTTACTTTCATTTCAACGAAATTAAGACCTGATATAACGTATTTTATAAACACTAAAAAATTATTTTAACCATGATTCGTGGATTTACGAGATACGATTTTAGTGTTTTAAATGTTCAGTTTAAAAAAGTCTTATTTTTTTATTTCAAGTCGGTTAAATTTTTCCTAATAGTAATAGAAATTAATATTGTTTTTTTACTGATTTTGAAATAGTTTTTGTCATTGTTAAATAACTCTAGATGCCACATTTTATTATTAACTGCATTGTTTTTATAAATCAAGTATTTTGTTTAAATATTGCTTAATGCAATATAATTAAATGAATGTAAAATAAAACTACATAGTATAAATTCTAATTAAGTTTGTAATTAGGAGTGAATAGGAAGTTATAAATGTGCCTTATTCTTATTATTATTAATAAAATGTTGAAATTTCTGTATATAATGCGGTGTCTTTAATAATAATTGTATTATACTAGATTTAAATAAATAGTTGATGGTGAGATAGTGTTTGTAAAATAAAACATTATGTTGGATTTCTAAATTGAAGTTTTATTTCATAACTACGGCCTTATATTGAGATTTATCATTTATGATTCAGCTAAAATTTTAAAATGGTTTTCCATAAGTTGAATAATAATTTATTTTTTCTTTTTACTGTTAGTTAGACCTATAATCTAGGTAGATAGGACCTTTATTGTGTATTTTACTAATTTTACGCACAAAGGTGTAGGGCTGAATGATCGCTATATAAGGTGTTGTTTTTTTTTATAAACTAACAAATAATTTAAAATAAAGTATACCTATGAGAGACAGCAAGCGATATAAGAATGGATCATAATTGAGTTAAACAACAGTGGGTATCTAATTAATTATTTTGTGTACTGGAATGTAAAAAAAATCATTATTTAAAATTTTTTAATTAATAAAATGTGATGAATAACAGACACTGAGCGCACTATTTTGTGTTTTACAAAATAGTGGTGAAAATAAAAAAGTTACGCCTTGAAAAGTTACGCGGCAACGCTTTAGATGAGTGTTTGAAACCACCAGGGGCTCGCTCTGTGGAAACGTCTATTGTAATCTAACTGTATACTTCCCAAATTCACTTGGCATTATATTTAGATACAAAATAAAAATTTCAAATTTTAATTTCAAACAATGGCTATCTGAGAACAACAGTTTAAAAAAACACATCAAAATCGGTTTATCTGTTCAGAAACTATGATGGCGTTCTGTGTGTGATTTATTTCTTCTAAAGGTGGGTAGGTACTGACCAACGTTACGAGGTGTAATGTAACATTCGCATCGAGCGTGTTACGCATCGAGTTACTCGAGTTACTCGCTGGTTTCCCCGTAACACGACGTACTGACTGCACGAATGCTCGTAACACGTTACATTACGCCCCGTAACGCCGGTCAGTACCCACCTTAAGATTCTGTGTGTTCGCATATTTCTAGCAGAAAACCATCCTTGTAACTAAGTATATTAATTGGACACGGCCAGACTCGTACTGTATTCCCCAAGACAAACTTAGTTATGATGTTTGCACTTGCATAACTTTGGTAAGTACCTGTTCCTTGTATGAACTTACCGTAGTTTAGACTTCCAATAGTTAACAAGCCATAATTAACAGACAACGTTTTTGACAAGCAAACGTAATACGCCTGGGGCTGTACGGGAAATTGAGACATTAGACTATCTTTACTACAGATAATTAAGAGCTTTGTTAGTACCTAAAGTGAGTAAAGTTTATAGTAAAGTCTTGTCTTTTTTAAGCCAAAAGCACGGCTTTTTAAGTCGTTACTTTAAAAACCACGACCGACAATTTAACGTGCATGGAAGCGCTCAGCTGTTTCTGTTAATGACACTTCCGGTCATTTCACTTACCTAACTTCTTCTGTATGGCTACTGTGACTTCATCCATCCAAATTATGACTTCTCGGATCATTGCCTTCAACGATCTATCAAGAACGTCTTGCAGACGAAAAACAAGGTGTTAACAGGTAGGTAGGTACCAGTTTTTATTTTTGAAATGTAATGTTTAGTGATTATGCT
Source organism: Xanthorhoe designata (assembly GCA_963582015.1). Taxonomy (NCBI): domain Eukaryota; kingdom Metazoa; phylum Arthropoda; class Insecta; order Lepidoptera; family Geometridae; genus Xanthorhoe; species Xanthorhoe designata. Next base: position 8,347,011 of record OY757044.1, on the reverse strand, counting down.
GTTGATCTTAAGCGTCAACGTAAAATAGATTTCGTTATTAGATTAAACTTAGCTAGTCGTGTTACAATAGAATATCACTTTAAAAAAATCTTCAAGGAAAATAAAATTAAAAAACAAAACCCAGTCACAGTCCAATGGATAAAGTAGATCCTAGCGGTCGCCGATTGAAAAGTTTTTCAGTCTTGGACCGTAGATATTGGCAGACTGAGTGAAAACGGAAATTGCAAGAACGACATCGGATCCACCGTTTATCGAGCTTCGGATCAATGAACTGCGTTGAAATACTGGATTTTATCTTGTATTTCGAAATTCGGTCTCAAGTTAAGAATTGTTGGGTGCAGTGCCATATTAAACTACATTCTAGGCCTAGGCCCGCAGCCATGTGACAACTTCATTCGTCTCTTTCTATTTGTCAATGCTTTCTATCAGCAACAGCAACTGTTACTATTCCTTTGATTTGACATTTCTGATTGCTCGAGTTTTTATTATCGAGTGTAAAAATGTAACTTAGCTAGAAGGGCTAATCGTCCACCGCAACGTTGTATGATTTTTTATTTAAATCTTTTTTGAGTTTAAAACCACCGACGGCTCAACCCGCATTGATAAAACGATCCCCTAAAGTGAAATGTTTTTTTTGTCAATCACAAAACCCTGTGACGTCGACCCTAAAATCAAGAATCAAGAATTTTTTTATAGGTGTGCAGATTTTATTTAAGTTTATCATTAAAACAATAAGGGTTCAAAACAACATACTCGTACTTAATTCAAAGTAGACAGACAAGAAACGACAACCAATAGGTACTGATGTTTTTCAGAAGAAAATTCAATGTAAAAATCTTCGATGAAATTTCAGCTGCATAGCTCGTGACGAATATTTATTTGTCCATCTGAACTGAACATTCCGAACGTCAGAAACGTAATCAAATCGGACGAGCGTGAGACAAATTTCCCTGACGTCGACGCTCAGAAAGAATTTTAAGATTAAATATTTTACGGTGGAATGAAGCTACTGGCTCCAATATTAGCTGTAATTTTTAATTTAGAGATTTATGACAAGGTTTTATTTCATTGGTTTTATCGGCTGAGTACCTACAAACTACAAGTAGGTATTTACAATAAAATAAGTTTAATAAAATTATAAACAAGTAACGTTTGGTTCCTGTGCAAATCACAAATGACAAATGCAAAAAGAATAACGTTATGATTCAACGTAATTTGGGTTCAATTTGAAAAGTTTTCCAACTTTACCTCCTGTTTTGGTGTTCCAATAGTCATTGAATAAAAAACTTTTTCATTTACGCTCCAAGACGCCAACTGAATAATATATGAACGTTGGCCGGTACTCTCCCGTTTAGAGGTTTCTGGGTTTTTTGCCGAATTAATGGCGTTTTAGCGAAGGACTTAAGAAGATAAAAAAGCTTGGAATATTTTTACATTAATATTAATATGAAAGTGGATGATGAGTGGAGATTAATATTGGATATTTTGTAGTTGTAAATCTGCTAAAACTTTATGCCAAGTAAAATCTGGATTTTACACCTTATGGCCTTATAAATATTTACCCTGAACTATTTGTAATTTTAAAGGTATTTATCAGCTTGCGATAGCACAAACGGCTGCTAATCTGTTGTCAATTTCTTTTGAATGAAATGTGAGTTACATAAAAATTCTTGCCAAATTCTAGCTAAAATAACAGCTGATTATACCTAATTAATAAAGATTTAATTTAAATAAAAAAAACTACGCACAAAATCATGCACAGGATAAAAATAGTCTGCAATATTCACAGTACCTAATTCCAAGCAAACAATGCCCAAATCAAATAAACATAGTTTGCCCATAAAATGTAGGCACGTATAACTCAGCAAGAAAATGGTTCAGTCTATACTTATGAATAACACATGAATCGCTCCTTTATTCAGTCGGATTGAAATGGAGTGAATTTAGAAATAAGGCTGAAGCAATGATTGCTAAGTTGTTACGAGTTTATGATGCTATAATTCGGAAGCAAAACAATAATATACTTAGCAACATTTATTTGTATTTTAAGATGATTATTACTTGCAGCCCTTAATGTCCCACTGATGGGCAAAGGCCTCTCCCCACTCTCTGCATTCGTCCCTCTCCTGCGCTAATATGGTCCAGTCGGCGCGGAATGTGGCGAGCTCATCCCTCCGTCTCGTTTGTGGTCTGCCACGACTTCGTTGTGACGATCAGGACCCTACTCGGTGGTCAGTTTTGCTTACAGGTCTCCCGACATGCGGCAAACGTGACCAGCCCAGTCACATTTAAGCTTGGCGGCTTTGATGTCTACATCGGCGATCTGGAAAGAAAGAAAAGAAAGAAAGAAAGAATGAAAGAAAAATCATTTATTCTTGTAGGACCTCAAGGATCACTTAAGTTTCGTTTTACATGCTAGGTGATTCTAATGCCTGTTCCAACGCGACTCCCTACACCAGGGAAAGAATCAGGCAAGAACCTGGTGGTGTGGGCCTAGCTTTTTTTTAAAAGCGATCCCTTAACAATCTAAAATAATCTAAATAGTCAAGCTGGAGCGCAGCTTGGTGTTGCAAGTATGGTCAATTCGTTTGACTCCGCTCTGTAGTTTGCTGCGCTCCATCGCACGTTGACAAGCCTTCAGCCATTTTCTGTCAAAAACAGGATAAAATGTTACGCCACTGAAAATTTGTGCTATAACTGTTAAATGTTCGTGAACGTACATAAGTGTGGGCAAATGAAACAAAACTGAATATCATTGCATTTCGAGTTCTCTCAAAAAGTCCATGAAAAGCTTTAGTAAAGAACCCACATCTTTACTGACGCTGACTATGACATGACTTTGACTTGACTTTACTAACTTGAATTATTTTGACATGGTAGTGGCTAAATGCATGGCAAAAGCCGGCGAAGCCAAAATAAAGAAGAACATCTTATGCTACATCCATTACATGCTCTTTGGCTACATCTGTGTAATTTAGGACAAAAAACATTACAACTGGTTTTGTCTACGTTTTCAATTTATATTCAAGGACAAAGAATCTCGGGTTATTTCATTTTCATTTTCAGTGAAGAAAAAAAACACGTCAATGAAGCCTTCACTTTGGTGCTGTTAATCCCAGGATTGTTTTTTTCGTTGACTGTACAGCTTAGTGATTAATAGCCGGAGTACTTGTTTGGCAGCCTTTGGGAGCTGTATGGATAAAATAGGATATTCAGTGTTGCTTTTTGTTTTTAAATTGTAATTCGAGGAGGAAATTACCATAATTATTATAAAATCTTAACTTTATTAATACAAACAAAGAAAAAGACATCGATTTCTCATTTTTGTTTTGTTTTTTCTACTTTGACAAACCGAAAGAAGTAATGAAGGTTAAACATGAAAGTTCAACAAGCCAAAAAAAGTTATTTCGCATGAAAATAATGTAATTCTACCCTTTATCCACAAAAGCCGTGTAGACCAAGTGGATTGGTACCTCGACTTTCGACTTTCAACTTTCGATCCAAATGTCGTGGGTCCGACCCGACCGTGCATCAATGGATTTATTTTATCGTACCTCTGACTACCCCTTAGACATCTTCAAAGGAATGAGTAATGTCTAAAAAGATCTAAATGAATTTGTCTACCGCACCTTGGGATTACAGTCGTGGTCATATATATTTTTTTAATTTCCATACTAATCGCTTAGCAACATTCAGAGCAGTTACAACTTTGATGGGTGACCGCAAGTGGCATTATCACCTGAGCGCTTCTGTGCTTAGGAGTGCACTTTAAATTGTCGGTCCCGGCTTTTAAAGTCATTAAGCCATGCCGGCCTTCAACCGGGCTAAAAAAAAAACTTCGTCACCAAAGTTGCCCACTTGCTCAAAAGAACAAACGAACAAACAGTAAGACTTTGATGAAACCTCTAATTCTCTGCGTAACTCGTTACTCGCCTGCACTGAAGCATTTGCATCGGAAAATTCCAAGCTACTGAAACGAGTCCAGCTGTAAACTACGGAGTATAAGTAATGCGATCTTTGTTGAAATGGTTCCATGACTTTGGATTTTTATTAGGAAACGTTGAGGTTGCATAGAAATTCAAATAAAATACATTTTTATGGTAAAGCATTCAACGAAACTTATGCCATCTCCAATATTATAAGTTAACCTGACTTCTGCAATGGTACGTCTCAAAATAAAAAGTTTACGATTTCTTGGCTTTACGAGTAATTTTTGTAATTTTGTATTATTTTTAATCACAGAAACAATTTACATTTAGTCTATCCATTATCTAACAAATTGAGCTAGCCAAAACTAGTTCACCAACCCATAGTTTTTGGTATGTTAATTTTGTAATTACAATGGTCCATTTGCGCTCATTTACGTAAATGATTACCGCACATTAGCTAAACTAGTTAGTGTGCTATTTACTATTCAAAATTACTGTTCTAAATTATCAAGAACACAAATAAAAACAATTCGTATCTAAATTATATCTAATAATACCATTAAACGAGCAATTCTTGTATATATTATAATTATGTAAATAAGGTAAATATATAATTTATGTCTACCGCTCCTTGGTACTCCTTGGTATAGTCGTGATAATATTTCGTTTTTTATTTCATGTTTACAAGAATGTGCAATATGAACAAGGTATTAATCCAAATCAATTATATAAAATAAATAATAAATAAATATCCTTGGACTTTGGAGATAAATATTTGCATATTTGCACTGCGCCACAGAGGTCATCATTCACATATTCTACCTTCCTATTTTTGAAGTTGGTTGAAAATGTGAGCACATTGTTATTGAATGTCCACAGGCGACGTACCGAAGCAAATTACCAAATTGAGCTTGCACGCCTCCTGAGAGGCGTTAGCCGATAATTTATGAAGGTCCAAATGGCTGGATAAGCAGATTCCCGCTAATCAATTTTGTTTGTTGCAAGTTTTACGGCCTCAGGGATTTTAGGCTTTGCGGGACCGAACGTGGATGTAAGAGTGTATGAGTAAATTTATTTATAACTCCGTCACTTGATTATAGCTGATACCACAAGCTAGTATTTTGATTTAAAACGGATTTATTTATCAAAAAGATCGTTTAAACCAGTGCTTCAGAAATAAATAATGCTCTTTTAATGAGTCAACTGGTTCTAATGTAGTTTGTAAAGTTACATAAATTAGAATTTGATACAAACATAAAATCACACATCTTTCCCATAGGGGTAGGCAGAGACCACGGATCTCCACTTGCTACGAACCTGACACACCTCAATTCGATGTTATAAGTATTGAAAGTAAAATGATAATACTGATAGCAGATAAACTTATGTTATGAATACAAGTAATAAAAATCATCAGTTAGGAATATTTAAACCTCTCGTTCTTTTATCTAAATTTTCGTTGCCTCAATCCACCAAAACTAATGCACTACATCAAAGAGTGCCGTGGCCTGAAAGGGCTTTGGAATAAAAATCTCAGTGGAATGAAAATCCCAGGTAAAGAAAACTCAAAGCAGACTCGGCTGAGAAAGCGGAACGCCACAAACCAAGGCCCATTCACTCAGAAAACAGAGGCCCTACTTGGAATAATGGAAAACGAAATTTTGTTTCAATTTTCGGGTTCAGCTTATATTGGTGAATACTGAATTCGGTTAAAATAAACAGTTCACCAACATAAGCTGAACCAGAAAACAGTAACGAAATTTTGTTTTCGTTTATTTCAAGGGCCTCAGTAGCCAAGTGACAAACGCTTCGTATCTATTCTATTTCTGTCATTGCTATTCTTTGACATTTCTGATTGGCGGCCAGTTCCCAGTAGTCTTACCAGTAGTACTACTGGTACTTTCCTTCTAAAATAAGTACTAGTAAGACCACTGGGAACTCTGTACGAGTTTCCGTTACCGAATGTTCTATTCATTTTTGTTCGTTTGTTCTAAAACGATTGTGGATGATGATTGTTAATGTAATTTGGCTAGGGGAGACGTTACCGGGCTAAGGAATAATTTAAATGTGACCCACATTTTTGAACTAACGGGTTAGAAGTCACGTCTCGCTGAGAATCAGCGGAGCGTAATGCAAAGTGAGATTTGTTTTAATAATAAGGAAGTTGAACGTTTGAAATCTTTTGGGCCTTCTTATTGGCCCATTTTAAATCATTAAAACTAACAGAGTACTTTAATCTCGTACTATTATATACACGAAAGTTGATAAATGTTTGTTACAATAGTGGCAATTCAGAGTGTCGCAAAAGCTAAACTAAACTAACTAAAATTAATGCCATCCTTTTTATTTCCATCGCTATGAAAGGGACGGCACATTTTTAGTTAGTTTAGTTTAGCTTTTGCGACACTCCGAATTGCCACTAATGTTTCCTTACAATGTTTTCCTTACGCTAAAGCGCATTATTATTTTCAAAACGAGAAATTTGTTGCCTGGGATTTAAACCCACGACCTTCGGATCTAAAGTCGAAGTAAGTCAACTAAACCTTATAAATAAATATGTATAGGTACCTATCTACGGGACACTATAAATGAGTGGAGAGAAGGAGAAGGCCTTTGCCCTGCAGTGGGATAAGTCGGGCTCCTAATAATAATAATAATAAAAAATATCTACGGTAGTTATTATCCTGTTTTCTGTGCAAATGCTGTCCGAGAGTACGTATTAGCTGGCATTAGGGTGAGCTTTGGCTGGCCATAGTCCGTAAATTTACTTTGTAGTTTTCTTTGAAACGGTCTTGATATTATTCAAAGGACCTTTAATTACTTATATTATTAATTAGCTGTTAGTGTCTAACGGCTATAATTACTTAATACGTAAAAAATATGATGTGAAGTTTGCAACTGATGTTGTGGTAGATTAAGCTGGAAGTTTGTGTGTGCGTAAGTGTGTTTGGTACCAGAATTGCTTATACCCTAGATTAAAAAAAGGCTACTTTTGATACTGGTATTTCCACGAGAACGGAAACTATTCACCGCGGGTAGCACCGCGGGGCGTAGCTAGTAAATTATAATAAATTTAGCATGCCTTCCGAAGATCGTAAATTAGACAGAACCACGACCAGTCCTCAAAAAAAGGTTCTCTGATGTTTGGTTACTTAAAATCTCTTGAAGGCTTTTTAAGGAGAAGCACACGTCCACATTGTTGGAGATTTAAATCTTCGCGCGTAATTTTAGTTTAACCGCCGTACCTACCGTCTGATTTTTTAATTGCCCTTCTGCTTGTTCATGTAAAATTGGAGTAAACCTGTCTGTCGAAATTATTGAATTTTATTACCTAAACCTTACCAAAGTCCCCTACATGGTCCATTCGAGACGGATTTCATCCCAGTCTAAATCGGAAGAAAGAAGATTTCAATAATTGAAGCCGTGGAGCGCAAATAAATGCATCGGGATTGCGCATCACAAGAGTGGTCGAGAGTTCAAAGTCCAACGGTGAACAAAGAAAGTGAAAGTGATTTTTAATTTGAACCCAACACTCTAATCAGGTATAATTAGGTATAATTCGACGTTTAATAAGGTTAGTAATGTTAATTTCATGTTAATCATTAATTCTTGTCAAATTCAAATTGTTGTCTGTCGTTAATTTAATTCGAAAATCAATCATTGTATTTAAAATTAGGTAGGTACTTATACTTTCATTTTAACTGTTTAATTTAGGTTTCTAGGTACTTTGTCGAGTAGTTCTAAGTACATAAGTAAACCTGTTACCTGTATCAATTCCAGGTCGACCGTGCCGGTCTCCCAAAATGACTGACGAAAAGGAGCTAATTAAAAAACGTGGAAGTCTCAAGGGTCGTATCACAGCCTTTGCGAATCATCTTTCGACCTTGGATGCATCCTCGCTCAGTTCCTCGGAGGCCAGGGAGTTACAATTGCGTATCGGTAAGATCGAATCTTTATATGATCAATACGATGAGGTACAGTTAAAAATCGAGTGTAGTTCAGACAACAGTGAATTGCAAATAGCCGAAAGAACTGACTTTGAAAAACATTACTATAGATTACTCGCAGAAGCACAGGGAATGTTAGATATTTACAGAAAGGATCAAGATAGAATAGAATGTGCATCGAGTGCTCGTTCTAATCATAAGCTTGTTAAATTGCCCACTATTCAGTTGCCTAAGTTTGGAGGTTCTTACGAAAAATGGTTGGAATTCCATGACACTTTCTCAAGCTTAATTGATAGTAATGATCAAATAGATGAAATTAACAAGTTTCATTACTTGAGAGCGTCATTGGAAGGTTCAGCTGCAGTAGTGATCCAATCTATTGAGTTTTCGTCAAATAACTATTCGGTAGCATGGAAACTTTTATGTGAACGGTTTGACAACAAACGCTTGTTGATACAAAATCATATTTCTGCCTTATTCAACATCGAACCGGTCACAAAAGAGTCGTCCATCATTCTCAAACGTGTGATAGATCAATTAAATAAAAATCTACGCGCATTAGAATCTTTAGGAGAACCGATTAAACACTGGGACACTCTTTTGATTTACATTGTCACCCAGAAGTTAGACATGAAAACATTTCGTGAGTGGGAAGAGCATAAAGGTGCGTTACCTAAAAATGAGCCTATTAGTTTACAAGCCTTTCTTCAGTTTATGCGTAATCGTGCAGATTTAATTGAGACGATTGAATTGTCACAAGGTCACGCGACAAGTAAAAATGCGACTAAATTAAAAGCGTTGGTTTCTTATCAGAGTGACAGTAAGAATAACTTACCTTCAATGAAACCTTGCCCTAACTGTAATGATGATCATTATTTAAATAACTGTCCGAAGTTTCTCGCACTTAGTAGTGAATCGCGATATAAATTATTGCCTAATTATAAGATTTGTTTTAATTGCTTTCGTAGTGGACATTACGCAAATTCGTGTAAAAAACCTGGTTGTAAAGTGTGTAAGCGTAAACATCACTCACTTATTCACATTAATGAGTTTAGTGCATCAAAACAGCTGTCTTCGTCCATACCTATATCTACAGCCACAGCTGATTGCGATAACGGCAGCCGCACAAACAATTTAATGCCTACCAAGACGAATTCCGAGAGCTCGAGCGTTGTACTTACGGGAAGTGTCACTACTACATGCGAGAATACAGGTCAGTGTGATGTTTTGTTGTCCACTGCATTAGTAAAATTATATGATTGTAATAATCGTGAGGTCATTGCCCGTGCGATCCTGGACAGCGGTAGTACGTCGTGTCTTATGACTGAACGTTTACATAAACAATTGAGATTGCCAGCTGATCGCGCGGACAAAACCATCGTAGGTATAAATAACAAAACATCGTTAATTAGCAAAATGTGTCGCTTGCCTATGAAATCATTATGTGATAGTTTTTCAACTTACCTAAGTTGTTTTATTCTGCCGACGATTACCGATAACGTTCCCGGGTGTCAGATTAATGTTAGGAATTTAAACATTCCATCAGATATTTGCTTAGCGGACCCTCAGTTTTATTCGCCCTCCGCCATCGATTTAATCATTGGCGCTGATATTTTTTGGGACATTTTAGGTTCGCAAAACATTAAATTAGGTGATGGGAAACCGATACTTTATGAGACTAGACTAGGTTGGATAGTCTCCGGTCCGGTGAACGGCGACCGCGTATCTACTTCCCCTCGAATTAATTGTAATTTCACTCAAGTTGATTCCATGACTTCCCACTGTCCTGATGATGACATTCAAAACCAATTAACGCGTTTTTGGCAGCTTGAAGAAGTTAGCCCTCAGTCATCTCATTATTTTCCAGAGGAGAAGAAATGTGAAGAACATTTTGTGAATAACACAACTCGCCTCGCAGATGGTAGATTCTGTGTTAGGATCCCATTAAAACAAACACCAAGCGTGTTAGGAGATTCTTATCAGCGAGCTAAGCATTGTTTACGCTCTTTAGAGCGCAGGTTAAAAATTAACAATTCATTCAGTAAAATGTATTGTGATTTCATGTCAGAATATGAGACATTAGGTCACATGACAGAGTGCAAACCGATCACTTCGGTGCCTCATTATTTCATCCCTCATCATGGTGTCCTTCGTGAAAGTAGTACGACGACCAAACTACGGGTCGTATTCAATGCGAGTAGTCCTACTAGTTCAGGAGTTTCATTCAATCAGATTCAAATGATTGGGCCTACAGTACAGGATGACCTACTTTCTATACTTTTGAGATTCAGGCAACATAAATATGTTGTAGTGGCAGACTGTGAAAAAATGTATAGGTGCATAGCTGTGCATCCTGATGACCAGCCACTACAGCAAATCGTTTGGCGTGACCAAACTCAACCCGACTCAGAGTTAAAATGTTATTTATTAAATCGGGTAAGTTATGGCACGGCTAGTGCGCCGTATCTCGCTACTAGATGTTTAAAGCAGATAGGTTTAGACTGTAAGGACCCTAAAATATCTGAAATAATAATTCACGATTTTTATGTTGATGATTTTTTGAGTGGAGGAGATGAATTAAACGAAGTTTTATGCATACGCAATCAAGTTACCGCCGAGCTAGCCTCAGCTTGTATGCCTCTTAGGAAATGGAAGTCCAATGATCCTAGATTGTTACCCGATACAGATAAGACTTCACCGGAAGTAAACATCGGTGACTCAGTATCGAGTAAAACATTGGGACTCGGGTGGAACTCACTCCTAGATCAATTTTATTTTACCATCAGTCCGACCATAGTCAAGGGAAACACAAAACGTGATATTTTATCAGTTATTGCCCAGATTTTTGATCCTTTAGGGTTTTTATCACCTTGTGTTATCCTCATGAAAATTCTATTACAGAAACTGTGGTTACGGCGACTGTCGTGGGATGAGGAGTTGCCACCAGACATAAACCAGGTCTGGGTCGAGGTTGTCGACAGCCTGCCGGGTATGAACAGCTTACGCATACCGCGACGCGTCCTCTGTGACTCATATTCCTCCTTGGAAATGCATATTTTCACAGATGCGTCCGAGCGTGCGTATGGTGCGTGTGTATACATTCGCAGCACTGACGACACAGGTGAGATCACAGTCAGATTGCTTATAGCTAAAAGTCGCGTAGCTCCGATCAAACCCACGACCATACCACGACTTGAGCTATGCGGTGCTTTGATGGGCGCACGTTTATATGAAAAGGCCATCAATGCACTGCGCGTAAAATGTAAAAGTGTCACATTTTGGACGGACTCCATGATTGTCCTAGGTTGGCTTAAAATGTTACCTTCCAAGTTACAACCTTTAGTGCGGAATCGTATATCCGACATTTTAGACATTAGTGGTAGTTGTACTTGGAGGCATGTTCCTACTGACAAGAACCCTGCGGACATAATATCGCGCGGCGTCCACGTCAGTCAGCTTCAATCTCTTACGTTATGGTGGCAAGGACCAGATTATTTGCTACGCGATCCTTCGCACTGGCCTTCCACTCCATGTAGTATTGATAAACTACCTGAAACTCGAAGTGAAGTTTCATTACACATTAGGAATTCTAGTTCAAACGAGCTCATTGATTTCAGTCGCTTCTCAAACTTTAATAGACTTCATCGAGCCGTAGCCTATGTGCTTAAATTTGTTAATATTTTAAAGAAAGTAAATAAGCAAAAATATGAATATCTAACTGTTGATGAATTAGATAAAGCCTTAATTTTAATATTGAGAGAATCACAAATTCAGTCGTTTCCTGAATATAATTTATTAATTAAAAATCAAGAATTGCCTAAAAAAAGCCCATTGATAAAGTTTAATGTTTATTTGGATAAAGATAATTTAATTCGCGTCGGTGGTCGTTTAGATAATTCTAGTTTTTCATTTGAAAAGAAACACCCTATCATTTTACAGTCCACACATAATGTCACGAAGTTATTGTTCGAGTCTGAACATAGAAAATTAATGCATGCCGGCCCTCAACTTTTATTAGCTACGATTAGAGAAACCTACTGGCCGATAGGTGGTCGTAACTTGTCTAAGAAATGTTACCGTCAATGTGTGCGTTGCAATCGCTTAAAAGGTAAGACATATAACCCGTTGATGGGTAATTTACCTCAACAGCGACTTAATTCAGGTGGCTACCCGTTCGAGAGTGTAGGCGTGGACTACGCAGGTCCTGTCGCCGTCGCTAGTCGCACCGGCCGAGGTTGTAGGCTCATCAAGTCTTACATTGCTATCTTTGTATGCTTTACAACTAAAGCGGTACATCTTGAATTAGTGGGTGATTTAACAAGCAATAACTACCTGTTAGCATTACGTAGATTTATTTCACGCAGAGGAAAACCTTGTCACTTATTTTCAGATAACGGTACCTCATTCGTTGGCGCATATAATGATATTTCTAAATTTTTAAAGAGTAATTGTAACACTCTGGCTTCTGAGACTGCTCAGAGTAGCATTCAATTTCATTTCATACCTGCATATAGCCCTAATTTCGGAGGTCTTTGGGAGGCTGGTGTCAAGTCGACAAAACATCATTTAAATAGAGTGTTGGGAAATTGTAATTTAACGTTCGAGGAGCTTACTACTGTGTTGGTGCAAATCGAGGCGATACTTAATTCTCGGCCACTCTCTCCGTTGTCGTCGGATCCAGAAGACTTGACGCCTCTCACGCCCGGCCACTTCCTGATCGGCCGCCCTCTCACTGCCCTGCCAGAAAGAAACTACCAGGACTATCCAGTCAACAGATTGACACGCTTCCAGCGCATCGCGCAATTACGTCAACATTTTTGGACACGATGGAGTAAGGAGTACGTAGCTGAACTTCAACAGCGAGTTAAATGGCGATCCTGCAAGTACTCCCTAAAGATGAATACTCTTGTCCTGATAAAGGAAGATGGTGTCCCGCCGCTTAAATGGAAGCTTGGACGTGTCGTAGCTGTGCATCCTGGTCAAAGTGATGGCATATGTCGTGTTGCTGATATCAAGACAACAAACGGCGTCATACGGCGAAGCTTCAGCAGAATCGTCCCTCTGCTGCCAGAAGATGATGTCTCCGGTTGAAAGACGAGCTTTCAACACGCGGGGGCATGTTGGAGATTTAAATCTTCGCGCGTAATTTTAGTTTAACCGCCGTACCTACCGTCTGATTTTTTAATTGCCCTTCTGCTTGTTCATGTAAAATTGGAGTAAACCTGTCTGTCGAAATTATTGAATTTTATTACCTAAACCTTACCAAAGTCCCCTACACACATACTTTAGCTCACATCAACGTTGTGACGTCTTTTAAAAATTGGGTATTATAAGCAAAGAAGAGATTGATCGGTATAATGAAAAAACTCAATGGATAAACGCCGGTATTATAATATAAAAAGATAATGTAAATACAAAAAGACAGTACGCAGCATGACTTAATTTAATTTTTTTAACAAGAAATATTTTAAAGATTTAAGCTCGAGGTAAAATGTCTCAGGAAATGAGCTCAAAACATTTTTCTCAAAACGTTTCCTTTTTCGCAAATGAAATAAACAAAACCAGGATAGAAAAACCTATTTATTTTTTGCCACTTGAAAAAAGGGTAATCTGGTATAAAATGAAAACATAAAAGTAACGCTTAGGCTGCATTTACACAGAAATCAAGTTAAGGTGGCTGTATGAGTCAAACTAGCGCCGCCACCTATTTTATTTTATTATTACGTTGAACAAAGGAATTAAAAAAAAATGTGTGAAACAAAAATCCATTGATACACGTGTTCAAAGCTACGACCTTCATATTAAAAGTCAGACACAATACAGCTAAATGTGTACTGTACAGTGTACATGGCCATTAGGGCCCAGAACCTTCACATGACTTCCTTATGGTCTGTATGAGAATTCTAATATCTGTTTTCTACGTGAACTATGTACTTATTTGTACCTGAAAAAGGCAAGAATCGTAAACTTTATACGAGCAGACACCTTTCTGTTATTCGGAACGCCGAACCGTTTCAATAAAGATGTAAGAAAGGTGGAATGAATATTGGAAATACCATAAATTACTTACAATTTTGTTTTGTTTCTTCTGGCTTTTACTGTGGAAATTTTTGGATTATTTTCAATGAATTCTTATTAGTAGGAATTAGAGTTATACGGAAATACGGTTTTAAGGTACAAAGTTTCGCGTACATTATTTTTCAAATAAGTTTTCTACCTAACACAGTACTGAATGTGGCTGTAGCCAAGGGACAAACGCTATGTATCTTATATTTCTATCATCGCTATTCTTTTGACATATCTGGGGTAGACAAGTGACAATTGTTTCGTATCTATTCTATTTCTACCATCGCTATTCCTTTGTTTTGACATTTCTGATCGCTCGAGTTTTTGTCATCGAATGTAAATTCTTATACATTAGTTTGTTTCAATTTCAAGGCGATTATGGCTAGAGGGGCTGGTTACTCTAACTGTGTAAATTTGCTAATACAGCTTTTAATTATACCAATTAACGACGATTCTATTGATTCTAGCGATTTGAAGGACAAATTTTTATTAAACTATAGATTATCAAAGTACTAAATTAGAGGGTTGTTGTAGATACCTTAATTGTTATTTATCATTTGCTTAAGTTTTTGATATCATTTTCTTCCAAAACAACATTATATTTTTTATTACACGTTCCAGCATTGATGTATGGCATACTTTCTTTCAAAATGACAAAATAATTATGCACTTGGTTGCTCAAACCAATAAAGAGATCAACAAGGATCAAATTAACCAATGAAAATAAAAAAATATTCTACTCTATTTAATTGTTTTCAATTTACCGCCTGGAAAACCAGGACATTAAAAAGAAAGCATAAAAGTTTTCACTTCTATTGTGCCAATTTACGAAGTTGAGAAGTTGTTACGTTGTAAAGAATTATTCACACGACCAATTCTTATTTAGCACAAGTCACAATGAAAATAATACTTATTATTACTTTGTATCTTGCTTTTTTCTTGGACACAGTTTAGTTATCCACTTCATATCCAGATAAATTTTCTACTGAAAGAACGATATTGCCTGTTCCTAAAAAAAATTGCTTCTACCTAACACGAACAGAAACGATGATACGAGTAGCACTTACATTTTTATTTCAGGAAAATTTTAAACCAAGAGATCAATATCCGTATCTTCTGTATATCTTAAACCTTGAGATATTTTAAGTGACATAAGCTTTGTCTCATGTCCCAAACTCCGCTATATCATAAAACGTACAAAAACAACGCTACTGAATGATGTATACACCCATCTTTATCATCGAGGAGAGAGGCTTCATGCGTTCCAAACATGGTCGCGTAAGACCCTCGCACACTGAAAACTTTATCGGCCGATAGTCTCGTCAAGTTAGTCTGCTAGTACAATCGCGGCGATATTGCCCCAAACTAAGTTACATTTCTACAATCACTTTACAACATAAACGAAAAAGATGCATAGGAATTGACATTTGATAACGAAAATAAATAGCGATGACAGTATAGATACGAAGCGTTTGTCACGCGACTGCAGGTTCAGGCTAAGAATGGTAATATAAGGTGCATACTAGCATACATTTTCATACTGATTATAAGTTCGACCAAACTATCGGCCGATAGAAAAATTTGCAGTATGCGAGGGGTCTTAAAACGATAGACAGAAACTCGTTCAATTTTACCGAGCTTAAAGATTCATAAGTTTTTGTGAGCGCTGAACTGGATTGAGCAGTTACTGACATTGTCTACAATATTTATGGTGATGAAAACCTGCTACCTGAAAGCGAGGTAGTTATTATCTGATGCTTGTGGCAAAATGTTACGAGGCAAATTTTTTAAAAGGCAATTTTTTAACTATGACGAAAGAAAAATTTTACAAAATTAAATCTGCTGTACTAATCAAAACACATTTCTAGAACCGAACATTGATAAGAATAAAGATTACATAAAGGCTGTGGCTGGAATCAAGCTGTGGACGAAGACAATGATAATACAATTATCTAACAGAACAGCACTATACGAGTAAGTATATAAAGAAGTGCTGGAGATACCTATAAACCGAATATGAGCCTATTGGATTACAGAGTAAATATTATCGAAATCCAAAAGAAAATTCTCCTTTTCACATCCTTGCCTAAAGTATTGTTTCCGAAGTGGTCGAGATAAGGCCTCAAGCCCCAGCGGGGAAAAGATAAGAATTCGTCAATGCCCAAAATGGCCCCACCAAAATAGGGGTTAATATTTTCGTGATCGGATTTTCATATTTTTTTGTTGGTTTTTCATAATTCGGTGGAGATGACTAACCTAAAAATTGCCTTTAAATATTAATAATTTACCCAATTAAGGCCTAAAATACATTACAATATAATACATTTCCATTTTAATATTTTTTTTATTATATATATATTTATATTGAGAAAAAGTAAATATAATTTAAGATTTTTGTATAAAAACTCAAGAAGTTCAAAAAGTACCCTATAAAACTCTTTATATTTACAGTTGTTATTTGATAATTTGATACTAATGATATATTTTCCTCAAAGGTTTGCTGGAAAAAAACTCTAGATAGGGTTAAGCTCGCCTTTGTACATGCCTTTTAATTTAGTTTTTTTAATTGTATTTTTTCTTGTGTACAATAAAGAATAAAGAATAAAGAATATTTTTGGGTGCCACTATAAAATCAATGTATCTACTCTACGAGAAATATTATATTGCTACATAATTAGATGCAAGTCTCAAGAGAGACCAGTCCAATAATTTGGCTAGTCTACATGTTCTTTGGGAGAGTACTCATGCCTTTATTTTAAACTTTTTCGTTCACTAATCATAATATCGATGCAGAATGTGGAACAAGAGTTAAATAGGTCAAGCGTGAGTCGCGTGTCGCATTGCAAAATCTGTTATAGGTATATATTATAGCAGTTTTACCGAGCAGATCCGCTGAGTTTTTATTTCCAATTCAATTGGTAATTTAATCAATTTTAGCGGAGGTATTTGCATGACAAGAGATTTTGCTTTACTTTAAAAAGAGTGAGTTTCTATAAATTTTTTATCATAAGAGATCATCGGATCTCTTAAGGCCAGTCTCAGTAACCTATCTATCTTTGGTTTTGCTTACTGTGGGTAAATATTTGAAATTTCTTCCATAAAATTCTGCAAAAAGTGGGCATGTACCAAATATGTATGTATGTATTTGGACTTACCTCTGACTACCCCCTTAGACATCTTCAAAAAGATCTAAAAAAATTGCCTAATGATCTGAAAGAAATGTCTACCGCTCCCGGGATACAGTTGTGATCATATTTCATTTCATTTTCTTCCATAAAATAAATGTCAAATAACTACCGACAGTAAGCGAAACCAAAGATAGAGTATTGAGAATGGCCGTTAGTCAGAAAATTCACGGAACAGCTTACGTGGGTATAGTGACACTTTTCAGCTTTGGGTATCGGTTTTCTGTTTCTGCTTTGTAAGCTCCTTCTAGAACAGTTCGGTAATCCACCACGCCAGATGCAATTTCTATAAATAAAATTGCAGTGTGAAAAGTGTTTTTCAATTTTGGTAATGTTTATAGAATGGCAAAATAATAATCAGAACGAATGAGGTGTTTGCACTGCTGATCTAAATTAACAAATAATCGCATTTTGTTCCTATACCTATAGTAACATTTTATGTAAAAAAAATCGGACTGGTTTTTACGGTAACTTGTCATTGTGACCAAGTCTTTCTTAAACTTTCGCGATCACAAATAAATTATTAAGAAATACATAGACACGAATTTTATCGCGGGGTAAATAAGGTAGGTAAATAACGCTATAAAATCCTGTGTTACCTTTCTCACGTCATCAAACTATATACTTTAGTTAGACCATCAAGCTTCTTCTTATCTTCAATCAGCTTTTATTTGTTTAATGTTTTGTTTATTATCATAAGGAATATTTTTATACATTGAAAATATTATGCTCTTTTATTTTTTTCAAAACTCAAAATCAATTGGTAAATATGTCATAGAATTTATATAATCCCTACATTTTTCATTCCAGTCACTCACTCATCTACGTAACAAATGTGAATTCGAACAAACAGAAATATGCATTGCGATGCGCTTTTAAGTATAGATCACAACAAAAGCCGGAATGAAGAGTAAAGTTCGCGCGTCGGGAGTAGGCAGACAGGAATTGTGTTGAATTCAAAGAGGCGTCAGAGCTCACGGGAAATGAATACGTCAGAGCAACTTACATACAGGTGAGCCGGCCTCGGAGGGTTTACTGAAACTGTGAACATGATTTAAGTTGTGTTTATCCTATGTTCTAACATTGACGGAACTGAATAACGTAAGAATGATTATACCTTATGAAGACGTGGATGGATTGTGTGAAAGAGGATATGAATTTGAGAGTGCATTCAGAGTTCAGATTCAGGTTCAGAGAGACGAGTGATAGAGGTGAGTGGAAGAGAAAAACGTGTTGTGCCGACTGGGATAAGGGCAGGAGAATGATGATGAACGTTAGAATGACTAACGATTACACAAAATGATCTTGATTTTTATGATAAACAAGATAAATATTACAAAAATGAAAGAAAAGGTCCGTTTCATAACTTCAGTGGGGATACAAGAGAAAGTTAATTGAGGTATCCTCTTAAAAGCGTCTCTGTTCTTAATTTATGGGTTTGTGACAACGATCTCTCATTGTTACTCTCACGGATCTCTGGTTCGTTTTTCGCAATCAGGAACCAATGTATGCAGGCCTAACAAGATACCATTTCAAACCAAAAAAGTTGATTTCTGTATACCTTTTGAGCTCGGTTTTATAACTCGGGCTTCAAAATTTTAGCATACCTGATTGTCAAAGTCAAAACCTGTATTCAAAAGATTAGTTCATGGAGCTAGGTGATTCTATTTTTTTTTTTGTCGAAGATAACACTGAAAAAAAACAGTAGATCTAACTTTATTTTTCCTGATTCATCTTCATTATTAAAATAAGTGAGTTTCTGTCTCACTTATTATAAATGATGTAAATGACGTAATTTGTTAAATATTATCTCATCTTTACAAATATTTATGGTAAACAATAACTTACAACCTATTTACCATTCTGTTACCGAAATAAATACGTTCATTTGGCAAAAAAATGCGCCCAATAACCATTCTCATCACAAAAAATGAACACCATTCAATATCGCGAAATAAAATCTCGACAAAGCCCGAGTTACGATGCGAGGAACGCATGCCGAAAAAATAAATCGAGGAAAAACATTTTTTGTTGCGAAAAATGCGAAAATGTAAAGCAACAATAGGTGTTACATCGAACCCTTGTAGGGCAGTTCATGGTTCGCGAGTTTTTTGTTATTTGCCTGTCAAGTCAAATCATGTTGGTAGATCAAAAGGTCAGGGATAGGCGGGAAAGCTTTGTTAACGGGGATTTAAGTAAGTGTTGTGATTTGAATATAATTTTCTCTTTTTGGGAATACAATTGTTAAGACATATATTTTTCCTTAACTTTTAGAAGAATCTCATGATTTACGTAGTCATTAGTGGCAATTCGGAGTATCGCAAAAGCTAAACTTAATTAACTAAACATGTTGCCGTCCCTTTCATAGCGATGGAAATAAAAAGGATGGCATTAATTTTAGTTAGTTTAGTTTAGCTTTTGCGATACTCCGAATCGCCACTAGTACTTATGTGTATTTGTAGTCTATAAAATATAGTGTATTTTTACAAGGTTCTTGATAACTCACCTTAAATAAAATTTCAAAAACACTCATTATTATTATAATATTGTTGTCATATTATAACAAAATACAATCGATTTCGATTCAGACAGATTAAACGAGTATTACTAAACCGGAGTGCTTAATTAAACCAACGAAATTATATAGCGTCAGCTCAAAAATCTTGTTAGAATGGCATTATGTTAAGAATTATTATTGATGGTATTTCACGAAATCGTTAACTTGTCAGAGGAACTCTAATTTTATTTCTTCAGGAATTGCGATATCTTTAAACAACAGAAAAACCTAGTTTCATTTCCTTACTTTTGCAAACAAAACTGTGCCCCAGTTCTGAACAGCCCAGGGGAAGTGACAAGATACAAACCAGCGACTTCATCCGCACGTATCAGCTCACGGCTCACTGCACGTTCGTTTTTCGAACTGAATGGAACATTTCTACTGGAAATAAGTCGATGTGTGACCAAGTTTTGTGTTGTTTTTAGCGCAGCCGGTAGGATAAGAATCTTTAATAAGCGAAGTAATTGAAAAATTAAAAAATAAAACCGTTATAAAGAAAACAATTTTCACACATTTTTGCGTTAATTTCTTTTTAAATCTTGATAATTTTATCTACCAGTTAAAATTAACTAAACAATTAAAGGAAGATCAAATAGTTGCATTCCTGTCGTTTTTGTGTCATTCTACCAAAGCGAGAGCAAGCGAGCGCAATCCTGCAACTAAATGTGCCATGTCTGTCAATGGACTTCTTCAATGATGCTGACGATGATAATGAATATTGGAGCTAATAAAGCCTCGCTGATAAAAAAGTAAAAGATTGTTTATCAATCATCAAATTGCTACAAAAAAGTGTGTGTACCAACCCTGACAGAAACAACAGTGTTTTTAAATCGGATAATATCGGCTCAATTACGGTCAACAGTACTAAAGCAGCGAGCGTTTATTCTGAAAAACAAGTGGTTATTTTACTGTGCTTTGTTAATAACTCTCTGGATTTCATATCTCCAATGAATTTTTACAATGTATAATGTAAAGGAATTGTTACATTTTTGTGATTTCAAGCTGTCAAGACATGGCATTTACACATCAACACGCTACGATAAGACGTCGTATCGTGGTTTTGATAAATCATACATTTATATCCGAAATTTCAACATCACGGAGATTATAAAATACCCAAAAACGTTGATTTTACCTCTTGTTAAGAGTATCCGTTTACTATCGTCTCGTCGTATCGTATCAGTTTTCATCAAATGAAGGTCCTCTTTCGTTCGTTCGCCGATAATTCACTTATTAACTTTCAAAAGTAAACTGAAGTGTATGTGTATCAAAGTAAAACCACAACCTGCCCTAATAAATTTCAGCATCGTATTTCAAGTTTCAAAATACAAAGAGTTTTGAGTATAATGAAGTAATGTGTTGAAATAGTAATTTATTTTTCCACGTATAGTTCTAGACAGTAACTTAGGCATAAGCCACAGTGTAGAAAAACAGAAGGCATTTTCAACTTTGAAGGTAGGTAGTGGTTGGTGGCCGCGACTGTGACAGGAGACGAGACCGGAAACCCGCGGATTAGTCAGCCCCACACGTATTGACCATTGTCTCTCTCATGGATATGGCCAGCTAAGCTGTGAGGATGGTTTAGGTGCTGGGCAAGCCTATTCCATCTCATCACGTCCCAGGCACTACAGTGTCCCGTTACGCGTAGTCAAAGATTGCCTCCTGACGCTGTATACATCATCTTTAAAGAGATGAGCTCTGAGATTATCGGCCAAACATTATTTGAGTGTAAAAGATTATATTTAACTTCCTGTACTGGTTAAAGTTTGCGGCAATAGACAGTGACTCGGAAGCCTTGCTTTGAAGTTCGAGAGCCGAACAACTTTCACGAAGTCGGTCGCAGACGGTTTGCCCGCAAACTTGCCGATGAACTTGTACCTATTTTAAACCTGCGAAATTCAAGTTTCCAGAAGAATGCGATGGAAAATATGAAAGAACTGATGTGCTTTATTTTCTTTAAGCAAAATATGAGCAGTTTTATATTATAGAACAAGCTGTCCCGCAAACTTCGTTATGCTAAAATCTGTAGTGATTGGAACCAATCGATTTGACAGTAGCTTTCATTGTGATAATGGTACTACATCATAAACTTAGTGTTATCTTTGCTATATCGCAGACTGCCAAATTAACCCAACTTTGTCAGTGCGTTATTAGGTGCGTTTATTAAAAAAAATAATGAAGGCTACACTTGAACGGTCAACGTCAATGCGTTACGTCAAACGGCAATGCGAATGCCGTTGTGAAATTATAATGGCTAAATGCGTGGCACAAGCCGTGCGAAGCCAAAATAAAAAAGAAATAAAGAATAAGAAGAAGAAATTATCGCGTCAAGTCTTTTGGCTAGACGTGATAAGTCCATTAACACGAAACGGCATTTCCCGGTAGTGTGGCCCCAGCATAAGAAACCAAAATCATGTAACATTTCAAAATGTCAATCCCAGATAACAAACAATACGGAATGTATCAATCAATCTATCGATACAGACAGACAATTCAACCAATCTACCGATGAATGCAATGTGAAGAAAAAGAGCTGGAGCTTTGAAACGGATACTTCAGATTGTAAGCGAGTTGAGGAAAAATAGAGAATTAATTGCATTCTATGAAGTGTGTATGTTTATGTATAGTTTTAATGTAAAATTGCAGTTATGTGTAATTGTATTATTAGAGGAGTAAAAAAAGGTTGTGTAATCATGTCTTAATAGCTGAGTGAATTTATTTTAAAATTCATTTAATAATTTAAAGCTATTGTTGTCAATTCTGGTTATAAGGTCGTAATAACATCACAACGGAAGCAAAAAAAATGTTTAAAATTACTTACAAAACTTTATCTTAAAAAATCTTTAAAAATATTTTGATTCCGTGAATCTCAGAGGATTTTCCTGAAAGAAAAATGTTTTTCATTTCGTACTGAAATATCAAATATTTTGATTACTTAGGTGCACTGAAATATAAATGGCGGTCAGCGCTCAAATATTTTCACTGGCCATGGAAAGCAAACGTTTACAGAGCCAATACTTGTTGGGACGTTCTGTTGGCACTCTTTCTCATGCAAATCCTCCTAATACCTCCGGATAACATGACTTCACCCAGTGTAAACTGACCTCTGCACTTCTAACAAAGACTATTTTTTCTATAGAATTTGAATGGAACTGGAGGTCTATCGATATTGGCGGGATTGTGCATCCTATGTTAAGTAGTTCACAAGATGCTTCGCTCTGATTAAGCTTTGTATACTGGTAATAGACTGTAGATGGGTTGCTTTTGTTCTCGAAAATTCTATGATTAAAAATACAAATAAATTATAAGTGTTATGTACAAGAAATATAATCTCGATTTACGTACTTACGTATTTACGTACACGTGTGTTATATTTATTTACAAAACAAAACGTAGGTTTTAAGTAGTATATCAGTCTGCTCAGTAACTATAACATAAGCTAGGCGACACTATAACTTCAAATGATAATTTATTTATTTAGTTTAAACTGCCTATATTACTGATCATCCTTTACAAGTTTATGACAAAGAATAATGTAACAGTATCTCTCAGCCCTCAACCCTTTTCAGAACAGGCTAAGCACCAGGTGCTTCCTTTATTTGTTTCCAAAATTTGTTAACGGAAGGTCTGCCTCGTAATGGCTGCCATTCTGATATCTCGACAGCCAAACAAAAGGACAACATCTGTCGTTAAGTCAGATGATAAATTGCAGTGCCATGTTACCTTCAACAAAACCCAACTTTATTTGGATAAGCATAAGGTTGATGAAATGGAAATACCTTCAGTGCCCAAAGCGAAGCTAGACTTGCTTTGTGAATTTTGCGTCTGTCTATTGATTTAGTGCCTTTGGGTCAGCCAAATTGCATTTTTCTAGGTGACTGACCTCTTGTCCAGGTCTTTTTATACTTGCGAGGACTGCTAGCATATAACAGTTAGTAAGTTTGTATAAGGATTTAGCCAACTCTGGTAAGGGAAAGGGTCATTGACTTTTATTTAGCTGCAAATACCAACTTCTTCTTTGAATTAGACACGGCAGCAATCGAAAGCTATGCAATAAAAACAATGCTTATAATTTTCCTTAATTTTCACCATAATCTTTTACAGATTGACTTACTTCACTCACTACTGTCAATAGACTTTTAATAAATCAGCAATCTTAGTTGAGTTGCTGATATAATGATCCTATTCTTAATAAACAGTCCAATACTAAACATTAAATTACATTGGTTATATAACTTGTAGTATTCCTATATCCGTATTCATTCATCTAATTGAATCCCTTTCATTTGTTCCCATACAAAGATCACAGGATTACGAACCCATTACAGAAGAATTACTCATGCATAGAACAAAGACAGGTATCTTATACGATTAGCTTTTACTTCGGAGAAAATTTTATCTTGTTACAAAATTTTGTATCGATTTTCTTGAAAGTTGGAAAGCTACATTTCAATTAGAAAGTTGTTGGTATGTTTGGAATCAAACTTAAAAATTAAGGTTCATTCGTTTGTTCGTATGAGCAAGTGGCCAACTCTGTTGATTAAATTTTAAGGCTGCCTAAAGACCTTCGTCATGGCCACTTGCTCATAAGAACAAACGAACGATCAAACTAAGTTATAATAGTATTTAGATATGCTTACCTATCTATCTCTCTAAATGTTTTAAAAGAAGTTTGAATATCTCACGTATTTACAAAAAAATTATGATTGTACAGTTTTATCTAAATGTTCAGTTCTGTAAAAAAACTGTAGGTTCCTATGAAGTTTTTAGCTCAAAATATCGATCAACGAAGCCATTTGAGTAGCAGGTCCCATTAGAGACGAAAAGTGCTTAAAACGGGTTCTTACATGCTACCGTGCTGAAACAATAACGAGTGCAATCTTACAATGTATTGCTGTTTGAAAATTTACAACATACGACCCGATTTGAGGCTAGTTAGAGAAGGATTTGCTTAGAGGAGGTTGCAGGTTCAATCTCCGCCTCGGTACAAATGATTGTATGATCTGCAAATATTTGTGTCGAGTCTCGAGAGAGTATGTATTGTCATCTGTTATCATAATAGAGCACAAATTGCTTTGGGACAAGATGACGCTGAACTAGGATGTTTAAATTCATTTTACTAGCTTAGGCCTACAACAAAATATATTTTAAATGCCTCAGACCACCCTTACACATTTTTAAGATAAAGATCTAAGAAATATTTACCGGGCCTTGCGGATACAGTTGTTATAACAAGCGCTTCTTCGTAAACCTCACACACGTCTTCTTCCTACGCCATGTTGTAGAGCCTCGAGCTACGATCATTACTTCAGCCTCAACAGGGACATCTTCCCTGGGTCACAGTGATTTGCCTATTGAGGTGGTTTAGCCCAGCGCGGTAGAATTTCGTTAGAATTTCAAACTAACGTCCAGCGACTCAGCTCCTAAACCAGTGAGTCTACGTAAACCTTTATCCATTCGTGCATAAACAGAATCTGAATACTCTGATCTCTTTATCCCATATTTAATTTAAAACATTTTGAATTGTATTCTAAGCTTCTGAAGTAAAGTGTAAACAGCCCAAAAGCCATCAATGTAGCACTCAACCGTGGCATAGGATGCCTGAGAACACAAGCTATGTGATCGTAAGCACTTTACCCTATATAGTCTACGTCATCGATAAGTGGTAGGCTTAGCGCGATATTACTTTATCCGTTCGACACACGATATTCCACTTTGTCGGCAAAATTTAGGGTACAAATTGGGTTGTTCAGTATGCAAGGATCAGAATAAGTATCAGTGCCCCGCACTGTGATTTTAAGCTTCCTGTCAAAGAGATACTACATGAGATTGTTGGATAAATTATGTTTTAATAAAATGTGTGATTGAAGTATGACAAGGAATTATTAAAAGGTATACAGTTACCGCCCGTTTGAGGGGAATGTGAGTACGAGTAGCTGAGTAGTTTTAGCATCAAAATTTTCAGTATCTGACGACCATCCATCACCTGCCTGTAAGCTTGTCGAGACAGCCCTATTGTACTATTTATCCTACTATTATAAAAACTTAAGAGCTCAGCTCTTGTCGGTGTAATGATGCAATTTCCTCCATATGCTTCTTTCCAATGCGATCTCTCTTACTTCTTGATACGACATGACAGCGACCTTCTCTTTTATCTGACTTATGTAATTAATTCTCAGTCTTCCCCTTCCTCGCCTTCCTTCTACTTTTCCTTCTATGATGTTCCTTATAAAGCAGCTGTCATGTCGAATAAGATGACCAATCATTTTCCTCTTCTGTTTTTGATGGTATGGATTTATACTACTAGTATAGTATTATTATATCTGTGCTATAGTCAACATTCACACAATGTAGTGTGTCATAAGAGTGAATTTTTGCAGTATTTTAAAAACAAAATGAAACATGACTACGGCTATTATCCTATGATATTAAAACTAAATAGCAATGTATGTAGTTTTATTCTATGGCGATCTTAGTCAGGCAATTTTTCACAAAAGTGAACTTTAGCGTGTTGTATTTGTGGTTGTACTAAGTAGTTCATTATCATAATATTGCGATACTTTCTTATTAAAAAGCAACATAATTATGTTGACGTACTGGGATTGAAATCCCCTATTTTCAGCAATCCCAATGGAAATCAATAACCCAATGTGCAGGCAGTATAATTTAATATCAATTCTCATGACTGTATTCATAGCATTGCAATTAATTTTGCTCATTAGCTTGTGTGTTCACAACAGCGAAGGTAATGTTTTTTTAAATGTATGCATGCATCCATCCAGTGTAATATTATCTAATAAATCTTTTCCATAATGTCCAATACATTATGAAAATTAGGTACAACGTGCTAGTTTGAACATTGTTATTGTGTGTAAAATGACTAGGTATGTCCCTTGTCACGTGAAATGCTGCAGGAGACTTTGCGTGTGATTATCCCCTAGCTAGTGTATCTGCGGCAATAATGTAGTCAAATCATGATTCATATTTTTTAAGCATCAATCAATATAATTAACAAATTGTATAGGTTTATGAAAAAAAAAAAAATACTGCGACTACAACCTGTCAGTTCGAGAAATAAATTAAACCAAAATATTTCATCTCATTCTATTATATGTCTGAAAGAAAGAGCCAACTGAATTATTCCTGCTTTCATGCAACACAGAAAATTTCAATGCGTTTAGAAAGCGTGAAAATATCTTACCTCGCTTCGCTTGCCCGCTTAGCCCTTGGCTGGTGTATTTCAAATGAGCTATTTCCTGCGGTCTTTCTTGCCTATCATCTTTACCACTATCAAAATCCTTGCAACCTAAAATATACTTTAACACATTCTAAAAAGACTCAAAATAGCTAAGTGGAATAACTATTCGCGCTTTCACGCCTAAATCACTAAACCAATTTTGAGGAAATTTGGTTCAAATATAGAGAAGGTCTTGGGAAAGAGCATAAGCTACATTTTCTTTGGGTCACACTTGTGGTAATACGCGGGCAGCAGCTAAATAGTTTATTAATATTTCCGTGCCTGATACGGTGTAGCACGCACGTCACTGTATTATACGTGGTAGTCGAACAAATCTATTAGTTAAAAGCCATGATTTGCAGTGTCCTTCGAAGTTCTAAAACCGCTTGTTACTTTATTTATTGCAACTGGTGAATGACTGTAATAAAACAAATCAAGTAGACTAGAGATTTTCATCTTTTTAAACGAAAGTGAGCTATCACACTCTGACTTTACGTTTCAATATTGTCCGTACGTGCAGAGCTTTTTAATATTGTGGTGCCAATAAAGTGAAACCGCCAAGAAAGAACTACTGTTTCTTCTTGGATATCTTTTAAAAACGTCAGAGGACTGGGAATCTTCGTGCGAATTTATGAGCACTATGAAAAGGCCAAAGTTTTTCGTGCTTGAGTTTCATGGGTGAATGCATGAAATTCTGTTAAACTATGTTTGCGGTATGGTAATTTTATGGACACGAATAAAATTCAGTTCTTAAAATTTTAAAATGTAAGAATTAAGACTAAACTAAGACGTACTTAGTTATTAGTCAAGTTACAGAAAAGTTATTTGTTAATAACACTTTCGTTTGTGACTAATATCTGCATGAGATATATAATCTACACATCCATACAAACTTTTCCGTTTATAATTTTAATGGGATGGTTATCGAATTCTGATGTAATCGATTTTTTTAGAAATGAAATGAAATGAAATAAAAATTATAAATGAAATGAAATGAAAAAAAATGAAATATGATCACGACTGTATCCCATCGATTTTTTTAGAACACACTTTTATTGCGAAAATAAAGGCTTCTCAAATCTTTTAACGTCCAGTAACTGGATCTAAAATCCCAAACTCGTTTGTTATTAATGAACGAACTTCAGCACAAACTGTACTCGGCTAAGCCAAACATTTATTATTTATCCACTTATCAATTCATTTGAACATCGCTAATGTATACAAAAATAACAGTTGCGTAAAGTAGCAACATTTTCAACCCGCTATTTGATACAATTCTAAGCTTTAGACTTAAGGGATAGAGCGTACAATTGTGTGGATAAAATTGTTGATCCAAGCACTAAAACATAATATCCAACCTTTGTACGGTCAATTAAAACGTTCATCCCTAATTCGGTATTATCCCGTCGATTTCGGAAGGTGTGGACTTTGAAGGGTGATTTTGATGGAGGCTTTACGGGGTCACAAGGCTTTAAAGGTTCATTAGAGTTAACTTGTACATTTTGTTAATTGTAGTTACGTCATAAAAACCAGTTCGACGGACAGGGGCTACTACTCGGGATCAACGAAAACGAAGTTTCGTGACAATTTTCGAGTTCCAATTATTTTTTTTGTGAACTATTACGAATTCAGTATCCACCAACATAAGCTGACCCCGAAAATTGTCAGGAAACTTCGTTTTCGTTGATCCCGAGTACGGCCTCAGGTGAGCGCTAAGGTGGGTCTAGTGTAGCTGTATCTGTGACAGTATATGACTTCAAGGCAGCATACAGCTACAGTAAAAAAGAACATTGTAAATAATATTGTAACAAGCATACTTAATAGATATAAATAATGATACCTAAATAATAACTAAGTGAATTACAAAAACATATAAAACAACATCTACACAATACAGTTTTTTTTTTAAAGCCTGCAACAAAAATAGACAACGATCGCTTTTTTGTACTACACTGTAATGAAAACATTTTACTTTAAATTGGTGTGTTTAAAACGCAACACTTAAACTAACTGTAAATAAATCGCTCCCAGACTAATCCTAATAAAAATTAGTGCCTCGCCCTAAAAGCTCGCGATGCTTCAGGATTCGCTTGAACAAATCCACCGGTTTGTTTAGAATAAAACCCGAGCTCATTTGGTATACAACACGGATGTGGCGGAAAGCAGATATGGAGTTAAGGAAGGTCAAGGAAAATCTTATAAATTAGTTAAGATTTGTACGATTTTACAGTAATACAGTCTTTGAGTCCCAATGAACGAGATTTTGAGTTATAACAAATTATTCAGTTGAAATAATAAATAATATTCAACTATTCTTTACTGTAACACCTACATTAAAAATATATACTTAACTTTGCCATCACCTATCATCTCAATGAAAAGACAATAACAGATTTAGCAGCTACAGAAAGCGTTTACTGCAAAAGCTCTTCCTGTGCCCTCAGACGGAAACAGCCGGAAAACAGCCCGCACAAGTATTTCATATTTATCAATGGCCATCAACATGAATAAAAGACAATAATTATGAAAAGGTAAATAAAAATATTCCTGACTAGCCAACACATATTTTTATCTAGGGTTTTATTACGACGCAGATATTATTATCGTATTTTGACTTACGAGTAGATACTCAGAAATTCTTAGTCCACTCCTCTTATATTCGCTTGCTAGTTACCGGTAGGAACGTTTCTTGCAGCGACAGGAGTTTTCTGTCCGGCGATATATTGCAATTCTCGGCTCCTCAGGTTTCTTACCTTTTCTGCAAATGTGCATTTAAGAAAACAAAGCGTTTTATTTACTTTATGTTCCTGCAATTGATTTACTTCTGTAGCAATTTAAAGTCGCGCAGGGAAAAAGGATTAAACCGAAGAGAGGGGTGAATTCGAAACCTAGAGTATTTAGGAAAACAGGATCAGGGCTATATCCACAAGTAAACGTTGTCTTAGATATTATAGTCATTCAATATCCTCTTGAGGTGGCAAAATTAAAAATATTATAAAGCTTCAATTTCGTAAGAAGAGAGCAATTTATTTATGTGCACTTTCTGTTCATAACTCCGAAGAACGTAAACAGATCCTCATATTTTTATGGAACTAACTCGGGAGGATATTGTTTCGAACAATATAAACATTTTCAAAATCGGTTCTATTGACGGAGGAATAATTATGAACATAGGTCTATTAAAAAAATACATCTACCATGGTACAGTAGAACATAAAACCTCCTTCTTTTTTGAAATTGGTTAAAGGAATTTGGTTAAGCAGGTCAAGCAACTAAATTAAACGTAGTTAAATGTCTAGCACTTTGACATAAATGTAGCTTTCTAGTATTGAAATATTAACAGAATTATAATGTTATCTATCTGCTATAAATTATATTATCAATAGTTTCAAAGATTACTCATAAAAAACAAACAAGTTTTACCTTTGAAAGCGTAGATTTCATTGTTTTTTAAAGCTATACTTATAAAAATGATCAAGAAATACACATAAAATGATCTATTCAAAGTTTTATGAAAAATCTGTAAAGCTTTCATAAAATAATCCCGATTCCAATCTATAAAATGAAAAGTCTGCGGGCAAATTCATTAAAGTCGAGTAGGTACTTTGTAAGTTATAAAAAATATCTAGAGGATAAAGGCGCCACTCCATATGAAAGGAAGTTGCAAGTGACGGCATTTAGAGATGGTGAAGAGCAAGGAATCGATTCGGAACTTTATATTTGACAATTAAAGCGATTTTGGTTATTATTATTTTGGGAAACTGGGAATTGTTTCTGAACCAATGATCTCGTTAGTGAGTTTTGTTTATTGAGAAAAAAATATTACATTATTGTTCAAACTCATGACGACTCTCTGAATGTTATGATTGTTAGTATGAATACTTTAACTAAACCAAAAATCTCATTAATGTGAATCTTCATAAGTGTGTTTTTTTACCTTTTTCTAAACATGCCTCAACCAGAAATACAATAAGGTAATAGGTAGATATTTCTTCAATCTTCTTCTTCTTATGGTGCCTCTCCGACTAGCGAAGGTTGGCAGTCAATATGGCATATTGTTCACGGTCCTTAGCGAGGCGAAATAGTTCGGCAGCGCTCGCTATCCCCGTCCACTCCCTGATGTTCCTCAACCAGGATTTCTTCCTCCGACCAACACGTCTCTTGCCGGCGACTTTTCCCATCATAATCAGTTGAAGTAGGACATATCTCTCGTGTCTTATGATATGTCCTAAGTAACTAACTTTTCTTAGTTTGATGGTGTGCAAAAGTTCCCGTTTCTGCTGTGCTCTTCGAAGGACTTCCTCATTTGTCACCTTTTGAGTCCAGCTTATAGAAAGCATCCGCCTGTACGCCCACATTTCGAACGCTTCTATACGTTTTCTGAGGTCTTCTTTAATTGTCCACGCCTCACATCCGTATAGAAGGACTGGCCAGATGTAACAGCGGAGAATTCTAATGCGTAAGGAAAGCTTTAGACTGCGGTTGCATAAAACACGTTTCATACTGTTGAAAGAGCTCCGAGCGATTTCAATACGCGTCTTGATTTCTTGGTCACTCTCCCAAGATTTGTTCAACCAAGTGCCGAGGTATTTGTACTGTTTGACCTCTTCAAGCATTTGCCCATCAACTTTTATAGACGCGTTTGGATGATCCTTAGCTGAGACGACCATGACCTTCGTTTTCTTGACATTCAACCTGAGACCTACGTCTTCGCTGCACTCAACCACCCGGTCAACTATACTCTGAAGCTCTAATTCTGATGATGCTATGAGAACTGTATCATCAGCGTATCTGAGGTTGTTAATTAGGCGCCCGTTAACTTTGACACCACAATCCAGGTCTTCTAATGCTTTTGTCATAATAGCTTCAGAGTAAACATTAAAAAGCGTTGGCGACAAAATGCATCCCTGTCGCACTCCTCTCTCTATTTTTACCTCTTCTGTTTCTTCCCCATCCACTCGGACAGTAGCTGTTTGATTCCAGTACAGGTTTTGGATAATCCGAATATCTTTATAGTCTAGCCCGATATCCTCTAAAAGAGGGATAAGACGACCATGTAGTACCCTATCAAATGCCTTTTCGTAATCTATAAAACATAGAAAAACGTCTTGTTGCATATCTTTGCATTTCTGTATCAAAACCTGTACTGCAAAAAGTGCTTCTCTTGTGCCCACTCCAGATCTGAAACCGAATTGGCTATCCGAAAGCTGTTCATCACATTTGGTTTTTATGCGTTCATGGATAATGCTAAGAAATATTTTGAGTACTTGGCTCATAAGGCTTATGGTTCTGAATTCCTCGCATTTCTTAGCATTTTTCTTTTTCGGTAGAGTGATAAAGGTTGACACTAACCAGTCTTTAGGTATTTCGCCTGTCTCGTACACAAGATTCATCAACTTAACCAGTTCGTCGACGTTATCCTCCGTTATCAGTTTTAGTACCTCTACGTAGATATGGTCTGGTCCTGTAGATTTACCAGTTTTAGCTTTAAGCAATGCTTTCCATACCTCAGCTTTGAGAATCGAAAACCCTTTTTCGGTGTTATTGCTTGTGACCAAAGGTGGTCTGGTGTTATCAGCAAACATAGTTTTTATGTATTGTTCCCAGATACTCTTTTTCTTACTGATATCTAACACCGGAAGACCCATCTCATCCACAAGTTTGATTGCCTGTCTGTCGGTACCGATCATAGCTTTAATTTCCTTATGTAAGTTGAAGGCATCGTGTTTTTGGAATAGTTCTTCTATATGTAAACACTTATTTAAGTACCACTGATCCCTAGCATATCGGACTTCTTTACGAATTTGTTTGTCTATGCTATTGTATTTATCTGTATTGGTGTTCTTACATAGTCTTCGTTCCTCCATAAGGTTAAATATTTTATCAGTCATCCATACTTGTTTTTGAGACCAAGTTGTTCTTAAATATTTGTCATTAATGTTCGATACAGCATTGACCAGGCCAGACCAAATTTCATCTGCAGATTCAACCAGTTTTTGTTGTTGTTTATTATTTATAGCCCATTCATTGATTGCAGTATACACTTTGGGTCTTATGTCTTTGTCAACCATGTTTCTTACGTTTAGTTTATGAGAAACTGACTTCTTTCTAACTGCCTTTAATTGACAAGACAATATTCCAATCACCGGATTATGATCAGTTCTTATATCAGCTCCCGGATAAGCTTTTACACCTTTCAATGAATTTTTGAAGCGATTGTTGATCATTAAGTAGTCTATCTGGTTTCGAATAATGTTTTTAGGTGTATGCTTGGGTGAAGTCCATGTATAAAGTCGTCTTGGTGGCAATTGGAAGTATGTGTTCATTAAAACAAGATCATTATCCTGGCAGAATTGGACGAGAGTGTCACCTCTTTCGTTTCGCTTCCCGAGACCATATTTGCCAACAACTCCATAAACCTCTCCCAT
The DNA here is from genome assembly GCA_963582015.1 of Xanthorhoe designata. Lineage (NCBI taxonomy): Eukaryota > Metazoa > Arthropoda > Insecta > Lepidoptera > Geometridae > Xanthorhoe > Xanthorhoe designata. The sequence goes on along the minus strand of OY757044.1, from coordinate 8,313,662 downwards.
GCCAACTTTCGCATTCAGATCCCCCATCACAATATTTATGTCATGATTTTTAGTAAGTTGGAGCAGTTTTTCCACCTCCCTATAAAAGTCCTCAATGTCTTGTTGAGTTCCGCCGTCTAGTGTGGGGGCATAAAGTTGTATGATATTGATGTTTCTTGGTTTAGCTTGAATTTCTTCAATATATTTTTTTAAATAAGATCTAAATGATAAAGCTGCCACTCCATATGAAAGGAAGTTGCAAGTGACAGACTGTATTCTGAGGTGACAGCATGAAACGATTCAGAAATGAAGAGCGAGACTGATTATGGTAGGTAATTACTTTATTTGACGGCTGAAAAGATATTGGTAGGTCAATGTTATTTTGAGAAACTTTGAAATTTGATAATTTACTTTGTTTATTATGGCATACTTGTTATCATGAAAAGTAGTTTTAGGTGATTAAAATACTTTCAAAATTTATGAGCCTTAATCTGGAATAAGAATTTTATATTTACATTGAGTCATTCGTCGTAAAGGGATTTCCTAAAACGACAGTTCTCTAAAAAATAAAAAGCAGCTATTAGTATTTTAAAATCTAATCTCAAAACAAATGAATAAGGCTCAAACCGTTACTGAATAAAGTTCGAGATAAGTTTCTGAAACTCATCACATTTTTTGCACTATCCAAGATGGACTCAACTCGATTCCAAGTTTTGCATAATCGCGGGGCATCCCTACGGCCATTAAAAATGCAAGAGCTCTTTACTTGTGCAAACACCTTTGTGTGGCGAGATGTGCCGGCCAAAGTGCGGTGGAAAATATATTTTTATTGTGCCTTTTGAGCGATGAGCGATGCTTCGTCATACATGACACGGAACAGGTAATAAATAAATAAATATCCTTGGACATTCCACACAGCGTCATCTAGTCCCAAGCTAAGCAATTTAATGCTAGTGTTATGGTAACCATCTTCATTATAGGTTATCGTATATACATTAAAACATTATTGGGATAGTGTTCGATAGAATTTCATGAAATTCGTTGTTATTCTTCTTATCACTTTTATCATAATATTATAGTAAAAACTGGAATACAGAGTATTTAATTTATTTTCTTTTAAAAACGGTCCGTTAATCCGAATAGTAGAATAATTAAGCACAAAATTGTTTAAGTTTGAACTTAATTGCTGCACATTCAAAGTTTAATTCACCTAAATAAGTAAATTCAGGCACTTTATTCACTCGGGGTTTTGTTTAATGACTTTAATTAGACTTTATTTATGTGGAAAATAATTAATTATTTTACTTTAGTCAATTAGAAGGATATTTTTAGCTGATTAAATAAATAGCTTTGAAGTACGGTAGGAGTTAATTTATAATTGTGAAGGCGTGGCCTTATTCACAGAAGAACATTGTCTCAGCACAGTTTTTGGCAAAATACTTTTTTCATAATTTTAAATAACTAGACTCACTCTTTCAGTATAATTTTACTTTTTTATCATTACTTTTTTTTAAATATTTTTATCATAATTTTAACTAATTAAACTTGCTTATATACTTAATAAAACATAATAAATAAATAAGTTTGATAAGTGTACCAAAAAATTGTTTTTTTATCATCTAATTATGTCATAAATTAGTCGTAGGGGACACTTTTTTTTTATATCTCAGCGGAATTCTTTTTATTAAAATGCTGAGATAAAAAGCTAATAGAGCAAGTGATTGTAGAATGAAAAATAGCCGTGAATATTAAAAGAGAACATGCTTCTCTCACGAGTTTCCTTTCCTAAAGAAAAGCAATTTTAAACCGGTTAAAGTATTTACACGTTAAGATCGAAAAGATTTCATTATAACATCGGGATTTTGAAGCGGGACGAAGTTGCTCCGAGAATTCAATTTGATCGTATGAGCCTGCATTGGCTTTGTTCTTTGTAATAAAAGTTATTTGTTAGAAAATAAGCTTTTACTTACGGTTGTACATTCTAATTACTTTAAGTTTAGGAAAGAAAATTGTATACGTTTTATAGATGCAATATTTTTAACTTAAATAATGTTAGGAGAAGTTTTGTTTTCTTATGGGTATCGTGCTACGACCGCCATGACTGTATCAATAATAGAGAGACCTCATTGGTCCGTTGCGTCGTGATTTCGCAGCGGACCAACGCATAGTATGCCATACGTGACAGACTGCAAGCCCATCGACGCTATTAGAGAGCTACCTAACTGGTTTCCTTATGATATTTTCCTTCACCGTTAAAAGCTCGTGTTAAAGCGCATATAAATATTTCGACACGAAAGTTCATTGATGCACGGCCGGATTTGAACACTGACCTTCGGATCGTAAGTCAAAGTACTAATCCACTTGGCCAACACGGTTTACAAACAATAAAATTAATTAGAATCCAGTAACAAAGTTTAACTCTAAAATTTCGTGCTAATATGATCTCTAAATTGGTTAAATCTGCGAGCAAAACACAAATCCAGGAAGAATTTAATACTACAGAGCCCTCCGTAATTACGTCGTTCTAGAATGAATTTATGAAGTGAAACTGCTCCGACCCAGATCTGTGATACTTATGACGGTTAAATCTCTGGTTACCTAACGGTTAGCTTCAAATGTCAAGTTAAGCATTGATTACTATGGGATAAATAAAGTAAGCGTATGAGCAAGTCAATACCAAGCAAGTGACGGAGTTTTTAGGCCGCCTTAAGGCCTCCGTGGCTTAAAGACTTTAAAAGCCGGGACCGACAATTTAACGTGCCCTCCGAAGCACGGAAGCGCTCAGATATTAATGCCACTTGCAGTCACCCAACCAAGTAGTGACCGCTCATATAACGTTGCTAAACTTCGACGATCCATCAAGAACGTCTTTGCAAGCTTCGCCACGAGCTCTTCACTATGGGATAAGTTATAAAGTACTTTCAGATAGTAACCAATTTTCAGGCAATCCGAACATTTGCATCCATCATTCGATGATACTTATGCCGGTTTTAATTATTCAACTTGACCGTAGATCCTGATCCAAAAGTCACATTGTATGACAAAAAATAATGACACTTATTGACAGACAAAAATTATACTACAGCGATTAGATAGGCTATTTGTTAGTTGAATATTGAAACTGGGAATTATTATTTTATTTATTACTTTAACTGCAGCCCACGGTGAATAGTTCCCGTTAACATGGGAATATTGAAATCAAAAGTAGCCTATTTTTATAAAGCTATAATATTCTGGTACCACAATCAAATCCGTCCAGCCGTTTGAGCGTGAAAGAGTAACAAACACACTTACATACTTTACACACACACAAACTTTTACCTATAAATTACTAGTAGGACTAGTAGGATAGGATAGGATTTTTAAGGAGGTATTTTTGTAGAATGTCAAGCCGCCATCCATCCATTTTGTGACGTCGCAGAAGATTACTAATCTATCATGTTCAACCAGCCACGAGAGCATACGATGTTGTTTTTAGGTACTATAATAATATTTTCTTTTATGTCTACTCACAACATTGTCCAATCCAAAGTTGCGGACAAATTGAACAACAAATGTAGACAGCTTCTAATAAAGACAAACTAAATACAAACAAACAACTTTGTCGGTTATAACAAGTTATAACTTGAAAAGGACTAACTAGAGACAATGTTGGGTGCATTCATAGAGACGGTTTACATTTTATTAAGGATTAAAAGTTGGATATTTGCTATTGAAATAGTAAAGGGCTCTCCTCACTCGCCCGCGGACCGCGCTCGAAGCCGTGAACTATCCACGCACGGATCAGGGCGTGAACCGCGACGCGTGTGAGGAGAAGCTATAACATTTTATGATCTGTATCTGATCTGTATTTATTAGATCATTACAATTTTAAACATTAAATTAAATGAATTGTTGATTAAGTTAGGACTGAATAATATAATTTTTTGTGCATCTTGGCTCATGTGGAAGCAGTATCGACAATAGCTCTAACACTGAGATACTGTAAACTTCTAGGCCTAAATAAATAATTTGTTTCGGAGATTATCAATTATATCCATACTTTTAATAAATACCTCTGTATAATTACTATATAAAAAAAATTAAATAGAGTACATAGTAGGGATCTTTATGTAGGGATTTAGTAACTGATACTTTTTAAATCCTTTAAAACAAAACGTTTTACAATTTCCCTGCCCTGTACATGGAATATCCCTAATATTTATACGTTGCAGTAGCGTTAAAAAATAAATTCTAAATACAAATCTATCAAAGCGGTTTTCGTTACTCTACGTTTCAACTATGGCAACTTTGCTTCGAATTCACAGTGTGTCCGAAAACCAATTATTATTTGGAACAGAGCTACCAGTTTTAGAAATGTGCTAGTTATCATTCTGAAGCCGTTTTAGTTTTTATCTTTCTTTATACGTTTCGATATTTTAGAGAGTTTATTGTTAAATAAACTTTATTATGTATATTATTATAATATATCTTTATATATATTTATTCCTTATCGATTCTTGCTATTTTTCCATTGTTGGATCAATCATCATCATCATCACCCTCAGTTGTCTCTGTACTGTTATTATAAAATAATTTTATTGTTGTGCTTAAATAGTTTAACAATGATTGAAATAAATGTAAAAAACATTGTTGAAATATAAGTATTTATTGTCAATTCACGCAAATATATAGGTACACAGACAACTGTTATTATAAAATAATTTTATTGTTGTGCTTAAATAGTTTAACAATGATTGAAAATGTAAAAAAACAATATAAGTATTTCTTGCCAATTGACGCAAATACATAGGTACATAGACAATTTAGACTAATAAAGCAATAAAGACTTCTCAGATTTAAATGCAACACACCCAAACTTAGTATTACCAAACACCATCATTAAGTTGCTTAGCTTGGGACTAGATGACGCCGTGTAAAATGTCCAAAGATATCTATGTACATATTATTTATTTGTAAAATCAGTAGAATAGACTGGGCATTAACTTTGTGAGTCCTGCGCGTCGCTGCCATCTATCCAGAAACTATGTCTCTGGGGTTTTGTACATTGTGATTCAGTGGTTAAACTTTAGCCACCTAAGGTTCAGTCATGCTACAAACAAGCTCATTTAGGATTGTTTAAACTCAATGTGAATACAACTTTATAATACTAATACCTTTGCTAATACTAAGCATTTTCCCAAGGCTCTGTTTGAATTAATACTGTTTTAGGTACCTTACTTTTTTCGCAATGTGATTTAACAGGTTGTCAGAGGGACAGAAAAGGAAGCAGTCCTTTTCTGTCCCTCTGACAACCTGTTTGCAAAATTTAATGTTGATCATCACATTATCACACTAATATTCTAAAGGTTAAAGTTTGTGTGTGCGTAAGTTTGTAAGTATGTAAGAGTGTTTGGACAAATTTGAATGAAATTTGGTACCAGAATGGCTTATACCTTTGATCCCGGTATTCCCACGGGAACGGGAATTATTCACCGCGATAGCACCGCAAGACGCAGATAGTTAAGTATATAAGTTGATTTCGTTCTATTATACAATTTCTTGTGAGAGTTCGAACAAACGACCATCGAATCTAAAGTTGAGATAAACATCTAACTTTATACTATGTATAGTAAAACCAATATATTTCTATCACTTGCTTTTTAAAATATATCTTCCAAACAACCTTTACCTTGTCATACAAAACGAATATTTTTTTACAACTTGTTTTAAGATAAACAAAAACATTTACAAGACTAAAAGCCTGCCATGTTTACGTTACATAGAACGTCAAGTGGATACTCTGTCAGCTCAATGTATGACAGCCAGAAATCCATTTTATTGACAAGGGATAATGCGAGGCGACGTGCGGGAATCGACGAAATACGCGGAAACATGGAATTTATCTTCTGTTTTTTATCGGTAACCTTGTTAATATGATCGGCGAGAGTGATACAGTTTATGTATTTGTGTTTTAAATTCCAAATATTCTTATTGGCGGTTCGTTCGTTTGTATGAGCAAGTGGCCAACTCTGGTGACGGAGTTTTTTGGCCGCCTTAAGGCCTCTGTCATAGCTTAACGACTTTAAAAGCCGCCGCGGAACCGACAATTTAACGTGCCCTCAAAAGCACGGAAGCGCTCAGCTGATAATGCCACTTGCGGTCAACCATCCAAGTTATGACCGCTCAGAACGTTGCTTAACTTCAACGATCTATCAAGAACGTCTTAGCAAGCGTCGCCACGAGCGACGTCTTAGCAAGCTTCGATTGGCGGTTGATCGAGAGGATAATTGTTACAATCGCGAAATTAGATATCTCGGTAATGTCTTTTTTTTTATTTATTTAAACATATTTAAAACTATACAGAAACACTTAAATATTGTGCCCTAAAAACCCCTAGGGTTTGTGTGGGCACTCAAATACGTCTTAAATTACTTACGCAATATTATACTTAACACTCAATCACAATCACAATAAATTTAAAAAACTTACTATAACACAATCAAGAGGTTGGGGGTTCGATCCCCACTCGACCAATGTTTGCATGTACTGCAGGTTTTGTTATGATTCTGGAAGTTATTTCTATCTTTAATAACCTGCATGGTTATTGTGGAAATCTAAAGAAGTTTTGACGTTTAAAGATAAATTCAATGTGTAAAGACTTCATAAAATTGTTATAATCAGGGTTAAACTAAGGCTCGTATTCAAAGTCTGCACTCAGGCTTGAGTCTTCGCTCAAATATCGATTTTATGACAGATCTCTATGGAAACTGAGTGATGAATCACCGCTTGAGAAACGATTCACGCTTGAGTATGGTCTCGGAATACGATGCTTAGACTTAAATAAAAGCTAAATTAATTAACGTAAACAATATCAGTCCACAACAAAAGTGAAAGAACATAATTCGTTTCTTGATGAGTGTACTGTACTGTTGTTAAAAGTTTTTCTTTACAAGTCTTCTTTAATTTAAAAGTACCTGAACAACTTTAAATGCGGAACAAAACACCTTCAGTTTTCAGATTTTCACGCAATATTAACAAAGTATGTGTTATTTTATGTGTTAGGACTTAATATTGCATGCTGGAAAGCTGATAATGGCTGATCTATAATTTTATTTACTTGACATGTTGTACCTACCCATTTTCGCAATAAATGAATTATGAATTATGAATTATGAATTATGAATTATGAATTATGAATTATGAATTATGAATTATGAATTATGAATTATGAATTATGAATTATGAATTATGAATTATGAATTATGAATTATGAATTATGAATTATGAATTATGAATTATGAATTATGAATTATGAATTATGAATTATGAATTATGAATTATGAATTATGAATTATGAATTATGAATTATGAATTATGAATTATGAATTATGAATTATGAATTATGAATTATGAATTATGAATTATGAATTATGAATTATGAATTATGAATTATGAATTATGAATTATGAATTATGAATTATGAATTATGAATTATGAATTATGAATTATGAATTATGAATTATGAATTATGAATTATGAATTATGAATTATGAATTATGAATTATGAATTATGAATTATGAATTATGAATTATGAATTATGAATTATGAATTATGAATTATGAATTATGAATTATGAATTATGAATTATGAATTATGAATTATGAATTATGAATTATGAATTATGAATTATGAATTATGAATTATGAATTATGAATTATGAATTATGAATTATGAATTATGAATTATGAATTATGAATTATGAATTATGAATTATGAATTATGAATTATGAATTATGAATTATGAATTATGAATTATGAATTATGAATTATGAATTATGAATTATGAATTATGAATTATGAATTATGAATTATGAATTATGAATTATGAATTATGAATTATGAATTATGAATTATGAATTATGAATTATGAATTATGAATTATGAATTATGAATTATGAATTATGAATTATGAATTATGAATTATGAATTATGAATTATGAATTATGAATTATGAATTATGAATTATGAATTATGAATTATGAATTATGAATTATGAATTATGAATTATGAATTATGAATTATGAATTATGAATTATGAATTATGAATTATGAATTATGAATTATGAATTATGAATTATGAATTATGAATTATGAATTATGAATTATGAATTATGAATTATGAATTATGAATTATGAATTATGAATTATGAATTATGAATTATGAATTATGAATTATGAATTATGAATTATGAATTATGAATTATGAATTATGAATTATGAATTATGAATTATGAATTATGAATTATGAATTATGAATTATGAATTATGAATTATGAATTATGAATTATGAATTATGAATTATGAATTATGAATTATGAATTATGAATTATGAATTATGAATTATGAATTATGAATTATGAATTATGAATTATGAATTATGAATTATGAATTATGAATTATGAATTATGAATTATGAATTATGAATTATGAATTATGAATTATGAATTATGAATTATGAATTATGAATTATGAATTATGAATTATGAATTATGAATTATGAATTATGAATTATGAATTATGAATTATGAATTATGAATTATGAATTATGAATTATGAATTATGAATTATGAATTATGAATTATGAATTATGAATTATGAATTATGAATTATGAATTATGAATTATGAATTATGAATTATGAATTATGAATTATGAATTATGAATTATGAATTATGAATTATGAATTATGAATTATGAATTATGAATTATGAATTATGAATTATGAATTATGAATTATGAATTATGAATTATGAATTATGAATTATGAATTATGAATTATGAATTATGAATTATGAATTATGAATTATGAATTATGAATTATGAATTATGAATTATGAATTATGAATTATGAATTATGAATTATGAATTATGAATTATGAATTATGAATTATGAATTATGAATTATGAATTATGAATTATGAATTATGAATTATGAATTATGAATTATGAATTATGAATTATGAATTATGAATTATGAATTATGAATTATGAATTATGAATTATGAATTATGAATTATGAATTATGAATTATGAATTATGAATTATGAATTATGAATTATGAATTATGAATTATGAATTATGAATTATGAATTATGAATTATGAATTATGAATTATGTTCGAAACTAGAGATATAATTACAAGGTCTGTAATTTATATAAGTACTTATGTTATAGTGTTAAACCACACATAGGTATTTAATTATAAACGAAAAATCTTTCTAAAAGTGAATCCTGCCGGAGCTGTTAACTTTTAGTAAGATTTTTCATATAAGGTCTGTAATGTCATCCAAAATGTTAAGGTAAATAAAATAATCAGCACCGTAACATTTCGATATTATTATTTGTAAATACTAAACTAATTCATGTTAAATATATTGTAAACAAAATCACAGATAGAAGATTTAAACTGGCTGTAATCTAAAAACACTATAATAATATTATCAAACCTTTTTGCTACTATGCATCTTTTGCCTATCTACGTCAGATGCGTCCTCATCAACTGATATCAGTAATTACGCGCTAAAATCACGTCGTATCGACACGTCGCTCAAGTTTATTACCCTCTGTAAAATGCAAGTAGTATATGCCAATAATGTAGAAGGTTAAAACTATAGACCGCATTATATGTAACATAAAAACCTTCTTATATACATGAAAAATGCTCGAAATATGCACGAAAATTATTACTTTTATCGCATTTCGAACGCAGGGAAGTGCACTGCTCTCGGAAAAATATTGTAAATGTACCGATAATATGCATATTAACTAAATCTTGGGTAAAATATGCTTTAACCACTGAGGATGACTTAAATGCATATAATCCGGTCTATAGTTATAACTATAGGACCAATGATAAACACGGTTTTCATAACATTTCGGTAACATTTGTTACTGTAGCACACAATGACATGTATTAAGTAGATCCATCCAAATAGGTACCAGAATTATAACTGTTTTTTTATTTTAACTTTCTGGCAATTTTTGTACCTTTTGATTAAACATACATTTACGGGTATTTATCGCTATTTACCTTTATTTAATTTTAATTTTATCCCGACGTTTCGACTGGATTGCACCAGCCGTGGTCGCGGGCAGACTGAAGTGTTAAATACCCGTAAATGTATGTTTAATCATGTGTTCTGATCGCGAAAGTTTAAAAAAGACTTTTGTACCTTTTGTTGTAATTCAGTGTTGTGTATTTTGTGTGCTTAGTAGCAAATAAATGATATGTCTATGTCTATGTCTATGTCTATCAGTATCTACTTTCTTTCTTTTGGGTTTCTCCACTAATATAGGTACTTACAGATAAAGATTGCGATTTGATGAGTAAAGAGTCTACAAAGAATCGGAAATGCGTCGATTTGATTTGATGCGAGATGAAAAGCGTAAAATTGTAAGTGGTATTAACACAAATTATGAGTAAGTAGTAAAAATTATGAGTAGTTCCAGTTTTAGTTTAAATTAATAAATTTATTTAAATGTATAATAATTTAAATGTCTTAGGACATACCACAGACTAGACCTTAGACATTTGCGAAGGTTCTAAAATAACTAAAAAGATCTGAAAGAATTTATCTACCGCGTCTTAGGAATACAGACAGTTCTTAGACAGGTCGATAGAGAATTTTGAGCTCTTTATGATGGCATTTAAAGGTGAAAAATTACCATAGGTATGTCACTTAACGGCATTTTAGCTTCAGGACGGCAGAGCTGTGATCATATTTAATTAATTTTTTTCTTTATAGGTCATGTTAATTGTAGTCAAGGTAGGCATAGATAGGCATAGTGTACTAAGTAGTTCCTCATCAAATCTTCGTATCCAACACTAAATGCTTCTAGAAATCTCGGAGCATGCATTAGCGCGTAATCCCCAGGATGAGCTCAAGTGTGACGTCGAATATTAAACGGGCTTTAGTCGGGTCACCCTGGATTAGTTGGTCCCAAAACTTGGGCGGCGAACTTTAATTATGGCCTGATCGCGATAGTTCGTTGTTTGTCATATCAGGTTATGATTATAAATTGATTTGATAAGTTGTGATATTAGAAAATGAAATGTGTCTTCTAAGAAGGACCTCAAAGATCACGTAGAAAACGTCTTACATGTTAGGTGATTATATTGCCTGTTTCAACTGCGACACACTAAGAAAAAGAATCAAGCATTTTAACGGTGTATCAAAATAAATGTGTCGCATTTGGAACAGGCGACAAATGTGTCGCAAGTAGAATCCCCTAGTTTTGAGTGACGTGTCAATGTGGTCTATAAACGATAAAAATGAAATTGAGTTTGAGTTTAAAAGTGATGTTAAGATTCTACAGTAAGTACTTAAATTAGGTTTTCACCTTTGTGCAGTTTAGCTTTCGTACGAGTCTTAACTCGTTACCAACATTTAAAATACTCGTAGGTAATATTTGCTGATATATCTCTTAGCAAATTATCCTATCTACAACATTTGAGGTACTTCTTCTTTATGTTATGTGGCATAGCGTTGGGACACCCTGTATTATAATGCGTTAGTTAATTACCTACTTTCAAAGTTTATGAAGCTTGAATTAGGTAATTGGTTTGTAAATTGTCCAATACATTACTTATACTCGTATGTTCAAATAACTTCAAATAAAAGCTTTGATCTTAAAGAAAAAATTGCTTTGATTTCAAATCAAAACCATAAAATATGTTTTCCATTTTTTCCTTCAATTTGTATAAATCGTTAAGAGCGTGATGCTGGAACATTTAACCAAAAAGTTCAGGTAATATTTGCCTGAAGCAATTTCTACCGTAACCTTATACTCGGTATTACTTGTGCTATTATTTATTCTGTGGTATTGCCAAGGTTTTTGCAGGTATCATCACAATTTGCTCACTGCCCGGACCGCTTCCTTTTTCCTTACAATAAATCCTTTCGTCAATACTTCATTTCCTTAACTCTGCAATCACTTAAAGGTTTATTTGTAAAAGTGGAATGGGCTGGAATAGCGCGTGGTCGTGATATTCTATTAAATAATGTTTCACAAGATTATTAGTCATCTACTCTACCTGGAAGAACTAAGGTTACCTGGAAGAGATCGCTGTCAGCGATAAGGTCGCCCATTGTTACACTTGTTTGAATGTACTTATGTTTATTTTATTTTGTTTCTTTTATGGTGTGCAATAAAGCTATATTCTATTTCTATTTCTATTTCTACTCAGGTTTTTAGACCAATTAATGTATTTATAAGATGTTTACGTAGTACATAAACTTACATTTATTTAAAGGAACTAAACTACTACATATAGTAACATAACTGTGCATAATACAATTATAACCAGTTAACGGCCAATCTCAATAACCTATCTGTCTTTGGTTTTTCTTTTCTCAAAACACATACCTATTTTGTGCATAGCCGACCTTCAGTTCATAAGTCAAGGTATCATGAAAACATTGTGAATAAACCAGTTCATTTTTTAGCAGCGTCGATGGGCTTGCAACCTGTTTGTATGGAATGTTAACTTCTGCAAATTTGGGTACTTATGTACCAAATATATCATTTATTTGGAGATACCTCTAACTATCCACTTAGTAATTTACAAAGGGTATAAATATATCATAGAGACCGTCTCCACGAGCGTGAAAATTGCGGCGAAATTATCGTCGCGCCACGTATTTCTATACACTCTCTATGAACGTGTCTCCACACGGCGATTTCATCGCGACTATACTACGAGTGACATTGACAAGCAAATTTAATTCTTATGATAATCACCTTACCGTGTAAATTATCCGATGATAGGAGGACAGAATCGTCGCGAAACACTCGCCCGTGGAGACAGTCCCTAAAGATCTGAGAGAGTAAATGTCTACAGAAACTTGAGAATATTATACAGTCTTGATCAAGTTTAATTTTTTTAATTTCATAATAATTATGTTTAATATTGTCACAATAGTGTTTGCCCATCCATACATTCATAGTAATTTCCCGAAGAAAATTTCCTTCCTGCAACTTATTTCTGAGCCATTGTCGCGAACAATAGCGAAACTGATTTCGCTGAAGAGTGGAAGTTTACCTGCCGTCGTGATAACAATCTTTTTTGTAATGGAAGAAACATTTGTATGTGTATGTTTGAATTTTTCACTTACGACTAAGTTTTTTGCATGGTAATAGAATAAATATAAAATCGTTCTGAAAATGTTGACATCGCGATGGTAATTAGTGATATTGGGGCGTTTATTTTTGTTAGAGTTCAATGAATAACAATTTTTTTTTGTTTTTTTTGAAGCAATTTATTAATTTAAAACTGAATTGAATTTTAACTATGCTATGAATAGAGATTCAATTTTTTTTTAATTTCCATCATCATCATCCTAAAAAATGGACCCAGTTAAAAAAGGTTTTTGGAGCTTAAGACATTTCAAGGGAGGGAGGCCTTTGCCCTGCAGTGGGACAATACGGGCAAAAAATAAAAAAGACATTTTAAATAAACCCAATTAAATTTATTTAAGTATAAAGGCTACAACGACCACTAAATAGTTTCTTAGTTTTTTTTTATTTCATTAAAAAAATATCCTCATACAAAAATCTAGCTTAAAAGCACAGCTGGTATTCATTAAACTTAAAACTTTAATACATTTGACGGACTCAAAATGATGAGCGCATAAGTGAAAGCCACTTGCCGCTACCAGTTTTCAGAAGATAACGACCAAGTCATTAATCATACAGAACAGTGGCTGTCTCGCACTTGGCTTGTTTGCTGATGCTGTACAGATTGCGATACTAATAAAATTAAAATAAAGTGTGCAATCCACGCTTGCTTCGTTAGGATTCCGATGTACAACTAGAGAATATTAAAATGTGGAAACTATTTCTATACTCATATTTGTACTAATATTTTGTTTGGCGTAATCTCCAAAACTACTCATCCGATTTCAAAAATTCTTACACGGATGCGTAGCATGGGTTTTTCAATGAACATAGGCTATATTTTATTAAAGAAGGTACCACGCGAAGCCGTGGGCGAGTAAGCTAGTTTTATATAATCCGATTTGCGAGTTATTTCGATTTTGTACCGAAATGTGCACTGCAATTAAAAACATCAGAGTACCAAATGCAAGTAATAAATAATATTTTTTAAGTATGATACACGAAAAAAAAATAATTAAGTTAAATCTTTAGGTTGAATCTTGTAAGAATTGAAAATTTTACAAAGTTTTATGTTTTTCATTACTAACGAGTTATAATTCTTTTTTTTTTAAATAAAAAAAACGCAGTTCCCTAGTATAAACGTTCCTAAAAAGTCAAGAACAGGTTTATTTTCTGTCAAGAACAGATTTATTAACTTTACGTTGTCAAAAGCAGATTATTTTATTAAACAGACGTGATCTGTACACGGTTCAAGAACGGAAGCGTCTCCATTCAAACCGCGATGATTATCCACTACGAAGCATCATTAAACGCTTCTCTGTTAATTGAAACGCCGTGATTCGTTCCGCATTGAAGCTTTGTTTTACAACAATCAGTCGCCGCTACATAGCATAAGTCGAATACAGAGCAATAGGTACTGCGGTCATAATCAAGAAATACTTAAATTTAGCTGTAAAAAGACTTATGTGACCTAGCAAAGTAACGTGTTCAAAATAAATCATGGCTAACTTACAAATCTCGGTACAAAACCGTCGTACTTGGTCTCAGAGATTTATAGATCACTTAGTTAAAGAACATTAATAATGCTTTCTATAATTAGTTAGGTACACTAAAAAACATAGCAACGTTTATCTCAATCACTGTACTGATTTGGCTGTTTGTGACAGGTTTCAATTTTAGTCTGGAAACAGCTACTAACTTTAATTTTTAACAAAAGCAAAACCGCGGATGACGATTTTTACTTGTAGACGTAACATTACGAACGCTTTGACGGGCACAGGTTTTTTAAAAAATCTCGATTTAACGCCAACTCACGCTGAATACAAAATACGTTTTGTCAACATTGAAGTGTTTGCGCGAAGTATTAGTTGAAAATGAGGGTTTGAGAAAAAACATGGAAACATTATGAAAATATTGTGACTGACTTGTACTTACAACGCTAAGTATGATAAATCCAAGGTAAGTGAAAAACGATGAGACAATTTTTATGTGATATTTTTTCTTTTTATATTTTTTCTGGCATCATGAGTTGTACAAGTATTTATGATTTTACAAACCTTCTGAATTTGTTCAGGAAATGGTAATTATTAATTTAAGTTTATTCGATCTGAAACATGACTTTAAACTCGCTATAATATTTTGTAATAACTTGTTATGAGAAAATCATTGAGAACAATAAGGTAATTAAAACTGTCAATGTATCTTTGTATGTAATTAGTAGGTACTTAATAGTAGAAAATAAATTAATTCTAAATAAACTTCTCAGTAAAAAAGTGTTAAATGGAAAGTCTACGGTACCACAATGGAGGTCATTAGAAAACGAAAAACTTTTTTGAAACCATCTTACAGCAGTAGTAGTAAGTACTATCGTTTTGTTTCACTTCCTAGGAATTTTTTTTCAACCTCTATAAAAAGAGCTTTTTAGTGTATTATTATTGTTGTTAGTCTATCTATGGCATCATAACTCGTGAACACAGATGAACTGTAGTCAAATAAATGCGATCTTGGCTTCAAGTAAAATATTTTTGAGTACCAGTCGATAGCGTTTGGATTACAGTTAGTGATGATTAACGAATAATATACCTAATAGGATGAGTATGGATTATCCCAAAATAAAACCATATACCTGCAACAAACCATAATGAATTTAAAATCATCAGAATTAGGCTCATTTTAAATTGAATACCATAAAACAGTAATATAGCCCTAACGTTGCAGAAACTTTTTTGAAACCGTACCAAATTCACTCTTGATTCTATTAAGTTGAACTTCGGTGGTAAATCGTGAAGTTTTTGTGATTCAGTCCACACCATTAATTCGCGATAAGTTTTATGAATTTGAATATTTGATAGACGTGGTTGTTCTTTGTTTTGTGGAAGAATCAGGAACGTAAAAACATGAAGGTCGAGTCAGGTCAGGGTGCTTAGACAAGTGACAAATGTTTCGTATCTATTCTCTTTCTATTATCGCTACACTACACCTTTGATTTGACATTTCTGATCGCTCGAGTTTTCGTCATCGAATGTCAATTCCTATACATTTTTTTTAGTTTCTAATCGAAAGCGATTGTCGAAATGTAACATGGCTAGGGCAGCTGAGTCCATTGGTATCGTAAGTAACAAAAAGTTGAGTTTTTTGTACAAAATATGGAACCTAGTCATAAAACTTATAGAATAGACATATTATTTTTCAAATTTTTTAGGCATTTATAATGAAGATGTCTAAGGGGTTTAGTCAGAGGTTTATTCTACTTATACCATATTTGGTACATGCTCCCCCATTTTGCAAAAGTTGCAAGCTCATCGACGCTATTAGAAAGCATACTATTTTCCTTCACCGTTTCGAGTGCGCATATAAATTTCACAAAACGAAAAGTCTATTGATGAATCCTCCTCTCGCCCGGTTACTTTGGTGCCAAAGCCGGCGTGTCGGCATTATCAAAATACTTGTGTCTGTTTCTTTAAAAAAATGAATGCCTAAAACAAAGGTTACCAAATTGTAAGATTATTTTAATATCTCCAAATCTTTTATGAAAGCTAAAATCTGCCGTTTAAATGCAATCAATTCATCTAATTTACTTCCCTTAAATTCCCTTTGTGTTCCAGCACTTTTTGGATTTGCGTACCTTTACCTCAATTTACTTTAACGACGCCTTTCGGTAAAATAAAAACCAGGAAGAGTGAGTACAACTTACATCTGAACGGTTCAGTACATAAAATAATGTTTAATTGTTACATAGATTTGATTACGTGGTACATACTCGAGTAAAAAGTAGCCTATGCGTTATTTCAGGGCATAAACTATGTAAGAGTATATTGCAAGTTTCAGCCAATCCGATCAGTCGTTTTTGCGTGAAAGAGTAACAAACAGACATCCATACAAACTTTAACGTTTTTGTGGGATTGGTGGTATTTTGAGACAGCAAATTTTCTTAAAGACACTGGAACGCTAAAACATTTCTTCTTTACCATTGACTATGGGAAACGTGACAAAGTAAAAACAGAATTGTAGAACCAAATCAGATAACACAAAAGCTCCTATTCCCTTGACTTTAAGCACATTTCACCCTGGCAATTGGAGTTTACAATTGCATACTGTAATTGATGTAATGAAGGTTTGGCAAAAGGGGTTTCTTGTGGGCTCCGTAATTAAGACTTTTTTTACTGAATTCTCTTCAAATTACTCCTAGAGACTTTACTGCAGGTCTAATTAACTGGTTTTTCAAATTAAACTATGAATAGAAATGTTTTATTTAGCAAGGCGTAATGAGGAGCGATGGGCAATTAAAAATTATGCTGTTAACACGATATTACTACGCTATGACTGATTATTTTGTAGAAATTTTAAAAACAACCATTTAAATCTTTGAAAAGCTAAATTAATTATATTGTATAAATATAGATCTAAGTGTATACAATAGGTACATAACCTGTAAGTTTATCTTGGAATATCTAGTGAAATATCGTTACAAACCAACTCAACAAACCTGTTTCCTGAAATTCGGTGTTAAAATTAATGCTATTATTGGTATTTTTTATTTACGTTTTAGCAATGAACGACTAACCAATACTTGTACAGTTTCAAAATTTAGGAACTATTTTGAACCATTAGGGTGGTATCCCATTGAGCTATTTAGCACGCTTATTGATTTTGGATAACAATTTGTAGTTGCAACCTGCTAAACTACTAGAGTTAGAATATGTGTGACACAATTCTTGTAAATAAAATAAAGTGCCCGCTAAGGCTTATTTGAATTAGCTAAGGATACCTAAAATAGGAGCAAAATTTTGAATAATTAAGAAATACGAGTACAAATCAGCTTACTTTGGTGTGAAACGATCTTATGAGTCGTTTCATAAAAGAAGCTTGTTTTACCGCAAAATGAAATCAAAACATTCCCACACAAATAGGACGTAGGTACAACCTACACGTTATTCTGTACCATATCAGTTTCATTTTGTATTCAATTGAATGAACACGTTCACCAAATGATCTTTAGGAAAATATTGAAATTCCTTTGTGTTATGATTCTTTTGTGGATCGTAGCGATTTTGAGTATAATAAGGCAGTTTAATAAATATAAGAACAATGACAAAATAATTTTGAATGTCGTGGCGTATAATGATAAAAATGTTGTGGATTTTTCCGAGTCCGGATTCAAAGGTATTTTAAGGTTATTAATTAATCAAAATCACAATAATACATTTTGTATTGAAACGTTTTGAAGCGGCAAGATGCCTGCGCTGCGCCTTAGCCTTACGCCGTTTCTGTATAATTTGCGCCAAAGGTTTATTTTGTTTTGTATTTGATTTTGTCATACAAATTCAGTTAATATTTTGCTCACTTACTAATTAATTGGACAGTAAATACCATAAATACATTTATCACGTAATTAATGGCATATTTTGGTATCACCTTAGATATCTTTTTAATTTTTTAAGTATACTTTGCTTTACTATACTTAGCTGTATATTTCTTAGTTTGGCAAATGATACCGGCTCGTGATGGTCTTACCGAAGAAGAAAAAAAATCCATAATAGTGGATTATGACTTTAAACCAGGTACCTGAGAGAATTTTATTTTTATTCATTAATATGTTTTCTAATCGAATTACTACTAATAAACCTTTATTAATGTTTTCTTGGTAGAAAACAAAATTTATTTTACTAGTATTTCTATTCCCTTTAAAAGTATGTAAGTAAGTTATTCCCTTTGATAACACTCTCATAACATTCAATTTATTTCAATAGATACATTGTGAGTTCTCTTTTGGTTTATGAACATGTTTCTTCATGTTTCTACATGTTTCTTCATTTGTAACAATTCAGGTGAAGATGGAAAGCCAGTGATACTTAAAACAGGCCTCAGGAACTCTATAACAAGAGAAGTAAGGAAGGGTTGGGAAGATAATGCTTTTAATTCATATGTCAGTGATTTTATTTCTGTAAACCGAAACATACCTGATCCAAGAGATGATTGGTAAGACTACAATAGAAATAAATAACATTAATTGTTGATTATAGGTACATAAGTTGGTACCTACCTGCCCTATTTTTCCAAAGTTTATCATCTTTTACACTAATGATTATCTTCCAGAGAGAATAACCATACAATCTTTCAAAATCTTGCGTACATTAGCAGCTATAGTTTTTAATTGGAACGTATTTTAAAAATGTTGACGCTGTTTGAGGACGGTTTTTTAAACTCAGTTAATAGTTACTATATTTATTGGTTTATTTCCTAATCATGCTGCTAATACCCATAAGATATAGTTACTTAGTTCAAACCGCTTAAGCAAACTATAACTTTGTACAACGTAATTCATCCTATTTTAATGTACTTTACATAGAACTTAACCCTCCGACTAATGCTTTATCTATTTTAGGTGTAAATCCAGAAACTATTCGAAAACTTTACCAAAAGCCACTGTAATAATTTGCTTTCACAACGAAGCGAGATCGACGCTTATAAGAACACTTCACTCTGTGCTAGATAGATCACCGGCAAATTTACTGGATGAGGTTATTTTGATAGACGATGGCTCTACCATGTGTGAGTATTTTGTTCCAAACGGAATTTGTTATAGAAAGCCTTGTCTTGTCTTTTATCTCATTAAATTGTTTTCTTCATTATTATCAAAAATTAATTATGATAGTCCTTTTAGATAATAGTATCCTGCTAGCTAGAAGAAGGCATTTTTCACGTCGTGTATTTTCTAATAAATATAAAACAACGCAAACTATTTTAGAAAAATACTATAAGCATTAATAAGAATAATATTATAAGAATTAAAATAAGTGGTTTTAAATAATAACTCAGCTTCTTTATTCACAGTTCACCTAGAACAATCTTTGGAAGACTATATAAAGTCGATGGCAAAAGTAAAACTTGTGAGAACTGGCCGCCGTGAAGGCTTGATAAGAGCTAGGATAATCGGTGTGAAGCATGCCCAATCTCCTGTTGTAGTATTTCTGGATAGTCACTGTGAATGTGCACAAGGTTTGTTATATCTTTGTAAATAAGTTATATCATATAGGGATAGATTCTGTCTGAAATGCTGAATTGGCCAGCTTGCCGAATTAGACACAAATTGAAATTAAGAACCGTTTATTAATCGACATGGTATTTCTCACATAAAACTTTGCAATTTTTTTCTTTATTATTGCAAAAACTTAAGATACCTACTTGATAAGTTTATTTGGAGAAAAGTGTTTCTAGTGGGAGAAAGAGTCGATTGGGATTAACTTTTTAACAAATGTCATTTTTTGGGCGATAAGTACCTTAAAAAAAAATCCTAAAATGCAATACTTTCAGTGACATTATGTTTTTCTAATTTTAAGGTTGGCTTGGACCTCTGCTAGAGCAAATTGCCCAAGACCCTACCACTATCGCAAGCCCAGTTATTGACCATATTCATGACTCCACCTTTGAGTACATCACACAAGATGTCCACGATCTTCGCATCGGAGGATTTTCCTGGGACATGAACTTCAGATGGATAGCTATCCCAGACGATATCTTATCCAGAAGAGATATTGATGCAGCGCCAATCAAAACACCAACAATTTCAGGAGGCCTCTTTGCCATTGACAGAAAATTCTTCGAAAGTTTGGGATTGTATGATGATGGGTTCGAAATATGGGGCGCTGAGAATCTAGAGTTATCTTTCAAAGCGTGGATGTGTGGTGGCTCTTTGGAAATGGTTCCCTGTTCGCATGTAGGTCATGTTTTCAGGAAAAGGTTTCCCTATGAAGGGCAAATCGGGTCCGCGAAACGAAATGCTGTGAGATTGACCGAGGTGGGTTTTTAGAATATTTTCAAATTCATTTGAATAGCGTATCGCATTAAATTGGGTCTGGCCTAATGGTATTCTGTTAGGCAAAATACATTTATGTTTGTGATTTATTTTTATAACAATTCATTGGACTAGCTTGAGTCAGCTTTACTGGGTTGATGTCTGGATGAAAAATTATATGTGCTTGTTTGGACAGATGGCTATAAATTTTGTCACAGTAAAATTGGTTTAGTTTGTTTTGAGTTGTTAGAGAAACAAAAAAAATTTATTTTTATTTACAGTAGTTTATATTGACTACAACAGAGTTGGCCACTTGCTCATACGAACGAACAATGTTAATTAAAATATATATGGGGTTAGTTATACCAAAGACGATTAATATCTAGAAGACAGACAAAGGCCATACACAAAATCGTAACCCTAAAAAATAGCCTGAAAACTCTAAAACATCAATTTTATCCAAGAAATTTCATTTACTTTCTAGTTAAAAATGTTTAAATATTGAATATTGTTGCTACCTACTACTAAGTATTGAAATTTCTTGGATAAAATTGATGTTTTAAAGTTTTCAGGCTATCTGGTACTGCGGGATCGGGTTACGATTTTGTGTATGGCCTTTGTCTGTCTTCTAGATATTAATCGTCTTTGGTTATACTTAAGTACTTTTAGTTTGAATCTGCATATCACTAAAAATTATTTAAACTTGACATGTTTTTGACAACTAATAAATCTTTTATTTATCTATCTATCTATATCAGCCCAGATCCACCCACTGCTGGTATAGGCCTCTCTCAAATATTCAATAAATGATGTTTTTCAAAAGCGGCCAACTTTTAAATAACATAATTAAAAAGCGAAGTTAGTCATTAAAATACATAGTATTTTTTTTAAGGTATGGCTGGACGACTACGCAAAGTACTTCTACCAAAGGATCGGTTTCAACAAAGGAGAATTCGGTGATGTCTCCAGCAGAAAAAAAATAAAAGAAACTTTAAAATGCAAGCCTTTTAAGTGGTACTTAGAAAATGTGTATCCTCAATTGGTTATTCCAGATAACTGTGTAGCTAGTGGGCAAGTAAGTTTACTAGTAGGTACATTTTTTAGAGATTTTTTAGTAAAGGAGTGTATCTCCAAAGCTCCATAGATATCTCAGAACAAAATTAAATGATGAATCCCACTTATTTATAAACGCGAAAGTTTTTATGGATGTATAGATAGATGTTTGTTACTCTTTTACACAAAAACTACAGAGGCCCTAGCCATGTTACATTTCGACAATCGCTTTCGATTAGAAACTTAAAGAAATGTATAGGTATTCTGAGCATAACACATAGGCTACAATTTTTAACCAGGTTAGTACCACGCAAGCAAAACAGCGGGAGGAAGTTTGTAATAAATAAATGAATAAAAAATATCTTGCTTGCATTCCATATTTCTGCATTCCTTTATTAAAATGTTGCAAGCCCATCACGGCCCGCTCCAGCTGGAGCTAGTATTCCAGTTAAACATTCAAATTTCTTAACTACAAAAAATAACTTTATAGTTTTATAGAATTAGGCATTGTCTTCACAGATAATAAGTCTGAATTATAAAGGCATGTGCCTGGATTCGACGAGCTCTGTACAAAGGATAGAGGAAGGGGTCAACTTGATACCCTGTCATAACCAAGGTGGTAATCAGGTTAGTCTCATCTTGCAATTAAACAGTTAATGTAGTTTAAATTTTAGAATATTACTGTAATGTAAGATATAAATAATAAGATTTGATAAGATTAAATAAAATAATAATAATAAAAAAAGATTATAAATAAATCTGTGTCAAGTACGAGTCGGATTTGCGTACGAATGGATCTCTACCGTTTTGTGAATATTTCGGTTCATGAGATACAGTCTGATGGCAGACAGACTTACAGACAGACGGGCAGACAGAGATACGGACTGTGGAGTCTTAGTAATAGCAAAGACGATTAATATCTAGAAGACAGACAAAGGCCATACACAAAATCGTAACCCGATCCCGCAGTACCAGATAGCCTGAAAACTTTAAAACATCAATTTTATCCAAGAAATTTCAATACTTAGTAGTAGGTAGCAACAATATTCAATATTTAAACATTTTTAACTAAAAAGTAATTGAAATTTCTTGGATAAAATTGATGTTTTAGAGTTTTCAGGCTATTTTTTAGGGTTACGATTTTGTGTATGGCCTTTGTCTGTCTTCTAGATATTAATCGTCTTTGGTAATAGGGTCCTGTTTTTGCCCTTTGGGTAAGCAACCCTAAAGAGGAAACAAAAAAAGTGTACTTATGTTTAAAAAAGATGGATTGCTAAAAGCAATCTTTTTCAATTGAAATATGTATTCAGTATTACTTATTACTGCTGTAATTATTTTTTACACATAACATAGAATAAATCACACTATTTCTTTTTTTATGTATGTTTATGTATGTTTTCAGTTCTGGGTATATACAAAAGATGGAGAGATAAGAAGAGACGAACTATGCTTGGATTACATTTTTCAAACGCTCAGTGTTTACTTCTGCCGAGGGAAAGCCGCTTCTCAAACATGGCTTTACAGTAACAAGGTACTAAGTGTAACAATATAGGACTGTTTACAGATACTGTATAAATGACGACCTCGTGGCACAGTGGGTGAAGCACCTGAGACGTCGAGGTTGCGGGTTCGATCCCCGTCCGACAAATGTATGTATGCTCTGCAGATGTTTGTTCTGGGTCTGGGTGTTTTTCTAAGTATGTATTTACAAAATAAATCTAAGTATATCAGTCATCTGGTTACCATAACACCGGACCGCTGTGTGGAATGTCCAAGGATATTTATTTATTTATCTTTTAAAATCAACCTGTTTCGTCCCACTGCTGGGCAAAGATCTTCCCCAAACTCTTCCAACCGTCTCTATCCTTTGCCGAGAAACAGGTTGATAAAAAAAAAATCTATTAAAATAAATATAAGGTGTGATTGAAAAGAATAAAACATTACAAATATTACAGTAAAATAGTGTAAAACTTCTTAAACCCATGAATTAACTTCCATCAGAGATGTTTTCCGCTTTCAGCGTTAACCTCATCATATTCTGGCTTTCGTATTTGTGTTTCGTGTTTTTTTTGTACTTTTCGTAAAATGCTTATTTTGGAAAATGCATTAAGTATTTTAAAATTTCGATTCAAATAATGTCTTAAAATAAATAGTTTCCTCATATTTCCATCTTCAAATAATGCTTTTATTTTTGTTTCCTTAGCCTTCTTATCAAGATTTACTTAATTCTTTATTTCAGACTCAACAAATAACACATAGAAAGTCTCAAAATTGTTTGACTGCAGAAAACCGTCGAGATCAATACATAGTAACTCTTACACATTGTGTCAAATCACACAATCAGGAGTGGATCATGGAAAACTTTGTGTTTGAAAGACTCGCTCCTAAATTACAAAATTATGTGAAGCATGATTATAAATATTCGTTATAGATAACATGACATAATTTACCGTAAAAAAAAGTGACTTTAACTTTTTTTACACCACATGCGCGGCGGTGGTACCACACCTTTTTGTCAACAATTTTCGCTACTCTATGCTCTAAAATTGCATAGCTAAACAATTTCTCGACGTGATAGAATTTGTCACACTACGCATACTAGACCAGCAATGCATGTAAAACTCTGTCTTACTGTCGGAATGAAACCCAAATAAGTATGAATAGTTATATTTATTCGTGTTTCTTGACTACGCCACAGAATTTTCAAATTAGTTTAAGTTTCTTCAATAAATACCAATTTTGCTGATTCCACCGAAGGAAAACATGTAATGTCAGGTTCCAATTCTTGCTACAAAAGTTCAGCCAAGCTTGAAGCTTGCTTCTTGCCCACAAATTCAGACTTTGAGACAAAGAAGTTATAACGGGAACAATTGGGACCAATAGCGACGTCAAATAGCTTTACTTTGTATTTCAAAATCTTTTGTACAGCACATTGCATTTCGAGAACAAACTGTAAAACATTGTAATGCTTTAAACCAAGAGTTTACTGGCGAAAGTTTAGTGTTGTGCATAAGTAGTGTTGAAACAGTATCTCAAACTTAATATTTGACAATATTTTATATGTCCGCTGTTTTTTTTTACTCACAACTCACAACATCCCAATCTATAAAGTAATAGAATTATTAAACTAAGGAAAATCATAATTTAGGGTTTTAAGTAGGTAGGTACCTAATTTATTTTTCCAAGGTTGAGAAAAATATAATTGTAATTAATTATGCTAAACATTGTGATCATTTTTAGACCCATGTACACTAACCACTACAAATTCCGTTGGGCTACATTTGCTCCGTTGTGACACTTTCAGCTGTGATTTCCGTTGTGCAACGATGCAAAAAATTTGGTCCTTACCCATCTATGAAACAAAGTATTTATTTTATTTTATTAGACTGCCACAATAAATTATAATAAACTAGCTGTGCCCCGCGGTGTTACCCGCGGTGAATAAGTTGATACATTTTTTTTACGACTTCAAAAAAGGAGGAAGTTCTCAATTCGTCGACTGGGTGAACCGATTTTGATGTTTTTTTTTTGGTCTGATGAGGATCATCAGAGATAATGAATAAAAATGCACCTCGAGAGTGCAAAAAATTACTCTCTTCTTACGTAATCGAAAAAAATTCATAAAATTTTTAATTTTGCTCCTTGTTTAAGACCAAGCGTCATTGTGTCACTTGATTTTGGTGCTCATAGAAAAGGATGACTGCTGGTCGGTTACTATTCTATGGTCTAACACAGTTTATTATGCTTGCAAAATATTCAAGATCCTACCATGCGAGCGAAGCGAGCTTCGAACCAAGCGAGCGCAGCGAGCCGAAATTTTTAAGACAAATTTGTCATGTGACACTTGATTTTGCTTAAGGTGCTCATAGAAAAGGCTGACTGTTGGTCGGTCCCTATTCTATGGTCTGACATAGATCAATTTGCCAGCAAAATATTCAAGAAGCTACCGTGCGAACGAAGCGAGCTTCGAACCATGCGAGCGTAGCGAGCCGAAATTTTTAAGACAAATTCGTCATGTGACACTTGATTTTGCTTATGGGAGCTCATAGAAAAGGCTGACTGTTGTTCGGTTCCTATTATATGGTCTGACATAGTTCAATTTGCTAGCAAAATATTTATGAAGCTACCGTGCAAGCGAAGCGAGCTTCGAACTAAGCGAGCGCAGCGAGCGTCTTATACTCGCGAAGCGAGCGGAAATTTTTAAAAACAAATGCGTCCTGACGTGTTACTTGATTTTGCTTATGGAGCTCATAGAAAAGGCTGACTGTTGGTCGGTTCCTATTCTATGGTCTGACATAGATCAATTTGCCAGCAAAATATTTATGAAGCTACCGTGCGAGCGAAGCGAGCTTCGAACTAAGCGAGCGCAGCGAGCGTCTTATACTCGCGAAGCGAGCGGAAATTTTTAAAAACAAATGCGTCCTGACGTGATACTTGATTTTGCTTATGGAGCTCATATAAAAGGCTGACTGTTGGTCGGTTCCTATTATATTGTCTGACATAGTTCAATTTGCTAGCAAAATATTTGTGAAGCTACCGTGCGAGCGAAGCGAGCTTCGAACTAAGCAAGCGCATCGAGTTTCTTAGACTCAAATTTTTAAGACACATTCATCATGACTGACACTTATGTTTGCTTATGATGCTCAAAGAAAAGGCGCTGGTCGGTTCCTATTCTATGGTCTGACACAGTTCAATTTGCTTGCAAAAGATTGAAAAAGCAACATGCGAGCAAAGCGAGCGCTGCGAGGATTTTAGACTCGAAGCGAGCCGAAACTGTGGGAAATTTAATAAAATAGCGACGATGAGGTGCTGTAGCGAATTTTAATTGAAGACACAAATATAAAGCCAAATATTAGCCGATACGGCGCCGTCGAGCGTATTGCGCCTGCCAGTATATGAGCGTACAGAAAAGTACACATATTTTTGCTATTGTGGATTTGCAAGGCGGCTACCTTTTGCCTTTTCCTAGTTTTTACGAGGAAGCTTAACTGATTTGCTATTAACATTTTTGAGGTGCATCCCTACATAATTTAGTCGCTTATCATATCAAGTCTTGAAAAGACCTTCAAATTATATTATGGAGAGGCAAAAATGTGCAGGCTGTCGAGCAATCATAAATGACAAGAAGTTTATGAATTGCACGGGTTGCAAACAAAAATACGATCTGCAATGTGCGAATCTTTCTCCAAAACGTTTCAAAACGCTGAGCGAAGAAAATAGGCGTAAATGGAGATGCCTTGAATGCAACAGCAAAATTCCGAAATCTGATAATACTAATACTCCAGTGCGTTCCGACTTGGCGAGCTCTTCGAAGGCTACTGTCATGGATGACTCAGAGAACGAATGTTTGACATCCGGAGGTGGAGTTACTATGCGGAGGAAACCTGCAGATGATTCTAACCTTAATTACATAACTGAAAATAAATTAAGAGAGATGCTGAATGCAGATGGTCGGGAAGTTAGAACTGTTATAGAATCATGCATCAACGGACTATCAGAACGGCTTGATGCAATTAAAGTTCAATGCTCCGGTTACCAAGAATCTCTGTCTTTCGTGAGTAAACAGTATGATGAACTGCGAAAGGAACTATTGGAGCTCAAGAAACTTTTTGGCTCTACTAACTCGGAGTTGAAACAGGTTAAGGAAGAGAATAAATACCTTAAAGAGGCCTTGAACTCCCAAGGCATAAGAATCAAGGTACTGGAGAGCGAAAACCTTAAGCAGCAACAGTGGTCTAGGATGCAGAATATTGAGGTGACTGGAATTCCTGAAGATAAGGGAGAGGATACGGCAGAGGTCATCCTGAAAGTGGTTCAACATATTGGAGTACCTATTGAACCGTCTGAAATTGAATTCGCACACCGAGTGCAGCCGAGGCAGGCTGGGGGCCCTCGCACCTCGCGCTCCATCGTCGTCCGTCTGAGACATCGCATAACTAAGGACCGTATAGTAGCTGCTGCTCGCAAGCACCGAAACCTGAATGCTAGTGAGGTGGGTTTGGGAGTGGAAACTAATCGTGTATACATAAATGAACATCTAACAAAAGAAAATAAAATGCTTCTTAGCTCATGTAAGCAAAAAGCAAAGGAGGCAAACTTTAAATATGTATGGACAAAAAACTGCCGCATTTATGTAAGAAGAAGCGAGGTTGCTCCTCCCATTCCCATAACAACAATGTCAGAGCTTTCCAAAATTGTTTAACGCGCTTTGTTTACTTTTTAACTAAAGCTATGATATATCTTATTATATCTATAATGCTCAACAAACAGCAGCTTCACAGCTATTATCGTGTTTTGAGTTTTTGGGACTCCCGCAGTATAACACTCTTAGAAATGCTAGTAATAACACCCTAGACCTAATTTTTTCTGATTTTCCTATTAGAATCTGCAACTCAACTTTCAACTTGGTAAAATTAGATCCTGCCCATCCAGTTTTGCACATGACAGCGACAGATATTTTTGTGCCTCCATTAAAGCCACGACCTAGAGTGAAGTATCAGTTCAAACGAGCTAATTTTTCTAGTATAAACGAGTCCCTTATACGTCAGGATTGGGACTTTATCAATACAGAGAATAAATTTGAAGATGTCATGCAATATTTTTATTCTGTTCTGAACGAAATGATTGAAAAATTTGTACCTAGAGTTTCTAGCAGTGGTACTTATTTCTATCCAGTGTGGTACAGTAGAGCACTGATACAATTAATCAAAGAAAAGAGTAAAGCACATGCAGATTGGATAAAGTACAATAACCCAATTGATTATGATCACTTCTCTGATTTAACCTTTGGCTGACGACGTGGTCTAAACGTAACACTAACGCCGAGGTAACGTCTTACAGACGTCGAAAAATAAAACAATTATAAAACATATAAAAAGCATGCCAGCATGTTTCATAGCTATTACTATTGATAGATATATGTCTTAGGTTTTTAAATTAAAAATTATAAATTAAATACCACTTCAATTTTAAGAATAAACCACTTTTATTCATAGTATCAGAATAATTGCTTACTTAATTTTATGAACTTACTTCAGACTCATTTTTTTTCTAAATAACATAAAAATCAACAAATGAACTTAAAAAATCTTTTCTTAGTAAAATGACTATTAAAATAAAACAAAACTTATAACTCTTACTCCAAAATAAAAAAAACTGACATCACATATAAATTGCACATTTACGGGCGACTAGGACAAATCGCACAGGTCTTTCGAGTACCTGGATCCGGGTTATTGGCAGTGTGGAAACCGAACTTTCACTAACAGGGGGTGTTTCCCGCTTCTTAGACGTCAATTTCTTCTGCCTAGGCATTCTGTAAAATTTAATAAAACTATTAAACCGATGTCACGTCAATGAGACACTATAAGCCGACCTACGCAAACACTGAGGTGACGACCAAGAGACGTACAAGTTTTAGTACATAAACACCGTAAAAAAGACAATAAACACCGTACTTACGTCTGTGGGACGGCGACGGCTCCGGTACGGACATGTGTGCACTTGCCGCGCTCGCGGCGTCGACTAGCGGCAAGACGATGACGGAAGGGTAAGGTAGCGGAAGAAGTGACTTCGTGCGACGCGTATTTTAGAAAATATAATATTAGTAAAAAATTTGACGTCTGTGAGACGTATAGGTCGTCAGTTAAAGGTTAAGAAAGAGACAAAAAATACTTCAGGGGGAATGTCATCAGAAGTTTATACAGTTTTCTGAGCAAAAAATAAAATCAAACCCAAAAATGTTCTGGTCCTTCGTTAAATCTAAACGTAAAAATGCTACGGACTACCCCCAGCAAATGACGCTAGCTGATTCACGAATAGATAATCCTAAAGATATATGTTCTGCATTCAATAATTTCTTCAAAAGTAACTTTAGTAAGCCATCCAGTAATCGCAATAATTTGTTAGACACTGATGTAGAAGACCTCCACTCATACTCTATACATAACATTATAGTTTCTCCTGATGAAGTTTGTAAACTCTTGTGTAACCTTGATATTACAAAAGGCTCTGGTAACGATAACATACCACCTATATTTTTTCAAAAGTGTGCAAAATCACTTGCAATTCCAATTGCTTTGCTTTTTAACAGATCCCTACGTGATGGTTATTGTCCTGAAGCTTGGAAAAAGGCTAAAGTTGTCCCTGTCTATAAAAAAGGCTTGAAGACGTGCATTGAAAATTACAGACCGATATCAATACTAAATGTCTTGAGTAAGTTGTTGGAGAGAATCGTACACACACACGTTTATCCTATTGTCTCACAATCTATACCCTCTGAACAACATGGTTTCATAAAAAAGCGCTCTACTACAACTAATTTAAGTGTTTTTATCGATTATGTAGCTACCAATATGGACGGAGGTTCTCAGGTGGATGTGGTCTATACAGATTTTGAAAAAGCATTTGATCGTGTAGACCACATCATTCTTCTACGTAAGCTTTACGAACTGGGTATTCGGGGTAATTTACTGAGGTGGTTAGAGTCATATTTGGCGAACAGATCGCAAGCTGTCGTGGTTGGAGGTTATTGTTCTGACTACGTAGAGATAACATCGGGTGTACCCCAGGGTTCTATTTTAGGTCCTCTTCTATATGCTTGTTATTTGTACGATGTTGGTAAATGTTTTCATTATGCCAGGTTTCTAATGTATGCTGATGATACAAAAATTTTCATGAAAGTAAATGATAGCTCAGATTGCCAAAATTTGCAAGCAGATCTTGATCGACTTAGTGATTATTATCAATTAAATCAAATAGGTATCAATGTCAGTAAGTGTCATTTTGTCTCGTTCACTAGAAAAATAAAACCTATAAAATTTAACTATCAAATTGGTACAGTTGATATAAACAAGACAGAACTAGTTCGCGACTTAGGCATTTTACTAGATACTAAACTTACATTCTCTGACCACATTGACACCACTATCAATAGAGCCTTTAAAAGTCTGGGATTTATACTGCGTGTTAGTAAACCCTTTTCAGATATCTCATGTATCAAGCTACTCTATTTCTCATTTGTCAGATCAATCCTTGAATATTGTTGCCCTATTTGGAACCCTCATTATTTAACCTACATTAGTAACTTGGAACGTATTCAGTGTAAATTGGTAAAGCATTTAAATTATAGAAAACATATATATTCTCAGAACTATAAAGAGTCTTGTAATTATCATAGTCTCATTAGCCTACAGGATCGACGTACACTAATTGACATGACTTTACTTCATGGTCTATGTAATGGTCTTGTGGACTGCCCCGAACTCACTAATAGAGTACTACGTCTATGTACCCCTAAAACTCGCACAAGGCATACAAAGTTATTTGCTGTAGCTCACGCATCCACTAACTATGCACAGCATTCCATTGTTAACAGACTGCAGAGAGTCTATAATAAAGAGTATTCTTCTTCCACTGACATATTCAATTGTAGCAAGGCAACATTTAAACATAACTTACAATTTTAAATTATAAGGATGTTATTGGTGTTATTATTATTTGCATTGTTTAATTTAATTTTAGTTTTTAATCTTGTTATTTTGTAGCATTGTTTTCTGTATTTAAAACTTGTGTACAGTCGACTGTCGTCGTTCTAAATTTTCTGTCCATAGAATGTAAACCCGTTATTGGCTGTAATATTAATTGTAAGAAACTACTACTGTATTATTCTAAGGGCTGTGGGTTTTGTAAAATAAATAAATAAAATAAATAAATAAATAAAATAAAATAAACTTTGTTCAAATGGTTTATGTTGAGCCAGAAATTTTTTTATCGGGGATTTATCTGCGTTCATAAGTCCCAATTCCGTGAGATTATCGGGACAAAAAAAAACAATATTTGAAATTCGATAAGCCGTTTGAGTTTCAAGAAGCATAATTTAGCTATTTTGATAATCTCACGGAAACAATACGCTTTTAAGGGATTTAAAGTAGCCTAAGACATGTGTTAATCCAGGATATCAACTGTCCTTGTACCAAATTTCATTCAAAACCGTCCAGCCGTTTGAGTGTGAAGGAGTTATAACTTTGCATGTGCTGCCATCTTTTAACATTATTTTGACTAACAGTTACGTTTTCACGGCCAAACTATTTTGATGAATAATTTGGTTTATAATCTCACGGAACCATTTCTTTTTTCAGGAATTTAAGGTAGCCTATTTGTTTATCCAGGGAATAAACAATCCTACTACCAAATTTAATTCAAATTCATCCAGCCGTTTGATCGTGAAGGAATAATAACTTTGTCTGTGCTGCCATCTATTGAAATTATTTTATTACTTTTTCAATCAAACTATTCATCAAACTATTTTGTATAAACTATTTTCATGAATTTGATTAATAATCCCACGGAGTCAATGCACTTTTCAGGAATTTTAATTTGCGTATATTTTAATCCAGGGTATTAGCAATCCTGCTACCAAATTTCATTCAATCCGTCCAGTCGTTTGAGCGTGAAGGAGTTATATTTCTGCCTTTGCTGCCATCTATGAAGTTATTTTGTCTGACAGCTGCCTTTTGCACGGCCAAACTACCGAAACTATTTTGATGAATAATAATGGTTTATCCCACGGGAACACTGCACTTTTCAGGAATTTAAAGTAGACTATTTGTTAATCCAGGGTATAAGCAATCCTGATACAAAATTTCATTCAAATCCGTTTAGCCGTTTGAGCGTGAAAGAGTAACAAACACACTTACATACTTACACACACACACACAAACACACAAACTTTCACCTTTATAATATTAGTGGGATTACATACCTCGCGGTAGTGCCCTATTCAATCAATCAATCAATCAATCAATCATTTATTTATTTTCTCTCACAAACAATACAAAAATATAAATACAGGAAAATAAAATAAATTTAAAAATAAATAAATGCAGTTAAAATAAAAATAATCCAAAAATGAGTGTCGGTTCTAACTTATTACAATTATATTGCGTTAAAGTGCATAATTATAAGTTATTCGACTAGTGTTAAAGTGCATTTAAGTTTTTCAACGCGAAAAGTCCATTGATGCACGGCCGGATCGAAAGTCGAAGTACTTATCCACTTGGCCAACACGGCTTTACTGAAAGTAATCTTGGCAAATATGCAGCTTAGGTAGAAACATTGCAAAATATGCTTTTTGCTTACCACCGTATAATGTCAACATGCCCAGATGTGGCTGTCCTGTGTGGTAAGGCTACCTTTTGAAATGGTATTTGACTTTGAAGTGGTAAAAAATTACCAGAATTTCATTTTATTTCATGCTTTTGAATAGACGAGAATTCAACCATTATAACATTTTAATGTGAAAAAGGTCCTTTTGGTATTTGCGTACGTTTTAACAAAATCAAAAAAATTCTCGCTTTTGCGTTAAATAGCCCAATTTTTTAGAATTGAATAAAACATTCAGAACGGGAATAAGTATTGTTAAATGTATGTGTTAAGTTTAAAAGATATATTATATAGAAAATTATAAAAAGGTAATGTTGGTTTGTTTGTTTGTTTGTATGATTGGGGTAATCTCCAAAACTTCTCATCCGATTTCAAAAATTCGTTCATCGATGTGTAGCATGGACTTTCCGAACGAATATAGGCTATTATCAAGGTAGGTACCACGCGAGCTAAGCCGCGGGCGAGTAAGCTAGTTATATAAAAATTGGCTAAAGATATTAGTGGCAATTCTGAGTGTCGCAAAAGCTAACCTAGGCTAACTAAAATTGTTGCCGTCCCTTTCATAGCGATGGGAATAAAAAGGATGGCAATAATTTTAGTAAGTATAGTTTAGCTTTTGCGACACTCCGAATTGCCCCCATTATCATCTTAGTCCGATTGCATACTTTTAATAGGTAAAATGATTATGTCATAATATCCAAAAAGAATTAATGAATTTGCTTGTACAAAAGGTCAAAATTTATCATTCTATTTTCAGCCTAAATAAAGACGGACCATTATTTATCCTAAGTTGGTTAGTTTAACAAATGGTTCCTTTTCCAATCATTTGTATTGAAACTGGATGCTTGTTAAGGTAAATTTTCATGGGCATCAGTTTTAATTTTAAGAAATATTCGTTAATAATTAGTTAATTTTAAATAACATATTAAAAAAAAATTATGCAGTGTGCTGTGCTTTTTTTAAGAGGCCGTAGGTAGCAAATATGTGGTTTGAATCGTATTAGATCTCAAAATCCGTGAAAGATACCACCTTATAATGTTTGGAGAAATTAAACTTTGAACTTTTATCTTGCGTTGTGGTTTTTTAGAAACACGATTGGTAAAAGTTTTCTCGATCATATATTTTTTTGAAAAATACATGTTTTTCACACAGTTTGCTATTTATCTCAGGAACAGAACGCTATTTTTGTTGGTTTTATGTTTTGACAAATAGCCTAGAAGTATTCATTTAGTTCTGGTTTTTTAATTTTTCGATTACTTGTTTAATTAACTTGTAATTAAATAAAAACTGTTTTTTCGCTATAAATTATGTTGCGTGTCTATCGTTCTGCGCTTCTCACTCACGAGTAAAAACATTATTCGCTCTCCCGCTCATTCCTCGGCGTTATGGCACACACTTAAATGAGCTTAAACACGGTTGTACGTACTGTTATTTTATGAGTAGGTAGATCCATAAGTAAGTTCGTATGAGCAAGTGGCCAACTCTGGTGACTAAATTTTTAAGCCGCGTAAAGGCTTCATGGCTTAATGACGTTAAAAACATTGGACACTAGTGTAGTGAAGAGTAGCGAAGTTGCACTTGTTGGCCGCCAAACACTGTTTTAGTTACTCTAGGTTTCAAAAAATTAATTAAGTTATGTATCACAATCTGTACAATAAATTTTTAAAAATCCCTTTGTTTAACGTAATAACAAGTTTAACGTAATAATAAGGTAAAATATGTGGCTACGCTAGTTTAACGCAATAGCCTGTCAAATATTAAAGACTTTTTGGAAACGATTTTTGTGTTATTGTTAAAGACAAAAAGGCAAGTCGAAGTCAAAGCAATGTATACAATTTTAGTACTTCATCTAAAATTGTCCGCCAGAAGCATTCTGACAAGTTTTCATACATTATTTCAATCTACACGCTATCCTTATAAATACACTGAATTTAACTTTTAAATCATCGGGAGTTGTTTCCCATTACAATTAGGTAATATGAAATGAAAAAAATAAAAAATGTGATCATGGCTGTATCCCAGGGAGCGGTAGACATTTCTTTCAGATCTTTTAGGCAATTTTTAGATCCTTTTGAAGATGTCTATGGAGGCAGTCAGCGTTATGAAATCTTATTAAAAATCCGTCACCAGATCTAACCACCAGCTATATCTTATTTTTACTTCCTCTAGTGTAGACTAGTCTTTATAATTACGATGTTTTCCATTTAATGAAACAAATAGCTAGCAGTACCGATAACCGCAAAGGGGATGGATGTTACTAGGGTAGTTTAGTAAAAACTTTGTGTATTTTACTCAAAGACGATTAATACCTAGAAGACAGACAAAGGCCATACACAAAATCGTAACCCGATCCCGCAGTACCAGATAGCCTGAAAACTTTAAAACATCAATTTTATCCAAGAAATTTCAATACTTAGTAGTAGGTAGCAACAATATTCAATATTTAAACATTTTTAACTAGAAAGTAATTGAAATTTCTTGGATAAAATTGATGTTTTAGAGTTTTCAGGCTATTTTTTAGGGTTACGATTTTGTGTATGGCCTTTGTCTGTCTTCTAGATATTAATCGTCTTTGATTTTGCTGGCTAGTTCGATTTAATTAAAATTCTTGCTGGTTTGTTTATCTTAAGGTAAAGTTAGCTGATATTTTAACTTACTAAACATACTAAATGTTCATATTAGATGTGTTTGGTTTTAAGTTTTTTACACAGAGTTGGTCACTTGCTCATAATAATAATAATATAACCTTTATAATTTCCTTCATAATACAATTCACAATAAATTCGTGTTTAAAAAAATAAATAAATGAATTAATTTTAAGTAGGTATTTATGGCAATTCTGAGTGTCGCAAAAGCTAAACTAAGCTAACTAAAATTGTTGCCATCCTTTTTATTCCCATCGCTTTGAAAGGGACGGCAACAATTTTAGTTAGCTTAGTTTAGCTTTTGCGACACTCAGAATTGCCACTAATATATAAATTGCATGCTTTTTCCGTAGTATAGAATAAATAAATTAAAATTATGTATTATTCAGGACCTCTCAACGAGTAAAGGCTTGACCATAATAATATAAACTTACTTAATTTAGTTTATTACAACTTTTAACTAACATTATGGTTTAAACTTTCGCGATTACAATTCATATTTATAAATACATAGTCGGGATGTAAAGTAATAAGGTAAATAACGCGATAAAACCCCGTGTCTATATTTATAAATACGACTAATGAAGTCATAAAAAACATAAACAATACATTACAAGATTCATTAATTTGACTCCAAATCCAGGTGGCCATAAAACAAAACAACTTGAAAAATGCTTGCTCCTATCCGTAACATTTGGACGCCCTCATTCTCCACGAGTCACAATCACGCGATTCACGATCTTATTTCTTTGGAATTAGATGCCTGACTGATTTCAAGATGTAAATTTAAGGTTGCAAGGCACGGAGGTTACGCTATTTTTCTTCATCCCTTCCTTCAATATGTTGCGGGGTAGAGTCATCTATCTTGTATGCGGGTCATTATGTAAATCAGTTCGACACTCGGACAAATAGACAGTGTGGACGCATCACCGAATTGCTTGAGGAAAATAATAAAAAGTTATAAACGACCAGACTTTGTGTAGAGAAAAATCTTTAAACTTTGACCGTTCGGTCTGGTTGGTACTTCATAAGAGTCTCTGCGATATTTACAGATAATAAAATCTCACTGTTATCATCAAAGCAAAAGTTTATATGGGAGGTATGGATGTTTGTTACTCTTTCAAGACTGTTATTGCTACTGTAAAAATATAGAAATATGAAACAGTCAATTTACATCAGAATATTTCCGCTTCAATATTTACGACTAACGGATTCTTTTCACACCAGTGGTAACTAAGGATTAGAAACATATTTTTACTGCCAAGACTTATAAGTTTTGAAAAATAATAGGTCTACCTATAACATTTTCGTTTTGTATATACGAAAAGGTATTTTAAACGGGTTCAATTTCTTGAGTTAAAGACCGATTATTATTAAAACAATATATATTAAATCAAATATTGTGGTGTCCCAACGGGGCTCTTGTTGCGGCCAAACCTAATTTTTAAGACCTTATGTACCAACTTGAAGCAATAAATGTATATGAATATGTAATTTTTAATTTTCTTCAAACATTGGAGTACTAATAAAGGCATGTACTCAATACAAAATAGCCATAAAAACGTCAACGTGCAATCCTACCGTTCTCATGTATCTCCCACTATACCTCGTAAATTGAACCGCAATAGAAGCTCGTAAATACTCGTGAAACAGAAAATACTTTTTACGAATTGATTATTATCGATGACTTTTAGGTAACTTATAATAAACTCCGTCACCAGTGCTGGCCACTTGCTCATACGAACGAACGAACAAAACAAAACGAAATAATTAATAATGTTTATTAATTTTTTGAAGTAAGTTAAGTAATTTTACGTTTTCTTTTCATTTTCAAATGAATTAATGGGTATTTTGAATCAAACTGTAGGTACTTTATTTTATACTTAATTAAATTTTCTTTCAGATACTTTTTAATTCAAAGAGCTAGCTTATGTGGTTTAAAAGTTATTTGGAGTTAACTAGTTGACCCTTTATTTTTGCGGGCGAGTGTATATCACTCGAGTAAGTTAATACAACTATAGATATAAAGATATAGCCACTTGTGTATAACCTCGTCTGTTCTTTACCATAAACCTTAACCCAATGAACTAAACATAAACTTACTGAAAATTTGTGCCATAAAAAAGCCTATAAACCCGCGTTTGAGTTCCCAAAGGGGAAATGTCATCGCAATATCATTACAGCGTCGTAATTTAATGGACCACATTTATGCCCTCGTTAAACAATATTCTTTAATGCATTAGGGTTTTCAGAACTGTTTTTGAGTAAAACAACACAGTTTTTTAACTATTTCCTCCAACTATAGATGTTTTATTAGGTTAGCGTAGACGATGATTTGCAAAATAGATAGATATAAAATTTTATATAAAATGTTTATTATAAATACAGTACTGAAATAGTCAACTACAAGACCAATTTTGCCTAGATTGTAACCAGATTTTGAAACTGTAACTTTGAAAAGCTTACATTGTGAATGTTCACATAATTGCACACTCTACTTGAACTCTTGTACATAGACATGGTAGTTACCCAAGTTGGTTCATCTAACTTTAACCGATACATTTTAAGGTGCTACTTAACTGCTAATACCTACAGTAGAGAATGGTCAAGAAAGACATCTTAAGATGCAGTGAATGCTAATTGGTTATGCAAAAGGTTTCGTCAATAAATAGGTGAAGAGTTAAACTAACAACTTGTTAGTTTTTTACACATTCAGTACTGTCACATCCAAATGTAATTACTAAGATTTAAACAAAAATCAGATCCATCCATAAAGCAAGTCTTTATTTAAATCTTAATAGTTTACGAAGTCACAGAACTTCCACAATCGCAATATTTTATAAGATATGCAAAAGATTATGTTCAAGGATGGGATACGCCATAATCGGGTTATCATCAGACTGTTGAATCTTTTATCAAACTTCAATCTTCTCTGGGGAGTCATATATCCCTACGAAGGCCTTTTATACAATAAGCTACGAATGGTCGGTCCATGAACAGTTTTTTAGTTAGAGACATATTATATTACTAACGGCTAGTCTCAATAACCTATCTATCTTTGGTTTTGCTTACTGCGGGTAGATATTTGACATTTCTTCCATACAAAAAACGTCAAACAGCTACTGATAGTAAGCAAAACCAAAGATAGATAGGTTATTGAGATTGTAAGAGCCGTAATGGACAAGTGAGTTAAATGCCTCGACTTTAAAGATGCTTGGTAGGTCATGCACCTATGATTTTACCATCATCCTATATTATTATTATTACTACTAGCCCATACTGTCCCATTGTTGGGCAAAGGCCTCCCCCCACTTTCGCCAGTCACGCCGATCCAGTGCCTTCGTGCCGCCAGTCCCTCTCAAAGGCGTCTAGTTCGTCCCGCCATCTCATCCTATATAAAAAAGATAATAAAATGCAACCTGCACGATAGAACAGTTTAACTCAGATTTACTCAACAAAGTTCAAAGCTTTTTTGAGCTATGATTTTCCAAGTCAGCTTTTGTCGGAAGCTACGAGTACATAAAATTAAATAGCTGCACTGTCGTATCCAAGATTGGAAGTCGTAAAGTTTTCTAGATCCGTGATAAAACTTCCAGGTAAGAACCAAAGTTTGATTGAATATTTCAGAAGAAAAAACAAACTTTCTCGATCTACGCACTGGTGCCATA
This sequence comes from Xanthorhoe designata, assembly GCA_963582015.1. Lineage (NCBI taxonomy): Eukaryota > Metazoa > Arthropoda > Insecta > Lepidoptera > Geometridae > Xanthorhoe > Xanthorhoe designata. Next base: position 8,274,201 of record OY757044.1, on the reverse strand, counting down.
GGTTTGCCATATTCCTCTGTATTATTTAGAGCTACATACGCCATGCCCCATATGCTGTGCTGCAAATAACTAGGTGGTATGCAATGGAGACTTGCTATTGGCTAGACTAATAATAAAACAGCGAAAACAGAGTTTGATGGCCACCAAGTGCAACTTCGCTATTCTTCCTAAACTATACAAAATGAAACTATGTATTAAAAAGCTTATGATAGGTTTCACAAACTGAACATTCAGTTTTTTTTTAATTCCTTTGTTCAACGTTATAATAAAATAAAATAGGCGGCGGCGCTACTTTGACGCATACAGACCTTAAGTAACTTCCAATCAGCTAGTGGTCAATGACGTCACTCTCGTCAACTCTTGTGAATAACTGGAACAAGGTTTCATTAAATAAGTCCGTATTGTTAAAAATTCAATAAGACAACAGATTATCAGCCCATAAAGCCGTGTAAAAAGGGGTTTCATTGTAAAGGAAAGTCCCATTCATTTTCACATTTAAATTCTCTGTTTCTCGGACATCTTTTTCTGTTATTCTTTAATTCGTTGGTGCGGTTTGAAGTAATTACGACCACGGCCCATTCCGTATAAAAATATACAGCAAAATAAATTATGTGAACAAGTTCTGCTATGGAACATGCCGTATCTGAATGTTAAATGTTTTATTAGCGAGAAACCACTTTCTTAGATTCAAAAGTGAACATAATTTCTTCTACTAAGCATAACAAAACTGCACTGTTCATAATCTATTTTGCTATAAACCCCGTCAGTTTTACTGAAATAAAGTTAAAAAGTCACGAATAATTCTATTTTCGGTTTAAAAAATGGATAACACGATTCCGGGCGTCGCTGGTCGTACGTCAAACATAACACATCGTTTTTCACCGGTATCGTAACAGGGGACCTATCGGGTTGACGAGATTAATTTATCATGCAACAACTGTTACTGTTTTATCAAAGTGTTTTTAATATTGTTGGTAAAGATAACCTACAACTAGTAAAATATTATGCTAGTCGGACACATAAAAAATTTGTATATTTCCACCATTATTTACTACTGTGGTTTAAATGACGAAAAAAAAAATTTTTACTATTGTTGTAGTAGTAGCTATGTTAAACCTATTCTGTAAAAAAACTAGAATATAATAGAATTCAGATGGTTGCTGTGTCGTTTTAAATTGGCACAAGAGTGACAAGAAAAATATATTCTCCATAACCTTGTTATATTGAATTTATTTATTTTTTACCCTACTACTAAGCTTTGTCCATTCTAACCTTATTTTTCTACACAAAACATACCAAATTTATAAATTTTCATTTAAAATTACGAGCAAAGTAAGGCCCAGATAAAACAATTTTCAACCTCCTACATCATCTGTGAATATCCCAATATCGTTTACCCTTTACTTTGGATCATGTCTGAACTCTCGGGTTCATTGCGTCTCCTTACCAAGTCCCAAAAGGTTCGGGAACTCAGTAATTGTGTCACAGATATGCAATAGTTTCTTATGACAGCTCATTGAATGAACCCATATCATTCAATGTTATAGGGGGGTTTGAAAGTTATAACTAAATTCGGTTCTTGGTTTAAATTAGAATTACTTTACTTTATAGCGGTTCTTGTGGGACGCTAATGAATTTATTTCGCAAGAAACTTCATCTATTCGACACGAATATAAATCAAATGGATGAACAGCTTCTTCTCTACTGCTTAATTCGTTTGCTGTCTCTTTTCAATGGCATAACAAACAAATTCAAAAGCCTTGCTAAAATGACAGCAATTTAAATAGTATGGTGTTTAGTATGGTGGACAAGTGGATAAGTACTTCGACTTTCGATCCGAAGGTCGTGGGTTCGAATCCGGCCGTGCATCAATGGACTTTTCGTGTTGATAAATTTATATGCACTTTAACACGAGCTTTAAACGGTGAAGGAAAACATCTTGAGGAAACCCGCGGCTAGTCAGCCCCACACGTATTGACCATTGTCTTTCCTGTGGATATGGCCGGCTGGTCTGAGAGGATGGTTTAGGGCAAGCCTATTCCATCCCAACAATGTCCCAGGCACTACAGTGTCCCGTTAAGTGTAGGCAAAGATTGCCTCCTGACTCTGTATAAATCATCTGGTAAAGATGTAAAGGCCTGAGGTGTTTACAATAGTTTTTAATTTAGTTAATTATAGATTATTATAATTGAGTTAGGCGGCCTAAAAACTCCGTCACGTTCAACGAACGAAATTAAAGGGTATCACAACAAAAAAAAACACTCATAATTTTTTTTATGTATGATTTAATTCTAGAAGTTCATAAGATCTAAAAGATGTTTAACTTTACAGGGAGATAAAATAGATACGCCATTTAAATGCTCAAAATCCATTTCCATAAGATATTAAGAGCATTCAAATGTTGATCTAAAATAAAACATCTCTTAGGAAATATCAGCTGTATTATGAATAGTAGGGCGAAAGTAAAGAAATTACCTGTTTACCAGAATAAATAGCTTCGTTATTGTGATTTACAATATCTATATTGAACAAGAAAATGTTCTCTTAGAAAACGCCCTCTTTGTTCGCGAGAGCTGAATATCTCAATGCTTATGAAATGTATTGTATGTTTATGTTTCAGTGTTATGTATTGCACATTCATCCGCACCTAATATTTTAACTAGCGAACCACCTCGACTTCGCATGTGTCTCATTAGTGTTAGATGAAATAGACTTGCCCAGCACCTAACTAAACCATCCTCTCAACTTAGCCGGCCGAATCCACAGGAAAAACAAAGGTAGAGTTCAATATTAATACATAGAAAGGTACATCATTCCGCTGAAATATAATGAATGAAATGAAATTATATGTCGCCATACAAAATAATAGGAATTTATATTAAATGCTTTCTCTCGCATTACGGGTCGATTTCAGGAGGCGAATTTATCCCTTTAAGTTGCACTAATTTACCTCAATATTTTATGAAAATGTATAAAGTTTATTAAAACCACCAAAATGTTGAATTGATGCAGCGGTTCAACGGAGATATCTTGAAAGTTAACCGCAACGCAGCCTTTACTTTTTGTTTAAATTAATTTTGTACTTACAAATCGCTAAAGTTATAGAAGTAAACTCTTTGCCATTGGTATCCTCAATGTGAGAAATGAATACGAAATTTCTTTTTATAGGAGTCCCTCAGGAAATTCTTTGTGAATATTTTATGGGCGTTGAATGAAAATAGGACGATGGGGCTTCTGAGTACGTTTTCGAGTTGCGAGTCACATGTGGGGGAATAAAAATACGTATTTAAGTAGGTATTAAAGTTCTGAAGATTCTTAGAACCTTTATAGACTATACTATTATACAATCGTTATCGTTTCATGGTAGATAATACATATGTAAATATTTAAAAAAAATCGACTTCTATTTATAAAGTGAGCCACTTTTTGCATTCTCGATGTGCATTTCTATTCATAACTTCGAAGATCCTTGTCAGATACTAACATTTTTCGGAACCATCTCAGGAGTGTACTCTTTCAAATTAAAAAAATTAAAGTCAGTTGGAACAAGTCAGTTGCATTAGCAATTTTTACACCGTGACCAGTTAACGATTTCAAAAATGTACCATAATATGATACATACATAAATATAATCACGCCTCTTTCCCATAGGGTTAGGCAGAGACCACGGATACTTATATAGAATCTAATTATAATTCAGCTAAAACGGCCTCTTTTTAGCCCTCTGGCAAATAAACGTACATTTCGATGCAAGATAGCATTACTTTCAATGAGTAAAATTAGAAACATAGGTACGTTTGTTTAGAATAATTAGTTGCCAACTTTAGTATGTAGTTATACGAAAACAAGGTAGCAACAGACAAAGTCCTATTTTAAAACTGAATCACCAAAATCTTGTATAACCGCAGATCACCAATCTCAAGCCACGTAAAATTAAACTCATAAAACTCTTCCGACTTGGAGCTCCGAAAGTTATCCCGTTGAGCCTTATACAACCCGATTCGGAGGGTTCCACAAGCTGTGTGTGTCACTTATATCCTTCCTTGCAGACCTCAAGGCCAGTGGCTGTGACGGGTGACTGGAGCTAGGAAAACCATATTTCGACTGTTCTAGTCTAAATGAATGAATAATTCTTTATGACATTAGGAATACACAGTTACAGTAAAAACAATTTAACTTTAATATTAATGGGCTGTATTATCACGTAGAGCAAGATAAAAGTTTTTTTTTAAATCAACTGACATTTTTCTGTTTATTTTTTTGTAAATTCAGCTCTCTTTATATTCTGTCTGATATTGATTAAAAAGTGTATAAATAAACTGACATCGACATTATTATAATGCTATGCAATTATCCATTTTCTCTGAAAGAAAAATCATTACTAGCTTCCATTCGCTATTTTTCTCACATCTATCAATTTGTTTCAAAAATTGGACATCCGTTCTCAAAGAATTAGATTTTTTATTAAATTCCGGGCTGAGGATACTATTTATCACATACTTTCCAAGTTTTATTCAAATAACACTGGAGCAGGATTAAAACACAACCATCCAACTATGCAAACTTTCAGATAATGAGTAGGAAGTGAGTAAACTGATTTTAAGACTCAATAAAATAATGAATGTAGGTAATATAATTTCGCAACTACAATTAACAATAACAATCCAAAACTGCCAACTCTATCACTTTCTGTATTCGTAACTTCATCTCTAACATGATAAACGAGAAGATCTGTTTTATCCAAGCGCGGTACAAACAATCATTTGTTACAATGAATTGTAACACTAGTGTCACAGCTCAGTTAGGATAGCTGGTTCAACGTTAAAACATTCTCCCTCTTATTAATAAACAAAGGTCAACGAAGTATTAATTTTAAGTTGTATTTGTATGTTTATTCTGTGTACAATAAAGTGCTAATTCGTTCATTCACTGACGTTCTTTGTTAATCTTTGTTTATTAATAAGGGGGTCTATATTATTTTAATAGTATACTATGCGTTCTTGAAATGCTACTTACTATAGTAGATCTTAAGATTTAAGTGATCACTTGTGATACTTACTTTGAATTTAACATTAAATTACATTGTTTATGGAATAACAAATTAGGTACATATTTTTTAGTATATTAAAAAAACCTGACGTTAATGTCTCTACTCTTGATTATTAATAAATAAAGTTAAAGATATTCAACTCTCATTTATGTGATGTTAATAGATCTATTGAGTATGATTAACTAGAAAAAAATTAGGTGAATCCTAATCCTGTGTTAAACACAATAATAGTTTAGCAAATATTTTATTTTGTAAAGAGACGATGATGTATAATGTAAAATATAATTTGTAAAAGACGACAAGTTACATCTAGTGTTGCCAACCTAATCCCTTAAAATTACTACTATGTGTTGCCAATAAACAACTTACAATTACTACTATTTTATGTCTGTAACATCCTGTTTTAAACTGTACCAGCTACTTACTGTGGACTGTGTTTGCGCAGTGGATAAGGCAGCATTGTTATTAATGCTATCTTCAAAGTTGTTGTGGGATAGTGTCAGTGTTAGTTATGTCTGTCTTTGTACAGTCGGACGTTTTGGCAAACTAATGCCTTTTGAGATACCTTGATTTTACCTTGATTCACTAATTTCGCACGAAATAACAAAATGCAATGTATGAAAAGAAAGAAAATAATATAATATGTTTGTAATCTTTAACAAAGATTTAATGATTGATAAGGAATTATAAAAAAAACTAACTTCAAAAAAGGAGTTCCATTTTATTTTATTTTTATGTATGTTCACCGATTATTCCGTCAATATTAGACTGATTTTAAAATTATTTTTTTAAAGAGTATACCTACTCCCGAGGAGTATACTTACCTCTCTTCTTATGAAATTAAAGTTAGTTTATTTTTCAATGTTAGACACACGTCATCATGATATAAAATATTATAAGCCCGTCATGACATAATAAAATTGTCAGAATTAAAAAAAATTAGTTTGTTTTCTATAAATGGTTTACTACTTCATTAATTTTAAAAAACCAAGCCAAGTATATTTTTTCATTGCCTGAAAACACTGACAAAACTATATTTTCTAAAAATAAATCCTCGCTGGATCTAATTATCTCCCCCGAAACCCCCTGCATTCTAAATTTCATGAAAATCATTGGAGCCGTTTTAGATAATTCAGGTTATAATTATAATAGATGTATATACAAGATTTGCTAAGAATTGCTAGGTATACGATTAGAAAAAAGGGAAGAATTCTCCATTTACAATTTGTACAGCGGCACCCTTCTTGAAATGATTTAGTAAATCTTTCTGAATTATTTAGTTAATCTAAGTTTGTCGCACTTTGTTAACTTTCACAATTTTCCTCTTGAATTTTAGATAGGTAGATAAGATTATAATCGGGATGTCACGAGCTAAGTTAAATGGAAAAGTTTTTGATAAGACCAAATAAGAAGATACGCGCTGTGAGTTTTTTTATTTATATTTGATTTACATTTATTTACAGAAAAAGAGTCTTGTTATGCAAAAATAAAGTAGGTAGTTGAGTAAAGTTATCAATATTTTACTTAAAATAAGGCCTGTGTCATAATGTTTTTTGCTTTGCTGTTAAATCTAAGCTACAAGTGTTAAGATTTTTTTTTGTAGGCTGTTGAACTGTGTTCAGGATACGTTTATATACTTTGGTTTTGCTTAAGTTAATGTAAGTATTTTATTTAAGGGGATTCTTGTGGTCACTAATGTCGGCCCTTTAATCATAAAGATTTTTTGCAAGTCGAAAAAAAAATGATATAGATTTAAAGAATGTTTTTTCTTGTTACTCTTATGGCAATGAAAAGAGATAGCAACAGATTTATTATCCGTTTTAGCTAAAATAAGTTTACTAGTCCAATATGAATAACGGGGTACTTCTATAGGTAAGTACATTTTCTTTAAACGTCACGCTTGAGAATAATGATACAAAATTGACCTGGCCTCTAAACAAAAAAATTAATACTACAGATGAGTCCATTGGACACATAATTTCAGGCCGTCTCTAATTTTCCTTCTACTCTAAAATTATAGTCTCAGGTGAAGAAGCTTGTATTTTATGCAAGCCTAGAGGCCGAGCGCTTAACCTTAATAGGGTGTTGCATAGTTGTTTCACAAAAATATCTGCGAGGACTGAGACACAAATACGAAAGTTTTGTATTCGTTTTGCTGGGATCCTAATAAATAAATGATATATATATAAAACTTAAGAGCTCAGCTCTTGTCGGTGTAATGATGCAATTTCCTCCATGTACTTCTTTCCAATGCGATCTCTTTTACTTCTTGATACGACATGACAGCGACCTTCTCTTTTATCTGACTTATGTAATTAATTCTTGGTCTTCCCCTTCCTCGCCTTCCTTCTACTTTTCCTTCTATGATGTTCCTTATAAAGCTGTCATGTCGTATAAGATGACCAATCATTTTCCTCTTCTATTCTTGATGGTATTCAATAACAATCTATGCTCTTTAACTCTGTTCAATACTTCCTCGTTGGTAACCTTTTCTGTCCAGCTGATTTTCTCCATCCTCCTCCAGCACCACATTTCAAACGCCACCACATTTCAAAAATAAATGATAAATAAATGTGAATTTAGTCTAGATATTCATCGATTGCGTCACAAGTCGCCATTTAAGCAAGCGTAAGCGTTCGTTCGTATGAGCAAGTGGCCAACTCTGGTGACGGAGTTTTTAGGCCGCCTAATAGCCTCCGTCATGGCTTAACGACTTTAAAAGCCGGGACCGATAATTTAACGTGCCCTCCAAAGCACGGAAGCGCTCAGCTGATAATGCCACTTGCGGTCACCCATCCAAGTTGTGACCGCTCATAACGATGCTTAACTTCGACGATCAAGAACGTCGAGCGCTTCACGAGCGTAAGCGTAAGCGGATGCCAGTCAATAATATCTAAGCCTAAATACCAGTGGGGCTTAATCACGACATGAATGGACACGATGGGATTACGTTGAGACGCAGAGATCTCGAAGCGTCTGAGTGACTATATCGAATTATAGACCAACTCGGTATCCGCTACTATCTAGGTCTCCTCGTTTCATCCTAAGGGAATCTGTCCACCATTGGAATTGTACCTATAGCCAAATTACAAACAACATATTAAATAGTTTTTTATTTAAATAGTGTTAAACCACACACAAGTATATCACTAAAAATGAAAAATCTTACTAAAACTTGAATTGGTGCTGTATGGTAAGGCGATCCGGCTTAAAGACGATCGCTTTTATCATCGCGGGTTTGAATCCTGCCGGACTCAAAATTTTAGTAATATTTTACATTTAAACGTATCGTACAACGTGCCCAAGACATTGGGAGCATTAACATTATTATAAAAGAAGATGACCAAAATATCAAAAGAATTGCATGAAAGTTTCAGAAGTGAAAAGGCTAGGCATTTTATTTTTCTTTGTGTATAAATAAAAGATTTAAGCCAGCCGATTTATTTTTCTTAAGTGCTGGTAATAAAGTGCGAACATTTATAAAGAAAATCTTTTGCCTTGTCGCTTTTCGTCCACATTGTTCCATTGATTCTCAAACGAGGGTCAACCAAAAAAGTTATAAATCTTTTTTGGGCCTTTATTGCAAGACCTCCTACGCGCGATAGTAAGTATGTTCGTATAAGCAAGAGCCTGGGCACTGCGTTTTGCGAACAAGCAGTCGCTGCGCAATTTTGTGTAGCGCGTCACCTGTTAGTTCGCTTACGTTTTATAAACGTGATAGTGTGCATTGATCACAGCCTGCCGCTGCTTTTTTGTCGCCGCGCGTAGTATCGTAAAAAAAACGTGGTATACATATAGGCTCTTAGTGGCCTACTCTGTAACGGAATTTTTTTAGTTAATTATATGCGTTACTTTGTGTCAATGACTGCTAATATTTTTAGTAAGTATTAGTATTATTTTAAGTATTTTTCTATTTGTAGTTTACGGTGGTTATGTATATTTTTTAGCAATTTCGGTGAAATGTGCTATAAGTACATAATGTGTGGTTAAATAGCAAAATAAAAACTAAACCGGATATATAAAAGCAGTAATACGTTCATAATATACAAACCACATTCAAGCTTCAATGATACACAATGTACACGGACCATTCATGAATTTTGAATACGCGGTTTACCACATTTGCGGTATGTTACTGGTGTATGTCGACATCCAACTTCGGACTTGCAATGTAACATACAGATTTGAAACCACATCAGGAACGCGGGTGCGCCCTGAAAATAATATTATTTATAATATATCCTAAAGAATGAGTTGTGACTGCGGGAGCCTAAGAGAATCTCTGTATGATAAAACAGACTTATAGCTGTTCTCTTAGGAACGGTAGGCAATCTTTCAGTTTTAAAGACTTTTAATATTTTGAAAAAGTTGCAAATGGCAAAAAGAAAAGCCGTATGCAAACACACATTACCAAAGCTTTCCGAACGAAAAAGAAGAATGATGAAACCATTTTTACATCAATACATGTACATCATAACATCATAATAATAGCTTTTGTAGCAAATTATTTAAGTATAGCAAATATTTAAGTGTTTTAAGTGTCAAAATTAAAAAACTTATTAAACCGACAGCAATTTCGTAAGAGAGCATTCTTGAGGTGCATTATTATTTATAACTCTAAAAATTCTCACAAGATCTTCAAAATGTGTGGGACCACACGGGAAGCATCAGCTTTCATATAAAAAAGAATCATCAAAATCGGTTCAACCAGTTCTGAGGTAAAATACATAAAAAAAATTAAGAAAATACAGATGAATTGAGAGACTTCCTCCTTTTTTGAAGTCGATTGAAAAGATTAGGGATTGACAAGTATTGAGAGTAATAGGCACAAGAGAAATACATAATTTTGGTCAGTTCTTCAATAGTACACCTAAAATCCTGACTGAAGTAGATTATAGCCACTGAAGCCGAGTTAAGCCCCTCAATCAATCACGGAGTGCTTGAAAGCGACCTAATTTACTTTCCCCTAACCCTTCCATAACAATTCGATGAGACCCCTTTTAATTATCCTTTTATCAGTCCATATTTTTATGATAAATTATTTTGGATTCGGCCAAAGTCGAGTATTAAGCTCTTATAGTCTGCAAATAAAATAGGATAAGATACCTTTTAGTGGATATAAGGTATGCTTTGAAAACGAATTTATAGGGTTTCTGTTTTAAAATTGAGTGGTAATGCTAATCTTTATTATATTTGGTCCTTAGCCTGTTTGAGTATAATGCTATTTATTTAATTATAAACCCTGCGGCTGTGCTTGCGTGGTAACTACCTTGGTAAAATATAGCCTATGTTAATTCGGAAAGTCCATTATATAGGTACATCAGTGAAAAAAAATTTGAGATCGGATGAGTAGTTTTGGCGATTACTCCAAACGTAAAGGTGTTTATAGCTATTTACTAATAAAAAAAAAGACTATTACATAGAAACAATCAAACAAACCAAATTTTCTACTTTATAATATTAGCGTAGATGTTACTCTTGAGTATAACTGATAAATGTGGATGGGCTAGTAATAATTTTTCACATAACGTAACAGTGATCTACAATATAAGCTGCGTTTCCACGTATTGACACAGTAAGCCTAGATCTCATTTGGTGACGCCCTGCCGTGTGGAGTCTAATTATTTTTTCGTGACTCCACGACCTATATCGACTTGGGAAAAAACCTCTAATGACTTTTCGGTGGCCAACAATGACTTCGAAAAATGTTTCGAAGAAGATCTCAACACCCTTAAGAGATTGGTATCTTGAAAGATAGAGATAGTTGGAAAGATATTTTCCTAAAATGCCATTAGCAACTTTTTCAAAATGTTAAAATAAAAAATATAACCTTGCCAAGCTATTAATCAATTATTATATTTAACTTGTCTATGACCCAGATGTAAAATAATTTCACCAAGTCAATAGTTTTCGTGCTAGACTTATACCTAATACAACATACCTATTAATTTCACTCACGTTTCCACTGAAATCGGACCGGAGTGGTCCACTGACAGTGAAAAATAATGTAGACTAACCTTTACCATAACACAAGTACTACATAATTGTATACATAATTGCTGGGACTTATTGTTGCTTGGGACTTATTTTGTGCAATGCCCAAAGATATTTATTATTATTGGGATAACCTATATTTTATTTGAATATATTTAATACGAATCTATAGTACATCCATTTCTTTTTTCGATGTGTAATAGGATCAATTGGCGCCCACACAAGGTCTTATTAAGTTCAATGTATTGAGATGGCTTTTTCCGTGAATCCTATTAGGACTCGGTAATTTCGTTGTGTGGGATATTGGTAAAACTTTTTCAGTCTCTGCTATTTTTGCCGTTAGGTATGTCCAACTGGACATTATTTAATAATGTCCAGTTGGACATACCTAACGGTTTTTATTTATTTTATACTAGATTACTCGGCCGCGGCTTAGCCCCCCTGGTACTTACCTGGATAAAAAGTAGCTTTATGTTTTATTTAAGGTCATAAACTATGTATATTCTCTTGTCTCGAGTCTGGGTGTTTTTTTTATGTACTTACATAATATAGAAAATATGTATATGTATTTACAAAAAATATGTATTTAATAACAGTCATCTGGTTACTATAACACAAACATTAAATAGCTCAGACTGGTACTAGATGGCGCTGTGTGGAATGTCCAAGGGTTTTTATATACCTTCAAAAAATTCAAAAAAAAATTCAAAAATATTTATTTGGAACTTAAAACACAGGTATACAATGAAAAGTATGAAACGTTGACAGCTGCAAAAGTTATAGAACTGTGTAGCAGTGTCAGCGCCCGCCTCCAGAACAGTACAGACAGTGTTCCACCAAGCGGATTAAACCTTTAAACTTTTAAAGAAGAAAAACTTAAATGACTAATAAAAAAAAGCGAAAAAACAGAATAACTGAGTTCTAATGGAATGGAATAAAAAAATAGAAAATAAAAAACGTAAGCTACCTTATGACGCTATAAAAAATAATAATAATAATTATGAACTAAATGATTGAATGCGAAATTGAGAATATGTTTGTGTGTGTGTGTGTGTGTGTGAGGGTGAGGGTGTGTATGTGTGTGTGAGAGTGTGTGTGAGGGTGTGTGGGTGTATGTGATTGAATGTGAGTGAGTGTGAGTGTGAGAGGGTGTGTATGTATGTGTGTAGTAACATTATGTGAATTTGATTGTGAGTTTTTTCTTTATGATTCGGGTCTCTAAGCTACAAGGGGGGGTTATTATGTTTGTAAGCGAGAGAGTGAATAGAATGAAAGAATTTTAAGATTAAGTTGGGATGATTAGGAGATCTTCAGTTTCCTCGTAGGATAGGGTTTGGAGCCAATTTGAGCAGCAGATCTTGCACTTGTACAGGGATAGGGGGTAGATTTTAATTTTCTTGTTGATTTTGTTGTAGAGCTGGGAGCTTAAATATTGAAAATGTCTACCAGCAACTGCCGTACGGCGCGGTTCAATTTTACAGACCAAGTCAGACCGACGCTTTTTGTTCATATAGTGGGGATCATATACGAGTTCCCTGTGTTTCCGCAAGATTGCCGATAGAATAAACAGCTGACGTACTGTAAGGACACCACAGTCTGCGTAAAGGGTGGAAGTGGGAAAGCGTCTAGGGTTTGAGGTCATGACTTTTAGGACTGCCCTTTGCGCTCTTTCCAGTCTGATCATGGTAGTTTTTATTGAGCCACCCCAAGCGGTTATACAGTATGACAAAACTGATTGAGTAAGGGCATAGTAGATCATTTTTAAACAATGAAAATCAGCACTATTCCTTAAGATTTTAAATACATAAATTAGTTACGTATTCGGGAGACAGTGCATTCAATATGGGGTGACCATGACAAGTGTTTATCTAACCAGACGCCTAGATACTTAATACTATCAGTTTTTTCTAGTTCAGGACATTGACATGATTTGGTTAAATTAGTGCATGAGTGGACATGGAGTGTGAGTGAGGTAGGTTGTGTTCTAGATGACGGGGAGAAGGTGATAAATTTTGTTTTAGTTCTATTTAGGGTAAGGAGATTATGAGCGAGCCATTTAAGAACCACATTTAACGCAGACTCAGCAATAGCATTTGCTTCCGCCCAGCTCTTACCAGAAACTAGAAGAGCAGTGTCATCTGCGTAGGTGACAAACTTACAATTAGGAAGGGAGATCTTACAGAGGTCGTTTATATAGATCAGAAAAAGTGTAGGACCCAGCACACTTCCCTGTGGGACTCCAAATTCAATCGTCTCTTCCTGGCTAACTAGGTTGCAAAGCTATTACAAAGAAGGTAAGAAGGTGATTTGGTTAACTTTTGAGGAATCCGCTCATCCATCAACTACTATGTCGACGGAGTTTGAACCATCCAATCCATCTGAACAAGCTTATAGTTAGGCTTGATAATAAAAACACGGTTATGCACACACAAGAGAAACAAGTAGTTACTCGATTCTGTACTCTATATAATAAGTCATTTAAGTCACTTTGAAACGAATTGACGAGATAAACAAGCGATTTATCGTAGCACTTTAAATTTAAATATTTAGTGCTACGACGTAGCAAGGACGTAGCAGTATTGCGTAGCAAAGTTGCAATAGTATCGCTGTCACACTTTATGAAACGTATACGGCTGTATCAGCGATCAAATTAAACTACCCTACTAAAATAAACTAAAATATTACTAAGGTGTGTAGGTGTAGGTTTCTTTTAAGATGTTCTTTACCACGAGACATAATGCAAGATAAACGCTGCTCACTGTTTTAAAATTATTTCCTAATAATATTCGCCTTTTCCTAATAAGTTTTTAGAAACGCTAATGTAGGCATCCCGATCCCGATCCCGATCCCGAGCTCTAATAAAAATGATTTAAATGTTTTAAGCCCAGTTGAGGAATGCGTATAGCCAGAAGTACGGCAAATTAATATTTAAAAAATAGGTAGGTAAGCTCCTACCTTTTTTATATTTACTTGTTTTAAGATGTTTTGCAGAGTTGGCCACTTGCTCATACGAACGAACGAAAGATGTTTTCCTTTACCACTTTACCACTATATCTACCAATAGACGTAGGGAAAAATAGGTAACTAAAGTTGTATTTCAAACCGAAATAAGCTGAACAAAAATAATGTAATTTGCATAAAACATCCACGGCAAATGAGTTTTATTGTACACATGGGACGATTTGGTGCGTTTCGCGCATTGGCGAAACGCAAATTGGTGCGGTGTGGTTGAGTGCGCTCTTTCACTATAATCAGCTTGGTTATATTGTTCACTAGTATCGCCTGTGGCTTCGCTTGCGCACTTACCCGGAGAAAAAGTAGTTGTTCCAGGTTATAAATTATGTATATTCCGAGATTCTTGTTTTTTCTGTTCAGAACTCCGAAGAACCTCATTTCATCAATCCCCAAAAATGTTTAATGAGGCTTTCAAACAAAAAATATTTTTTTTCAAATTGGATCACTACTGACAGAATAATCGGTGAACATTATAAAAAAACAATAAAAAATACATCATCATTATCATCACGTGCAGCCCGTCTCATTCCACTGCTGGGCATAGACCTACTACGACCTGCTATTTTGAAAATGTCGTCGACCCATCGGGCGAGCGGACGACCTACTTTTCTATAGCCTATAAAAAAATACATACAATGGAAAATATAATCTCTAAAAATAAAGCTTACACTATTTCACGCTTCGGCAATGTTGTCAACACAAAACTATCCCGACAGTGACAAAGAATGTCCGTCAACTAACAAGTGAGTTCACATTCCCGTCACGAGTACCTACTGGGAAAACAATTTTGGTTTGTCTGTACTGACAGCTAGATAGGTGACCGACTCTAACACCGATTTGTAACGCATGTCAATATGAGATCAGCCACCGGATTGTGTAAAATCGCGAAAATAACTGTCAGATTTAACGCTGCTTAGGTAAATTTGTAAGTAACCTACTTACTGCCATATTTGACAGTTGTTTTCGCGATTAACTCTAGTTTTTTGCTTTGATACAACTTGTATACGATCCAAGACTATAGGCAAACTATTTCAATAATTTTATAACAGCATTATTATTTTTTTGTGAAAAGAAAATTCAAATATCTATTTTCACTGTTTACTCCGTAGAGATGCCTAGTACGTTGTAGTTTAAACAGAGCCTTGTATTTTACGAATTTTTATACGTGTTTGCCCTGGAACGTGTTTATGGTATCGACAGTACCTACACGATCGACAATTCTTTGGAGACAGAATACAGAATGGGGATAGGATATAAGAAAGACTAAATATTCTAGCTAGGGATAAATAATATAATAATATAGTGGATACAAATAGGGATAACATTTTCACTTTATTTATTTTTATAAATAAATCAGTATTAAACTTTATATTGAAAACCCTTTGCCTACAGATGGCGCTAATCGGCGTTTGACCGAATATCGTCTTATATTCGATCAGATGTCTTTAATTATCTGTGGCTGAAATGGATAAGCACTCCAGCTTGAAGAGATAGTTTGAATTAGTTTGGATTTGAATCCCGTCGAAATCGAAAATATCGTTTTTCAGGATTTGTTGAACACTTTTAAAATATAAATACTACAGTTTTAAAACTTACCTGGTTATCTCTTGTTTACTTGCTATCCACAGTTTACACACTACACCTGCACATCGATGGCACATAACGAGTGAAACTTTCACAAACACAACTTTTTTTAAGAAAGATTTATGTGTGATTTACCTATTATTGATTGATATCCGAGTTTTCAATTGCGTTACAAAAAGTTGCGTAAAATCTTAGTATAAATCGGAAAACGATATAATTGTTACAACTACCCTCACTATAAAAATTTGATACTTCGAAGTACATTATTCAGTTATCCAATTGTGTTATCAACGACGAAACTAAACAACTACATATTTACATAACTGTACAAAATATAACCAGTTGAGCCACCTAAGGATCGTTACAAACGATCTATAGGTAACAATTGGTCCAAGACTTTGCCCTACGGAAGCGTACCCAAAACCTTGATCCTTTGATCCTTCGAGCCTATTAATTAATCTTATTTCCTATTAATTTGTATTACGTTTTAAAAAATAATACCTTTTGTACATTATACAAAATACCAGATTAGTACTACTCTAACGTCCGTAAAAAGCGCAATAAATAAGCCCTATTACGCTTTAAGCAACACTTGTTAAAAAACCAAGACGCAGACGCTTAAATTAAAACCACCGGTTACATTAAACGGATACTTAGGTACCGCAACATAAGTTACTGGGACGTGGAACTCGGAACGCAAGCCAATACGGTAAACGTATAAAACATTTTGTAAAACAAACACACATTTGTTAAGAAAAAACAGCTAGGTTACAGAATATTTAATACTACAGATACAAAAGACCGACTTCGCGAAAACATTCATTTAAATAGCGACTCTCACAACGACTTAACTACGTCCAATTCAGCTCGCACAAGCGCCTTGTGCCTATAGCTTTAAGTGCCTACACTTTTCATTATTTGTTACTACTATTAATTGTAATCTTCACTAAGTATTCACTAGTTTTTACGTATGTTGCTGACCTAATTCATAGTACCTAAGATACTTCTACATTTTTTCATACAATCTTTTCCACGTTGATCGAGTACAATTGACTAACTCAATATTTTATTTCACTTGTTATCACGCGCTTTTTTCATCCCAAACATTCGATGTTCTGACAAGAAGTTTCAATTTGCCAAAGTACTACAATAAACTTCCTTGTTTATTTACCCCAATAAACTTTATAGACGGCAACACTCCCATTTTCCTTTCATTTTTATGAAAATTGAAATTCGTATTTCCACCTTTTTCATAACAAAGAGCCACTTAGGATTCCAGTTGCGTTCCCCATTACCCTATCATACACGTGACAGACAGACGGTAGATAACTACGTGAGGAATGTGCTCGTATAGTGTTGCCATGCGTGGGAGGAAACTTCGTTTTTAGGGTGTGCTAAAAGTTATTTACTGTCAAATATGACTCTTTAAGAATGGAGCTATAGGTATGATTTTAATTCAAAGATCTCCAACTGTACGTCAAATTACAAAACTAGGTTTGAAACCCTGTTACTTTGCTGTTCATCCGGATAGTAAATCACAAAAAAAGTTATAAAGTTAACAGTTGGTTTTTTTGGATGTTTGGATTCCGAATTCTCGAAATGGATCAACGGATTAAGATGAAACTTGCATTAGAAATGATTAATTGTCTATGAATCTGGCATAGACCATAGGTATAGATTCATAGAGTCTATCACCGAAGTGATTTCACTGCGCTGGTCTTCTTGAGACTCAAGTTTCCAGCAACTTCTTTTAAAGTTTTAAGGTGTTGTACCCAGTGAAACTTCTCACAACAAATTCTTATTCTTATCAAAGACACGTAGAACTGCACTCTTGACTCAAAAGTTTTAAATAAACTTCTAAGAGTGCATTCGTACTCTTAAATGGGTCTCGGCAGGTGCATTCCATACCTCAAGTTAATTCAAAGGAGTGCTTTTATGTCCTGAGATTCTTTAAATTTTTACTTGAGAATTGTAGGTATCATTTTTCTGTCAGCCATGGTGAAGAAGGTTGGATTCGGGCTGGGAATTAACGGATTCATGAGTTAAAAATAAATTGTGTGGTAAATTAGTGGTAATTAATTATGGGTAACTGGGATTACTGCTCTTACCATACAGCACTCGGTATGCCTTGGTATTGCCAACAACATAACTTTAGTCTTGCTTCTTTTGAGAAATAAAAAAATGAATTCAAAACGTTTTTTTATTGGCATTGTAAAGTTTAACTGGTTTATAACAACATGTTTGTTCTAAGGTTAACTACATAGTAATGACTGATACATGCATATTTTTTGTGAAATGAAAAGAAATAAATATGAAATTCATGATCTTGACTGGATTCCCAGCGAGCCATTTCTTTTAGGCACATTTGGATATCCTTTGAAAATGTCTTTTATGGGTTGATTAGAATGATTTCACGCTACAGCCTTTCTGAAGAGTAAAACCATGCATCAAACCCATTAATATCTTCTCACCGCAAACAAGCATTGAGTTCACACAACAGCGCATTGTACGTTCATTACTTACCGCAGCGCCAGGTTCTGAAATAATTTCAGAGATTATACGGCGCTCACACCTATTGTTTAACTGTGCTGTGTTTGCAGGTACATGTAGGTACTGTACAAACTTGCAGGGTTGGAGCGTAGGTATTTTAATTAATTGAGACTAATTACGATTTCAATTATTTAAATTAATGATTTACTATTTTAATCGTATTTACGGCCAAGCTTTGCTTTGTATTCATGACTTAAAAGTGAAAACATTAGAATTGTGAAATCAAATTGAAGATTGAAATAGATTGATCAAAGTGAATCCAGTCTCTAACTAGGCACGACCTTCAACAATGAAGATGCCGACTAAGAAGAAGATCAGAAAGAATAAAAAAACTAAGGCATTTACATCACTTGTGCATTGAAGCTGAATAATTAATAAACCATGATTTCTTATTTAAAATTAAAGCTCGTGTTATGGTCACTGAATTTTTCGTAAATTCATACATATTACCTATACATAGCAAACACCCAGACTTAAGACAAATATTTGCTAGGTATGTAGGTACATTTTTAGAACTGTCGTCTGTTAAAAGTATTTATTTTTTCAGACCATTAGAATAATCCCAGTTTCGCTACACACTACAACCTACTTTAGTAGACAAACTTAAATATGCCTGCTATGCTCCATTCAGTATGCACGCTGAAATTATTATTTTGCAAGCAACTACTATTCAGTTGATGCAAATTGGGTTTTACCTAAAAGTTATTGTGTGGATTTGTTTTGAATAACAAAACTAGAAACTCGAAACTTTTAGCAAACTTGTGTCTGAGCGGAGTTTCAATTACTTGCATCCACTTATGATAACTATGTTCACAAAAATCTTTGCTCTTAGCTACATTAAATATTTTAGCTTGACCGCAGCTTTGCTTGCGTGGTACCTACCTAAATAAAAAGTAGCCTATGTGTTATTCTACATAATAAACTATGTACATGCCAAGTTTCAGCCAAATACGTTTAGTATTTTTTGTGTGTAGGTTCTACAATCATCCATATATCCACAGAACCATACAAACGTTAACAATATTAATTGGATTAGGTATTATAGAGCATGAGTAGGCTGCCCAATCCTTTGGTTTAGGGTACATTAAAGCTGTATAAGCTTGCCCAGAACCTAACCATAATCTCTTAGCTAATCGGCTTTATACATATAATAATAATAGTATACGTTATATACATTTACGAAGCTAAAGATTAACTAAACAATGTGTGAATCATGTACTACAACAAGCATAGAAGCAAACAATTTGTGAAACGCAAAAACTTGAATACCTTGGCTGGCAAAATACCTGACATATTTTCATCGATACAGACAAAAAATACTACGTTACAAAGTCTTACCAGTCAAAGATAAAAATGGTAGCATAATTATTTTGGGTCTGGGTGTTAGTCTATAAAACGCCCTTAATTATGTCGGATATTTGAGGCTACAAATATCACAATTTTGAGAAGGATATATTGATTTAATATTTTTCCTATAACGCATATCACACAATCCCTATAATTATATATCCTTTGCTGCCAGTGTCTTGGGCACGCTTCCGTCTGGCAGTGGTTTGGATCAGTTGAGCTACCTATAGATCGTTTGTAACGATCCTTAGGTGGCTCAACTGGTTCTAATTGTATTTTGTACAGTTATGTAAATATGTAGTACCTAGTTTAGTTTCTGTAATTAAATTATTATTTTAGTATAGTATTATTAAAAAAAAAAAACCCTGTATACCTTTACATAATTGCCAAACCCTGCTTATAAATATTTATTTCATCCCTATTAGAAGCGCTGATACCTGGCAAGATAAATATCTGGGTCACCGCCTCCCTTCCGTCACACTATCGGCTAGCTTACCGTCCAACTGAGATTAATTACAACGTTCCCTATTGATGCTTGGTAGGTAAGTACACGAGATAAAATGCCTGCTTCTATCAATAGAGAATTGATTGGATAAGATGGGACCTTTTTGCAACATGGCACATTTATTTCCTTAATTTCGTGGCGTTTTACTTGAGGTATATGTTGTATGTGTGTGTATTTCTTAAGCAAAGCTTAGGCAATGGATTCTAACCAAACAAGTATTATTTTTTGAGCTGTGATCCGCGTAAAATAAGTCGCGGATTTTACGCTGCATTCGGTTTCCATAACTTCGAAATTCAAAAGTTGTCGGGGTGATGGTTCCAAAAAATCTCAACGTACAAGTAAGTCTAAGTATGTAAGAAATCCATCAAAGTTTCAAAAAATACTAACAAAGAAAATAAACAGCTTATAACAACCGTATTAAAAGTATATTACTTACTATAACATCGTGTGAGACCAAAAGCTACCGCTAAGCTCCAAAAAAATATTCAATAGACGAAAAAATATCACGCAGCAGTTGTCGACACGAGTACAAAATTCCAGAAAGTATCAAACGCCAATAATATCGGCTTATAAAGCCTATCGGAAACCTTAGGAATCTTCAAATATTTTCGTATCTATTCATGAATATTAGTTGAGGTGAATATTAGGTGACGATTAATAAAAACCAAGTTTTATAATTATTTTAACTCTATGTAATAATTTGTTTGTCCTTTGTATACAATTTAAATAGAATTGTTACGACTTACTTGTTGAGACTTCAATTTCGCTAATGAATCGTCAAATACATTTACTTAATTTGTAACAAAAAACATGGCAAAATGATAGGTATTATTGCATTTTCAGGTATGTTTTCGGTGAAAATGTCTAGCAATATGAATACTATTTACATGTGGGATATTAATTGGTAATTTGTCTGTTGCATACAATTAAATTGACTGTCATCATGACTTGCATGGTCTAAACAACAGTTGCTTAAAACTATTGAACGTCAATTAGGTGCGCGTAATTGTTGAATGCCAAGTGTGGAATGTCCAAGGATATTTATTTATATTTTTTATTTATTTACTAGCCAACGTATGTAGATACATGTGGGCTGATAAAACC
This sequence comes from Xanthorhoe designata, assembly GCA_963582015.1. Taxonomy (NCBI): domain Eukaryota; kingdom Metazoa; phylum Arthropoda; class Insecta; order Lepidoptera; family Geometridae; genus Xanthorhoe; species Xanthorhoe designata. The sequence continues at coordinate 8,253,052 of OY757044.1, read as the reverse complement.
GTGGAAACAAACTAGTGTTTTAATATACGGGTCTCGTTTACAAGGCAAACAACTCATCAGCAAATCCAAACAGAATTCTTTCTCGCAGTATTTTTTGTGCGCATCACACGGCTGACAATCTAGGCTTACGTCATTAATTTATCTAGATTTGTCTAGAAACTATTGGGATTTACCAGTAGTAATAGCTTGATTACACGTACTGAGTAAAGTGGCGAGAGAGTGCTCTCGGCCGAGTGCTGTTAGTATAAACCCTATGACGAGGCACATAGTGTTCATAGCAACTGAGCACTCGGCCTATGTGTAGTGCTCAGTTGCTATGAACCCTATGGTACTCTAATTTATTTATTATTTTACAGTGTTAAACCACACTTAGGTATTGGAAATTTCATTATAAATGAAAAATCTTACTAAAAGTTAAAGGCTCCGGCAGGATTCGAACATCTCTGGTCATTTGTGTTGAATGCAACTTCAATCAATGAGCAGGTGATATTCTAATATCCCTGTAGATGGCGCTCATCGGTGCTTTAACCGATACAAAAATCATCTTACTAATAGTTTCAGGCCTCGGCATAGAGGGTCCGTAGCCTAGTGGTCAGGCAGCTCGGCTTAAGAGCGATCGCTTGTATCTACGCAGGTTCGAATCCTGCCGGAGCCTTTAACTTTTAGTAAGATTTTTCATTTATAATGAAATTTCCAATACCTAAGTGTGGTTTAACACTGTAAAATAATAAATAAATTATAGAATTAGCGTAGCGACATCTCTGGTCATTTGTGTTGAATGCAACTTCAATCAATGAGCAGGTGATATTCTAATATCCCTGTAGATGGCGCTCATCGGTGCTTTAACCGATACAAAAATCATCTTACTAATAGTTTCAGGCCTCGGCATAGAGGGTCCGTAGCCTAGTGGTCAGGCAGCTCGGCTTAAGAGCGATCGCTTGTATCTACGCAGGTTCGAATCCTGCCGGAGCCTTTAACTTTTAGTAAGATTTTTCATTTATAATGAAATTTCCAATACCTAAGTGTGGTTTAACACTGTAAAATAATAAATAAATTATAGAATTAGCGTAGCGACATCTCTGGTCATTTGTGTTGAATGCAACTTCAATCAATGAGCAGGTGATATTCTAATATCCCTGTAGATGGCGCTCATCGGTGCTTTAACCGATACAAAAATCATCTTACTAATAGTTTCAGGCCTCGGCATAGAGGGTCCGTAGCCTAGTGGTCAGGCAGCTCGGCTTAAGAGCGATCGCTTGTATCTACGCAGGTTCGAATCCTGCCGGAGCCTTTAACTTTTAGTAAGATTTTTCATTTATAATGAAATTTCCTATGGTACTCGTCATAGGGTTTATACTAACTGAGCACTCGGCCGAGAACATTCTCTCGCTTCTTTACTCGCTACGTGTAATCAAGCTATGCGTAAGTAATCTGAAGTATGAGCAAGTGGCCAACTTTATTGATGGAGTTATGAGGCCGCCAAAAGGCTCTGTCATGGTCTAACGACTTTAACCTGTCAACGGTTTTTGACTAATTCTAACCTAATTCGCGAATTTTCGACATTTCGAATCTGATCGGTTATAAAAGAGATTACCTAAAACTTAAAAGTCACAAACAAAGTCATAGAAAGAATTAAAAACAAATATAATAACAAATATAATAATCTTGAATATTTACTTCCAATTTCTGTAAAAGGTACCAACGACCCCGGGGTCGTTCCGCCGGTTGACGGCGGTTCGACATAATTCGCCCGTTACTTGATGGGTTAAAAGTCGGGACGGACAACTTAACACAACTTCCGAAGCACAGAAGCGCTCAGCTGTTAATGACACTTGCCACCTATCAAAATTGTGACTACTCAGAACGTTGCATTTAACAATCAAGAAGGTAATAGCAAGCTTCGCCACGAGTGCTTCAGTAGTGAGACACAATTGTGCAAAGTTCACTAAGAATAATGCAATTCATTTATTGCCGATGTTCTCTTAAAGTTTCAATCTTATTTCAATTTCATCTTAGTCGTCTTAGAGGCGTAGTTTAAGCCTTAGTTTTGCCCCCACTATCAGAATTATAGTAGCGTTGGACTCCAATGAGAGACATCATATCTTTTCCGTCGACAAAAAACATTAATATTCAATTAGGTGACTATTATAAGACATTTGGTGCTGTGGCGCACTCAACCACTCCCATCCTTTTAAATTGAAAAGTGATTCGCCAGTGCTTTCGAAATACTTTATGAATTTTATTATTCGTAAAATCAATAAAATGTAAAAATGGAGGATGTGAATTGAATATCTTCTGAGTTTTGATGGAGTTGCAAATGTAGACTGAGATACTGATTCGGTAACATCTACGTCGTTTTTCTTGTTTTTACGAGGTTTTTAGTGTTACTCCAGTATGAGAACCCTTTGAGAGAGTTTTATGTTTATCAGCATTCTCTACTAAAACTTTTACCAGCGTCTTTCAAGCAAAAGATATAAAATGTAAACAATAAAAAGTATTCATAAACGAAACATAACTAAAGTTTTAAATTCCTTTATTCGTTTATAACCTTACCTCGCGCAAGTTATAAAGGCCATAAAAATATAGCTTGCGCAAACTCAATTCACCTTAAGATTTACAAATCTTTTTGTACACAAAACCAAGAAATAACAATAGCCTTATCAACCTGATGAGCAGTAAAAACAAGTCATGTACAATTTCACAAATATAGTATCGATGGCTAAGGGATCGTATACTTAGTGGAAATCTATACGACAATATTCACGACGCATGACGACGTCGTCTCGGTAAGGTGCCATGTGAATTGCCCTTGAAAAATGAACCGTATTGGTAGTAGGTAAACTTGCTCGCTTGAGCCAAGCCGCCAGAGGCTCGGCGCTTGCGAGATCATTTTTTCATACCGATTGTAGCCGAGCCGGAGATCATGAATGCACCAAATATACGAACGAAGGAGTGTACCCTGAGTTTCTACAATACGGGACGTCGTGTCGTGCGTCTTTACACTATTAAATCCTACCTATACCTTCGGTAGATTTCCACGATCGTGTAAGTATTTGTGTAATAGCCCAATAATAAGACGATCCTCTCATTCGTAAAGGTTTTTTGTAGATCAAATCTTGTAAAAATCTAAAGAAAATCAGGTCATAGATTTACCTAAAGAATCTATATTTTCCTTTGAAGCAAACAAAACATAGGTGTCGTTATTCAGCTTCCGTAGTCTACAAATACATCACCGTCTTACCCGTCTTGCTCAATTACACTACTAATCGTATGAGATTCCACCCTGATGCTCCTAATTAATAGCCCACCGTCCCTTCAGGAACGCCATGTGGGAATTTAATTCCGACTTGGGGCAAAGATAATTAAAATAAGATGTGATGTGAATAAACCAACTTGAGAAATATTTCTTCGAATAATTTTAACTGGAAGAAACATAAGTGGATAGATTATTATTATTTATAATTTCAGAGGATGTATGAGTGGTTTTGCTGTAAACTACTGAAAAAATTTAATAAATCATGAGCACCACTGGCCACTGTAATTCATAGTAAAGAACATAAATGTTTCGTTTTGTACATGAAAACATTTTTCAAATTTGATTTGGTTTTTATTTGGTGTAGTAAATATACATAATTATCATAGAGAACTGTCCACTTTTGGTATATTAACATAATATGAAAGTAGTAGGTAATTTTACAATTATGTTGTACTGGTTCATAGTATAAAATACCAAAAAAATACAGCTTTAGACTTGTAGAGCAAACTATAGCAATTTTTATTGAACTTTGGCATCGACAAAAAATCACAAAGCAAATGTTCCTTTGGGCATAACTGAAAATATCGCCATCTATACGACTCTTGTGGAACCTTGACGTCAAGCTGGAGTTTTCAGTGTTAAACCTGGCTTCTGCATTGAAAATGTAGCGTGAATTAAGGTTCTGTGGAATAATGAAATTTTCAGAATTTGCTAAATTGTATGGTATAGGATAAGACCGTAAGGTGGCGCTTCATAGAAATTGTAAATAATTTAAAAAAAATTGAAAGACTTTTCTATAGGTACTTACCAAGTTATTAATTTTTCATATTATTATGTGATAGGTATATTTTTAAAGGTGGAAAAGTAAATCCTGTCAAAATTCAATTTTTTATATTTAAAATGTGTGTCAAATGTCAAAATTGATTCTATGTTTAAAAGTTATGTAGTACTTTTGCAATTAGAATGATGCATACTTTTTTTTCTGATGATGCTGCTTGCAAACATAATCTGAAAAAAATACGTTACAGTTCACACGGTAAATTAAATTGCCGGTACTATGAAGCAACTCTTGTACTTCGAGTAAGTTCTTCAAATTATTCAAGCACAATTCGGAAACTACTACTGAAGCTTAATGCAACGCCTGGCTAATTAATTCTTATTGAAACAAAGCCTTCATTCTGGCTCTCCATTCATAAAATTAACCTTCATCCATTGAACGCCGGGAGTTTAGCACGAGTCTAAAAGTATTAAGATATACCACACGTTGATAATTCATGTAAACTTTCAGTCAACGATGTTATAAGCGTTTTTGAAGCGTCAGTGTACAGATGAATACATTCAACAGTAGTATTAGTCTATAGATAAATTGATAAAGATTCGGTAGTGTTAGAAGTTCGTGCTATAGGTAAAATAAGTAACCTTCTATCAGCGGGACGCTGTCATATTGATAACTTTCCCGCACTTGCGCAGTTCATATCACGCATGCGTGCTCCCGGACGCTTAGTTTTGTGTACACTGTAGTTTCACGGTAAAAAATCGTCAACTTTCAATAATAAATCCATAAACCACTGATATGGGATTATAACTGAGTAAAAGCTGTTTTTGTAGTGGTTTTTGTTCGGTAGCTGTTTTGTTTCGTAGCGGTAGCGTTCTTAAGCTAATTGTAGCTAGTGAATTGTGTTTGATACGCTTGGTGCATCAGGGCTTAGCTGATCCGAAGTCGGTGATTCTTAAGGAGTTCTATCAACAGGTAATGGTAAAAGTATTTGACTGTAATGTACTTTGTATACATTCTGCTATAACAAATGGCTGCCAGTAGGCGTTACTCTAGACGACGCTACGTGGGCGGAACATCTGGTCCGTAGACGCCAGTAAATAAATTCACCTCACGATTTACGAGTTGGTAACATAGGGATAAATGAAAAGGGTTTTGACCTTTAGAATCTTTAATATTGTAAAGCGATCCATCTTCACTAATGGAGGCGCACTCTCGTCAATGTCACTCGAAAAAGGTAATTTTCTAAAAAAAGTTTTTAATACTAACTCGTACCTTCCGAGAGTATAAATAACTAGCTGCTAGTTAGGGTTTTCACGCGAGTGACCTAAACAAAATGTAGCCTATGTCCTTTACCAAAGTTTAATCTATCTAAATTTCAACAAAATCGGTTCAGTGGTTTAGGCGAACAGAAATAGAAACCGACAGAGTTAATTTTGCATTTACGAGTATAGTATTAGTAGGGAAATAGGGATTAAGAATACTTTAGCACACCAAAAAACGATTTAAAGAAAAATACTGTGTTTGGTACCTATATAACAACACAGCAGCATCGTTTTGTTACAGTCTTTAGTATGTTTTCAGAACCTGTAAATCAAGTTATATCTTTCAAAAAGTATGGTAGGTAGTAGCAACAAGGTTATATTATGAGCTGCTGATCAAGGCACTTGATCAAAACCTGATACTTGATTCGATACATGCGTTTAGTTATATGTCTTCACAGTAAAATAATTTCCTCGTTTAGAGCTCGTGTTAAAGCGCTTATAATTTTTTCAATGTAAAAAATCCATTGATGCATGACCGGATTCGATGCCATGATTTCGAAAGTCGAGGCACTAACCATTCGTTTATATCAGCTTCGAAAAATATCATGTAAAATATATCCTACTGTTTATGTTTAAAGAATTTATTCTCAAAAAGACATTTTGTCACTTACATGAGAAAAATAATCTATAAGTAGGTAAGTTTATAAGTAAGTAAAGTAGTCTTCTAAAGTCACGGAGATTATTTAACATCAATTTTAGAATAATATTAAGTAAGTAGGTACTCGTTCAAAGCATTCAAACCAAGATAATACGTTATAGACGTAAAATAAATTTGTATTAACATTTATTTTATTTATTTATTTATTTATTTAAAGTTAACATTAAATTAAATATTTTAACATGTTGTTGTAGTCTTGTTTTCGTTACAGGTATCGACTATTTTATGAATTTCAATTTAAAGCTAACAGTAACCCAAATTTACCTTGCTCTTCGAAGCGTAAATGATGTTCCTTTTGTCCGATGGGCATTGCATACCCATATTGAAACTCGTTAATTGGTTTTCCTGCAAAATCAATATTGGTTGTGCGTGACACTTCACTTACGGTTCGCCGCGTGTCCCATTTTCGAGCAGGACTCTTGTGGGGAACGCAAACATTATAGGATAAATGTATACCATAGATAGATAGAGGATGTATAGCTGCTTTGAAAGCGTCTTGTCATTATTAAGGTGTCTGTATGTGTCAAACAAGCGCCGCCGCCTATTTTATTTTATTATTACGTTAAACAAAGGTATTTAAAAAAACTGAATGTTCCGTATGTAAATGTCTGTATGTGTCTGTGTGTATCCTATGATAAGTTTTTTTAATACCTCTGTAATAGTTTTTTGTATACCTAGTTCAGGAGGAGTAGCGAAGTAGCACTCTGTTTTCGCTACTCTTCCTAAGCTATATAAAAATATAGCTCGACCAAAACCAATATCGACGCATATCAGGAAAACCTATTAGTTTGGCTCGAAATAGAATATCAATATCGATGAGCTAGTTGAAATAATGAAAACATAGTCTAAGTTATGCATTCAGAATCATCCTACTCAATATTAAAGCCGAGGCGAGTAAGCTTGTGTTACAATATCTAAATACATAATATTATAGTCAAACTTGATCTGATTTTGATTGATAATTTCTTTACTAGTACAAGTTACCGTCTTATGCTTGTGAAAACTCTTTAACTTAAGGCACTGTCCCCATTAGGCTTACAGTGTGCGACTGACTGTCCGCAGACTGACTGAGCGGTGCGTAGTGAGCTCACTGAACCGCCGCCGCCTGAAACGCAGCTGCTCACTGAATGAATGAATAAATAAATGAACATTTTTATTGCACATAGGAAAAAAAAACAACTTAAAAATAAATTAGCTTTTATAAAAAATTATTAGCTTTTATTATTCCTTAGCTACTTACTGTGAGCCATTTGGGAACAAGGCCTTAAACTTACTGACATTCGACATTTCGTTGATTACTTATAAGCTTAAATTATCTATAATATATATATAAATATATAATTATCTATTTTATATCTTTTTATATCTCTTTTATCTTATACAATTGTACCCCATCCGTTCTTCTTTTTTTTGAACCCTAACTCCTGATGTCTACATGCATTAGGCACCCCTTTTTATGCACATGATGTTCTTCTCTTTTTATGATAATTATGTCCACACAATGCTTACGTACTTCTGCCTATAAGCGCTTTCAATTATTTTGAATTGTTTTCTCATAATAGTACCTAAATTAAAGTAAGTAAATTAAATGAGCAAGTAACTATGGTGATTCTTCTCCTTAAAACCTAATTTTCCCTTTTACAAACATTAAGAACTCAAACGTATACGACACAACAGCACTTCCTTTAAAGTCGGGTAAACATTCCATAACAATACAATGGAATATATATAAAAACACTGTAATTTTAATTAACCGTTTTTAGGAAGTTAGATGGAGAGATAATAACGTACTTAAAAAAATCTTCATGTACGTACTCGTATTTGAATAGGTTCATTTTATCAATGAAAATATTGTTTATGCTTTTTAATTAAGAGATTTGTTGTTAATTTACCATATACTGCAATACTAAGACACAACACAATTGTGGATGTCAATCTTTGTTTTTAATTTTTAGCAAACCAATCAGAAATGAAGCATCTTACCCCACAATCTCAATTATTTTAACTGAGATCTTCGATACGAGTATGAAACTTATTGATCAAAAACACTGACACAGGAAATGGAAAGTATCTTATTATTACTTGAACCAGCAGTCCTTCCAGCGCTGAACGTCTGGTTCCATTTCCGACTCTCCGACAGTCGTCATTTGGCCCCCGTCCGGAGCGGTAGTGGAATTTAAAGTTGTTTCTCTGAACTTTTGCCAAAATGGATTTGACTATTACGAGGCATTTCAGCTTGGACGAAGTGAGTATTTCACTGATTTAGTTTACCCAGATAGAGTGAAGATGAGTTATTTGTTGAAATTCAAAACTAGGTATCCTGTTTTATATCTACTTCGCATTACTGCCTTCTTGAGAAGGATGGGTATCTTTGAAGTTCCAGACCCTTCTGTTACTTGATTTATCAACTTCTTTATCAATACGTTTCGTTTTTGAGTTCTTTATTTTTATGTTGTTTAATAAAAAATAAAATAACTGGAAACAATTAAAGGAAAAAATACTTAAATTTAATCTTAGATCAAAATTTTAATCATTTTCAAAGAAATCAATGTAAATTTTATACTTAATACAAATAAATAAAAAAGACACTGTAGGTATCATCTAGGATCTTTAAACATAATTTTTATTCCAATAAAAGCAATAATTCTACAAAAATTTCTAGTAAATTTAAAAAAATCTATAGTAAGTATAATATGGGTCCATGTTTGGCGTTTACATTTAATGTCCTCGACGGTAATAACCTCTTGAGGGTGGGTATCAAATAACTTTGTGTGGACATAAAGGCACCTTACACTGAACACTAACACTACTAAATTAAGTTTATCGTTTTCTAATAAATTCTTATCGCTTATCAAATAAAAAATCAAAACTAAAGACTTACTTACCTAGGTACAATCTTGAATCTACTGTCTGTCTCCCTTCCTATTTGTATATTGTAATGTTCGTCTGTGCTATGTGTTTTCCAAATAAATGCTTTATCTATCTATCTCTCTTGATACTTACAACATTTTTTTGGGTGGTCAGAACAGGTTTTCTTTTTCCACTTTGCTTTTTTACACACACAAATTTGTGGACAAAATAAGGGTTATAATTCTAAGGCACAAAGTCAATCAATATATAATATGCCATCAAAACAAGGTCGATTTCTACCTGTAATAACATTATGAAGTAACAATAATTGATCTCTCTACTGTATTTACGGCATGCCATGAGTCAAATTTTAATTCTCGCGCAATAATAGACTTATTATTGCGCGAGAATTAAAATGTGTTTCTTTTTTTTTTTTTTAATCAACCTTATCAATAATTAGATCTCACAGAAACTTTTGTCAATACTGGTAAATCACTTTCTTGGCCGACTGTACACAAGATAAAGAGCGTGCAGAGTGGGAACCAGCTTAAATTGGTTTCTTCTTTCAAGTAAGCACATGAGGGATTTAATTGAAGTAAATTGCTGAGCACCAGAACTCGAGCTCTTGTTTATTTACTCATGACTTCGCTCGCTTTGATGTGGTACTCGGAAAGGTTTAGTACTCAAATATACTTGTTTTGAAAGAAGTAATTAAAGCTCGTAGCAAGCTTGCTTCAAGACGTTCTTAGATCGTTCAAGTTAAGCAACGTTATGATTGGTCACAATTTCTGGGCGCGTAGACAAGTGACAAATGTTTCGAATCAATTTTCTGTCTGTCATCGCTATACCTTTGATTTGACATTTCTGATCGCTCGAGTTTTCGTCATCGAATGTCAATTCCTATACAATTTTTTTAGTTTCTTCTCTAAAGCGATTGTAGAAATGTAACATGGCTAGGGCAGCTGTTTCGACTAAAGCGCACTTCAGGCAGCCTTTACCAGAAGTTACTTGCTAATAGTACCTACACATTTTGCAGCCTCTATACCATGACAGGTTATAAGTTCTTCAACTCCATGGCAGCTACATTGTCCGGTTATGGGTTGAATATTCATAACTTCGTGCTCGTTAAAAGTACCATTAACATTTTGATAGCGAGCATTAGCATGGAAAATAAACAGTTCCAAACCTTACAGTAACATTTTAGAATTACATTTTCGCGTTTATAATACCAAAGACGATAATGTATAGATAGACTGTCCTTGATATACTACATAGTAGTTATTTATATTGTAAACGCGATTTAACTCTTTCACGCAAAATCTACAGATTAACGATTTAGCTGAATAATGGTATATATTTTATTTTTTATTTTATTTAATTATATACATGGTTTATAACCTGGAATAGCAAATAGGCTATTTTTATCTGGATAAGGACCAGACGAGCAATGCCACGGGATTATGCTAGCAGTTTATAATTTTAATTTGAGAACTACGTCCGTTATTTGCCGTAAATTTTCTCTTCGGAAACCCAAGCTTACTTTCAGTTAAGTAGTCTTTGATCCCGCAAGGAAAATTCCTGGAAAAAAACGTAATTAGGTATTAATATCTGAAGAGATGGCTTTTTATGAGATTCGATAATCTTTGTGGAGTATTTTGTAATAAGTATATCGACAATTTAATTTAGAAAATGGAAGATTAATTTTTATTTTTTTATTTTGAACTTGTGATTTTTTTTACACAGGATAGCCGTTCAGTGATAAATAAATAAAAACTTAAAATCTACAATTTCAACAGAGAAACGTAATCTTGACAACCCTTACGATTTCATAATTAAATAATTGTTGAATTTATAAATTAGTATGATAATCAATACTTAGTAGTAGCAAAGACGATTAATATCTAGAAGACAGACAAAGGCCATACACAAAATCGTAACCCGATCCCGCAGTACCAGATAGCCTGAAAACTTTAAAACATCAATTTTATCCAAGAAATTTCAATACTTAGTAGTAGGTAGCAACAATATTCAATATTTAAACATTTTTAACTAGAAAGTAATTGAAATTTCTTGGATAAAATTGATGTTTTAGAGTTTTCAGGCTATTTTTTAGGGTTACGATTTTGTGTATGGCCTTTGTCTGTCTTCTAGATATTAATCGTCTTTGGTAGTAGGTAGCAACAATATTCAATATAAAAAATTTTTTAGGTAATTTTAACTAGAAAGTAATTGAAATTTCTTATATAAAATTGATGTTTTAAAGTTTCCAGGCTATCTGGTACTGCGGGATCAGGGTTACGATTTTGTGTATGGCCTTTGTCTGTCTTCTAGATATTAATCGTCTTTGGTACAACGTAATAATAAAATAAATTTGGGGGTCGCGCTAGTTTGACGCATACAGACACCTTAAGAAAGACTGGCTACCGTTGATCCTAGTACATAAATATCATATAATAATTTTAATTTGTTTTTGTCCATAGTCGTCAATGCGAAGCGGGGCTTTAGCGGCGATGGAGGCGGAGCCAGACCTCAGCACCTTCGAGAACAAATCGGGGCTGGCCGAGGACATGAAGTTCCTCGCGTCAATGCCCGAGTTATGTGACGTCACGTTTCTCGTGGGCGATACAAGGGAGCCGGTGTGCGCTGTGAAAGCAGTGCTCGCTGCTCGAAGCAGGTACAATCAAAACTTAGTCAACACAATTTGGTATTTCATTAAAAGTATTTGCGATAAGTATGAGTGCGGATGGGCAAGGCCGAAGAAAAAGTGGTTTGACTGTGTGAAAGAGGATATGAATGTTAGAGGAGTGGATTTAGAGTTGACGAGTGATAGGAGTGAGTGGAAGAAGAAAACATGTTGTGCCGACCCCACTTAGCGTGGGATAAGGGCAGGAGAATGATGATGATTAAAAGTATTTGCGACCTCCGTTGATAACAGCTGGGGCTGGCTAAGTACATGAAGTTCCTCGCGTCGATGTTGGAGGTCTTACGAATGAACGATGCATCGTGCCAATAATAACAGGTCAAACTGAATTCGGAAGATTAACCAACATAAGCTGACCTGTGATGATTGAGACGATGCATTGTTTTTGGCTTATAGAGTAGAGGGGCTGAACAGTGTGACATCACGTTCCTGGTGGGCTTCAAGAAAATGTATTACAGAACAATGTTTTAGTTAGACATTACAGTGTCCTGTTAAGTTTAGGCTTTGACTCCCACGTTGTATAATGATAATTGAACCATCCGACTGCGCCACTTTATAATTTTGGATAAATTAATGTGGACGTGGGTTAAATCAATCTATATTTAGAAGAAAATGCTATTTATAAGAATTGACGATTACTCCCACTCAATTTCTCGTTTACGTAGGTTTACAAGCTTCGCCTTTCAATATTTATCCTCTTATGTCTATGACAGGCTATAAACCCGTATACCTAGTTAATAAAGAAATTCCTCTGAAGCTGATAACTTCCTAAGTATTTTTCGCTCACAAAGTATAAATACTTCCTCCCTCATAAACTTGAGTAAAAACAATTTACTCGTAGTACTGGACAGGAATTCTTCGGTCAAAAGGGATTCTCTTTGATGCTTTGGAGCAACCCGCGTTACTGTGGACATAATGTATAGTTTGTTTCCTGGGTGGTTATTCGCTATGACTCAATGAAATCGTGGCACAATACAATACCATAACGCGGTGACGAGCCGCGTTTTGTTGCGTGTATGATTGCTGCTTGGTCGAGTTCAGTCGGTTCTGTTTTAAGGGTTAAGTGCGAAATTTATCGTGTTAAAGATGTCTCTCAAAAATGTTCACTTATTTCATCAGTATTTTTTAAAAGTTTGTTCGAAATGTTCGTAACGAACTACAACGAAAGTCGTAAACTTTAGTATGTTAATGTACATCAGACTGATTTCAGGCACATTCATACACATATTTTGAACCAATTTCTGAGCGTGAATCATTCCCAACTTAATTAAATAAATAACAGTATATGACAAACGGAGATAATTACGCTTCAAAGCATGAAAACCGAGCGCATTTATCTCTATATTTTATTGGTTCACTTACTCCTCACCTTAATAATTCTTTTGTAAACGTTTGAATTTGTTACTGTTTGTATTTACTCTGTAAAGCGATACTACTTACTTTGGTACATACTTAACAGAGAATACCTAATCCACTTAAGTACACAAAAGTGCTTTACTTTGGTACGTGAAATAAAACAGTGTTTCGTTTCATTTACACTTAAATTCTTCAAACATTCAGTCATTCACCCTTAATGATATAAAATGAAACTTATGTATGTGTGCAAAAATATCATCTGAAAAGTTATGATAGAATAATGTATGTTTACCGATTATTCCGACAATAGTGGAACTATTTTAAAAAAAATTGTTATTTTAAGGGTATAGTATAAGTACTTCAAAGGCTATCCCATAAAAAACATTGTGGATCTGATGAGTAGTGGATGTACCTATCAACCCTAAAGAGTTGCAAACTAATGACACTATTATTAGTCATCATGGTCAAAGTCTGAAGAAAACGCTAGAATTCTAAATAAAAATTTCAATAGATATAATTTTCTTCCTCAGAGTTTTCCAAAAGATGCTCTATCAGGCTCCAAGTCCTCAAAGAAAGAAGGAACCAGCCCCTCGTGAGAACAAACTGAGGCTGTTTCTGAAGAGGTCTTCAGAACCACTCCTCAATCTTCAGAACGCTGCGCAACAGGTAAAACTATAGTTTATTTGTCGGGTGATTGTTGCAAGGAATGTTCGATGTACCTTATCCCTGAAAATACCCTATAAACTAGATACATTTAGATTTTCGAAGTATATAGGCAAGCCCATTCGTTTATAATTTTCTTAAGATACAGAAACTTGTCACAATAGGTTTATTATGTTTAGAAATACATGGACTCGGGATTTTATTACGTTATTTACTTTATTTACATCCTGAAGCTTGGTAAAATTAAGGTTAAATGAAGCAATATAATTCCGTGTAAACTTCACGTATGTCTAAATAATAATAATAATAATATGAATTGTGATCGTGAAAGATAAAAGTAGATTTATGAGTATTTATAAGATACCTACTTAAACTTTTGCTAACAAAAGCTGTCCCATCAAGAAAAACAACCGATGTTTTTTATAACTAAAAGATACAGTTAAGTAGCTCAGTACAAACTTTCAAGCATCGTATCGTAACATTTAAAAGTCTTTCAACTTCCTCTTGAACTACTTCCAAGTTATGACGTATACAATATCCATCGGAAACATCGACTTATTGGCTGTTCTTTCATTCTTTTTATGCGAGAAAACTCGCAAAGAAAATTCTCATTATACGGCTCAAGTCCGCTTGCACAGAGTTTTATCAAAGGTTCGGAGTTTCTGCATGACGTAACGCGTTCAAGATAAAATACTCATGATAAAGGTTTTCGCCGACTATACCGTACCATACTATGACCGTGTTATGGCCGAAATAGGAAAAAAAAACATTTTATTTAATAATAATAAGACAACAGCCTCTAGACAGCTCCTTCACCGACCAGAACCATCAATTTATTATTTTCATGCCCGATACGTCATGGTATGATACGTGTTTGGCAAAATCCTTAAAGTAAATTGTTTTTACTGTATACAGAGGTCCTCATTCGCGCAGCAATTGGCCCCGATACAAGAGGTAAAAAGCAAATTAACGGTACTTAGGAAAATTTAAATTCATCGATATTCGGTGTTGTTCAAAATTTTTGATATTGTAGATTATTGTTTGAACTATCTATTTGTAAATATGTATAGGTTACTTTTTTGTAAACTGTGTGCATGGATGTTTTTTAATCCTATGATGTTTTTTTGTTCATACACAGCATGCATTTTTCCAATTACAGTCCGCAAATGATCGAGTTTAATTTTTTTCATACTTTTCAGGCACATCATTTTTGCGTTGTGTTCCATGGCAATACAATTATGATAACTAAAATTTAGAAATAATATTTAATTGAAAATCTGATGCTTAAAATGAAAGGCAGACACTATTTTCTTCCTCCAGAATTTCAATTAAATTCATAAACATTCTTCGACATTATTTCAAATTAGGTACGATTTTAATTCACTGCATCTAAGTTATATCAGTTTAATATAAACAAATATACTTACGTCCGAAAAGGACGTCTATACTATTACTTGTAGCAATTGGATCACTCTTGTTCACAACATATTTGAGGGGTTTTTCTATAAATCTATAATTTATTTTTCTAAAATCTATTTGGACACTTCTCTTTTGTCACTATTAATAATTCCAAAATTCTATTTTTTCTGATTGAACTGTCTTTGTTTCTGGACAGCCATCATCACAGCAGCATCAGACGCTGATCATTGAAGAGTTTGAACCTGATGTTTTCCGTCAGCTGATTGAGTACATACATACAGGATGCGTGACTCTGCAGCCTAGGACTCTACTAGGTAAGATTCTTGAAGGTTTTTTATTAAATAGCACACAATTTCTAGTGGCTACTTGTTTTTAAACTTGGAGGGAGCCTACTTGGAATAAATGAAGACGAAATTTCGTTATAATATTGTGAACTGTTACGAATTCAGTATGCGATTCTGATTCAGATTTGATTATTTTCAGTTCAATTCTATATTGGCCTTTAGCGTGAACGTAATAAGAGCTATCGGTTTTAGTTAAAATTTAGGTAGTCGGTGTTATATAACAGAATAAGCGACATAATTTTTCCAAGGCTTATTTAAATAAACTCACCTTAAAGGTCTACAGCAGATAAACTAAGCTTTTGATATTTAAATTACCTTTTGGGTCTAATTAAAAAGTAACTTTAATCGAGATAGCAAAACTCTCTTGTAAATATATTTCTTGTAAATACATAAAACACTTAGATTAAATAGTATTTTTTGAACAGTACTTATCCAAAATGAGTTCAAAAAAGTATCACTTCGCTTAAAATACAACCAGATACAATAAAATTACTAAACCATTTTTTAAGTACAATTATTAATTAAGATGACATTGATACCAAAACTGCGTGAATTGAATAGGCATAGAACTACCAATAGAAGTTGTGCAAGTTTCGAAATTAATCTTCTCTTCCTTCAGTTGTGCGCTTCCTTTGTTACGAGACAACGATGTAAGGGAAGCTGTAGGGTATGAAAAGCGATGGCGAGGATATGCACTATGAGATAATCTCTGGCATTAAAACAGAAATATTCTTATGGAACTAAGTAAGAAAGACTAGGTACGGGATAGCCAGTTACACAAGACGCAGATTATTTTAATACACAAATAATTTTGGAATTAAGTTTGATATCATAACCACAATCTGTCACAAATTGAAAAACGACGGGACTTTTTAAAAATAAAATGGGGATTTTTATCAAATAATTTTATTAATAAACATGTAGGTTAAGAAGTCCTATTCAATGAACAAAATAATGTTTTACTAAATGCACTGTAAAGTGTAATACATGCTGGTTAAATGTTATAACTATGTTATTGATCAAATTCAATATAAACTAAGTAGATAATTATATTGTGACTAGGTACATTTTAAATAACCTTTAAAATATTTTGCATGCCAACAAGGCAAGGACATGAGTTCCGTGTATAATCCTATCTTAAGATCTTGTATACTACTTTGTATGATGTATACCACCATGTACCTGGCAAATAAATGAATTCTATTCTATTCTTGAACTTTGAGAATAACGGCAATGAGTTGTGTATACCTTAACGCTTAGAATATGTATGTGGGTCGTCCGTACTTTATTCGGTCATCCAGAAAAATGGGATTGGGCCAAACCAAATTCAATTTGGCCACGATGAACGAATTGGAGTGAAAGGACCGCAGAACGTTCTCTAATGTAAATCTCAAAGTGAGAATAAGTGAATCTATTATTTGTGGATTGAATTTGAAGATTTATTTGACAATAAGGCTGATTTTTGTAAAGCTACGACATTTTAAAAGCCTTTGATAAAAAAGAAGAGTAGCTGTCAAAAACGAAGCTAAATTATTTTATACCGACTTCTAAACAAGAAGGAGGTTTTCAATTGGACTGTATTTTTTAATGTTTGTTTCAAAACTTTCGACTGAGGTGAACCGATTTTGATGATTCTTTTTTTATTTGAAAGCTGGTGCTTCCCGTTTGGTTTGAGGTTATGGTTTTGAGGATCTGATGTGGATCTTCAGAATTATGAACAAAAATGCACCTCAGAGTGCATAAAATTGCTCTCTTCTTACGAAATTAAAGTCAGTTTAGTATTTTTTTTTAATTTTGCCATTAGGATTTTAATAATTCTTAAATTTGCGATCACAATTTATTATTCATACTTTTAAATAGAAATACAGTAATTTATTTTTATTATTTTAAGATTTTGTCAATTGTGTAGTATTAGAGCTAAATAGATACAAACAATTTGAACTCACCATTTGAAAATGTATTTCAATATTTGTAGCTTTTGAGAATTCAGTTCCATGATATCTTGTTTGTATTAAAGCTATACTCTGTGTTTTGAGCAAATAAAATCAAATTGAATACTCTTCTGAAAGTTCTCAAAGTCAACAATCTCGTTGATTCGTATAAAGCACTAATATTGGAACAAATATTGAATTACTACCCAAGTTAGAACATGATAAATACAAGTAACTTTGTTGAAACATGCTTGTTCTCAAATCTTATTACTCCAAACTTAATTAAAATGCCGGTTTTCTATTGGCTTTGAAACTTGGTTGATATTGATTTAATTTGCCCTGAACTGTCTTGGCCTAGTGGGATGTACTGTACATCAACGTTCAATCAGATGGTTGTGTTTGACTCCCGAAATTTTATTTTAAATAACTTGCTCGCTAGCTCTGCCTTCTATGTTGGTTTTGAGTTCGATTTTAATGAAGCATTATTCATAACAATATGAACAAGATTTTTAATGGGATCATCCGTTCTAAAGCATCGTGACCTCGGAAAGACACACAGTACTACGTATTAAAATAAGGTTCCGCTAAACTTCATAGAAAATACATATATTTAACTGTTTTTGATTGTATCTCAAAGTCTAAGGCAGTATAGACAGAAGTATGCATTTGGCAGCATGTGGTAAATATTCTTCAATGAAAATTAGGTCTAAATGAATATTAGGTACTTGCAGAAACTACTTATTCCTAAGTAAACTCAGACACGATAACTCAATTAACTCCGCTGCGGTAAGGCAACGAGATTGAATCTACTTGCTTTGTAAACTTAATTATTGGAAGTGCATTAAGGCGAAATTCACTCAGTAATGGTTTCATAGGTGTGGCTGTAGATAACCGGTCGTTAGTTGACGGCCGTCACTTGAGGTTTCATATTTCAAAAATACTACGCGTCGTTCTTTGTCCAATGCAAAAATCGTGGCAAAATTTTCTCGAACACAAGTCGTACGTAAGGTTTCAGTGTTTCTGAAATACTGTCGTGTATGTATATATTTTTCCGAACATACCTTGAAAAACCGTATATTAATTCTCATCTTTATTTTTTAATGACAGATCAGTTTTTAATTGAAGCGCTTGTGGCATTATTTGCTAAGATATTCTTGATAGATCGTTGAAGTTAAGCGATGTTCTGAGTGGTCACAATTTGAATATGTTACCGCAAGTGGCATTAACAGCAGAGCGCTTCCGTGCTTTAAAGGGCCTAAGAGCCTAAGGGGTAAAAAGGCCTAAGGCGACCTAAAAACTCGTCACTAAAGTTGGTAACTAGCTCATACTATCGCACTTAGTTGATTTTGAAACAACAATTAAAAAACTTAGAGGATCATTGATTTTAATCATGTTAAACCTACGACCGACGTGTTAGACCTCCGCTTAACGAAAGAAAGAAAGAAAAGAAATTTCATATTCATAAAAAATAATGTCAAATCAAAAGATAAGTTATTGAGACTGTCCGTACGTGTATAGGATACGACGAAGGCTCAGGTGGGTGGGGTAAATTGATTACCGAATCGATAGACGACAGACTGCATTTTCAATCATAGAGGGTACATTGCAGGATGATATTAACTAATATCTGAGCGCTTCCGTGCTTCGGAGGGCACGTTAAATTGTAGGTCCCGGCTTAAGCCACGACGTAAGTCGTTAAGCCACGACGGAGGCCTTAAGGCGGCCTAAAAACTCCGTCACCAGAGTTGGCCACTTGCTCATACGAACTTACCTTATTAACTAAAGTTATAAGATACACTATTCAGTAGTCGAAGCTGTTTAGTATACGTTACGTATACCTACAAACATTTGTATGAATTTACGCGTATAGTAAATAACTACATGAACAGCACGATGATATGGGCTTAGTTTTTTTCAGTGATTCAGTCTAATAATAATAATATTATTGACTATCATCCCGATCACTGGCGTTCGTATAATCCTGATATTCTAAATTCTACCGCAACCGGTCGTACTAAGTATTTAGTCGTACGCCTACAGTGCCCTAGCCATGTTACATTTCGACAATCGCTTTCGATTAGAAACTAAAAAAAATGTATAGAATTGACATTAGATGACGAAAACTCGAGCGATCAGAAATATCAAATCAAAGGTGTAGCGATAATAGAAAGAGAATAGATACGACACTTTGTCACTTGTCTACGCACCCTGGTCTAAAATAATCTTTGCTACAGGTAAGTACTAGTATAGTTAAACGTAGTGTTTTTATTCTCTTTGAGTATAGTACTATTTTATCTGTGCTACAGGTAAGAACGTCTCTAATTATGCGCCACAAGCGATTCAAACAAAGGAAGACTACAATTATGCCATTTGGTACTAATATTTCTATCTACGCAGTATTCATTCTTAAAACAATATTGCCACTCGAGAATCAATGATCACTTTCCAAAAGTTAATAAAGCGATACTGTATCAAGTACACTTGATCCGACCATTGTCTGATTATATTTGATGAATCGTGATTTTGGAGTAGCGATTCGATGATATTCAACGTACTTGAACGGATAGGTACTTCAGTAGAGGCCTCGTTTATGTAAACGATCAAGGCAAGGTGAAAGTCTGCAAAATGTGTCTGAAATGCGGAAAAACTTCCAAAAAAGTATAATTGTAGAAGCCTAAAACTCTGCTCGCATGGAACATACCTGTTCAACACTACTTTCAGAATAATTGATCCTAACTACAGTAAATGTAGTGCTTATTGCTTTTTAACTACAGGGAATACTAGATCAAACCTTTGTCTCATGCTTCAACTCAACTTGTGGCTTATTCAATTGAATTAGCCACAAGTTTTTTACAGTCCTTCAACGTGGATGTAAATAAACACATCATTATCAATATTTTACCGAAACAAAAAAATAACAATAACACAGCCGAGGTGAAAATCTACAGCTTTCCGATTAAAAGTCAAAGTATACGAGGAAGAATGAGTCAATTTTTCGTATTAATTGGGCAAAACGATAATAAATCATGCAAAAATCTTAATTTAGCTAAAGACTTTAGTTTTCAAAGTTTAACGGACACATACTTAATTTGAAGCGCTCGTGGCGAAGCTTGCTAAGACGTTCTTGATAGATCCTTGCAGTTAAGCAACGTTCTGAGCGGTCACAACTTGGATGGGTGAACGCAATTGGCATTATCAGCTGAGCGCTTCCGTGCTTCGGAGGGCACGTTTAATTGTCGGTCCTATTTTTTAAAGTCGTTAAAGCCATGACGTAGGCCTTTAGGTGGCTTAAAAACTCTGTCACCAGAGTTGGTCATTTGCTCATACGAACGAACGAACGAAATTAATATGTTATTTGTTAAAATTCCAGGAGTAATGAACGCAGCAGACTACTACGGCTTAGACGAACTCCGACGCGCGTGTGCTGGCTTCGTGCAATGCTGCATCACAGTTGACACTGTCTGCGCTTTGCTCGCTTCAGCTGAGCGGTACATCCAGTACAAGTGCACTAAGACTCTGGTGCAGAAGGTATTATTGTTACTATTGCGATGTAGGGTTGGATGTTATTTTGTATGATAGAACTATGATTCCAGGTCATAAATTATATTCATTCTAAGTATTAACTAAATCCGTTCAGTAATATTTGCATGAGAGAGTCATAAACATCCACATATCCATATAATTAAAAAGAAGAAAATTGAAATGATTTTTGATTTATCGTAAAATTATATTTTAGGTACTGGAGTTCGTTGATGAGCATGGGAATGAGGTTTTGAACCTTGGTTCATTCACTCTGCTACCTCAACACGTGGTCAGGCTGATACTAGCCAGAGATGAGCTTCGAGCTGATGAGTTTACCAAGTTCCAGGTAAACAGAATTGTAGAACATAGAATAGAAACATAGAATAAACATAGAAGTGAACATAGAATTCACTTCGTCGCCAAA
Organism: Xanthorhoe designata; assembly: GCA_963582015.1. NCBI lineage: Eukaryota > Metazoa > Arthropoda > Insecta > Lepidoptera > Geometridae > Xanthorhoe > Xanthorhoe designata. The sequence goes on along the minus strand of OY757044.1, from coordinate 8,231,828 downwards.
GTTAATACTTTGATGACGAAGTGAAGGCTGACTAAAGGCTTTCGTAATGGCTTATCGACTTAAAAGCCAAGATCGACATCATTTAAACGTATTTTCCAAAGCATGGAATCGCTCACCTGTTAATGAAACTAGCGGTCACTCATCCAAATTGTGACCGCTAAGAACGCGTTGCCTAATTGCCGTAGTACCTACTCTAAAAATTTAACACGTTGGAAACTTTTCTTAAAAAAAAAGATTCCCCAATGTGTTAATATGTCTAATCTCTATCTGTCACAGTAACACTGTGATAGGATCTGGTGTTAATAGTAAGAAAGCGACCGCATTTAATGCGTAGGTACTTACCTAATATCTATGCCTTTATTACTTTTCAGGCGGCGCTGATGTGGAGCAAGAAATGCTGCGACACAAACTCCAATATCTCCCTGAAGGACATCATTGGAAACTTCCTGGAGTACATCCAGTTTCACAAGATCCCAGCCAACGTGCTGATGCGGGAAGTCCACCCGTTAGGCCTGGTGCCTTACTCCATCATCATGAACGCGCTGGCGTACCAGGTGCGTGACTTGTTTCGTACTGCTTCTTTTTAGTTTATCTGCAACCATAGCAAGTTATTTAAGCGTTGCCCCCATAAGGCTTACAGTTAGTGGCTGTCTGGATCTGAGCGGTTTCTTGAGCTAACGAAGCCGCCGACCGCGAGGATTGTTCGCTGCGACTCAGCCGGTCACTGTATGAGTAGGCAAGCGACACGCAAACTGCGTAATGAATGCGCTCTATGGATATTTTATTTCAAATATATGTATAGGAAGGTGAACTAAAGGCAAAGTCTGTCAGCCGATAGCTGTGAGTCTTATGGGGACAACGTTTATAATTATATTTTGTGTTAAATGAAATTGTACGGTAATCTGATTTGCCAAATGTGGTCATAATTGTTTGAGTTTAGATAATTAAAAGGTTTTTTAAACTTTTTATTTTTATCAATGTATCAGCCTGATGACTATTATGATGGAAAACATCAGGGAAAGCTTACTTGATTTCGTTGGCCAACCATGATTTGCATCTAGCTTTAGGATTTAATATGTAGAACTTTATTAAATGCCATACAAATTAAGACGGTTTTGCTAAATATTTGCGAGTTAGTCAATAATAACAATGACATTGTTTAGATTTACATACCTGTACTATTAGTTTTTTTAGTTAATCCAATAATTTTTCCTGTAAAAGACACGTTTCTTTGTCTCTTTGTATTTGCAGAATTGCGAGAAAATGGCTCCAATTCGTGAATAATAAAGAAGAGAAGAGCAGAAAGAGAAAAGCAATGAGCCAGAGTGCTGAATCCGTTGTTGTTGCAGGCAGACCCGGCCAGCGTAGATCCTGGCAAGCTGTCCCCGGCGCGAGTGCGGCGCGCCGGCCGCTCCATGTCTGTGCAGTCTTCTCTCGACCCTTATGGATCCAACACTACCCTCTCCTCCACCGGCTCCAGCGATGTTCCCTCTTCGGACTCTCGGCACAACTAACGCGAGGGGAACCCCCCTTCCCGTCCTCCGCCCGACCCCTCCCTCCCTGGCCCTTCCTCTGCTCCACCCGTCCCGTTCTCCGACAAACCTCAAGAGAAACTTGGACTCTTTTCCTCTATCAAGAGGGCCGCGAGCAAAAAGTTCGGTGATCGACGCTCCCCCACTCCCAAATCCCGGGAGCCGCGATCAAAATCAGACTCAGTGAAACACGCCGCGCTGACAAGGCAGGTCTCCGAGACGGTGGCGGCGTCCGGAGACCCGACCTTCGAGCGGTGCAGACCGAGAAAACGTGATAGTGAAACCGAGTTTCCAGTGCGTAAATCTACTTCTGAAGTTTCGGAAAGTTTTCCGTTCGTGAAGCGTGCGCTAGCTGAGATAGAAAACGGGTGGAACTTTTTTAGGAGGTCAGTGGCGTCTGACGCTGGTGAGTTGAGAGTGTCGTTGAATCAGCCGCAGGTTGTCGTGGCGGCAGCTGAGGACGAGCCACCGATGTCGCCTCCGCCGTTGAATGTTATGATGGGATTGAAAGAGCGAAGAGGGTCACGGGGCTCGCCGTGTATAAATCTCCCACCGCTGATATTGCCTCCGAGTTCACCAGATCCGTCTCCAGGGCGGTTAACTCCAAACCGCCTATCGCCACAAGTGCCCCAAACACCAAAGGAGGAATTGAAGGTAGAGCCAGCGTCGGCGCCTCTATTGCGCGCGCAGCCGCCTCGTCGCTCGCGAACGCGGTCGGAAATGCCCCCTGACCCTCCACCGCGATCCCCCACGACCCCTCGACCAGCTTCGGTCTCACCAAAACACACTTTTGCGTTTAAGATAGTGCTTAAAAAGGTAGAAAGCACGCCAAACACGTCATTTGATAGACCCGACCAATGAGAGTACCTCCTCTAAGCGCGGCCGTTGTGAACGGTGGGGTACTCGAGGAAAACGCGCGCTGTCTCCGTATTCTAGAACAGCTAGCATAGATTAGTTAGCATTGAATAAAATTAAAGATCCGTGAAGTGAAGGTACCAATGACGCTTCTTGCGAAATCTGGGGCTGGCCCTCTGATGTTGGTGGACTAACTATTGTCTATGATGTTTATATAATAAAGAATTTAAGATTCATATACATGTTGTTATTTATGTACTATGCAAATATGAGTATTAAATATTATCGTAAAAAATATCATTGTCTAAAATAAAATTTACATAAATGTTATTCCAAATCATATAAATTTTGTAAGATCTGTAAAATTCATATTTTCTCATGCAAATTTAAATAATATAAAGAAGTTGTGGATTTCCATTTATATGAGCGATTATTTCAATAGTTTACTTTGAAAGACATGTTCATACATTTTCTAAAATTCACTTTGGCTATTGGAAAAGTTGCTCGAAACTGTTCAGTTTTTTATGAGATTGTACTTAGATGTAATTTTTTATCTATGAGGATTTGTTGTTTGTTTGTCAGCACCACTGTTTAAACAGACTTTGTAATAAGCACTTTTTATAAATCGTAACAATATCGGTGGAGTAACCCTTGCGTGTGTATTTTCGATGTTTTAACTGGTACTTAATAATATTAATCTGAAGTATTTTTACAATATTTGTATTTAGAGTGAAGATGTTTGATGTTCCTATCTTTTGCGATAATTTAATCTTTCCCACTGCTGGGCAAAGGTCTCCCCCAAAATCCTCCACTGACCCCTGTCTTTGGCGATCTCCCACCACTCCTTCTCAAACGCGTCAAGATCGTCCCGCCAACGCCTTCTCGGCCGGCCTCGTCGTCGCCTACCGTTCTCGGGCACCCAAGAAGTAACAGTGTTTGCCCACTTCTCGGGTTGCATCCGGCAACACTTATTAATATTTATACGATTTTTTTTTATTGGTGGTCGTTGGGACCGTTATACCTTCACCGGGCTTTGGCAATACGGAATGTGTAAATAAAAGAGATGCAATGTTAATTGTTGATCGCTGACTATTTAAACTGCCGAGGACTTGCTCCACTCAGCTGTTGCTGAGTGATAAGAGCTTACTCGCTTGGCGGTCAAAACTCATGCCGAGAGACCAATTAGCGGTCATATCTCTACTGTGCGAGCGAGTGATGCGAGTAATCATCCGTCGCACTCGCTAACTCGCTTAATAGCCCAGCGATAAAACTATCGGAACTACACACTCGCTACCCACTGCTCGCTAACTCGGTCGTTGATTTTATTCTACTCCTTACTCGTTTATCGTTTATATTTCCAGTGGGACAAGTGCCTTACACTGATGAAAACAGTGTAGGTATGACGTGACTAATATTTTTTTTCATAATTTAGACAAAAACTTAACTTGAAAAAATCATTTTTCTATTACATAGAGTATTCGTCTAGATGTGTGATAGTAATCCCTTACATTCTTACTACCATGATTTATTAATCGCATGCGGGTTCACGGTATCAGATGCTTATTTTTTTTATTTTTATCAATTGTTATTTTTTAAATGAAGCTTCAAACATCTTCCTAACCCAAAACCTAAAGATGTTGTGGTTTTTGTGATAATATTTCAGTATCTTTTTCGTAACATTTTTTATGTACCTACTAGTAATGTAATGTCTGTCAGTGTTTTTATTATTAGTAATAGCTATGTTTATCTACATGGTTTTTTGTTCTAAGTAAGTATAACAATCTTACCTAATAGTAATGTCACTATTCTATCAGAAATAATGTTTTTATAAATTTTCAATGTTATTATTACAAAAACCTTTAAGTTTTTTGTTATTTATTTATGTAATTAATGGAAATGTGTCAAAAATGAAATCAGTGTCTTGGTAAAGTGGTTTTATTTATTTATTGTTTGCGTAACGATAGCAAACAATTCAAATTTCCGCAATACTGTAGGCGTAGTATCAGAATAACTTTTTACTAATAAAAATGATAACGACACGCAACATTGTAAACTAAATAAATCTTTTTTTTACAGTAAATAAACATCATCTCAGTTTTTTTCAATTTCACGAATTAGTTTTTGAATCTATTATCTTTTAAGAAAAAGCTTACCTATAACTACATATTATCAGAATTAAAAAAAAAACAATAGGTACTAAAATCACTTGACAAAAATCTATGTTAAATTAGGTAGTTAAGTATCTATCTCAAGTTACATTACCATTTACCACATTATAATTTCATCATCATCATCATCATCATCATCAGCCACTTTTAACCCACTGCTGGGCATAGGCCTCCCTTCGTGAATGCCATTCGCCTCTATCCTGCGCTAGTCTTAATTATTAAATAATAATACATTATAATAATAATACGTTATAATACATTATCTTAAATAATAATACATTATAATTTAATGTATTATTATTTATTATACTACCAGTACATTATGATTCTTTTATCTGTGATTATACTTACATAGCGCCATCTATTAACGCAACAAATTCTGACCACAAAAATTTGGAGCGTAGTTCTGTTACCCTTCGTTAGATGGATCTGTATAGTTTACTTACTATGAATTCCTATTTCCTATAATGCATATCAATTTGTAAAAGTTTATAATATGAAAGAAATCCAAACCCTTTTCGATAATCTTAAATTAATTACGAACGATTTAATGATGAGTGTTTTACAACAAAATATAAAAAATATACAAGTTTAATAAAAAGTTGAAGTAAATAGGTACATCTCACTAAAGGCTAGTCTCAATAACTTATCTATTTCTGGTTCTATAGTTATTTATATATTTAAACCACACTTAGGTATTTCATTAGAAAATGAAAATTCTTGCGAAAAGTTACGACTTCGACGGGATTCGAACCCACGTGATTCAAGCGATCGCCCTTTAGCCGGGTTGCCATCGATATTTGTGGTTCATCTGACTATCGTAACTACAGATATTTGTCACCAAGTACACAGATTACCCGTGATAACTATTTAGTACAGTAAAACTTCTAGCTACAAATGACTGCTGATTATGTAGGTAATGTTCAGCGGCGTGCGTGCCTCTAAAAGCAAAAAAGAAAGAAAAAATCATTCAATCATTTCAGTAGGACCTGAAGGATCACTTTGAATTTTTTTACATGCTGGGTTATTGCCTGTTTCAACGCGACACATCAATTAAAAGAATGAGGCAAGTTGTGGGCCTAGCTTTATTTTCAATGATCCCTAATAGTCAAGTTTCAATGGGCTCTGTTTATCTAACATGGTAGCGTATGTCTGTTCGTAGGTATGAGCTAGTTGCTAAACCAGATGAAGAACTTTTTAGGTCTTCGTCAAGGCTTAAGGGCTTAAAAGCTGGGACCAATAATTGAACGTGCCATCTGAAGTACAAAAAAACCTCAGGCTTTTACATCTTTACTAGATGATATAGAGTCAGAAGGCAAGCTTTGCCTACACTTAGCGGGACACTGTAGTGCCTGGGACATTGTTGAGAGATGGAATAGGCTTGCCCAGCTAAGTCGGCCATATCCACAGGAAAGACAATGGTCAATAAGTGTGGGCTGACTAGCCACGGGATTCCTCGCGAATCGCGATGTTTATTTTCTTCACCGTTAAAAGCTCGTGTTGAAGTGCATTATAATTTTTTTTACGCGAAAAGTCCATTGATGCAAAGCCGAATTTGAAACCACGATCTCGCATCGTAAGTGGCTTATCCACTTGGCCAACACGGCTTTTCATCCGAAGCACAAAACCAGTCAACCATTCTGCCACTAGCCAAGTCATTAAAAGGTTAGGTAGGTTCTCATAGATGGTGAAACCCCTAAGTTTATATTGTATACAAATTGTATGTGGAACCCTTTTCGGGTTGCCATACATATTCCGACACTCCCAAACGTCACTCAAGATCCGCTAATGGACTTGGAAACAGGCAAACAGGGACCTGTCTTATTTTATTACAATACGAATAATATATGTAGGAATCTAATTTATGATACGTTTATATACGTATATATATTGTGGTTTCTAAATAACGTTTCAAAGAATCATGATCCATAAATATTTTAACTATTGAAGAGGATTATTTTATGTTTCACGACATAAGGTAAGTGATAAGATAATGAATGAATGAATGAATGAAAATACTTTATTGTACATTTACAAAAGAAACTTAAGAACTAGTAAACCTTAATGGTGGTAGAGGAAGTAGGTATACCTACAAGTTTTAAAAATATTATCTGTATCTTTTTAGATAGTCTGTCTTAATGTTTTATCCTTGGCGTGAGGGAATATGGTGTAGTGATTGAAAAAACGAGTACCTAATTTAAATAAATATAGTCTATTCCAAAGATAATTAAATCTATTACACGATTATACAAGTGAAATGTCTGGGAGCGATTAAGCGCTTGCCTACCGCTTCTTTCGGACCGTAATCTAAAGGCACGGCAGTTTTGTTAGTGTGTTTCATTATAAATGAAAAATCTTACTAAAAGTTAAAGGCTCCGGCAGGATTCGAACCTGCGTAGATACAAGCGATCGCTCTTAAGCCAGCTCGGCTTAAGAGCGATCGCTTGTATCTACGGACGTAATACCTACTATTCCAATCGTTTATTTAACTTTTGACAGATCACGCACATAAAGTTTTATAATAATTTTTGATACAATGTACTACAGGGAATACTGTACTGTCATGGACGGGCCCCGCCCACTTAGAGATGTTTCATTCGTAATTAATGACAACTGGTTTTGAAATAAATCGATTATCGATTATATTCAAACATACAATAAAATTATTGTGATTATTTTTATATCAAATCTATTATTTTGCATTAAAATGCCCTATATGTCTCTGTTTTAATGCATACATAATTTGCGTAATGAAAACAGTTCCATCGTACCTATTCTTACCTAGTAATGGGATCGAATTTATTCGCTGAAAATTAATGAATCTAAAATAATCGTTTAGACTTACTGTAGTTGGTTCAAATAAAAAACATGTGAATGAACTGCGGTACCTACTTGTAATGAACAGGTGCAAAATGTTGAAATTCATAGTAAATAATGAGTGTGTTAAATCGATTAAAACTTCTTCATGAATAAAATCGATCGATAAAATAAATCGAATCGGTAACGGGTCAGGGTATCACTATTTGAGTCAGTATTACAGCTGTCAAAAGTTAAATAAACGGTTGGAACGAGTATAGGTATATCATTTCAATGTTTTTTAGAACCTCCAACCAAAACAGTATAACCTTATTGCGAGACTTTGAAACTACTTTTCAGTAGTATTAGTAATTCCTATGTGCTGTAATAAATTAAATAATAACGTAAAACCGCCACACAAATAAAACCCAATACGTTTTCACATCATTTTCGCTTCCAGCCGAAACCACAAAGCTACTTTTATATTTTCATTAATTAACGTTCACTCAGGGTTGAACGAACCTCGTATTATTTTTTGTAATTACATGAAGGTAAAATCACAATTCTAAAAACATTGATTGAACCTCGGCTTCTTCTTTGTTCTTTTTTTATAAAGCTACCCGCGCCATGTAAATAGAACGCGGCTGGCTGTTAAGCTTCTCATTATAAGAATTATTTTCAAATTACCAGAGCGAACAATTTTTTTTTAAAAGATGTACTTAAGAGCGGTCAACCCGGCTTACTTTTCATACAAACGCTCGTACGTGATTATGCCGTTGTAACAGATCTTTCTTTTAAACTTTTGGACTAATAGGTATCTTGTGCACTATATCTAGGTTTCTATCGAAACCAAAAAATTTAAATTTTGAGAAACAAATTCAGTATAAGCTTCCAAAAACCTGCTTTTAGCATAAAATTTACCTGAACTTTGGCCGTTCATAATGTACTCATAAATTGTAAAAGTAAAGATAATATTGTCATAGAAACCTTGCAAATCTTATGGAGATTCTAAATGACTAATATTTATTTTACAAACTTGTAAGGCTTACTGAAAAACACGTATTTCCTGGAACACTTTTTATGAAATTTCCGCACACTATTTTTCGAGTGAGCGAGTGAGCGGCGAAAGTACCTACTGAATGCCGAGCGCTGAGGCGCTATCTCTGTTTTTTCGCTTTGCTTCTTTTTCTAGCATTGCGCTGGATGAAACAACAAGCTTTTCAGCTATGCCCGTGTCAGAAAAACAGGGCTCTACCTACTCATACAGACAACACTTACTGAGGATGGGATGGGCACAGTGACAAGAATCGAACCTGCACCACCCATCCGGATAACAAACACCTGCGCTATCCCTAACAGGCTAATTAACGGCTAAGTACTTTACCTATTAGGTTGGAAAGTAGGGACTGAGAATTTAAATTCGAGTATAAGTAGGTAAGTACAATATTTATTTATAACATAAAACATTTACACGGGTTTGAACATTGTTTTCTAGAAACACATTATGTTAGGACAGGCTAGACTAGACATGGTTTGTACTATGCAAAATTATAAGTAAGCTGTTGGTAAAAGTAAAGGGTAGCGAGAGATAATGAACATGAAACTTTAACGAGGTACAAACATAGCACAAGTAGTTTGGCAACCCAACCAAGATACATATATACAACGTAAATAGTAACGAACAACTTTATACAACCAGGAATTCCAACTTACGCCCAATAGACATAGATCCACTGGGCGACAAAGCCAAAGTACCCAGGTACAATTTACTCGTCAATAGTTACTTGCAGATACGATGAATACACAGTATTATTACTAGTACACACACACAGAATAATTACACATAGGTATAACATAACACATAAGTAAACAGGTAGGTAGCAAGTACTTAACTTTGGACTGCTCGCGGATAATACTTTTCTGTCCCGTGACGAGCTTTGCCCTCCCTTTTATATCATTCTAACGGTATTACAATGTCGACCAATCACAAAACAGCCAGTCATATTTCTATAGATATCAACTTTAATTTGAGCACAGTATTCTAAAAAGATGTTGAAACTTATTTTATGACGAGTAAACATTGTCTTCCCACTTTATATGATCCTAAAGGTTAGTAAATCACGTTTTACTGGGAACATGATATAGCCAATCACAGAACAGAAATTACAATCTTTGTTCATTTCCTTTATATTGCGAACGTAGTTTTATGACAATGTGTTAAAACTTTTTCTAAAATAAACTGGATTCATAGATTTGGTATTTATGTCCTAAAAAGTCAAATAGTGTTTAGAAGTAGTTTAACGTTTAGTTATCAACAATTCGTTTGGATACATCAATCCTTGTTACACAAAGTTAAATGTTATTAGTATATTTACATTTAAATACATAATTAATTAAAATAACATCTTTAACACAGCTTGGTAATTATTTAACACGTAATTATTACATTACTTTATTTACAAGTTTACGTTTGGATAGCACTTAAATATCACTCCATCTGTGATTTCAGCTGAGAAACTATGCAAAAACATCTGTATTTCCAGTCCTAAACTAAAACAAATCAATTAAAGAGCCATCTGTAATTTTTCGTGTGAACTATTTCAACATTATACTGTCACGGCCATTCTGATAAGTACTTCGCTCTCGAAGTACCTACCCACATTATCAACAAAATAAGGAAATATAGGGCTTTTGCATTTTTATGTAGGTACCTACCTACCTACATTATTATTACAATATTTCTTAAACAAATATTATTAGCATTGATGCTGTCTTACTGTTTTGTCACCAGATGGGCAGTCATCAATGCTAAGTGCTGTACGGACAATCTTAAAAAAAAAAAAAACAACATGTTTTTTCTTTTTAGCATTGACGTCGTCTTACTGTTCATCACCAGATGGACAACATCAATGGTCTTTCTTAAAAACTATTACAATTATGCATTGATGCTGTCTTACCCGTAAGATGGACAGCTCTGATGGTCGTCATTCAACACTTTCATTTTACATTTTTTTTATTAAGTAATTAGGAAATACTAAAGTCTTATACTAAGGTAGTTTAACCATTTTTGTTTAAAATGGTAGGTTAACCATCATTACTAATAAGTTCTTAGGAAGTAGATTTTTTATGTAATTACCTACATTTTTAACAATATTCCCCAAACAAAATTTACATTTAGCATTGATGCCGTCTTACTGTTTTGACACTAGATGGGCAGCATCAATGGTAAATGATGTACGAACAATCTTAAAAAAAAACAACATTATGTTTTTTTTTTTTTAGCATTGACGCTGTCTTACTGTTTTATCACCAGATGGACAACATCAATGATTTTTCTTAATACGCATTGATGGTGTCTTACCCGCAGGATGGACAGCACCGATGATCCATCTCATTTCATTTCATCTCATTTTATTTCATCTCATTTTATTTCATCTCATTTTATTTCATCTCATTTTATTTCATCTCATTTTATTTCGTCTCTTTTTATTTCGTCTCATTTTTATTTCATCTCATTTTATTTCATCTCATTTTATTTCATCTCATTTTATTTCATCTCATTTCATCTCATCTCATTTCATCTCATCTTACTTTAATTTCTTTTTTTTTTTATTTCACATTTTTCATTTCACATTTAAATAACTACTTAAGTAGGTACAAAATATTTTATTCATCTTATTTATAAAAATAATATTAATAATAATACTATCGTTTTATTTGAATAACAATTTTTTTAAAATTTGTTTTACACCATTGACCACCATTTATATTTCATCATAAGTTCCATTGCAAAATGACTAACTCGTTAAATTGGTTTTATTGCCATGTTAGTCATTCACCAGGCCTTTTTTAACTAAGTAGGTAATTATTCTAAAAACCTAAACCTCTATGTGAATAATATTACTTACTTACCTCACACAAATATAAATATTTTTACATCTTTAAGCTTAACTACATTTCGTAGGTTTAAGTAAGTATAAAATACCTGTTTTAGGAGATCTTCCGTTTTTTCAAAAAAAAATATTGTATTATGTACAAACACAATAAAATAGGACGACTAAACAATGGATTTGTAAATTTAAAACAAAAAAAAAAATACATTATGTTATGTATGTGCTTGGGCGGTGTGTTGCGTTATGTGTGAGGGTGTACTGTGTTGTGTGAAAGTGAGATTTAAAAATATTACGTAACATTTTAAATAGTTTTCCAACATTCTTTCTCCCAGTTATCTAAAGTTGCAATGATAGTCGGTTAAAGTTGTTTTTTCATAATAATAGGTACCTACCTACATTTAAACTTTTATTAATAAGATAAAGCAAAGTTTTTTTTTTTTTTTTTTGTTTTTAAATAATCGCAATAACTCAAGAATACTTCAAAAAATTATTTCACTTGTGGGGATCTCTTAATACTTTTATCTATTTTATGTACCTATTAATATTAATTTACAGTTTATTTATGTATACATTATATATTCATTACATTACACATACATACAAACATTCACACAACGTTCATACTCATATCACATGTTCATACTACGGTTCATACTACCAGTTCATACTACAGTTCATACTTCGCACTATGTTCATTCTTATTACTCCAACATATTTACTTCATTATTTTGTGCCGAACGTATGCCTACCCACATTATGGGATATGCCGACTGTTGGATAACTGACCGGCAGTTAGTATGGAATCTTCCGCGCACTATTTTTGTCTCTTACGATATCACCGTAAAATATTGTAATACGCGTCGCAATCTTATTTATATACTTTCTTCTTCTATGCAAACTATCTATATCTACTCGTATCTATTGTGCCTTGTACTCCTATCTGTAAATTGTGTTTGTGAATTGTGGGACCGAATAAACTGAAGTGAAGTACCTACCTACATCTTTCTACTGAACCTGGACCCATCAACTTCTATATACACCTACATCACTATACCCGTGCGAAGTCGGACGGGCAGCTAGTCTGTGATTAAAAAAATATCAAAAACACCTATCTTATTTTTTTTTGTTTCCTTTAAATCTTTAGTTTATGATCTCGATTTTACCTATTATCATTTAGCCCAAAAAGTATCTAGGTACTACCAACAATGACCTACATACACAAACATCTTCCCCTACATTTGATGTTTTGTTGAGAAATATTATGGCATGATTAAAAACTTGAAATATTTAAGCAACAGCCAATTAAAAGCCTTATTGGGTTAAAACCTTGAGATTTCTAGTAGTTGGGTAGCGGTATAAAATTAGCTACCTACTTAAATTAAACTATTAATAATTTTAGTGTAGGTACCTAGTTTCGTTTCTGTAAAACATGGATACCATAACACACTAATATTATAAAGGTGAAAGTAAGTGTGTGTGTAAGGGTGTGTGTAAGTGTGTTTGGTACTATTTCACGCTCAAACGGATGGACGGATTTGAATGAAATTTAATACTAGAATTGCAAATACCCTGGATTAAAAAAAAATAGGGTACTTCGAACGGGAGCTATTCACCGCGGGGCGCAGCTAGTACTTTAAATAAACCGCTCGGCCAATCTGACAAGCTGTACCTATGACACCAAGAAATAAGCCTATTGAATACTATTGTGACGTATTGATCTACACGACCATTACCGTGTGTTCGTGGAAATCCCAAGGATTCCGATTTTTAATTAAGTATCTAGACAACGTTTTTACATGAATGTGGTTGAGTACCTAAGTACCTATTTTATATGTACCTACATAAAAAAAAAGTGACCAAATGTTTAATTTTAAATTTTAACTCGCAACATTGAGGGTATACCTAAATATCATTGGACACAATAAAGAATTATAAATTATAATTAAAATTAAAATTCATACCCACGTTGTATAGAAAATGAAGTGGGTTTCAACTTGACAACTACAAACTAGGTAGTTTGGTTATTGTACAGAATGCTTCACTTGACCGGGTCGGATAGTCCAATGACCTTTTACTTCACGGAATTAATTTTTAAATAAAATAAATATGGAAAGTATGGGGCGATAATCTAGTGTTCAGAATTATGTACTTCAGGCATAAAAAAAAAAACTTAAAAATCTTACTATTACTAAGCATCTATAGTTTTTGAATAAATATGTTGTTAGTTTAATACTGCACTTTGAGTAGAACATTATTTTATGCTGTAGGCAGGGTAAGTAGGTACATACTTATTACTGAGCAACAAAAATATCATGAACTTGGAACAGTGAATAGGCAGTGTTGCTTGGGAACAATACCTACTCGTATTATCAACCTAATAAAAAAAATCTTCAAAAAGCTATAAAATAAATGACTTGTTTTTATTTTTGTTAACCATGTTTACGTAAACGACATTGCACATTAAAGGTTAGGTAGTACCTATTCACCTATACAGATATTGGTCTGCGTCATTAAATTGTAATTTCTTCCGATAATAAAACAGTAATTCAAAATGAATTGGTTCGATCTGAGGGTTCGATAATCAAGGCAAGACATACGTAGGTATGGGTATGAAATGGTAACTTAATCGTTTTGCAATGGATTCCTTTGTCATACATAATACTACCTTCGTCTATGCATTAAAGTCTGAATACACGTTTAACTTAAGTTAGTTTAATTTAGATATAACAAATCGTCTGACTTGGTATTTGACACACTTGGCAGCGGTCAAGTATTGTTAGCTTCAGCCCTTTTAAAGAAAAAAAATATACGGATCGGTCCTTTTAAAGGAAGCACAATAATATTTGGTTAAAAACCTTAGATGTTAATTGAACCAAATTATTTAATAATGGACAGAGATTTATCTAATATTTACCAATTTACTAAGACTAAACGTTAACAAACTTGGCCACTTAGCTAGGTAACTGCAATTCCTTGGAGTCTCGATGCTGGAGCACCAGCTTGTAGTCGTTTTCCCGGGGTAGGTAACTGCGGCAGCGTAGCATCGGTTTGGTGTGCTGTTGAAGCATTGTGGATCGTCTTATGGTGACCATCAGCATTTGATTTAGTGTCCACGCTGAAATAAATAAAACATTAGGAACTTGTAACTAAGGGCATGGTATCCCACTTCTGATGTCAGAAAAACAGGGCTCTACCTACTCATACAGACAACACTTACTGAGGATGGGATGGGCACAGTGACAAGAATCGAACCTGCACCACCCATCCGGATAACAAACACCTGCGCTATCCCTAACAGGCTAATTAACGGCTAAGTACTTTACCTATTAGGTTGGAAAGTAGGGACTGAGAATTTAAATTCGAGTATAAGTAGGTAAGTACAATATTTATTTATAACATAAAACATTTACACGGGTTTGAACATTGTTTTCTAGAAACACATTATGTTAGGACAGGCTAGACTAGACATGGTTTGTACTACGCGGGAGGTTCCTCCTGCGCGGGAAAACCCTGAGGAAGGCTGGTCTACTGTTACCGGGAAGAAGGGTAAAAAGGGCAAGCCACAGACGAAGAAGGCCACTCAGAAGCCAAGTAAGGGAACTGCCAAGGCTTCTCCTCGCTCAGCCCAGGCGAAGCTGCGCCCTCCACGGACCGCTGCAGTGGTGATCACCCTGCAGCCTGCAGCTGAGGAAAAAGGCGTAACCTACGCCAAGCTCCTGGCGGAGGCTAAGTCAAAGGTTGATCTGGGCAGTTGCGGAATTAGTTCCCTGCGCTTTCGGAAAGCAGCTACTGGTGCCCGCATCTTAGAGGTAGCTTCAGGGCAATCTAGCGGGGAGAAAGCGGATTCCTTAGCAGGGAAACTAAAGGAGGTCTTTGGAGAAGAACTGGCCAAGGTTTCAAGACCGGTTAAGTCCACCGAGCTTCGCATATCTGGTCTGGACGACTCGGTGTCCAAGGAGGATGTTGCAGAGGCAGTTTCACTCCAAGGGTGTTGCCCAAAAGACGCGATAAAGGTGGGGGAGATTAAGCCCACCTACCAGGGTACTGGTATATCCTTGGTGAGCTGCCCTGTGGCCGCAGCCAAGACACTGGGAAAGGCTGGCCGTCTGCTTGTTGGGTGGGTCTCGGCCAAAGTGGAAGTTCTGCAGCCTAGGCCGATACGTTGTTACCGTTGCCTACAAAACGGTCACGTCCGAGCGCAGTGCACTGAGGAGATTGACCGTAGCGAGGAGTGTTACCGGTGTGGCCAGCCCGGTCATAAGGTATCCACATGCACGGAGTCTCCGAAGTGCTCAGTCTGTGCCGCGGCGAATAAACCGTCGGCACACAAACTTGGTAGTAAGGCATGTACCCCTCCTAAAGCTAGGAGGAGGACCCAAAGAGCCAAAAACTCAAATGAAGAGCCAGCAACTGCTAGCACCTCCTCTCAGGCGGAGGGCACGAGGGTTCGAATGGAAACGGGTTAGATGGCGCTACAGTTTTTGCAGGCGAATATCAACCACTCCGCCAGGGCTCAGGATCTGTTGATGCAGAGCATGGCGGAGTGGTTGATCAACTTAGCGGTGGTCTCCGAGCCCTACGCAGTTCCGTCTTCGGAAAACTGGGTTCAGGACATGGAGGGACTTGTGTGTCTAGTGAGACAGAGTGGTGCTGGCGGCTTTAATAGGGTCATTAAGGGCCGTGGTTGCGTCGCTGGTCTGGTCGAAGGTCTTATGGTCATCGGCGTGTACTTCTCGCCTAACAGGTCGCTCGGAGAGTTCGAGAGGTTTCTGGTTGAGCTCGGTGCACTCGTAGAGCGAAGTCACCCTCATCCGGTTCTAGTGATGGGAGATCTAAATGCTAAGTCGTCGGCATGGGGATCTCCTATCACGAATTCTAAAGGACAAGCACTAGAGGATTGGCTGCTTACTAGTGGGCTTATAATTTTAAATCGAGGAAGTGTCAGCACCTGTGTACGGCCTCAGGGTGAATCGATAGTCGATGTCACATTCGCTAGCGCTAATCTTGCGCAGCACGTAAGCGGATGGAAAGTCCTTCCTGAGGTAGAGACCCTATCGGACCATAGGTACATTCGGTTCAGTGTATCTCTCCTCTCTTCTGCCTCGAATAGGGCTGAAGCACCAAATGCACGTGAAGCCGGTCCCCGTTGGTCCGTAAAGCGCCTGGACATTGTTGCGCTGGAAGAGGCGGCATTGGTGCAGTCTTGGGTGAAGGCACCGTCTAGTCCAGCTGAAGTGGATATAGTAGGTGAGGTGGAGTGGCTGACTCAGGCAATGGTAAAGGTGTGTGATGCATCAATGCCTAGGGTCAGACCTTACACACCGAGACGTCAAGTGTACTGGTGGTCTTCGGAGATTGCCATTCTACGCGAGGAGTGCGTGGTAGCAAGACGCCAGTACACAAGGCATCGAAGAAGGCTTCTGCGTGACCGGGAACTCGACAAGCCTCTGTATGACGCATACAGGGAAGCAAAAGTGGCGTTGCAACAGGCCATAGCTGACTCCAAATGCTCGGCCTGGGATGAGTGCCTCGATACCCTCAGCAGGGACCCATGGGGACGGCCGTACAGAATGGTACGAGGTAAGCTGCGGCCGTGGGCACCGCCGCTGACGCAGACTTTGGAGCCCCAATTTCTGGGCAGCGTGGTGACAGCCCTGTTCCCTCTTAGAGAGGAACATATTCCACCAGCCATGGTCCCAGCTGGCGAAGAGAGTGAGGTAGAGACCGAAACACCGGAAATCGATGAGGTGGAGATGAAGATGGCGGTTCTGCGGCTCAAAGGCAAACAGACAGCGCCGGGTCCCGACGGCATCCCCGGAAGAGCTCTGGTTTTGTCGTTAAAAGCTTTGGGTGCGCGACTTTGTGGCCTCTTTGACGCCTGCCTACTTAAGCGTCAATTCCCGCCACAATGGAAGATGGGCAGGCTCGTATTGTTGAGGAAAGAAGGGCGACCGATAGACTCTCCGTCTGCTTACCGCCCCATAGTCCTCTTAGATGACATGGGGAAGCTCTTGGAACGGGTAATCGCCGATCGCCTCGTGAGGCACCTGAACGGCGTTGGGCCAAATCTCAGCGATAACCAGTTCGGGTTTCGAAGGGGGCGATCGACGATTGGTGCTATCCTGAGAGTGAAGACGACCGCAGAAGAGGCAGTCTCCCGAGGTGAGGTCGTTTTAGCGGTGTCACTAGACATCGCTAACGCTTTCAACACCTTGCCTTGGAGCTGCATCAGAGAAGCACTCAAATTTCACAAGGTGCCTGCTTACCTACGTGAAATCATAGAGGACTACTTGAGCCAACGTTCCATAACTTTTCAGGGTCAAGGGGGCATGTTCCAGCATGAAGTGCGGTGCGGAGTCCCGCAGGGTTCGGTCTTGGGGCCGCTTTTGTGGAACGTTGGCTATGATTGGGTCCTGCGAGGAGCTACGTTGTGGGGAGTAAGCCTCACGTGCTATGCGGACGATACATTAGTCACTGCTAGGGCTAAGTCCTACCGAGAGGCGGCATTGTTAGCTACGGCCGGAGTGGCACAAGTGGTGGGTCGCATAAGGCTTTTAGGGCTGGAGGTGGCCTTAAACAAGTCAGAAGCTTTATGCTTCCACGGCCCACGAAATAAGCCCCCAGCACAGGCGCATATCGTTGTGGGTGGTGTTCGCATCGGCGTCGAGTCGACGATGAAGTACCTGGGACTCGTCCTCGACAGCCGATGGGACTTTAATGCCCACTTCCAGCGATTAGCGCCAAAACTGGTGAAGACTGCGGCCGCCCTATCAGGGCTGATGCCGAATATAAAAGGCGCAAAGGGGAGCTGTCGCAAGCTGTACGTAGGCGTCGTGCGCTCGATAGCGATGTATGGAGCACCGGTGTGGGCCGACACCCTTAACAACCGGAATATCGCCTTATTGCGAAATCCGCAAAGAGCGATGGCGTTAAGGGTGATTCGGGGATACCGCACGGTCTCCTTCGAGGCGGCCTGCGTACTAGCAGGTACATTGCCGTGGGACCTGGATGCCAGGGGTCTAGCCGCAATCTACGCGTGGCGCGAAGAAGAAAGAGGACGTGGTAACAGACCAGCTTTGCAAGAAATAACGAGGAGTCGGCTTGTGATTCACAATGCCCTAATAGATGAGTGGCTCTCCCGTCTGGCTCATCCAACAGCAGGACATAGAACCGTTGAGGCAATTCTTCCCTTATTTAGGGAGTGGCTTGAGAGGGAGCATGGGGTACTAACCTTTCGGTTGACACAGGTGCTTACGGGACACGGTTGTTTCTCAAAGTACCTGTGTCGAATCGGAAGGGAGCCAAGTGCCAACTGCCATCACTGCGACGAGGTTGAGGACACAGCTCAGCACTCGCTGGAGATTTGTCCAGCTTGGACAAATGAAAGACAGGAGCTTTGTCAAATTGTGGGACACGATTTGTCGCTTTCGGCCTTGCTTAGTGCGATGGTCGCAAGTGAAGAGTCTTGGCAGGCGACCATAACCTTCTGCGAAGAAACCATCGCGCAGAAGGAAGCTGCGGAACGAGAGCGGGAGGCTCTCGCCACAGACCCCATCCGCAGCAGGAGAGCGGGGCGCCGGAGGAGGAGATTCCTCCAAGATCTCCGGCCCCCATAACAAAGGCCGTGGCGGTAGTATCGGGGGATACTACCGCCCATGAAAGGCCTGGAGGTGGCGCGCGTGGGTGTTCCGCGCGCCCCTCTCTCTCCGAGAAGGACTAGGTGGGAGGCGAAAATGCCTCACCAGTCGAGGAGCCCTTTTCAGGGCGGCGCCGTCGGGGCCGCGGAAGAATGCGAAAGCGTACCCGTAGCCCCGGCAATTGGCGTTTAGAGGACCCCGTCGGTTTTTAGTGGGTGCGAGTCCCACATATCCCTTCCGCCGCCCCCACGGCGGGAGGGAATGCATAAGGCATTTTCCGACGAAAAAAAAAAAAAAAAAAAAAAGACATGGTTTGTACTATGCAAAATTATAAGTAAGCTGTTGGTAAAAGTAAAGGGTAGCGAGAGATAATGAACATGAAACTTTAACGAGGTACAAACATAGCACAAGTAGTTTGGCAACCCAACCAAGATACATATATACAACGTAAATAGTAACGAACAACTTTATACAACCAGGAATTCCAACTTACGCCCAATAGACATAGATCCACTGGGCGACAAAGCCAAAGTACCCAGGTACAATTTACTCGTCAATAGTTACTTGCAGATACGATGAATACACAGTATTATTACTAGTACACACACACAGAATAATTACACATAGGTATAACATAACACATAAGTAAACAGGTAGGTAGCAAGTACTTAACTTTGGACTGCTCGCGGATAATACTTTTCTGTCCCGTGACGAGCTTTGCCCTCCCTTTTATATCATTCTAACGGTATTACAATGTCAACCAATCACAAAACAGCCAGTCATATTTCTATAGATATCAACTTTAATTTGAGCACAGTATTCTAAAAAGATGTTGAAACTTATTTTATGACGAGTAAACATTGTCTTCCCACTTTATATGATCCTAAAGGTTAGTAAATCACGTTTTACTGGGAACATGATATAGCCAATCACAGAACAGAAATTACAATCTTTGTTCATTTCCTTTATATTGCGAACGTAGTTTTATGACAATGTGTTAAAACTTTTTCTAAAATAAACTGGATTCATAGATTTGGTATTTATGTCCTAAAAAGTCAAATAGTGTTTAGAAGTAGTTTAACGTTTAGTTATCAACAATTCGTTTGGATACATCAATCCTTGTTACACAAAGTTTAATGTTATTAGTATATTTACATTTAAATACATAATTAATTAAAATAACATCTTTAACACAGCTTGGTAATTATTTAACACGTAATTATTACATTACTTTATTTACAAGTTTACGTTTGGATAGCACTTAAATATCACTCCATCTGTGATTTCAGCTGAGAAACTATGCAAAAACATCTGTATTTCCAGTCCTAAACTAAAACAAATCAATTAAAGAGCCATCTGTAATTTTTCGTGTGAACTATTTCAACATTATACTGTCACCCGCGTCGATGATAGACGCACCGGGAAGGGCCACCTTAAGTTAAAAGATATTTATGATGTACAATTATTATATTATTGTTTTATGAATATAAAGACGTAATAATGCAATTGATAATTTAAACCGTAGAGTCAACAAAACATACTATCTTATTTATTTTCAATGTACTTACCATTTACCAATACATATATCCGTATAGTTACCGCGCGAGCGAAGCTGCGGGCAAAATAAGCTTATTAATTATATTTAAGCTTATTAATACATTTATGGGAAAAAGCTTCGTCACATCCCTAAGCTTGGAATATTGATTGGACAATGAAAAGCTCTATAAATTCAATATTCACGGCACCAAATGCCACTTTGTTAGTAAAATTAAATGCTCAATTTCACTGAATCTCTCATAATTAATTTAATGGCTGGTTTAAATGCAATTGTTTCTGAATAATCAATTTTAAAACTTGAAGTATGGTTTTTCGAGAACATTTTGTATTGTATTAAAATAAGGTTTTACAAATAAATCCGGTTTAAACAAATATAAAAGGTTTATAAAACACGGGCTCATTCACCCGCAGCTTCGCTTGCGTGATACAGGATAAAAGTAGGCTGTATAATAGTCCTATAAATACCTGCGCAGTATTTTCGCTTCCCACAGCGGTAGCGAATACCGCATAGGTCCGAACAGGCCTTTAGAATAATTATCATTTTCCTTTTCAATAGCTTCAATGCACTTACAAACTTTCACGTATAGAATGAAAACTTCTGGAAAGTGTGGGCATGTAGCAATTTATTTTAACATAACTCTGAGTAGGTATTTAAAATGCGAAAGATCTTAAAAATAGATACCGCACTTTTGGGATACAGCCGTGATCGTATTTGAATTAAATACCTTTTGTGCCTCAGCTGAATTGTTGCTACGCCGCAAAGGTCAAACAATTGTTGGATCTAACCGAGGTTAAACAAAATCGTACTTTATTCTGCGCAATTTAAACAAGAGCCCTTAGTTACTTTCTCAGTGCACTAGAAGTTTTTCATTTGTGGCGTCTCGTTAGCGCCGTAGGACGCTTCACTCCATTGCTACAAAGCAAGTGACCTGAAATTCTGAATTTCTATTTAAATTAAACATTTTCATGACAAAAGAATTTAAAATTGAATAATTTCGCTGACATATGAAATTCAAATAGTTTTTGTGTTATTTGAATTTTAAATAATTATGATTATTCAAGAAGCAAAGGTTAAGTTTAATTACGATTTTCAATGAAATTATATATTTCTAGGATCACGAATCTATTCCTAAGGGCGGTAGACCATTTTTTTTATGATATGATAAAATGTGTAAGGGTTGTCCGAAAACATTTTTGGTACTTACAACCTACATTATGTAGAAGTTAACATGCCTTCGTGACAGGTTGCAAGCCCATCGACGATGTTAGAAAGCTAACTGGTTTCCTCACGATGTTTTCCTTCACCAATTAGAGCTCGTGCTGAGGCGGATATACATTTCACGAAACGAAAAATCCTTTGATGTACGACCGGATTCGAACCAACGACCTTCGAATCCGGCCGTAATTATATTGTAATAAAGAGGCATTCCTCGTAAACCCTTAGTCAACAAAATCCGATTATTTTCGTGAAAGAATAGCATTTTTAGCCAGCACCCTCTCTGTAAATATTTGAAGAAAGATAAAACGTCTCATGAATCATTTTTGAAGCAATTTCAGCATCCTTCAGAAAGATATAAATAAATAAATAAATATCCTTGGACATTCCACACATATAAACACGGTAAAACGAAATTTTGGTGCTTGAATATTGATGTGCCGATTAAGACGATTTAAACATACCTATATAACTTGAAATAACACATAGGCTAATTTTCATCCGGGCTGTACAATACGAGCGATGCCGCGGGCAAAATTTTGTCTCTAATATTTTAATGTGATTGTTCTCGATTCAGAAAAACAGCTTTTAGATTTAAAAAGTATTCTATTGTAGAAGATGTGAATTAATCATGTTTCGGCTTTCAGTAACATTAAAAGTGATCTATCACACCATTAAAGAAAAATCTCGAAAACATTCTTAAAGAACATTTGATGACGACTGGTAAACAAAATGTGAGGATTCATTAATCTTGCTGTTAAATGGCTTTACGACCAACGGAGTTTTTAGGCTGCCTAAAGGCCTCGGCTTAACGACTTTAAAAGCCGGGACCGACAATTTAACGTACCATCCGAAGCACGGAAGCGCTCAGCATATAATGCAACTTGCGGTCACCCATCCAAGTAGTGACCGCTCAAAACGTTGCTTAACTTCGACGATCTATTAAGAACGTCTTGGCAAGCTTAGCCACAAGCGCTTCTAGTTACAATAAACATCGTCTTTGTTCCCACAAAGATGACTATAAAACAATCTAGCGTCCCCACTTAGTCCTTGACGGTCGCCTTTGCTGATTTACTGGCGTTCTACTTCACAAGAGTTAATTTAGCACGAGGAAGTAAGTGGGGATCTTTTGTATCGCTTTAATGAAATCGCAACAAAAAATCTGTACCATACGGTTCTACTCCTATTGTTATATAGCTGGCTGATCCGCCGAACTTTGGAGCGCTTCAGAACTTCAGAATTCAAAAACTCATTAAAAAAGAAGTTTCAAACAATATGTAGGTATTAATATTAGCATCTTTTTTTAAAGACAGTTAAAAATATAAGTACGTTATACTTATTATGAGGTAAAAAAAATAGTCTATGGGCGTATATGCAATAAACGGTAATTTTCAGTATTTTGATTTTTTCAGATGTTATGTTTTATGTTTTTTTCCCTTCTAACCTGTCGGAAATTATATCTATCACATGAACAGCAACAATCAGACAGTAAAACAGTTAAATTCCTTGTAGTGCACAAACGCCCTATTTCTATTATCACTATTCCATTGTTTTGAAATTACTAATCGCTCGAGTTTCCGTCATCGAATGTGAATTCATTTTGTTCACTCAATTTAATTTCATTTGCCTATATGCTGTAGCTACACCCATTTTTACATTCTCTCTTTATTAATTCCTACCCTCATTACTACCCTCCTTTTTCACATTAAATGGTTGAGGAAAAGGAGGAATGAAATGAAAAAGCTGGCATTTTTCACGTTTATGAAACTCTGAGCACCTATTTCAGCTTAGTATACTAATATGGGAACATTTAAAAGAGGAAACCTTTTCAACCTACTTTGTTTTGGCTAGTTGCCAAGCAAGTTTCATGAGACACATTCATTAATAGTTATTATTAACCCATCAAGTAACGGGCGAATTATGTCGAACCGCCGTCAACCGGCGGAACGACCCCGGGGTCGTTGGTACCTTTTACAGAAATTGGAAGTAAATATTCAAGATTAAAAATTTTAATTTAATTTTTGTTTTTAATTCTTTCTATGACTTTGTTTGTGACTTTTAAGTTTTAGGTAATCTCTTTTATAACCGATCAGATTCGAAATGTCAAAAATTCGCGAATTAGGTTAGAATTAGTCAAAAACCGGCAGAACGACCCCGGGGTCGTTCCGCCGGTTGACAGGTCTTATCACTCGATAAAATGTCGAAAAATTAAGTGCAATCTAGTTGAATTGCACTTCAATTGTATAGAGTGTGATAACTTATGATATATTTCTGCATAAGACATAAGAAAACATATTATTATTTAACATATATTTAGGATATACAAAAACACTTTTCAGGTTTAAATGAAAAGTAATTATAATACTATTTAAAAAATAAGAAAAAGTTTTGAAGCAAAATGAATAATGCAGATTACGACAAAGAAAATGCAAATTGAATTTTTCCTATTTTCAGAATTTGAGAACATCATTATTCAGATTTATTTTATTCAACAGATGCAAACCTCATTAAAGCTAAGCCAACTTCATTGTGTCCCAATTTATTCATAGACCTGTCAGGGAAAAGGATCTTGGATTTATAAAGTGGTCAAGTAAGCAACAGGTTGTTTATGGGAGGTATAAACTTTGCGGTAGAGCCTCTTGAGAAATGTTTGGGAATGTGTGAAGATGGTCTCGTTAACTTGTTGTTTATGAGGGCTGGGAGAAAACTTTTTACAGGTGATGGAATTTCTAAGCATAGTTGTTGTACTGAGATTGAGTAAAAGCAATTGTAGTTTTGATTATTCAAGCATATCATTCAATTTTCGTTTCCACCTTTCGCATCACGCTTTTTGGTGTGATGCGTCCCTCGATGTTTTATTTAAGATTTTTTGATAACAATATGTACAAAATACACTACCTATTCATTGACTACTTTTGTTCACTAATTCAATATCAATATACTATTCCGATATTTGGTTATGTTTTTCAATGCAAATCATTCCACTCATTTTTACTTATAAGAATACAAAGCTTCCGCCCCCGGCTTCGCTCGTACCTATTGAATACCTATTGAATAAAAATTTGCCTATGTGTTATTCCAAATCATAAACTATGAACTTATATTCCAAGTTTCAGCCAAATCAGTTTAGTAGTTTATGCGTGAAAGTTACCTAGCTAGAGTTACCTACGTTTTTGTTTTAATATTGTTGCCTTAAGCTCTTTGTATTTTTAATTTGTACCATTTTTGTGTGTGTTGTCAATAAATATTTTCTTTCTTTCTTTCTTGAAAGAGTAAGAAGCATCCATACATTTCGTACAAACTATTGCGCTTATAATAATAGTAGTATTCAAATAGCGTGCATGTGAAGGGGTTTTGTTCCAGAATTTATGTATATGTCTCACATGCGATATTATATCACTCGCCTTGGGAATAGTGTCCTTGAGCGGAACTGTCAACGAGCGTTTGTTTCTGTGTCAAGGGGGTACGGAAACAAGCCATCTCCACACTGTAACTGGATAAAAAGGTTAAAGGCTTTACCTAAAGGCGAGTCCACAGTACTTAGGTATCTCTTTTGTGCTTTTAAAGAACTTTTATTATGATATCTTTTATGAATCATATAGTAAAGGTTTAAAATGGTTTTTTTACTCATTTACATCTTTAATAGATGATTTTTACTTAGTATTATCATCATTTATAACATGTTTATGCAAATAAATGACCTCTTACAAAGAAAAAACCGTTTAAAACAGACAATGTGTCATCGAAACGAATTAGTTAATTTTATAAGACTTAGTAAACACACATCATAATATGGAAAATTCTCGTCTCTTGAATAACCTAAAATAAAGAATCTAAAACAAAACTAAAACTCGTGTTTTCAGACTGATTTAATTTGTCACTCCCGGTTTATTTGCGAAAGCAACGTAAGTAAAAGTATTGAGAGAACTCTTTGTGGTTTTAGAAGAAAATGCTGAGTATTTTCGATGTTCAATAAACTTTATTACATTTAGGTTGGGTTGGTTCTACTATTGTCTATTAAGATTAAAGATAATACATATTTTTGTTCAGTTTTGCATGTAGCAATTGTATATTGTTCACTCTAAAAGTATCATCAGTAAAAAATTCAAACAGAACAGGTGAATAGTGTAGTGTCTGATAGACGACCTCTGTGGCGCAGTGGGCGAAAGCCCGCCTGAGACGCAGAGGTTGCGGGTTCGGTCCCCGCTGCGGGACAAATGTTTGCATAACCTGCAAATATTTGTTTCGTGTCTGGGTGTTTTCTATGTATAATATGTATGTATTTACAAAAAAAAATGTATCTATGTAGTTTATCAGTCATCTGGTTACCATAACACAAGCAATTAAATTGGGACTAGATGACGCCGTGTGGAATGTTCAAGGATATTTATTTATTTATTTTGTAAAAGTATCATCGATCAAAGAACCTGCCCAATGGAGCAGCCACCTATAGCTCGCTTCGCTCACCCAATAAAGTTTTTATACATTCATACGGTAAATAGTGTGAATTTTTCCCCACATTCTGTCCACTCAATTGCGGAGACTGTAAACACGTCTAACGAACTGTTATAAAAGGTTCTGCGCAACTGATCCCTGCGAGATATGAAGGGAAATGGAAAATTGAATTATCAAATAAGATTTGCTAATATTTCATAATGAGAACTTACTCGACTTTTTTCGGAATATTTCACGTATAAAACTTAAACATGTTCGTAAACTTTTTAATTGACATAAACATAAAATACAACGGCTTGATTTGCAGCATCAGATTATTTATTTCGTTAGGATTAGCTTGAAAAAAAAATGTAATAAGTAATTACTTACTAGATTTTTATATTTATATAATACAAAGCGTTATTTATATGAGTGATGCGTAATGAAACGTTAAAATTAGTCAATGACAAACCGAGTAAAGATAACTACTTGCTTTTGGTTCATTGAATCATTCGAATCGAAACTTACTATTGCCATCAAATTAAAGATTGTTTGATGCAAATCGTACCACTTACCCAAACTTTATTTAATTCTATCACAATAGTCATTAAAAATTTTACAAATATCAAAGCGTTTTCTTTGCGACCTCTCAAAGATCTTAAAAGGTCCATCCATGTGAAAAGTACTTAAAAGAAACATTAAAGACGTCTTCAAAGGTTAAGTGAGCTTTGTTATCTAAAGCTTCGTAAAAGACAGGACATTCATGCTAAAAGTTTTGTGACTCGTACTTATAGACCCTCTTCAGATTGACTATTGGCGATCCATATTTATAAAACTTTAAAATGAACCCTGCGACTTGGGAATACGGCTTACAATTTTCATTGTTGATGTTGTCTAAATAGTTATTGTTATGTAACACTGAGTATTGAATAAGATCACAGATAATATAATACTATACTAATAAGATTAGGGTAGTATGCATTGACGTAAACTTTTATCTACTGGCCAAATTTTATTGAGAATTAAAGTAAATTAATTTAATTCTGTTCTCTCAAGTACACGTAATGGAGTTTCCATTACGTGGTTTAAAATCGTATTAGGTAATTAGTACCGCTGATAATGAAGTAGGTATGTTCAAACATAAGTATAGGTAGGTACAATATTAGTGTAAAATAGCTAGCCTAATAGTGTGTCTCACGGCTGGGCATATGGCTTCCCTATCTCCTTCCACTTCTTACGTCACCGGCATTAACCAATAAATGTTTATTTTCATATTATTATCACTTCATAGCGAGTTGTCAGAAGTAGGTCAAATCATGTCTGGTTTTAACTGCAGAATCTAATCTGTTCTCAACATAAATCACAGCGCTCACATGACGTCAAATGCTGTCGCGATATCTATTATTCGAGGCGTGTCTTGTGTGCTTTGGAATGAAGTGCTATAACTACTATAATACTTAAGCCTTTATTTGATTTATTAAACACTAGCTTACTAGCCCGCAGCTTTGCTCGCATGGTACCTACATTGAAAAAATATAGCCTATGTTCATTAGGAAAGTCCATGCTACACATTTGTATGAAATCGGATGAGTAGTTTCGGAGATTATCCCAAACATACAAACAAACAAATCTCTTTAAAATATTAGTTTAGATATAGATCGGGAAACAACTTCTTCCTATACTTAAGGAGATGTGCTAGAGCTTGTGACGTGGTTTGAGATAGAGTACGCTTGACCAACACTTAAACCATCGGCTCAGCTTAATCAATTATTTCAAGTAAATACATGCTCAATCCGTGTTAAGCTGAATATGGCTATGCCGCGGGTTTACTCACGATTTTTTTATGTAACAGTCATAAAATTATATTTAGTTCTCCCTTTTTAATTGCAACATTCATTTATCATTCTTATGTGATAGTGTACGCACAATGAAAACATTTATAAGTCGCTCAAAGGTCTTTGTGACTATACTCAGTCTTGACACAAGGCTTTACTTACTTTGCATCTAAACGAAATAAATTTATGCCTACGCAGAAGGTAATCCTTGACACGACCTGATGTATATTACACTCTTAAGTAGGAAATATTGTTGAGATTTTAGACTTACTTAGCCGCTAAACCAACCTCTCAGCTTTATTAGATGCGTGTAGGTATGTTGGGTGACTTCCAACCTGAAGTTGCTATTAGTTTATATCTTATATACCTAGATATAATAAGATAGCTTTAATTTTAATCTTATTAAAATTCCAAGAGTTCATGGTTTTTTTTTAAATCTAATTGAACAAAGTCTCAAGAACTACTTTGACAAGCTTATTCATATATAATCTGTCTGTACTACCAGGGATTCTTATAAATAAACCACTATTTGACTTCACATTTACTGACGCTGACTATGACTTTGACTCAACCTTGACTAACGAAACGAAAATATATTATACACATGGTAGTGGCTAAATGCGTGGCAAAAGCCGGCGAAGCCAAAATAAAGAAGAAGAAGAAGAAGACTTCACATTTGACACATTTGACACTTGCCGTCTGAAAGCAACATAGCAGTAATTAATATCTTCCCAAACTATGTCGTTGGGCAACCTAGACCAGTGTTAGTTGAAAGTGTGTATGGATGAATAATGGATGTTGTTACTCTTTCACGCAAACTATTAAACAAATTTGGCTGAAATTTGGAAAATACCTAGTTTATGACCTGGAATAACACGTAAGCTACTATTTATCCGGTTAGAACGAGCGAAATTAGTAGGTAGGTACCTAGGATGAGAAAATTATCGAGAAATATCTAGTGCAACTTAATACACTTCAAAGCGCTGTGACCTAATTAGATTTCACGGAATCCTGAGAAATTGCTTCATCGCCGGATAATTGTTCACATAAAATTAGATATCAAAAACAGAGAACTAATTGAAAACAACTCTTATTTTGTAAATTAAATAATTTAAATTATAAAATTATTATATTTGTATCAGATAGTGCCTCTGCCGCCTAACTTTATAGCATCGCGCTGCTGCTCCCGGCTTTCCACGTAGGACCCGAATAAAATGGAGCCTGTGTGCAAGGTTTTTCTCAACTCTTTTTACTGTTATTATTATTATATTATATCAGCCGTTCGTGTCCCACTGCTGGGCAAAGGCCTTCCCCCACTCTTTCCAAACGTCGCGATCTTGTGCTATGTATTACCAAATTACGTTTTGAAGTAAAATGGAGACATATAACACCAAGTAGCTTCCTAAACATCCGTATTGGACTGTAAAGTCAAAAGCTTCTAATAGTGGTCGTTTTAATTACCACCGCATAAAACGAGATAGCTCATAAACCATGCTTACTGATAATGGAGGAAAATGTCATAGACTGTTAAGTGACCTCTGTGGCGACCTCTGTGGCGCAGTGGGCGAAAGCCCGCCTGAGACGCGGAGGTTGCGGGTTCGATCCCCGCCGCGAGACAAATGTTTGCATGTTCTGCAGATATTTGTTCCGGGTCTGGTTGTTTTTCTATGTATAATATGTATGTATTTACAAAAAAAATATGTATCTAAGTAGTATATCAGTCATCTGGTTACCAGTTGCTTAGCTTGGGACTAGATGACGTTGTGTGGAATGTCCAAGGATATTTATTTTATTTATTTATTTAAGTATACAGAACTGCTGCTGAATCCTACAAATAATTATAATGGTGAATGTTTGTGTGTGTAAGTGTATAAGTATGTTAGTGTGTTTGTAACTTTTTCACACCCAAACGGCTGGACGGATTTAAATGAAATTTGGTACCAGAATTGCTTATACCATTTTATTACCATTATTTCTGTAAAATAAATTTATCGACCTAGTTTACTTCTTGTAGAGTTATAAAATCAAAATTGCTGTCCTACGGTCCCCAATAAATAATTTACAGGCTCCGTCAACGACTTACGAACGTTTTATGGCAACGACACCACGTAAAATGATTTCCCTTGCTTCTCGTACAGTTGACATAAAAACCAAAATACAGCGTTTTATAAAAACCTCGTTTTATATTTACAGTTTCTGTGGTACAAATAAACCTATAATTACTACTTATATACTCGGCATAACCTGTTACATTCTTCATAAAAGCTTGCCGTTTTAAGGTATTTATGCAAATTATATATTTTGTTTTTTTTTCTGTCACTTAGGTACGAATGTTAACTTTAAAATGTGGACATTGGACATGATTGTATCAAATAATATTTGGGCATACTGACTACTCCCTTGGACATCTTGAAAAGATCAAAAATGCCTTAAAATTTAACATAATATTTCTACCGCATCTTGGCATTATATGCGGTCGTGATATACTTTTTGGTCTAAGTAATGTAAACAAGAAAAAAAAACATTAATATCTGGGAATTTGTGAGACAGTGGTTTTGATAAACGCTTTATAAAGTTTCTCGAGCACTTTCAAGCTTACATAGCGCTAACAATTTATTCCGAGACTCGAGCGGTTTTTCCATAATACGAAGGTGGGTTTTGTAAGATTTTGATAGGTAGGTATTTGTACTTGTTTTTTATCCACTCTTGGTAAGGTAAGTAAATTCGTAGGAGCTTAAAACTACGTCACTAGAGATGGCCACTAACTCTGGTGACGTAGTTTTTAGGCTTAATTTAAAAGCCGGGACTTTAAATGTCACAATTTAACATGCCCTCCGTGTACTTGGACATACCTCTGACTACCCCCTCGAAGCGCTCGTGGCGAAGCTTGCTAAGACGTTCTTGATTGATTGTCGAAGCTAAGCAACGTTCTGAGCGGTCACAACTTGGATGGGTGACCGCAAGTGGCATTATGAGCTGAGCGCTTCCGTGCTTTGGAGGGCATGTTTACTTGTCGGTCCCGGATTTTAAAGTCGTTAAGCCATGACGGAGGCCTTTAGGCAGCCTTATAACTCCGTCACCAGAGTTGGCCACTTGGCCACTTTGGTTAAGCAGTTTTAGATCCTTTGAAGATGTCTGAGAGGTAGTGAGAGGTATGTCAAAAAAACTTTAGATTCTTACCTAACAGTCCGATTTACTTTATACAGTTGTATTCTTTTTTTTTTATTTCTTAATTTCTGAACTGTATCTCTACAAGATTCTTGCCTTTCATATCATAGCATTGTAGCTGAATACAGCATAACATACAATGAAAGCATTCTCATATTCCTTTATTGGCACGCAAACAGCTACAAAGAAAAGCGAATACAATCCATTCGCAATCATGGCAACGCAATTTCGCAAACACAAACCGCACAGAAATAATAATGACCTATACCAGTCAATATTTACATTTCATCGGCACTACCTGCAATGAAAAATAAACTGTTGGTTTTAGATTACATGCCGTGTGACAGGAAAATTATAGCTTGGATTTAAAAATACATGGGTATTTTGGTTCGAAAATCGGTGCTCTAACCGAAAAATATAATCTTACTGATAGTTTCGTCGTCGACGTTATTGGCTTCGTGGCCGAGTGGTCGATGGCAATCCGGCTAAAGGATGATCGCTTGAATCACGCGGGTTCGAATCCCGTCGAAGTCGTAACTTTTCGTAAGATTTTTCATTTTCTAACGAAATGTTGCATTGGTAGGTATTAATAAGTGCTTGTGTGAGGTGCTACCTCAACGGGAGTATTTACCTGTAATGTGACTTTTTAGATTCGCCATTGAGCGGGGAGCGCTCCGTGATACGGTTGAATGTATAAGTGGTACGCATTGATCTTACAAGTTGTATAATTACATAATATATAATATAATACTATATCCTATCCACACTGTAATATTATGAAGGAGAAAGTTTCCGTGTGCGTGTGTAAGTATGTAACTGTTTTTGTTACTCTTTCACGCTCAAATGGCTAGTTGGATTTGAATTAGATTTGATACCAGAGTTGCTTATACCCTGGCATACTTTAAAAACAGGTTACTTTTGATCCCGGTATTCCCACGGGAACGGAAATTATTCACCACTGGTAACACCGTGGGGCACAGCTAGTAAATAATAAATAAATATCCGTGGACATTCCACACAGCGTCATCTAGTACTAAGCTAAGCAATATGACAACCAGATGACTGATATTACATTGAATTTTCTTTTGTAAATACATTAAATTGCGTCTCAGGCGGGCTTTCACCCACTGCGCCACATAGGTCGTGTAATGCTCTGCCTGCTCCCTTTCCGATATTGTATTTGAATCTGTAACGTTACATTACTCCCAGCGAGGGAGCACCTTTATTATTCAGTTTTAATGGAATTAAATTGGACAGTGTCCTGTCCATGTCCACAGTGTGTAATAAAAACTGTAGTCCATTCCGTAAGTGGTATATGTTTTGGGTGAACATTGACATTATTTTCATGTGTGTTTTCTTTGTGGGAGTGAAGGCCCGCCTGATGTGTGTTTGCATGTTTTGCAGATGTTTATAAAAACATATGCAAACGGGTATTTATCACGAATTTTACCTTTAATATTCACCCAAAAATAAATACCCGTTTGCATAATGTTTTATAATGTGTTCTGATCGCGAAAGTTTAAAAAAGACAATTATTGCAGATGTTTGTTCCGGTTCTGAGTGATTTTCTATCAAATACCTACATGTATTTATTTACTTGAATTTAAGTAGTTTATCTATTCATGCATAACGCAAGCATTTAAGTTGCTTTAATATCGTAATGCTAACGACCAGCAGGTGGGGTTCAGTTTAATTAATTTGTTGAAATATTTTAATCTCAATTAACCTAAGTACATTTGGCTTGATATTTTGGTCATGCACCAAACAAAAACATTACAATGATTATTAAGTATTGCGGTTTTGAAAGTTTTTTTACACGTGCTCTTAATGAACACATGCAAAATGGTTTTACATCAAGCTTTTTAAATACTGAAAACTGGATTACGAACGCACCTCTCAATTGAGAAATTTTACTCAAAGTTTACGGCTTCGACGGGATTCGAGTCCACGTCCAGTTCTAGATACAAGCGATCGCCCTTTAGCTGGGCTGCCATAACCACTCGGCAACGAAGCCATGACGCCGAAGACGAAACTATCAGGAAGATGATATTTCGGTTAAAGCACCGATTATTTTTATAATTTGCCTAAAATAAAGTTATTATTTTTATTCTATTCACATATTTATAACAAACTTTAAAAAAAAATCTGATACATCCATTCACTTTCTACATTATATTTTGTTCATCCCGTGACCCGTATGTATATGAAAAGGGGCCCTTGTGTTAGGAATATGTTAGAACATGAGCTCATATTAAGATCCGCCTCAATCTTTAGCACTAGTTTCTGATCTGGAACCTACCTAAGTTATGAATTTTTGTTGACTTATTTTCTACAAAAGTATATAACGTAGAAAAATATATCATTTAAATTGTAATGTGATGGAATAAAAACAAAAGTGATAAAAAATAATGTTTCTATAAGTACACAATAATAATACAAACTTGTACAATAATCCCATTTTATTATATCCGTAGATACATTATACAATAATCTTTATTAATTCATATTAGTTATAATAATACGTAAAGACATAGGTACATAATACTCAAAAAGAGCCTTTGCACTCCGTGTATTTTTGTGGCATTTGTATCGATACAAACGCGCGGCAAACAAAAGAACGTTGGCAAGCTGTGGCTAACGCACGTGATCGCGTTAAAATCTAAAGCTAGAACAAGAGCTGATTTCATGATCTTTTAGAGAGAAAAAAAAAGAGCGCTGCAGATAATAATCATAGCTGCAGATAACAGAGATACACAACATTTTTCATTGTTATAATTATTATAACAATGAAAAATGTTGTGTATCTCTGTTAACATTAAAATAATTTAAAAGGGTGGATATCTCCATTATGCCATGCTCATTCTATCGAATTCTATCGAATGAGCATTCTATCATTCGTTTGGTTACAAGACTCGGCTGTTGATGTAAAACGACCTCTAGCGCGTTGTGAACTAGCATGTGACGCTCACACAAAAATAATATTTTTAAAATATGCTGTGATGTCTGTTAGTTCAAAAAACGTCGCGTAGGATCTGCTATCACACTTCATTTTTTTAAAGGAGCCGTTACTGGGCGATTTTATCACCTGCTATATAGTTTGCAGCGCGTTTGACAAACGAGTAAATTGTGCACAATCGCCGCCTGCATTTTGTTCGCCACGAGTTTGTACACGGTTATTCATAATTGGTATGTTATCCCGAAAAGGGGTCATTCACCTTATCAATGTGAACAACATTTGTTCTACGACGTTTTGAATTTCGATGTTTTTCATTGAAGAAATGAAATTCGAGAAAAAGAATTCGAGCATAGCGAGCCTTTTAAACCGAAATTTAAAAAAAAATGCATCATGTGACACTTGATTTTGCTTATAGTGCTCATAGAAAAGGCTGATTGCTGGTCTGTTCTTATTCTATGGCCTGACATAGTTCAATTTGCTAGCAAAATATTCAAGAAGCTACCGTGCGAGCGAAGCGAGCATCGAACTAAGCAAGCGCATCGAGTTTCTTAGACTCGAAATTTTTAAGACAAATTCGTCATGACTGACACTTATGTTTGCTTATGGTGCTCAAAGATAAGGCGCTGGTCGGTTCCGAGCAAAGCGAGCGCAGCGAGGATTTAGAATTGCAGCGATCCGAAATTGTGGGAAATTTAATAAAATAGCGATGATGAATGAGGTCCTGGTACCTATGTTTATTGAAGACACAAATTTAAACTTTGTTCTAATGGTTTATGTTGAGCCAGAAATCTTTTTATCGAAGATTTATCTGCGTACATAAGTACCAATTCCGTGAGATTATCGGGTCAAAATAAACAATATTTGAAATCCGTTAAGCCGTTTGAGTTTAAAGAAGCATAATTTAAGTATTTTGATAATCTCACGGGAACATACGCTTTTAAGGGATTTAAAGAAGCCTATGACATGTGTTAATCCAGGATATCAACTGTCCTGGTATCAAATTTCATTCAAATCCGTCCAGCCGTTTCAGCGTGAAGGAGTTATAACATTGCTTGTGCTGCCATCTATTAACATTATTTTGGCTAAAAGTTACGTTTTCACGGCTAAACTATTTTGATAAATAATTTGGTTTATAATCTTACGGAACCATTGCTTTTTTCAGGAATTTAAGGTAGCCTATTTGTTAATCCAGGGAATAAATAATCCTGCTATTAAATTTAATTCAAATTCCAGCCGTTTGATCGTGAAGGAATAGTAACTTTGCCTGTGCTGCCATCTATTGAAATTATTTTGTTACTTTTTCACGACCAAACTATTTTGTATAAACTATTTTAATGAATTTGACGAATAATCCCACGGAATCAATGCACTTTTCAGGAATTTTAAGTAGCGTATTTTTTAGGTATAAGCAATCATGCTAGGTACCAATTTTCATTCAAATCCGTCCAGCCGTTTGGCGTGAAGGAATAATAACTTTGCCTGTGCTGCCATCTATTGAAATTATTTTGTTACTTTTTCAGTTTTTTTCACGGCCAAACTATTTTGTAGGTATAAACTATTTTAATGAATTTGATTAATAATACCACGGAGTCAATGCACTTTTCAGGAATTGTAAGTAGCGTATTTTTTAATTCAGGGTATATGCAATCCTGCTACCAAATTTCATTTAAATCCGTCCACCCGTTTGAGCGTGAAGGAGTTGTATTTTTGCCTGTGCTGCCATCTATGAAGTTATTTTGCCTGACAGCTACCTTTTGCACGGCCAAACTACCGAAACTATTTTGATGAATAATTTGGTTTATAATCTCACGGGAACACTGCACTTTTCAGGAATTTAAAGTAGCTTATTATTTAATCAAGGGTACAATCTTGCTACCAAATTTCATTCAAATCCGTCCAGCTGTTTGAGCGTGAAGGAGTAATATTTTTGCCTGTGCTGCCATCTATAAAGTTATTTTGTCTGACAGCTACCTTTTGCACGAATCCCACGGGAACACTGCACTTTTCAGGAATTTAAAGTAGCCTATTTGTTAATCCAGGGTATAAGCAATTCTGGTACCAAATTTCATTCAAATCCGTCCAGCCGTTTGAGCGTGAAAGAGTAACAAACACACTTACACACACATAAACTTTCACCTTTATAATATTAGTGGGATTAGTGGGATTCTTTGTGAGAGAAAATAAATAAATGATTGAATTGATTGAATTGATAGATGCACGGCCGGAACCTACGACCTACGGAACCGAAAGTCAAGGTATTAAACCATGCGGCCGACACTGCTCCATAGATAATAATTTATGTGTCTATGTTTTCTTACATAATAATGTTATTTATTGTTATTTTAACTTGCTTGTATCTTTATTGTGCTCAATTTTCTAGGTAAGTACACTTTGTTTCTATCTGTGATTTTTTTTTTTTTTTTTTTTTAAACTTTAGTAAAATAATTTATTTACAGAAACTAAACTACTACATATTTACATAACTGTACAAAATACAATTAGAACCAGTTGAGCCACCTAAGGATCGTTACAAACGATCTATAGGTAGCTCAACTGATCCAAACCACTGCCAGACGGAAGCGTGCCCAAGACACTGGCAGCATTGCCGCGCTGGATGGCAATGCTGATCTTTTGAGCCAAATAAGTGCCAGCCCTCGGATCACGCGTCGCTGAACATGTTATAAACCTTATGTTTCTAATAACTCCTTTTGTATTAATAAATTATGTGCTGTTATGTAACTCTTATAAAATAAACAATTATTTTAGGACAAAGCGAATTTAGAGACGGAGCTACAAAATTTTAAAACTTATTTTTGTTCACTTTTAATTGTTAGTAAATAATGCTAATAAATTAACAAAACTTTGTTATTACCGCGGGATAAGGACATGATTTTCTGAGTCGACCTTGTCTAAGTATAGGGCCAAATAATAAATCCTTGTCGATTAGATCACATAGTCCGAAATGCATTTCCACAAAGCTTCTTCTATAACTGTTAGACAGAAACTCGTAGAAGTAATAATGACCCTGAAATAAAAACCAAAAACGAATACACTTAACTTTATATAGTACAGTATAGTCGCTATAATAAGAACTAGTAAAAAAAACCATTTCACAATAATATTCATTAATTTTAAGAGCACGAGCACTTTAACACTAAACTGAAAAAAAAAATACTATCATGACTGTATCCCAGGGAGCGGTAGAAATTTCTTTCAGATCTTAATGCATTTTTTAGATATTTTTGAAGATGTCTAAGGATAATGCCTACATTTTGCAGAAGTTAACTATTCATACGTGACAGGTCGCAAGTTCATCAAAGCTATTAGAAAGCTTACTGGTTATCTCACGATGTTTTCTTTCACCTTTTAAAGCTCGTGATATAGCGCATATAAATTTTTCGACACGAAAAGTCCATTGATGCACTGCTGGATTCAAATCCACGACCGTCGGATTGAAAGTTGAAGTAACTACTATCCATGGCCAACACCACTTTTTTATATTTACCGTAATGTTGTTATTAAACTCATAGATTGTGCTGAAGCGCATAGTTACGTAGTAAAATGGATCACCACGTCCAGAACGCTTTGACGTTAGATTGACATAATTCATGTATGCATGGTTGACATAAGTGATCTTGGGATGCTCGGTTATCATATATCGTACCTGAAAACATGGTTTTGAATCATTTTTATTTTATTTTATTTTATTTTCTACATTTTTGGAAAACTTACAGCTAGGACAAAAATTATGCAATATTGACAAAAAATACACATGTAAGGAACATTGTACTTTGCTGAGGGCCAATTACAAGTTTCCACAGATAGATTGAAAATGTATATAAAAAAAAAGGTTCAGTTTGTGTGGACAGGAACATCATCATCCCAATTCACCCAATGCTGACGATTTCTGACGACCTCTGTGGCGCAGTGGGTAAAAGCCTGAGACGCAAAGGTTGCGGGATCGATCACCGCCACGGGACAAAATTCCAAATTAATATTTAAATGTATATAATTATATAATTCAGTACGATGGTTTATAGACCACTTTGACATGTCACGTTCTTAAAACTAGGAAATTCTACTGCCTGTGCTAACATTTTTGCATTTTCTGCAGATATTTATTCCGGGTCCGGGTGTTTTTTTATCTATAATATGTATGATGTACCTAGTATTATCAGTCATCTGGTTACCATATCACAGCATTAAATTGTTTAGCTTGGGACTAGATCATTCTGTGTGAACTGTCCAAGGACACTTATTTTCTATTTCACTTTTTACGTTCCTTTTTTAAAGTCGTTTTACAAAACACAACTATCCTTGCGTTTGTAAAACGTAAACGTGTACAGTACATGGTAACAGCTGTTTGCTGTCTGTATTTTTATTTTCTCTAAATGTTACATTACATTACAGGCTAATTCTTGTCAGTCAAGGAGGCAGTAATTTATTGCTCAAAATCAAATTGAGGGATTTCAAAATAAATGATTGATCTTTCTCTCTAAAAGTCATTATTTTTACTGACAAAACTAAATCAAAAATGGAAGTTCATAGTTGTGAATTCCGTTGAAATAATATTATAAATTAATTTTTTTTTCTTAACTTACCACGGTAGTTCTTTGTATAATACCTTGGATTCAAAAATAGGCTACTTTTGATCGCGATATTCCACGGAAACGGGAACTATTCATCGCGGGTAACACCGCGGGGTAGCTGCGCCCCGCGGTGTTACCCGCGTACATTATTTTTGTTTAAAAAGTTTTATTGTATGATTCCGATATTTTTAATATTAAGAATATTGGAACGTGAAGAATATGCCATTAATTTTAACAAAATAACTTATAGAAATCTTTGAATAAATTACCTTCATTGAATAGCACATTTGAATTGTAGTACACAATATCACTGAAATAAAAAATATTTTTGCAAAAGTCGACATTTTATAAATAACTTTCAAACCGCACTGATGTTGACTCAGTAACTAACTATTGAAATTGCCTTCTGTATGTGATTATTTTGCCTTATTATTGCTTAATTTATTTTAAATAGGTACCTTATCATGATCTTTAGAGGTCAACTTTATAACTCTGCTACATTGACGTTCCTCTCTCTACAAGTTGAAAGACAAGTTCGTGTCATTCAAAGTCAGGTTTTACACAAAATTTGGATAATTTTTACTTGATCAAATACAGCGTCATTAGGCGACCTACATTGATACCCGTATTGTTGTAGGTGGAATAGGTACAATTAATAATACATCGACCATGTATATCCTGTGGATTAGCTCAACTAAGCTTAAGGTGTCTACTCAATCTCAAACTATGCCTTAGGCACTACCAGTTTCTGTTGAGTGTTAGCATAGATAATGACGCTGCAATCTAGGGCAGATTATAAAGGCTGAAGTTGTAAATGATGAATGAAAATTAGTGTCGATTCCTTATTGTTCTTTTTAACATACATTTATAAACTTAATAACTTGTAAAATAATTTTACAATGATTCGAAATAACGATTCAAAAGTTAAGGTCACTATTTCATCTTTTTGTACGGCGGCCACGGCTAAGATTATAATAGAAAAAGAAACTACATAACCTTGCTGACTTTACTAATTTGATTTGTTATATATTTTATAGTGTCTTTTACACGATGCAAGATTCTTGCCTTACAAATAAATTGACTGTCATCATGACTTGCATGGTCTAAACAAAAGTTGCTTACAATTACTGAACGTCAATTAGGTGCGCGTAAATATTCCATTCAATTATTGCTCTGGTAGGTACTTACAAGAAAATGACATCATGTAAATTATACTAAGATACTTCGTTTTAATTATGATAATTAAAATATTCCGTCATCAAATAAATATTTTTATTTTCTACAAACATCAAAAATAACCCATACATTGTAACTAAAAGTTACAATGGTCTGTAATTATTATTAAAAGGTAATTCATATTTTGCATAATATTATCATTTAATGTGCAACATTTTTTATTAACAAAATGCTTACTATTAGCAAAGGTTATTGATGCTATTAGTTACGTAGCATTAACTGCTTTGATTATTATAACCAATTATTTTCTCAATATTAACTATGTATAAGTAAGCCATTAGGCTTTATCAAAATCAAAATTACAGTATTCTTTGATATCATTTTCGATTGTATTTTTAGAGTGTTTTTTATTTAGATCAGAGGTCGTTCCAAAAAATTATACGAGTACCTACAAAATGTTTATGAAACAAAACTCAGGCCTTTGCATCTTTACTAGATAATTTATACAGCGTCAGGGGGCCATCTTTGCGGGACACTTGTAACTGGTACATTATTGAGATAAAATAGGCTTGACCAGCACCTAAACCATCCTTCTTACTCGGTCAAAATCGACAGGAAAGTCAATGGCTAGTCAAATAGTCACCCGCGACCATGGCTATTGCAACATAGCCGAAACGTCGGGACGTAAAGAAATAAGGTAAATAACGCGATAAAACCCCGTGTCCATGTATTTATAAATATGAATTGTGATCGCGAAAGTTTAAGAAAAACTATTAAAGTCACTGCTAATTACGCATTTGCCACGTGCTCGCCTTTGCTGGAATATATAATCACGTCCGGTTCTAAGTGTTTCTATAATCGCATCCAGAAAGGTAAATTCTCTATGATCTTGTTATTGTGTGATTAGCTTTGAGCACAGATAATATATTTAAAAGTCAATTAAGATAATTACCGTTTTTAACTACCTACAGTGGGTGTTTTATTATAGATACGAGTACACAATATACAGGCATATCACGGTCTTATTGGCTAAATGTGTAATGCCCAGCCTAGCCATTAGACCTAACCTGGTAAATACATTTCGATGAATAAAATCCTGGTATTGCAAACTTTTTTTTTATTTCAGGAAATCCCACTAATATTATAAAGGTGAAAGTTTATGTGTGTGTAAGTGTGTTTGTTACTCTTTCACGCTCAAACGGCTGGACGGATTTGAATGAAATTTGGTACCAGAATTGCTTATACCCTGGATTAACAAATAGGCTACTTTAAATTCCTGAAAAGTGCAGTGTTCCCGTGGGATTCGTGCAAAAGGTAGCTGTCAGACAAAATAACTTTATAGATGGCAGCACAGGCAAAAATATTACTCCTTCACGCTCAAACAGCTGGACGGATTTGAATGAAATTTGGTAGCAAGATTGTACCCTTGATTAAATAATAAGCTACTTTAAATTCCTGAAAAGTGCAGTGTTCCCGTGAGATTATAAACCAAATTATTCATCAAAATAGTTTCGGTAGTTTGGCCGTGCAAAAGGTAGCTGTCAGGCAAAATAACTTCATAGATGGCAGCACAGGCAAAAATACAACTCCTTCACGCTCAAACGGGTGGACGGATTTAAATGAAATTTGGTAGCAGGATTGCATATACCCTGAATTAAAAAATACGCTACTTACAATTCCTGAAAAGTGCATTGACTCCGTGGTATTATTAATCAAATTCATTAAAATAGTTTATACCTACAAAATAGTTTGGCCGTGAAAAAAACTGAAAAAGTAACAAAATAATTTCAATAGATGGCAGCACAGGCAAAGTTATTATTCCTTCACGCCAAACGGCTGGACGGATTTGAATGAAAATTGGTACCTAGCATGATTGCTTATACCTAAAAAATACGCTACTTAAAATTCCTGAAAAGTGCATTGATTCCGTGGGATTATTCGTCAAATTCATTAAAATAGTTTATACAAAATAGTTTGGTCGTGAAAAAGTAACAAAATAATTTCAATAGATGGCAGCACAGGCAAAGTTACTATTCCTTCACGATCAAACGGCTGGAATTTGAATTAAATTTAATAGCAGGATTATTTATTCCCTGGATTAACAAATAGGCTACCTTAAATTCCTGAAAAAAGCAATGGTTCCGTAAGATTATAAACCAAATTATTTATCAAAATAGTTTAGCCGTGAAAACGTAACTTTTAGCCAAAATAATGTTAATAGATGGCAGCACAAGCAATGTTATAGCTCCTTCACGCTGAAACGGCTGGACGGATTTGAATGAAATTTGATACCAGGACAGTTGATATCCTGGATTAACACATGTCATAGGCTTCTTTAAATCCCTTAAAAGCGTATGTTCCCGTGAGATTATCAAAATACTTAAATTATGCTTCTTTAAACTCAAACGGCTTAACGGATTTCAAATATTGTTTATTTTGACCCGATAATCTCACGGAATTGGTACTTATGTACGCAGATAAATCTTCGATAA
This sequence comes from Xanthorhoe designata, assembly GCA_963582015.1. Lineage (NCBI taxonomy): Eukaryota > Metazoa > Arthropoda > Insecta > Lepidoptera > Geometridae > Xanthorhoe > Xanthorhoe designata. Next base: position 8,189,524 of record OY757044.1, on the reverse strand, counting down.
AAAGATTTCTGGCTCAACATAAACCATTAGAACAAAGTTTAAATTTGTGTCTTCAATAAACATAGGTACCAGGACCTCATTCATCATCGCTATTTTATTAAATTTCCCACAATTTCGGATCGCTGCAATTCTAAATCCTCGCTGCGCTCGCTTTGCTCGGAACCGACCAGCGCCTTATCTTTGAGCACCATAAGCAAACATAAGTGTCAGTCATGACGAATTTGTCTTAAAAATTTCGAGTCTAAGAAACTCGATGCGCTTGCTTAGTTCGATGCTCGCTTCGCTCGCACGGTAGCTTCTTGAATATTTTGCTAGCAAATTGAACTATGTCAGGCCATAGAATAAGAACAGACCAGCAATCAGCCTTTTCTATGAGCACTATAAGCAAAATCAAGTGTCACATGATGCATTTTTTTTTAAATTTCGGTTTAAAAGGCTCGCTATGCTCGCTTAGTTCGAAGCTTACTACGCTCGCTTGGTTCAAAGCTCGCTTCGCTCGCACGGTAGCTTCTTGAATATTTGCTAGCAAATTGAACTATGTCAGACTATAGAATAGGAACCGACCAACAGTCAGCCTTTTCTATGAGCTCCATTAGCAAAATCAAGTGTCACGTCAGGACGCATTTGTTTTTAAAAATTTTAGCTCGCTTCGCGAGATTAAGACGCTTGCTGTGCTCGCTTAGTTTGAAGCTCGCTACGCTCGCACGGTAGCTTCTTCAATATTTTGCTGGCAAATTGATCTATGTCAGACCAAAAAATAGGGACCGACCAACAGTCAGCCTTTTCTATGAGCACCTTAAGCAAAATCAAGTGTCACATGACGAATTTGTCTTAAAAATTTCGGCTCGCTGCGCTCGCTTGGTTCGAAGCTCGCTTCGCTCGCATGGTTGCTTCTTGAATATTTTGCAAGCAAGATAAACTATGTCAGACCAGCAGTCATCCTTTTCTATGAGCACCAAAATCAAGTTACAAATGACGCATTGGTCTTAAACAAGGAGCAAAATTAAAAAAAATATTAAAACTTTTTCAATTACGTAAGAAGAGAGTAATTTTTTGCACTCTCGAGGTGCATTTTTATTCATATCTCTGACGATCCTCATCAGACCAAAAAAAGAATCATAAAAATCGGTTCACCCAGTCCACGAATTGAGAACCTCCTCCTTTTTTGAAGTCGTTAAAAAAATGTATTAACTTTTTCACCGCGGGTAACACCGCGGGGCACAGCTAGTGTATAATGTATTTAATTAACTCACCTTCAAATAGAATGGCAAATCATGCAAAAAAGTAACCAAAATTACTTTTGAAGGAGATCTTTAAAGGGGATTTTGACACCTAAATGTTTTAATTTTCGTAGACCCAATACAAAAATCTCGTAGACATAGAATCTGCTACGAAGTTTCGTAGCTCCTTACAGTAAAAACATTTTATTTCTTCGATAATCGCCTTTATTTATTAAGTTACTTTCCTTTCGTGCGGAAAGTAATCAAAGTTTTCGTTTCCTGATTCATTTTAATTTCATTGAATTGTTTGTTGCCTCATAAAAATACTTTCGGTAATTGATTACGAGCAACGGCAATGAAATTAACGCTAACTGTCATCATTTTCGTTACTTATTTATTACTTCCAAAGCTGATTCGTTTCTATTATTTTTGGAGCTCGTCATTTTCCCATTACACAAGTATTTGGCACAATATTTACAAAAAAGGTAAGTTTAAATGAAAAATCTTACTAAAGAGCGATCCAAAAAAAAGGCTAAAGAGCGATCGCTTGAATCTACGCAGGTCGAACCCTAACGGAGTTGTTAATTTTTAGTAAGATTTTTCGTTAACAAAAAGTCAAGTGTTATAATTTCGGATTATAAACACTCATAAATCAAATATTGCCATTTCGATTAGGCCGATCTCAAGCTTTGCCTTTATCTATAAACAGATTTAATTTTACTTATAAATATAGTATAAATCTTCTTATTTCTGCCCTTTTCCTAGAACAAGCATTGTTCGTTCGTTCGTTCAAAGTATTGTAATGTCGACATGAGTTTTCCGACTCCCCAATAATAGTCTTTATGTCGTCAGTTAAAAAAAGAGGGGGAAATGCATGTTTTTACAAAAAAAATGTATCAAGTATTATATCAGTCAATTGGTTACCATAGCACAAGCATTAAGTTGTTTGGACTAGATGACGCCATTTTAGACTTTTGGACTAGACTGATGACGCCATGTAAAACGTCCAAGGATATTTATTTATTATTCTAACTTGTTAAAACGAGTATATCTATAAACTTGAAGATAGCACATGTCTATGTACGTTACGATTTATCAGACAATTAATTTTGTATCGTAATCGATAGTACTCGTATATTTGGAAGGTTGATTGTAAAGGTGTAGCTTTATTTACTTGCCCCTAATAGGTTCGTAGCAAGTTTAGTTTGACTTGAACTCGGAAATGGGGCACATGAATGTTAGATGGGATGGCCGAAACTGTTTGGTCTGGTTGAAAATTATAGGCTGTTTGTGTCTTTTATTGACCTTTTAACGAATATGAGAGAGAAATGAAATAATAATGAACACGTCTGTATTCCCAGCAGGGAATAGTATACACTTCTTTTCAGATCTTTATACAATTTTTATATCCCTTGAAGATGTTTAAGGGGGTAGTCAGAAATACATATTTGGTGCATGCCCGCATTTTGCAGAAGTTAAGTTTCCATACGTGACATATTGCAAGCCCATCGACGCTGTTAGAAAGCTAAGTTCCTCATGACATTTTCCTTCACCGTTAAGAGCTTGTATTAGCACATTACAATTTTTCGAAACGAAAAATTTATACACGGCCGGATTCAAACCAACGATCTTCGAATCGAAAGTCGAGGTACTAATCCACTTAGCCAACACAGCTCTAACGGAATATGAAATTGTTTTTGTTATTTCAATGTGATGAAAGTGAAAAATGTTTTACTCAGTAAGTATAGACATAAATTGAGACCGCGGTTCCTTTTTCTTGCGATCCCAAACGCCTGCGTTCTCAAAAGTACGCAAAAGTACGCGGGACAGTAAATTTCGAGTCGAGCGACAGAGCCACGGGGCAAAAAAAAGCAGTAGGTATATTTTATTCAAATAATGGACCTTTCAATCAGTTGTGGCCATACATATTAATGAGAATAATCTGGGTTTGATAGAATAAGATAAGTAAAGTAAGTTCGTATGAGCAAGTGGACAACTCTAGTGACGGAGCTTTTAAGCCTTATATAGAATAAATAGGATAAGATGGAATTAAATGCTCTTAGATGTCTGTCAATACTGTAAATTTTATAAAAAGGTACAAAATCGGCATGCAACAATAATTTTCGTACCTAATTTGAGACCGCAAATCAAGTTATATTCCAAGCAGACTTACGAAGTGGCAAGTACTGATTGGTCTAATAAAAAAGCTATTTTTAACCATACCGATTCGGACCGCGGCATTCTATTTCATAAAGAATGGAAAAGCTACGGACACGCTAAATGTAGAGTTCTAGTTTGCTGAGCTTAGGTTAAAGTTCAGAGGTTAGAATATGCTAGTTTTAATTACTATCGTGATGTCAAAATGGCATAGGTAGTTAAGGAATCGGTTTATTTAACTTTTGTGGTGCAGTGGGCGAAAGCCCGCTTGGGACGTGGAGGTTGCGGATTCGATCCCCCGACGAAAATTTGTATGAACTTCAAATATACGGGGTGTAAAAAGACTACTACCGAAAACTGATGGGTTGCAATCAGACCATAGTACTGAACATAATTAGTTTTTTTTTTTTTTACCTTAAATATTTTTTTTTTTTTTTTAGTCACATACACATCGTACAACATAATAAGACCATTTCCACCTAATTAGATCATTTAATAAAGGAAATAAACAAGTAAATTAAAGAAACAGCAATATTACGCATAGCATATTACGCTCGTACGACAGCGAACAGCTGATCTCGCCCGCGGTCATCGACCGCCCGCGGTCTTTTTTCAGACAACTAATGTTTCTTTAGATGTCTTTTGGGGTGCTGTACCACCCCGTTTCGTTTTCGGTAGACGTCTTTTTACACCCTGTATGTATCGAGTCAGTGTTTTCTATATGTATTATTATGTTTACAAAAAAAATGTATAAGAAGTATAACTATGTATGTGATTAGATTACGCTATGTGAGCTGGTATTATATAATAGTGTATAGAGAAAGCATAAAAACCCTCATATTTTGTCAACTCAATCGAAATACGTTTAAGCACGTATTATCAACTTTTTTGCATAAACAAACATAAGTTTAACATAAGTTCGAAAGGTCAGAGATTTATTTTTATTTATTTACACTGACAAATAATACTCGGATCCACGTAAGGCTACTTGCATACAATTGTTAATAAAATACTGAACAAAAATGATGAAACAAAAATATGTTTTCAAAATGATCCTGGCAAGGAAAAAAATCTAATTCTCAGAAAAGTTTTTAGTCAATCTATAAGACTATACTTTTCGTCTGGTTGTGTATAAAATTGTAGATCAAATATCGGTCGATAAGTTAAGTAAGCAAGTAAGTTTCGTATGAGCAAAAGTTCGTTAAGTGTATTGGTGCAAATTAACAAACTAAAAAAACATTATATTATTATTGTTATTTATTATTTAAAAACCTGATGTTTCGCACTATTCCTTTCCCTTTTATTTACTTGTAAAAAAGGTATGAAATAGAAATTCACCGCTGTAATAAAATGAAAAATGCAATTAAACTGACTAATTTTTCTTATTACATATGTTTTTTTTATAATTAAGATCGTAATACCTACTCTAACCTAGAAACTAAGCTTTACTAACCAAAGTGGACTGTTTGAATTTACCAATTAATTATATTTACTATTTTTATAATTATTTTAGTTCTTATTATATGCATTTTAGTCCTTTTGAGACGTCTAAGGTGAGTCAGAGATAACAGTATAAATTAAATAATAACTGGTACAATACAATTATGTATGTCGCAGTCATTCGTGTGCTCACACCCTATTTTCTTCTTATGTAAACAAATATGGTTCTGTTTGTAGAAAAAGGAACAGAGTTTTATGATCTTGAATTTATATTTGACAAACATTTATTGTGTTCTCAGCTGTTTGTGTAAATTTTTTACTGTTATTACTGGCAGTAAACCATATTGTTAAATGTTAATGCATTTTGAGATATCAAAATGTAGTCGATTTAATTTTACATAAGTTCATCAATCTACATTATCTACATAGTTTTAAACAAAGTAATATTAGAATTTGTTTTAAGGTATTTTTAACTGATAGTTGGTAGAAAATGAAACTGATGTGTTACTTTTAAGATTTTATTTCATTGTGATAGTAAATAGACGCAAGATGTAAATATTAATTGTACAATATACTTAGGACTTTATTTATACATTAAAATTATGAGCATTTATAGTAATTCATTAGAGATATGTACAGTTTCTTTTAGTAAAGATGTATTTACGCACACTAATTTACAAAAGCTACTAGCATTAGGGTGTTTATATTATTTTAAATTATTAAATTGAACTCGTAAAAAATATTTATAACGTACATAAAAAAACTCGAAACTCAAGTACGTCACACTAAAAAAATGTTTCTATAATTTCTTAAATGTAAAATGTATTTAAGTGATAATAATTAATACTAATTGATACTTATTCTAAGTTTATCAAATAGACTTTATAATATACGTTTAGATAGATTTGCCATTTTATTAAAAAAAAGTAGGTAATTTTAAATAGAAAGTAATTTAAATTTCTTGGATAAAAATGGATGTTTTAATGTTTACAGGATATTTGGTGCTGCTTTAAACTCCGGTTTTGGAGCATATTCAGGGTTACGATTTTGTGTATGGCCTTTGTCTTCTTGGCATTCGTCTTTGGTTATAGGTATACTTAACCGGATTATGCAAAATCACAGAAAGAGAGAATATTAAAACTTAATTGGTTGTTAATATTTTCAAACTATTTCTGGCTTTACCGAAGCGTAATTTACGAAATCAGCTTTCATAGGTTTAGTTCGTTCTTACTTCGTTGGAATAATATAATGGTCTTGATTTATAATGAGTATTTTCGCAAAGTCGGTATTATACATTTGGTTTATTATTTATTATTTGATAATATTGAAATATAATAATCTATCACCTCTTGGCACGATTCTAAAGAGACTAATTTAGGACCGATCTACACTATCATACATTTTTAAGAAATTGTATTTATGTACTCTTGATAGGACCTAAATGTACACGTATAATAGTATTTATGTGATATAAATTTTGATAAATTTACATAGTGTGCACTTATTTCTATCCGTGATCTACATCTCATCAAAATTTAGAATTTAATTTAAATTGTAAATAATGAACGGATTTTCTATACTCTGGTACATATTAGTTTAAAGGAGTCGAGAGACGTGTATAAAATAGTGGAGGGAATATAAATCTTAGCTAAAATAGGGTTAATTATCAGGTTTTTATAATCTGTGTAAATACCCAATGGTTTAGTTGATTTATTCCATTCTAATACCATAGTTTTCTTTTTCAAACGGTATCCAGTACTTGGAATCATTTAGAATGGAATAAATCGTTTGGTTTAAGGCTACATTGACATGATTTTTCTGGTCCTCAATCACCAAATCTGGTTCAATACATAACATAAAGCGATTAGGACAAGATATTTTCGAATTTAGTGCCATATATCTATTTACAATGTTACTAGAAAACATTTTGTTTTGAACTTTATGTTACTTAATGGATAAATTATAAATGTGAAGATGAATGTCAGGCAGGTCAGAAATGATTATAAACTTTTAATAGAAAATAAAAGAATGAATAAATTGGTGTTAATGTTTACGTTAATTGACATTACACGCTTAATACCAAGGCAGATACAAGTTTTGTATTATACTAAAACTACAAAAAAACATAGTTTCAAAGTTATTTCTTGACAAGCACTATTTGTCTTTTTGACCCTCTTAGTTATGGATATGACTCGCAAAATGCTGGTCAAACCAGTTGAAAAAAAAACAAGTCGCGTTAAAAAAACAACACAAAAAATAATACGTCTAACTACTGAGCGAAGATATTACTTTGAATACTACATTATTAAGATTAAAATATTTACACACGCATTTAATAAAAAACTACCAGCTATTAGTTCGAATGAGAACTTACTCTAAAAACACCATGTGCAGATATACATTCTTGGACCAAAGTTCAACCTTCAAATCAATTCATAGACCTACATCTACGCTACGATAATTGATATCTATACTATTCAATGCAAAATCCGACTTTAAAAAACCCTAAACATTCCAAAACCTTCCAGATAGTGTACTTATAACTAGATTTAAAAGTCTAAGACACTGCCGATATCATACATTCAGATAAAACTTACAGCGAAATTGCTTATTTCACACGATAAATTTAAAAGTGGCACTGTAAATTTAAATTATTGTGCTTTCTTAATACTAAAAGTGAAATTACTTTACACTCAAGATAGATCAAACACACCACTATGCTATGGTCCCGTAAAAGACACTAAAAGAGAAGAGTCCACAGAGTTCAAATCTATTCGTCTATCCATTTTAGACTTTGTGCTGGCCAAGGCGGCCTGGTTTCCAAGACATATTTGAGTTGGAAACCTGTATGAAAATGCTACAGGTACTCATCTATCTGATCGTAGTCTTCGTCAGGAGGTGAGGGGCCAGAGACGGAGAGGATTGGCAGTCCAAAATGTCTGACAGTCTCTACACTACAACTGTCATCTGATTTACATGCCTCTTCGCAAATGGTTTCTTCTCTGGGTTTGGTTCTGCAGAGGCGTTCTGATGAGTCACTCATCGTGGTTAGAGGTATGTTATCTGCTGATCTGTAAATAACAATACGTGTCAACATCACAAGTTAGCGAGGCTTCCGTTAGGTTTAATGACTTTAAAAGCCAAGGAAAAAGAAAAGCTAAGGAATCGCGCAGCTGTTAATTGCCACTTGCTTGATTAATTGCAACCATCTATCAAGAACGTCTTAGCAAGCTTCGCCAGTTCATGTGTGAATAAAGTACATCATACTTACCTAGCCTTCCTACAAAGTCTCGACTGAGAGCCGTGCCTCCTCAAGAACTCTCCAGCATCAAACCCAGCAAACCCTCCAGCTGGTTCTGCTGACATGAAGATAGCAGAGTTGACGCGAGGTCTGTTACTGCAGCGTGCCAATAGCTGCTCCTCACACTCCAAACTTTGGGTGTGTGTGTGCGACCAACGCATATGCTGTAACAAAAAGGTAGTTTTAGATATATTTGATCATCCAATGCATGTTTAAAACCATTTGGTAACTTGTAACACACGGCTTTGGATGTGCCTGTGAAGACTCAGTTTTATGCAAGCTGGTGTGTGTGCGACCTATGCTGCAAGAAAAAGGTATTTATTTGTATATTTGATCATAAAGGCGAGTTTAAATGGGAAAATAATAATCTTCATGGCCGGTTTTGGCTACAAAAACAGTGGTTTATATTTGTAGGCGGTCTATATGGAAGGGAAAGACCTGGGCGGAAATATTTGGACGAATAAGGCGACATTTTGGATAAAGGTCAGGTCAAAACTACCCCTAAAGTGAGCTTGTCAACTCGCATATAGTGCAAAGGTCACAAAAACATGTCTGCCTGGTACATATTAATTATTTATTTTTTGTGTAGGAAACAACAGGTGCTTTGGAAAACACGCGTGTGTCGTGATAATAATAATTGTTTGTAAGTGGATTTTGGTCGATAATGTATTAACTGTTACATTGTCTTCATTATAAGTGGTGGTACATAAACATATTCTATGTACATAGTTTGTTTTATACTTTCTTGCATTGTTTGTTATACTTGTATTATATTTATAATTTCTGTAAATTAATAGTAGAGACGTTACATCTTGCAATGCATAAAATTATTTTATATTAGTTTCAGACAAAAACATAAAACAAGACAAAAAAGAATTGTGTTCATCGTCTTTGATAACTTACTTAGCCTATAAAACAGCTTTCGCCTACATTAACAATCAGTAAAATGACTAGCAACAGTATCTTGTATCTTTATTCTCTACAGGTTAGCTTAACTTTGTGTTGTTTCCCAATAATACAGGGTGCGTAGACAAGTGACAAATGTTTCGTATCTATTCTCTTTCTATTATCGCTACACCTTTGATTCTGATGGCTCGAGTTTTCGTCATCGAATGTCAATTACTATAATTTTTTTTAGCTTCTAATCGAAAGTGATTGTCGAAATGTAACATGGCTAGGGCAGCAGGTATTTTATTAAGACTCATTTTCCTTACCCTGTATTTACGAGTGGTAAATAATTCTATAAAACCCCGCTGTCTTGCAAAATAAATGTGTGCGACTGCTTTTATTTCCTTAGCAAAATGTATTAGCATGGCATCCTGCAATGCAGTACTTATGCGTTACAAGCACGGCACAACCTTCCCACTACAGTGGTTCCTAACCTTTCCAGTATGAAAAAATGAAATGAAATGAAAAAAAATGAAAAAAAATTAAAATGATCACGACTGTATCCCGGGAGCGGGAGTACCGCCTTAGACATCTTCAAAAGGATCTAAAATTTCCTAATGATCTGAAAGAAATGTCTACCTTTCCAATATATTTACCAGGAATGTCAATAAAACAGATTATATCCCAGTTTACATTCTCCCCCTCTTGTTTTGTTTAAAACGGTACTTGTGTGTGTTGTACCTACAGGCCCTGCTGTGATTTATATAGTAGGTGTGATAGTAGAATCATTAGTAGAAGATTAGCTTATAAAAAAGTAGGTATTTATTTACTTACTTAAGGTGGCTTGCATAACGATAGCTAATTGTATTTATGCTAACCGAAACGTTTTTAAGATGACTTATCGCGCTTAGCATCTTGTACAAAACAAAATTCGTCACTAAATCTTAATTTGTCACTGTTAATCAAACTTTCAATACCTTAGAACTGTCAAAGATAAATGTAATAAATTACATACATTTAGTAAAAAATTAAATTTGATTTCAAACCGTCTAAGAGTTAAAAATCTCTGTAACTAGGTTCGGAACAACTGCACTACGTAGACAATGCTAGAATAATATATTTAGATAGCTTGGATTCTCACGAGAATTATCAATATAAACTTACTTCCCAAACTCGTGGATAGCGTGCTCAGTGACAACCAGTCTGACCTAAACGCGAAATGAGACTCTGTTCTCAAAGATAGAAAGTTGGAGTTTGTGAAAATGTAATTGTTATGCGATCAATGGATGCGACAAAGTGACACGCGAAATAACGCGATAAATTTATATTTTAAGTTTCCTACTAGTATTTTTTTGAGATCACAGAAATGTCTTTCTTCTGAAATAATAACACGATGTCTAAGAAGCAGTACTACATGTTCTTGTTACAATAATATACGTCACGTCACAACGTTCACGAAATTCATTAGACTGGGAGTAAGGCGTGGGACTATGTTGTCGACCCATCGAATCGAGCATCGAAACATTATTTCTTTATTCTTTAATATCCCGTTCTCGTGGGAATACCGGAATCAAAAGTAGCCTATTTGTTAATCCAGGATATAAGCTATTCTGGAACCGAATTTCATTCAAATCCGTCCACCCGTCTGAGCGTGAAGGAGTAACAAACATTCACACTTACATCTTACACTTACTCACTGACACACACAAACATTCATTTTTATAATTTCAGTGTGATCGTTCGCCTATAAAATATAAAAACTTAGACAAAAGGTATGTACAAAGGCGACTGATGGGCAACTCGTTTGTATCTCCATCTCTGTCTTCATGATTTCCCACCAACTCTCTCTAAAGCATTAAAATAGTCCCGCCAAAATTTTCTTTCCGACCCAAATACGATACGCATCCCGTGAGGATAATACGAGTACCATATCTATTGGTTTTACGCGCGTTGGTCGATTGTCGCGTGGTTTGAACGTTGCCCTAAGACACCGCTGTCAAGGGTTGCATGTTCATCAAACTGTCATGGCGGCACGCGAATGACAAGGCACTGTTTTCAAAGTATACGCGGAATACAAAATCACAATCACAACAAAGTATCTTTGGTGACTTGCTATCTGTAAGCAAATAACCTATAAATTATGTAAAGTGAATAAGGTTTTTAGCAATTTGTATTTAATGTTTTAGCATTCTACTGTGTTTTTAGCTAATTGACTTTGCAAAACATGTCATGTTTTTGCATAATTATTTTTCTTGGTGTGTTGCTGTTGGAACAGGCACTGTAATTACCTAGCATGTAAGACGTTTCCATGTTATCCTTGAGGTCCTACCAGTAGTTATGTATTGATTATTGCAGTAACTGAATAAATGATTTTTGCCTTTGAATTTATTTAATAATGTTTATGTGACAATTACCTACATCGAACAACAACTGACTCTTTCTGAATAGGTCTGAACTTACTTAGGTGTATCGAATAGCGGTAAAATCAATTATATTGATTACACATTCAGTGGAGCATTAATTTTTTAATACACATAAAACAATACAGCTTCGTAATTTGTAAGTCAGTGAGTCTGACAGATTACAAGGTCGTTGCCAGCTATTAGAATACTCACTAATTAGTTTCTGTAAGACTATTTTTTTGCATCGTTTACAGTTTATATTTAAGTGCATACTTCCAAGATTTCAAATTAGAAATCTGTTGATGCACTTTCTTATCCAGGTTACGAATCTACGCCCTATATTAAAAGTTCCACTACACACTACCTCTTCAACAATAACGATTACTTTTTAGGCATTTTTTTTTAACTTTTTTATTTTTTCTGTATCGAATATAACTTACCGCTATAATTCTGGGAATATAGTCATGATCATAATATTTCGTTTATTTTTTTTCTCTATTTTGTATCATCTTGCGTTAACAAGAGCCGTCTATTAATTTATTCTGTGCAATAAGGTTACCCAAGTATTGTGCGGGTTGGTTCAAAACTTGCGATAACTTTTGAACTAGGGTTTATACACACTGTCTACTAGAAATATCATCATCGTCAAAATAATTTTATATTACTTTACAAGCAAATAAAATGTAAGCTTAAGTATTTGGGTGACAAACATCAAAAGATATTAAAGAGAATGTAAGTATGTACTTATACTTACTTAATTATTTTTTATACAATTTTAAAACACTTTTATAAAATATAAATCTGTAGGTACTTACCTGAATTAATAATCAACCAGTTTCAAACTTTTACAACAGTGTCACAGAGTTTAATATTGCTTGTTCTCTAAATATTGTAAAATTATACAGCAATTTCAATAATCTGATACCCCAACCTTGTTGGTACAACTGATTGAACTGAACATCTGTGAAATTGAACGGATTCGAACGGATCAATAACAATATTCGTAATAATACTGATACTACAATAATACAATATTTGATACTTCAAAAACATTATAGGTACGATGTGACGGCGGGCTCACAGCCTGTCACGTGTAGACGTAACAGGCCTGGACGTCGTGTACGTTTATGTAATGTTAAATTCTGCAAAATAGGTATTTGGACAAACCTCTGACTACCCCTTAGTCGCCTTTAAGGGATCTGAAATGTCTAAATGACAGAGAATGTCTACCGCGCCTTTGAAATTCAAAATTATAACACCATTGTTGGGGAAATTGGGCTTCTGGTCTTCAATGAAACTCCTTTCCAACAGTTTGTAAGAACATACATTTACGGGTATTTATCGCTATTTACCTTTATGAAAATGATGTGTTCTGATCGCAAAAGTTTAAAAAAGACTATAGTTTGTAAGAAGTTGTATTGATATTGGTACAGTTACAATATTGATACAGGTAAGTATGTATAATGATGTGAATGGATTGAGTGTCAACGGTCAAGTGCCGATGTCCTCTCCGCGGCTGAGGGGCGCGAGGGGAAACACTAAATAACCAAAATAAAGTCTCCCTTTGTGACACGTTTGACAGCGCGTATCCACTTCTCTCTGAGCTCTTCTTGGACAATATTATGATAATGTTATACGAAAACGCCTTCTGAAATCATTCTAAGCGGTCATAACTTTTCTAGAATAAAAAAAAATTCTATATCTCAAGGCGGTCAAAGACCTACTTGACATTTCACCGTGTTCACATTACCATTTGACTACCACTACCATCAGTCACGGCTGACAGATGGGGCTGTTTTAAATTTTCATTCGGCGTAAATGTCGCGTGTGGAAAGTAGAGCAAGGCTCGTTATTTTATATTAAAACAAAACGCCCGGCTAACCTCGTATCCGGTAGTGATATGTATTAATGTGAGAAAGTCGGATGTTTACAGAAAGTGGATTTGTAGGGTAGCGAAAGTGTAAATATCTTCAACTGTGTATTAAAAGGGATGTGATTTTAAAAAATTACAGTAATGATGTAAAATCATGATTTTTTCGCTGGCAAAGTACCTAGGCATTTTTTTTTCTTTAAGCATTATTAAAAAAAACTAAATTAATGATGTGATCACGACTTTTTCGCTGGCAAAGTTTATTTTGTTTTCTAGCATTTAAGGTCCTTTGAAAATGTCTAAAGGGGTATTCAGAGGTATGTTAGTTCTTACAACATTTGTCACATGCCCATAATTTTTTTCAGAAGAAACGTTACCATTCGTTTCCTCATAAGTTTGAGTATTCTTGAAAACCTACTGATTTCAGATATTATCTGTGTTACATTACTGGACCTAGTAAAGTAAGAGTGGAAAGCCGACGAGCGACACGCTATAAAAAAACGTTTGTGATCACGTAGCTTGGTATGGTGATGGTGCTGCCAAAGTAATCACTGTTTTATTTGAATATACCTAAAAAAATTATTTTATTTTATTTTTATTTACTTACACAAAATAAAAATATTTTTTGAATCAAAGTTTATGCTTACTTGATCGAAAAGGTATTGTAGAAGAAATATTGGCAATTAGTTCACAAAAGCCGGTTCATTCCAGTTAAAGTCAGTGTGACAACCCGTTGTATTTACGATAAAGTAGCCAGTTTTATTGCTACTTTTGTCCTACATAAGCAGTAAAATGGACAGAAAATGACAGTAAACCAAACAAACGCCGACTTGCGCCGAGGATTACTCGCCGTTTTTAATTGGGATTTGTTCAGTTTCGTCCAGTAATGTAGGAAATGTAGGTTATGTTTACTTAAGGCATAGGTCATGGCGCCTCATCAACGGTGTTTTTCTTTCGCTCGTAAGTCTCAAGCTTTTTTGGTGGAAACATGTCTTTGTTTTTTTATTGGGGTCACGACATTTTGAGCAGATGGTCGTGACTTTCAATTCAGTGAAAAAACGAAGGCCTTTATATTTTGACGGCGCAGTGTGTGAACGCCCGTCTGAGAAGCGGAGGTTGCGGGTTCGATCCCCGCCACGCCTAAAATGTTTGTATGTTCTGCAGATGTTTGTTCCGGGTCTGGGCAGTTTTTTATCTTTATATGTAGGTATGTTATGTATATTAAAGAATGTATTTTGACTTTCGATATAATGAAAGAAAAAAAAAAACGAAAACGGATGTTTATTCCTTTACACTTTTTTTTTCTTGTCTATTCTAAAGCGATTATAGGCAAATAACTTTGCCTAGAAAGGCTGGCCTTTTTCTTTTAATAAATGTTTTGATACAGAAACTACACATTTTTAATTTAATCTACACAACTTTACCTTTTCTAGGCAAAGACGGTGGCGTAGCAAACCAGAATAATAAGGCATTGTTCAACGGAAGCAACACTTCATTGTTCTTAAGATTTAAATTTTATATTGCAGCCTTGCAATAAGAGCTTCTTCTACATTATTCAACTATGCAAAATGAAAGTAATTTGCAGCGTCGTACATTTTAAATTGTAAATGATATAAAGTCATTTGACGCTTGCGCTTATTAATTTTTTTATTAATCAAACGAGGAACGTTCCTTTATTTAACTTGTAGGTTTTTATTCAAACTTGTAGAGTTATAGAGTTTTCTTTGAAGGAGTAGAAGTAGTAGTAGGCATTGCCCCCACTAGGCTCAGAGTGAGCGACTGACCACGCGAATCCATTTACTATAAGATATTTAAAAATTGTGTGAGAAAATACGTCTTTATCGAATTTGAATAACTTCGCTGTTCAGATTTTTTTCTTTCGATACAATAAAATACTATGAACTACATAAAACGGAATCGATCTGATCCATTTGTTTCCTTTCAGCAAAATATCTTATCTACAATATTTAAGTTACTTCTCTTTCATGTGGCATTTTGATGGGACACCTGTATATTATACAAACATGCAGTGAAAACTGCAGTGAAAACAGAAAATTTGATATTAGACTCAAAACTGTGTAAGTGCTCAAATATTCCGTTTGAGGATTTTAGATGAGTGCTACTTATTGTGCTAGAAAATTCAGCACTTTGAATGTTAGTTCAGCTTAACTTGCTTTGGGCAGTTTTAATTTATATGCACTAGTGCTGAAAATGTATGAGTGGGTTTTTGCGCGTACGTCATGAATAATCTTAGCTACCAAGTGTTTGTTCAGCAAAAACTCTACATCATACGCTGCGAAATTCAGATTATTTCTGATTTAAAACATTGCAATAGCTGCTATTGCAATATTTCCATTTTTTTTTACCCAACTATTCAACGAAGCAAAAAGTAGAGTTTTGATTTTAGCTGTCACAGTCAGTGGTAAAAATACAGAAACATTTAATTATTAAAAAAATAGGGGTACCTGTATAATAATTTTATACTTAATGAATTTATAAATGAAAGTAGTGAATACTTACTTTTATATTTATTTACAAATATGAGAAACATAATAATAAGTTGAGTTAAAGGCTGTGATTGGTAAAATAAGTATTATAAAATTATCATTTGTTTGTAAGCAAAAACGTGAATTCGTTAGCGAAGTACCGTTACCGAGTGCGAAATATCGAGCAAACGAGTGCAAATTCTCTGGCAGTCGAGTGCAAATTCACTGGCAGTCGAGTGCAAATTCGCTGGCAGTCGAGTGCAAATTCTCTGGCAGTCGAGTGCAAATTCTCTGGCAGAAAGTGCATTTTCTCGAGAACACGAGTGTAACTTCTCTTGTGAGTGCATAACCCTTCAACCGTGCTAACCGTGTGGTGCATTGAAACTGTAACACACGAGTAAGCGTGCTACTGCTTACTTGGTGGTCGCAACCGGAGCACCGGCATTGGCAATGGGAGCATGCCCGCGGGTCAGCGCGGGCAGGGCTTCGCTAGCTACCATTCTGATCATCAGCTGCATGCAGCAATGCAAACTGACAGCCGCAGTCGCGAGCGCTGCGCCGCGGGTATTGGAAGCAACGGTCCAGAAGGCAGCAAACATCCTGCGCACGACACTTGTTAAGCAACGCACATTTAGCTGTCCTAATGCAAATCAAAAGCAGATTACAATAATAATAAACATTTTTTTTTGTAATGTATTTAGTAGAACCTCTTACATTAAGACTTCTATGATTTAAGTAAATAAATAAATATCCTTGGACATTTTACACGGCGTCATCTAGTCCCAAGCTGAGCAACTTAATGCTTGTGTTATGGTAACCAGATGACTGATATAATACTTACTTAAATAATTGTTTATACATTTTACAAGTGATTCTACTTTTGTACTTTTGCAACGAATAGTGTGATAACAAAAACGTTGGGGTTGTCTGTCATTTCAGTGACCCATTCTTTTTAATCTAAATAGTCAATCAACAGTAAAGAGCAAATTGAACAAAGTGAGACAACCTATCACAGCTGCTGAAGAATGAGATTAAATTATTTTGTATTGGCAGTTGTTTATGGAATGATCAAAGATATTATACTCTACTAGCTGCGCCTCGCGGTGTTACCCGCGGTAGTTTCCGTTCCCGTGGGAATACCGGAATAAAAAATAGCCTATTTGTTATTCCCGGTCATAAACTATGTATATTCCAAGTTTCAGCCAAATCCGTTCATTAGTTTTAGCGTGAAAGAGTAACAAACACACTTACATACTTACACACACACAAACTTTCACCTTTATAATGTTAGTAGGATTAGTAGGATAACAGGGGTAACACGTCAGTGGGAATGATGTTGCCAAATGTCTTTGAATGCCAAGTTAAACAACAACTTGAAAACGGGAGTACAGAGTTAAAGTTATTTACACAACGCATTTAGTTTACTAGATTAGAATAAGGATAAGGTTAAAAATTAATGATTAAATTTGATCCGTGTAGTATCAAGTCCCTCAATATATTCAAATTGTTTAATGAAACAAAAGCAAATACAATTCTAGTCTGATAATTAAACTACAGCTGGCAATTGTGCTACACTAATTAGTGTACTATAATAATAACGCTAGTACATCACTACACTGCTAACGTCACCAGAGTTGGCCACTTGCTCATACGAACTTACTTACTTTTACTGATAACTTAATAAGAGTTATATTTAAACAAGTAAAGCTTATTGCTATTCATTTTGCCGTTTATTTTTGTATTTTTTAGATTTTAAAAGTAAATTTACATCTCTCAGTAGACACATCACTTTACAAGTTGGAAACTAATAAAAATATTAAAATTTGAAGTAAAAACGTTATGAAAATAACGTTTTAATAACGTAAATTTCATAAAAAGAATGTTTGATGTGTGTTTATGATGAAGTCTTAGAACTTATTTTAACTAAATCTGCTTCTGATCTGCATAAAATCTACAAAATAAACATTCCTACCAGCTTTACTACTGAAACTTTACAATAGCTGTGCAACTTACCGTTCGGCGTGCGTGAGGGGCATAGGGACTTGCACGCTGGTGTTTATAGCCTTTAGTACCTATGTTACTACAGACTCAACGGATTAGCAAAACTACTGAAAATACTTACATTGGCTCTACATATTACCTGTATGTAGGTACAGGGAGTAAAAAATTGTTGTTCTATGTGACTTATTTTTAATGTAGCGTTAAATTTATACAAACATTTTTATCATTTATTACAGGTTGAACTTTAAAACAAAATTAGGTATTAGTTTAATCGTGAACTGTTACATTAAATATTTGTAACGTTACTTTAACGTTACTCCTTATAAAAATTGCATTATCTTACGTGATTGTTTCGACTGAATCTCTTAGGGCTATCTTACTATATTTTCTATCTTTATCTTGTCTGATTACTAATTATCTTGATTCCATTTCCGTTGAGTCCGCAGATGGCTCTTACCTGAAGCGATGCCCCTCACGCACTCCGAGGGCGGTACTCAACTATGTTGCACTGAAAACAAATTTACATTTTAATTATTTTACAGAGTTACCGAAAAAGGACTGAAAATTTACAATTATTTGAACACTTTAAATGTTAAAAACCAATACTTAATACTTCTACTACTACAACGCAAACTTTGTTTTAAGTTTGCCTTCATGGTATTAAGTAGTAATTAAAAATAATATTATGGATTTTTAACAACCATTAATGAAAATAATTACATGTATTATGATTAGTTAACAAATACCTAGCCAAAATTAACAAAAATTGTAGGTGTCGGTTTTATTTATCTATACTTGGTACTAATATTATAGAAAGCTAAATTTTGTTTTTTTGTATGTTTGGTGTAATCTCCGAAACTACTCATCCTATTTCAAAAAATATTTCACCTATGTGAAGCATGGACTTTCCGAATGAACATAGGCTATATTTGATCAAGGTACCACGCGAGCGAAGTATTTTAATATATTGTACGTAAAAATATGTTTTTTTCAATAAAACGATAAATATTACGTTAATCCGGTTGTCCAAGAGCGTAAAATGACACTTGTAATCCGGACTGAGCCCGCTTGACCAAGCCATATAAGTTGAAGTAGGTACCTCAATACGGCTTACACGGTTTGAGTAGGTCCAAACCGAGTTGAGAGCCCTAGAGGGCACCGACTCAATTTTAATATTAAATTGTCGATATTAATTAAGTTAGCTGTCAATTCAGATGTTTTTTCAAATTCAAATTCAAATTCATTTATTTGCCTTGAACATGGTAAGTTACAAACAGGTGTTCTAGTGTGTGGTTTTCTAGTGAGTGTCATGTAGGCTTCTGTTAAAGTTATACCCCCTTTTATGCCTATTGGTTTAGTTAACCTACTTTAGCTAAATGGATAATAAATCTCTTTTCGTTGACATAAGAGTAACAAGAAAAAAACATTCTATAAAATAATCTATTTAATTTTACGTAATATTTTTATCGTTGGGTAATTTTTTTTCTTGAGTACGGAACACCATTTTGTTTTCTCAGGAAGATCTTTATATATTTAAGGGATAGACATATGAATACAAAAAAAAAATTGTGAATTTAGACTAAATTTGATTTTATCGAGAGGCCGCGGCCGCTTCGCATGTGGCACGCGGATAGAGGTTAGCTAATCGCTTCGATGACACATCCTAGTGAACCAAGACAAGGGCACGTTATGGGCGCGGCCCCACCGCTCGCTGAGTGGCTAGCTTAGCTTTGACATTGTCATCTCGACAACTAAGCTTGCCTCCTAGCAATAGCCTCTAAGCGTGCCACCTGCGGTGCGGCCGTAAAAGGTTTCAATTTTAGTAATTTGTGAACGGACATGAAATATTTTTGTAAGAATATCTCGTACATCTCTCGCCCTATCCATCTTACTCAACAAAAAATAATAATACAACACTCCGTTCGGATTTCTGATGCCTCTTAAAGCGCCAATGTTCAGTGAACTGTACGAGTAAAACATAAACAAACTTTCTGCGTCTGACAACTTTTGTTGTGCATAAATGAATCACAAATTCTTTTCCGAATAAGTTAAGTGTACTTGAAAAATGCATGCTTAGTGAATCGAAAAATTAAGTTTCTGTCTTAGCGGTGAATTAAATTAATGTTGACGCAATTCGGAGGGAAATAAGTTTGTGTGAAATAGTGGCTATTCGGGATGTCGCTAAAGCTAAACTTAACTAATTTGACAGCACTAAAATTGATGACATCCCTTTTTATTTCGATCGTTATGAAAGGGATGGCAACATTTTTAGTGCAATCAGATTAGTTTAGGCGGCATCCTGAATAGCCACCATCAAGTCTTAAAGAATTGCTATAAACAAGAATTGCTCGTTTAAAGGTATTCGATTATAATAACACAGTTTACGTGTAAAAATATACCGTTAAAATGAAAAATAATTTATTCAAATTGAAATAAATGAAAAAAAAGGTTTCTACAGAGTTCATATAACTTGTTTTATGCAATCACTTTTGTACACAAATATCCCACACAAAAGCAATAAAAAGCTAATTTCGAACACTTCAAGTCAATATGAATTTCCAAGAATTGCTACAATGTTTCAAAGTTTGACATTTTTGATAGCAGAATGATTTATTTCACCTGAAAACTTCAATGTAATAAAAATTTTTTTGTCCAATCATATTACTTATACAGCTAAAGTTACTTGTTTAGATGTTTGTACTTATTGTCATAATTTAGTTGTTATTCTTATCTCATTCTGCTCCCTTTTTCCGTTTCTAACCGACTTTGAAAGAAGGATGTTCTATGTTCAACAGTTTTTTTTTAAACTGAATGAATAACTGAGAGCAGTCCGATGAAAAAGCAAATAGAGCCGCGGGCAGTTACTGGCATCCAATAAAGTGGTAGAAATTTAATTACTTTGTTGCAGTGGTGAAGTTATCGCGTGATTCAATGCACAAATATCTGAATTTCCCCGAACTGGTACGTTTTATCGTACGTCGCAGAGTTCTGCAATGGAAACTAATGGAATTTCCGTAGTAGGCGATTGAAAAAGCCGATCATTTAAGCGTTTTTATTTCAGACGATTTACGAGTACCTATGCCAATTTATTCGTTTTGTGTTTTTCATAATATTGTTACTGATGTTCCTTTTGCTATGTCTAGGATTCAAACCACCCAAAGAAAAACGTCAAATTAAGTCAAAAAAATGACTATATTTATTTTATAGTTGTAGATTGACATATTCGGATAACTTTTACCAGTTTTGATAAAAGTTTCTGTAAGATCTAATCTAATTGTCGATAAGGTTGACTTTTTCTTGCGGGACTTGTAACTTAGCACATGGCATGACGTGGTTAAAAATCGTAAAGAGAGCAATTATCACTTCATAAAGTTATTGCAAGTGAAAATCGACCTTGTTGTTTTATGACGTTCAACTGAAATTCAACCGTGGTGGTAGACCACATTTTTGGCCGATCGTACCACACCTGCCACTGCAAATTCCGAGAACATGCTATTCGAATCTCAATTTCAGTGTTATCAAAATATGGAATGAATATTTCAGTTTTCACCACAAAAATTAGATTTGTTTTGAAGCGAAATTTCATTTCAAATATAAATTTATATCATAAAACAGGTTACGACTGTGACTGTGACAGGTGTACCTACTGTTGTTTTCAGGATTATTGGACATCTATTTAGATATAAATGGTGTTATTTTTTTGGTATTATTTTTGTAGGTAGGTAGTGTAGGTAGGTATTATTTTACATGTGTAGTAATCAGAGGCAAGTCCAAACACACGTTGTTACCCCAAATTGTATTTCTAAAGGTAATCAGAGGTTTGTCTAATTATTATTTGGTACATGCCTACACTTTGCTGAAGTTAACTTTCCAGTTGTAAGCCCATCGACGCTACTAGAAGGCGCAGCCGGATTTGAACCCACAACTTTCAAGTCAAGTCAAAGCACTAACCCGCTCGGCCAACACAGCTCTTGAATGAGTTTCAATAAATTTTAATAAAATTGACCAATCATTTTATTTTTAAATATCTCTTTGATCACCTAACTGTTCCTTTCAGTTCTAAAACTTGATAAAAGAATCCAATTTCATCCGCGGGCCTATTCCGAAAATTCTATTGCTGCCAGATAAAATTCATTCCGATTACGGAAACCCGAAAGTTTCCAACGTGTTAACATCGAATTTATTTCGACTATTTTACCCAACTTTATCTTGATAGTAGCAGAATACGACTGGCAATTGAAATGATAAATGGAATGGGTGAGACGTAACGTTTGAAGTGATAAGAATAAATGAAATAGTATTGAGGGTTTCTTTCTTTGTTTTTATTTTATTTGTAGTAGTTTGGACTGTTCGTTTTATGAAAACGAAACAATATTTTGTAATTAACTAATTAGTAACAGAAGACAGAGTTCAGGTCACCGACCCCAGGTGCCCAAGAGGCTGATAGAATACAGAGTATTTTTAATCATTTAGTTGTTTAGGTTAAGAAGTGTGGGTATTCTTTGTTCCTGTGTGTTTCTTTCTTTGTTCCTAATAAATTCAAGTTTATTTACTTAAAAAAAATAGTAATATAATGACCTTCAATTATTTTTATTATACTCGTAATTAGCAAGGCATATTAAGATATATTATAGCTATAGTCTTTCCAATCGTTTATTTAACTTTTGACAGATCACGCACATAAAGTTTTATAATAATTTTTGATACAATGTACTACAGGGAATACTGTACTGTCATGGACAGGCTCCGCCCACTTAGAGATGTGCCATGCCATGCCAAACACAAGTTTTGAAATAAATCGATTATCGATTATATTAAAACATACAATAAAATTATTGTGATTATTTTTATATCAAATCACGTAAAAACTTTTATTATTTTGCATTAAAATGCCCTAAATGTCTCTGTTTGCAAAAATAATTTTCGTAATGAAAACAGTTCCATGGGATCGAATTTATTCGCTGAAAATTAATGAATCTAAAATAATCTGTAGTTGGTTCAAATAAAAAACATGTGAATGAACTGCGGTACCCACTTGTAATGAAAAGGTGCAAAATGTTGAAATTCATAGTAAATAATGAGTGTGTTAAATCGATTAAAACTTCTTCATTAATAAAATCGATCGATAAAATAAATCGAATCGGTAACGGGTCAGGGTATCACTATTTGAGTCAGTATTACAGCTGTCAAAAGTTAAATAAACGGTTGGAACGGGTATAGGTGTGTGACGGGCGAACATAGCAGGAAAATACGAGTATGACAGCTTTACCTGCCAGCTTGTTTCGTGTTTTTTTTTTCTGTTTTTACGCTTACTACCCGTGGCTTCGCCTGTGTGTTCAATAAATTAGCTACACAAGTGAATAAAATATGATAGAACGTTAAAACATTTATTTAACGCTATTATTGCCAAATTGACATATAAAAGTTTTTAAATCCAGGTAAATTCAACGAAATCTCATTTACGGGACCTTATCGTATAATTATTTAATTAAATAACCTTTATTATTTTCCAAGATGTTTCAAGTTTCAAGTGTGCTACACCTCTCGAGGTCACTAGGAGACTAGCAATCTCACTTATACAGCCGTCTGGGCTACAGCGACAACCAACAGAATTCACACAAACATCCCTAAAATATCACATAGATGGATGAATATTCAATTTTCCCAAAAGATTTCCTTCGTCATTTTTAGATGAAAATACAATTCGCCATTTCAGACTGTTCGCGCTATGTCAACTGTTTTTCTGCTTTCTTGCAAAGTATTCAAGCGTCAGAAGGGGTTAGGCTAATACACACAAAGCCGACAAAGCTTCTTTTGATGTTTGGTCCATAATTTATTCCACTGCCTTTTGGATATTTGCACTGACCTGTTCTCGAATTCAAAGCGCCAAAATTTCGATTTGGTTGTGAAAATCGGTCGAGTTTACTGGGTTTAGTTTTATAGTTCATAACATTTTTATAAGGTTTTAGTTGGGCACTACAACGTGAAAATGATGATTAAACTGATATTATTTTTTTATTGTGCTTCTATTTTCCTTTAAACAAATATAATATCTATTTACATTTTCATGATTATTTTAGAACATAAAAAAATTCAATAAGTAAAACACCCAGTCAAATTAAATCGTGAGCTTGTTTAGAATGTTTTAATCAGTACATACAGTTATTTGAGCGAACGAAGTTAATACAAAGAAACCGAGTAAATATCCAACTATCCAAGATAATAAAGAACGGTAAGCATAATCTCGTTCGGGATATTGCTGCACTTTCTCAGGGAGTTTCATTTGCAATGATCATTTCAGCATTGCATCTGAAGCGGTCACAGAGAACCAGTTGAAGAATATTGTGGAAATAATGAGAAAGAAAGTGTTTAAATAAATCCTTGGTCATTCCACAAATATATCGGGACTTAATCGCGTATTGAAATCCTTTTAAGATGATGATACATTTTTGTATGATCTGCAAATATTATTTTATTATTTATAAAAAAAATGTATATAAATAAGTAGTATAATTATTATCAGCTATGTGGTTACCTTAACACAAGCATTAAATTGCTTAGCTTGCAACTATGTTCATGCAGCGTCATTTTATACTTACATACATTTTTTTTATAAATACATAGGTACATATCATACATAGAAAACACCCAGACTCGTGACAAATATTTGCTGATCATACAAACATTTATCATCATCAAAAGGACTTCAATACGCGGTTAATTCCCGATAATTTATAATCTTACGATTTGATTTGGATCCTTCGGGAAAAGTATTTCTGGTAAACAGAGTTTGTTTTTTGGCTATCCTCAGATGCTTTTTTTATGTTTTCTTCAAAATGACGAAACCACGATCATCTAAGACTGATCATAACTTTCTAACTACAAAAAAAAGGTAGCTAACCTTAATGACTCAACATTTGGCCCACCCTGTATAACAATAGTCATCAATTCGAGAAACTATGAAACTGTAGGTTGATATCTTGTAATAACGTCTGTTCATTGTACTCTGTGACTTAGCTCCTTGCATTGTCAGAATGAGATTACGTTAGAGCTTTGCCGGTTAGAAACTGTTGGAATAAAGATAATCCAGCAGTTTCAACTATTATTTAAAGCCATTCAACCCGCTTAAAGGGATCTTTTAGGACGGTAGCTTAAGCTACTTAAACCCTAATATTCTTAAGTTTCAAAACATATGAAAGTACTAGCTGCGCCTCGCGGTTTTACCCGCGGTGAATAGTTCCCGTTCCCTTGGGAATACCGGGATCAAAAGTAGCCTATTAAAGAATTATGTTAACTAATTTTCATTTCAATATTTCTTACATGACATTGCAAGCACCTCGACATTCTAACGGCTTCATACTTTTCTCAAACAAATTGAGTTATTTTTTAGTCTCAAAATGGTGAAATATGTGCTTACTCTCTGTAGTTACGATAACGATATATTCGTCAAACATATTCCAATATTTCAGTGTACATTTCAGTGGAAATAAAAAATGCTTTACGTTTCGGGTTCGGATGCGAGCATACCATTTCTTTTTCTCCATTTTCTGGTTGTTACTCGAATATTTCGATGTTCACATGCGAGGGTGAACGTCTGCCTTGATTCGTTTATGTTTGATAAAATTTAGGAATAGTTATTTTTCGCAAGTACGAGTACGGTGTTCTCAAACTTTTTAAACTATCCCGACTTGAAAACATATTTAAAAATATTATCGGGACTTAATCGCGTATTGAAATCAATATTATTTATTTACCTCAACGTTTCGATGACATTACATTACAGTCACCGCGGTCACGAGTAGACACTCATAATAAATACTATTGATTTCAATACGCGATTAAGTCCCGATAATATTTTTTAAATATATTGGTGTTCTGTACCGATGGAAGAAGGTGGTTGTATGCGTCCAACTAGCGCCGTCAAACTACAAGTAGTATCGATTGTGTTATTTAGCGATTCTCTAAAATAACTTGCAATATATAAACATTCTAATATTTAGTGATTTATATAACTCAAACTTAACTAATTTTTTAGTTGTAGTTGTTATTTTCCTAAAGTTATATAACGGAAGAACGAGATACCCTGACACAGGTATTTTTATAGGTACTTAAAAGAGCATCTTAAACCCACGGAATGTAAATTTTAGATTAAGGTAAAGAAATAAACTTTTGTAATTGTAAACATTTGTATAAAGGGATGGATTAAAGACTATAACAGCTTTTAAACAGGATCTATTTAGTCTCTAAAGATTTGATCCCAGTTATGAAGTCTATGGTCTCTTTTTTATAGTTAATATTTAAAATAATTTTTAAATTCAGAAATTTCTTCGACCTTTTTCATGATAAATAATTTCCAGCTGTTCAACAGAATTATTAAGAAGTTTTAATATTTTATATTTCGGATAAGTACAGATGGAATCAAAGTAGAAGTTGCAGTGCAACGCGTCTTAAAACGAGTGAGAGAGAAAGACTGAATCAAAGTAATAGTTGTAGTGCAAGAACAATGATGAGTAAGAGAGAAAGCTACTGTTTTCGTATGAACATAAATTCCGTGTAATTTTGTTAAAAACAGTGTGGCTTTCTACGGTTGCATTGCAAAACTATATATATGTCCAGCGCAGCGTAATTGTTCAAACTGAAATAACTACTATACTGTAATTGTGTTTTCATTTTTATTAGTAGTACTGCTGGTGTTGATCATAAAAGTAAAATGTTGTTTGTTTAGCGCATAACTTCAGTGCAACTATAGACCAATTAGAATATAGATTTTTTTATAGTCTTGGCAGTCTGAATAAGGTCATACTATAAGGTATATATTTTTTTTTTGATAACGTTTTAGTGCTGAAAATCATTATTAGTGTATAGAACTAGTGTAAACAAAAAATTGTAAAATGAGAAATCTTAACTACATGACTGCACATTTTAAGGTGACGGCTAAACCTACGCACCCAAAAAATATTGCCGATGATACTGTTACTTTTTTCTTTATTATTATCTCTTGTAAATGCTTGCGCGATACAGCCTAATAGGTATTTATGAGATGGGATGAGATACGAGGCTTATAATAAGGCCTGAGATGATACTTTGAATATACGGAATCAATTCAAATGAGTAACCAACTTATTTGAATAGGTATACTCGTAGCTTTAACTAAAATAAGCAGAACAAGATTGAGCAAACTTTACAACAATTTTGTTGTATGATTGTTGATAATCAATGTTATTTAACTTCACTTTTAAAAGATTTAAGTTATGTTTTCATTTAAAAAGAAAGTTGTGTTTTTAGTCTATTTGATATCAAAACGCGCGAATAATATAATATTAAAGATTTTTGCGCTCCGTTGGTTGATGAAAGAGGCTTTCACAGCTGTTGATTGCATTTTTGTAGCAAAAATTGTGTTAGCTTTTTCGTAATAAAACTTTTCACACTTTTACAATTTATTTATATTTTTAATCTCAAAGACGAAGTTACGCTAGTTTTTAAACTGGTATAACAAAAAACGGCTTTGAAGTAGAATTCAATAATTTTGTTAAATATTTTATTTGAATAATTATAGATATTTAAGAAAATTATTGAATTCTACTTCAAAGCCGTTTTTTTAGACGACCTCTGTGGCGCAGTTGGGTGAAGGCCCGACTGAGATACGGAGGTTGCGGGTTCGATCCCCGCCGCGGGACAAATGTTTGTATTTTCTACAGATATTTGTTCCGGGTCTGGATGTTTATCTATCTATAATATGAAAGAAAGAAAGGAAGAAAAAATCATTTATTCTTGTAGGACCTCAAGGATCACTTAAGTTTCGTTTTACATGCTAGGTGATTCTAATGCCTGTGTATGTATTTACAAAAAAAAATGTATTTAAGTAGTATATCAGTCATCTGGTTACCATAACACAAGCATTAAGTTGCTTAGCTTGGGACTAGATGACGCTGTGTGGAATGTCCAAGAATATATATTTATTATTTATTTTAGGATAATTTATTTATCGCCTGGAAATATATTTTGCTAAATAATCGAGTTCCACATTTCACTTTCAACATCGCAACACTTAATATTCTTTGCTTATGAGTTTTCCGACCGCAATAGAATTATTTCTCCTACTACGGCTCATTAAGTTTGTAATTATAGCCTTAGGGAAATTACGGGAATAAAGACGAGCTGGCGCCAAATGACGACCCCATATTTCAAACACAATGTTAACATTACGTTGTTAATTTCAAGTAAAACGCTGAATCATGAGCACTTTTATATGGAAAAGTCAATGACTTTGCTCAAGCAGTGCATAGTTTTGGTAGACAAAATGTATATTGCAGCAAATAACCGAAAAAAAATCATAATTATAGTTTATTTATATTATTTTGTATTAAACTTTGGTTTTTCGTTATAAATAAAAAATCTTAAGTTTATGAATTTCTTTCATCTATAATGTAAAAAAAACATGTATTGTCGAATATAAAATGTTCATTCTGATTGTATCTTCAAGAAACGATGCTCTTTGCTCAGGGTGGTTATTTGCGCATCGCTTCCGCTCGCAGTTTCGCTCGCGGGGTGCTAACCCGGATAAAAGCAAGGTCCAAGTTTTAGACAAATCCGTTTAGTAGTTTGTCGTGGAAAAGAGTAACAGCCATCCATACATTCACACATCCACACATCCATACAAACTTTCACGTTTATAAATGATGCGCAGAAAATGATTTTACATTAACACTTGACCCTTTTGAAGTTAACAAAAAGGCAAGTAGGTACTTACTCGTATCATAACAGCTCCTATAACAATAATACATGAAAACCTTCAATTTAAGCATAACACTAAAATATTATTTCAGTACCTAGTTATTTTAATAAATCTTTGCAAAATGTATAGTACACTAATACTAGACGAATAGGTACTTAATATACTTTGGTGAAGCTATTAAAAGGAACTATCATACTACAAGAATTCATAATTAAATGATAATATTACTCACTGACTTTTTAAAACTAGATAAAACGGTTTGGCTCTTATTTTTATTAAAATATCTGTGCTCCGAGTTTCTAAGTTAAGCAGCTGGCTGGAATATATATAAATATTATCATAACATTATGTTTCTCCGCTACTCAGTTTTCCGCGGTTTTTTTAAGTGGTATTCAACGTTCCTTGTTGTACTCTACTTTACTTTGTAATTTGTTCCGTTGTTGTAAAGAGTTTGCACTCAGCCTTGAGTCTTTGCTCATGTATCGATTTTGACAGTTCTCTATGGAAAGTGAGTGATAAATCACCGCTTGAGACACGATTCACTCTTGAATATGGACTCTAAATACGAGCTTTAGTATTGGTATTGTTCAAATTGTCATTGATATAGAATCTATATTATTATTTTTATTATAAATAATAATAATAATAAATATCCTTGGACATTCCACACAGCGTCATCTAGTCCCAAGCTAAGCAATTTAATGCTTGTGTTATGGTAACTAGATAACTGATAAACTACATAGATACTTTTTTTTTAATACATACATATTATACATAGAAAACACCCAGGCACGAAACAAATATTTACAGAGCATACAAACATTTGTCCCGCGGCGGGGTTCGAACCCGCAACCTCTGCATCTCAGGCGGGTTTTCGCCCACTGCGCCACAGAGGTCATGAGATGTGTAAAGAGTGGGCAAGTGGTAAATATATTTGTACGTGACGTTGTTAACCCTCCGTAACATTCTCATAGAATTTTAAAAGTGTCTGAGTAGACTTTTGACCTCTTAAAGGATAAAATCGTGAGCCTGTTTTTACGAGTATTGCTGTTTACAACGCGGCTTCTAATAAAAAGGCTTAACCTGCCAATAATATCGTGGTAATGGGTTTCAGTGAGCCTCCGAAATAGCTTTTACGCGTGTAGCCACTGTTGGCTTCATTAAGTCGTAACAAACATTTTCAAGGTTACAAAGCGACCAATCTTTCATAATTTGTTGTCACTTTTCTCCATCCAAAGGTTGCCTGGAAGAGATCGCTTTAGCGATAAGGCCGCCCATTGTACATTTAAGGTGTGCAATAAAGAATTTTCATTCATTCATTCATTCAGCTCTCGTTAAGAGTTTAACAATAGAGAAGTGGGAGAGACGACCAGCTTAGAAGTAAACAACAAATTTTACTAAAAAACATGAAAACTGGCTCCGAAGTTGCCTATTTAAACGTATTAAAAGTACCGCAAAGATTGACTTTATAAACATCGAGACTTTGGACTCTTTGAAAACAGAAGGCGCAGCATGTTAAATTGTAATTATTTTTTATTGTATAATACCATTTTGGAGCTATTTTCTGTAAATAAACCATAATAAACCCAAAGACTATCTTTGTTCGCTTCCCTCACTTGATCGATTAATACTATTGCTTAAGTTAGCTCACCCCCGGTTCCTATATCCAACGTACGGATGTCCGTAGGTTGGTCGTCATAGCAACGTTGTTTATTTTCTCAAAATGTATGAGACTTTTGACAGATAAATCAACGTTGCTATGACGACCGACCTACGGACATCCGTTAGTTGGATATAGGAACCCGGCATTGGTAGACCAGTAAATAACAGTAGTCTGGTAAATAAAGAATTTTCTGCACTCTTGAGGTACATTTCTGTTTATAACTCCAAAGTTCCTATTCAAATACTTATTTTTTATTGTGCCTAGTTCACGAGTCTAATTTATTAAACAAAACAAGAAAATTCTTGTTTTGTTTCCTGTTTTATTCACTTTTCATTTTTTTAGTTTTGAATTTTTCTGCTTACCTAAAGACACAGAAATATAGACTAGTTTCTAATTAAGTACAAGCTACAAACAAACTCTCTACCTAAATTATTCTGTAAATTGCTCTCTAGTGGCGTTCGCTCAGTATTTAATTGAGTTTATCACTTTGGCTGGTCGGATAGCAGATTTAGTGTAGCTTTGCACGTAGCTAGGTTGCCTCAACATTATACCTTCACCATCCTAGACAACAACTTATTAGAAGAAAACTTGGTAATCTAAAAGCCTGTACGGTTACTGGCGGTTTTTGTGTAGTATAGTAATCTATCCTCGCTCACGTGTTCTATTCTAAATGTATGGATTTTTTAGTTCATACAAGTTACCGGTTATAAAACAAAACTTACTCTCTTCAATTAAAAAAAAACGTTGAATTTATCCTGTTCCTCAGATTCAAAATATTTCTACAAGTCTAGGTACTATAAGTCTAGAAAAATGTCATCTACCATAGATAGCCATCAGCCCATCATAATAAAGACATCGTCCAACAGAATGGGTACCGATATTCGTCTTATAGTTAGTAAAATGTGCCATTCACATTAACTTTAGATTACCACAGCGATATGCAAGCCGTTATGGTTATCGTCCAATAAAAAAGTAAGTACGGACACATTCTTTGGTAGAAATGAATTCGAGACTGTTTTTATTGGTGGAAATTATTTTGGAGATAAAATCGTTTCAGACAGTTCGTATTCAGAATCTCTCAGACTTGAATCTTCGTTTAAGTAATTTTTTTTTGACAATTCTGTATATTCGTACTATTGTATTGTAAAATGAGATGATGAATTTATTAAGTTTTTTTTTTCGTCAACCTATATCATTCCACTGCTGGGCAAAGGTCTCCCCCATATCCCTCCAACTAAAAAGTAAAAAAAAAAACAAGGAAAAAGTAAAAAAAATCAAATAAAAAGTATTAAAGACATTAAATTCATTTTACGAGAACGATCTCGTAAAATATTGCGAAACAAAAAACCTACATTTATTAGTGATCTTCATAAATACATTGATAGATAAGACCCATACCCACATCCCATATGAAATTAGTATTAGAATCGAGACGAGTGTCGAACTCCCAAAACTGTTTTGAGAATAATGTATCTCGACAGCTCCATCCATTAACGGCCGAAATTAATATTCAATCCTAATCCTTAATTTGAAGATTGAGATTGACATTTCAATCTTTTTTCTAGAAAAAGCTTGCCAATAACCAATCCTTGGATTGAGTTTGCAATCCAAAAAACCAGGCTATCTTTGGGAGGTCGGATCACGGATTAAAGATTGGCCTCTGTTCGAAAATGACAGTTTGAGCTTGCCAATAACCAATCTTTCTATTTGACGTTTGCTTTGATAGGTGAAAACAATCGCAGATTGCAATCCGAGAAATTTGTTGGATTTCTTCTTGACAGATTGAGATTGCCAAAGGATCGATTTTGTAATCTTGATAAATTTATTATATTTATTATAAAAGTACCTAATAGATCTGTCGGAATTTTCAAGTGATAGTGATGATAGTGATAATAATATGGATTTGGAGGTTCTGGCTCAGTTATCGGATTGGGAAAGTGATGATATCGACGCCAACGCCGAAGTTAGAAGTTCACGAAGAATCAGAAGGGTGAACTTTATGCAGACCCTCGAGGATGTAGAATTATTCACCTTCAGATTTCGGTTAGGCTGAAGTATAGCTACCAGCAGCAGATATTATTCTAGAATCTAGAGAATAATACCTACGGAAGAACAAGATGTTACAGAATGGGCAGCTCTCATAAATTATTATTTTAGTTACTTATATACACAGGCTTTTACCTAGCAAGACGATTTAAACAGTGCTAATAATAAAAACTACTATAATAAATGACAAAATAGTTTTTTTTTTAATCAATACCCTTGGTAAAGCAATTGTAGTAGGTGGTAGGTAATGTGAGATAGGAATGTAACTTAGTACCTACATTATCTTATAGAAACAATAATACCTACCTACTAGGAATAATAAGTCAAAAGATTATTCATATCTCAGAACAATCATGTTACCATCAAAATACAGTTTTGTAGGACAATTGAAATGAAATGAAATGTTTGTTGATATAGGTAATATTTAATTAAAACAATTAAATACATAAATCAAAAAGGTTTAAAAACTTAACAAAACACCTTACAAACTCTCCTTCCACTTCTGTAATCCTAATTCTAAGTTATTCAAAGTAAGCTGTGTTTTTTTAATTCGAAATTATTATTTTCTAGATTGTATTATTTATATTAGCGTCCAGACATCGTTTTTTAGTAGCAAAATGTTCTGCTTTTGCATTATTTCTGGCTGTTTTCCCTTCATCAGGTTTCAATTTCTTTTTTACTGAAAAACAGAAAATATGAGATTAATAGGGAATGAACATACGTGCATTTTTCTTTAAATTTTCCCATTTTAAACGCATCTGCTGCCTTTAAAATGGATCATGTGCGAGGGCTATTCGTAGCTTTAGCTTCCTACACCAGGGAAAGAAACAGGCAAGCTCAGAATTTCTCTGAGCAGGCAAGAACCTGGTGTGCTTTTGCTAAGTTAGGCCGTAGGCGTCATCTCTACAACTTCCATAAAAACCAGTAGGTAGGTAGGTAGGTAACTTACGATTTCTGAATCCATCATTAGAAGTAATGCTGATGAAATGATCACACAACACACATCTGTTTTATTTACGGTACCTAATTTTCGCAACAAATAACTGTACAGTAGTGGTTATATTTGGTTATATTCTCTTTGTCAAATACCATTCGTCAACTTGAACGTTCCATTTCAGTTAAAGTATTTTGTGTATAAGTATTGAGATTGTTAAATCTGCAAGTTTTTAGACAAATAACAATTTGTTTGAACTATAAATATTACTATCTACAACTTGTTAATTAATTTTATTTATTATTTGTTTTTATATTACTCAAATTAATATTGTGGTTCCAAATTAATATTGTGGTTCCATTAAACATTTTACATAAAACGGAACGTTAAAGAGGGAAAGGATTGCCGGCAATCTGCCACCAAAAAAAAAGATAGGGATAGCAGATAGGTTATTGGCATGCGGATAGGAGATCGATCGGGAGATACCCAGCAATCCAAGATTGAATTTAATCTCGGATTGAAGATACATTATTAATTTCGGGCGTAAGATCAGTGGGATTGACGAGTCAATTAGCCGCGTGTCGGTCACAGATAATGACGAGCACAAACAGAATCCATCAATATGACGTATGTTGAACAGTCGGTGATAGAAGTCTGTGATTATTCAACAGTTTATTACACAGCGCTACATTTCGATTCGTATCATTACTGCAGGTCAATTCTATTATTTTACTAACGTTCCATTATAAATGAAAAATCTTGCTAAAAGTTAAAAGCTCCGGCAGGATTCGAACCTGCGTAGATACAAGCGATCGCTCTTAAGCCGAGCTGCCTGACCGCTAGGCTACGGAACCTTCACGCCTAGAGCTGAAACTCTGGATTTACTAATAGACTATACTTCTTAGGCTACTGAGGCTAGGTCTATTAATAGACATGAAAGATTTCAAACACATCGCTGCCTCATATTTAACTAACAAATGTTATAAGAGTGTTTTTATTCATCATTAAAATTTGTGAATGAACGTGTACATTTTTCGAATCAAAAAATATGTTGTTGCTTTTCTTTAAATAAACATTATAATCAGCCAACTGTAATTAAACTATTCTTAAATATCTATAACTTTATTCTACAGCTGATTGTACATTGAAAATTATTTATGTAAGTGCCTTGATATGAGCGGATTGTATAACAATTTGATGTTTACGTACATAATCAACCAGATATTAATTTGTGTAGTTTTGTGCCACATTAAATATGTAGGCTTAACCTACCCATCTACCATTTACAGTTTAATCACAACTACATCACAGAGACATTTGAATTCCCTCATGACTGGATTACTCAGAATAACAGCTAAGGTTTTACTGAAATCCTTGTTTGTCCTTTTTATCGTGAGAACTGACAACCTTAAGAAACCTTTATATGATTGGATTTTGTTAGATAAATAAAATATAATAAAGTTTGTACGGTTGTATAGATTTTCTTTGCGCTTTCACGTGAAAACGACTAAACGGATTTGGCTGAAACTTGGAATATACATAGTTTATGACCTAGAAAAAAACAAGCTACTTTTTATCTAAGCATATACCATGTAAGCAAAGCCGCGGGCGACATATTAATTGACTAAATTATACGAGTATATACAGCTTCAAAATTGTTGTTTTCACATTGCTGAAATAATAATAGGCTTGCCTGTCTCCTCCATCATCCACCCAATTAATTAAATTATCTTATTCATAAGAGAAATGGTCAATATGGGTGAATTTTCTCTTAATATTTATTATTCACAGTTTAGTACCCTCAAAGCTCGCGTTAAGATATTTTATGGAAATAAAATAGATTTGAATCCACGACGATTATTATTATCAAAACGATCATCGATAAAACGTGCAAGTTTCAAATTCTGAGAAGAAAGGTATGGCAATTAGGATTAAAATAAAACCTCTTCAAAGTAAAAGATTGAAAAGTCGAAAGAGGTCGGTTATCTCGTTAGAAGTTAAGTAAGATCTATCGAGATCTTGATGCCTGTAAGCCTTTAACCTCTGGACGCCAATAAAACGGTTATTGAAATTTACACTCTACGGCAACGGTCGGCAACAGGCGGACCGCGGTCCGTTTGCGGACCGCGAAAGGTCGAACCTCGGACCGCCATATATTGTAATGTGTTGTACAGTTCTTGCAATTCACGAGCCAAGGGCGGATCCAGGGGGGGTCATGACCCCCCCCCCCCTGGGCTGGGTCCTCCGTGGACCACTATTTAAAATTCTTAAACATAGGTAATGGTTTTAAGTAAGGATAAATTTTTTCGTCATAATATAGATTTTATGTACTGAAAAACCTTCAATATTTAATCAATTTAATAAATTATAAGAATTTATTAAATTGATTAAATATTGAAGGTTACAAAATATTAATTTAATTACTGAATAGTAATAAGATCGTAATAAGACCACTTTGAAACGTCATGTCCTTAAAACTAGGTTAAAACTAGGATTCTTTTGCCAAAACTACGATGATTTTTTTAAAAAAATTTTGCTCATTAAGCTCGCATCGTTTTTAACAGAATAAAAGCGACCCAAACAAAGTGCCACGTTGCTTTTATCTTCAAAAAAAGTTTCTTTAAAAATTAATTGTAAGTCTTGTATGCACTTTAGCTAAACACACAGAAAAGTGTCTCTTCCGCGTACCTTTCATACAAGATATTTATAGGCGTCGCGACGCAAAACTTATTTTATTATGTAATTCATCCTCGCAGAATGAAAACCGACCGTAAGAAAAATAGTACTTACGTTGCTTTTATCTTAAAAAAAAATTTGCTCGCTTCGCTCGCGTCGTTTCACACGGAATAAGAGCCGACCGTAAGCAAAATCAAGTGTTACGTTGCTTTAATCTTAAAAAAAATTTTGCTCGCTTCGCTCGCGTTGTTTCTCGGAAAATAAAGATCGACCCTAAGCGAATCTAAATGGCATGTCGCTTTTTTCTTTCAAAAAACTTTAATTTTGAAAGAAAAAAAAAATTTTCATTTTTTTTCATTTCAAAAATTTGCTCGCTACGCTCGCGACTTTTCACACGATAAGAGCCGACCGTAAGCAAAATCAAGTGTTACGTTGCTTTAAGCTTAAAAAAAATTTTGCTCGCTAAAAGATCGACCCTTATTATTATCTGTTTTCTTTCTGGACCTCGTTAATATTTTCCCACATTATCCGGACCCCACCTAAAAATACTTGCCGACCCCTGCTCTACGGGTTTGTTTAGATTTGAGTTTTGTTGTGATTTGTGGAGAAAACTAGGAAATAAAATTCACTAAATATGCATTTATCTGAGAAAACAAATCAAAAAGAACGTATATTTTATTTCTGAATATGTTTTATTATACAAGCAAGTAATACTGCAGATACACATTTTTATTTTATTTTTAGGTACATATAAACAGATACCTACTTACAACAGATTACTTAAATCACAAAAACCATGTAGCAACTGAGTTCATTTTTAAAACATAAGAACTAGTTTCAGTTTTGCATACTTAAAGGAAATAAAAAATATGTAAATAACGTAATAAAATCCTGTGTTAAATTAAAAGACAAGTGACCACTAAATAAAACTTGTAGTCGTTATGCCATGACGAAGGCCTTAAAAACTTTGTTATCAGAGTTGGCACCACCTCCATTTTTTGATCCTTAAAAAAAAGAATTAGAAAGTAAAACTATTACTATAAATGTCAAAAAATCCCATAAGACGCAATTTTTTTGTCCAGAAACATAACCTTCAAGACCGCACAGACAGATAAATTGGGTGTTTACTCTGAGAACAGCAGCTCCACTCAAGATGGCAAATGAATAGATTAGCGACGTCGTCTCTTCGCAACTGAATTTATTATGAAGCTTTACCTTATGAACAACATTTTTCATTACATTTATATGTACTGTCATTTCATTCTTTATAAGACTTTAAAGTGCTTTAGGTGTATTTATTAATTTGCTACTTAAAATGTGAACACAATCTATACTTATAAGAAGCTTCATCAAGTCTAACTTACAAGAACTTATAATCGATAGATACTCGTTATGACCAAGCTTTGTGAAACTTTTTACTTTGTACAGACAAACGCCAAAAGAAGCTGAACAACTGAACGATCCAAAACAAGATGCACTTGTTCTATAAAGTTAACGTGTTAATTTTAACTTATAGTGAAATGTGAAAAAAGGTTTTAGAAATGTACGTTTCAAATTAATGTCTTTTAAAAAAGTAAGTAAATTTTTACAAAACCTATTTAATTTATCATAATTACAGAAACAAAAATTATTTAGTCTAAAAACTGAGATAGTTTAGTTTAGTTCCAAATAAATATATTTGTGGTTGTATTTACTTCTTAGTTACATTCTTAAAGATATTTACAAAGTAAATCAACCACTTTTGGCACATGACTAACTTTTGTGTAACTTTTTGCATTTTTCAAGTACTTACTTACATCTTGTAAATAAATAACCATGAATGAATATTATGATGTTTTTGAACAATCAGATGTTTAGTTATTTATGGCAGTGAAAGTGCTACAAGTTCAGCAAGTAAAGTTCCTTCGCTTTAGTTAGCAATTTCTGTTTCATTATGTGTTAATTCTACATCGGTGGGCTCCAAAAAGTTCTTCACAAAAGCGCTAAGACATCAAGGAATAACATTGATCTTTCGTCTCAACTTCCACAAATTCTTGAAGGAAGTATTTACTTCAATAATTACCCATTTAACTTACAAAAAGTTTTACTTATGAATTAATGTGAAACGAACTTTAAATAAGTTTACTTAAAACACGATTGGTCAAAATTTAAGATAGTAAATTCTAATTTGTTGATTTAATTAGGTACTCGTAACTAAACTATTCGGTGTCTTCTTTTTTAGAAAGCTCTATTTACTTATAAAACAAAAACGACACAGAAGATACAATAGAATAGAATATAATCGATCGAGTGAGCGAAGCGAACCAAGATCTTAGTGGTAACTTGGGCGATTTTTCGTTGTATGTTTGTAAGTTTGTATGGCGCAGCACAACTGTCAAACCGTTAATCCAATCTTCATGATACTTGGTAGCCACAGGTAAACGGGCTGATATAGAGGTTTTGCGTGTCGCGTTGTCAGTCTTATCTCCCCGAAAAACCTACTAATCCTACTAATATTATAGTGAAAGCTTGTGTGTCTAAGTATGTAATTGTGTTTGTTACTCTTTCACGATAAAAAATAGGCTTCTTTTGATCCCGGTATTCCCACAGGAATGAAAACTATTCACCGCGGGTAAAACCGCAGGTCGCAGCTAGTATAAAATAAAAATACATTTTATTTACTGAAACGAAACTACTACATATTTACATAACTGTACAAAATACAATTAGAACCAGTTGAGCCACCTAAGGATCGTTACAAACGATCTGTAGGTAACTCAACTGATCCAAGCTACTGCCAGACGGAAGCCTGCCCAAGACACTGACATCATTGCCGCGCTGAATGGCAATACTGATCCACATTCCACATTACATTTAAATAAATTATAAAAAAATATCGCTACATAGAACAAATAACTTCTTTATCTTGATAAAATTTAAAAGTATAAATACTACCTATAACTACACGAGTAGGTATCTTTTAATATAAATAAAATTATTCGATATAACTCCCCAACAAACAAAGCAGCTCTTTTCAAACTTTTTGTTTCAAGAAAATGTCTCGGAAATTTCCTTGTAGAAACCGCATAGAAAATTTAAAAGTACTCGACAAAAGAAAATGTAAACGCCAGGATTGTGGGTGAACGTTATAGATGAAATAACAAATGTATTTTTTTATAGGAGTAGGTATGTATTTCTTAAAAAAATACTGATCCCAGGGATCTGCGCCTTTTTGAACAGGGCCTGTTCTGCGCCTTTTTGAACCAGTCTTTATTAAAAGCCGTGTTGGTCAAGTGGATTAGTACTTCGACTTTCGATCCGAAGGTCGTGGGTTCAAATCCGGCCGTGCATCAATGGACTTTTTGCATCGAAAAATTTGTATGCGCTAAACACGAGCTTTTAACGGTGAAGGAAAACATCGTGAGGAAACCAGTTAGCTCTCTAATAGCGTCGATGGGCTTGCAACCTGTCACGTATGGAAAGTTAACTTCTGCAAGATGTGGGCATGTACCAAAATGTATTTGGACATACCTCTGACTACCCTCTTAGACATCTTCAAAAGTGCATCTAAAATGCATTAAGATCTGAAAGAAATGTCTATCGATCCCTGGGATACAGTCGTGATCATATTTAATTTTTTTTTTTCATTTTTTTTATTAAAAGAGTCAAAAATATATTGCTTCGGGGCTCGAACCCAAAACGGAGTACTCACGTTAATAAGTTGCATTGGTAAAGGTAAAAGTTGACAGATGAAAGTTGGTGTTATGAAAAAATCAGCCAAGTGCGAGTCGGACTCGCGCACGAAGGGTTCCGTACCACAATTTATATCAACTGTCTAGCTATCACAGTTCATGAGATACAGCCTAGTGACAGACAGACGGACAGCGGAGCCTTAGTAATAGGATCTCTATAAAGTTGAGTGTTTTTTTATGAGAGCAATGCTTGAACAGATTTTAAGCTCAATCAGAGATCAGCTAAATACGATTTATACTGTACTAAATAAATAAATAAAATCCTTGGACATTTCACACAGCGTCATCTAGTCCCAAGCTAAGCAATTTAATGCTTGTGTTATGGTAACCAGAAGACTGATAAACTACTTATATATATATATTTTTTTTTGTAAATACATACATAAATTATACATAGAAAACACCCAGACACGAGACAAATATTTGCAGATCATGCAAACATTTCTCCCGTGGCAGGAATCGAACCCGCAACCTCTGCGTCTCAAGCAAGCCTTCGCCCACTGTACCACAGAGTACTTAAGTATCCGTCAAGGTACCCTCGGGTCCTGATGTTCATTCATCGTACCTGTTTGTTTTAGTAACAAGACTCTTTGTGCAGTTTAGTTGGATGACATTTTTATACCGTTTTTATGAGCTCCGTAAAACATAGAATTGATGGTTTCTTAAGGTTGGGTTTGCAAAACTTCGTACGTAAAGTTCAGTTTCGTTTCTCTGAATTTATTTTGTTTAGGAAAATAAATACAAGTAAGTACTTACTTTGCTTCCTAAACGGTAAAAGACAACATCATGAGAAAGCCTGTTAGTCGCGCATGTACAAATTATGTATATATCAGAGAAGTACCTCTGACTACCACCGTAGATTTGAAGATTCAAAAGATCTTTAATGCCTAACTGGCTCTAAAGAACGTCATAAACGCCTTGTAAATACAGTGTCTTAATTTTTTATTGCATTTTTATATTAATATTTAATTATTGTTTTTATATTTCTGTTTCAGTCATCATCAATCGTTCTCCTAGAAGATACGGCTTAAAGATCGTGAGCTGCTATCATGTTCTCATTCACAAGAGATACACGTTGAGTTTTATTTTCACGTCATAAAAATGTTTTATTCAGATGGATTTGATTTTGTTACGAGTAGATATAATGCAGGGTTTACGAGTTGAATAGTAAAGCCACGGATACACTAGGGGACATTTTATGACCCGCAACACACAATTTAGGTACGTGTCGCTGCCACGTTCGAAAGTATCCCGAAACAAGTTCCCGTGACGCGGGACGGCAAACTCCTCGGCATTGTCTCTTGGGGCATTCATGTAGTTGTCGAGCAACATGTTCCGCAACTTGTCGCTCGTGTATTTGAGCATTAAAGGTCCGTCAAATGGATTTTGAGCTGGCATGTTTACTGCCGGGTTTCAAATGCATTTGATGGACTTGAGTGATTGCTTGATTTATGCAAAGGAGTCTGATTTCCTGACCGCTGCGCCGCAGTGGGGATGCACTCACTGCGCCGCAGAGGTTAGGCATGTTGCGGGTTCAATCCCCGCTGCAGGACAAATACTTGCATGTTCTGTCACACGTCTTGTCACAGGATAATTATAATGTTGTCACAATCTACAAATTTGGTTCCGAGTTTAGTATTTCCGGTGAACGCGTTAACCTATTCCCGGCCCAGCCACTCATTAGGCGACGTACGTTATGGGAGTGAACGCGTTAAAAGTCCAAAATGCTACTTAACATAATACATTCAAGATTATCCTTTTTATAACGTCTACAATATTTGGAATAATGCTTAAATTTCTTAGGGATCTAATTATTATTTAAATCAATATTGTAAGTTGTGTTTAAACCACAAAGCAGAACACTCTCTTTGTAGTAGGTATAAATAAAGGTTTGGTAATTAATAAAATCAACAAAACATTGTCGGTATCTAAATCAATAATTTTACATAAGTAAT
This sequence comes from Xanthorhoe designata, assembly GCA_963582015.1. NCBI lineage: Eukaryota > Metazoa > Arthropoda > Insecta > Lepidoptera > Geometridae > Xanthorhoe > Xanthorhoe designata. The sequence continues at coordinate 8,148,019 of OY757044.1, read as the reverse complement.
TTCCCTTGTGCTATTTATAATACTATGAAAGTGTTTACAAAAAACACAAACCGTAATTAATTACGCAGAAGTCTAAATATACCTGAGTAATGTGCAGGATTTGCTTCGACCTTCGAGGTAAGCAAAGCTGCAATGCGGTGGTGGTATCACGCTAGCATTGTTCTTTGCCTATAGTATGGCCCTACCTCACAATATGTCTATCGACTGAAAAATATTAACATGGTATTCTTACTTATATTAAAAATACAGAAGTTTGTTATTATGGATGGATAATTGTTACTATCAAGGAAGTAGTAGGAGGGGGAAGTTGCGTTGGAACAGGCAGTAGAATCCCTAGTTTTAAGGACGTGACGAGTTAAAGTGAAAAAAGATCTAAATAAAGAAATGTTGAGTTTGAATTTGACTATAACTTACCTAACGCATTAAAACGGAAGTATATTTTCAGTTTTAGCTAAATGGCTGAAACTGAAAAAATATTTATTATAGTTAATGACCTGGATGTTCAAGGTTATTCTTATCAGGGTAAGTAGGTACCGACAGGCTATAATAGGATAATTTATCAGGGTACCCCATTAGACATCTTCGAAGGATCTAAAAATATCTGAAAGAATATTCTTTCAGATTTTTTTTTTTAATTCTTTCAGAGACAGGTGTGTCATTGTGTGAATACAGTATTGGTAATATTTCATGTTTTTTTTATTCTATCAGGGTAAGTACCACGCGGACGTAGCGGGTGGATACTAGTCTGTTATGTATTTAATGCATTTTTTAAAACGTAAAGGCAGTTTCGGCTCTTTGGGATACCTAGATCTCCTCAACCTTTACCGTTCAAAAGATTCGATAACCTTCAGGTTATATAGATGAAGCTGTATAGCTTGAATGTTTCAAAAATAACTTTACAACAAAAACAACAAAATGTTCTGTATGTTGCATCCTATAAAGGGAGTTTTATAAAACCAGAGCCTGCGATAAAATCCACTGCAATTCAAATTCCGCCATTCGTGGCCTTGACTAATGAAGTAAATCAGTTTAGTAGAGTTTTATAGCAAGATACACGATCAACTGGTAATAAACATAAATTACTGACAATCTTATGCGATTTTGTATCACGACATACTATACGTATCTTAGATAGATACATCAGTAGGGTTACCGGCGGTTTTTGTGTAGTATAGTAATCTATCCTCGCTTACGTGTCAAGTATTCTATGGAGTTTTTAGTTCATACAAGTCACCAGGAGAGGCGCTGCACTGGATTTTCATACATTTGTGATACTTGACTCGGTATCGAGGACAGTATCCAATACTACGGTAAACTGGCGTTAGCCCCCAAAAAAATAATCAAAATGAAATATGATTTTTTGGCTAATGAAAATACAATAAAGGACTATTAATTTCAACTACTTACTTGGTTGATATTTTTGTTGTTTTTTATTCTTTAATAAAAATAGATAGGATCGATCTTAATAAAAAGACATTTTTTATAAATAATCCTTCATTACGTATTTCCTGTTCACAGTTGTCTAAGAAAGCAGTAATGGTACTCACAATGCACATAATTATCGACAAAATATTTCAAATATTAATAAGATAGGTATAATATGTAAATATCCTAATAACAGTAGCTTATTCGCTAGATAACTAATATATAAGTCTTTACAGGTGTGTCATCGTGTGAAAATTGATCAATAAAGAAAAAAGAGAGACAGCTACGGTAAGGTCGACGTAGTACCATCTAATATGTACTAAACTATTGGGATTTCATGTATTTAAAATCACAATATCAAAATTTACCAACATAAAAACAACTCTGCATTTTCCTGCCCTTATTCCACGCTAAGTGGGGTCGGCACAACATGTTTTCTTCTTCCACTCACTCCTATCACTCGTCAACTCTGAATCTACTCCTCTAACATTCATATTCTCTTTCACACACACACCAACATAAAAACAACTAAGATTTATTTAATCATATACCGAACAAAACATGTAGCCAGTCTTTTCTTGAAACGATATCGATCCCACAGAGTTGTTACTTTTCTATAATAATATGTTATGGATAAGTTTGAAAGTGTATCTACTGAATACCTACCTGCACTACTTCCAAGTAATCTGTGCGGCAATTCACGTAGACGTTTGTTTACGTTACGTAAGCTTCTGTTTACGTTGCCGTTATCCATAAGTACGTTAATGATGTTTGTTGAATGTTTTTTATTCAGTCGGTTAAAGAAAATGGACATCGTGAGGTTTTGATTCAGAACTTCATTGCTTTAATAAATGTCAAATTATGATTTTTAGAAGTTAATTATGTTTTTGTCAATCCCTAGTATCCTACTGCAGGGTTTATTGTCGACTCAAGAATGTTTTACTGATCCCTTTCTTAAGCGATCTTTAAAAGGACTTAAGTAATTAAATATTTATAATGCAAACATTGAAGAAGGATCCAAATAAAATTCGATTTCGTTAGGATGTCATATTTAATTGAAAGTGAACACTGATTGTCAACTCAGCCGTAGAAAAAATCTTAGATACTTATAAGTTATTCATATACGATTGGCAGATTGCGAGAGTTTAATCGTGTATTGATGGTTTTCATAATAGCTTCTACATTTACTATGCAAGCGGTTGGGCCTGCGGTCATACCGTCACCAAGCCCGTACCCGGCTTGTCAAGTCGTGACTTGGCCGCCGGCATCGTGTGTAGGAGCTTTAACAGAGGCTCAAATAATGTAGACTAGGGTTGGCAACGTAGTCGTTAGCGTTTCACAAGGCAATCCTCTTGTTAACTTTTCACAGCATTTACGCTGGTAATCTTTGTTTATAAGTCTTTAAACAAAGTTTCGAAAATGTAGCCTGAGTTAAAATTCTCAAGACTTCTTTTAAATATCTTGACAATAAATTGGTAATTGTTCAAAAAGGGTATGTCATTGATAAAATAGTAGAAAAATTTACCGAGCAAGCAGATGCGAAAAATCTCGCAACATTTACAATACAGCACCCCTACTCTTAAAACCTAAACCGATGTATGGTGTAAGTTTTCATAGCTCAGCTTATGTTGGTGAAAAGTTTAGCTTACACTAATACAAGCAGAACCGCAACCACCAAATTGATTGTCTATTTGTAAAGTAGGGCTGCTGGTTTTAGAACAAAGATTTACCCCCGGTTCCAATATATTCTATCTACACAACACAAAATATAATGACACTTTTTGACAGATAACAACGTTGCTATGACAACCTACCTACGGACATCCGTACGTTCGATATAGAAACCCGGCATTAATAAAGAACCAATATTTACCGAGCAGGCTGATGGTGCTGAGTGGGCTCCACAGGTACCACCTGCCTGAGCTGCTGCCAGCGCACTGCTGCCTGGTACCTGAAAGATTATGTTTTTAGACACTGTTTCATCATCATCATCATCATCAGCCCCTCGCATCCCACTGCTGGGCATAGGCCTCTCTTCGTCGCCGCCACTCGACCCTGGTCTCGCGCCAATCTAACTCACACACTGTTTAACCCTCTAGTAATAAGAGCTTTTCTATCCCATAAGATTTAACTGTCTTCAACAAAGGAGGAAGTTTCCAATCAGTCCGATTTTTTATGTATGTTACCCATTTATGCTTTGACTAATTTGAAATGTTGTTTTTTTGGAAAGGTTATTCATTCCAGTCCCAATTCGGTGAGTAGGTATCATCGGAGTTGTGAACAGAAATGCATATAGAGTGCAGCAAATTGCTTTGTGAGTTTTGTGTTTTTTCCACTTTTTTCTCCAGAAAGAAAATTTCCCGCAAATAATCTTACACATACGAGTTTGCGTATTTGAGGTGGCATTTTAAAATTCTATAATTTCAGTTGCGATTAAAATTCTATAGGACATCATCCAAAGTCGTTATTATTGTTGAATTGAGATAAACAAATAAAATCTGATAATAATTTGACTCTTCTTATTGTACCTTATGCTCAACTGAATACATTTTATATGGCTATATTTTTTTAATGTATGTATTACTTAATATATTCCGATACTATTTTCTTTCGCCTCTTTTAAAGTTTAATGAAATTTGTTTAATGAGTATCTACCTAATTCATAGGACTGTAAAGTAATTAGAAACTTTATCTACGTCAATAATCATTAGAGATTTGTACCAAAGTTACTTCAGAAATGTTTCGTTCAGAATAATTTAATAACAATGGATTCAGGTACCATGCTCTAACTAAAGTTATAACAGAAGTTACTTTCTATCAGGGCCTTTGAAACATTACATTTTGAAAGAGAACAACTCTACAGGTACAATGGGCATCTACAATCAAGTAATTTGAAGAGTAAAGGCTAAGAGATTGGAAGAGCTAAAGCAAAGTTCTCTCTTGTACTTGTAGAGAATTACATAAAGCAGAAACAAAATACTGACTAGAGTCGTATGCGACCTGAATGCTGAGAGTAAAGTGCATTTTGTCACTGCATGTCCAATAGGTAGGTACGCGATTTCAGTATAATTATCATCTTTATTTTATTCATTATATTTCTACAATCGCTAAGGCTATAGTAACACTATAAATGTAGTAATCATCCAATATGATGTTATGTCACGTGGTCAGAAGGATCAGGTCAACGAATGATTGGTTAAATCGATATGAAGCGTTTTTAATACGACTCATAGTAACATTAGTATATTTCTTACTTTCAATGTCAGCACGGGCTTGTCTCGGCTTTTTCGAGCACACTTTTAGTGCAGATTATACCTAGGTTCAGAATAAAACAGTTACAATATTGCTATATCTATTAATGTTTGACAAACAAATTACAACCGTTGCGTGTTTAGTCGTGCAATCATCTAGTTTACACAACTAAACATGCAACCATTCTCGTTAATCGTAGGCAAAGACTGTCTCCTGGCACTGTATAAATCGGGAACCCATTTCGTCTCCGAAAATCGATTGTCCGTAAATCACAATCAATAACAAGTGTCTCCGAAACATAGGAATCCATAATATTATGGTCCCATAACTATAGTTTGTAATAAGGTATTGTTCATCCTTATGCTCCTAATCCATAAATTTATGTTACCTAATATTATAATCCCCAATTTTCATCGTTATAAACATATGTGTCATAATAATAAAGAATCATAATACTTCCACTTCCGAATCATAATGTTTTCGAACGTTTATAAATTATGTAAGTAAAACAGAAACTTCGGTTGTATTTACCCAGATCGAAATCAGTTGGTTAGGTTAGGTTTGAACAGTGACCACTAACGCGCGAGGCGAGCGAGCGTAGCGAGCGTGCCGCGGTAGCGGCCGCCGAAGCGCCAATAATATGTGGAATAAAAGTAACCAGCCACCCAGATCGAAATCAGTTGGTTAGGTTAGGTTTGAACAGTGATCACTAACGCGCGAGGCGAGCGAGCGTAGCGAGCGTGCCGCGGTAGCGGCCGCCGAAGCGCCAATAAAATGTGGAATAAAAGTAATCAGCCACCCAGATCGAAATCAGTTGGTTAGGTTAGGTTTGAACAGTGACCACTAACGCGCGAGGCGAGCGAGCGTAGCGAGCGTGCCGCGGTAGCGGCCGCCGAAGCGCCAATAAAATGTGGAATAAAAGTAATCAGCCACCCAGATCGAAATCAGTTGGTTAGGTTAGGTTTGAACAGTGACCACTAACGCGCGAGGCGAGCGAGCGTAGCGAGCGTGCCGCGGTAGCGGCCGCCGAAGCGCCAATAAAATGTGGAATAAAAGTAATCAGCCACCCAGATCGAAATCAGTTGGTTAGGTTAGGTTTGAACAGTGACCACTAACGCGCGAGGCGAGCGAGCGTAGCGAGCGTGCCGCGGTAGCGGCCGCCGAAGCGCCAATAAAATGTGGAATAAAAGTAATCAGTCAGCCACCCAAATCGAAATCAGTTACATTCCCTATGCTGCCTTGTGCTTGAGACACAATGCTCTTATGTTAAAATTATGCTCATAAACTATTATGAAAATAAAATTATGAGTTAGTTACATTATGGATTATATTATTTATTGAGAATGATTTTATGTATTTTAAACATTAGGGATGTTGATATTAGCCGTAACTATATTAGGGATCCTTATATTATAGATCCTGATTATACGGGCAATCGATGATTATGAAAACCCAATTTATAGATTTTTATTTTAGGGGTATAAAATTTCGGAGACAAAATAGAGACCCGTATAAATCATCTAAGTAATAAAGATATACCTATAAATAAAGGACTGTTTTTATTTATATAGATACACATACGAAACTGTGTTAGTTTTACCTAAACCTATATTAAACAGTTATTGAAACAAAATAGCACGAAGAAAGCCCAATGAAGCAATTTAAAGCGCATGAAGCAGTTTGTAAATTCCACGAAGGCATTACACAATCAATCTAGTATTCTGAATTTTAAAGTTTTTGTTGAGTAAGCGCTGGCTCTACCATTGTGAAATAGAGATAAGTTATTTGTAGTTTTATTCAAGAGTCTTGTAAGTATAGTAAACTAAATAAAATAAAATATAATATCTTTGGTCATTCTACACAACGTCATCTGGTCCCAAGCTATTGTGTTATGGTTACCCAGATGACTAATATATAATACCTTTTATAGTTTTTTTGTATATACATACATTTATATACTGAAAAACACCCAGAACGGAAACAAATGTCTGCAGAACCGTTGTTTGGTTGTGTTGTTCGCCAACTGGTCACTTTTTAGCAAGTAGAAAATTCCTTCGGCATTATGCTTGTTTGCATTGCCACAATTGGTGTGAATACATTGGAATTTATGTGCAATAAAGAATTAAAAATAAATATATTAGTTTCTCGCAAGTTCTCTTCCATTCTTCTTCTCTAGTTCTGATTTGTTAATAAATGATTGGATATTTGCCTAATAAACATAGGTTCAATGACCTTACCTTCAACTGTTCCTGTTTATAATCAGGCTGGTAAGGCAGAAGCATTCGGATCTTCCCCCAACGGTTGAAGAACAATGCTATCGCAGCCACCCACACGAGCAGCACCATTACAACTATACCGATCTCGACGCCTCGTATCTGTTGAAGAAAATGTATTTTACTTAATTGTGAAACAACAAAGACTTTAAGGTGTCTGTATGCGTCAAACTAGCGCCGCCGCCTCTTTTATTTTATTATTAAATTCAACAAAGGAATTAAAAAAACGGAATGTTCAGTTTCTGAAACCTATCATAAACTTTTCTTAATGCCTGTAAAAGTTTTATTTTATATAGTTTACGAACTGTCTTGAAAGTTTGGTGGCACTTGGTTGCCACCAAACTCAGTTTTCGCTACTCTTCCTAAACTATACAAAATAAGACTATTACTGAGGCATTAAAAAAAAGCTTCAGGCCATGGTTGATTGACTTTGGTGACTTGGACTTGAGTATAACGTTACCGTAGGAAACGTAGGCGATGGATCGGGAGGTGCAATTGAAGACCGGGGCGTAGCACCCACCGCCCCGTCCTGCTGCGGTGATGTCCGCGGAGGCTCTGTGAACAAAATAAAATAAAATAATATACCTACTTAATTTAACAGACCACTGACCATCCCTTAGTTAGATACATTCAAAGGATCTAAGGCGTAGTCAGAAGTATGTTCAAATACGTATTTGGTACTCTGACTATCCCTTAGACATCTTCAAAGGATTTTAGGGGTAGTCACAGTCAGAACTCAAACTTTCTTTATTCAGTACGATCTAATATAGACCACTTTGACACGTCTCACGTCCATGAACATTATATTATAGTATAGGATCCCGTCATACAACGACCTTTACCGAGATGTTTATTTAATGAAACGTATTTTATATGTAATTTAATATGTAAATAAATATATAGCATATGGGTTGGCTAACAAATTTCAGTCCAGTATATGCTTAATTTAAAAAAAATAGTTTTTTAACATTTCACCGGTATAATTATTAGACAAATTCTATACCAATCGAAAGTCTGAAGCCCATAGAATATGCAAAAGTTGTGTTTCCTATTCTATTCCGGTCACAACTATTAATTTAATTAATTTAATTTATGAGTTTTTTATGAATTTATTATTAATTTATTAATTTATTTTTAATTAAATTTTAATTCAATAATCAGATCGGTGCAAAATGCTAATATTATTTACCTGTTTATACCTGGCTGCCCGAGAGTTGTGACCGGAAAAGAATAGGCAACCCAACGTTTGCATATTCTATGGGCTTCAGACTTTCGATTGGTATAGAATTTGTCTAATAATCATACCGGTGAAATGTAAAAAAAAATTTTTTTTTTAATTAAGCATGTACTGGACTGAAATTTGTTAGGCAACCCATATGCAATATATTTATTTACATATTAAATTACATATAAAATACGTTTCATCAAATAAACATCTCGGTGAAGGTCGTTGTATGACGGGATCTTAGACTATTAGTGAACTGTTACGAATTCAGTATCCACCAACATAAGCTGAAATTGTTACGAAACTTCGATTTCGTTTTTTTCAAGTAGGGCCTCTGTTCTGCCTCAGATGATGAGAATTATTCACGTAAAAAGCAACGATTTGGATACCGAAAATGTTTTGATACATTCCGGACTCATTGGTTTGTAAATAAATGATACTTTTACGTGAATAATTCTCGTAAGCTCACAGTTATAGCTGTATTCACAAGTAGCATGCACATTTGTGTATTTCAATCGTTTTAACATGACTAGGGTTAGTCCAAGACCATGTCCACAATGTAAGCCTCCTGTCTAAAAAGTACAGAACATACTTTAGAGTCGAAAATTAAATGTAACAGAGAGTTTGCGAAAGTAAAATAAATAGTCAGTCTTATCCAAAAAAAAAAAAAAGAGATAGAAGTCAACACACATTGTTAAAAGTTTTTTTTTTGTAATAAATTATCTATCAGGCTTTTAAACTAATATGAAACCATTTCAACAATCACTTCTGAAGGTTTTTAATATAAGTTTTTTTTTCACGAATTTTTCTAATAAAATTTCACGAACTCTATCTAGTTCGTCTTTGAGACACAAGACTGCCATTATACATTTTATTTTGACAGATCTCTATTCATTAGCTGGTAATACTATGTCTGCAAAATAAATAGATACCTACGGGTCTGAGGATTTTCTTAAAAGTCGTGAAATAGGGTGTCAAAGTTTGTATGGAAAGTAGCGTGTACAATAAGCAAGCGAAGCCGCATGGGTTTGCTAGTTAATAAACATTTAAAGGAAACCTCAACGCAAATTAAACGTAAATAATTCATCATTTTGTTCGCCTATTTCAAGCAGATTTAATCTAGAGGTCCTATCAAACTCAAGTACGTCAGAACAGGTGCTAGGTATTAAAGTTCCAACCACATTTATGCCATTAGCTAGCAGATTGGCTTACTGCCAACCATTTAGGCGTTTAGGCAAGAATTAAATTAGGTAAAAGAAAATTGCAGGAAAAAGGCATTATTGAATTGGCACTGCCTTGAACGGCAGAAGGTATCTTGCATGTGCTTCGTGTTTTATAAAAACTTTACTTTTCATTTTTTATGTGTACACACACAGTAAACATGAATTATACAGTTTTTCACAGTATTTTTTTTTGTGATTTGAAAATCATTTAGAAGACAGAAATACGCAGAGACCTTCTGGCATGCAATACAGTTTAACAATTGTTTACAAATAAACTATAATAAACAGGTTACTATTTATATAATTTTTCTAATACCGCCTTCCTGCAAATTTTTCTTTACCCAAATGGTTTCCTGGAAGAAATTGCTTTTAACAATTTCTTGCCCGCCAGTTGGTTTTACAATTTGTTTCTTGAAATTGTTACTGTTGTAGTTTAAAGATATCAATAAAGAATAATTTATCTATCTATTCTATCTATTAATAGTTATATAGCAAGTCGTATTAATTTAATCTTAGGGAAATAAATAGTAGATAAAGCAAGTCGTAAAATATTTGATTCATTCTTAGGGAGTAAGCTCATAAAATATCAAGAACATCATATTGATGTTATGACAGTCACCTTTCAGAGCCATAAAGTTCTTATTAGATCAAATAACTTTCATACGTTTTTGTTCAAATATTTACTAGGTAAATCTTCAAACATGTTTGCTTGCGGCCATGCTTACAGTACCAACATATTCAAGGACATAGTAGCTTTTTACTCGTAAAGACTTTTTGAATAAGGATGAGTTTCAGGGATGATTTTCTACATTAAATATGTTTTTACCTAATAATAATAAATAATAAAATAATATTACAGTTTATAACAGTCTCGTTGTCCGAACAAAAGGTACACGATCGTTTCTCACAAAAATGTTTTCATGATTTGAAAATATTTCTTTCGAGTGGTAAATGTAGCTTTTGTAATCTCCTTGAAATTAATTTGTGTTAGGATTTATTGATTTTTTAATAAATTATAATATTATAAATTAAACAAGAGTCTTTTAAATAGGCTATTACGTACTTACCTACCTGATTCATACATAATTTATTATAATATTAGTCCTTGTTTCTAAGAAATGTTATAATAACGTCAGTTGAGCTACCTACAGATCGTTTGTAACGATCCTTAGGCGGTTCAACTGGTTCTAATTGTATTTTGTACAGTTATGTAAATATGTAGTAGTTCAGTTTCTGTACTTAAATAAATTAATCTATCGTTTGCTTAAGACCTAGTAAACTGAATGTCGAATCCAATTTTAGAAGTCGGTCAGAGCACTCGACTGATCTTTAAGCCGTACGTGTGTATTCTGGCAATAGTTCAGCGTTTGTGAAGAGATTTAGAATTGTTGCAGTTGTATTTAAAAACTTGCAGTTTTAAATCTATACCACAGTCACAAAATGTTATAGTATCTAAGTAGTGTAACTGGTTAGTGATTTATATTAGACCGGGCCGAGGCAGGCGACTTTTCTTTCGTTATTAACAAAGTATCTATTATTTATACAAAAAAACTTTAATTTTTTTATAAACAAAATGAAATTGAATAATTGTATCTATTATTTATAAAAAAAGTACCTTCAAAGTACCTATAAAGTTTCTTAGGGATAGTATAGATCGCGCCACGTAAAAAGAGCGCTGAGGGTAGCAGGGGTATGTATGTGCCTGTGTTCACTCGCTGACGAACCAATAGCACTCGCTAAATCAATAGTATGAAGTGCGCCACGTTATCTCTCCACCAATCATCGACCACTGCGCAGTTTGAAAGCCAGCGCTCTTTTTACGTGGCGCGAACTATACGAACGACGACTCGTGTAAAATAAACAAGACAAATTCCAGAGTAAGCTGTCCATTGCGATGTGCACACGCATGCACGCGGAAGCATCGCTCGGGTAAACGAACCGACTGGCATTTGGCCAAATGTAATGTAACTAAAGTTACAGGATGTGAACGAAAATCCAAACCTCGTTTGTGGTTTTTTAAGCTATTGCATAGTTTCTATCGCGGGCCTTGAACGTGGAGACCGAATCCAGAAATTCCCTAACGAAAATAACCTAACATAACCCCCATGCAAAAGCTTTACGGCAGTCTCCGAGTGCCACACGTCTTTTTATTTTTAATGAACTTCACATATAATAAAAAGCTTCTGCAACGATTATTAAATGTCAAATCCATATCAAATAAGGCTGACAAACGTTTAGGACGCGTAGGAGCAATTTTATTATGCTTGCAAATAATTATCTCAACATCACGATTTTACCTGTTGAAACTTTGCAAACAAGCGTAGTATAATAATTCTATAAGCTTATGTTGTACCGTGTATGTAATTACTTTGCAAATAACTTCACTGTATGCATTTTGCAACGAGGGAAAGTATTAAAACAGTGCTGCCGGTGACATTTCATTTCAAAGTTTTAATTAGGGCTCTCCTATGTTATTGGATGTTTGTTTACCTTAGGCTTCATACTTTAATACTTTTGTTTTGTATTTTTAAACCATGGATATTTTAAACAAAATTATCATATTTTGAGAGTTTAAAAGGTTAAACATAAAAAAATATTTTTAATTGTAAGCCAATATAGCTACTTTAAAATAGGTACGGTCGGCCAAGAAAGTGGTCTACCAGTTTTGACTTTTAAGTTAATAAAAGTTTCTCTTTCTTCCGAGCACTCGAACTTGACACATGACAAGACGTAAATAAATTGTCACTCAGAGCAAAATTATTGTCACTGCATAATGCAAGTGAAAATAGACCTAGTTGTGATGGCGCTCAAATGAAATTCAACCGTAAGGTTTTTGACCGATCGTACGTAATATACGGTCAGTCACGTTTTTGAGGTCTAACTTTCCATCTTACATCGATCGATTTATTCCTAAATTTAAAAGTTTCAGTATAAATGTGACATAAGCTAATGTAAAAAGAATCCAGAAAAACAATTTGAAACCTATTAGTGAACTTAATAATATAGTCAATTGATTCAGGCGTGACTTAGCTGAAGTCCATCTTCTGATATTGAAAATTTCAGAATATCTAGTACCTACTTCGCTAATATAATCTAAACCAAAAAAGTTTTTATCACGATGTTTACACAAAAGCCACCCAATCACCCCCTTGCCAACAGCCAAGCCCTACTATGCCAGGCTAGGCAGGGCAAACTTTTTTTTGAGGAGGAGCACTAGATATTATAAAATTTTGAATAGATTATTAGAAATAATTTAAAATACCTCAGTTTGCTTCGTCACCTTTATCTCGCTTAACAATATTCCTATCGTAGTGATAATAGCTTTCGTGCGTCTATTTAAAAAAATTAAAGAACGATAAACAGTGACGCAATAATTAAAATTTCATAAACATAGCAACAGCCCCTAGAGGGCGCTAACAACGATACACGTCTGATAGGAGCAACACGCACGTTGCTTGCACGCAACAAGTTTAAAACGCTTGTGGAAATACCGCAACTCTGTTTACAAGTCCAGGGGGCTTAAAAAGGCCGTTATAGCAATATCATTCTTATGTCATATTATGAATAAAGTGCTTTAGCAATATACTACGTCTTATGTCATATTAAGAATATGGTGCTAAATCAATGTTCGAATTTAAAACTTGACTTCTATCAGCAGGAATGCTCGATACAGCCATTTTAGCCTCCCTAAAATGGCTGGCCTGGCTTTTATTCAGAGACCATACTCAAGCGTGATTCCTGTCTCAAGTGGGGATTCATCACTCAGTTTTCATAGAACTGTCAAAAATCTATGCTTCAGCGAAGCATTGAAAACTGAGATTACATAATTTAAAATTATAAGATTGTTTTTACTCGTACAGTATGGTGAAATATAAAACCATAGAAATACAGGGAAACTCTTTTAAAAAACATAAGATTTTTTTTTGGGAAACAATTTTTACGGGAACCCATTTCGTCTCCGAAAATCGATTGTCCGTAAATCACAATCAATAACAAGTGTCTCCGAAACATAGGAATCCATAATATTATGGTCCCATAACTATAGTTTGTAATAAGGTATTGTTCATCCTTATGCTCCTAATCCATAAATTTATGTTACCTAATATTATAATCCCTAACTTTAATCGTTATAAACATATGTGTCATAATAATAAAGAATCATAATACTTCCACTTCCGATTAATAATGTTTTCGAACGTTTATAAATTATGTAAAACAGAAACAACTTCGGTTGTATTCACCCAGATCGAAATCAGTTGGTTAGGTTAGGTTTGAACAGTGACCACTAACGTGCGAGGCGAGCGAGCGTAGCGAGCGTGCCGCGGTAGCGGCCGCTGAAGCGCCAATAAAATGTGAAATAAAAGTAATCAGCCACCCAGATCGAAATCAGTTGGTTAGGTTAGGTTTGAACAGTGACCACTAACGCGCGAGGCGAGCGAGCGTAGCGAGCGTGCCGCGGTAGCGGCCGCCGAAGCGCCAATAAAATGTGAAATAAAAGTAATCAGCCACCCAGATCGAAATCAGTTGGTTAGGTTAGGTTTGAACAGTGACCACTAACGCGCGAGGCGAGCGAGCGTAGCGAGCGTGCCGCGGTAGCGGCCGCCGAAGCGCTATTAAAATGTGGAATAAAAGAAATCAGCCACCCAGATCGAAATCAGTTGGTTAGGTTAGGTTTGAACAGTGACCACTAACACGCGAGGCGAGCGAGCGTAGCGAGCGTGCCACGGTAGCGGCCGCCGAAGCGCCAATAAAATTTGGAATAAAAGTAATCAGCCACCCAAATCGAAATCAGATACATTCCCTATACTGCCTTGTGCTTGAGACACAATGATCTAATGTTAAAATTATTCTCATAAACTATTATGAAAATAAAGTTATGAGTTAGTTACATTATGGATTATATTATTTATTGAGAATGATTTTATGTATTTTAAACATTAGGGATGTTGATATTAGCCGTAACTATATTAGGGATCCTTATATTATAGATCCTGATTATACGGGCAATCGATGATTATGAAAACCCAATTTATAGATTTTTATTTTAGGGGTATAAAATTTCGGAGACAAAATAGAGACCCAATTTTTACATTATAAGCACTGTTTTGATAAGAAACTGTGGATAGGGCCGGTTAAGCCGAGAGGACGGTTTAGGTGTTGGACAAGCCTATTCCATCTCAACATTCCCTGGTACTACAGTGTCCAGTTAAGTGTAGGCAAAAATAGCCTCCAGACACTGTAAAAATGATCTAGTAAAGAGGCCTAAGGATTTTTAATACGAAAATACATAACTTTGAGTTGACTGAGAGAGTTAAACTAGGCTAGTATTAAAACCTAAGACTTCTGACTCTAAAATCGAAAGCCGCCGCTAGGTCCTATATCGTGCTTAAAACAGTTTAAAAACATCATAAAAATTAACGATAATCTTTATAACAGTAATTATGACTTTAATGTTGTTTTAACAAGTCCAAAATACAGACAGTAGGTCCAAAACGAACAGACAAGGATTAAACTAAATTGTGGGTAGCTTAAAAGTTACGTTGTTGTTAGTTATGCTGTATTTAAAATATAAGGTAGATACTTCAATGTGAACACATTACCAATGGTAGTTTATGTGAAAATTCTTAACAAGTCCTCAAATAACACTTACCAAAACTTTACTATTTAAACGGATCAGGTCCGCATGTAGTATACGAGATGATGGTGATGATGAATATAATCTCTCTTGTTTATTTGCATCTGTTTCTTTTTGTGTTTATGTTTTTAATGCCTGTTTATTATCTATGACCAATATTGTATCTTGCCTAGACTTTCTATAGATTGTCGAAGTTCGTCCTTTCAGCTTGGTTTTCAAATGTATTGGTGACAACAGACCCCATTACTTGCTTTGTAGGTAAAATAATGTTGTTCTAGCTTTTCAATTACGAAGTTTTAAAAACCTGTCAATATAATAAACTCATAACAGTTTTCAAAGTTCGAAACCTTATAACATTAACTTGATGAATTTTCAACAATGTTCAAGTCTAGATTAAGCATTAATGGAATAATGTAAACTATGTAGCAACAAACTTTCCAACAGAGTTGTAATGTATGCTATTAGATAAATAATTATAAGTCGTTTAGTTTATTTGTATAATGACTTTGAAACAATGTAATAACTATTTGGATTGGACTGAATTCGAATGTTCGAAATAGTCTCGTAAGTACCTACCTATACCTAAGTTTTGTTCTCAACAATGAATTTTATTTAAGTTTTAACAAAACACAAACTAATAAAACAGTAAGCATGAGATGACGAGTGATAGAAGAAAATGGAGAAAGGAATTATGTCGTGCTGACTTAAAGCCTATTTACACGCTTTACGAACGCCCAGCCACTCCGCGTCTGTATCGATTGAGCGTTTGTATCGATACAAACGCACGGCAAACAAAAAGCATCGGCAAGCTGTGACCCATGCACAATCCTTGCGTTTGTAAAATGCACTGCAAACTAGCAGGTGGTGACGCGATACACAAAAAGTAGTGACTGTTAATTCGAAAACCGTGGTGTGCAATAGGATCTTAGTGGGTTAAAAGCAGATAAACAATAATGATCATGGCAGTACTAGTAACTGGTGCTTGGTGTCTGAGTTAATTGCACTTGTTGCGTGTCTGACAGTTCGTGCTAAACATTCTGTCGAAGCCGCAGACTAATTAAATCCGACAAATGACGCCCATTAATAAATGTGGCTAGTTTTATTGTATTTTTGCCCACTTTTGTCGACAGTGATGGATAAGCTTTGAATTTGTAAGCATATTGTAATGTGAGTTTAACGATGGTATATATGTTTTGCAGATATTTGTTCCGGGTCTGGGTATTTTCTATACAGGGTGTAAAAAGACGTCTACCGAAAACGAAACGGGGTGGTACAGCACCCCAAAAGACATCTAAAGAAACATTAGTTGTCTGAAAAAAGACCGCGGGCGGTCGATGACCGCGGGCGAGATCAGCTGTTCGCTGTCGTACGAGCGTAATCCTTTATTAAATGATCTAATTAGGTGGAAATGGTCTTATTATGTTGTACGATGTGTATGTGACTAAAAAAAAAAAAAAAGGGTAGTAGTCTTTTTACACCCCGTATATATATGTATTTAAAAATGTATTTAAGTAGTCTAGCAGTCATCTGGTTATTATATCACAAGCATTACTTAGCTTGGGATTAGATGAGCATCATCTAAATGTCCCAGGATATTTATTTATTTTATTTGTTTATGATTTTTAAATCACGTTCTCTTATAAAATCCCCATTTCTTCATATCTTATTTTTCATTGAAGAAAATAAAAATATTAAAATTTTATTTTAACTAAGCAGAATCCTCTACTCCTAACCTACCAAGTGTTTTTTTTTAGTTTGATTATCAATTATAAAATTTAATTTCTATTTAGTGTAGTAAGACAGATCTTACGATATAAATATAATTATGAACTTATGAGCGAAATGAGCTATTTACACTGTGAAACGTTTATCAATAAAAAAAAATCTGTTGTTTCTGTACAGTCAAATATCATAAAATCATACGAAACATTGTCAGTTCCTAAGCCACCTGGTTAAAACAGATACCTCAATTCTGAATTTCGGTGCTCCAACATGAATTACATTTTGGTATCAAGCAAAGGTCAAATGTAGGTAAGCTACTAATATAGGCGGTTCATATTACACCAGGTAGCATGTTCCACAATTTGATTTAGTAACAAAGTTATGCTTTAATAAGATTTATTTGATAACATTGTTTAAAAAGTTGTACTAGTTAATTAAATAAAAGTCGGCAAGTAATTAGTGCTAATTGAAATGGCCAACTCTAGTGACGGAGTTTTTAGGCCGCCTTTAGGCCTCCGTCATGGCATAACGAATTTAAAAGCCGGGACCGACAATTACACTTGCCCTCCGAAGCATAGAAGCGCTCAGCTGATAATGCCATTTGCAGTCACCCATCCAAGTTGTGACCGCTCAGAACGTTGCTTAACTTCGAAGATCTATCAAGAACGTCTTATCAGGTTTCAAAGTGAAAACACTCTAACGCCGTCTGAGGGAATATAAAGCAGTATTCTAATCGTCGATATGTTTAGGTACGTGAGTATTTCTGTGTGATTATAATTTCAAGTAACTTAAAACTGACTTCGACACTAAGCTTCAAACTACAGACAACGACGTCATCCTTGCTAATGATAATGTTCCCTTTGCATGTTCCTCGCCATATTAGCTAACATCACGCGAAGAGAAGAATATAGGCGAAAGGTGTTAGCAGATTCACTTCATACCCTTGTTCTGAATACAACAATTAAAGGACTTTGTCCACTCTCTTTCTTCAAAAGATCCTAAATACAGGGATGAGTTTTTAATGAAGTCCGAGACCGTGCGTGTTTTAGAAAAGTCAAGGTAGGACTTACGTGGACGATTTAAAAAAGATATTAGTTCACATTTATATACATTTTAATACAAAACTTATTAATTTTAAATTTGAGTACGTTCTCAAAGTCCAGTTCTTCTAGCCAAAAGGACAGTTTTTCGGCCATAGGTACTGTTTTTCTAAGTTTCTATAAGTTGTCTGGTACCTTATACATAACTTATACGGTTGTTATGTCCGACTTACTTATTATCTAACTTGGCCACTTGCTCATACGAACTAACGAGTAACTAAATAAAGTTGGTTTGCCAATTTTGTACTTAATTATATTTACTTGATCACTATTGGTCACGTTTTCGGCTGACAGTGATAAAAGCGGTTTTGTTGATACCACTTCTTTGATAAATAAGTTTAAGCCAGTCATCATTTGCCTGCATTCTGCAAGATGTGGGCATGTACCAAATATGTATTTGGACATACCTCTGACTATCCCCATGGACATCTTCAAAGAGGAACTAAACATTGCCTAAAAAGATCTGAAAGAAATGTCTACCGCTCACTGGGATACAGTCGTGATCATATTTCATTTTCATTTCATTTCATCATTTTCCTATTTAATTCTCTTACAATACATTTAGGTACTTATTTGTTATGTAATCGTAAGTAATTTACGAAAATAACCAGCTTTTCATAACCAGCTGTTCAAATTCCGAAGTTCGTTCACACGGATAAACAATGCCGGGACAATTGTTTAAACACACTTAGCCACGAATAATTCTGTCTCATTTAAATACATTTGTGGAAGTTTGAGAAACTCAGGGTCGCATGGAAGGACATTTTTTAATTGTTTTATAACGTCAATCTTTGTTTTAAATGTCAAGCTTTCGCGTTTCAGAACATTTTTTAATAAGTTCTAATATTATTTTTATACTTTACTACAATAACAAGTGTTTTCAGTACTTTTTGGCAAAAACAAAGATTGACGTTATAAAACAATTAAAAAATATCATACCTGCAAAGCACCAGACTATGTAACGTGTAGTGTAGAGGCAGGTTTTTAACTAAAAAATCCGACGAAATATCGCACTTAAATACATCCATTGCTGGTTATAAATCAGATAGTTTGTACTCACTCAGCGTGCGGAAGACATAGACCTGTTTTATGTGTCTGCCCCACATCACAACGACTGTGATTTGGTACTGCGTGTCCATTTCGAGTTTAGTCAGATCAATCGCATTACAACACATCCATTACTGGTTATAACTCAGATCATTTGAACTTACCCAGCGTGCGGAAGACAATAGGCCTGCTTCTATACTTGTGTCCGCCCCAGAGAGCGGCGACTGTGACTTGGTACTGGGTGTCTGCTTCGAGTCCACTCAATATGACCGCGTCGGAATTGCCGGCCACTTCCAATACCACTCTGTAACTAACGAGCAATGAGTCAATCTCGACGTATTGTGTTTCCAAGCCGAAGGAAGTTGGAAGAGAGAAGAGGAAATAATAGATTTTGTGATAACAAAATATAATTTACGGTAAATTAATTAAATTGGGTCATGTAAATTTTTTATCGAAGGATATAAAGTGATAAGGATATAAAATAGTATTCGTAAATTATTTTCCCAAATCACTGATGGTTACAAAGTTGCAGCTGGCCTTAAAATAGTTTTTATATAAGTATTCTTCGAAAGCTATCAAAAGAAAAAAGTTTAAAAGCATTGAAAATCCACCTTCTTTCCAATCAAGAATTTATAAAACATTAAAATCAGCTTAATCAGCATTTAATTCTCCCTCCACTTGAAAAGATCACAATATTTTCATTCTTTCATCGCCTCAAAATCCAATCTTTCATTCCCCACCCATCGATAATCGACTATTGTGCAAAATTCCATCAGACCAAATTAGGGTTACGTACACAAAGCTTTCAGCAAAACGCTGTAGGCTTTTGTTCAGGAAATTCAACGGTAATACAACATCCTGCCTCGGCTGGCCTTTTCCGTTTTCGCTTTTTTCCGATATCTTTGACTCAGTTTTGGCTTTTGTCTAGGCTAAGTGGATGTATGTAAATAGATGAAGGATTTGTTCGGGGTTTACAAAGCATTGTTAATTTTAAGTTCTGTTTAGAGACTATTTATTCTTTTCTATGTTGCTTGGTTTAGTGAAAAAGGTTTCCATATTGGCTGTACTATAGAGCCTATATACAGGCTCTGTTGGCTAATAGAAATTCAAAACAAATGAATGCACGATGTGATAACGTTAGTAACAAATGCTGAAAGCTTGGTGACAGTCGCCGCATTAGTTAATTCTATTATAGACGTATAATTACATAATCAATACCTGTGACCTGGTTCATAGTCACAGTTATTAGTAGACTAGAGTGGAGTTTGTGTATATTTAGGAAAACTAACCAAGTTCACTTAAACCTAATCTAGATTATGAGTACAAAAAGGTACTAATGTTGTTGTAGAGTCTGTTATCAAGAGGTTTTTCTAAAGAGTTTCTAACTTATAGTAAATAAGATCACAATAAACTAGTACTGCTAGGGTAACTTTAAAGATTTAACGTAGTTAAGTAGTTTGGTAATATTTAAATAAAATAAATAAAAATTTGTTTATTTCAAGCTCTTGACATTTAAATATTATAATTATTAAGATTTAAGAACCCATTATTAAAATAAAAATTATACGTATGTACAATTACATACTTAGTAGATAGGTAGATAGGTACTTACCTACACATATTTTTAGCACTACCTAAATACGAAATAGCTTGCAAGCTCTCGCACCTATTAAAAGCTTTTAGTTTTTATTTGTAGCCTACACGAGCCCCTTCCCACGGGGCTAGCTAGCGGGGTCATCTAGGGTCTGATAATGAATAATTTGTGTATTTCATTACTTTCTGAAAGTGCCCCATCTACTATTATTCGGGCACGGGCCTCGGACTTGTGGTACCCGTCCCTTCCGGCTCCGTTTAAGTCTGAGTTCAGATAGAAACAAAAATTAAATAAAGGTTCTCATAACGGTTCTCAAGCACAGTACAATACTAGATAACTTCTATTATAAAAGTATCTATTGTATTGTACGATAATATAAAACGGGTCTGGATGTTTTTCTATCTATATGTATGTATTTACAAAAAAAAATATCTAAGTAAGTAGTATATCAGTCATCTGGTGACCATAACACAAGCATTAAGTTGCTTAGCTTGGGACTAGATGACGCCGTGTAAAATGTCCAAGAATATTTATTATTGTTAATAAATGTCTTTTCTTTCTTCTTTCTTTCTTTCTTTCTTAATACTCAAGTAGGACTACTCAAACTTATTTGAACTTAAATAGGCATTTTCGATTACCATTTAGTTCACTATTAGCCTTTTGAAATACAACATAAAGCGGCTTATTCGACCATTTCAATGAACCAAATAAATAATGTACAAAAGTAACTTTCGTTTAAGATTATTGCCACAATTTCTTGCAGACACAAGAGATCGTAATGAGAGACGGGGAAAAACGCTTTATTTGCAGAGTAAATAGCGAGGTGTTTGCTTTACTCAGCAAATAATCGGTACTTTTGTAATGGTTATTGGTAAAAATAGTCTTTCAATCAACTACAAATCCTGTTTAAACATGCAATACAAAAACAAAATTCTTTATTATTTTTCAACTAGGTACAAATCTTGTTTAAACATGGAACACAAATACAAAATTCTTTATTGTTTTTAACTTAAAGACGACTTAGGAGTCATCGAAGCTTCCTACACAGAAACAGACTTCTAAAAAGTAGGAGGTTTTACGTTCCACTAAATGTAATTAATTTTCAATTTTGTTTTTTTTATGTGTATTTACCGATCATTCCGTCGATCGAGGACCGATTGCCACTCATAAGTAAAATTGACTTCAAAATAAACATTATAATATACTATAGCTGCGCCCCGCGGTGTTACCCGCGGTGAATAGTTCCCGTTCCCGTGGAAATACCGGGATCTATCTTTAATCCAGGGTATAAGCAATGGTACCAAATTTCATTAAAATTCGTCCAGCTGTTTGAGAGTGAAAGAGTAACAAACACGTACGTCGTACGTACATCCTTACACACACAAACTTTCACCTTTTTAATATTAGAGTGATTATGCCCTCCACCACTCACTGCGGTCCCGGAAATGATGTCAAGTTCCAATTTCCTCGGTGACAGCTTAAAGACTATCATTACCATATTTGTGAAGAGGGCAAGAATATGGTAAACATGTTTACAAGTGGAATTATAGTGGAATTATAAGTTTATGGAACGACTAAAAAATTATCAGTCTGCGTCCTACATAGAAGTGTAGGTACATTTGGCATCCATCTGCATACATTATTAATATTTGTATTCTATAAAATACAAACATTTAATTTTGACCTACAAACATTATCAATGTATTCTTGGTAAAGCTGTTATATTGAAAATTGTATTTACTACGCCCGATTCAGAATTAAATATTCAATATTCAAATCCACGCATGAACTGATAAATATTCAACAGTATGAGATCTAAAGAGTAGAAAGTTCAACGGAACTGAAAATAAAATGTCACAAATCAGAAAGATGAGAGTAACATTTTGTTGGCCAAATGACACAGTGCCTTGACTTTGGACTGATCACAGCTATAAAGCCCGTCACACACCTAGCTATAATATTATATGAATATGCCTTGCTATATCTATACAAATACACACGCAACTATAATATATATTATAGCTGCGTGTGCAGTCACTTGAATATTTGTATAGAAAATATATCGTAATATGCCTTGCTATAATTTATATGACTATATATTATAGCTACGTGTGTGACGGGCTTAATACTCCTAAGGTAGACAAATTATTTCATATCTGTTTAGTCAGTTTTAAAGATCATTTGAATATATTAAGGGGTAGTCAGAGGTATATCCAAAATATTAAATACATACCCACATTTTGCAGAAGTTAACATTATATACGGGACTGTTTGAAAAAGCTAACTCCTCACGATGTTTTCCTTCACCACCGTTTAGAACTCGTGTTGATGCCCAAAAAAAAATTCGAAACAAAAAATCTATTGATGCATGGCCGGATTTGAACCCACGACCTTCGGATCGAAAGTCGAGGTACTAATCCACTTGGCCAACACGGCAAAAATATTTATAACTTTAATATTCAGTCATGATTTTTATAAACGTTGCTTACTTATCAAAAAGAAATTCAAGATTACTAAACATTTTTACTTACCTACTTACTCACAATCGATTACTAAGCGTCTGGAACGTTCGATTTCATGTTCAGTGAATATCCGAATTCAAATAATCTATTATGTATCGTTCAATATTATCTCCTTTCAAGAACAGATGAGTTCTTCAGAGTAATCAATAGCAAGATATAGAATCTGAGTAAGAACTAATCACTGAAACCACATCTTTGATTTGATTGGAATTTGATCTCTATATATGTGACATAGATTAGACAAGCGCTCGTGGCGAAAGACGTTCTTAATAGATTGTCGAAGTTAAGCAACGTTCTGACCGGTCACAACTTAGATGGGTGGCCGCTAGTAACATTATCAACTGAGCTCTTCCGTGCTTCGGAGGGCACGTTAAATTGTCGATCCCAACTTTTAAAGTCGTTAAGTCATGACGGAGGCCTTTAGGCGGCTTAAACTCCGTCACCAGAGTTGGCCACTTGCTCAACGAACGAACGAATGAACAAGCAAGTCCGCAAAACAGTTTCCTATTCAAAGAGAACGTTTAAAATGTTTTGTTTAAATAATACAATATTCATATGATGAGTTCTTAAATTGAATACTGAAGACATTTAAGTAGGTACTATTCACCAACAAAAGTCCGTCTAGAATTTTCATTTACCCTGAATCTCGTCAACTGTCTTTAGAGGCATAAAATATTCAAATTGGGTATTAAGTTTAAGTGTTTATTCACTTTTAAACAACCTAAGTATTAAGGAAAAAACTACTTTATGATCTGGTTCCTTTGGCTCAAATTGCCTTGTTAGTGAAGTGAGTATACAGAAATAACGTTTGCTGAGTCATCCAGTAATTTCTACAATTGAGATTTGTTGCGTTGGTCTGATAACACACTATTTTAGATTTCACCCGACATTAAATAATAGTGACAAAGAATTTTGTTAACAAAGTGTTTGTCGTTAGAAAATTATGTATAAAAAAACTAAAATACAACACACTTATTTTTTTACCTACAATTAGACAAAAAACATAGGTACCTACTTATTTTTTCAAAATACCTACAATTAAACAAAAAATTAATAAATATGATCACGACTATTCACGACTAATATTCCCAAGGAACGGTTGACATTTTAAGATGTTATTAGGCATTTAAGATCCTATATAGATGTCTAAGGGGGTAGTCAGTATATCCTAAATGGTCAGAGGTACATATTTGGTACTTACATGCCCATATTTTGGTGAAGTTTACATTCCATATGTGACAGTTTGCAAGCCCATCTAGGACCAGTTGACTATACACGTACTCTCATGTCCAGTTCTTTAAATTAAATTAAGTAGGTATCATCGATTGCAGTTAGCTTAGAACAATAAAACAGAGATTCAACCTTGATTTAATCTTTCTCAACAACAAATACTTTAGCTATCAACCCCATTATTTTCAACATTGTTGTAAAACTTTTAATTAATCCAAAACAAACAACAAATTAAACTTTCTACTCAAGTTGCAACATGTTTTCCGAAATTCAATATTGGGAGCTCAATTTCGTATCGGCGTTGAAATAGGTCGAGATCGTTATATTTTGTGAATTGTTTGTCAATTTTACCAATTAATAAATTGACTCGAGTTACATTTTTGTGTCTAAAGTCTGACAATCTGTAATTTTTATTTATATTTTATAATGTTATACTTATATTAAGTATATACTACGCTTAGTTATTTCATTATAAATGAATAATTTTACTAAAACTTTTGATTGCGGCGTGATTCGAACGCGCGATTGAAACCTTCTAAGACTCAAAAAAAATATGAAAAGAGAATGAGATTGTCAACTGTTTTTTTTAAATAATATTGAAAACAATTTCTTGCTCGTGTCTTCGCTTGCGCTATTTTAGTTTTTAGTAATGTTTTCTCGTTTACGAAACTATGCTTCTATTTATTATTGTTTTTAAGGAACAAAAAGCTTTAAGTCACGTATTTGTTCATGATTAGGGAATAAAAAAGTAATGTCGGAAGTGTTTAATGGTTGACAAATTTTCCTTATAGCCCCGACGATATGAATAAATTAAAACAAATTACTAACCTTTCGAAGTTCGTTGACTCTTAAAACTCACGAACAGTATTTTAATTACTTGTTAGGGACTAATTATAAAGAATTTTAAAGTCTTGTTCATATAAAATATCTTTATAATATCCAGTACCTAAATTGTTTTGGACAGAGGATAAGTATAGCAATCCAACAAGGTAACGCTGCCAGCCTTTTTGACACTTTACCTGCGGTCGGTGACCTGAACTCTGTCTTCTATCTTTAGTTGGTCTATATTTTGAATAGAATACAGAGTCTGTTGTTGTCATTTAGTTGTTTAGGTTAAGAAGTGTAGGTATTCTTTGTTCCTGTGTGTTTCTTTCTTTGTTCATAAATAAAATAAAGTAAAAAGTTTTGAATGAAAACAACATTCACAACTTACTAGCAGGGCTCACAGTTTCACCATCAAGTCTTTTGTATGTAAATTATGATATTAAGAAAAAGACGCTTTCTCTGTAGTTGTATTTTTCAATAAATAAATAAATAAATAAAATCAAATAATTGTCTTTATTTAACTCCCTATTCCATATTTAAAAGCACACAAAGGCGATCAAAATAAAGATGGTGAGATTACTTCTGTATTAATAAAAAAACCAGGCTCATAATCATATTTCACATTGCTTTTAACAAACACGACTTTATCTAAAATTAGTACATAACAAAAGCATCTATCACTTGCATTGATAGATTCTACACACTAGTTATTTGATTTAATTAGTAAATTAGTTTCCAACATGAAGCTTCTACGCAGTGCAATATTAAGCCCCTGCGGGGAACACTTATAATGAGCTTGAAACAATTTTAGACTTTCGAGATAATTATCATTAGTAATAGATTATATATTGCAAAACTATACGCTTAATGGCTACAGCGACTGTAAGGGCGTTTGTCCACCGCCACCGTCACCGGGACGTCAACGAGAACGAGATGACGGCGCCGAAGTACTGACAATACATAGACTAACTATAGCCGCCCGGTGACGGCGGCGGTGGACAAACGGCCTAAGTTAGTTGAATTTTATCTGTAATGAATTTGTGGAAATGAATTATTTAACCGAACCGAATCGAAGGTTAGTGATATATAGGTGGGGCCACCTACATTGAAAATCACTAACCTTCCTCTATTTAATTAAAAAATAAACTTCTTATTTTAATTTTGACAGGATTTGAACCCGCTTAGATCAAGCTGATCATACTAAAGCCGTAGTGCTTTCACAAACTCAGACACGGTATTGTTTAACGTCGGCGTCAGACATCCTATTAGACGGATTCAACTCAAAAACAATTAATATCTAACTTTCACCTAACCCATTTTTGGAACGATACGCATCGTTTGGCCCTGAAGTGCGTCGGCCCGACAATCTTGGTTAGACATTTATCGATAAGACTCCGAAAAACCATAAATATGTTTGATTTTTGTTCTTCTAAGCTACTGCTAAAATGCAAAGAATTGCGCGTAATTTTATACACTAGAAATAACACAGATTTTATCGTAAATATTTACTAATACCCGCCATAAAAAATACGGCATCTGTAGATAGCTATTCACTTCGTTCAATACTACGTATGTGTTGCGTTATGGTTAAAGTTGTTAAAATACACTAGTTGTTAAAAGTTTATGACCAAATCCCATTGTAGTTATGCGCTCGTTAGGTACCTATATGTTTGCACTCGCAAAGTCTGAAAGTCAGATTTTTATTCGATTTTTAATAACTTTTATATGTAGACGAACACATTTATATTCGCATGATATTTCTACTTCGAAACTCAATGATAATGTTTGAAACCTTTCACAAAGTTTTGCGTTTTAAAGTTTATTTGTTTTTTTGAAGGTTAATATTAAAACATAGACCAACATAAAGCAAAAGTGCAAAGAGAAAGAAGACATAGCGACAGAGGCATAGAGCTCATAATCCTACAATCCTCACCTGGCGTCGGAAGGCTTGTATGTGACGTCATACTTCTCCACCAGTTCGGCTGTGGTGGACCAGGAGACCCTCACTGTGGTCGGGTTGAGGAAGGTCACGGTTATATTCTCAGGAATACCGGGGCCCATTGAACCTGAAGACAAAAAACATTAAAGAGGTTATAATTCTACTTAAAAAGGCTTTAATAACCAAAGGGTATAAAATAATTGGCTACACTTCACAGGACACAGTAGTGCCTGGGACATTGTTGGAATGAAATAAGCTTGGCCAGCAACTAAGCCATAATCTCAGATAAGTTGCAAAATGGGTATAAAATTTACTTATAGCGAACATTACTAAAAGTGACAGGTTGCATATTAATTTGAAGTATTTCCAAATGAGCACCTATTTTTTGAGCACCTAAGCATTGAGCACCCAAGCTATTCCCATTTGAACACCCATCAACATTTTGACGTGGTGCTCAAAATGAGAACAAGAAAAATTTGATTTCTTGTTCCCATTTGAGCACATAATAATTTGAGAGCACAATGTCATGGTATTTTGTTAAACTTTATTAAAACAGTTTTTTATTACAAAAGTGTTTTTTATTTTGTTAATCTTGTCGCTTTATTTGTTTCTAATTATATTATCTATGATTCCTAAATATAATGAAATAGAAGATAAACTGTAATATCAATACCACTTTGACTAAGAATCAGTGAATTTGCCAACGCGTTATAATTGAGTATCACTGAGCAAATCAACTAAAGCTGGAGCAAAACTATTGAATTTGCATTTCTAATTAAATCTCTCTAAGACAAACCAGTAGATCTAATAACTCTCTCAAGTTAATTCTCATCTAAACTTGATAATTTCTCTAACAGGGAATGCATTTATGGAACTATTTTAAAGAGAATGTGTGGAATTTCCAAGGATATTTATTTATTTATTTCTTTACTACATATTTACATAACTGTACAAAATACAATTAGAACCAGTTGAGCCACCTAAAGATCGTTACAAACGATCTATAGGTAGCTCAACTGATCCAAACCACTGCCAGACGGAAGCGTGCACAAGACACTGGCAGCATTGCCGCGCTTAATGGCAATGCTGATCTTTTGAGCCTAATAAGTGCCAGCCCTCGGATCAATAATTTACCTTTAAGTACCTATTTAATTTTGCCAGTCGAAACGTCGAGATAAAATTAAATAAAGGTAAATACAAGTAAATATAATGTTTTATCATTTAGGCACTCTATGAATCATCTAGTAAAAGATGTTAAGGCCTATGTTTTTTTAAGTTACCATCATGTTTATTCAAAAGATGGAGGTAAATTTTTACCAAACTAACTCGGGAGGTCGTTATGTCTCATTAACGCTTCAAAGCTTCGAGTACTTTACTACCGGCGAGAAAAATCTCCAAAGAATTTTTTAATATTTTTTACAAGAGTTTAAATTCGAATTATATTTTTTTTTCTTTATTTTCTTAAATATCTCTTTTCGTATGTTGGATATTACAGAATTGGATACTTATTTATTAGTTACCCTTAAAATGATTTTATGTATTTCAAAGCTTTAAGAGGCCATAAATTGTTTATGATTATGCATTGAAAAAAGCTATTGGCAGATTGTATTTTTATGAGAGATTCCCAAATGTATAAGTCAAGTGTTCGTAGGGTCTTTACGTTGAAAAGGCAACCCTTAAGAACCTGGGCACACTACGTTTTTCAAACGCGCAGAAACTGTGAGTTTGTATCGATGCCAACGCCGGTCTGTTGGCCGCTTGCTCCTTTTCTGATTTCGTCTATCCATATCTATCTATCCAAAGAAATTATTCTTTTATATTAATATTAATCTTTGCCCCTTTTTTACTAAATTAACCTTTTTCATCGTCCATTTTCGTTATTTGCCCCAACCAATTTTGTTTTTAAAAATCCATGCAGAAGTTTCATGTTCCACTGAATCAGAAAATTTCAAAGAAACAGACATGAACAATTCTTAGACCAATTTTACCTTGCATGCCCATTAAAAAGTATTTATAGTAGGTATTCCTAAAACTCCAAACGGTAAAAGTCAGGGTTTTCAACGAACTTCACTAATTTATAGATAAACGTTTCAAAACTCTTGACCTATATCTTTTGTCCGTCGCCACATCATGTCGACTCTATTGTGAAGAAACCCTTTAAAAGGACGGATTTTGTTGAAAAAACAAACGTTTTAAACCTTTTCGAGTAAACCTTAAATTTAGAGTTGAATGCTTATTTTTATAAATTATGGCTGCAAAGGTCAAGGAGACCGTAATTGGATTAAATTATATTTAAAAGAGAAAAAATAATTCATGAGTATTTAAAAACTTTGTTTATATTAATTACATAAATGAACGATTGCAATGCGATGCTCATTTCAATAGAGATACAAAAGATGTAATGAAAAGTCGCGTCATAGGTGCATACTTAGACAAAGGGTGCATTATGGTGAAAGTTGAAAAAACTACCCTCCTTCGTTCGTTGTTGTGGCCAACTCTGTTGACGAGTTTTTAGACCGCCTAAAGCCCTCCGTCATGGCATAACATTATACCATCCTAAAATTGTTATAAAACATTGGCCAGTATTTCAATTAAATCATAGCCGATTTAATGTTGTTTTATTTCAGATACTTAGGTACTGAATGCCCACTTGAGACGCAAAAAGTTGCGGGTTTAAGGTTCGCCGCAGGACAAATGTTGTATGATCCGCAAATATTTGGCTCGAGCCTGGGTGCTTTCTATGTATCATAAATTATATATTTTCAAAAAAAATAAGCAGTAAATTCAGCAACCTCGCATTGTCCATTGATATTTTATATATAATAAAGGTGTGTACTTACCGGCGTGAGCGAGACGCAGCAGGAGCGTGAGTGCGAGAGTGACGGCGGCGGCGAGGTGCGCGGGCGGCGCGCGCCGCATGTCGCGCCCACCCGGCCGATCATGCCATGCCGCTTCTGAAACAATACAAGTGTTTTTTAATTTATTTCAGGTTTACCAACAATTGTAACAAAATTATCCATGCACAGGGTTACATAAATATAAACGTACTTAGGGTACTAAAAATACTTATTGCACAACCACTTACAGGTAAACACCACATGCTTAGTAAAACTAGTGTTAATTAATATAGGCTTCGCATTAACTATCTAATTAACTATTTATTATTCTGTTAAAAATAACAAATTAAAAAAAAAGCCCCCGATACCTTTGTTTAACAATGAACTGAATGATCTTCAAATTCCTGAACTCTCATATTGTTGACTGTCTGATATATTCTGTGACTTCAATAAAAAAATATGGAAATCAAGGAAATTTGGTGGAAATCAGAACAACCGAGATAATCAGATCTGAATCGTGGATTAAATAAATAAATAAATATCCTTGAGCATTCCACACAGCGTCATATTCTATTCCCAAGCTAAGCAATTTAATGTTTGTGTTATGGTAACCAGATATTGTTTATAAATCCTATAATACCTTACTGTAAAGTATAAATAAGTTACTGCTTATATAATGGTAATTACGATACTCAGCAAGTAACCGTAACCAATAAATCCAACCAATCAGAGCTGGTTACTAATCTTCACTTTAACTGACAGATATCCTAGACTTTCGATCATCACAAACAAGTTTCATGCGTTCAACAAAAACTAGAAAACACGCACAATTCAAAGTGCCTACAACCAGACCAAGAAGCTCCAAACTTTGATTAGTTTAGTTGTTAATAAGGCATAGTTCAAACGTGATGTTCCCCGGGTGATTGATTAGGTAGTTGACACTTTGAATAGTCTGTTAAGCAATGTAAGTCAATCAATTTCAGAGGAGTTTAGAACCAAAGTCAGATGTCCCACATTGGATCAGCGAAAACGAAGTTTCGTAAAAATTTTCGAAAATGATTTATGTGAAAACTAAAATACATTTTTTGTTTTTTTTTTTAATTTATGTTTGTTGAAAGCAAACGAAATAAACTAATTTCTGTCCAACAACATTCCTCTTAGTAGAAAATGGAAAATGTGATTGCACTTCCTGCAGTGGACATCTTCCCTTTCCATTTGTAATCTCGTAACTGTCAGCGAATACAATCGTTCAATGGACAAACGTCTGGACAATGCCCTAGTGTAAATATAATAATTTAAAAGAGACTCAACGGCCCGTTGACCTAAACTGGCTTAGTGGCTAACTTTATTGATGTTGTTTTAGGCTGCCTAAAAGCGTACGTCGTTATGTGTGTAGTAAAGCGCTCAGATGATAAAGCCACTCGCTGTCACCCATCCAAATTGTGACCATTCAAAACTAGATTACTATGATTTACTATGATACATAGATTACTTTGATTTTTTAAATTCTTTTTAACTTAAAAGTGCAATAAACTTAACAGTAATCGAAGCCTCCGACAACGGAAGAACGTCACCCATCTATATATAACCACCGCCATTTTGAGTAGTAAATTATTATTTATGAAAAAAAAATCATATTCGCTAGACGATATGTGAAATTTAACTTCATTCAAACTGCTCATTGGACAAGAAATCCCGATAGCGAAAATATTCAGCCGTATTGGTGCATTTTCAGTGGTTTACTTAAATGGCCGATACCTTAAGGGGAGCATTCGCCTGTAATGTACCGCTATAGATTCGAGCATTACATGAGGTAGAGCCGTTATGGCCGAGTGAGTTAGTGCCCCATTTTCGGTCCGAAGTTCGTGGGTTCGAATACGACTGTGGAACATAAACATTTTATACGTAAACGGTGAAAGAAAACATCATGAGAAAAGCAGTTAGCATTATACTACAATTATGTGTATGTATATACCTACCTTATAACCAGCCCATTGAAACTTTACCTCCCATTTCTTTAAAAATATAAGTAAACTAGAATACTGGTACATAAATAACTTAATTAATAATATATTACAAATTTAGGATAGCACCAAAACGTAGACTTTAAAAAAGTATCCATGTAAGTTCAATCTTCGAATAGACATTTTAATGTTTAACCTCATAATGTTCTGAAGGTAAGGTAGAGTTGAAACGTGGGAGCAAATAATTAATTCTAAAAGTCTAGCTAGAACGTAATGACTTAGGTTCTAAATTACACATACATTATTTAAAACCACACCTTTATCTCCCTATTGGGAAAGAGGTGGAGAGGGAAAGTAGGCAGAAACCGCAGATTTCTTTGTTGCAGTAAAAGTTCGACGACCTCAGTGGCGCAGTGGATGGAGCCACCTGAGACGTAATAGGTTGCAGGTTTGATCCTTGCCGCAGGACAAATTGTTGTTCCAAGACAGGCCGCGCTGGTTCGTAAGGACAGTTTTAATAAACGGGCATTAACGAATTATAAACAATCTGCTCGCGCGGCTTCCCACGCATGGGATCTGAACAAATTGTGTGTGTCCTTTCCCAAGGTCTAGTCTATCTTTGCACCAAATCTTATCAAAATCGGTTCGAGTTAAGTAATACATGATGCCATTTTCTTGTACGTACTAGAGCAATAATTACATGTAAATAATTACGCATACTTTTTAATAAGGTACACGTAATTATGTCAATAATTGACGTTCAATAATAATTATAAGCAACTGTTATTATTTAAGACCATGCAAGTCATGATGACAGTCAATTTAATTGTAGTAACAGACAAGAATCTTATATCGTAAGTAAGTCAGTTCGTATGAGCAATTCGCATGTGACGAACTGACGGAGTTTTTAGGCCGTCTTAAGGTCTCCGTCATGGCTTTTTAAAAGCCAAAACAGAAAATTTAACGTGCCCTCCGAAGCACAGACATCGTGTAAATGACACTTTATACTCGCAGAACAAACATGCAATGTCTAATCATCCACTACAATGTTAGTTAGCAATCTAATTAAACAATTTGGCTGCACTACACAAGCGCCGCGAAACACAATGCGCATAATTGTAGTGCTAATGTAGTCGTTTCGATCAATGGCCTAATTTGTCTGACTGTAACAGCTCAGTTAATTACTAGTTCTGCCTTCAGGGTCACTAAAAGTAAATGATTCTTAGATCCAAAAAAATATTTTTATAATTCGTAAGCTTTAGTGATAATACCTAATTTATGTGGCATCACAATCAGTTCAATTAAGTTCATCGTTTCATCGTAACGGCCTCTAGCCCCCCAGAGCTATTCTAATTCTGTTGTGTATGATAATTATATACAGAAACAGAAACTAAATATTACATTTATTAAACTAGCATAACATCCTACTCCGCTTATTTTTATCACAATTTCATGTGATTTTTTTTTATGAACCACAGCAATACCACAGATAGCATAGTAATCTTATTTTTGTATGTGTGTATTTACAAAAAATGATAATTATGTAATTTATAAGCTATTTAGTTCTGATAGTACAACTTTTGCTGAGTTTTGTGACCTTCAAATAATCTTTTCCTGTGCACCTGTCAGTTACCATCTCATTTCTTAATTAATTAAACAAAAAAGTGTTTTTTCTTTAAGCCTAAGCTTCCCTTCCAGCCTATTCAGAGTTTTTCAAGATAGACACGGACAATACCTACTTACCATAATAAGATTTTTAAGATTCCACTTTTGAGTTTTAGCGAAACGACGAAAATTCTCAACAGTCACGCCAATTCAAGTTATTCAACATTGTTTGGGTCGCCACTTTTGAGAACTTTGTGTGAATAAAGAATAAAGTTTTTTATTTGATTTAAAATTGATAGTAGGTACTACTTAAGTAAATGACGGACTGGGAAGGTCACTGCGATTTTCATTTGCGTTTGTATCGATACAAACGCGCAGTGACTGCGCGATCGGAAAACGTGGTGTGCACACGCTCTAACTATTACGACTTGTGTGCTGTTTTATATTGGCCACAGAAAAGCAATAGTCAGTATTACGATGTGATATCGCCGACACACGCATCTGAGTCTTTTGTCATCGGCCACAAAAGCCGTGTTCGAGCTCCTTTTGAACACTTCTGTCAGCCGCCTGTATTATGTTTTGTTTATTGTTCATCTAAACATGTTTTGTGTTCATAAAATACTGATTGAACATGTTTTGTGTTTGTAAAAGACTAATCTTTAAGATAAGTCTTTGTAAATTAACAATTAGTTTAAATGTTTGTTTTCATAATTTCGATTCTTAGCGTGATATTTCCGGTGACGATATGTATCCAAGTAGTCATAGGTGGAGCTACAAAAGAAGCGCTATAACACTGAAAAGCTGTAAAAGTGGGGCCTATAGAGAGGTTATAGAGCTTTTGTCAATGATATATAGATATATTTAGATCGTTTTGCTAGTTAAGATGTACATGGTTTTTGACCTGCAATAACACATAGGCTACTTTATCCAGTTAAGTACTATATAATCAAAAACGATCGTTAATATTGGAAAGATGTCTATCGTACCTGAAGACAAAGTATAATGAGCGCAAATGAATGAGTGAATGAACACTTAGCGGGTTTAGCCTTAATCGTAATGAAATTACCTTTTGTAAGATGTTGGCCAAAAGAAAAACCAAAAGAAAGGGTCTTCAAAATGTCTAATCTAATAAAACATGAACTACTTCCTCATAAAAAGTCTAGACCACATAAACTATAAACTAGATAGTTAAATTGGTTTCTCGAGTCGACAAAAATCATTTCTATAAAGTGGATAGCTCAAATCTATCCACTTTATGATCCATGATCCAGCTTACATTTATTGGACGAGATTGAATTGACTTGAATATCGGTGGTATAGGGATTAGTCTCTTTTGAGGGCAATCCTTCAAAGCCTTGGCAGATTAAGCTATCTTGTTCATTTTACAATCACTTTTACTTGCTTTAACATGCTTTACTTTGTTTGACTGGCTTCCCACTGAATATTAAGATTATTAAGGGATCGCTTTTAAAAAAGCTAGGCCTACCCCACACCACCAGGTTCTTGCCAGATTATTTCCCCGGTGTAAGTTAAGTGTAAAGTTTATCATTATGATGAAACCAGTAAGCATTCTCAATATCGCCAATATCGCCAATAGCGTCGATGGGCTTGTAACCTGTCACGTAAATAATGTTAACTTCTGTAAAATGTGGGTATGCACAATTATGTATTTGGACATACCTCCGACTACCCTCTTAGACACCTTTAAGTGATCTAAAATGCCTAAAACATCTAAAAGAATATGTCTACGTTACGCGCACTGGGAATACAGTCGTGGTCATTTTTATTTTTAAAAATTTCAACTTCCAGGCATCCAAACTTTTAATAAGATCAAGGGATCTAGCAAAAAAGTTTTTTTTTGTAGACGTAATTGAAAACTGAATGTGAAACAAGCATTAACTTTTAATGGAAATGAACGTAACTTCGTATGTAATTTCGTTGAAAGGTTCCGAAACACATTACTGTGGGTAATTATCATGCGACTGTGACAGGGGATTTACCTTTTTATTTTGTTTTTTATTATTTACTTCAAGTAAGGAAATTTCTATTTATTAGACCTTTCTAAGAAGCAGACGTCAACGGTCAAATCGCTGCAGTTGATGGATGTTTGCAAGTTTAGTCAAACGGGTATCAATTCGCTACAGTTGACGGACGTCTGCAAGCGGCCGTTAGCTAGCTGCTTACGGACGGGTGTTAAATCGCTGCATTGGTTGGTCACAACCTTTAGCTTTCCGAGGTAACCAAAATTGAATTTATTCATCAGTTTGAAGCGTGTTTGGAGTTAGATTAAGTTATATCCAAATATATTGGATTATTCCTAGATGCTTTGGTTTATGGATAACATTTTGGTATGAATATGTCACCCATCAATTTTGTGTCAAATGTCACTTAACTACGACGATCTAAGAACGGCTTAACAAAAACATTGGAATGTTGTATAAAAGCATTTCTCAAAGGAATATAAAAAAAATCTTACCTATTAGATTCCCACTGCTGGGAAAAGGTCTCCTCGAATACCTCTTAAAACCATATCTGAATCTTTAAGACTTCACACAAATAAATAAATATCCTTGGGCATTCCACACAGCGTCATCTAGTCCAAAGCTAAGCAACTTAATGCTTGTGTTATAGTAACCAGATGACTTATAATGTACTACTTATATATATTATTATTTTGTAAATACATATATATTATTCATAGTAAACACCCAGACTTGACTCAGACAAATATTTGCAGATCATACAAACAATACCTATACGAATAATACGAATCTCTCTCAAAGGCGTTAATATTCCTCCAGTGTTTTTCTTCAACTAACAAAACTCACTCATCATACAGGGTCTTTCTGCTGTAACCCTATTACACCGGACTACCCAATACCCATACGGTCTATGTGATCACTACCCATTGATTGAGCTATAAGCACTCTTATTTCTCGTTGACCGAGGGTTAACAATTTGCCCTTTGGGTTTGCAGCGGATATGAAAAACCCTGTTCGAAGAGAAAAAATCGTGAAAGCAAAAGTTGTTAAATCCGGGAAGGAAGAGAGTTGTTCCGTATTGATCCTATGATTTCCAGTCCATGTAAATAGATCGTGGTTGAGGTAGAATGGTTGATTTTAAGGGTTATCGTTCGTTCGTTCGTTGGTATGAGCAAGTGGCCAACTCTGGAGACGGAGTTTTAAGGGTTAGAAAATCTCTATTATAAAATCATCAATTATTTAGCTATTTCTGTAACGAACAAAAACTATCATACGTATTACGTTTTTGTTTTTTTAACAAAATTAGTAAAAATTTTTTAAGTCAACGCACAATTTACACAGGGTTGAAAATTTTAACAATTGTATTGAATAACCGAGCGTTTCAAATTACATTTATTACTTACCTATTCATTAATTTCATTATGATTATGTACCGTGATTTTGAATAACTTGATTAGATCTCTCTCTCTCTTTCCTACAATTGCAATCGTTTTCGAACAAGAATCATTTCAAAGTTTAAATCTGTATTTGAATAAAGCAGTAACACGCCTACAGGGTTTTTGTTGAACGCTGTGCTCAGTATAGAATGGCACTCTTAGGGCAGGACTCAGGAAGAATAGAAAGTAAGTTAATCCTACCCTAGTTTGGGAAAATTGACAATTTGGTACCTAATAGCACATTGGCCTGATTGAAACGGTTTTTCCTACCTTTTCAGTCTACGAGGTGCTACGACGTAGACCTTTCGTAGACGTGCTACGACGTAGGTAAGATAAATCAGTATTCTGTAAAAAGGCACGTAAAAATAAAAAAAAGAATCAGAGGTTAAATTAGCTCTGATT
Source organism: Xanthorhoe designata (assembly GCA_963582015.1). Taxonomy (NCBI): domain Eukaryota; kingdom Metazoa; phylum Arthropoda; class Insecta; order Lepidoptera; family Geometridae; genus Xanthorhoe; species Xanthorhoe designata. The sequence continues at coordinate 8,110,781 of OY757044.1, read as the reverse complement.
CTTTTACATAAAACGTCTGCTAAATCTTATATTTTCATTATAAATCTGGTCTTGTCAAACAAACGAATATGCTGACCAAATCCTAGTAAAGAAAGGCATTTCCTAAGACCTCAACTTTATGATTCTTTTATTTTCACAAGACACAGCTGAGTGGGTCCCAAAACGTATCAAAATCTATCAAGAAACCACAACCTAAACTTTTATCCACTCAGCTTTTGAAGGATAAGAGAGATAATACATTTATTCAGCACTAGCAGTGCCTCGCGGTTTCACCTGTAGTTCCCGTTCCCGTGGGAATAAAGGGATAAAATATAGCCTATGTTGTTAAAATATAGCCAGTGATAATGTAGACTTTCAATGGGGACCCTAAAAAATAGCCTAAAAACTCTAAAACATCAATTTTATCCAAGAAATTTCAATTACTTTCTAGTTAAAAATGTTTAAATATTGAATATTGTTGCTACCTACTACTAAGTATTGAAATTTCTTGGATAAAATTGATGTTTTAAAGTTTTCAGGCTATCTGGTACTGCGGGATCGGGTTACGATTTTGTGTATGGCCTTTGTTTGTCTTCTAGATATTAATCGTCTTTGGAAAAAACAAAGAAAATGGACAGAATACTGTACCTGTTGTACATGATTTATAATTTTGACTAAAATATCTTTGGAATCATAATTATTATCGATTTTGAACGAACATTTTATTTTTGGATTCAGGGTTCAAAGTGTATGATCTTTATAAAAGAACTACCCTTGTATTTACATTCGTATGTTTACATTGTTGATTTGGGAAAAGGAATATCAAAGGATTCAGTTTGCATAAGAAGGTGCCTATGAATAAAAGAAACGGAAAATCCTTTATTCATAATCCAGGCTATTTAATTACGTTTCGGTATAAAATTGTATTTTTTGAGTGTAACAAAAGGATTAATTATTGCTGCAGGGGTTAAATATACTATACTACTATAATGTATGAAATGAAATGAAATGAAATGAAATGAAATGAAATTTATTAAAACAACAGACATTACAGTTACAAGATATTCCATGTAACTAACAAAGAAAATATAAAATTGTATGATAAATTCCTGGTATATTAATGTATATTATGTAAGTTACTTTTACTCAGTTAAACTGTAATATCTTAACTTAAAACTGACCCAAATAAAAATAACTTGCAAAAAAAATATTAAATTTATCGTTACATATATATACATAAAAAACTATGTACCAATGCCAGTTAACTTTGCACTCGAATATACACTAAAATTTTATTGAAATCGGTTCAGCTGTTTAGAAGTTAGGTGACAACCACCCGCGCAGAATAAGTCGTCAGCTTGATAGAAAAGTAAACTTAATTTTTTTTTAGTTTTTTTTACATAAAATAGTCTAAGATTATGATAAAGTGTGGGCAGAGTTCTAAAAACTCTACCTTGAATGACCTTTGAAATTACAAAGAAGGAATCGACGCCTACGCATGGAGTTGATGACACATCTGTAGTTGATGTCATTTATGTATTTTTGTATAATAGTAACCGCCCACAGCTAACCTTTCATACAAGTCTGACATTCATTTCAACATATTACCTAGAATTACACAAAAATATACAAACTCTTATAATTCATACATACAAAGTTTGATGTTAGGACAGTTTTATTTATAGGTAAGCAAACATTTTTATATTAGTTTGAAAAATCTATGTTTGCTTTCTAATAGCGTCGATGGGCAACCTGTCACGTATGGCATGTTAACTTCTGCATAATTTGGGTGTGCCCCAACTATATATTTAGACATACCTCTGACTTCCCCTTAGAGATCTTCAAAGAATCTAAAATAACTAAATAGATCTAAAAAAAATTGTCTACCGCCCTGGGAATTTATTCATGATCATATTTCATTTTACTCAAAAAACGCCTTATTATTAATATAGTTTGAAGCTGTATTCTGAGGTTTGAAGCTACGTAACAAACTATTAGAGTACTTGAGATGCTCTTTTATTAATCGACAGTCATCCGACCAGTCGAGTCGAGTCGGTCGAGCGTAGTTTCAATGAAAATGAATGAACTACAGTGCAACGCGACCTACGATTAACTATTTGCGTAAAGCTATAATATACTGGCGACGCACAATCAGCGTGAACGGTACGCTCTGACCGTCCTTAGAATTATTCATTCCAAAGCCTAGCTTCTTTGCTATTGATCAACACACACTCATTTACAACAATTAATTATTTATTATTATTCTTAAAAAAATCTCACTCTGCTCAGTCAGGCTTTTTGTCTATAAAAAGTGAGCTTTGTTCATTTTTACGGTGTTTCGAAAGTTCTGTAAAAATCGAGACCCTTGGGTGCTCATAAATACTGCCACTGAATCCGATTGTAAATTAAATTAGCCAACGAGTTTTATGACTACGAAAAACCATTTCCTTTTCATAGCATATTTATAGACCTCTCAGGCACGCACTCATACATCAATGTCAACTTAGCGTTTTTACAACGCGCGTGAGTGCCTACGTTTGCTCTATATTTTTTTAAGAAGATCCGGGGATAGTAAGTTAAATATTAAATCTGTATCCACCGATTGTAGTCCTGTCTTAGTTAAAATATTAAAATTTGTATTTTTTTGTAAATAGTGTGTAATAAAGTATTTTCTATCTACTAACTGTGGCACGATAGATGATAAATTGACTTACTGTGACCGTTATTACTCATTAATAAAAATTAGACTCTACTGTTGCAAGTCATTGAGAGAAATCTGAGGCGATTAGCACACGGCACTACGCACCGCCGCGGTAAGCGGTGAAGCGGAACTCATGTCGCATTGGCCTCTAATAAATCCGTTGATGCCTAACACATGTACACCGGCCGACCGCTCTAATCGCTTCTAATCGCTTTATACAGATTAAGATATTCCGAATCAATCAAAACGTTGTCTAATCGTTGAGTAATTGCAACCGCTTCGTCTACGTTCGTAACTAAGATTTCGTAACTGGTTATGAATGTGGAAAAAAATTCGCTGTTTTGTAACCAGTTACGTACAACTAATGTTTTTGAATTATAATCGGTGAAGTTTTTTATTGTTATAAAACACAGGAAATTACTCGTGTAAAAATATCGTCGATTTAGACAATGTTATGATTTAATTTTATCCGGAGAATCTTCAGCTGGTTATTGAGTATGGTATGGTACTCCTCGCGTTTCACACCAATGTCTAGTACAACTTTGGAAAGTTTTTAAAGTTGTCTGCAATATGAAATTTGTTTTACACTATGTATAATGTTTGTCAAATCTATATTAAAGTCTATATTTGAAATGAAGTATCTAGCTAGACAACATATACAAAATAAAACTATTACAGATGTATTAAAAAAAACTTATGATAGAATTCACAAACGGAACATTCAGTTTTTTTATTTTCTTTGTTCAACGTAATAATAAAATAAAATAGGCGGCGGCGCTAGTTTCACACATACAGGCACCTTAATTTAGTTACAATGTCAGCTTTAGACTTTTCATATGCATAAGTTCGAAGCCACCTGAGCTCTAGCAGTGAATTTCTAAAGCCAGTTTCAGTAGAAGTTCAACCTATGAGCTTCAAAGTTTATATTAAAATCTGGTGCTTATTTTACTCAAACTTTGGCATACTATAAATAATATACCCCTGTATTTATGACTAAATCTTACGATATCAAATAGAAATATGGCAATGTTTAGTTGACGTAGACTGGGACATGTCTTTCTGATATTTAATCACATAAAATAAAAACGCATAATGTTTCGGGTCGATCACCGCTGCGGGACAAAATGTTTGTTTGTTTTGCAGATATTTGTTATTGGCTGGTTAATTTTTGTATTTTAGATCTGTGTTTACTGGGTGTTTTCCATATGTAATCTGATAATTAAATCACACTAATATTATAAAGTTGAAAGTTTATTGTTTGTGTAAGTGTAAATGTTTATTACTCCTTCACGCTCAAACGGCTGGACAGATTTTAATGATATTTACCAATTTATTTTAATTAATTTATTTTATATTTATATATTTATATTTACCCTGTATTCTTTGGGAAGGGGAACAATTCTATTAAATTATATCAATTATAGCTAGTAATCTATAAGTATTTATATTATGTGTAAAATTTGTTAACAGATGAAAATAGTTAATTTCATATTTATGATTTGCCGAAATAAATTTTAAAAGTCAGGCTAACAAATTGAAAATAAATGATAAAAGGAACCGTGGTGGAGTCAATTAGGGGCGATAACGAGGCAATCCTATTTCAATGGTTTGTCTTTACAAAGGCATTTCTGATCGATTTTGTTACGACTGAAAGCCAACACCAATCATTGTACAACCGCCTACAAAGGGAATTATCCCCTGTGATTAATAATATACATTAGTATATTATTAATCACAGGAGTTAACGGGAAGGTATTCAAGTATTTAAAATTAAAACGTACCAAATCATTAAAAATCAGTGAAAGAAATGTTATGAGCAAGTGGCCAACTCTGGTGACGAAGTTTTTAGGCGGCGTAAAGGTCATGGCTTAACGATTTTAAAACCTGGGACCGACAGTTAAAGATACCCTGTTAGAGATCTAATAAAATGTCCGTGTAAAATGTCCATGGATATTTATTTATTTATTTATCTGGTAGTTGTAGAACTGAATACTAAGCCATATTTTTTTACACAGCCTCAGTCAGAGTAGATAAATACTTCAGAATAGTTATGAAGGCTATAATAGTTGTCTAGTCTAGGGCAGTACTCATGAACCTAGTATAGTACCTGGACGAACAGCGAGCGTGCCGCCGAGAGGGACAAGGTATGACACGCGACATTAGCGATGACACAATGAACCTTGGGAAAATGATAAATATACGGGCTATTTGTAGAGAAAGCTTTATTTTATACTAGCTAACTTGCCCGTGGCTTCGCTCACGTGGTACCTACCTTGATAAAATATAGCCTATATTCATTCGGAAAGTCTAAGCTACAAATAGGTGAAAGAATTTTTTAAATCGGATAAGTAGTTTCGGAGATTACCCCAAACATACAAACAAACAAACCAACTTTAACTCTTTATAATATTAGTATAGATTAATCTTTTTTCACATGTTTTTCATTATCGATGGTGAGGTAAATAAAATTGGTATTGACCAATAAAAAGCTGCGCTCACGGAGGGATAAATGTTTTATTTAATTAAAATATTAATGTTGAGTACCTGCTGTGAAAAACAAACATTGATTTCAAACTCATCATTCTATCGTAAGTTTATCCCACTTTAGCAAGATTTACTACTTAATATCACAAAAGTACTTTTTCAATAATTAAGTAAGTATATTAATATGTCTCTTTAAAGTATTTTTTATAATATAAGTTACTAAGTATATTTTTATGAGCAAGTGGCCAACTCAGTGACGAAGTTTTCTTTTATTAAAAACCACTGTTGTTCGTAGATGGACAACGCAATCTCAATAATGTCTATTATCTTCTACAACAATATAGTTAGCCTGAATTCCTGGACTGCCCACGCAAGTAATGCTGTTTAGTTCTAGTTTGTAGAAAAACCAACACCTTAAAAAACTGGCCGCATTTAGTAAAAACGTAACGTAATGAAAATAATAAATGAATATTATCTTATTTAGGTTTTAGGATACACATACACAAGCACAAGATCGCGACGTCTGGAAAGAGTGGGGGAGGCCTTTGCCCAACAGTGGGATACGAACGGCTAAAAATAAATAAATAATTTAGGTTTTATGAAGCCGTTACTCAAACCTGCCTTCCAAAGCTAGAACATTACACGTCTCTTTTGTAAGTGTACAGAACGTCGCATAGGTTCAACAGGCTTACCCATTTAAATCACAAGATAAACTCAATTTGAACCTTTTAACGATTAGTGAATAAGTTCGAGAGTGAAAATCTACGCAGCAAGTTCCTTCAAACGAGTTGTTTAAGGTAAATTGTGTTATTTTACATTTTAAGTTACACATTTAGATAAACGTCCAACAAAATTGCAATGTCTTATAACATCGTTTTATTTGTTCAAGTAAAATTAAGTCCGTAACTTTACGGTAACTGGTTTTAAGGAAATAGTCGCCTCATAGTCCGGCATGCGAATACACATGTCTCGAGATCGTTATTTCGCATGTGTATGAATATCACATTCTATGGAAATGCATCTGCTCGCTTGCATTTTAGTGTGACATTCTCTTGTAAAGGAAACATCTGTAACGTTGGACTTAAATGCAAAAGTGGAATGCTGTGTTAACTTACTTGATAGTTTTAGTTTGTTAAAATTTTAGTTATACCAGTTTAACTAGAGATTATTAACAAGCTTAGGCCCACGACTTGACTCACGTACCAAGTTAAAAAAATTCCAATGAGTTTTTTATGTCTTAAACTTAAATGTTAAAGCTACATGCCAAGTTACACCCTAATCCGTTATGGTAGTTTATAATGTGAAAGAGCAACAAACATATTATACATCCATGCAATGATCGCTTTTAAAAAAAAGCTAGGCCCACACCACCAGGTTCTTGCCTGATTCTTTCCCTGGTGTAGAGAGTCGCGTTGGAACAGGCATTAGAATCACCTAGCATGTAAAACGAAACTTAAGTGATCCTTGAGGTCCTACAAGAATAAATGATTTTTCTTTCTTTCTTTCTTTCCATACACCCTTTAAAACTTTGTGTTTTTATTGGGGTATCTACAAACTAAGTAAATTCGTATGATCTAGTGGCTTGGATTTTAAAGGTTTAAAAGGCCTCCATCATGGCTTAACGACTTAAAAGCCAGGACCGACTATTTAGTGCTCTCCGAAGCACCGCGTTGTCTAGTTGATGAAGTGATGATACATTGTGAGTTTTAATTTTTATATTTGAACTAGCTTACTCGCCCGCAGCTTCACTCGCGTGGTACTTACCTTGATAAAATATAGCCTATCTTCATAGAAAAATTCCATGCTACACATCGGTGAAAGAATTTTTGAAATCGGATGAGTAGTTTTGAAGATTACCCCAAACATACAATCAAATCAATTTTACCTCTTTATAATATTAGTTTATATAGATAGTATAGATTGCTATGCGTTTAGAAATGTTATTGAAATTGCTACACAACAGTCCGTTTTTTCACGTCATCTAGTTTAGGCCGAAATATCGATTGTTCGAAATTAGATACGCCACATACGAAAACTGACCCATATTCGTTAGTTTTAACAAAGACGATTAATATCTAGAAGACAGACAAAGGCCATGCACAAAATCGTAACCCTGATCCCGCAGTACCAGATAGCCTGGAAACTTTAAAACATCAATTTTATCCAAGAAATTTCAATACTTAGTAGTAGGTAGCAACAATATTCAATATAAAAAATTTTTTAGGTAATTTTAACTAGAAAGTACTTAATTGAAATTTCTTGGATAAAATTGATGTTTTAAAGTTTCCAGGCTATCTGGTACGGGCTACGATTTTGTGTATGGCCTTTGTCTGTCTTCTAGATATTAATCGTCTTTGGTTTTAATAACGTTGGGGTAATGACATTTGGATTGCTTCTTCGTACTGCTCAAATAGTAATTTGAAGGCTGAGCCAGACTCACTCGTTAGTTTTCGTGGTACCAAATTATGGGTAGGTAAAGTAGGTAGGTACCTACTTTTTTCTATGAATTAAAAGTTCCAGCAGCTACTCTATTTCTATGAATCTACACCGAACAAAGTAAAAACAAGATTCATTTAGACAAATTCCGTTTCATTTCGCGGAACAAAAAACTTTTCACGTGAAAGAATTTGCTGGTGAAAACGGAAGATTAACCAACATAAGCTGACCTGCAATTATTGGCGCGTTGTATCAATTCAATTCAATTCAATTCAATCATTTATTTATCTTTTCACATTTACATGTACTTAGATAAGTCATACAACATTTATCTTATATTATTATGTACTTAAATTACTATTATATATAACTAGAGCTAGTACCTTCTATTTTATTACAAAATAAGTTTTTATCAGCCATCGCTTCGTCAATTGTATAGTAACTCTTATTAATCAGATAATTTTTAACAAATATAAATAATTCCATGTCAGTTTTGTTTCTAAATTCTAAAGGTATTTTATTATAAAACTTAATAGAGAGGCACACAAAGCTTTTTTTAATTTTAGAAAGTCTAGTATAAGGAACTAAAACATTGTCTTTATTTCTAGTATTGTAACCATGGATTTCCTTATATCTAGTTACATTTTTGTCATTTTCTCTTATGTGAATAATACATTGATAAATTTGCTCACAGGCCATTGTCATTATATTTAACTCCCTGAATGTATTTCTACAGGTATCTCCATAATTTAAACCAGCTATATATCTTATGGATCGTTTTTGTAGAACAAATATTCTGCGTGATTCTGCTGCGTTACCCCAAAACATTATACCATAGCTCATTAACGAGTGAAAATATGCAAAATATACTTGTCTTGCCGCCTTCTGACCCCCTAGCTCCTTAATTTTTTTTATTGCATAAGCTGCAGAACTAAGTTTTTCGCTGAGCTGATCGATGTGTTTAGACCAAGTTAATTTTGAGTCTACCCAGATACCTAAAAATTTTATACAATCTGTGTTAGGAAGCGACAATTCATTTAATGCATTGTTTACAATGGTCTGGGGGAATTTGTTAGTATTTCCAAGGCAAAATTTTAACACATTCGTTTTTTCAACATTTAGTAGTAGATTATTGACTGAAAACCACATTTTTAAGTTAGGTATCACATTCAAGAGCTTATCACTTACTCCATTATCACACTTATCTTTAATTATCAAACTAGTGTCGTCCGCAAATAATATTATGTCAACATCCTTACATACTATTGAAACATCATTAACGTAGATTAAAAATAAGAGAGGACCCAGAATTGATCCCTGCGGTACACCTAGGGTTATGTCACCTTTCTCAGATCTACAGCCATTTACTTCAGTAACTTGTTTCCTATCTGATAAATAAGATTTGAAAATATTCAATATATTATTTTTTACTCCGTAGTGATCTAACTTAGATATTAATATTTCGTGTGAAACACAGTCAAAAGCTTTAGAGAGATATCGTTTTGGGTTTGTAGAGTAAAAGGACTGAGATTTATCGAATTGAATATAATGTGCGAATTATAGCGATACATTTTCCGCAGTGTGAGACGCGACCGCGAAGAGTAACCATACTCATACCCAGAAGAAGATTTTCCGGATGATTCGAAACATTGTCGGTGTCTAAATCAACGATATTTCTACGTGACTTTATCCCGTTTAATATAATAATAGATTTTGTGTTATAGGCTATACTTCTTATTCAGGTAGATACCTACACGAGCAAAGCCGCGGGCTGATACATACATTATCAACGTATAGGTATACACTAGTGTGAACAGTTAAAGTTTCTTTGAACTTTATATTTTGCGTGTGCATTAGTCCTATGGGCATAATTTGTGGTGTTTGTCACGACACGTGTCAACCACACGGTCATGGCCTGATTACGTAAATACGCTACCTAAATAGACTTTATGAATATAAAAACAGAAGCTTCAAATAATTCTTCAAATAATAAACCACAAGCGACAAAAAAAAAAAAAAAAAAACGGTCAAAACCGACTTCATTTTGTAAATGAGAGCAATTTTCTGCACGCTCCTGTTGCATTTTTGTAAATCATTTATGATTTGGTCACCTCGAAATTAAGTATACATTTTACAAACAAAACAATAATTTTCAAAATCGGTCCTCTATTTAACGGAATAATCACATGCATGTATCAAACAAAAAAGATTCGAATTAATTTTTAATTTCTATTGAATTTTTAATATTACCCTAATTATCTACTTAGAATTAAGAGGTTTTTTTTAACGCATGATGTTATACTTACCCTTTAATTATGGGAGCACTAGTTTTTGTTTTCTAATATTTGGCTATCAATTTATGCATGTACAGTGTAACCCTATGTTGGGTATCCTTAAAAATAAATAAATAAAAACAGAACCTCACCCTTTTTTGAGTCGAGTAGAAAAAAAAAGAACGGTCTTGTCTGAGTGGGATATTGCCTCGACTTTCAGCCCAAAAGATGTGTGCATACACAACAAAAACAGCAAAAACAAAAAAAAACAACAACAACCAAAATTGAAATCATGAAAAAACAAGCTTTCGCCCGCGGTTTCGCTCGCATGGTACGAACCTAGATTAAAAGCAGCCTTTTTGTTATTCCAGGTCATAAACTATGAATTTACCTTCCAAGTATCAGCCGTTTAGTCGTTTTTACGTGAAAGAGAATCAAACATCCGTCTATGCATTCATACAAACTTTTGCGTTTACAATTTTAGTAGGATTTAATACATTATATAATACATTTACCTACCTAATGGTATTCATGTTTCATGAAATTTTGTAGTTAATGAGTAGGAAATATATTTCATCAGATCCCATGACGATTATGTAATCATAAAATTATACAATGTACTTACCCACTCATTAGATACTCACAATTGCATGCACTTAAAATTAAACAATATAAAGGCATTTCAACAAAATACTGAAGGCATTTTGATTCAACATCAGTGGAGCTCCTAGTGTATTTTGAAAATGAAAATACTTACAATATTTTTTCTTATTGCAGTGCTATCATATTACGCAAGAAAACAAGCATATTCAACGAGAGTAACACAATAAAAATATCATAATACTTTTTATCGTTTCAAGAAATTTAAAATATATATTTTCTATTGATTTATAAAAATGTTACTACAGCGCAAATTTAAAGGCCGATTTTCTCTAGCGGTCGCGAAAACTGAGAGCAGTAATCCTTAAACTTAAACGGATACCGCTTCTGCAACGGGTAACGATTTTTTCGCAGAGCAAGCGAAAAAAAAACGCTGTACTTGGTCAGTATGCGTTCCGTTTATTGCTGCGTTCCGCTTCTACAGCAAATACCCGGCGGTATACCGCTCAGCATAGCTCGCAATAGCTACCGAGGGCGGTAGCGATAATCGCGTATATCTGAATTAGCCTTAACGCGATTTTTAATTAGCGCTTATAATATAAATTACCTTGCTTTACGCAGATTCAATAATTAACAAAATATTATAAATAGATTTTTAGAAAAATCGAACAGTTAAGTTATTCGAATTTCGGTAGTCAGGTACAAAACAGTGTTGTTTGCTACGACCCTTAAACAGACAAAACAAACATTTTCAGCAAACAAATGTTTGTCCTTGGTATCAAACCTAAAACTTATATCGCAGAACTATTAGGTACCACCCAAGCTGAGTGGAAAGTCATAAATGTCTACTTATATTTTTGGTTACTCTTCTTACTCATCGACTTGTTTTCAGATGCGTTACATAGCAACCGAGCATCCAAATGTAACTTACATCAACAAACTATACATCAGTTATTGCAACTTGACGTCAAGGCGATATGGTCGTGGAGACCCCTTTTACTACGTGGGCTTGAATTTTCATTCGCTTCTTACACTTGATAACAATATTTCGGTAAATATACTCGGACCCTTGCATTTTTACTATTTGATTTACACAACGTCAGGAAGCAACTACAATATCAACATCTTTGCACGACATTGTTGAGATGGAATAAGGGTTACTCAGCACATGGACCACCCTCACAGCTTAGCCAGCCCTTTACACTAGAAAGACAATCAATACTGGATTTGAACCTACCTTCGGAACAAAAGTCGAGGTACATTCCACTCAGCCAACACGTCACTGCGGTCAATCTTAAATTTTTAAGAAATACTTATATTCATTAAATCAGTCTTGTGTCAAAAAAACAAACTGAGCAGGCTGTAGTAGGTATAAAGTAAGTATATGTACCTATGAAGCAAAAGTACAATATTTATGATACAATGTTAACATTGTGTACCTATGTGGCATTATGTCTACCACATCTTGAGGATAATGATCACGACGATTATAATATTTCTTTTCATTTCATGTAAGGTATTTCAAGTTTATCGTTTCTGCTTTTCAGATCCATTATTACTTCTACGAGTTTTTAACTAATACAATATTTAGGAGAAGCTTTTTGGAAATGCACCTAAAATTTTGTGACCTGATTGAAAATGATCAATTCTTTGGACCTAGTCTGAGACAAGGGAAATTTAAAAAAGGGTGTCCAATTCCTGCGGTAAGTTAATAAAAATTAAATACAAGATTATACAATGTCGTACTCGTATAATGTCATTGAAAAATTGTACATGGCATTTAATAATAATATAATTATCGAGTTAAATCCGCGAGATTGTTAACTTACTGAAAATTATGATCCCTGTTTAAGGATTTTTAAAAATAATATATTTATGCAGTTCAGAACAGAATAAAAACCCTCTCGGATCCGTTAAAGTGCTATTGTAATGAGGCATCAATGATTATTTCTATTTATGGTGCCTGTATGCGTGAAATTAGTGCCGCCACTAACTAACTAAGTGTGTAAGTAAGCCACTAGTTAAGTGTGTGCCATAACGCCGAAACTTTTACCAATCGTGTTTCTAAAAAACCATAACGCAAGATAAAAGTTCAAAGTATCATTTCCCTAAATATGAAAGACGTAGCTTTCACATTATACTGAGATAAATAAGGATTTCGACGACTAATTTGCATAATATGGCGCTCTCTTAATTCTTTTTATTACAGACAAAATAGGTGGCGGCGCTATTTTGACGCATATAGTCACCTCATACCACATAAAGGTATTAGATATATATCATAATCTAATTATTCAATGAAGTATTGTATTGTCTTGAATTTTCAGGGAGTCTACCATTTATCCAACATGACAATCCCAGTGCGAAGCGTACCAAAAGATTTTCCGTTTAGAAAAGGACGTATTTACTGTAACGTTTCATCAACTGATTCTAAGATAGCATATCTTAGTGGATACATAAACATGGAAATAAAAACATCACATAACAATAAAACGACTTGGGTTGATGAAATAAATTAATGATTTATTTACATTTTATTCACATGATTTATTTACATTTTATTTTATGAATTTATGTGTTTACTGAAAATAAATATAAATGTCTTATAAAAATTATGTCGTTTCCATATCAACAATTCTGCGTCGGTACTTTGAGGCTAGATGACGCTGTGTGAAATATAATAGCATATTTAAAGTTGTTTGTTACCAACATAAAAGTCATTTTTTTAATTCAGAAAAAGTTATATGCGCATTAACACAAGCTCTAAACTGTCAAGGAAAACATCATGAGGAAATCCGCGGTTAGTCAGCCCTACACGTATTGATCATTGTCTTTTCTGTGGACATAGCCAGCTAAGCTGAGAAGATGGTTTAGGGCCTAAACCATCTTCTTAGCTTAGCTGGCTAAACTTAGGCTAAACTTTAGGCACTAGAGTCCCGTTTAGTGTAGGCAAAGATTGCCTCCTGTAAATCTTTACAAGATGATTTATACAGCGTAAATGCCTGTTTCTCAAATTAGTTTTTATACTGTAAAAGGAATCTAAAATCATTGTACAGATGTTTTATATACCTAATGTTATGACTGTCATAACTACCTACTTCTACCATTATCATTTAAATAGTACTCTGGCCTGTATGCAAAATCATCTGTTTTAATATCTTAATTAGAAATCATAGCAATTTCGTTTAAATATATTTCTAAATACAAATGAATGCAATTAGAGTACAATAGTTTAATGACTACTAGAGATCAAATTTAATACAAAATAGTGCCATTTTTATCTACAGATTCACATAAAATTAATGTTATCTTCTTTATTGATCTAATAACAGTTTTTATTACTAGGTATATCCTGATTTTACTGAAATAATGCAGATGTATTTTTTTACTCTAAAAAACTTTGATGTAGAAAAGATATCTGCCTGATATCCGTTTACACGATAAGATCAAAAAAGTGCCCAAACCACCTTTACTAAAGGATTGAATAAACAAAATAATAAGCGTCCAGTAATACTTCTTATAAAATAAAAATGCAAGATGGAAACATACTAAACAATAACTACTTGTACTTATAATATCTTGCCTCATTTTTGCTGCATTAGTATTATGATATAATTTTTTTACAAAATAAGAACTTTATGTCTTATGTTAATGTAGAAAAATATAATATTCCTACACTATTTGGGTCGGTTAACGCAATGATTTAAACATCACATAGTTATATAATGGTACCAATTCTGCACACGCCAAACTAAGCTAAAATCATACTAAAATTCTTAAATTTAGGTTTAGAGACTCAACCCTATTCAGATGGCACCAAACTAGACTAAAATCTGATTAAAATTTTTAAAATTCCTAAAATTATAGTTGGTTACTCAACTTAGACCAAAATGCTAAAGACTTATTCGGCGACAACCATTTTAGTATTTTTCGCGTAAATTTAAAACTTTATCCTAATTTTAGAGAGCATGTAAAAAGGTGTTGATTAAAATTAGTAGGTAAAGTGCTAAGATTTTTGTTGTGAAATTGGAAGCTATTACAGTGCAAAATCAAAGTAAATTATAGTAAAATGTATAATACTAGTTACATTCATTTGAGCGAGCAAGGATTGATTAGGATTGTTTTGTAACATAGCATGTGGTGTAGGTACCACTTTGACCAGACTTCTTCTACGGTAAGGGAAACTCCTGGTTCTGTAGCTTTGAGGTTTCTTTGCGAATGGTGAGGCAGTCAAAGGTAGATCCTAAAAAGAAAAATTGTTTTAATTACAAGTTACTTTAAGAACTTACAAATAACTTTCTAAAAATTGTTTTAATTACCAGTTTGATGTTCTGTCTTCTGAGGCAGTCGGAAAATCTTAAGAACTTTGTTGCTATTTAGGTAGGTAGGTATATGTTGTTGTTACTAATGTAGATCCACTCGAGGTGTCATCTGCATGTTCCTTGAGGTGTGGATCTGAACTTTCTATGCATTTCTATCACCCAGTTATTCAAAATCTATGAAAATAAAACATTGAAAGTTAAAATAAAATACAAGTCAAAAAACACTTTAAAGTAAGTAGGTAGGTATATGATTTTTCTTATGAAAAGGTAAAACTTACATGTTTGTTTGTGACCCTTTACAGAAACTATTATCATAGAACTTTCAAATAATGAATTTATTTCGCCCTTAGCTTGATTAGGTATCTGAAACAAAGTCATTTAAAAATTAGTTTTACATACATACCTCAACCTATGTAGGTACTTTTTATACATAATACAATATAGAATCACGCCTCTTTCCCATGGGGGCAGGCAGAGACCACGGATCTCTACTTGCCAGGTACACTATGTGAAACAAAACAACATTTTTCACGCATTACTGTAATATCATTTTCAAGATCAAAATTTCTTGTATCTTCCACTACTAACCTTTTCAAATTAGCATGGTATGAAGTGACCGATTGGTCGTCCCAAGTATCGGTGGAGCGATAGGATGGAAGCTGACTTGCGCGACCTCGAAGCCAACAATTGGCAAAAGATTGCAATGGACAGAAGAAAGTGACGAGTTCTCGGATCGGAGGCCAAGACTCACTTTAGGTCACTGAGCCAGTGGAGTAGTATGGTATGAAGTGAAGAAGACCTAGGCTCTATGCCTCAAATAGAATCTTTTTGAGAAGATAAATTGAATTCGAATTAAATTTTGTTTGTTTGTTTACTTTGTTTTTAGTTTGATGCGCTTGTGGCCTGTCAAAATTGTCAAATGTCAAATAAATTATATATGTCAACGTCAAAACATTAAATCATTCGTTCATACTGATGGAAACTGATGTCAAGCACCAATAAAATTTTCGAAATTGGCAACACCATGAATTCAATTTAAAAACCAGACTAGGCATGCCAAATCGGTTTAAATTTAGTATGTTGTGCTGTGCGGAATAACCTATAACGCATTTCTAAACTTAGCTAGGATTTTTAACTAGGATTTTTAGTAAAAATGCGGAATAGCCACCAATAAAAGTTAAAATAAGCACGTCACTAAACAGGTCTCCGGTATGTACAGGTGACTATCCTAAATGTCCTAAAATGTTAATTTTAGGACATTTAGGATAGTCACCTTTTCTTTTGTAGTTAGAAATTGGTCTTGTTTTGTTTTGAAGAAAGAAATAAATAAATTTTCGGATTTTCAAAATGACATTTGTCAAAAAACAAGTTGAACGTGGTCAATTATATTTCCCATTTCCCGAAGTAACTTGCCAAATCAAATCGTGAGTTTTCATTTTCTAAAAATGTAAATTTTTCAATACATTCATACTAAATATCGCGTTTATAATATTAGTGGTATGAGTAGGAAAATAATTTGATTAGATCCGTGGGTAATCTAATCAAATGATGATGTCCCATTAGGTGATACTCATTATGTAAATCAAACATAAGCAACAAAAAACATGGCATGGGCTTTTTAACCAGTTCGTTTTTTAATTTCAACCTCAGTGCTTCCGATTGTATTCATAAAATGAAATTACTCACAATATTATTTTTCATTGCAGTGATTTCATATACAAGAAAACAAGTTTGTTCGACTAAGGTAATTTTATTAACATTGAATATACAGAGTTATCGATTCAAGGGTTTTGAATTAAATAATAATTATCTTTAATTGCATGCGCACGATTCGTGCATTTAGGCAGTTTCAGGTAATTTATATATTTTAAGTAATGAGATATAAAATATATCTATAATATTTAGGTTTATTTAAAAAAAAAAAGTTTATAATTTTCGAAAAAGAAATGAGATATAAAATATATCTATAATATTTAGGTTTATTTAAAAAAAAAAGTTTATAATTTTAGAAAAAGTACCTACGGCCTAGGTAAGTACCTCCAGCCAAGTTACACTTCGACTAGAAACGAACAAAATGTCTATGTAATTGACAGATTACAATGGCATAATGACTTATTTTGAAAAACCATCCTAATAAGTTCTTAACGGTCTGTTTAAGTGGCTGCCAAGTACAAGGACGTATTCCTCGCTCCGGACTTCTGGACCGCGGGAGTAGTCTACAGACGGTATAGGGAAGCACCGCCTACGAAAAAGTCCCCTAACTAATTTTAATTTTTTTTTTTTTTTTTTTTTGTGTATGTATGTTAGTTTGTTAGGTATTTATAAATATTTATTCAAAATTTATTAGTTTAGATGTTAAATCAGTTGAGTATAGGGCACTGGTGACCTGTAGCACAGGTTTTTATACCTATTTCAGGCACCAGTCTCTCACAAAACAGGTTCTTACCTCTAACCTACAATTGTTTGATTTTATCATAATTTTTTAACTGTATTTATTTTATTTTTTAAATTATAATATATTTTTGTTTACGTTTGTGAGAGAAACAAATAAACAATTTGAATTTGAATTTGGTCTCATTTGTATAAAAAACCCTTTTTTATCGAAAAGAAACATTTATCAGCCCAAAATTGAGTTTTTAAAAACACATTTGTGTTTGACGCTAAAACGCTCGCAAGTGTGTCATTTCGCTTTTTTACTAAGGCGTGGCGTCACGTCTAGGTAGGAAGTTCAAAGTTTTCAAACGAAACTAAACGACAAGAAAGTTACACTTAGGCGTGACGCTGATTGCTGTTTTACAAAACATGGCGGAATGCTGTAATTTCTAATTCTATTTTATCAAAATAAATATTAATCTTGCTCTTATTATAAAAATAAATAAGTTTTTCAGGATCCATGAATCGTATTTCATTAAATGAATACAATTTTTTAGTAATTCTTTATTATTGTTATCATGCCTATTCTGATTGCTTGAAAAGGTAGCTTAGGTAGTTTATTTATTAAGTACATAAAATACCTTTGTTTTCAGATACGTTACATGGCAACCGAGCATCCAAATATAACTTATTACAACAAAGTGTACTTAAGTTATTTTAATTTGACATCACGACGTCATGGACGTAAAGATCCCTTTTACTACGTCGATATGCATTTTCAGACCCGTTTTACACTTCATAACAACATTTCGGTAAATAAACACATTAATAATTTTCAAGAAGTACTTTTATCGATCGAGTGAGCGAAGCGAACTAAGATCTTAGTGGCAACTTAAGCTATTCTGCTTTAGATGTATTTGTGTTGTATGTTTCACTTTATTGTGCTCGCATAACTATCGAACCGTTAATCCAATCTGTACGAGACTAGGTAGATAATGCTTAGGCAGTTTGCTGATAATCTAATGAGTTTAATCGATGAAGTGGTTGTAATGATATTGGGGTGCCGAAGGTGGTAAGAAAAAGTTAATTAAATAATTATATTGAATGTGGTATTATAATTATTATGAAAGGGCTTTTTTGCACATTCCAAAATGGGTTTAATTTTTGTTCTAGGATTTATAGTTTTTTGAATAAGATAAAATAGGTCAAAATAAGCAGCTATTATAACGTGACCTCCCATTTCTTAAGAGTTACGATGTTTTTGTTGGTCAGGCTATTTTAGTAAATGAGTTACCAATAACAGAACTAGATGTCGCTGCCCCCAATGCTAGATCGTGCCAGCCAATTTTTCATGCAATTTTACAGGATTTTTTTAAGTTTAGGAGTAAAGTTACTTTTCTTTGAGTTTGTTTTCCAGAGTTCATGCGCGCGAGATCTCAGTTCGGGACGTACTACTAGTTAAATAAGTATTTTTGTCAGCTCGGCAGACCACATCGGAGATGGCGGAATGAGCTAGATATAGGTACATATCAGACTGGCCAATTGTAGCTAAGGATATAAAAGTCTGAAAAATTAGGAGGGAGGCCAGCAGTGGGAAAATTACAGGCTAAAATAAATAAAAATACTTTTATTGATTAAATGAACCGTGTCTTTATGCAATGCAGCTGGTCATGACAAAGGAATCGGTAGACGTCGGAAGTTATTATTGTACGGCATGTAGTAATTTCTTGAAGATCACAGCCTCATTCAATCATTCACATAAATAATATTACTAGCCATTATACAATCGATGAAACTGCAAGCATGCCTGTCGATGAGTTTGGCAATGAGTTCGTCCAAATGTTAAAATGTTTTGGTGATGAAAGTCCACCTTGTTTAACTCCGCACCTTCCTATATTATTTCGTCTGTTCAAATACTCATTAAATGTTATTATTTAGTACCTTCGTAGAATATTGGCTAGTTTATCACCAATATGAAACTTTGTACAATGCTTTGCTGAGATCCAAGAAGCAAGCGTTAGTTTATAAACTAGGATTTTTTTGTCTGTATAATTTTAGATGTATAAAATAAATACTTATGGAGCATTAGTTAAATATTTAAGACACAATGATAATAAATATCATTCCTCGTTTACAGGTCCATTTTTACTTCTACGAGTTTTTGACTAATAGATATAGAAGAAGTTTTGTAGAAATGCACTTCAATTTATGTGACCTTATTGAAAAAGATCTATTTTTTGGCACTGGTCTGAGACAAGGGAAGGTTAAGAAAGGGTGTCCCATTCTTGCGGTAAGTTATTAATAATAAAATGAAAATCCATATAATGTCACCCACTCTTTTTACATTTAAGTTTCGATTACATTTAAATCTTTTATTTAAATTCCGGTTTATATTAAACTAGCTGTGACCCGCGGTGATGCCCGCGGTAAATAGTTTCCGCGTTCTCGTGGGAATACCGAAATCAAAAGTTGCCTATTTTTTAAACCAAGGTTTAAGCAATTCTAGTACCAAATTTCATTCAAATCCATCCAGCCGTATGAGCGTGAACACATTTACACACACACAAACTTTCAATTATTGTTTGACAAATATAACAAATATTATTGCAAATATTTGTTTCGTGTCTGGGTGTTTTCTATGTATAATATGTATGTATTTACAAAAAAAAAAAAATGTATCTATGTAGTTTATCAGTCATCTGGTTACCATAACACAAGCATTAAATTGCTTAGCTTGGGACTAGATGACGCCGTGTGAAATGTCCAAGGATATTTATTTATTTATTTATTATTAATTAAGTTAAAATTTTGTTTATATTTTCAGGGAGCCTACCATTTGACCAACATGACAATCCCAATGAATAGCATACCAAAAAATTTCCCGTTTACAAAAGGACGTATTTACTGTAATGCATCAACAACTGATTCTAAAACGTTTTTATTCAGTGGGTACATAGACATGGAAATAAAAACAAGACACACCAACAAAACGACTTGGGTAGATAAAATAAGTTCCGCATGATTCAGTTAGTTTTTGTTTTATGTGTTTACAGATTTATTTAAGAAAAAAAAAAAGTTTTTTTTATTAGTTCCAATAAAACAAGCCCTGCTTATTTGCTTTGGGTCTGATGAAGCTTTGTGAAATTTAGAAAAACATTTATTCATTTAAAATAATAAATACAGGGTGTTACCAGACCACTACCGAAAACTTTAGGGGGTGAAAGTACCCATCAATATGAACAACTTTTTCTAAGAAACCAACACTGTGAACGCGATAAAAAAACAGCAGTTCCATACATAAGTTCAATACCTACTTGGCTAAAGTGTATGAAACAGCTGTTTTTTTTTTCGCGTTCACAGTGTTGGTTTCTTAGAAAAAGTTGTTCATATTGATGGGTACTTTCATCCCCTTAAGTTTTCGGTAGTGGTCTGGTAACACCCTGTATATGGAAACAAATCAATGTATGAAATTTAATTTTGATTTCCGGGTCTGGGTGTTTTCTATCTATAATAATGTATGTATTTACAAAAAAAAATGGTTTGTCGTGTTAATGTTTGATTTTTTTAGTAGTGTGTCGCGTTTGGAAGAGGCTGTAGAATCCTCTAGTTTTAAGGACGGGACGTGTCAAATTCGTTTCGTCATAATTTAAAAAGGTATTTATTTTAATTATTATTCTACGACACAAAAAAATGCAATAGGTACCTATATTACCACAAAATCAATTCTTACATGTAGGTATACATGTATGTATACAAGTCCAACTTCGCGAAAACTTTATTCTACGACACAACAAAATGCAATTCAACTCACACCGCGCCTGTGCTTGCCGCTATTAATGCCTAAACTTGATATTTCATTCTAAGACAACTCTGTCACTGTCACGCTCGTTAGTAGATGAGTTAAAATCCAAATATTACAGTAGACTGTAAGTATAAGTTTACATTAAAGATGTCGGTTTGTGACTCGGTTTCTAACCTGTATTTATGGTCATGATGACCGAGAACCCAACCTACTACGTAATACCTTTCACTAATTGAATTGACCCACTCGAGACTAATTATTAGTTCAGTGCTTACACAGAAATTTCCAATGAATGTTTGTTTTCACAATTTTAAGTTTGATGTTTTTCACTGTTATTTTAACAAATTAAGTACTGTGTGTAACTTGCTGTTTTTAATTAAATATTTGTACTGTGTGTAACTTGCTGTTTTTTACTGTTTAGTCATAATTCAAACCTATCAGAAACTTTAAGTATGGTAATGCACCATGATAAATATCTTATCAGAACGTATGAATGTGGAAATTTAGGTGTTTCATATAAGTAACTGACATAAATACGAATATGAGTTGAACAGAACCCTTTCTTATGACGCCCCACTCAAAGTATTTGCATTTTTTTTTCATCCTCTTGTGATCCCCATATCTTTACAACGTGAGAGAACGTATTACATGCTTATAAGGTGAGCCGGGAACTTACGTATAACTTACGTACACTACCTATAACTTACCAAGTATCATGAAGATTGGATTAAGGGACAGTTGTGCCGCGACATACACACATACAACGCAAAATTGCCCAAGTTACCACTAAGATCTTAGTTCGCTTCGCTCACTCGATCGATTAACGTAATTGTATAAAAACCATAGTTATTTTAATAAATACTTACATATCACCATGCATTACCACAATGAATATTAGTTTCTATAGAGTTATTTTTCTTTAGAGCAATTCCATAACCACTGATGCAGCAAAAATCTCGCACGCTCGATGGTTTTCAATGCTTGAAGGGTCTCAAGTTATATAATAAATGAGGAACAGACGTTCTTGAGTGTTCTATTAGAGCATTGGCTTCGTTAATATATAAGAATCGACGATACACATTATATTGGAAACACAAAATGAAATAAGAACAAAATAATATAGGTAGAACATGCCCTACTTTTTACCGTTTTCTTAGTACCTAACTAAGCTTTTTCAAGTTTTATTTTTCTCAATAATTGAGAAATTTTTAAAAAAAAGTTGCGTTTGGAGAGTGGGAGGAGGCTTTTGCCCAGCAGTGGGATCATCACGGCTTATAATAATAATAATAAAAATTGCGTTAAAGTTTACAATATTGGAACGTCGAAGATAGCTGAAATTAGTTTTTCTGCCTACATTTAAACTTTTTGGTTGTTATTGTAAGGTTAGAAACTGAGAATTTTGCTAGCTTTCTGTGTTTCGCTGTCTAAATGTTAGCGATTCGTTGGCTTAGCCATAATTGTATTGTACACAAGTTCAGAGGCCTAACTTTTTGTTTATCTACCAGACAGCCTTGTGTGACAAATATTTATTATTACATTATACTCAGTTATTGTCTCTGGGGACGAAATGACGAAGTTTTAGTGAACTCTGTTCAGTGAATAAGGTTATAGGTTAAGTTAAATAACAAGTACCTTCAAGGTAAGACAAACGTATTATTTTATTGTTAATTAAGGGCCGAAAGTTTACTTACATATTGCAAACATTATTGCACATTAATGTGCAATAATGTTCGCAGTATGTTCGGCCCTTAATTCCAATCACTGTATACCTACCTATAATCACCCATATTTAACCATGTGTATGTATAGATAGATATACTTCAAAGTATTCTGATTGACAATAAAAAGAACACAATTATAATATTCATGACTTTCTAATAAAGTATTAGATTTTTCCTTAGTATTCTTCCGTAAAACTTGTAATCTTTTTTTTTTTCATTTCATTCAAACCGCCAATAACATAAATTAACAAAGTATAACGACGAGTAATATTCAGCAACAAATTAGTTGCAAGGCTCTCGTTTGTTAAATGATTTTTTTTGAGCTAAATGTAGGTATTTTATTTCGAAATTCTAAAAGTGAAAATAGCTTTTTCTTCAAAATAAAACAAATATTTATATAAAATTACCCTTAAATTCTTAAAATTTTGGACCAACTGTATAATAATACCCTTTATACTTTGAACTCATTATTTTGGTACTTACTTATCATTTTAATTGGTGATATTAACACCGTAACAAAACTTATCATAATTGTGATTTTATCTGATAAATCTAATGACTTAAGTCTGCTATTAATTTAACCTTTATGTGTCAAGGGCTAAGGTTCATTTACCTTAACGTTTGAATAGATTGAAAAAAAAACTGTAATAATATTGTAACCTACAGTTTGTAGTCTTTCAAAGCTATATTGAATAGCTGCGCCCCGCGGTGTTACCCGCGGTGAATAGTTCCTGTTCCCGTGGAAATACCGGGATCAAAAGTATCCTATGTGTTAATCCAGGATAGAAGCTATCCTGGTACCAAATTTCATTTAAATTTGTCGATTTTTTTCGATTTCAAAGAAGGAATGAGGTTCTATGTTCACAGCATGTAGTAAAAAGATTATAAAAAAAAAATTGTTTGCAAGATTATACCGACTCTCAAAGTAGGTACCATTAAACATTTTTGATCTGACTAGGATCTTTAAAGTTATAAATAAACCGAAATGCACCTCTATATTGCAGAAAATTTCTCTCTTACTATAATGAAAATGAAAAAATGAAAATGAAAAAATATTTATTTCAACAAAACAGAGAATCCTTAAACTAACGCTTAAGAAGGTAACAAATACAACACATGCAGGAGACTCATGTTTTGCAGAGAACTTTTCACATGAAAGCCAAATTGTTGACTTCCTCACTAGGCGAGGCCTGTATCGAGGAAGCCTGTGTTCCCGTTTGACAGTTCTTAGCATTAACGCACAGCGGGCAGTTCAAAGGGTATAAAACTAAATATTTAATAACTTAAAATTAAATATAATAAAAAATAAAATGTATAGGGTACCTATCGCACCAAGTAAGAAAACACTATAAAATGGAGATAATTAGAGTAGGTAGGTACCTACAGTACAATATATAAGTATGTAAAAATATAAATAAATTCATATATTGTGGTATATCTGCTCATTATTTTATATGTGGGTAGGCTTTTTACGGCAGTTGATTGCCAGCCAATATACGAGTGCAAGTGGATCTCCGTGTTTAATTGCGATATTCCCCTAAATACATAACATTTGGCGACGATTTGTTATCCACGCGTTTAAATAGTGTGTGTGTAAATACGGGAAGTGTTTGCAATGCTGGAGAACAGCATTTCGGATAGATCAGAACGAGTTAAATCGAACATGATGGTGTTTGGCGGCAACCTCTCATTTGATCACCGAAGTCAAGAGTGGAGCATTTTTAAGAGTCGGTTTATCCAGTACTGCACGGCGAACGACATTCAAGACGACACCGATAAGTCTGGAATAAAAAGACGAGCTCTTTTGCTCACTGCGTTCGGTGAAGAAACCTACCGCGTGGCGAGAGATTTGGTATTTCCCGACAGTTTAGATACGATCGAGTACTCAAATTTGTTAGAAAAGTTAAACGTCCATTTTCAATCTAAGAAGAGTACCTTCGCAGAACGTTACAAGTTCTATAAAGCAGAGCAACGGACAGGCGAAGACCTAACTGAATGGGCGGCTCGCGTCCGAAATCTGGCTCAATATTGCGGGTTCAAGGGTGAACTAGAAACCGCCTTACGGGACAGGTTTGTCCTAGGTTTGGAGAATACCAAGGAAAAGGAAAAATTGTTTGCGGAAAGTATTGAAACTTTGACATTTAGCAAGGCGTTGGAGTTGGCTCAGAGCGTGCGCTGTGCGCGCGCCGCGCTGCAGATGGCGCGACCGACCGCGAGCGGCGGCGGCGCGGAGGCGTTGGCGGACGCGTCAGCGCAGCCTGTGTTCGCGTTACAGCGGCGCGCGGCCCACGGCGGCGCCGGCGCCAGCGGCAGCGGCTCCGCTCCAGGTTCACATGGTGATAACTCGCGAGTGTTCAAGTGTTGTGATGTGTGCGGTTATAAAAATCACACGAAAGATCAGTGCCGTTTTGCTAATTACCAATGTCAAAAGTGCAAAAAAAGAGGTCATTTGAAAAGAATGTGTAAAGCTAAGATAAGTGGTAACAATTTTCTAGAAACGGATGACGATGGCGCTGATGAAGGTATTTATAATTTATTTAACATAAAAAACTTTGGCAGGGACCGACCAATCTCACGAAAAATCTTGCTAAATGATAAAGAAATTACATGTGAAATTGATTGTGGTAGTGCTGTCTCTGTCTTGCCCGCTTTTATCTATGAACAGCTGACCGGAGGCGATAACGTAAACTATCAATTACAAAAGTGTAAGGAAGTTTTTAACTTTTATACAGGTGTGAAAATTGCCCCGTTAGGTTGTTTATCAGTGCCGGTGACATTCGAAGGTTGTACAAATAACATGGTATTTTTTGTTATCGAAACGAATGAAAAGCGATTACCTCTTTTAGGCCGCGATTTTATGAGATTGTTTAGGTTACATTTATGTAGTAAATTGAATTGTAACAATGTAACGATAGATTCGACGAACGATATGTCCACCGAGAAAATGTTAATAAATAAATACTCAAGTTTATTTTCCGGGGAACTAGGAAAGTTTAACAAATATAAAGTTGGCTTAAAAATAAAACCTGATGCGCAGTTAAGATTTTTTAAGCCTCGGCCTGTACCTTTAGCCCTAAAACCTAAAATAGAAGAGGAGTTAGATCGATTATTGGCGGCCGGTATTATAGAAAAAGTTGATTATGCGGACGTCGCCACACCTATTGTGCCAGTTTTGAAACCCGATGGCAAGGTTCGAATTTGCGGAGATTTTTCTATAACATTGAATAAAGCATTGTATTTAGACAACTTTACTCTTCCGCGAATCGAGAACTTGTTTGCCAAGCTCCATGGTGGAGTTGAGTTCAGCAAACTAGATTTAAAATTAGCTTATCTTCAATTGGAACTCGATGACTCAAGAAAATGGTGTGTAATAAATACACATAGGGGATTATATAGATATACACGATTAAATTTCGGCTTGGCTAATGCACCGTTTATATTTCAACGCACAATGGAACAGCTGTTAGGCGACATTGATGGTGTATGCATATACTTAGACGATATTCTGATAACGGCTTCTAATAGAAAGTTGCATTTAGAGAGGTTAGAGCAGGTAATGCAGAGGTTGCAAGATGCCGGATTGCGATTAAAGCACGATAAATGTGAGCTATTTAAAAGTTCCGTGGAGTATTTAGGTTATTTAATAGATAAGAATGGTCTCCACAAATCGAATAGCAAAATTGAAGCTATCGTTTCTTGCAAACCTCCAAATAATGTTAATGAATTGAAGTCATTCTTAGGAATGGTAAATTATTATCGGTGTTTTGTTCCTAATACATCGTCAGTATTAAGCCCGCTAAATAGCTTACTAAAAAAAGATGTTAAATGGGTTTGGGACAAAATTCATGCGGATGCATTTAAGAAAATAAAACAAGAACTGGCATCAGATCGCGTGCTGGCGCACTACCACCCTGAGTATGTGACGGTGGTGACGTGCGACGCTGGTCCCGCCGGTCTGGGCGCTGTGCTCGCGCAGCGCCAGCCCGACGGCTCCGAGCGCGTAGTGGCGTATGCGTCGCGTTCTCTGACCAAATCGGAGCTTAACTACGCTCAGATCCAGAAGGAAGCCACATCTATTGTTTTTGCGATAAAAAAATTCAATCATTATTTATATGGCCGCACGGTTCCTTTTATTTTGCGCACGGATCATAAACCACTGTTATCCATTTTTGGAAATAAGAAAGGCGTACCGGTTTTAGCCGCGAATAGATTACAAAGGTATGCTTTGTTTTTATCGGCGTATAATTTCAATATTGAATATGTGAAGAGTGATGATAACGTAGCTGATTTTTTGTCTCGTTCCGTGGCCTCTCCGTTAAATGAGAGCGAAGAGATAGATCGTTCTTTGTACATAAATTTTGTTGGTGAATCAGTACTTCTGCCAATCACTCTCGAAGATATTCAAGCTGGAACAAGGCGTGATAAAGTATTGCAGAAGGTGATAGGTTTCATAAAAAACGGATGGCCAACTAAAATCACGGATCCGTTTCTTCGTCCGTTTCACTTGTGTCGAGTCGAATTAGCAGTAGAAAACGAATGTATTTTAAGAGGTCATAAGATAGTAATTCCTTCTTGTTTCCGGGAAAGATTGTTAGACGAACTACATCATTCACATTTTGGGGTAGTCAAAACAAAGTCCGAGGCTAGAACACGTATGTGGTGGCCAAATATTGACAAACACATCGAAGATAAAATAGGTTCATGTAGTGTGTGCAACACGTTCCGCAATAACCCGCCCAAAGCGCCGCTGACTCCGTGGCCGTACCCCGCGCGCGCATGGGAGCGCGTGCATATAGATATGTTTATGTTGGATGGTAAACAGTTTCTTATCGCTGTTGACGCTCATTCTAAATGGGTCGAATGTTTTTTGATGCAAAAAACTAATAGTGAATCAGTGATTAGTAAACTGTGTGAAATGTTCAGTAGATTCGGTCTAGTCCATACCTTAGTATCTGATAACGCTACTAATTTTTGTTCAAATGAATTTGAAACATTTTGTCGACTAAATGGTATTCAACACATGACAGGGGCTCCATACCACGCGATGTCTAACGGCCAAGCAGAGAACAGTGTTAAAACAATCAAAAGTGGTTTGAAATCAATTTTAAAAAGTAATAGCAACCCAAATTTGATTTTAAAAGTTTTAAATAAGTTTTTATTTGATTATAGGAATTCAATTCATAGGTCTACTGGGTTCTCACCAGCACAGCTGATGATTGGTCGTCCTTTACGTTGCCGACTTGATTTGTTAAAGTCCCCAGCACCGTCACAAATAACTTCTTCGCCCTCGTCGTCCGCAGCTAAAGATAATGTACTGAAGGCTCAAAAGAATCAATGTAAACAGTTTGGCGGAAAAAGAAATATATCTTTCTCGGTAGGTGATAGGGTATTGTTAAAATATTTTCTAAATAATGGTACTAAACATACTTGGAAACAGGGGATAGTAAGAGAATGTTTGGGTTCTCAAATGTTTACTGTACACATTCTGGCGTACAAAGGGAACTTATCATTGGTCCAAGATGACGATGTGAGTGATTTCGGAGAGTATTCGAACGAGCCCTCGGCTCCACCTAACGAACCTGAGGTCCGTAGGGCGTCGGAGCCGAGTGTGACGTCACCGGAACAGACGACGGCCTCCACCACATCTCCTGCGCGAGATGATAGGGGAGAGGAAGTACGGTCTGACACTGATGAGGAGTTCCTAGATGCAGGATCACCTGTTGCGACTGATGATGATCATACCGATCCAAGTAGTGACCACGCCAACAATGGTAGTGATAAGGAACAACAGGATCCTTCATCTTCGCGCCGGTTTCCGATTAGAAAAACAAGGAAACCAATTAATTATAAATTTTAGTTAAGCTTATTATGTTTTGATTAGTGGTGGAGGAATGTGGTATATCTGCTCATTATTTTATATGTGGGTAGGCTTTTTACGGCAGTTGATTGCCAGCCAATATACGAGTGCAAGTGGATCTCCGTGTTTAATTGCGATATTCCCCTAAATACATAACAACTAATTCACAATACGCAGTAAGTTTTCAGTGTCATCGTATGACAATGAAGAAAGCCATTTTACTATTTTCAGTTTTGCTTCATTTAATGAGTTATTTTTAAGATCACACGACTTGACAACTGTATTATAGGTATATATTCTATAGAAAGTACCAAGACGTTGAGCAAATCTTGTTTTCATTACTGGGGTAACTAATCTATACGCTCTACGACTTGCTACCAACTCAAATTCAGGAGAGTGATTTTGTATTGCCTTGTGGACTGAAAGGGAGACTTTAAGGACGAAAAGCTGACGAACACCAAGAACTTCAGCGTCTGCGTAGAGGCTTGTGGTTGAGTACCTGTATGGCTTTCGGAGCATAACTTTTAAAACCGATCTTTGCGCTCTCTCAGCCCTAATGATATGAGATTTGGCTGCGCCACCCCAACAGGTTATGCAATACACAATAAGGGACTGGCAGAGCGCATAGTATACGGATTTAAGGGTCTTAAAACAGGCAGCATAGCGGAGGTTTCTCATTATGTTTATTATTTTCCTAACTCGAGCTGAGAGGGCTTCAATATGAAATTGGAACGTGAGGTTCTCATCAAGGTGTACTCCAAGATATTTATAGGTTTTAAAGCGCGTCAACGTTTCACAGGAACAGTTATTATTATTGCAGGATCTATTATGAATTTTAATATTAAGATTTTGACTAGGGGCGGTTGCAGAAGTTATATGAAAACATAAATACATTGTTTTAGTTGTATTTAACGTGAGAAGATTATTTTCTAACCAATTTGAGATAAGGGTCATTCCTCGCTCCGCTGACGAACACACCGCTGACCAGGTTGACTCATGAAAGATAACTGCAGTGTCGTCCGCATAACACAGCAACTCTGCATTTCTAATTGAGATATCATGAATGTCGTTAATATAAAGTAAAAATAACGTGGGGCCCAGAATACTGCCTTGTGGAACCCCATAATGGCTAATTTGTGAATCACTAATCAAATCACCGATCCTAACGCACTGTCTCCGATCCATTAAGTAGCTACTAAACCAATCTAAGGCTACACCACGTATTCCGAAACCCTCCAGTTTTTTTAGGAGAATTGGAATGGAGACAGTGTCGAAGGCTTTTGATAAATCTAAAAAGACACCAATACAACGTTCACCCCTATCTAGGCACGATGCCACGGAAGTTGTAAGTAAAGTAACAGCATCTTCAGTGCTTTTGCCCTTTTGAAAGCCAAACTGCCTTGGCGATATGAGTTTATAGGATTCAAGAAAACTAACAAGACGTTTATTAACTAAGCGCTCAAGAAGTTTAGAGAATGACCCTAAGAGCGAAATTGGTCTATAATTGTTAACACAGCTTTTTGAACCACTTTTAAAGATAGGTGATACCATCGCGGTTTTCCAGCTACGAGGAAATATTCCTTGTGACAAGCTTAAATTAATGATGAACGTGAGCGGTAAAATAATTTCGTTTTTAATAGTTTTAATAAGAGAATTGCTAATGCCGTCAATGCCCGAGGCTTTGCCAGTTTGAAGATTTAAGATTGCTTTTTCAACTTCCTCATGGTCAGTTGGATTTAGGAAGATAGAATCAACTGGAGAATTTGAGATTTTAGTTTCGTTTGCTAGTTCGATTTCAGTTTTATTTATTTTAGATAGAATGTGGTCCGCAAGCTGATGTCCTATTGTTGAGAAATGGTTATTGGTTAGATTAATAGATTGCTTTGTATCTGTACATCCCTCCAGGGTCAATAGTTCGGTTGGTTCTTTATTACAATTAGTTAAATTACAAATATTTCTAATCGTTTCCCAGAGTTTTTTTGGATTGTTTTTATGTTTTTTAAGTTCCTCATCTTCATATTCTATTTTTAATTTACGCAATAGTGTTCTAAAGTAATTATGGTAGCGCGAGTAGGTTATTTGCAAAATTTTATTTTTAGGATCGTTTCTAGCTTGTTGATGTAGGCGGTCGCGATTTCTCATACATCTCATTAAGCCCGGAGTTATCCAGGGCTTAAGGTTGTATCTAGATCTAGTAATTTTGACTTCTTTAGAATGTTTGCTTATACTGTCTGATATAATGTCGGTAAAAATCTCGGTTGCTGAATTGACGTCTTTACAACTAGTAACAATGGACCAGTCAGTATCTTTTAGAACGTTTTTAACAGCTTCGAAATCGATCTTTTTATAGTAACGATTTGGACGTTTGAATTTAGGTTTTGATATATTGATGCCAAGCATAGTTGGAAAATGATCTGTAATATTAAGCTGACCCACAATACCGATAGCCGACTGAGTACTAGGCACAGATTTGACATAAATATGGTCAAGACAAGAAGCCCCTCTTGTGGGTTGAGTTATTGCCGGAAGTAGCCCATGCTCGGCCATGAAGCATTGATATTCCAAACTATTTGAGTCTTCAAATGTATTCATAATGTTAACATTAAGATCACCAGCCATAATGCAAGGGAGACCATGTTGTTCACTAAAGATAGTATCCAACGTATCGAGAAAAAGTTCCAAGTTTCTAGCAGATGGTGAGCGGTAGACACCAATAATAGTGATGACTTTAGGAATACTTATTGTCAAAATATCAGCGTCGATAGAGTTTGGTTCCGAAACCGAGGCATTCCAAGCATCTCTCAAATATACAACGACGCCACTATTTTGATTTTTGTGTTTAGTAGTACTAAAAGATTTATATTCAGGAATTTCTGGGACTATAGCAGAGTCGCTGAGCCAGCATTCAGTTAAAATTATAATGTCGAGAGGTATATCTAAACGCTTTAAGGCCACCTGAAACGCATCGAAATTTTGCTGTATACTTCTAATGTTAAATGTAAGCAGTTTCAAATTATGACTTGCAGTAAAAATTTGTTTACAGCTAGCCCAGTCATTTAAAACAACACAATTTATTTTTATTGAGTCTAGATCTGAACTTAGGACGTCAGTGAACATCATTGTTAATTATAAAGTTATCCATGATACAAAGTACCTGCACTAGTTCAGCACATACAATTTGCGGCAGATTGCGAACCAGTTGCAAGGATTTTACAATATCATAAGATGATCTGATATAAGTATGCCACAGTAAACTAATAAGTTTAGACGAATACAGGTATACATAATTACACATTATAGCAAAACACAGTCCAAAAAATTCACTAATATCTTCTACGTACTGAGAAAACGAAATTAACGACAAAGAAGTTACACAGATAATTCTAACAAAGCAAGACAAGTTAAAAAACAGAATGGCGTATGGTCTATATATATAAAGCACGGCGTGATAATCAACATAGGTACACATTATACATAGCAAAAAGCAGTTTTTATCAATACATGAAAGAAATATGTGACTTATGAAATTAAGAGCTACCGGAAGGAGGAAGGGGAGGCAAGATGCGATCCAGAGCTTCTTGTGATTGGATGAGCACTGCAGTTTTCCCTTCTCGTTGCCTGACATAAATAGCCCCATGGCTACACCAGCAGAAGCTATATCCATGGTTTTTAGCACGAAGTCTCGTGTCCCGAAATAAGACTCTATTTTCTTTTGTTAGTCTTTCGTTCACAAAAACTTTTCGGGATGTACCGGTTACTTCTAAATCTGAACTGCTGATGTTTTTCCGGGATTTGGCGGCTTTGAGAAACTGATCTCGTTTCGATCGGCGGAGAAGACGGACAACAACTGGGCGTGGCATTCTGGCTCCATCCTCAGGGAGAGATGTAGTCACGGGAGGCCTGTTTGGTCCAACGCGAGATACCCAATCTAAATCGCTGTCCCCCAGCTCAATTCCTAGTTTCTTTCCTGCCACCAGGACTATGTGGTGAAGATTTTCCGATTGGTTCTCCGGAATACCCACTATTATATATATTATAGATTTTCGACTTCTTTATCCCGTTTTTCCAGGTACTTTAGACGCTCGTCAGCGGCAGCCAGTTTTACCATTATTTCACTCATTTTTTCATTGGTGAATGAGAGGGACTGGGTCAGATCCTCAAGTGTGGTCTTCACAGAGGAGAATTCGGTGGTTAAGAGGCGCAGCTGTTCAGTGAGCAAAGTTATTTCAGAGCCCGTAGAATCTGTTTTTTTTCGGTTGGTGACGTTTTCATAGCCGCCTCGAATTGGTGTAAGGGTATTATCCCCTCCCTTCCTCTGTGCAGCACAGCAGTCAGGGCACTTCCATTGCTTTTTCTTTTCCGCAGTAATATTGATACATAGTGAGCAGAAAATCTTGTCACACTGGTTAGTTGTGCATTTAATAGAGTTTGAGTCTTTGATAGATTTCGTACACCCCTCACACTTCATGTTACTGGGTTGAGTTGGAGTTCGTTAGTTGGGTACTCAATCTGAAATTGACTCACAGATGCTTCCGAAGTCCAAACTCAGGTGTCCGTTCTGCGATATTTATTCTATGTCACTCTGTAGTTATGACGCGATATAATGGAGTCGATTTATAAAAAAAAACTTGTCACTTATTTCCTTGTTATTATAACCTACAAAGCTTTTCTTTTAGTATTTTCTTCTCTCCAATTAGTATCAAATGCTCGCAAACTAAGCTTATCATATTCTCTGTTTGTATGTTGTTCCAGCGGAACAGATGATATATTTTTCGTTCGAATTTCTTTCATTATTTTCTTATGTAGGTAGCGTATTAAAGACATACACAATTTTGAGGGTAGATCAAAACCGTTCACAATATTTCTATTGGCTGTTTTGGTGTGACGCCTCTATTGTCTTTCGAAACGGCGAAAGGAAGCCATTTTTTGAGAGTTGCTTGTTCGACGCCTTCCGATACAGCCGCGCGCGCATCCTTCGTGTTTTCGCACAGTGCCGCTCGCGCTTCAATATCATATAAGACCTCTAGTGATCGTTCCATAAGAGACACAAACTACAGTCCCAGCATCATTCCTAACCTATGGACCTAGAAAGTGCGGTGAATTCTCAGTGCAAGCCGGACACGACCCTGGACCTGCTAGATTGACGAGACCAGGTTAGTTGCGCCATACAGCCTACTGAAACTCCCGTACATAGTTTTGGTCCTTCGAGCCGGATAGTACCTATCCACTTTTGATTCCTCCAGATTGTGTCGTCTTTATTGCTACACTACGTGTACATATTTTTAGTATTTTTCCATTGCAATCGTAAGTCATCTTTGTTACACAAAATGGCGGACGATTCGGCTATTGAACAAGACATTTTCGAACGAGATATTATCTTAGAGGATCTTAAAAGAACGTTGCTTTTTTCCACTACTGATATTTTACAATTTAAATCTAGATCTACTGATCTCACTTCTCAACAAAGAAAGTTTGGCAAACTTCAAGCTAAAATAGAAAAAACTTTGATGAAATCTAAAACCTTTAACAAAGAAGAACAGTTAAAAATTCGTAATGATTTTAATGATTGTTATTACGCGATATTAGTACATGTTAATAAATTTAAACAAGCCGATCAAGAAGGTAGACGCATGAGCCGTATTACTACGCAATCGTTGCCTTACACACAAAATCATTGCCTTAACAAATTGCCTACGTTGCCATTGCCAACTTTCAGTGGAGAATCTACAGATTGGCCCTCATACTACGATTTATATCGTGCCGTTATCCACAACAATGATGCCTACACATCAGCGGAAAAGTTTAGATACCTGTTGTTAACTCTAAAAAATGAGCCACATAACTTAATTAAATCCATTCCAATCACAGATGAAAATTATACTGTCGCTTTAGAAATTCTTATAAATCGGTATGAGAATCGTAGAATCATTGCTTCTAAACATTTAGATCGCATTCTTGACATAGAAAAGTGTGCTAACGAGTCTAATGTAAGTTTACGTAAACTAGTTAACGTTTATATGGAAAATATTAAAGCACTCGAAATGATGAGATTTCCAGTGCACGAATGGAGTTTCATTTTGTTAAATATCTTACTGCGTAAGATACCGCATTCAGTTCGTAAGCGTTTCGAGTTATCGCTCAATAAAGCTTCTGATATACCTACCGTAGATATACTCATAAGTTTCTTAGAACAGGAAATTTCAACGTTTGAAATTATGTCGAACAGTGATTCAAAAATTGTTGAGGGTAGGTCTCGCGTACCCAGCGTGAACTCGTCCCGAGCCAGCGGCTCCGGTGGCGCCGCTAACGGTCATTTTGGTGTTTCAAAGCCAAACGGTTTTACTCCGCGACAAACATTCGCCGTTACGGAATCAACCGATGTTCAAATTGGCAAACGATGCATTTTGTGTGACGATCAACACATCTTATCAAAATGCTCGAGATTCTTGAATATGTCTCCACAAGATAGGTACAATTTTGTTAAAAATAAAAATATTTGTTACAATTGCTTGAATGTAGGTCACGATTTAAGAACTTGTAGGTCGAATTATGCATGTCAAACGTGTAATAGACGACATCACACATTATTACATTTTGAAATCAAACATAACTCAAACCAAGCATGCCCCGTCTCTTTCCCTCCTACGGAGGAAGCTACGGTCGATCCCGGCCTCACTACCATGTCACTGCAACCGACTAACGTGAATCATGCGATGCGCGAGAGTGGCGAGTCGTCCATTGCGCCGTTGGTTAGGAAGTGTACAGTCATGCTATCTACTGCGCTCGTCAATGTATGCGTTGGTTCAACGAATCACTCAATTCGTTGTTTAATTGACACCGGTAGCCAAGCGAGCTTTATGACGGAAGCGTGTTCTAAGCGTTTAGGTTTGAATCCTAGGTATGTTGGTATTCCAGTGTTTGGGATCGGGGAAGAAAAACCGATACAACCAAAAGGAATAGTTTCGTGTGTTGTCACTCCTCGTGGTTTAAATGTTCCAGCTATAGCGGTCGAAGCTTTAATCTTACCTAAATTGTTTTCGCAATTTCCAAGAATTCCATTACCTATCGAAGCGTGGCCCCATATTCAAAACTTAAACTTAGCCGACCCCTATTTCAACGCGAGTAACGCTCAACCAGTTGAAATGCTTTTAGGTGCTGATGTTCTTTCTCACATTTTGCTGGGAAATATTGTTAAGGGCCGTCCTGATGCGCCAATAGCAATTAATAGTGTTTTCGGCTACTTATTGATGGGAAAAGTATTTTTCGATGTTTGTCCTACTCCGTCTCCACTCCAGGTGTGTCATAGCTCCTTTTTCGAGGACAGCGACCTCCAACGTTTTTGGGAGCTGGAGGCATTTCCTGAAGATAAATCTTTTACCCCCGATGAGAGTCAGTGTGAATCGATTTTTCAAAATACACATTCTCGCGACGAAAACGGTCGATACGTCGTAGCACTTCCATTTAAAACTGCACCTATACTAGGTCAATCACGTGACATTGCTCTCGCTCGTTTTCGTAAATTAGAATATCGCTTAGAACGTAATTTGTCCCTTAAAAAGGACTATCACGCTTGTCTACAAGAGTACATTGATTTAAATCAAATGGAACTCTGTAATCCTCCGTCTTACGACGATAATTCTCACTATTATATTCCGCACCACTGCGTGGTCAAAGAATCAAGTGAAACCACCAAGTTGAGGGTGGTATTCGATGCTGCTTGTAAAACCACTAACGGAAAATCGTTAAATGATCTTTTGCTCACGGGTCCGAAGTTGCACTCTGACATAGTAGATATTTTACTTAATTTCCGGGTTCACAAGTTTGTTTTCACAGCTGATATTAAACATATGTATCGCAATATTTCTGTTCGAAAATCTGATTGGGAATACCAGCGGATTGTTTGGCGGCCATCTCCTGACCTACCTATTCAAGATTATAGGTTGCGCGTCGTCGTTTTCGGCATCAGTTCATCTCCGCACACAGCGTTACGTGTTATACAACAACTCGCACGGGATGAAGCTGAGAAGTTCCCACTAGCGTCCTCAGTTTTGATGAGGGATGTTTTTGTTGACGATGTCGTTTCCGGGGAAGACAGTGAGATGAACGCACTCAATCTACAAAAACAGCTGATCGGTATTTGTGCAAGCGCAGGCTTTGAGTTGCGCAAGTGGCACAGTAACTCGCCGGCGATACTCGCCGCAGTGCCCTCGGACTTTCATGGTGAGCGGCCTGACGCCTTATCTTTCGCTGATGTAGAAAAAGATCCCTCGATAAAGGTTCTCGGGCTCCAATGGAACCCCACTTCGGATAGTTTTTCTTTTAAGGTCAAAACTTCTAATTTAAATTGTACAAAACGGGCAATACTGTCAGAAATTGCAAGAATTTATGATCCGATAGGGTTTTTATCACCGGTAATATTATACGCTAAATATTTAATGCAACTACTTTGGATAGCAGGTACAGGTTGGGATGAGTCACCTCCTATTGATATCGTAAATGCTTGGCTAAGCTTTGTCAAGCAACTTCCACTCTTATCGCAGTGTGTTTTTCCGCGTCACATATTTTCTAATTCAATTTCTATTGAACTTCACGGTTTTGCTGACGCCTCCGAACGAGCTTATGCCGGGTGTGTGTATATCCGGTGTAAATGTAGTGATGGTCAAACTCGGGTCTCCCTTGTTTTGGCAAAAACAAGGGTTGCACCTCTAAAACGATTGTCGATCCCCCGATTAGAACTTATGGCAGCGCTATTACTAGCGAAGTTAATTAGTAAAGTTATGCTCGCCTACGGCGACCGAATTCATTTCGATCATGTCTACGCATGGTCCGATTCCACGATTGTGTTAGCATGGCTACGCTCATCGCCACATGAATGGAAGACGTTTGTGTCCAATCGCACAAGTGACATACTGTCACGGGTGCCTGCCAGTTGTTGGCGACATGTACCGTCGTTTGATAACCCAGCTGACTCGGCTTCCCGGGGAATGCTGCCCGCGGTGTTCATCGAACACTCCTTATGGTTTCATGGTCCTAGTTGGTTACAAACTGAGCCAAATACTTGGCCGGTTCTTAATCAAAATATAAATACTATGGAAGAAAAACGTAATCTTCCCATTATTGCACATCCTTCTTCTGTAGGTAAAGAAGAACCTGAGTTTCTTTCAAAATTTTCTTCTTTAGGAAAACTTGTTCGTGTCGTTTCTTACATTTTTCGATTTTATTAAAAGTGTAAAAAATCACAGATTGCCTTTCCTCGGCACATAACGGTGCTCGAGTATAATTCTAACTTAAAAAAGATTATAGGTATAGTTCAGCAGTCTACTTTCGTAGAAGATATTAAAAATATTTCAAAGGGTAAATCGTCTACAAATCAATTAAAACGCTTATCACCATTTCTAGATAAAGATAATTTGTTGCGTGTGGGTGGACGTTTGCATAAATCCTTGCTTTCATTCGAATCAAAACATCAATTGATACTTCCGAAGAAACATTACTTAACTACGTTAATAATCGATGATGCTCACATTACACACCTACACGCAGGTCCTCAGTCCACACAGTACTTATTGTTACAAAAATATTGGATTATATCTGGGCGGGATATAGTTAGACAGCGTATACATAAGTGTGTTCCGTGTTTTCGCGCGAGACCCACACACACACAGCCACAGATGGCTCCGTTGCCGAGCGTACGCACAGTCAGCGCGTCCTTTCATTAAAACAGCTGTTGATTATGCCGCCGGCCCGTTCTATGTTCGTGCAAATAAAGTTAGAAATGCTAAAATAATAAAATCATATGTTGCGGTATTTGTTTGTATGAGCGTAAAGGCAATACATTTAGAGTTGGTTTCTGATCTTACGACAGAATCTTTCCTCGCGGCTTTACGACGATTCACGTCTCGCAGAGGTTTATGTACAGATATTTATTCCGATAACGGAAAGAACTTTGTAGGATGTAGCAACCATCTTCGTGAGTTGTATACATTTTTAAATTCAGACGCCGTTCAAAGGACATTACATGAACAGGTACTTAAACAAAACTTGACATTTCACTTTCAACCTGTTACTGGGTCACATTTCTGTGGTTTAGTAGAAGCAGGCGTTAAAAGTTTCAAACATCATTTACATCGTGTAATAGGAACTCGTACTCAAACTTACGACGAAATGCACACTTTACTCTGTCAAATCGAGGCAGTCTTAAATTCACGTCCCTTATGCGTCTTGAGTTCAGATGCGTCAGATCCACAACCGCTGACTCCAGCGCATTTTTTGGTTGGTGGACCTCTTACGGCCCTACCTGACATTTCATTGACAGAATTCAATACTGATAGGCTTAATCGTTGGCAGTGGGTGCAACAATGCATTCAACATTTCTGGGAGAGGTGGAGTCGTGAATATTTACACGAAATCCAACAAACACATAAATGGTTTCATAATCGCGGCCCTCCTATTAGTGAAGGTATGATTGTTGTGGTGCGCGATGATAATTTGCCGGTTTTACAGTGGAGATTGGCACGGGTGCATGCTCTGCATCCAGGTACGGATAATATAACACGTACCGTAACCCTTCGAATGGGCAACTCTTATACTAAGAGACCTGTGGTAAAAATCTGCCCCATTCCTTTGCAATAGTTTTTCGTTTCTTTTTCATTAATCAGCAGTACGTACATACTCATTATTAGTTTATAGTTTTCTTAAGTGTAGTATAATTACAAACAATTTTCATGTTAAAAGCAACCACGTTCTTTTAAGGTGAGCGGCATGTTCCAGCGGAACAGATGATATATTTTTCGTTCGAATTTCTTTCATTATTTTCTTATGTAGGTAGCGTATTAAAGACATACACAATTTTGAGGGTAGATCAAAACCGTTCACAATATTTCTATTGGCTGTTTTGGTGTGACGCCTCTATTGTCTTTCGAAACGGCGAAAGGAAGCCATTTTTTGAGAGTTGCTTGTTCGACGCCTTCCGATACAGCCGCGCGCGCATCCTTCGTGTTTTCGCACAGTGCCGCTCGCGCTTCAATATCATATAAGACCTCTAGTGATCGTTCCATAAGAGACACAAACTACAGTCCCAGCATCATTCCTCACCTATGGACCTAGAAAGTGCGGTGAATTCTCAGTGCAAGCCGGACACGACCCTGGACCTGCTAGATTGACGAGACCAGGTTAGTTGCGCCATACAGCCTACTGAAACTCCCGTACATATGTATTTATAGTTTATTATTTTTTACAGTGTTAAACCACACTTAAGTATTGGATATTTCATTATAAATGAAAAATCTTACTAAATGTTACCGGCTCCGGCAGGATTCAAACCTGCGTAGATACAAGCGATCGCTCTTAAGCAGAGCTGCCTGACCACTAGGCTACGGACCCTGTTTATGTATTTATGTATTTATTTATTTACTCTTAGCTTTTTTATTTCCGAATCAGTAAACATTTCAATAAACCAACTCGACAGAGTTTTCAGACGAGAAATCCAATCGTGCCTCAAATAGGGCATACAATTTTCTCGTGTTATTGAATCTGTTTGGTTAGCCGTTAGCCCGAGGTGCAAATAGTGTTGTAATCAAGGCTGCGGAGTCGGTTGTAATTACGAATACCTGTTGGGAAGAGGTGATCCAATTAGACTGATCTTGTGGCTTAGAATGTTTCCTTTAGTCAAATTGATTGGAAAACAATTCGTGTGCATACTAGGAATAAATTACAAAGAAAATAGAATCCTTAGGATTAGAAACCAAATATCCATTTACCATAGAAACTAGAGTTTCTAAATGAAAGACTAAATTCAGATCAAATTACAAGCGATAAAAAGTTCATAATTTTTTTTATAAGTAGAATAGAATAGAATAGAAAAAACTTTATTTTGTGACTTAATAAAATAAAACAAAACATAAAATAACTAAATATAAACACAAAATAGGTCGCCACTCAGCGTGTGCTGCAGCAGCAGAGAGCTGCTGCAGCGCTGGTATTCTGTGACGCCGCGGGGTTCGTGTGTATAAGTAATAAGTACTTTTCATTCAGAAGAAGACAAAAGTTGTAGAATAAAAAAAAGTGTTGCTTTTAGTGATAAGAATTACAGGCCGACAGTTATCTGGTGATTTTAAAATTAACCAGGTATAGGCACAGATAAAATAATACTATACTAGTGATATATAGGTATGGTATACATAATCTACTAATGCTGTTAATAAATTATAAGTAACCTAATAGTGGAGTAAAATATAAATGTAAAAATTTTCACACACACACTAATGACACACGCATCCTGTTTAATTATTTTTCTTATACTTAGTGACCGTCGTAATAAGTGAAACTCAAAAAATGAAAATCCATTATTGGCTGTATGAAATATAATTAAGTTTGTTTTGTGAATACTTTGTTTTGTGAACTCTGTAATTTTTTTTGATAAATAAATAAAATAATGTAATAAGTTATAAAAATAACAAGAAGAGATTTGAAAAATTATGCGATTTCAAGATTAAATTTATAAGTCTCATGAGATCTGAAATTCAATGATTAAGTTCCTAAAGATTCTGAACTTTGAAATGTTTATGGCTTTGTCGTGTGAAAAATATTGTAGAAAGTTTTTCGTTGAAAACTTTAAATGAGTTTGTAAACATTTTCGGTGAAAACCGTAGACTATATACTCGTATTATAATTTTATATCGAAAAAGTCTGGCCAGCCTTCAAAATCTCATAAATAAATAACACAAAGTTACAGTGAAAATCTTTAGAGATTGGAAAAAATCTCTTCGGAATCGCCGAAATTAATGGTTTCGTGCGTTTTAAATCAGCAGAGTAAAAAATCTATAAAAAGCGGATTGAACAGACGTTTTTTTTTCTATATTATCGCTTTCAGCGATAAGGCCACCACTTGTTTTAACCTGTCAACCGGCGGAACAACCCCGGGGTCGTACCGAACCTTATTTTTTTTTTTTTTTTTTATCGTTTTTACTTGAGTAAGTGGGTTTTTTTTTCAATTAAAATATATTATTATAATCTATTTTGTTGAGTCATGTTGTACAAGAGAAAAACCCCAAAAGGAGTGGACATTTTTTTTTATTTAAGTACCTAATCATAAAATAACCTTTAAAATTCTACTAGCTGCGCCCCACGGTGTTACCCGCAGTGAAGTTCCCATTCTTGTGAGAAAACCGGGATCAAAAGTAGCTTATGTGGTAATCCAGGATAATAAGCTGACCTTTAGCTTGTTTCTCTGTCAGTGGGATGTGACCCAAAACACACTTCTTTGAGTAAGTAAACTAAATACTGAAAAGCAATTAGACATTATAAAATATTCGCTTGAAAACTTTTGAGAAGGATCAGAGGCGACAGGTGTGCCCTTATTTAATATCCTAAACTCGAGGAACTCTGTAGGTACACCATAATTTATTCCAGCTATCAATTGTGTGTTATGAAAAGGAGGTCAAAGTTTCTTTAAAAAGCGCTTTTAGAGCAAGTGGCAAAATATCTTGTTTTAAAGCCGACTTTAACTTCGTAAGAGATAAATTCCTGCACTCAGGAGGTGCATTTCGTTTGACTTTCTTTGTTCTGTTCTGTTTGTCAACTCCCTCCTTTCTTCTTCTTTTGTACCTATTTATGTCTTGTGTGTGTGTGCTAAATAAAATATACTTATTCTATTCTATTCTATTTCAGTTCATAACTCCAAAGATCCTTATCAGATAATAAATATTAAATATCCTTGGACATTTTACACGTCCTCATCTAGTCCCAAGCTTAGCAACGTAATGCTTGTGTTATGGTAACCAGATTATAAAACATAATGCAAACGGGTATTTATCACGAATTTTACCTTTAATTTTCACCCGATGTTTCGACCGGATTGCACCAGCCGTGGTCGCGGGAAGACTGAAAGTATTGGAGGTATCATCTGGTAACCAGATGACTGATTGACTAAATTACATTTTTTTGCAAATACAAACATAAAAAAACAACCAGACCCGGAAATGTAGAACATACAAACATTCGTCACGTGGCACAAAAAAAATACATACAGTGGAACTGAATTCGATCGATTATTATAAATCGTTCTCATTCTTTGACTTCTAGATGGAAGTCTAATACTGACCTGTTCCACTAAGTTCAACCAGTTGAACTAATAACACCAAAAATTCAATTATTTCAACTTTGATATTTTTTTTTTAAAAGTTAAACTATCTTTGCTCGCCCAGTACCTAAGCAGTTGTTAGTAAAAAAATAAGTTATAAAGAAACCGACTACTTGATATTGATTCCTGTAGTCTATAATCTTGGAATAATATATTATATTATACTTATAAAAAATGTATACAAAGCTAAATGAGACATGCATGAGTTTTATAAATTTTCATAAATAATTTTATTAACATGTGCGAATTTATACACCTGTTTTACACGTGCTCGTTTCCACAATATATAAAAGTAAGTTTTATTTAGAGTTATGGTGGTCAATAAAATTTTCGGTCAAAAATCAAACCCTCTGATAAATTGAAACATTCTCGGGATCTAAATTTACGATATTTCTACGTGAGTCATTTCCCGTGTGTTAAATCTAGTACAACTCACGAATCCCGCTGGAATCCAAACATTTAGTAAGGTTTTTCATTTACAACTCACGATAGTTGTGAAAGTGAAATTACTAAGTAATCATCAGTGTTTTTCTATCATCATCATCATCATCATCATCATCATCATCCGCAGCCCGATTTCACCCACTGCTGGGTATAGGCCTCCATCTGTTTACGCCACTCCTCACGGTCTTGTGCCAGCCTCATCCAATTTCGCCCCATAAATTTCTATAAATAATAAAAATTGATAGACAGATGGACTACAAAGTGATCCTATAAGGGTTCCTCTTTTGAGGTACGGTACCCTAAAAAGGTTAAAATAAAAGTTTCTCGCTCTAAGCAATACTTGAGACCACCTCCAAGGGATAGGCTTCGAATCAGGTCGCGCGGACAATTTCGAATACAAAGGTCAATGAATCGACTCCTAAGTGATTACCGACTATTGATCGTAGGTGACTGTTTATACATCTAAATACTGGGGTACTAGCTCAGGGCCGACTCTTGAATCGATAGTATTAATGTACAACGCGTGGATATATTATTTAAGTGATCAAGCTAGTTTTTTCGTGCGTGTTGAAATGTGAAAATCGATGGTGTGTTAGGGTCATTCAATATGAGTGTATTGTTACGTCACATTCGAGGAAGGTAATCGAAAAACAAACACGATATTTTTTGTGGTTACCATAAAAAATATCGTGATTGTTTTTCGTTTTCGATTTTTACTGGTAACTCAAAATTCTTGCGTACTTTGCGTGTACGAATGTTTGTTGGGTAGGTACTTTAGTTTTGCTATGAATGAATTTAGAAAGTCAAAACCATGTACATTACATGTTACTTTTTACCTGGAAGAGATCGCTTTTAGCGATAAGGTCACCCATTGTTACACTGTTTTATGTATTGTTTTGTTATGTTCTTTCTTTTTCTTTTATGGTGTGCAATAGGGTAAACC
Organism: Xanthorhoe designata; assembly: GCA_963582015.1. Classification (NCBI taxonomy): domain Eukaryota; kingdom Metazoa; phylum Arthropoda; class Insecta; order Lepidoptera; family Geometridae; genus Xanthorhoe; species Xanthorhoe designata. Next base: position 8,066,706 of record OY757044.1, on the reverse strand, counting down.
CAGGATAGATGCCCCACTTTTTGATAGAGCCTCATAATTTTTAAACTATTAATTTACCATGAATAACTCCTATGAATATAGCTAGTAAAATATTTTATCTTGCATTACGCGTTGTTTTTGTAGTCCTAATAATTACTGATTGTGCAGAAATTGAGTTTTCGCAGAACCTTTTTTTTGGGGATAGTTGCCTACCCATATGGATAGATGCCCCACTATGAAAATGCTAAGGAGGATAGATGCCCTATAGAATAAACGTATGTAAAATACAATTTTTATTTGAGCATTCCTATAGAATAATGTTTCTGAAAAGAATTTGACTTTGTATTAGGTATCAGCTGTTCTGAAGTCCATAAAATTACTCCTACCTTGCTTTTGTACTTTCGTGGCATGGTTCACCTACAATCATTAGGTATTGTATACAAATATGTATATATAAGATTATTACTTATAAATGTATGTACCTACTAACACAACAAAATGTTTCCGACGTATAATACAACATAATTATGTTTTTCAACAAACACTGCACATGTTTAGAGTATTAGGGGATAGATTTTCTCAAGGGCACCTATCCCCCGAAAAATTTGGGGCAACTATCCTTTTTGATACGGATAGGTGCCTTTCTGAATTTAGAACTAACTAAATACAATAGAGTGTGTATTGACATCTAGGTATGTACTCAAAGTACCAGAGTATTAACATAAAAAAAAAATTAAAAGAATTTATGACCACATTAAAAGTTATGCAACACTGAATAATCATGTTTAAAACTTTGACGCGTTATCCTGCGTTCGCCGCGCAGATAATCACACACACAAGAAAACCAAGTATACTCTGCTCAACTGCCTTTTGGGTCTGAGGAGTGTGGCACGTAAGCTACTTATTTAACCTATTAGTTAGTATGTGCGATTTCGGGAAGTTGGGTTTTTTGAAAACGAGGCATCTATCCTATCGAGGCATCTATCCTGGGTTTACCCTAAAGTCATAATATTCTATTCTATTCTATTCTTTTTACAAACACACGCAGGTATTAAGCAAATTGAAATTAAAATATACGTATCAATAATACGTATAAAAATAAATCACAATAATTTAAAATTTGCAAGTACTGATCAGAGTAAAAGCAAATCCAGCTCGAAAATCCAGTCGACGATGTTTGTCGTAGTACGGTATGTATAAACTTGATTGAAAACCGCACTATAGGTTCAGATCTAACTAGGACGTCCGGTATTTAGTGCCTGAGCGAACGTGTGACGGTTTGCGAGATGCAGTTGAAACTTGATAGAAGTGAAACGTTGAAGGTCATAGAATTTAGCATTTGGCCGAAGACCCAGGTTTTGATACCTCCACTTCATAGATCTGCAAATGGATAGACGGACGGACAGATTGACGACTAGTGACTCTATGATAAAAAAACACTGTAGAGCAAGCCCTATAAAAACTGTTTCATAATCATAAAACAATATCGCTGCCTGATTAACTTATTCGTTGCTTTTTTTGTGTTACACCTTTTTTACTGAATTTTATTTTTAATCGACTTTAGAAACGGAGGAGGTTCCATGTACACATGTTTATGTATGTTCACCGATTCTTCCGGTAATTATATTATCTATATCTTATGTTAATTTCTTCAATCTACGTGTATTCGTATATACAGGGTGAATTTTTGAGACGGGACAGTAAGGGCAGGTACCTTAAACGTTATAGTTACAGGAAAACGTCTTTAGGAGACTATCCATTAATTTTTAAAATATTCTGAACTGCATTTACAGATTTTGGAAAAAATGTACAGTCAGCAAGAAAATGGTCATTTTACACAAAAACTTTTTTTGATGCCAATTGATCCTGTTTCTTATAAGGATCAAAAGTCTCTACTAGACCGACTAAGGTTTGAGTACTAGAAATGTCAGAAATCGCGAAAAACTTTTTTCAGAATTGTACGGTTTATACGGAAATACGCATAAGATAATTAGTGAAAGTCCTAATGGCGAGTGTCTAGCTGGCCTCGTGGCTTACTGTACCTAGAAGCAAATGCGCCTACCTAAGTAGAAAATCATCAAAGTTGCATCGATAATCTTTTACAACATTAGAATTGAAACAATTAAAATAAAATAAACCATTTTAATTATGTTGTAGGTACTTTAGACACAGACAAAAATAACTACACATTTAGATGATCTACGAAATAAATTGCTCAAAATGACATTTTAATAAAATTACATTTTTTAACAAGAAGTATGTACTTACCTACATAAATAATTGCAACTAACAATATAGAATTCAATTTCTCATAACAAACATAACAATGACCTGAAATAAACCAAGAATTCTAATCGAATTCGAAGTTTGAAATTTAAAACTTTTTTTACTGACCTGTTTTTTTCAGCCAGCCTTTTTTTTCTTTAGATCGGATCTACCCATACCAAAAAGTTTGACTAATTTTGAAGTTTGGCTCTTTTACCGAAATGTATGGAAAAAGTTTTTTTGCGATTTCTGACATTTCTAGTACTCAAACCTCAGTCGGTCTAGTAGAGACTTTTGATCCTTATAAGAAACAGGATCGATTGGCATCAAAAAAAGTTTTTGTGTAAAATGACCATTTTCTTGCTGACTGTACATTTTTTCAAAAATCTGTAAATGCAGTTCAGAATATTTTAAAAATTAATGGATAGTCTCCTAAAAACGTTTTCCTGTAACTATAACGTTTAAGGTACCTGCCCTTACTGTCCCGTCTCAAAAATTCACCCTGTATACTTGAATACCAACCTGTAGAGATTTAGGTACTACGTGTTTTAATTCCTAAGGTTTTGTTTGGGTTTCGATATAATGTAACGGCTGCGGCTTCGTTTTACATTGTGAACTTCAGGTTTGTTCTTGTTTACTTAATTTAATATGAACACATATATAAAGTTCGTGTGTTTATTATTGAAATATTTTAGAATGAGAAGGTGTATTTGTCAAAAGACTTGTCGACTATTTTGAGCAACGAATTGTATTATATTCCTACTTATGCAATACATTTATTTACAGAAACTATATTTACATAGGTAACTGTACAAAATACAATTAGAACCAGTTGAGCTACCTATAGATCGTTTGTTATGTAATGATAGCCATTGCCAGACGGAAGTGTGCCCCAAAGAGAATATAAACACTACGTCTGTGCCCTAGCCACTGGCTGGTGTGCCTTAGACACATGGTAGCATTGCCGTGCTCAATGGCAATACTGATCCTGACGTTACATGCGAATAAATACAAATACCATAATTATAAATAACTCAGAATGAATTATTAGGGCGTTTTTACGTCATAGCTTGCTATAAAATACAAAAGAAGGTCTTCGTTTTATGCTAATTTATGAACCAGTTATAAGTAAAACGGTTAAAACTTCATATTTTTAATTTCATTTATAACCGTAAGTATGACTAGGTATAAAAACTTTACACAATGTGTGTCAAATCTTTTCATAGATGACATCATGACATGATGACGATATCTATGAAAAGATTTGATATTTTTATAACACGAAATAGCAAAAATTATTGGCAAACGTTATAAAAACTCATCATCGAAGATGTTATTTAAATCCAATGTATCGTTGCCAATTTAGAAGTAGGTAGGTACTTACGGAGAAGCTAGGTTAGTAGTTCTAAGTAATATTTAATAACTAGCGTGTCGATGACTTATTTCCGCACTCTCCGCCCCTCCTGAGACCTTTCTCATAGCAAAGCCCAAGCCGAGGTCCGTACCAAAGTGGTGCCCTTGCGTATGTTTGCCCGATCTATCTTCTTCCGGCGTAGAGCCTTCTGCCCTCGCCAATGATAGTTCGGTAAATTTACAAAAGTCCCAAAGACCAGCCCCTGGATTGTATAGGTACACTTGTTTCGGATTGTATCCAAGTTGTATCAAAGCAAAAATCACAGTAAATGGCGAAAATATTTTCGCAGTCCGGGGGCAGTTAACAAAAAAAAGCTAAAATATTTCACAAACAAAATGTTTATATTAAATTTATAATTATGGTCTTAGAAACCCCCTATTATTTTTTAAAGACCTATACAACGACACCCTCTCACGCACCTCCATGCTCTCATCACAATATTATGAAGAAGAGTTACACTGAAAAAAATATTTTTTTTGCGATTTTATTCTACCACTTTGTTGACGTCATCAGTAACTCCATGCCAAATTACAGTTTTCCAATACCCCTCCGAGCAAAGCCACGGTTAGACGAACGGACAGACATAGCAAAACTTTTATAAACGTTATTATAAATTAAAAACCTTTATATTATAAGGGTTCCTTGTTGACTTCGAAACCCTAAAAATTAAGATTTTTGACAAAGGAAAATCTACAGTAGAAATACTAAAAAATTACGAAAAAAAAAATCGTACCTATCTATTTATATTTAGATCATAGATTTTACTTTGATTTGACACTTTTTGGTCGCTAGTGTTTTCGTCATCGAATGTTAATTTTATTTTCGTTTGTATTCTAAAGGGTCAAGTAATATTATAATACTTAGTTATTTATAAAATACTGACTGTACCATAACACAAGACACTTGACTGTCAAACCCATCTCAATAGTATTCTGTTTTGCAATAAAATATATACGCAGAATCGTCCTTTGTCACAAAGGTTCGAAATCATACTCTATTTCGGAAATTCGAATTCGGTTAAAATGAAATGATTTTTGTTGATGTTATATGCAGAACTAATATAATTATAAAAAGAACATAAGTATAATCCATCACCTGATTGGTGTTGGCAATAGGTTGATGATGATGATTAGTCCGAATAAGTGTAATAACTGCATGAACACCATATTTCGTAACACTTTTTAGTTCTAAAAGTGCATAAACTCAATTGTTTTTAAATATCTACACGGCGAGGTGACCTGAATTTCTATTTTGGGTGGCACTCTACAAATACAAGCTAGCGTGAAACGGGGGTGTCTTTGCCCTCTCTAGGGTACGAGTAAAAATAATGAAAAATATTCATTGGTATACTTGTGACCAGTTTTAAATGTTTTCTAGTAAGTTTCGTTCATATTCGTCCAGCGTAAATAACTTTTACCCCCGATTAAGATATATGAGGATATAATAAGAGGTATAAGAGGTTGATCTGTGTTTTTTCTTAACTTCCTTCTTAGAATATAATTATCATCTGCAAATGATATTAATTAGTAATGAATTCACATGAGCTGTAGTGTAGATCATAATTAAAAAATGTGTTACTATAACAATGTTCAATTTCCTATATTCGTAAATGGCAAAAAAGATTTGAATCATAATGATGTATTATAAAAACATTTTTATACTTCACAAAATGTATGAAGTTTCTCATTTCATGATACAAATATTATATTTATCTCTAAACTAACATTTGACGACAAGTCGTACGTAACAATTTGGAACGACACCCTTGCGTGAGATTTACATAGTTCCATCTTTATAGAAGTGTCCTGACTTAGAGATAGCCCCTATATATTTTATTTCGAGGACCTTAGAGTAACGAAGGAGTAAATGCCGTACGAACAGCAAAGTCTAGTTTTGATACTATCAAGAAACAAGACAAAGAACTAAAATTAACTAATAAAAATAAGTGACTTACATAACACAAACACCAAAATAATGGTGTTTTGTAGTTTGTTGTAGTGAAACATTCAACATTTGTGTGCATGTTTTAGTTTAAGCTTTTGTTCTTTTCTATCTTTTATATAATATCACTACATAGTCTCTTTTTAGGATATTTTGATTATTTTTGATCACAATTAATAGCTTAGTAGCACACAATCGGCCCGATACTAAAACGCAACTTAAATATTTATGGTCTTATTCATAAAGATTTTTCAATTTAATATAGATTTAAAATACCTATGTTTTTTTCTTGTTACTCTTATGTCAATAAAAAGAGATAGCAACAGATTTAATATCAGTTTTAGCTAATATAGGTTTACTGAACCATTATGCATAAGGGGGTTAGTAGCGTACCATTTAAGCCGGTCTTACTTGTTTGATTTGTATTGACAAACGTCAAAGAAAGTCATAGATAAGACCATTTACCTTTCTTTTTTTGGGCGTATGTATTGTATATACTCAAACACAAACACTATCTCTATTTAGAATTCTCCCTCTAAGGAATAGTCTGGTTATACATTTTATCAGCGAACTATCTCAATAGCCCCGTTGGGATGGGATAAGATCTGCAGAGGATATTCACAGAGGGCTTTGAAGACGGTCATCCTATCGAGAAGGGATCTGAAAACTCTGTGTCGTTATGCAAAATTCGGCTTTATGATTGGGTGTTTAGAATATTTGAAAATAAGTTTTTCCTTGCATTGTTGTACTAAATAAAACCTATAATATTGTTGGTGGAACATGTTGGTAGGTGTATTATAATTAAAATACATTAAATGTAATTTTTTTTAAATGTTAATTCAAATTTAATGCATTGTTGTACTTAATAATTATTACCTATAAGTAATATTGTTGGTGAAACATGTTGGTAGGTGTATTAAAATACATTAAATGTAATAATTTTTTTAAAAGTCAATTCAAATTTTGAACATCATCATCAGCCACTTTTAACCCACTGCTGGGCATAGGCCTCCCTTCGTGAATGCCATTCGCCTCTATCCTGCGCTAGTCTAAACAATTATAAACATAAAATATTATCGAGACTAATAGTATCGCATATTGAAAGATGCCTCATGCATGCCATCCTTTTGTTGAGGGACATATATGACACTTATAGACTAGTAATAGACTAGGTGTTACCCGCGGTGAATAGTTCCCGTGGGAGTACTAGGATTAAAAGTAGTATTGTGTTGATCCAGGATATAAGCTATCTTGGTACTAAATTTAATTCAAATCTGTCCAGCCGTTCGAGCGTGAAGGAGTAACAAACATTCACACTTATACACAAACTTAAACCTTCTTATTTGAAATGCAGAGCACTTAATAAAGCTCTGCATTTTAGCAAACTTTCATTCAAGTCTATTTACTGGTTAAAAAGAGATTGGAACACAAACATCCAAGCTACTGAAACGGATATAGTATAAAAACCATAAAAATCTACCTCTCCAATTTAAAGCATAGTACATAATTTAGACCTAGAACTCCCTAGACATTCAAACTGAGAAATAAATTGCTTCTACACGACTTCAGAGCTTTTATATTCCTAGCACATGCTCTAGATAAATGATTCTCGGCAAATGCTATCCATTATTTTCAATTTGTAGCTCTCTTTGTTCTGATTTTTATTGAGTTTTATTTAGAAGTAAACAGTAACGCGTATTTTGTTAAACAATTACCTAGCTAAATAAATAAATAAATATCTTTGGACATTTCACACGGCGTCATCTAGCCCTAAGCTAAGCAACTTAATGCTTGTGTTTGGTAACCAGATGACTGATATACTACATAGATACATTTTTTTTTGTAAATACATACATAGGTACTATAGATAGAAAAACATCTGTAAAAGATACAAACATTTGTCCCGTGGCGGGAATCGAACACGCAACCTCCGCGTCTCAGGCGGGCCTTCGCCCACTGCGCCACAGAGGTCGTCGAATTTAACGCTACATCCGAATCTTTAACGTAAACGTAATAAGCTTTCGGTTCTAGTTACTATTTAGCTAGTCTATTGTTCAACAGAATAAGCGCCAGTGTATGACAAACATCATAAATTTGTCTCTGAGTTAGAGACAAATAATAATGATCTAGAATGGGAATGTCTTCGGAATTAGTCTAAAAACATGTAATATTTGATATCGAGAAGTAGGCACGTGATTGTTAAGCATTATTCTACTTTATTGTTTATTTGTACTTTTTCGACGAAAATCAAACAAAATCGTAAAAGGTTCAACCCTTTAATCAATATCAGTTAATTGTTGTAATAAAAGCTATGTTTGCTTGTCATACAGATGACGGCGTATTATAAAGGTGCTCACTTGGGAATACTTCTAAATATCGAGTACCTATTGCAAATTTATTTTCATTAAGTATGAAGAAAACAGCATTCTTTTATATAAATACTTAAGTTAGCAAAATGATTTCCTTTACAATACCAGCCGGGTGATATATTAAATTTTATTTATAAAACGGAGGCATTGAAAAAGATTATTTATTATTATTTAATTCTCAACATCAATACTTCTAAATAATAGTTACGTTTAAGAATTTATGGGAGTTTTCAAGGGTTCTACTGAAATATATTATCAAGGCGCAATCTTGTTCAAAGCATATGCTCAAGTTTGCTATATCGCGGTCCGCATTGAATACTTATGCACTTTGGCGAACTGCCAAGTATGAGATCGAATCGCTATTCTAACCTGTTCATAATAAATAATGTAATTTAAAGTTACCTACATAATGTATTTAATATTATTATTATTGAGATAAGTATATATTATGCCCCTGTACTGTCCTGGTACTGAAATCATACATCCATGACAGATAAGTTTAAATAAATTGTGAACAAAGAATGTTTATTCTAAATACCATCCGCAAACTTGCAAATAAGAAACGAAAATATTTAGATTTAAGTGGTAGAGACGCTGACTCTAGACTTAATGTGTACCGTGAAACATGCCAACTTTGCCACCAAGGGTATCTTTGCCCGAAAATCAATTTTTAAGCAAATCTTTAAATTCCAAAAGTATCGGAATACTATAGTAACATTTATTGACTTAGATAGAAAGTAGGTTATGTGTCTAGTAACACAGTCTATCAGGTTTGTCGCTAACTTCACTCAGTCACTTTTTAGAACTTGTAGAATGTGGTGCGTATTTTCGCGGGCAAATTTTAGTACAAGTTCTAAAGTTAATTGTGCGTGATGGCGAAAACACAGGTTAGTTTAATTTATATTAAGTTATGCAAAAACACTTTAAGAGTATTATATTTTATTATCATTGCTGAAGGTCTTTTAAAACTAAAGTTATAATGGTGGGTAAAGTTACCCAGTGATGTTGCGATCTACTACTGACAACATTACCCGCCATCAAAATAAGCTTAGGGTTGGCACTTACGAAACTTATTATTTTTATTATTCTATAGTACCTATTATAGTATTACCAGTGATCGGAATAGGTAGATTATATTGGCCTAAACTTCAAGGAAGTAGGTAAAATGTGAATTCCTGCCTAAAATTTAAAGCGAATTACAATACTTTGCAGAAAAAGAAGAAAAATACGTTAAGATCAGTTTACTGAGATGTGCCAACCCTAGTACTTTTAAAAAGCGAAATGCGGTTTGTATGAAAAAGAGGAAAAAAGTTAGGGTAACTTTGCCCAGCCACTTTGGTAGGAAACCTTTCATGGTATCGTTTTCATTTATAAAGTAAACGCCATTTTTGCCAAAATTCTTGTATTGGACTTTGTGCCATCTGTATAGAGGCCTTAGTTGCGTCAAAAATCAATGTGGGTAATGTTGGCAAAAAGTCCAGATAACTTTGCCCGCCATCAAAATGAATAAAATACTTAATTAAATATTGATGAATAATAAAATCTGATAAAATAATACATGCTCATTATCTTTTAATTGCAGATGCTAAAAGAAAATACTTACGTTCCCATAGAAAAATTATCCAAAAATTGAAATTATTCGAAAAATGTTGGCAAAGTTGGCATGTTTCACGGTATAGGTTAGGTACGAAGCTGCAAGGTTTCTCAGCATATTTTTCTTTAGAGATTACAGTTTTTCTTGCGCGTTATTTTCCAAGGTAAAGTCAATGAGCCAGAGTTGAAACCCACTAAAGTCTACACACTTCTATAAAGACACCACAGATCAAACACTTCTAAAATCATTAAAAAAATCCATTGATGGACAGGATTCACACTTACGACCTTTAGATCGTAAGTCAATACCTTCCACAGACCAAACCAAAACCAACAGGGCCGTAGAAAGTTCAGTGGGCTGCAATAACCTCTTCTGACCCTTCGGTTGAGTACCTCTGAAACATGCGTGTCCGTAATTTACGTTTTCTGTGTAATTGGGCGCTTAATAAATTGCCCTCGGCCAAATAGCCGGAATACTCCGCCAATTTAGTTTTTTCAACAAATGAATTAAAACAAATGTTGTTTCAGCCTCGCCAATTATAGTCTTTATGCTGTATTTGCTAATAGTTCCGGTTTTTAACCGAATTCAAAAAAGGAGGAGGTTCTATGTTCTACTGTATGAATTTTTAATATAAAAATATTGTCTATATTTATAAATGCTTTATACGAGTATTTAAATGTCGATCCCGGCTTTTAGGTCACTTAGCTATGACAGATGTTTCAGGCGGCATAATCGCCAGAGTTGGCCACAATTAAGCTTATACGAACATACATAATAATACCACGTGGCAGCTTCCACTTTTTAATTCTAACTGATTTCTACACAAAAACATCGCTTATGGTACCCAATCTATATTAAATCCCCTAACAAAAAAGTAAATTACTCCATCACGAACGTAGGAAGGTGTCTTGTGGAGTTATAATCCTCTTAGTACATGAAAAGTAAAAGTATTTCACAAGTTCAACTCTACTCTACGATCCCACAAAGATCATAATTGAGTGACCAAATATTCCAAGTTTTCCAAATGGAAAAGCCTGGCTTGTTTAGCTATCGAAAAACTTGATGAGCGTATTCTAACTTTATTGCGGGGTAATAAGATGGATACTAGTTTTCAACTGTGTGGTTTTGCTTGGTATCGATGAAAGCACATAAAAGTAACCAGATTTTAGTGGCAATTCTGAGTGTCGCAAAAGCTAAACTAAAATTGTTGCCGTCCCTTTCATAGCGTTGGGAATAAAAAGGATGGCAATAGTTTTAGTTAGGTTAGTTTAGCTTTTGCGACACTCCGAATTGCCCCCATTGTGTTGTATTAATAAGTATTTGTAATTAGGGATTGGGGGAACAAAAAACAAGATCACGATATAACTACCACAAACTTCTTAGGCACGCAAGTTTCTTCGGAGAATTGTAAAGGACGAAATCACACAAACACAATCATAATTTTTTGATAGAATTTTTATTCTTTGTGACGCAGTGGGTGAACGCCCGTCAGAGACGCGGAGGTTGCAGGTTCGATACCCGCCACGGGACAAATGTTTGTATATATTCTGCAGATATCTGGGTCAGGGGTTTTTCTATCGACAATAAGTAGGTATGTATTTACAAAAAAAAAATAGAAGTAGGATATCAGTCATCCTGTTAGGTACTTACTTCGCTTGGGACTAGATGACGCCATGTAAAATATCCAAAGATATTTATTTATTTAAGCTTGACAATCTGCTAGACTTGTTGTAATTTTATAGAAGTGACTAAGAAAGAAGAAAATTATATTCTTAAGCCTTGCAAAATTGGCAAGCTTATGATGAAGATAGTATAAATCTGAGGGCAGCGTAAGTAACGATACGTTTTTGGGTCACCCTTCCCTAACTGACTCCAATTTTGATCTAAATCGTTTCTGCTGTGTTTAACACCAACATACAAACATTCAACCATTCTTACTATTGTATTATTAAGGATTTTAGGTACATCTTCTTCATCGTGTCGATCATACAACCTTACCCAATAGCTCTACCTACAGCTATAACATCTTCAGCCTACTATGCTGCCAGTCTACTACTAGAACCCTCAGAGAACTCTTAATGTCACTTGCGGTCTCCCATCCAAATTATGCTCAGAATGTCGTTTTACTTCAACTATCTATCAATTAAACGTCTTAGCAAGCTATCCCACGACTGCTATTTTTACTTTTTAATCACATTTAATTCAGACAGATTTTACGACTTGCGAAAATGATCTAGTACCTACGAGACCCTACGCCGCTATGTATATCTGGTTATTTGAGGTATCGATCGCGGTCTGAGTAATTAAATGGTTACAGCATGGCTCAGTTCTGGTTTGAGGGCTCTGTGGCTGATTTCACAATGAGTTACGCTTTGGTTTTGAGGAATAAATCGTTAGATCTGTTATTTTATATCTGAAGTGTAAGTAGAAGATAGAAATAGCCGTGTTGACTGTATCTATAAGGCGATTTACTTATTATATCCTTTTGTAATTTAACTCTATCCAGAGTTATGGAGGTAGTTAGGGACACGTTCAAAACTACTAAGTAAGTAGGTACTTCACCAACAAAAGTAGAAAAATAGTTTTGATAGTATTAGTAACTCTAATCTCTCTTATTAGCTTCTTCCAAAAAAAATGTTAAATACGATAACGACCGTAGGTGTTAAAAAAGTGGACAAATTCTTTCAGACCTTTCAGACATTTAGATCCTACACTGATGTCTAAGGTAAAACACAAATCTGAGGGCCTAGCCAACCGGCATTCGCTATGAAGCGATTCGATTTCTATCATCGCTACACCTTTGATTTGACATTTCTGATCGCTCGAGATTTCGTCATCGAATGTCAATTCCTATACATTTTTTTTAGTTTCTAATCGAAAGCGATTGTCGAAATGTAACATGGCTAGGGCCTCTGTACTTATCTTACGTCCGAATAATTGTAGGTAAGTGGTGCTTATCTTTGACATTATAAAACATATTATGCAAACGGGTATTTATCACGACATTATTATCTTTGACATTATTTGAGGTTTGCCAATACAAATCTGACAAGGAAGAACGACTTACGGTTAAGTAGCGTTTTAGTATTCGGGCGTTAAACAGTAAAATACCTTCTTACAATATTTCCCTACTTAGTATTTTATTAAGCCAATAACTTATGTAAATCACTTCCAGACGGAAATTGGAAACACATGGCACTTTCAAGTCTTCTTGAATGGGAAACAATAAACTTTACTGTCTCATAAAATATAAGATTTCAACGATTCTGAACCGCTGTATAATGTTCAGGTGTAGTCGAATGATGTAATGTATTCATAAATTTCAGTATACAGAGAAAATGAATGCATCAATAATACCTTTAGAAATAATTACAAAATACTTAAATTAAATGACAGGTAATTATAAAAATGTATCGCTATTAGCTAGGTCTGCACAAGACGATCCATCTTCGATCGACGATTGTGCGATCCGCGATCCAGGAATGTGGTGTATCGATTAACCGGCTCGATATTTTTAGTTTAGATCCCGCGAGGCACGTCCACACCAAACGTTCCTTCTATATTAAAAAAAACTCTATATCTGTAGTTTATTATTCCATGGGATTCTATCTCTATATCTGTGTCGTGACGGAAGCAAATTCGGTGACGAATAAACTAAATGCAAATAAATATCAAGACAATTTTAGCTTCCTACAAAACTTATAATAAATGTATTCGTCATCAACATAATTTTGGTTTGCGGTCGATTCACAGCTCATAAAGAAAATGGCTAGTTCAGAAATTATTTAGCTGATTGACACGTTGACTTAGTTGAACTGTAGTTACCTACGTACGTACCTACCTATGTATAAGAATACCTACTATTTTACATAACTTTACAAAATACAATTAGATACAGGTAGCTCAACTGATCTGCTATAGTGTAGAAAGTAGGTATCAGCTATAGTGTAGAAACCTTTTTTTTTAGGCTAACATAACATTAAAATCCAAACTTCTTATCCAGGATTCACCACATTCTTTAAAGATGTAGGTAAATATGTACTTTGGAAATTAAATCAGATATGAACTCGTAAATATACAGAGCAAAATATTAAATGTAAACTAGGTTTTATCATTTTAAGCTGTTTCTACTATTAACAGTTTGCTTTCATGTCAGTTTTCAACGAAATTATGTTTATTAAACGCTTCGTTTTACCATTTCATACTAGGTATATTATTTTCACCAGTAGGATCTATTCAATTTCATATTTGGTTTAAAAAAATAGAGCAAGAGCGTTTTCATTTATGAGTGCTGACTTAAACTTAAGTTTATAAATAATAACTTTATCTATTGATGAATAATATATAACGAACATTTGGTTACATCAGATTTTGCTACAACACAATAATTCAATATTATCTAAATCGAATCGAATTCCGTTGAAATATCGAATATTGAATAGAAGCGTTTTTTGAACATAAACATTGAACTACTCAGCAAGCCAAGTTAAAATAAAAGCAGAGTACAAATGTATAGAAATTGACATATTTTGATGACGAAAAGTTGAGCGATCAAGAAATGGATAAATCAAAGAAAACGATGGAAGAAAAAAAATAGAAACGAAGTGATTGTCACATGGATACCTACGGGCTCTGATTACTTGTGAACTTATATTCTGCTATGTCATAATCTTAGCTACCTATCTTTATCGCATTATGTGGGTTCGCACTGACATCTCCGTGCTTAGCTTATACCGTATACCACATAGCACTAACAGTAGTCACATCATGATAGTATATAGGTAGATAGGTACTCACTTCTTATATTCTACTGCCACAAAAAATACAAAAGACTATAAATTCACGTAAAATACAACAAGATCGACCGATATTAGAGCCAAAATGGCGATTAGTTGAAACGACGATTGCAATAGGAATTAATCGCGCTAAATGGTTATTTGTGTTGGGTGGGATGGGTTATTAATGGAACAGTCATTAACTAAAGCGCTTATTGTCATTAACTTAACTAAATATTACAATACTTACATTATATAGCTTTCGTATATTTTATACAAAGGTATAAAATAAGTTAGGTGCACCAGGTAGCTATTTATAATAAAGTAGTATTTAGGTCAGTTGGAGCCGATACGAGCTCAATACGTTGCCCAAGTTGATGCGTCGAGTCAAGAACTGATCTACAATGAAGTTGATTCCAATTTTAGCATTTTAGAAAAAAGAAGCCCTTTGAGTGAAAAGGATACCTACATGTAACTACGACCAAATTTTGAAAATTAGAAGATATCTAGCTAAAATCTGCCAAGATTTGATAGATTCGTTGAAAGATAAGTACCTAGGTACAACATGAAATGACACAAGTTTAAAGTTAGTCACCATGATGATTGATGAAGTCATAATTTTGAGTGTTCTGTTATACTCCGTATTTTAATTGCCCTATAAAGTAAGACAACATTGTCTGGAGCAATTACCAAAGTTTGTTATAAAATGATCCAATTCTCAGGTCATTCCTAAAACATTTTTGTCCAAGTTTGAAAGATCAATTTGCAAGCCATTGTAAAAGGTTCGCCACTCACCACTCCAAAACAAAAAATTCAGGACGGCCGCTTGAAGATCCCAGCTCGAGAACACTTCAAACTAAGTTATACACTATGTACCAGCTTCACGCTTCGTTTCACTGTGAATTATCATTCACCGGAACAGCGCGTCACTTCACAAAACACTAAAAAACTATTCGATCGGTTCCTAGAATTTGTTTGTGAATCCGCTTTTGAAGCAATTAAAAATTTACGTCGCGGATATTTAGAAGCTGCCGCGCACGTGGTACCACGACGATGGCTAAGCGTAGACTGACGTAGCGTGGAAAAATAACAGAAGAGCTTTCACAACTAAAAGTTTTATGGGTGAGGGTGTGTGATATTCAAAATGTGGATGTTATAAAATAATTATAAAGTGCTTGAAAGTTGTGTTTTTTCTTAGTAATCGTATTAGCATCAATCCTGAGAATTTGGCGTCGGAATGTAATAAATAAAGTAAGTTAACGGACCTGAGTAAGGCAAATATTATCATAGTTTGTCTAACATCATATTTAAAAATACTAAAAAGTAAATCGAGATTCGACGCTATGGTAGAGTCTTTGGACTGCTATTATAAAGCTTCACTTCACTGTGATTCACTGTGAACACTACCGGCGTTTTCATAATGTTTGATAATTCGCGCCCGCCGGCCGTCTCTACCGCGCTAGGCAGTCTGGTCGAGCGCATTCAGAGTTTTCCACTTGCTCATACTAACTTACTTAGATACTTTTTTACTTATACCTAGGTCTTACCTACATAGGTAATATTTTTCAAAAACATTAATAATATTTATCGCTCTGTTGTAGTGAGTAAAAAGTTTTCTTTAAAATTTACTAAGTACCTATGCGCGTTTTAAAGTTCTGAAAAAAATGGAGTTCGTGAAAAAGAACAACTTAGGTACCTATAATGTCAAACCCTCATAAAACTGGTGACATTACACTAAGCTAGCAGCGTGGTTCCTGTCGCCACTAATAACCTTACTTTGTTCCGGTCTGGTGACGTGCTTGTGGCATTTTAGGTAATGCCTTAGCTTAAGGGTAGGTACGTTGACTAAGCTAGATCGAAGAGATTTTCCGGAAAGCACCTAACTAAATCCCATGGACATATTTTTTATTAGGTATAGTTACCCACCTACTACATTATTAATTGAATGACACATTAGTGCTTAAAGTTGCCTCTAAATTCAAGATCGTTTCTGCAACCGGGTGTTAGTTTTATTTTTAAAATAGCGTGAAAATGTAAGGATAAAATATGTAGGTTACCAACGAGAAGGCGAACTAATAAAATATGTATGGATAGAAAGACGATACCCATGGGAGAAAAAGGATTAGATGATCGCAATAAACGTCATTAAGACACGGTTTTTAGTTTCAAGATGATGCATTAAAAATCAATGTCTATTTTGTGCTCTACATTGGAACAAATTCAAAAATCATCAGTCTTGATTATTTTTTATTCAGAAGGTATTTACGTAAAAATTAAGAAGTAAAATTTTTCCGTGAAATCAGAAAATGGAAGCTAATAAACTTCTTCGAAAAGAACAATTGGGCCAAGTATTTGAAATCGATAATTGTAATTAGCTTTCTGAGAAAAAGTTACTGTTCGTATTAGGTCAAGGTAGGTACCTACATAGTTCCAAGTTTTGAAACGAAACAACAGCAAGAACTTCTTCTAAAAAGTGGCCTTTAATAATATTATTTGTGTTAAACAAAATTGTTTCATCTTCATGATTTAATTATTTTCTAGAAGTTTATTTTCATTTAAACATGGTTTGGATTTAAACGAGGTTGCTTAGTTACTCAATTTGATAAGAAGCGCTCGTGGCGAAGCTTGCTAAGACGTTATTGATAGATCGTCGAAGTTAAGCAACGTTCTGAGCGGTCACTACTTGGATGGATGACCGCAAGTGGCATTTTCATCTGAGCGCTTCCGTGCTTCGGAAGTCCCGGCTTTTAAAGTCGTTAAGCCATGACGGAGGCCTGTAGGCGGCCTAAAAACTCCGTCACCAGAGTTGGCTACTTGCTCATACGAACGAACGAACGAATGAAAAAAGTTGTTCACTATCAAATTCTACGTGTCAATTTCAATTCTCCCAGGAAAGGATCCGTTGACTCAGAATAAAACCCAGTATTTATACCCTGTGTCGAGCAAACTGAACGATATCGTTAACTTAAGTGGGTAGGTACCTACTATAACCTATACGTGACTGACTATAGTTTCAGATAAACGCGAATGACACGTAGACTTATATAAAACTGAAGGCGCTTAGATACCTATCTTATGTTATTTGCAAGTTATACAAAACCTGTTTATAATGTTTAATTACAAAATTATTTGCGTATAAAAAGCTATGAGTCTTGAAAACATAACTAAAGAAATATCTGCAATAACTTCTCAAGCGCTTTTAAATCCAAGGTAACCAAAATCTACTGATGACAAATGACCAATATCATCACGATTAGCTACTATTTAATATCTTAGGATACCTACTAGATATAATAGAATTAGATGACTAATAATATCAGCAGGAGACTGTTGTTTTAAAGAAATTCATACCCCATTTCTCGTGCAGTCACTGCGCATTTCTATCAATAGGTACTAACGCGATGCCAGTCGACAAGCTGGTAAGGCTCTACCAGCTTGTCGACTGGCTTGCGTTTGCTGCGCGTCCGTATTGCGTTTGTATCAATACAAACGCGATGCAAATAAGGCTCTACCAGCTTGTCGACTGGCTTGCGTTCGCTGCGCGTCCGTATCGCGTTTGTATCAATACAAACGCGCCGTAAAAAAACGTGGTGTGCATTAGGCTCTACTGTGTTGTGTTGTATTATGTTGAAATAGTAGGTACCTACAAATCTGTGGTCTATATGTGTACAGAAGTGTGATTTTATGAGAATGGTCCTAAGTTGTAAGAAACGTATCGATTGCTCCTACTCTACATAACTACCTACAAGAAGAGAAATACCTATACCCAGAGGACGTACCCATGTCTACAAAATGACATTGGTAGGTAGGTACATACCTACCTACCTATTACTTATGAAAACTTATACTACTTAGTAGGTAGGTAGGTACTTAAAGGTATATTTAAAGGAAAAACATTTGCATGTTTTACTTACTTTTTACTTCTTTCTTCAATGTTGATGCGAAAAATATTATTTTGCTTAACTTTATGTAGGTACTTATTTCATAAAAAAAAACATCTCTAGCGGATGGTAGGTACGAGATTATTGAATCGTATGAATTTTGTTTCAGATTCAAAATGTAACAAGCATAATTAAATTTGAAAACTGTCACTCAACATCATCAAAGATTTTGAATGAAATATTCATGTTTTCTATTTCAACATCGAATACAATGCTCGAATTGCTCGATAATGTTTTTGTATTGAATTTGCGTGTTAAATGTCTGTCATGTTGAGTATAACGCTGCTATTGTTTAAAATGTAAAACTAATAGTTTGTTGTAGATTAACTTTCAGAGTACGAAGGTGTCTGAGTCAGAGTTTAAGTTTAAAAATGTTGAACGACAGGTTTTAAAATTTAATTATTTTTATAAATAGGTACTTATTTGATAAGCTGACTTTACTTAGGCTTGAGCAAAGACTCAAGCCTGAGTGCGGACACTGAATATGAGCCTGAGACCATCGAGTTACTATACTAAAGAGTCACAAACTAATAGCTGACAACACTCAAAAAATGACCGAGCAAATTCAATGTTCTACAATGATATTAATTGACATTTGAATGTAGACGTTATGTCGTTTGTTTTAATGTTCAATGTCGCTTGTACGCAAAAAAGTAAAACTCTGCGCACTACGTAGAGTGCGCCGAGTTTTGGCGCGGACATTTTATTTGTTTGATTGTGGCTCTATAGATTGTACCTCAATGCCTGAGACTCAAAAAACTGTGACTGCGTCATTCATCAGTTCATAAACATTAGCAGGATATTTACACACTGCAACTGAGCTGTCAGTCTGTTTGCAATAATGCTCAATTTACAACTACCACTGTAGCATGTTTATAGATTGCGTTTGTGGAGTGATTGCTTTCTGATTGATTTATGGCGCGATTGTTTTGAAGCATTAGGTTATGCTCTATTTTTGTTTTTTGTAAAACTATTGTAAACAGGTGAAAAAATATATCTATCTACAGCACTACCCAGTCCATGATTAAAATTTCATCATTATTATTTAAATTTTTTTGTCATTAAGTATAAAAATGAGCTTTATTATGTCTTGTTTTTAGAAATTCCATTAGGTTTTGTTTGTATCGGTTTGTTCGAAGGTTGAAAATATTTTAACTGATAGATAAAATCAATAAATAAATAAATATCCTTGGACATTCCACACGGCGTCATCTAGTCCCAAGCTAAGCAATTTAATGCTTGTGTTATGGTAACCAGTTGACTGATAAACTACATAGATACATTTTTTTTGTAAATACATACATATTATACATAGAAAACACCCAGACACGAAACAAATATTTGTAGATCATGCAAACATTTGTCCCGCAGCGGGGATCGAACCCGCAACCTCTGCATCTCAGGCGGGCTTTCGCCCACTGCGCCACAGAGGTCGTAGGATTTGCTCGAATTATAATTAAATGTAGATAAGTAAGTAGGTATGTACTTACCTAAATTATATCCAAAATGGTGTTAGAAAAAGAATCATACCTACGTACGTATGAATGAATACCTAGTCATTAATTGTTCAACAGGCTAATGCAGGTAAAATCAAAATAAATCTAAATAATAATATTTAAAATGTAGGTAATTAATAGGTAATTATATATACTTTCTCCGTTATTAATATTCGACTAGTAAACTTATTTTAGATAACCCGGATATTAGGTAAATCCGTTGCTATCTCTTTTCATTGTATAAGAGTAACAAGAAGCATTCTTTAAATTGACAAATCTTTATGAATAAAGGCTTGTCTGTTATTTAGTAGGTAGAAACGAACAAACGAGTATCTGTGGTAAGTAATAGTAGTAATAGTGACAATTCAGACACTCCGAATTGCCACTAATAATCACCTAAAAGGTTTTTTGTTTTTAATATTAAACCTGGAGAATGGAAGATCTTTAAATGTACTTAGATGAATATAAGACAGCATATTTAATTATAGTCGTTTATTTGGAAGTCATAATGAGATATTTATAACGCAGTCTTCGGATGGAGTCCAATTTCCTTGACGTTGATTGCTTCAAAGTCTCGACTGAAAAAAAAGAGGAATTAATTTTTTCTATGATTTTATTCTTAAAAATAATGAAAAGGGCAGACTAGAAAAATTCTTGAACATAATTAAAGTCTAGGAAAAAAGTGTTAACGTCATTAATTAAGCGTATCCCACTATCTTACTAATATCTAATAATGATAAACGCGCATGTTTGTATGGATGTAAGATGGATGTTTGTTACTCTTTAACGCAAAAACTACTGAACGGATTTGACTGAAACTTGAAATATACATAGTTTGTGACTTGGAATAACACAAAGGGTACCTAAGTACTAGTCTAAATAAACTAGTCTTAAATAATAACATTCACAAAAAAATCATACGAATTGAAATGTTTATCACACTAATATAATAAAGGTGAAAGTTTCTGTGAAAGTGTGTACGTGTGAATGTTTGTTACTCTTTCACGCTCAAACGGCTGCACGGATTTGAATGAAATTTGGTACCAGGATAGCTTTTATCCTGGATTAACACATATGCTACTTTTGATGCCGGTATTCCCAAGGGAACGAGAACTATTCACCTCGAGGCGCAGCTAATAAGTTAGAAGTTACTACAGGATATATTTTCAAAAATATTATCAGGACTTAATCGAGTTAATAATTCA